>CP124714.1:7460000-8797500 GCA_031232105.1 Capsicum rhomboideum | reverse complement strand
CGATCCATGGGCTAACACACACGGAAAATTGCCAAAAAATTACCGTTTTCACTCTTTCACTCATGGGACACCCTAAAAACCTCCGCACCACCCCCAGGAGCCCATGGATCAGCTCAACCACTCGTCAGGGATGCCCCCGAGGGGCTAGGCCCAAAACTTTTCTCGGAACCAGCACCCCCCGGCTGATCCATGGGCTAACACACACGGAAATTCGCCAAAAAACTGTCGTTTTCACTCTTTCGCTCATGGGACGCCCTAAAAACCTCCGCCCCACCCCCAGGAGCCCATGGATCCGCTCAAACGCTCGTCAGGGACTCCCCCGAGGGTCTAGACCCAAAACTTTTCTCGGAACCAGCATCCCCCGGCTGATCCATGGGCTAACACACACGAAAAATCGCCAAAAAACTGCCGTTTTCACTCTTTCGCTCATGGGACGCCCTAAAAACCTCCGCCCCACCCCAGAAACCATGGATCCACTCAAACGCTCGTCAGGGATGCCCCCGAGGGGCTAGGCAATAACTTTTCCCGGAACCAGCACCCCCCGCCCGATCCATGGGCTAACACACACTGAAAATTGCCAAAAAGCTGCCGTTTTCACTATTTCCCTCATGGGATGCCCTAAAAACCTCCGCCCCACCCACAGGAGCCCATGGATCTGCTCAACCGCTCGTCAGGGATGCCCCCGAGGGGCTAGGTCCAGAACTTTTCTCGGAACCAGCACCCCCCGGCCGATCCATGGGCTAACACACACGGAAAATCAGCAAAAAACTGCCGTTTTCACTCTTTCGCTAATGGGACGCCCTAAAAACCTCCGCCCCACTACCAGGAGCCCATGGATCCACTCAAACGCTTGTCAGGGACGTCCCCGAGGGGCTAGGACCAAAACTTTTCCCAAAACCAGCACCCCCCGGCCTATCCATGGGCTAACACACACGGAAAATCACCAAAAAACTGCCGTTTTCACTCTTTCGCTCATGGGACGCCCTAAAATCCTCTGCCCCACCACCAGGAGACCATGGATCTGCTCAAACGATCGTCAGGGATGCCCCCGAGGGGCTAGGCCCAAAACGTTTCCCCGAACCAGCACCCCCTGGCCGATCCATGGGCTAACACACACGGAAAATTGCCAAAAAACTGCCGTTTTCACTCTTTCGCTCGTGGGACGCCCTAAAAACCTCCGCCCCACCCCAGGAGCCCATGGATCCGCTCAAATGCTCGTCAGGGACGCCCTCGAGGGGATAGGCCCAAAACTTTTCCCGGATACAGCACCCCCCGGTCGATCCACTCAAACGCTTGTCAGGGACGTCCCCGAGGGGCTAGGACCAAAACTTTTCCCAAAACCAGCACCCCCCGGCCTATCCATGGGCTAACACACACGGAAAATCACCAAAAAACTGCCGTTTTCACTCTTTCGCTCATGGGACGCCCTAAAATCCTCCGCCCCACCACCAGGAGACCATGGATCTGCTCAAATGCTCGTCAGGGATGCCCCCGAGGGGCTAGGCCCAAAACGTTTCCCCGAACCAGCACCCCCTGGCCGATCCATGGGCTAACACACACGGAAAATTGCCAAAAAACTGCCGTTTTAACTCTTTCGCTCGTGGGACGCCCTAAAAACCTCCGCCCCACCCCAAGAGCCCATGGATCCGCTCAAACGCTCGTCAGGGACGCCCTCGAGGGGATAGGCCCAAAACTTTTCCCGGATACAGCACCCCCCGGCCGATCCATGGGCTAACACACACGGAAAATCGCCAAAAAATTGTCGTTTTCACACTTTCGCTCATGGGACGCCCTAAAAACCTCCGCCCCACCCCCAGGAGCCCATGGATCCGTTCAACCGCTCGTCAGGGACGCCCCCGAGGGGCTAGGCCTAAAACTTTTCCCAGAACCAGCAACCCCCGGCCGATCCATGGGCTAACACACATGAAAAATCACCAAAAAACTGTCGTTTTCACTCTTTCGCTCATGGGACGCCCTAAAAACCTCCGCCCCACCCCCAGGAGCCCATGTATCCGCTCAACCGCTCATCAGGGATTCCCCAGAGGGTCTAGGCCCAAAACGTTTCCCGGAACCAGCACCACCCGGCCGATCCATGGGCTAACACACACGGAAAATCGCCAAAAAACTGCCGTTTTCACTCTTTCCCTCATGGGAAGCCCTAAAAACCTCCTCCCACCCCCAGGAGCCCATGTATCCGGTCAAACGCTCGTCAGGGACACCCCCGAGGGGCTAGGCCCAAAACTTTTCCCGAAACCAGCACCCCCCGGCCGATCCATGGGCTAACACACACGGAAAATTGCCAAAAAACTGCCGTTTTCACTCTTTCGCTCATGGGACGCCGTAAAAACCTCCGCCCCACCCCCAGAAGCCCATGGATCCGCTTAGACGCTCGTCAGGGACTCCCCCGAAGGGCTAGGCCCAAAACTTTTCCCGGAACCAGCACCCCCCGGCCGATCCATGGGCTAACACACACAGAAAATCACCAAAAAATTGCCGTTTTCACTCTTTCGCTCATTGGACGCCCTAAAATCCTCCGCCCCACCACCAGGAGACCATGGATCTGCTCAAACGCTCGTCAGGGATGCCCCCGAGGGGCTAGGACCAAAACTTTTCCCGGAACCAGCACCCCCCGCCCGATCTATGGGCTAACACACACGGAAAATCGCCAAAAAACTGCCGTTTTCACTCTTTCCCTCATGGGACGCCCTAAAAACCTCTGCCCCACCCCCAGGAGCCCATGTATCCGCTCAACCGCTCATCAGGGATTCCTAGAGGGGCTAGGCCAAAAAATTTTCCCGGAACCAGCACCACCCGGCCGATCCATGGGCTAACACACAAGGAAAATCGCCAAAAAACTGCCGTTTTCACTCTTTCCCTCATGGGATGCCCTAAAAACCTCTGCCCCACCCCCAGGAGCCCATGGATCCGTTCAAACATTTGTCAGGGACGCCCCCGAGGGGCTAGACCCAAAACTTTTCTCGGAACCAGCACCCCCCGCCCGATCCATGGGCTAACACACACTGAAAATAGCCAAAAAACTGTCGTTTTCACTCTTTCGCTCATGGGACGCCCTAAAAACCTCCGCCCCACCACCAGGAGCCCATGGATCCTCTCAAACGCTCGTCAGGGACGCCCCCGAGGGGCTAGGCCCAAAACTTTTCCCAAAACCAGCACCCCCCGGCCGATCCATGGGCTAACACACACGGAAAATTGCCAAAAAACTGCCGTTTTCACTCTTTCGCACATGGGACGCCGTAAAAACCTCCGCCCCACCCCCAGAAGCCCATGGATACGTTCAAACGCTCGTCAAGGACTCCCCCGAGGGGCTAGGCCCAAAACTTTTCCCGGAACCAGCACCCCCCGGCCGATCCATGGGCTAACACACACGGAAAATCACCAAAAAACTGCCGTTTTCACTCTTTCGCTCATGGGACGCCATAAAAACCTCCGCCCCACCCCCAGGAGCCCATGGATTCGTTCAAACGCTCGTCAGGGACTCCCCCGAGGGGCTAGGCCCAAAACTTTTCTTGGAACCAGCACCCCCCGGCCGATCCATGGGCTAACACACACGGAAAATCACCAAAAAACTGTCGTATTCACTCTTTCGCTCATGGGACGCCCTAAAAACCTCTGCCCACCCCAGGAGCCCATGGATCCACTCAAACGCTTGTCAGGGACGCCTCCGAGGGGCTAGGACCAAAACTTTTCCCGGAACCAGCACCCCCCGGCCGATCCATGGGCTAACACACACGGAAAATCGCCAAAAAGCTGTCGTTTTCACTCTTTCGCTCATGGGACGCCGTAAAAACCTCCGTCCACCCCCAGGAGCCCATGGATCCACTAAATCGCTCATCAGGGATTCCCTCGAGGGGCTAGTCACAAAACTTTTCTCGGAACCAGCACCCCCCGGCCGATCCATGGGCTAACACATACGGAAAATCGCCAAAAAACTGCTGTTTTCACTCTTTCGCTCATGGGACGCCCTAAAAACCTCTGCCCCAACACCAGGAGCCCATGGATCATCTCAAACGCTCATCAGGGACGCCCTCGAGGGGCTAGGCCCAAAACTTTTCCCGAAACCAGCACCCTCCGGCCGATCCATGGGCTAACACACACGAAAAATCGCCCAAAAACTGCCGTTTTCGCTCTTTCGCTCATGGGACGCCCTAAAAACCTCCGCCCCACCCCAAGAAGTCCATGGATCCACTCAAACGCTCGTTAGGGATGCCCTTGAGGGGCTAGGTCCAAAACTTTTCTCGGAACCAGCACCCCCCGGCCGATCAATGGGCTAACACACACGAAAAATCGCCAAAAAACTGTCGTTTTCACTCTTTCGCTCATGGGACGCCCTAAAAACCTCCGCCGACCCCCAGGAGCCCATGGATCCACTCAAACGCTCGTCAGGGATTCCCCCAAGGGGCTAGTCCCAAAACTTTTCCCGGAACCAGCACCCCCCGATCGATCCATGGGCTAACACACACGGAAAATCACCAAAAAACTGCCGTTTTCACTCTTTCGCTCATGGGACGCCCTAAAAACCTCCGCCCCACCCCCAAGAGCCCATGGATCCGCTCAAACTCTTGTCAGGGACGCCCCCGAGGGGCTAGGACCAAAACTTTTCCCGGAACCAGCATCCCCCGGCCTATCCATGGGCTAACACACACGGAAAATCGCCAAAAAACTGCCGTTTTCACTCTTTCGCTCATGGGACGCCCTAAAAACCTCCGCCCCACCCCCAGGAGCCTATGTATCCGCTCAACCACTCATCAGGGATTCCCCTGAGGGGCTAGTCCCAAAACTTTTCCCAGAATCAGCACCACCCGGCCGATCCATAGGCTAACACACACGGAAAATCGCCAAAAAACTGCCGTTTTCACTCTTTCCCTCATGGGACGCCCTAAAAACCTCTGCCCCACCCCCAGGAGCCCATGGATCCGCTCAACCGCTCGTCAGGGACTCCCCCGAGGGGCTAGGCCCAAAACTTTTCCCGGAACCAGCACCCCCCGGCCGATCCATGGGCTAACACACATGGAAAATCGCCAAAAAACTGTCGTTTTCACTCTTTCGCTCATGGGACGCCCTAAAAACCTCCGCCCACCCCCAGGAGCCCATGGATCCACTCAATCGCTCATCAGGGATTCCCTCGAGGGGCTAGTCACAAAACTTTTCTCGGAACCAGCACCCCCCGGCCGATCCATGGGCTAACACATACGGAAAATCGCCAAAAAACTGCTGTTTTCACTCTTTCGCTCATGGGACGCCCTAAAAACCTCCGCCCCAACACCAGGAGCCCATGGATCATCTCAAACGCTCATCAGGGACGCCCTCGAGGGGCTAGGACCAAAACTTTTCCCGAAACTAGCACCCCCCGGCCGATCCATGGGCTAACACACACGAAAAATCGCCCAAAAACTGCCGTTTTCGCTCTTTCGCTCATGGGACGCCCTAAAAACCTTCGCCCCACCCCAAGAAGTCCATGGATCCACTCAAACGCTCGTTAGGGATGCCCTTGAGGGGCTAGGTCCAAAACTTTTCTCGGAACCAGCACCCCCCGGCCGATCAATGGGCTAACACACACGAAAAATCGCCAAAAAACTATCGTTTTCACTCTTTCGCTCATGGGACGCCCTAAAAACCTCCGCCGACCCCCAGGAGCCCATGGATCCACTCAAACGCTCATCAGGGATTCCCCCAAGGGGCTAGTCCCAAAACTTTTCCCGGAACCAGCACCCCCCGGTCGATCCATGGGCTAACACACACGGAAAATCACCAAAAAACTGCCGTTTTCACTCTTTCGCTCATGGGACGCCCTAAAAACCTCCGCCCCACCCCCAAGAGCCCATGGATCCGCTCAAACTCTTGTCAGGGACGCCCCCGAGGGGCTAGGACCAAAACTTTTCCCGGAACCAGCATCCCCCGGCCTATCCATGGGCTAACACACACGGAAAATCGCCAAAAAACTGCCGTTTTCACTCTTTCGCTCATGGGACGCCCTAAAAACCTCCGCCCCACCCCCAGGAGACTATGTATCCGCTCAACCACTCATCAGGGATGCCCCCGAGGGTCTAGGCCCAAAACTTTTCCCGGAACCAGCACCACCCGGCCGATCCATGGGCTAACACACACGGAAAATCGCCAAAAAACTGTCGTTTTCACTCTTTCGCTCATGGGACGCCCTAAAAACCTCCGCCCACCCCCAGGAGCCCATGGATCCACTCAATCGCTCATCAGGGATTCCCTCGAGGGGCTAGTCACAAAACTTTTCTCGGAACCAGCACCCCCCGGCCGATCCATGGGCTAACACATACGGAAAATCGCCAAAAAACTGCTGTTTTCACTCTTTCGCTCATGGGACGCCCTAAAAACCTCCGCCCCAACACCAGGAGCCCATGGATCATCTCAAACGCTCATCAGGGACGCCCTCGAGGGGCTAGGCCCAAAACTTTTCCCGAAACCAGCACCCCCCGGCCGATCCATGGGCTAACACACACGGAAAATAGCCCAAAAACTGCCATTTTCGCTCTTTCGCTCATGGGACGCCCTAAAAACCTCCGCCCCACCCCAAGAAGTCCATGGATCCACTCAAACGCTCGTTAGGGACTCCCTTAAGGGTCTAGGCCCAAAACCTTTCTCGGAACCAGCACCCCCCGGCCGATCAATGGGCTAACACACACGAAAAATCGCCAAAAAACTGTCGTTTTCACTCTTTCGCTCATGGGACGCCCTAAAAACCTCCGCCGAGCCCCAGGAGCCCATGGATCCACTCAAACGCTCGTTAGGGATTCCCCCAAGGGGCTAGTCCCAAAACTTTTCCCGGAACCAGCACCCCCCGGTCGATCCATGGGCTAACACACACGGAAAATCACCAAAAAACTGCCGTTTTCACTCTATCGCTCATGGGAAGCCCTAAAAACCTCCGCCCCACCCGCAGGAGCCCATGGATCCGCTCAAACGCTCGTCAGGGATGCCCCCGAGGGGCTAGGTCCAAAACTTTTCCCGGAACCAGCACCCCCCGGCTGATCCATGGGCTAACACACACGGAAAATCACCAAAAAACTGTCGTTTTCACTCTTTCGCTCATGGGACGCCCTAAAAACCTCCGCCCCACCCCTAGGAGCCTATGTATCCACTCAACCACTCATCAGGGATGCCCCCGAGGGGCTAGGCCCAAAACTTTTCCCGAAACCAGCACCACCCGGCCGATCCATGGGCTAACACACACGGAAAATCGCCAAAAAACTGCCGTTTTCACTCTTTCGCTAATGGGACGCCCTAATAACCTCCGCCCCACCCCCAGGAGCCTATGTATCCGCTCAAACACTCATCAGGGATTCCCCTGAGGGGCTAGTCCCAAAACTTTTCCCAGAACCAGCACCACCCGGCCGATCCATGGGCTAACACACACGGAAAATCGCCAAAAAACTGCCGTTTTAACTCTTTCCCTCATGGGACGCCCTAAAAACCTCTGCCCCACCCCCAGGAGCCCATGGATCCGCTCAACCACTCGTCAGGGACTCCCCCGAGGGGCTAGGCCCATAACTTTTCTCGGAACCAGCACCCCCCGGCCGATCCATGGGCTAACACACACGGAAAATCGCTAAAAAACTGCCGTTTTCACTCTTTCGCTCATGGGACGCCCTAAAAACCTTCGACCCACCACCAGGAGCCCATGGATCCTCTCAAACGCTCGTCAGGGACACCCCTGAGGGGCTAGGCCTAAAACTTTTCCCGAAACCAGCACCCCCCGGCCGATCCATGGGCTAACACACACGGAAAATCGCCAAAAAACTGCCGTTTTCATTCTTTCGCTCATGGGACGCCCTAAAAACCTCCGCCCCACCCCCAGAAGCCCATGGATCCGCTAAAACGCTCGTCAGGGAAGCCCCCGATGGGCTAGTCATAAAACATTTCTCGAAACCAGCTCCCCCCGGCCGATCCATGGGCGAACACACATGGAAAATAGCCAAAAAACTGTCGTTTTCACTCTTTCGCTCATGGGACGCCCTAAAAACCTCCGCCCACCCCCAGGAGCCCATGGATCCACTCAACCGCTCGTCAGGGATTCCCCCGAGGGGCTAGTCCAAAAACTTTTCTCGGAACCAGCACCCCCCGGCCGATCCATGGGCTAACACACACGGAAAATCGCCAAAAAACTGTCGTTTTCAGTGTTTCGCTCATGGGATGCCCTAAAAACCTCCGCCCACCCCCAGGAGTCCATGGATCCACTCAACCGCTCGTCAGGGATTCCCCCGAGGGGCTAGTCCCAAAACTTTTCTCGAAACCAGCACCCCCCGGCCGATCCATGGGCTAACACACACGGAAAATCGCCAAAAAACTGCCGTTTTCACTCTTTCCCTCATGGGATGCCCTAAAAACCTCCGCCCACCCCCAGGAGTCCATGGATCCACTCAACCGCTCGTCAGGGATTCCCCCGAGGGGCTAGTCCCAAAACTTTTCTCGAAACCAGCACCCCCCGGCCGATCCATGGGCTAACACACACGGAAAATCGCCTAAAAACTGCTGTTTTCACTCTTTCACTCATGGGACGCCCTAAAAACCTCCGTACCACCCCCAGGAGCCCATGGATCCGCTCAACCACTCGTCAGGGATGCCCCCGAGGGGATAGGCCCAAAACTTTTCCCAGAACCAGCACCCCCCGGCCGATCCATGGGCTAACACACACGGAAAATCGCCAAAAAATTGCCGTTTTCACTCTTTCGCTCATGGGACACCCTAAAAACCTCCGCCCCACCACCAGGAGCCCATGGATCCTCTCAAACGCTCGTCAGGGACGTCCTCGAAGGGATAGGCCCAAAACATTTCCAGAAACCAGCACCCCCCGGCCGATCCATGGGCTAACACACACGAAAAATCGCCAAAAAACTGCCGTTTTCACTCTTTCGCTCATGGGACGCCCTAAAAACCTCCGTCCCACCCCCAGCAGCCCATGTATCCGCTCAAATGCTTGTCAGGGACGCCCAGGAGGGGCTAGGACCAAAACTTTTCCCGGAACCAGCACCCCCCGGTCTATCCATGGGCTAACACACACGGAAAATCGCCAAAAAACTGCCGTTTTCACTCTTTCGCTCATGGGAAGCCCTAAAATCCTCCGCCCCACCACCAGGAGACCATGGATCTGCTCAAACGCTAGTCAGGGATGCCCCCGAGGGGCTAGGCCCAAAACTTTCCCTGGAACCAGCACCCCCCGCCCGATCTATGGGCTAACACACACGGAAAATCGCCAAAAAACTGCCGTTTTCACTCTTTCGCTCATGGGACGCCCTAAAAACCTCCGCCCCACCCCCAGGAGCCTATGTATCCGTTCAACCACTCATCAGGGATTCCCCCGAGGGGCTAGGCCCAAAAATTTTCCCGGAACCAGCACCCCCCGGCCAATCCATGGGCTAACACACACGGAAAATTGCCAAAAAACTGCCGTTTTCATTCTTTCGCTCATGGGACGCCCTAAAAACCTCCGCCCCACCCCCATAAGCCCATGGATCCGCTCAAACACTCGTCAGGGAAGCCCCCGATGGGCTAGTCATAAAACCTTTCTCGAAACCAGCACCCCCCGGCCGATCCATGTGCTAACACACATGGAAAATCGCCAAAAAACTGTCGTTTTCACTCTTTCGCTCATGGGACGCCCTAAAAACCTCCGCCCACCCCCAGGAGCCCATGGATACACTCAACCGCTCATCTGGGATTCTCCCGAGGGGCTAGTCCAAAAACTTTTCTCGGAACCAGCACCCCCCGACCGATCCATGGGCTAACACACACGGAAAATCGCCAAAAAACTGTCGTTTTCACTCTTTCGCTCATGGGACGCCCTAAAAACCTCCGCCCACCCCCAGGAGCCCATGGAACCACTCAACCGCTCGTCAGGGATTCCCCCGAGGGGCTAGTCCCAAAACTTTTCTCGGAACCAGCACCCCCCGGCCGATTCATGCGCTAACACACACGGAAAATCGCCAAAAAACTGCCGTTTTCACTCTTTCGCTCATGGGACGCCCTAAAAACATCCGCCCCACCCCCAGCAGCCATAGATATGATCAAACACTTGTCAGGGACTCCCCCGAGGGGCTAGGCCCAAAACTTTTCCCGGAACCAGCACCCCCCGGCCTATCCATGGGCTAACAGACACGAAAAATCGCCAAAAAACTGCCGTTTTCATGCTTTCGCTCATGGGACGCCCTAAAAACCTCCGCCCCACCCCCAGGAGCCCATGGATCTGCTCAAACACTCGTCAGGGACGCCCCCGAGGGGCTCGGCCCAAAACTTTTCCCGGAACCAGCACCCCCCGCCCGATCCATGGGCTAACACACACGAAAAATCGCCAAAAAACTGTCGTTTTCACTCTTTCGCTCATGGGACGCCCTAAAAACCTCCGCCCACCCCAGGAGCCCATGGATCCGCTCAACCGCTCGTCAGGGATGCCCCCGAGGGTCTAGGCCCAAAACTTTTCCCAGAACCAGCACCCCCCAGCCTATCCATGGGCTAACAGACACGGAAAATCGCCAAAAAACTGCCGTTTTCACTCTTTCGCTCATGGGACGCCCTAAAAACCTCCGCCCCACCCCAGGAGCCCATGGATCCGCTCAACCGCTCGTCAGGGACGCCCCTGAGGGGATATGCCCAAAACTTTTCCCGGATCCAGCACCCCCCGGCCGATCCATGGGCTAACACACACGGAAAATCGCCAAAAAACTGTCGTTTTCACTCTTTCGCTCATGGGACGCCCTAAAAACCTCCGCCCCACCCCCAGGAGCCCATGGATCCGCTCAACCGCTCGTCAGGGATTCCCCCGAGGGGCTAGGCCTAAAAATTTTCTCGGAAACAGAAGCCCCCGCCCGATCCATGGGCTAACACACACGGAAAATCGCCAAAAACTGCCGTTTTCACTCTTTCGCTCATGGGACGCCCTAAAAACCGCCGACACACCCCCAGGAGCCCATGGATCCACTAAACCACTCATCAGGGATTCCCCCGAGGGGCTAGTCCAAAAACGTTTCTCGAAACCAGCACCCCCCGGCCGATCCATGGGCTAACACACACGGAAAATTGCCAAAAAACTGTCGTTTTCACTCTTTCGCTCATGGGACGCCCTAAAAACCTCCTCCCACCCCCAGGAGCCCATGGATCCACTCAACCGCTCATCAGGGATTCCCCCGAGGGGCTAGTCCCAAAACTTTTCCCGGAACCAGCACCCCCCGGCCGATCCATGGGCTAACACACACGGAAAATCACCAAAAAACTGTCGTTTTCACTCTTTCGCTCATGGGACGCCCTAAAAACCTCCGCCCCACCCCCAAGATCCCATAGATCTGCTTAACCGCTCGTCAAGGATTCCCCCTAGGGTCTAGTCCCAAAACTTTTCTCGAAACCAGTACCCCCCGGCCGATCCATGGGCTAACACACACGGAAAATCACCAAAAAACTGTCGTTTTCACTCTTTCGCTCATGGGACGCCCTAAAAACCTCCGCCCACCCCCAGGAGCCCATGGATCCACTCAACCGCTCGTCAGGGATTCCCCCGAGGGGCTAGGCCCAAAACTTTTCATAGAACCAGCACCCCCCGCCCGATCCATGGGCTAACACACATGGAAAATCGCTAAAAAATTGTCGTTTTCACTCTTTCGCTCATGGGACGCCCTAAAAACCTCCGCCCACCCCCAGGAGCCCATGGATCCACTCGACCGCTCGTCAGGGATTCCCCCGAGGGGCTAGTCCCAAAACTTTTCCCGAAACCAGCACCCCCCAGCCGATCCATGGGCTAACACACACGGAAAATTGCCAAAAAACTGTCGTTTTCACTCTTTCGCTCATGGGACGCCCTAAAAACCACCTCCCCACCCCCATGAGCCCATGGATCCACTCAACCACTTGTCAGGGATGCCCCCGAGGGGCTAGGCCCAAAACATTTCCCGGAACCAGCACCCCCCGGCCGATCCATGGGCTAACACACACAGAAAATTGCCAAAAAACTGCCGTTTTCACTCTTTCGCTCATGGGACGCCCTAAAAACCTCTGCCCCACACCAGGAGCCTATGGATCCACTCAAACGCTCGTCAGGGACTCCCCCGAGGGGCTATGCCCAAAACTTTTCTCGGAAACAGAAGCCCCCGCCCGATCCATGGGCTAACACACACGGAAAATCGCCGAAAACTGCCGTTTTCACTCTTTCGCTCATAGGATGCCCTAAAAACCTCCGCCACACCCCCAGGAGCACATGGATCCGCTTAAACGCTTGTCAGGGACGCCCCCGAGGGGTTCGGCCCAAAACTTTTCTCGGAACAGAATCCCCCGCCCGATCCATGGGCTAACACACACGGAAAATCGCCAAAAAACTGCCGTTTTCACTCTTTCGCTCATGGGATGCCCTAAAAACCTCCGCCCCAACCCCAGGAGCCCATGTATCCGCTATAACGCTCGTCAGGGATGCCTCGAGGGGCTACTCCAAAAACTTTTCTCGGAACCAACACCCCCCGGCCGATCCATGGTCTAACACACACGGAAAATCGCCAAAAAACTGTCATTTTCACTCTTTCGCTCATGGGACGCCCTAAAAACCTCCTCCCACCCCCAGGAGCCCATGGATCCACTCAACCACTCGTCAGGGATTCCCCCGAGGGTCTAGTCCCAAAACTTTTATCGGAACCAGTACCCCCCGGCCGATCCATGGGCTAACACACACGGAAAATCGCCAAAAAACTGTCGTTTTCACTCTTTCGCTCATGGGACGCCCTAAAAACCTCCACCCACCCCCAGGAGCCCATGGATCCACTCAACCGATCGTCAGGGATTCCCCCGAGGGGCTAGGCCCAAAACTTTTCCCAGAACCAGCACCCCCCGGCCTATCCATGGGCTAACAGACACGGAAAATCGCCAAAAAATGGCCGTTTTCACTCTTTCGCTCATGGGACTCCCTAAAAACTTCCGCCCCACCCCAGGAGCCCATGGATCTACTCAAACACTTGTCAGGGATGCCCCCGAGGGGCTAGGCCCAAATCTTTTCCCGAAACCAGCACCCCCCGCCCGATCCATGGGCTAACACACACGGAAAATCGCCAAAAAACTGTCGTTTTCACTCTTTCGCTCATGGGATGCCCTAAAAACCTCCGCCCACCCCCAGGAGCCCATTGATCCGCTCAACCGCTCGTCAGGGATTCCCCCGAGGGGCTAGGCCCAAAACTTTTCCCGGACCCCGCACCCCCCGGCCTATCCATGGGCTAACAGACACGGAAAATCGCCAAAAAACTGCCGTTTTCACTCTTTCGCTCATGGGACTCCCTAAAAGCCTCCGCCCCACCCCCAGGAGCCCATGGATCTGATCAAACACTTGTCAGGGACGCCCCCGAGGGGCTAGGCCCAAAACTTTTCCCAGAACCAACACCCCCCGCCCGATCCATGGGCTAACACACACGGAAAATCGCCAAAAAGCTGTCGTTTTCACTCTTTCGCTCATGGGACGCCCTAAAAACCTCCGCCCACCCCCAGGAACCCATGGATCCGCTCAACTGCTCGTCAGGGTTTCCCCCGAGGGGCTATTCCCAAAACTTTTCCCAAAACCAGCACCCCCCGGCCGATCCATGGGCTAACACACACGGAAAATCGCCAAAAAACTGCCGTTTTCACTCTTTCGCTCATGGGACGCCCTAAAAACATCCGCCCCACCCCCAGGAGCCCATAGATATGATCAAACACTTGTCAGGGACTCCCCCGAGGGGCTAGGGCCAAAACTTTTCCCAAAACCAGCACCCCCCGCCCGATCCATGGGCTAACACACACAAAAAATCGCCAAAAAACTGCCGTTTTCACTCTTTCGGTCATGGGACGCCCTAAAAACCATCGCCCCACCCCCAGGAGCCTATGGATACGCTCAAGCGCTCGTCAAGGACGCCCTCGAGGGAATAGGCCAAAAATTGTTCTCGAAACCAGCACCCCCCGGCCGATCCATGGGCTAACACACACGGAAAATCGCCAAAAAACTGCCGTTTTCACTCTTTCGCTCATGGGACGCCCTAAAATCCTCTGCTCCACCCCCAGGAGCCCATGGATCCTCTTAACCACTCGTCAGGGATGCCCCCGAGGGGCTCGGCCCAAAGCTTTTCCCGAAAACAGCACCCCCCGCCCGATCCATGGGCTAACACACACGGAAAATCGCCAATAAACTGTCGTTTTCACTCTTTCGCTCATGGGATGCCCTAAAAACCTCCGCCCCACCCCCAGGAGCCCATGGATCCGCTTAACCAATCGTCAGGGAATCCCCTGAGGGGTTCGGCTCAAAACTTTTCCCGGAACCAGCACCCCCCGCCCGATCCATGGGCTAACACACACGGAAAATCACCAAAAAACTGCCGTTTTCACTCTTTCGTTCATGGGATGCCCTAAAAACCTCTGCCTCCCCCCAGGAGCCCATGGATCCGCTTAAACGCTCGTCAAGGACGCCCCCGTGGGGTTCGGCCTAAAACTTTTCTCGGAAACAGTACTCCCCGCCCGATCCATGGGCTAACACACACGGAAAATCCCCAAAAAACTGCCGTTGTCACTCTTTCGCTCATGGGCCGCCCTAAAAACCTCCGCCCCACCCCCAGGAGCCCATGGATCCGCTTAACCGCTCGTCAGGGATGCCCTCGAGGGGCTCGGTCCAAAACTTTTCTCGGAACCAGCACCCCCCGCCCGATCCATGTGTTAACACACACGGAAAATCGCCAAAAAACTGCCGTTTTCACGCTTTCGCTCATGGGACGCCCTAAAAACCTTCGACCCACCCCCAGGAGCCCATGGATCCACTTAAACACTCTTCAGGGATGCCCCCGAGGGGCTCGGCCCAAAATTTTCCCGAAACCAGCACCCCCCGCCCGATACATGGGCTAACACACACGGAAAATCGTCAAAAAACTGTCGTTTTCACTCTTTCATTCATGGGACGCCCTAAAAACCTCCGCCCCTCCCCAGGATACCAAGGATCCGCCTAAACGCTCGTCAGGGACTCCCATGGGGGGTTCAGCCCAAAACTTTTCTCGGAACCAGCACCCCCCGACCGATCCATGGGCTTACACACACGAAAAATCGCCAAAAAACTGCCGTTTTCACTTTTTAGCTCATGGGATGCCCTAAAAACCTCTGCCCCACCCCCAGGATCCCATGGATTCGCTTAAACGCTTGTTAGGGACTCCCCTGAGGGGCTCGACCCAAAAATTTTCCCGGAAACAGCACCCCCCGGCCGATCCATGCGCTAACACACACAAAAAATTGCCAAAAAACTGTCGTTTTCACTCTTTCGTTCATGGGACACCCTAAAAACCTCCGCCCCACCCCCAGGAGCCCATGGATCCGCTTAACCGCTCGTCAGGGACTCCCCTGAGGGGCTCGGCCCAAAACTTTTCCCGGAACCAGCAACCCCCGCCCGATCCATGGGCTAACACACACAGAAAATCGCCAAAAAACTGTCGTTTTCACTCTTTCGCTCATGGGACGCCCTAAAATCCTCTGCCCCACCCCCCAGGAGCCCATGGATCCTCTTAACCGCTCGTCAGGGACGCCCCCGAGGGGCTCGGCCCAAAGCTTTTCCCGAAAATAGCACCCCCCGCCCGATCCATGGGCTAACACACACGGAAAATCGCCAAAAAACTGCCGTTTTCACTCTTTCGCTCGTGGGACGCCCTAAAAACCTCCGTCCCACCCCCAGGAGCCCATGGATCCGCTTAACCGCTCGTCAGGGACGCCCCCGAGGGGCTCAGCCTAAAACTTTTCTCGGAACCAGCACTCCCCGCCCGATCCATGGGCTAACACACACGGAAAATCGCCAAAAAACTGTCGTTTTCACTCTTTCGTTCATGGGACGCCCTAAAAACCTCCGCCCCACCCCCAGGAGCCCATGGATCCACTTAAACACTCTTCAGGGATGCCCCCGAGGGGATCGGCCCAAAACTTTTCCCAAAACCAGCACCCCCCGCCCGATCCATGGGCTAGCACACACGGAAAATCGCCAAAAAACTGCCGTTTTCACTCTTTCGCTCATGGGACACCCTAAAAACCTCCGTCCCACCCCCAGGAGCCCATGGATCCACTTAAACGCTCGTCAGGGATGCCCCGAGGGGCTCGGCCCAAAACCTTTCCCGTAACCAGCACCCCCGCCCGATCCATGGGCTAACACACACGGAAAATCCCCAAAAAACTGCCGTTTTAACTCTTTCGCTCATGGGACGCCCTAAAAACCTTTGCCCCGCCCCCAGGAGCCCATGGATCCGCTTAACCGCTCGTTAGGGTCGCCCTCGAGGGGCTCGTCCCAAAAATTTTCCGAGAACCAGCACCCCCCGCCCGATCCATGGGCTAACATACACGGAAAATCGCCAAAAAACTGCCGTTTTCACTCTTTCGTTCATGGGACGCCCTAAAAACCTCTGCCCCACCCCCAAGAGCCCATGGATCCTCTTAACCGCTCGTCAGGGACGCCTCCGAAGGGCTCGGCCTAAAACTTTTCCCGGTACCCGCACCCCCCGCCCGATCCATGGGCTAACACACACGGACAATCGCTAAAAAACTGCCGTTTTCACTCTTTCGCTCATGGGACGCCCTAAAAACCTCTGCCCCATCGTCAGTTGCCCATGGATCTGCTTAACCACTCGTCAGGGACGCCCCCAAGGGTCTAGGCCCAAAACTTTTCCCGGAACCAGCACCCCCCGCTCGATCCATGGGCAAACACACACGGAAAATCGCAAAAAAACTGCCGTTTTCACTCTTTCGCTCATGGGACACCCTAAAAACCTCCGTCCCACCCCCAGGAGCCCATGGATCCACTTAAATGCTCGTCAGGGATGCCCCGAGGGGCTCGTCCCAAAACCTTTCCCGTAACCAGCACCCCCGCCCGATCCATGGGCTAACACACACGGAAAATCCCCAAAAAACTGCCGTTTTAACTCTTTCGCTCATGGGACGCCCTAAAAACCTTTGCCCCACCCCCAGGAGCCCATGGATCCGCTTAACCGCTCGTTAGGGTCGCCCTCGAGGGGCTCGTCCCAAAACTTTTCCGGGAACCAGCACCCCCCGCCCGATCCATGGGCTAACATACACGAAAAATCGCCAAAAAGTTGCCGTTTTCACTCTTTCGCTCATGGGATGCCCTAAAAACTTCCGACCCACCCCCAGGAGCCCATGGATCCGCTTAACCGCTCGTTAGGGATGCCCCCGAGGGGCTCAGCCCAAAACTTTTCCCAGAACCAGCACCCCCCGCCAGATCCATGGGCTAACACACACGGAAAATCGCCAAAAAACTGCCGTTTTCACTCTTTCGCTCATGGGACGCCCTGAAAACCTCAGCCCCCCACCCCCCAGGAGCCCATGGATCCGCTTAAACGCTTGTCAGGGATGCCCCCGAGGGGCTGGGCCCAAATATTTTCTCGGAAACAGCGTCCCCCGCCCGATCCATGGGCTAACACACACGGAAAATCGCCAAAAAACTGTCGTTTTCACTCTTTCGCTCATGGGACGCCCTAAAAACCTCCGCCATACCCCCAGGAGCCCATGGATCCACTTAACCGCTCGTCAGGGACGCCATCGAGGGGCTCAGCCCAAAACTTTTCCCGAAACCAGCACCCCCCGCCCGATCCATAGGCTAACACACACAGAAAATCGCCAACAAACTGCCGTTTTCACTCTTTCGCTCATGGGACGCCCTAAAATCCTCTGCCCCACCCCCAGGAGCCCATGGATCCTCCTAACCGCTCGTCAGGGACGCCCCCGAGGGGCTCAGCCTAAAACTTTTCTCGGAACCAGCACTCCCCGCCCGATCCATGGGCTAACACACACGGAAAATTGCCAAAAAACTGTAGTTTTCACTCTTTCGTTCATGGGACGCCCTAAAAACCTCCGCCCCACCCCAGGAGCCCATGGATCTACTTAAACACTCTTCAGGGATGCCCCCGAGGGGATCGGCCCAAAACTTTTCCCGAAACCAGCACCCCCCGCCCGATCCATGGGCTAGCACACACGGAAAATCGTCAAAAAACTATCGTTTTCACTCTTTCATTCATGGGACGCCCTAAAAACCTCCGCCCCTCCCCCATGAGCCCATGGATCCGCTTAACCGCTCATCAAGAATGCCCTGGAGGGGCTCGACCCAAAACTTTTCTCGGAACCAGCACCCCCCGCCCGATCCATGGGTTAACACACACGGAAAATCACCAAAAAACTGCCGTTTTCACGCTTTCGCTCATGGGACGCCCTAAAAACCTCCGCCCCACCCCCAGGAGCCCATGGATCCACTTAAACACTCATCAGGGATTCCCCCGAGGGGCTCGTCCCAAAACTTTTCCCGAAACCAGCAACCCCCGCCCGATCCATGGGCTAACACACACGGAAAATAGCCAAAAAACTGTCGTTTTCACTCTTTCGCTCATGGGACGCCCTAAAAACCTCCGCCCTACCCCAGGAGCCCATGGATCCGCTTAAACGCTCGTCAGGTACGTCCTCGAGGGGATCGGCCCAAAACTTTTCTCAAAACCAGCACCCCCCGGCCGATCCATGGGCTAACACACACGAAAAATTGCCAAAAAACTGCCGTTTTAACTTTTCGCTCATGGGATGCCCTAAAAACCTCTGCCCCACCCCTAGAAGCCCATGGATTCACTTAACCGCCTGTTAGGGATTCCCACGAGGGGCTCTGCCCAAAATTTTTTCCGAAACCCACACCCCCCGCCCGATCCATGGGTAACAGACACGGAAAATCGCCAAAAAACTGCTGTTTTCACTCTTTAGCTCATGGGACGCCCTAAAATCCTCCGCCCCACCACCAGGAGCCCATGGATACGCTTAACCGCTCGTCAGGGATGCCCTCGAAGGGCTCGGTCCAAAACATTTCTCGGAACCAGCACCCCCCGCCCGATCCATGGGTTAACACACACGGAAAATCGCCAAAAAACTGCCGTTTTCACGTTTTCGCTCATGGGACGCCCTAAAAACCTTCGACCCACCCCCAGGAGCCCATGGATCCACTTAAACACTCTTCAGGGATGCCCCCGAGGGGATCGGCCCAAAACTTTTCTCGAAACCAGCACCCCCCGCCCGATCCATGGGCTAGCACACACGGAAAATCGTCAAAAAACTATCGTTTTCACTCTTTCATTCATGGGACGCCCTAAAAACCTCCGCCCCTCCCCAGGATACCAAGGATCCGCTTAAACGCTCGTCAGGGACTCCCCTGAGGGGCTCGGCCCAAAACTTTTCTTGGAACCAGCACCCCCCGGCCGATCCATGGGCTTACACACACGAAAAATCGCCAAAAAACTGTCGTTTTCACTCTTTAGCTCATGGGATGCCCTAAAAACCTCCGATCCACCCCCAGGATCCCATGGATTCGCTTAAACGCTTGTTAGGGACTTCCCTGAGGGGCTCGACCCAAAAATTTTCCCGGAACCAGCACCCCCCGGCCGATCCATGGTCTAACACACACGAAAAATCGCCAAAAAACTATCGTTTTCACTCTTTTGTTCATGGGACACCGTAAAAACCTCCGCCCCACCCCCAGGAGCCCATGGATCCGCTTAACCGCTCGTCAGGGACTCCCCTGAGGGGCTCGGCCCAAAACTTTTCCCAAAACCAGCAACCCCCGCCCGATTCATGGGCTAACACACACGGAAAATCACCAAAAAACTGTCGTTTTCACTCTTTCACTCATGGGACGCCCTAAAAACCTCCGCCCTACCCCAGGAGCCCATGGATCCGCTTAAACGCTCGACAGGGACGTCCTCGAGGGGATCGGCCCAAAACTTTTCTCGAAACCAGCACCCCCCGCCCGATCCATGGGCTAACACACACGGAAAATCGCCAAAAAACTGCCGTTTTCACTCTTTCGCTCATGGGACGCCCTAAAATCCTCTGCCCCACCCCCAGGAGCCCATAGATCCTCTTAACCACTCGTAAGGGACACCCCCGAGGGGCTAGGGCCAAAGCTTTTTCCGAAAACAGCACCCCCCGCCCGATCCATGGGCTAACACACACGAAAAATCACCAAAAAATTAGCATTTTCACTATTTCGTTCATGGGATGCCCTAAAAACCTCCGCCTCCCCCCAGGAGCCCATGGATCCGCTTAAAAGCTCGTCAGGGATGCCCCCGTGGGGTTCGGCCTAAAACTTTTCTCGGAAACAGCACCCCCCGCCCGATCCATGGGCTAACACACGGAAAATCCCCAAAAAACTGCCGTTTTCACTCTTTCGCTCATGGGACGCCCTAAAAACCTCCGCCCCACCCCCAGGAGCCCATGGATCCGCTCAACCGCTCGTCAGGGGCTCGGGCTAAAACTTTTCTCGGAACCAGCACCCCCCGGCCGATCCATGGGCTTACACACACGAAAAATTGCCAAAAAACTGCCGTTTTCACTCTTTAGATCATGGGATGCCCTAAAAACCTCCGCCCCACCCCCAGGATCCCATGGATTCGCTTAAACGCTTGTTAGGGACTCCCCTGAGGGGCTCGACCCAAAAATTTTCCCGGAACCAGCACCCCCCGATCGATCCATGGGCTAACACACACGAAAAATTGCCAAAAAACTGTCGTTTTCACTCTTTCGTTCATGGGACACCCTAAAAACCTCCGCCCCACCCCCAGGAGCCCATGGATCCGCTTAACCGCTCGTCAGGGACTCCCCTGAGGGGTTCAGCCCAAAACCTTTCCCGGAACCAGCAACCCCCGCCCGATTCATGGGCTAACACACACGAAAAATCGCCAAAAAACTGTCGTTTTCACTCTTTTGCTCATGGGACGCCCTAAAAACCTCCGCCCTACCCCAGGAGCCCATGGATCCGCTTAAACGCTCGTCAGGGACGTCCTCGAGGGGATCGGCCCAAAACTTTTCTCGAAACCAGCACCCCCCGCCCGATCCATGGGCTAACACACACGGAAAATCGCCAAAAAACTGCCGTTTTCACTCTTTCGCTCATGGGACGCCGTAAAATCCTCTGCCCCACCCCCATGAGCCCATGGATCCTCTTAACCGCTCGTCAGGGACGCCCCCGAGGGGCTCGGCCCAAAGCTTTTGTCGAAAACAGCACCCCCCGCCCAATCCATAGGCTAACACACACGGAAAATCGCCAAAAAACTGCCGTTTTCACTCTTTCGCTCATGGGACGCCCTTAAAACCTCCGCCCCACCCCCAGGAGACCATGGATCCGCTTAACCGCTCGTCAGGGGCTCGGCCTAAAACTTTTCTCGGAACCAGCACCCCCCGGCCGATCTATGGGCTTACACACACGAAAAATTGCCAAAAAACTGCCGTTTTCACTCTTTAGCTCATGGGATGCCCTAAAAACCTCTGCCCCACCCCCAGGAGCCCATGGATTCGCTGAAACGCTTGTTAGGGATTCCCCCGAAGGGCTCTTCCCAAAACTTTTCCCGAAACCAGCACCCCCCGGCCGATACATGGGCTAACAGACACGAAAAATCATCAAAAAACTGCCGTTTTCACTCTTTAGCTCATGGGACGCCTTGAAACCGCCGCCCCACCCCCAGGAGCCCATTGATCCACTTAACCGCTCGTCAGGGACGCCCTCGAGGGGCTCGGTCCAAAACTTTTCTCGGAACCAGCACCCCCCGCCCGATCCATGGGTTAACACACACGGAAAATCGCCAAAAAACTGCCGTTTTCACGCTTTCGCTCATGGGATGCCCTAAAAACATTCGACCCACCCCCAGGAGCCCATGGATCCACTTAAACACTCTTCAGGGATGCCCCCGAGGGGCTCGGCCCAAAACTTTTCCCGAAACCAGCACCCCCCGCCCGATCCATGGGCTAGCACACACGGAAAATCGTCAAAAAACTATCGTTTTCACTCTTTCATTCATGGGACGCCCTGAAAACCTCTGCCCCTCCCCAGGATACCAAGGATCCGCTTAAACGCTCGTTAGGGACTCCCCTGAGGGGCTCGGCCCAAAACTTTTCTCGGAACCAGCACCCCCCGGCCGATCCATGGGCTTACACACATGAAAAATCGCCAAAAAACTGCCGTTTTCACTCTTTAGCTCATGGGATGCCCTAAAAACCTCCGCCCCACCCCCAGGATCCCATGAATTTGCTTAAACGCTTGTTAGGGACTCCCCTGAGGGGCTCGACCCAAAAATTTTCCCGGAACCAGCACCCCCCGGCCGATCCATGGGCTAACACACACGAAAAATCGCCAAAAAACCTGTCGTTTTCACTCTTTCGTTCATGGGACACCCTAAAAACCTCCGCCCCACCCCCAGGAGCCCATGGATCCGCTTAACCGCTCTTCAGGGACTCCCATGAGGGGCTCGGCCCAAAACTTTTCTCGGAACCAGCAACCCCCGCCCGATCCATGGGCTAACACACACGGAAAATCGCCAAAAAACTGTCGTTTTCACTCTTTCGCTCATGGGACGCCCTAAAAACCTCCGCCCTACCCCAGGAGCCCATGGATCTGCTTAAACGCTCGTCAGGGACGTCCTCGAGGGGATCGGCCCAAAACTTTTCTCGAAACCAGCACCCCCCACCCGATCCATGGGCTAACACACACGGAAAATCGCCAAAAAACTGCCATTTTCACTCTTTCGCTCATGGGACGCCCTAAAATCCTCTGCCCCACCCCCAGGAGCCCATGGATCCTCTTAACCACTCGTCAGGGATGCCCCCGAGGGGCTCGGCCCAAAGCTTTTCCCGACAACAGCACCCCCCCCGCCCGATCCATGGGCTAACACACACGGAAAATCGCCAAAAAACTGTCGTTTTCACTCTTTCGTTCATGGGACGCCCTAAAAACCTCCGCCCCACTCCCAGGATCCCATGGTTACGCTTAACCGCTCTTTAGGGACTCCCCTGAGGGGTTCAACCCAAAACTTTTACCGGAACCAGCACCCCCCGGCCGATCCATGGGCTAACACACACGAAAAATTGCCAAAAAACTGCCGTTTTCACTTTTCGCTCATGGGATGCCCTAAAAACCTGTGCCCCACCCCCAGAAGCCCATGGATTCGCTTAACCGCCTGTTAGGGATTCCCACGAGGGGCTCTGCCCAAAATTTTTTCCAAAACCCACACCCCCCGCCCGATCCATGGGTAACAGACACGGAAAATCGCCAAAAAACTGCTGTTTTCACTCTTTAGCTCATGGGACGCCCTAAAAACCTCCGCCCCACCCCAGGAGCCCATGGATCCTCTTAAACGCTCGTTAGGGTCGCCCTCGAGGGGCTCGGCCCAAAACTTTTCCCAGAACCAGCACCCCCCGCCCGATCCATGGGCTAACACACACGGAAAATCGCCAATAAACTGTCGTTTTCACTCTTTCGCTCATGGGATGCCCAAAAAACCTCCGCCCCACCCCCAGGAGCCCATGGATTCACTTAACCGCTCGTCAGGGACTCCCCTGAGGGGCTCGGCTTAAAACTTTTCCCAGAACCAGCACCCCCCGCCCGATCCATGGGCTAACACACACGGAAAATCACCAAAAAACTGCCGTTTTCACTCTTTCGTTCATGGGATGCCCTAAAAACCTCCGCCTCCCCCCAGGAGCCCATGGATCCGCTTAAACACTCGTCAGGGACGCCCCCATGGGGTTCGGCCTAAAACTTTTCTCGAAAACAGCACCCCCCGCCCGATCCATGGGCTAACACACACGGAAAATCCCCAAAAAACTGCCGTTTTCACTCTTTCGCTCATGGGACGCCCTAAAAACCTCCGCCCCACCCCCAGGAGCCCATGGATCCGCTTAACTGCTCGTCAGGGACGCCCTCGAGGGGCTCGGTCCAAAACTTTTCTCGGAACCAGCACCCCCCGCCCGATCCATGGGTTAACACACACGGAAAATCGCCAAAAAACTGTCGTTTTCACGCTTTCGCTCATGGGACGCCCTAAAAACCTTCGACCCACCCCCAGGAGCCCATGGATCCACTTAAACACTCTTAAGGGATTCCCCCGAGGGGCTCGTCCTAAAACTTTTCCCGAAACCAGCACCCCCCGCCCGATCCATGGGCTAGCACACACGAAAAATCATCAAAAAACTATCGTTTTCACTCTTTCATTCATGGGACACCCTAAAAACCTCCGCCCCACCCCCAGGAGCCCATGGATCCGCTTAACCGCTCGTCAGGGAATCCCCTGAGGGGCTCGGCCCAAAACTTTTCCCGAAACCAGCAACCCCCGCCCGATTCATGGGCTAACACACACGGAAAATCGCCAAAAAACTGTCGTTTTCACTCTTTCGCTCATGGGACGCCCTAAAAACCTCCGCCCTACCCCAGGAGCCCATGGATCCGCTTAAACGCTCGTCAGGGACGTCCTCGAGGGGATCGGCCTAAAACTTTTCTCGAAACCAGCACCCCCCGCCCGATCCATAGGCTAACACACACGGAAAATCGCCAAAAAACTGCCGTTTTCACTCTTTGGCTCATGGGACGCCCTAAAATCCTCTGCCCCACCCCCAGGAGCCCATGGATCCTCTTAACCGCTCGTCAGGGACGCCCCCGAGGGGCTCGGCCCAAAGCTTTTCCCGAAAACAGCACCCCCCGCCCGATCCATGGGCTAACACACACGGAAAATCGCCAAAAAACTGCCGTTTTCACTCTTTCACTTATGGTACGCCCTAAAAAACCCCGCCCCACCCCCAGGAGCCCATGGATTCGCTTAAACGCTTGTTAGGGATTCCCCCGAAGGGCTTTGCCCAAAACTTTTCCCGAAACCAGCACCCCCCGGCCGATCCATGGGCTAACAGACACGGAAAATCATCAAAAAACTGCCGTTTTCACTCTTTAGCACATGGGACGCCCTGAAACCTCCGCCCCACCCCCAGGAGCCCATGGATTCGCTTAACCGATCGTCAGGGATGCCCCGTAGGGGTTCGTCCCAAAACTTTTCCCGAAAACAGCACCCCCCGGCCGATCCATGGGCTAACACAAATGGAAAATAGCCAAAAAACTGTCATTTTCACTCTTTCGCTCATGGGACGCCCTAAAAACCTCCGCCCCACCACCAGGAGCCCATGGATCCATTTAACCGCTCGTCAAGGACACCCCCAAGGGGCTCGGCCCAAAACTTTTCCCGAAAACAGCACCCCCCGCCCCATCCATGGGCTAACACACACGGAAAATCGCTAAAAAACTGTCGTTTTCACTCTTTCGCTCATGGGACGCCCTAAAAACCTCAGCCCCGCCCCAGGAGCCCATGGATCCGCTTA
Source organism: Capsicum rhomboideum (assembly GCA_031232105.1). Taxonomy (NCBI): domain Eukaryota; kingdom Viridiplantae; phylum Streptophyta; class Magnoliopsida; order Solanales; family Solanaceae; genus Capsicum; species Capsicum rhomboideum. The sequence continues at coordinate 8,772,318 of CP124714.1, read as the reverse complement.
AACGCTCGTCAGGGACTCCCCTGAGGGGCTCGGCTTAAAAATTTTCCCGGAACCAGCACCCCCCGCCCGATCCATGGGCTAACACACACGGAAAATCACCAAAAAACTGCCGTTTTAACTCTTTCGTTCATGGGATGCCCTAAAAACCTCTGCCTCCCCCCAGTAGCCCATGGATCCACTTAAACGCTCGTCAGGGACGCCCCCGTGGGGTTCGGCCTAAAACTTTTCTCGGAAACAGCACCCCCCGCCCGATCCATGGGCTAACACACGGAAAATCCCCAAAAAACTGCCGTTTTCACTCTTTCGCTCATGGGACGCCCTAAAACCTCCGCCCCACCCCCAGGAGCCCATGGATCCGCTTAACCGCTCGTCATGTACGCCCTCAAGGGGCTCGGTCCAAAACTTTTCTCGGAACCAGCACCCCTCGCCCGATCCATGGGTTAACATACACGGAAAATCGCCAAAAAACTGCCGTTTTCACGCTTTCGCTCATGGGATGCCCTAAAAACCTTCGACCCACCCCCAGGAGCCCATGGATCCACTTAAACACTCTTCAGGGATGCCCCCGAGGGGCTCAGCCCAAAACTTTTCCCGAAACCAGCACCCCCCGCCCGATCCATGGGCTAGCACACACGAAAAATCGTCAAAAAACTATCGTTTTCACTCTTTCATTCATGGGACGCCCTAAAAACCTCCGCCCCTCCCCAGGATACCAAGGATCCGCTTAAACTCTCGTCAGGGACTCCCCTGAGGGGCTCGACCCAAAACGTTTCTCGGAACCAGCACCCCCCGACCGATCCATGGGCTTACACACACGAAAAATCGCCAAAAAACTGTCGTTTTCACTCTTTAGCTCATGGGATGCCCTAAAAACCTCCGCACCACCCCCAGGATCCCATGGATTCGCTTAAACGCTTGTTAGGGACTCCCTTGAGGGGCTCGACCCAAAAATTTTCCCGAAACCAGCACCCCCCGGCCGATCCATGGTCTAACACACACGAAAAATCGCCAAAAAACTGTCGTTTTCACTCTTTTGTTCATGGGACACCCTAAAAACCTCCGCCCCACCCCCAGGAGCCCATGGATCCGCTTAACCGCTCTTCAGGGACTCCTATGAGGGGCTCGGCCCAAAACTTTTCCTGGAACCAGCAACCCCCGCCCGATCCATGGGCTAACACACACGGAAAATCGCCAAAAAACTATCGTTTTCACTCTTTCGCTCATGGGACGCCCTAAAAACCTCCGCCCTACCCCAGGAGCCCATGGATCTGCTTAAACGCTCGTCAGGGACGTCCTCAAGGGGATCGGCCCAAAATTTTCTCGAAACCAGCACCCCCCGCCCGATCCATGGGCTAACACACACGGAAAATCGCCAAAAAACTGCCGTTTTCACTCTTTCGCTCATGGGACGCCCTAAAATCCTCTGCCCCACCCCCAGGAGCCCATGGATCCTCTTAACCACTCGTCAGGGATGCCCCCGAGGGGCTTTGCCCAAAGCTTTTCTCGAAAACAGCACCCCCCGCCCGATCCATGGGCTAACACACGCGGAAAATCGCCAAAAAACTGTCGTTTTCACTCTTTCGCTCATGGGACGCCCTAAAAACCTCCGCCCTACCCCAGGAGCCCATGGATCCGCTTAAACGCTCGTCAGGGACGTCCTCAAGGGGATCGGCCCAAAACTTTTCTCGAAACCAGCACCCCCCGCCCGATCCATGGACTAACACACACGGAAAATTGCCAAAAAACTGCCGTTTTCACTCTTTCGCTCATGGGACGCCCTAAAATTCTCTGCCCCACCCCCAGGAGCCCATGGATCCTCTTAACCACTCATCAGGGATGCCCCCGAGGGGCTCGGCCCAAAGCTTTTCCCGACAACAGCACCCCCCCCCCCGCCCGATCCATGGGCTAACACACACGGAAAATCGCCAAAAAACTGTCGTTTTCACTCTTTCGTTCATGGGACGCCCTAAAAACCTCCGCCCCACTCCCAGGATCCCATGGTTATGCTTAACCGCTCGTTAGGGACTCCCCTGAGGGGTTCAACCCAAAACTTTTACCGGAACCAGCACCCCCCGGCCGATCCATGGTCTAACACACACGAAAAATTGCCAAAAAACTGCCGTTTTCACTTTTCGCTCATGGGATGCCCTAAAAACCTCTGCCCCACCCCCAGAAGCCCATGGATTCGCTTAACCGCCTGTTAGGGATTCCCACAAGGGGCTCTGCCCAAAATATTTTCCAAAACCCCCCCCCCGCCCGATCCATGGGTAACAGACACGGAAAATCGCCAAAAAACTGTTGTTTTCACTCTTTAGCTCATGGGACGCCCTAAAAACCTCCGCCCCACCCCAGGAGCCCATGGATCCTCTTAAACGCTCGTTAGGGTCGCCCTCGAGGGGCTCGGCCCAAAACTTTTCCCAGAACCAGCACCCCCCGCCCGATCCATGGGCTAACACACACGGAAAATCGCCAATAAACTGTCGTTTTCACTCTTTCGCTCATGGGATGCCCTAAAAACCTCCGCCCCACCCCCAGGAGCCCATGGATCCGTTTAAACGCTCATGAGGGACGCCCCCGTGGGGTTCGGCCTAAAACTTTTCTCGGAACCAGCACCCCCCGCCCGATCCATGGGCTAACACACACGGAAAATCACCAAAAAACTGTCGTTTTCACTCTTTCGTTCATGGGATGCCCTAAAAACCTCCGCCTCCCCCCAGGAGCCCATGGATCCATTTAAACGCTCGTCAGGGACTCCCCCGTGGGGTTCGGCCTAAAACTTTTCTCGGAAACAGCACCCCCCGCCCGATCCATGGGCTAACACACACGGAAAATTGCCAAAAAACTGCCGTTTTCACGCTTTCGCTATTGGGATGCCCTAAAAACCTTCGACCCACCCCCAGGAGCCCATGGATCCACTTAAACACTCTTAAGGGATTCCCCCGAGGGGCTCATCCCAAAACTTTTCCCGAAACCAGCACCCCCCGCCCGATCCATGGGCTAGCACACACGAAAAATCGTCAAAAAACTATCATTTTCACTCTTTCATTCATGGGACGCCCTAAAAACCTCCGCCCCTCCCCAGGATACCAAGGATCCGCTTAAACGCTCGTCAGGGACTCCCCTGAGGGGCTCGGCCCAAAACTTTTCTCGGAACCAGCACCCCCCGGCCGATCCATGGGCTTACACACACGAAAAATCGCCAAAAAACTGTCGTTTTCACTCTTTAGCTCATGGGATGCCCTAAAAACCTCCGATCCACCCCCAGGATCCCATGGATTCGCTTAAACGCTTGTTAGGGACTTCCCTGAGGGGCTCGACCCAAAAATTTTCCCGGAACCAGCACCCCCCGGCCGATCCATGGTCTAACACACACGAAAAATCGCCAAAAAACTATCGTTTTCACTCTTTTGTTCATGGGACACCGTAAAAACCTCCGCCCCACCCCCAGGAGCCCATGGATCCGCTTAACCGCTCGTCAGGGACTCCCCTGAGGGGCTCGGCCCAAAACTTTTCCCAAAACCAGCAACCCCCGCCCGATTCATGGGCTAACACACACGGAAAATCACCAAAAAACTGTCGTTTTCACTCTTTCACTCATGGGACGCCCTAAAAACCTCCGCCCTACCCCAGGAGCCCATGGATCCGCTTAAACGCTCGTCGGGGACGTCCTCGAGGGGATCGGCCCAAAACTTTTCTCGAAACCAGCACCCCCCGCCCGATCCATGGGCTAACACACACGGAAAATCGCCAAAAAACTGCCGTTTTCACTCTTTCGCTCATGGGACGCCCTAAAATCCTCTGCCCCACCCCCAGGAGCCCATGGATCCTCTTAACCGCTCGTCAGGGACGCCCCCGAGGGGCTCGGCCCAAAGCTTTTCCCGAAAACAGCACCCCCCGCCCGATCCATGGGCTAACACACACGGAAAATCGCCAAAAAACTGTCGTTTTCACTCTTTCGCTCATGGTACGCCCTAAAAACCTCCGTCCCACCCCCAGGAGCCCATGGATCCGCTTAACCGCTCATCAGGGACGCCCTCGAGGGGCTCGGCCCAAAACTTTTCTCGGAACCAGCACCCCCCGGCCGATCTATGGGCTTACACACACCAAAAATTGCCAAAAAACTGTCGTTTTCACTCTTTAGCTCATGGGATGCCCTAAAAACCTCCGCCCCACCCCCAGGAGCCCATGGATTTGCTTAAACGCTTGTTAGGGATTCCCCCGAAGGGCTCTGCCCAAAACTTTTCCCGAAACCAGCACCCCCCGGCCGATCCATGGGCTAACAGACACGGAAAATCATCAAAAAACTGCCGTTTTCACTCTTTAGCACATGGGACGCCCTAAAAACCTCCGCCCCACCCCAAGGAGCCCATGGATCCGCTTAACCGCTCGTCAGGGATGCCCCCGTAGGGCTCGTCCCAAAACTTTTCTCGGAACCAGCCCCCCCGCCCGATCCATGGGCTAACACACACGGAAAATCGTCAAAAAACTGCCGTTTTCACTCCTTCACTCACGGGATGCCCTAAAAACCTCCGCCCCACCCCCAGGAGCCCATGGATCCACTTAACCGCTCGACAGGGACGCCCCCGTAAGGTTTGGCCCAAATCTTTTCTCGGAACCAGACCCCCCCTCCCCCCGCCCGATCAATGGGCTAACACACACGGAAAATTGCCAAAAAACTGCTATTTTAACTCTTTCACTCATGGGATGCCCTAAAAACCTCCGCCCCACCCCCAGGAGCCCATGGATCCGCTTAACCGCTCGTCATGGACGCCCCCGTAGGGCTCGGCCCAAAACTTTTCTCGTAACCAGCCCCCCCGCCCGATCCATGGGCTAACACACATGGAAAATCGCCAAAAAACTGCCGTTTTCACTCCTTCACTCATGGGACGCCCTAATAACCTCCGCCCCACCCCCAGGAGCCCATGGATCCGCTTAAATGCTCGTCAGGGACGCCCCCGTAGGGTTCGGCCCAAAAATTTTCTCGGAACAAGCCCCCCCCCCCCCGCCCGATCCATGGGCTAACACACACGGAAAATCGCCAAAAAACTACCGTTTTCACTCTTTCTCTCATGGGACGCCCTAAAAACCTCCACCCCACCCCCAGGAGCCCATGGATCTGCTTAACCACTCGTCAGGGACGCCATTGAGGGGTTCGGCCCAAAATGTTTCCCGGAACCAGCACCCCCCGCCCGATCCATGGGCTAACACACACGGAAAATCGCCAAAAAACTGTCGTTTTCACTCTTTTGCTCATGGGATGCCCTAATAACATCACCCCCACCCCCAAGAGCCCATGGATCCGCTTAACCGCTTGTCAGGAACGCGCCCGAGGGGCTCGACCTAAAACTTTTCCCGGAACCAGCACCCCCCGCCCGATCCATGGGCTAACACACACGAAAAATCGCCAAAAAACTGCCATTTTCACTCTTTCGCTCATGGGACGCCTTAAAAACCTCCGCCCCACCCCCCAGGAGCCCATGGATCCGCTTAATCGCTCGTCAGGGACGCCCCCGAGGGGCTCGGCCCAAAACTTTTCCCGGAACCAGCACCCCCCGCCCGATCCATGTGCTAACACACACGGAAAATCACCAAAAAACTGCCGTTTTCACTCTTTCGCTCATGGGACGCCCTAAAAACCTCCGCCCCACCCCCAGGAGCCCATGGATCCGCTTAAACGCTCTTCAGGAATGCCCCCGAGGGGCTCGGCCCAAAAAATTTCCCGGAACCAGCACCCCCCGCCCGATCCATGGGCTACCACACACGAAAAATAGCCAAAAAATTGCCGTTTTCACTCTTTCGCTCATGAGACGCCCAAAAAACCTCCGCCCCACCCCCAGGATCCCATGGATCCGCTTAACCGCTCGTCAGGGACGCCCCCAAGGGCCTCGGCCAAAAATTTTTCCCGGAACCAGCACCCCCCGACCTATCCATGGGCTAACACACACGGAAAAATCGCCAAAAAACTGCCGTTTTCACTCTTTCGCTCATGGGACACCCTGAAAACCTATGCCCCACCCCCAGGAGCCCATGGATCCGTTTAACCGCTCCTCAGGGATGCCCCTTAGGGGCTCGGCCCAAAACTTTTCCCGGAAACAGCACCCCCCGACCGATCCATGGGCTAACACACACGGAAAATCGCCAAAAACCTGCCATTTTCACTCTTTCCCTCATGGGACACCCTGAAAACCTCCGCCCCACCCCCAGAAGCCCATGGATCCGCTTAACCGCTCATCAGGGACGCCCTCGAGGGGCTCGATCCAAAACTTTTCCCGGAACCAGCACCCCCCGCTCGATCCATGGGCTAACACACACGGAAAATCGCCAAAAAACTGTCGTTTTCACTCTTTCGTTCATGGGACGCCCTAAAAACCTCCGCCCCACCCCAGGAGCCCATGTACTCGCTTAACCGCTTGTCAGGGACTCCCCCTAGGCACTCTTCCCAAAACTTTTCCCGGAAATAGCATCCCCCGGCCGATCCATGGGCTAACACACACGGAAATTTGCCAAAAAACTGTCGTTTTCACTCTTTCGTTCATGGGACGCCCTAAAAACCTCTGCACCACCCCAGGAGCCCATGGATCCGCTTAACCGCTCGTTAGGGACTCCCCTGAGGGGCTCGACCCAAAACTTTTCCCGGAACCAGCACCCCTCGCCCGATCCATGAGCTAACACACACAGAAAATCGCCAAAAAACTGCCGTTTTCACTCTTTCGCTCATGGGATGCCCTAAAAACCTCCGCCCCACCCCAGGAGCCCATGGATTCGCTTAACCGCTTGTTAGGGATTACTCCGAGGGGATCTACCCAAAACTTTTCCCAAAACCAGCACCCCCCGGCCGATCCATGGGCTAACAGACACGAAAAATCGTCAAAAAACTGTCGTTTTCACTCTTTAGCTCATGGGACGCCCTGAAACCTCCACACTACCCCCAGGTGCCCATAGATTTGCTTAACCGCTTGTGAGGGACGCCCCCGAGGGGCTCGGCCCAAAACATTTCATGGAACCAGCCCCCCCCCCCCCCGCGCCCGATCCATGGGCTAACACACACGGAAAATCGCCAAAAAACTGCCGTTTTCACTCTTTCTCTCATGGGATGCCCTAAAAACCTCCACCCCACCCCCAGGAGCCCATGGATCTGCTTAACCGCTCGTCAGGGACGCCGTTGAGGGGTTCGGCCCAAAACTTTTCTCGGAACCAGCACCCCCCGCCCGATCCATGGGCTAACACACACGAAAATCGCCAAAAAACTGCCATTTTCACTCTTTCGCTCATGGGACGCCTTAAAAACCTCCGTCCCACCCCCCAGGAGCCCATGGATCCGCTTAACCGCTCGTGAGGGACGCCCTCGAGGGGCTCGGCCCAAAACTTTTCCCGGAACCAGCACCCCCCGCCCGATCCATGGGCTAACACACACGGAAAATCACCAAAAAACTGCCGTTTTCACTCTTTCGCTCATGGGACACCCTAAAAACCTCCGCCCCACCCTCAGGAGCCCATGGATACGCTTAAATACTCTTCAGGGACACCCCCGAGGGGCTCAGCCCAAAAATTTTCCCGGAACCAGCACCCCCCGCCCGATCCATGGGCTAACACACACGAAAAATAGCCAAAAAATTGTCGTTTTCACTCTTTCGCTCATGGGACGCCCTAAAAACCTCCGCCCCACCCCCAGGATCCCATGGATCCGCTTAACCGCTCGTCAGGGACGCCCCCAAGGGCCTCGGCCCAAAATTTTTCCCGGAACCAGCACCCCCCGCCCGATCCATGGGCTAACACACACGGAAAATCGCCAAAAAACTGCCGTTTTCACTCTTTCGCTCATGGGATGCCCTAAAAACCTCCGCCCCAACCCCAGGAGCCCATGGATCCGCTTAACCGCTCGTCAGGGACGTCCCCGAGTTGCTTGGACCCAAACTTTTCCCGGAAACAGCACCGCCCGACCAATCCATGGGCTAACACACACGGAAAATCGCCAAAAAACTTCCGTTTTCACTCTTTCGCTCATGGGATTCCCTAAAAACCTCCGCCCCACCCCCAGGAGCCCATGGATTCTCTTAACCTCTTGTTAGGGATTCCCCCGAGGGGCTCTGCCCAAAACTTTTCCCGAAACCAGCACCCCCCGGCCGATCCATGGGCTAACAGACACGGAAAATTATCAAAAAACTGCCGTTTTCACTCTTTAGCTCATGGGACGCCCTAAAACCTCCGCCCCACCCCCAGGAGCCCATGGATACGCTTAAATACTCTTCAGGGACGCCCCCGAGGGGCTCAGCCCAAAAATTTTCTCGGAACCAGCACCCCCCGGCCGATCCATGGGCTTACACACACGAAAAATCGCCAAAAAACTGCCGTTTTCACTCTTTCGCTCATGGGATGCCCTAAAAACCTCCGCCCCACCCCCAAGATCCCATGGATCCGCTTAACCACTTGTGAGGGACGCCCCTGAGGGGCTCGGCCCAAAACTTTTCACTAAAACAGCTCCCCCCGCCCGATCCATGGGCTAACACACACAAAAAATCGCCAAAAAACTGCCGTTTTCACTCCTTCACTCACGGGACGACCTAAAAACCTCCACCCCACCCCCCAGGAGCCCATGGATCCGCTTAACCGCTCTTCAGGGATGCCCCCGAGGGGCTCGGCCCAAATCTTTTCCCGAAACCAGCACCCCCCGCCCGATCCATGTGCTAACACACACGGAAAATCGCCAAAAAACTGCCGTTTTCACTCTTTTGCTCATGGGACGCCCTAAAAACCTCCGCCCCACCCCCAGGAACCCATGGATCCGCTTAAACGCTCTTCAGGAATGCCCCCGAGGGGCTCGGCCCAAAAAATTTCCCGGAACCAGCACCCCCCGCCCGATCCATGGGCTACCACACACGAAAGATAGCCAAAAAATTGCCGTTTTCACTCTTTCGCTCATGGGACGCCCTAAAAACCTCCGCCCCACCCCCAGGATCCCATGGATCCGCTTAACCGCTCGTCAGGGACGCCCCCAAGGGCCTCGGCCAAAAATTTTTCCTGGAACCAGCACCCCCCGACCTATCCATGGGCTAACACACACGGAAAATCGCCAAAAAATTGCCGTTTTCACTCTTTCGCTCATGGGACACCCTGAAAACCTAGGCCCCACCCCCAGGAGCCCATGGATCCGCTTAACCGCTCCTCAGGGATGCCCCTTAGGGGCTCGGCCCAAAACTTTTCCCGGAAACAGCACCCCCCGACCAATCCATGGGCTAACACACACGGAAAATCGCCAAAAAACTGCCGTTTTCACTCTTTCCCTCATGGGACACCCTGAAAACCTCCGCCCCACCCCAGAAGCCCATGGATCCGCTTAACCGCTCGTCAGGGACGCCCCCGAGGGGCTCGGCCCAAAACTTTTCCCGGAACCAGCACCCCCCGCCCGATCCATGGACTAACACACACGGAAAATCGCCAAAAAACTGTCGTTTTCACTCTTTCGTTCATGGGACGCCCTAAAAACCTCCGCCCCACCCCAGGAGCCCATGGATCTGCTTAACCGCTTGTCAGGGACTCCCCCTAGGCACTCTTCCCAAAACTTTTCCCGGAAACAGCATCCCCCGGCCGATCCATGGGCTAACACACACGGAAATTTGCCAAAAAACTGTCGTTTTCACTCTTTCGTTCATGGGACGCCCTAAAAACCTCCGCCCCACCCCCAGGATCACATGGATCCGCTTAACCGCTCGTTAGGGACTCCCCTGAGGGGCTCGGCCCAAAACTTTTCCCGGAACCAGCACCCCTCGCCCGATCCATGAGCTAACACACACAGAAAATCGCCAAAAAACTGCCGTTTTCACTCTTTCGCTCATGGGATGCCCTAAAAACCTCCGCCCCACCCCAGGAGCCCATGGATTCGCTTAACCACTTGTTAGGGATTCCTCCGAGGGGATCTACCCAAAACTTTTCCCGAAACCAGCACCCCCCGGCCGATCCATGGGCTAACAGACACGAAAAATCGTCAAAAAACTGCCGTTTTCACTCTTTAGCTCAAGGGACGCCCTGAAACCTCCACACTACCCCCAGGAGCCCATAGATCTGCTTAACCGCTTGTGAGGGACGCCCCCGAGGGGTTCGGCCCAAAACTTTTCATGGAACCAGCCCCCCTCCCCCCCCCCCTCCCCCGCCCGATCCATGGGCTAACACACACGGAAAATCGCCAAAAAACTGCCGTTTTCACTCTTTCTCTCATGGGACGCCCTAAAAACCTCCACCCCACCCCAGGGAGCCCATTGATCTGCTTAACCGCTCATCAGGGACGCCATTGAGGGGTTCGGCCCAAAACTTTTCCCGGAACCAGCACCCCCCGCCCGATCCATGGGCTAACACACACGGAAAATCGCCAAAAAACTGCCATTTTCACTCTTTCGCTCATGGGACACCTTAAAAACCTCCGCCCCACCCCCCAGGAGCCTATGGATCCGTTTAACCGCTCGTCAGGGACGCCCCCGAGGGGCTCGGCCCAAAACTTTTCCCGGAACCAGCACCCCCCGCCCGATCCATGGGCTAACACACACGGAAAATCACCAAAAAACTGCCGTTTTCACTCTTTCGCTCATGGGACACCCTAAAAACCTCCGCCCCACCCCCAGGAGCCCATGGATACGCTTAAATACTCTTCAGGGACGCCCCCGAGGGGCTCAGCCCAAAAATTTTCTCGGAACCAGCACCCCCCGGCCGATCCATGGGCTTACACACACGAAAAATCGCCAAAAAACTGCCGTTTTCACTCTTTCGCTCATGGGATGCCCTAAAAACCTCCGCCCCACCCCCAAGATCCCATGGATCCGCTTAACCACTTGTGAGGGACGCCCCTGAGGGGCTCGGCCCAAAACTTTTCACTAAAACAGCTCCCCCCGCCCGATCCATGGGCTAACACACATAAAAAATCGCCAAAAAACTGCCGTTTTCACTCCTTCACTCACGGGACGCCCTAAAAACCTCCACCCCACCCCCCAGGAGCCCATGGATCCGCTTAACCGCTCGTCAGGGACGCCCCCGAGGGCCTCGGCCCAAAACTTTTCCCGAAACCAGCACCCCCCGCCCGATCCATGTGCTAACACACACGGAAAATCGCCAAAAAACTGCCGTTTTCACTCTTTTGCTCATGGGACGCCCTAAAAACCTCTGCCCCACCCCCAGGAGCCCATGGATCCGCTTAAACGCTCTTCAGGAATGCCCCCGAGGGGCTCGGCCCAAAAAATTTCCCGGAACCAGCACCCCCCGCCCGATCCATGGGCTACCACACACGAAAGATAGCCAAAAAATTGCCGTTTTCACTCTTTCGCTCATGGGATGCCCTAAAAACCTCCGCCCCACCCCCAGGATCCCATGGATCCGCTTAACCGCTCGTTAGGGACGCCCCCAAGGGCCTCGGCCAAAAATTTTTCCCGGAACCAGCACCCCCCGACCTATCCATGGGCTAACACACACGAAAAATCGCCAAAAAACTGCCGTTTTCACTCTTTCGCTCATGGGACACCCTAAAAAACCTAAGCCCCACCCCCAGGAGCCCATGGATCCGCTTAACCGCTCCTCAGGGATGCCCCTTAGGGGCTCTGCCCAAAACTTTTCCCGGAAACAGCACCCCCCGACCAATCCATGGGCTAACACACACGGAAAATCGCCAAAAAACTGCCGTTTTCACTCTTTCCCTCATGGGACACCCTGAAAACCTCCGCCCCACCCCCAGAAGCCCATGGATCCGCTTAACTGCTCGTCAGGGACGCCCCCGAGGGGCTCGGCCCAAAACTTTTCCCGAAACCAGCACCCCACGCCCGATCCATGGGCTAACACACACGGAAAATCGCCAAAAAACTGTCGTTTTCACTCTTTCGTTCATGGGACGCCCTAAAAACCTCCGCCCCACCCCAGGAGCCCATGGATCCGCTTAACCGCTCCTCAGGGATGCCCCTTAGGGGCTCTGCCCAAAACTTTTCCCGGAAACAGCACCCCCCGACCAATCCATGGGCTAACACACACGGAAAATCGCCAAAAAACTGTCGTTTTCACTCTTTCCCTCATGGGACACCCTGAAAACCTCCGCCCCACCCCCAGAAGCCCATGGATCCGCTTAACCGCTCGTCAGGGACGCCCCCGAGGGGCTCGGCCCAAAACTTTTCCCGAAACCAGCACCCCACGCCCGATCCATGGGCTAACACACACGGAAAATCGCCAAAAAACTGTCGTTTTCACTCTTTCGTTCATGGGACGCCCTAAAAACCTCCGCCCCACCCCCAGGAGCCCATGGATCCGCTTAACCGCTCGTTAGGGACTCCCCTGAGGGGCTCGGCCCAAAACTTTTCCCGGAACCAGCACCCCTCGCCCGATCCATGAGCTAACACACACAGAAAATCGCCAAAAAACTGCCGTTTTCACTCTTTCGCTCATGGGATGCCCTAAAAACCTCTGCCCCACCCCAGGAGCCCATGGATTCGCTTAACCACTTGTTAGGGATTCCTCCGAGGGGATCTACCCAAAACTTTTCCCGAAACCAGCACCCCCCGGCCGATCCATGGGCTAACAGACACGAAAAATCGTCAAAAAACTGCCGTTTTCACTCTTTAACTCATGGGACGCCCTGAAACCTCCACACTACCCCCAGGAGCCCATAGATTTGCTTAACCACTTGTGAGGGACGCCCCCGAGGGGTTCGGCCCAAAACTTTTCACGGAACCAGCCCCCCTCCCCCCCTCCCCCCCCGCCCAATCCATGGGCTAACACACACGGAAAATCGCCAAAAAACTGCCGTTTTCACTCTTTCTCTCATGGGACGCCCTAAAAACCTCCACCCAACCCCCAGGAGCCCATGGATCTGCTTAACCGCTCGTCAGGGACGCCATTGAGGGGCTCAGCCCCAAAATTTTCCCGGAACCAGCACCCCCCGCCCGATCTATGGACTAACACACACGACAAATAGCCAAAAAATTGTCGTTTTCACTCTTTCGCTCATGGGACGCCCTAAAAACCTCTGCCCCACCCCCAGGATCCCATGGATCCGCTTAACCACTCGTCAGGGACGCCCCCAAGGGCCTCGGCCCAAAATTTTTCCCGGAACCAGCACCCCCCGCCCGATCCATGGGCTAACACACACGGAAAATCGCCAAAAAACTGCCGTTTTCACTCTTTCGCTTATGGGATGCCCTAAAAACCTCCGCCCCAACCCCAGGAGCCCATGGATCCGCTTAATCGCTCATCAGGGACGCCCCCGAGTTGCTTGGCCCCAAACTTTTCTCGAAAATAGCACCGCCCGACCGATCCATGGGCTAACACACACGGAAAATCGCCAAAAAACTGCCGTTTTCACTCTTTCGCTCATGGGATTCCCTAAAAACCTCCGCCCCACCCCCAGGAGCCCATGGATTCTCTTAACCGCTTGTTAGGGATTCCCCCGAGGGGCTCTGCCCAAAACTTTTCCCGAAACCAGCACCCCCCGGTCGATCCATGGGCTAACAGACACGGAAAATCATCAAAAAACTGCCGTTTTCACTCTTTAGCTCATGGGACGCCCTAAAACCTTCGCCCCACCCCCAGGAGCCCATGGATCCACTTAACCGCTCGTCAGGGATGCCCCCGATGGGTTCGGCCCAAAACTTTTCCGGAAAACAGCACCCCTGGCCGATCCATGGGCTAACACACACGGAAAATCGCCAAAAAACTGTCATTTTCACTCTTTCGCTCATGGGACGCCCTAAAAACCTCCGCCCCACCCCAAGAAGCCCATGGATCCGCTTAACCGCTCGTCAGGGATGCCCCCATGGGGCTATGCCCAAAACTTTTCTCGGAACTAGCACCCCCCGCCCGATCCATGGGCTAACACACACGGAAAATCGCCAAAAAACTGCCGTTTTCACTCTTTCGCTCATGGGATGCCCTAAAAACCTCCGTCCCACCCCCAAGATCCCATGGATCTGCTTAACCACTTGTGAGGGATGGCCCCGAGGGGCTCGGCCCAAAACATTTCACGGAAACAGCTCCCCCCGCCCAATCCATGGGCTAACACACACAAAAAATCGCCAAAAAACTGCCGTTTTCACTCTTTCGCTCATGGGATGCCCTAAAAACCTCCGCCCCACCCCCAGGAGAACATGGATCCGCTTAGCCGCTCGTCAGGGATGCCCTCAAGGGGATCGTCCCAAAACTTTTCCCGAAACAAGCACCCCCTGCCCGATTCATGGGCTAACACACACGAAAAATCGCCAAAAAACTGCCGTTTTTACTCTTTCGCTCATGGGACGCCCTAAAAACCTCCGCCCCACCCCATAAGAGCACATGGATCCGCTTAACCGCTCGTCAGGGACGCCCCCGTGGGGATCTGCCTAAAACTTTTCTCGGAACCAGCCCCCCCCCGCCCGAACCATGGGCTAACACACACGGAAAATCGCCAAAAAACTGCCGTTTTCACTCTTTAGCTCATGGGACGCCCTGAAACCTCCGCCCCACCCCAGGAGCCCATGGATCCACTTAAATACTCGTCAGGGACGCCCCCTAGGGGCTTGGCCTAAAACTTTTCTCGAAAATAGCACCCCCCGGCCGATCCATGGGCTAACACACACGGAAAATCGCCAAAAAACTGTCATTTTCACTCTTTCGCTCATGGGACGCCCTAAAAACCTCCGCCCCACCCCCAGGAGCCCATGGATCTGCTTAAACGCTCGTCAGGAACGCCTCCGAGGGGATCAGCCCAAAACTTTTCCCGGAACCAGCACCCCCCGCCCGATCCATGGGCTAACACACACGGAAAATCGCCAAAAAACTGCCGTTTTCACACTTTCGCTCATGGGATGCCCTAAAAACCTCCGCCACACCCCCAAGATCCCATGGATCCGCTTAACCACTTGTGAGGGACGCCCCCGAGGGGCTCGGCCCAAAACTTTACACGGAAACAGCACCCCCCGCCCGATCCATGGGCTAACACACACGGAAAATCGCCAAAAAACTGCCGTTTTCACTCTTTCGCATATGGGATGACCTAAAAACCTCCACCCCACCCCCAAGAGACCATGGATCAGCTTAACCTCTCGTCAGGGATGCCCTCAAGGGGCTCGGACCAAAACCTTTCTCGAAACCAGCACCCCCCGCCCGATTCATGGGCTAACACACACGGAAAATCGCCAAAAAACTGCCGTTTTCACTCTTTCGCTCATGGGACGCCCTAAAAACCTCCGTCCCACCCCAGGAGCCCATGGATCCGCTTAACCGCTCGTCAGGGATGCCTCCGTAGGGCTCTGCCCAAAAATTTTCTCGGAACCAGCCCCCCCCGCCCGATCCATGGGCTAACACACACGGAAAATCGCCAAAAAACTGCCGTTTTCACTCTTTCGCTCATGGGATGCCCTAAAAACCTCCGCCCCACCCCCAGGAGCCCATGGATCCGCTTAACCGCTTGTGAGGGACGCCCCCGAGGGGCTCTGCCCAAAACTTTTCACGAAAACAGCACCCCTCGGCCGATCCATGGGCTAACACACACGGAAAATCGCCAAAAAACTGCCGTTTTCACTCTTTCGCTCATGGGACGCCCTAAAAACCTCTGCCCCACCCCCAGGAGCCCATGGATACGCTTAACCGCTTGTCAGGGATGCCCCCGTAGGGCTCGGCCCAAAACTTTTCTCGGAACCAGCCCCCCCCCGCCCGATCCATGGGCTAACACACACGGAAAATTGCCAAAAAACTGTCGTTTTCAATCTCTCGCTCATGGGACGCCCTAAAAACCTCCGCCCCACCCCCAGGAGCCCATGGATATTCTTAACCGCTCGTCAAGGATGCCCCCGAGGGGCTCGTCCCAAAACTTTTCACGAAACCAGCACCCCTCGCCCGATCCATGGGCTAACACACACGAAAAATCGCCAAAAAACTGCCGTTTTCACTTTTTCGCTCATGGGATGCCCTAAAAACCTCCGCCCCACCCCCAGGAGCCCATGGATCAGCTTAACCGCTCGTCAGGGATGCCCCCGAGGGGCTCTTCCCAAAAGTTTTCCCGGAACTAGCACCCCCCGCCCGATCCATGGGCTAACACACACGGAAAATCGCCAAAAAACTGCCATTTTTACTCTTTCGCTCATGGGATGCCCTAAAAACCTCCGCCCCACCCCCAGGAGCCCATGGATCAGCTTAACCGCTCGTCAGGGACGCCCCCGAGGTTCTCGGCCCAAAACTTTTCACGAAAACAGCACCCCTCGGCCGATCCATGGGCTAACACACACGGAAAATCGCCAAAAAACTGCCGTTTTCACTCTTTCGCTCATGGGACGCCCTAAAAACCTCTGCCCCACCCCCAGGAGCCCATGGATACGCTTAACCGCTTGTCAGGGATGCCCCCGTAGGGCTCGGCCCAAAACTTTTCTCGGAACCAGCCCCCCCCGCCCGATCCATGGGCTAACACACACGGAAAATCGCCAAAAAACTGTCGTTTTCAATCTTTCGCTCATGGGACGCCCTAAAAACCTCCGCCCCACCCCCAGGAGCCCATGGATATGCTTAACCGCTCGTCAAGGATGCCCCCGAGGGGCTCGTCCCAAAACTTTTCACGAAACCAGCACCCCTCGCCCGATCCATGGGCTAACACACACGGAAAATCGCCAAAAAACTGCCGTTTTCACTCTTTCGCTCATGGGATGCCCTAAAAACCTCCGCCCCACCCCCAGGAGCCCATGGATCAGCTTAAACGCTCGTCAGGGATGCCCCCGAGGGGCTCTTCCCAAAAGTTTTCCCGGAACAAGCACCCCCCGCCCGATCCATGGGCTAACACACACGGAAAATCGCCAAAAAACTGCCATTTTCACTCTTTCGCTCATGGGACGCCCTAAAAACCTCTGCCCCACCCCCAGGAGCCCATGGATCAGCTTAACCGCTCGTCAGGGACGCCCCCGAGGGGCTCGGCCCAAAACTTTTCCCGAAAACAGCACCCCCCGGCCGATCCATGGGCTAACACACACGGAAAATCGCCAAAAAACTGTCGTTTTCACTCTTTCGCACATGGGATGCCCTAAAAACCTCCACCCCACCCCCAAGAGCCCATGGATCAGCTTAACCGCTCGTCAGGGATGCCCTCAAGGGGCTCGGACCAAAACTTTTCTCGAAACCAGCACCCCCCGCCCGATTCATGGGCTAACACACACGGAAAATCGCCAAAAAACTGCCGTTTTCACTCTTTCGCTCATGGGACGCCCTAAAAACCTCCGCCCCACCCCCATGAGCCCATGGATCCGCTTAACCGCTCGTCAAGGATGCCCCCGTGGGGCTCTGCCCAAAAATTTTCTCGGAACCAGCCCCCCCGCCCGATCCATGGGCTAACACACACGGAAAATGGCCAAAAAACTGTCGTTTTCACTCTTTCGCTAATGGGATGCCCTAAAAACCTCCGCCCCACCCCCAGGAGCCCATGGATCCGCTTAACCGCTTGTTAGGGACGCCCCCGAGGGGCTCTGCCCAAAACTTTTCACGAAAACAGCACCCCTCGGACGATCCATGGGCTAACACACATGGAAAATCGCCAAAAAACTGCCGTTTTCACTCTTTCGCTCATGGGACGCCCTAAAAACCTCTGCCCCACCCCCAGGAGCCCATGGATCCGCTTAACCGCTTGTCAGGGATGCCCCCGTAAGACTAGGCCAAAAACTTTTCTCGGAACCAGCCCCCCCGCCCGATCCATGGGCTAACACACACGAAAAATCGCCAAAAAACTATCGTTTTCAATCTTTTGCTCATGGGACGCCCTAAAAACCTCCGCCCCACCCCCAGGAGCCCATGGATATGCTTAACCGCTCGTCTAGGATTCCCCCCAGGGGCTCGGCCCAAAACTTTTCCCGAAACCAGCACCCCTCGCCCGATCCATGGGCTAACACACACGGAAAATTGCCAAAAAACTGCCATTTTCACTCTTTCGCTCATGGGACGCCCTAAAAACCTCCGCCCCACTCCCAGGAGCCCATGGATCAGCTTAACCACTCATCAGGGACGCCCCCGAGGGGATCGGCCCAAAACTTTTCCCTAAAACAGCACCCCCCGGCCGATCCATGTGCTAACACACACGGAAAATCGCCAAAAAACTGTCATTTTCACTCTTTCGCTCATGGGACGCCCTAAAAACCTCCGCCCCACTCCCAGGAGCCCATGGATCCGCTTAAACGCTCGTCAGGGACGTCCTCGAGGGGATCGGCCCAAAACTTTTCTCAAAACCAGCACCCCCCGCCCGATCCATGGGCTAACACACACGGAAAATCGCCAAAAAACTGCCGTTTTCACTCTTTCGCTCATGGGACGCCCTAAAATCCTCTGCCCCACCCCCAGGAGCCCATGGATCCTCTTAAACACTCATCAGGGACGCCCCCGAGGGGCTCGGCCCAAAGCTTTTCCCAAAAACAGCACCCCCCGCCCGATCCATGGGCTAACACACACGGAAAATCGCCAAAAAACTGTCGTTTTCACTCTTTCTTTCATGGGACGCCCTAAAAACCTCTGCCCCACTCCCAGGATCCCATGGATATGCTTAACCACTCATTAGGGACTCCCCTGAGGGTTTCGACCCAAAACTTTTACCGGAACCAGCCCCCCCCGGCCGATCTATGGGCTAACACACACGAAAAATTGCCAAAAAACTGCCGTTTTCACTTTTCGCTCATGGGATGCCCTAAAAACCTCCGCCCCAACCCCAGGAGCCCATGGATCCGCTTAACCGCTTGTGAGGGACGCCTCCGAGGGGCTCTGCCCAAAACTTTTCACGGAAACAGCACCCCTCGGACGATCCATGGGCTAACACACACGGAAAATCGCCAAAAAACTGCCGTTTTCACTCTTTCGCTCATAGGACGCCCTAAAAACCTCTGCCCCACCCCAGGAGCCCATGGATCCACTTAACCGCTTGTCAGGGATGCCCCCGTAGGGCTAGGCCCAAAACTTTTCTCGGAACCAGCCCCCCCCGCCCGATCCATGGGCTAACACACACGAAAAATCGCCAAAAAACTGTCGTTTTCAATCTTTCGCTCATGGGACGCCCTAAAAACCTCCGCCCCACCCCTAGGAGCCCATGGATATGCTTAAACACTCGTCAAGGATTCCCCCGAGGGGCTCGTCCCAAAACTTTTCCCGAAACCAGCACCCCTCGCCCGATCCATGGGCTAACACACACGGAAAATCGCCAAAAAACTACCGTTTTCACTCTTTCGCTCATGGGATTCCCTAAAAACCTCCGCCCCACCCCCAGGAGCCCATGGATCAGCTTAACCACTCGTCAGGGACGCCCCCGAGGGGCACTTCCCAAAACTTTTCCCGGAACTAGCACCCCCCTCCCGATCCATGGGCTAACACACACGGAAAATTGCCAAAAAACTGCCGTTTTCACTCTTTCTCTCATGGGATGCCCTAAAAACCTCCGCCCCACCCCCAGGAGCCCATGGATCCGCTTAACCGCTCGTCAGGGATGCCCCCGTGGGGCTCTGCCCAAAAATTTTCTCGGAACAAGCCCCCCCCCCCGCCCGATCCATGGGCTAACACACACGGAAAATCGCCAAAAAACTGCCGTTTTCACTCTTTCGCTCATGGGATGCCCTAAAAACCTCCGACCCACCCCCAGGCGACCATGGATCCGCTAAACCGCTTGTGAGGAAGGCCCCCGAGGGGTTCTGCCCAAAACTTTTCACGGAAACAGCACCCCTCGACCGATCCATGGGCTAACACACACGGAAAATCGCCAAAAAACTGCCGTTTTCACTCTTTCGCTCATGGGACGCCCTAAAAACCTCTGCCCCACCCCCAGGAGCCCATGGATCCGCTTAACCGCTTGTCAGGGATGCCCCCGTAGGGCTCAGCCCAAAACTTTTCTCGGAACCAGCCCCCCCCGCCCGATCCATGGGCTAACACACACGGAAAATCTCCAAAAAACTGTCGTTTTCAATCTTTCGCTCATGGGATGCCCTAAAAACCTCCGCCCCACCCCCAGGAGCCCATGGATATGCTTAACCGCTCGTCAGGGATGCCTCCGAGGGGCTCGTCCCAAAACTTTTCCCGAAACCAGCACCCCTCGCCCGATCGATGGGCTAACACACACGGAAAATCGCCAAAAAACTGCCGTTTTCACTCTTTCGCTCATGGGATGCCCTAAAACCCTCCGCCCCACCCCCATGAGCCCATGGATCCGCTTAACCTCTCGTCAGGGACGTCCCCGAGGGGCTCTTCCCAAAATTTTTCCAGGAACTAGCACCCCCCGCCCGATCCATGGGCTAACACACACGGAAAATCGCCAAAAAACTGCCGTTTTCACTCTTTCGCTCATGGGATGCCCTAAAAACCTCCGCCCCACCCCCAGGATCCCATGGATCCGCTAAACCGCTTGTGAGGGACGCCCCCGAGGGGCTCGGCCCAAAACTTTTCACGGAAACAGCCCCCCCCGGCCGATCCATGGGCTAACACACACGGAAAATTGCCAAAAAACTGCCGTTTTCACTCTTTCGCTCATGGGATGCCCTAAAAACCTCCGCCCCACCCTAGGAGCCCATGGATCCGCTTAACCGCTTGTGAGGGACGCCCCCGAGGGGCTCAGCCCAAAACTTTTTACGGAAACAGCACTCCTCGGACGATCCATGGGCTAACACACACGGAAAATCGCCAAAAAACTGCCGTTTTCACTCTTTCGCTCATGGGACGCCCTAAAAACCTCTGACCCACCCCCAGGAGCCCATGGATCCGCTTAACCGCTTGTCAGGGATGCCCCCGTAGGGCTCGGCCCAAAACTTTTCTCGGAACCAGCCCCCCCCCCCCGCCCGATCCATGGGCTAACACACACGGAAAATTGCCAATAAACTGCCGTTTTCACTCTTTCACTCATGGGACACCCTAAACACCTCCGCCCCACCCCCAGAAGCTCATGGATCTGCTTAACCGCTCGTCAGGGATGCCCCCGAGGGGATCGTCCCAAAACTTTTCCCGAAACCAGCACCCCTCGCCCGATCCATGGGCTAACACACACGGAAAATCGCCAAAAAACTGCCGTTTCCACTCTTTCGCTCATGGGATGCCCTAAAAACCTCCGCCCCACCCCCAAGAGCCCATGGATCCGCTTAACCGCTCGTAAGGGATACCCTCAAGGGGTTCGGGCCAAAACTTTTCCCGAAACCAGCACCCCCCGCCCGATTCATGGGCTAACACACACGGAAAATCACCAAAAAACTGCCGTTTGCACTCTTTCGCTCATGGGACGCCCTAAAAACCTCTGCCCCACCCCCAGGAGACCATGGATCCGCTTAACCGCTCGTCAGGGACGCCCCCGAGGGGCTCAGCCCAAAACTTTTCCCAAAAACAGCACCCCCCGGCCGATCCATGGGCTAACACACACGAAAAGTTGCCAAAAAACTGTCATTTTCACTCTTTAGCTCATGGTACGCCCTAAAAACCTCCGCCCCACCCCCAGGAGCCCATGGATCTGCTTAAACGCTCATCAGGGACGCCCCCGAGGGGCTCGGCCCAAAAATTTTCTCGGAATCAGCACCCCCCGCCCGATCCATGGGCTAACACACACGGAAAATCGCCAAAAAACTGCCGTTTTCACTCTTTCGCTCATGGGATGCCCTAAAAACATCTGGCCCACCCCCAGGATCCAATGGAACCGCTTAACCGCTTGTGAGGTACACCCCCGAGGGGCTCGGCCCAAAACTTTTCGCGAAAACAGCACCCCCCGGCCGATCCATGGGCTAACACACACGAAAAATCGCCAAAAAACTGCCGTTTTCACTCTTTCGCTCATGGGACGCCCTAAAAACCTCCGCCCCATCCCCAGGAGCTCATGGATCTGCTTAACCGCTCGTCAGGGATGCCCCCGTGGGGCTATGCCCAAAACATTTCTCGGAACCAGCCCCCCCGCCCGATCCATGGGCTAACACACACGGAAAATCGCCAAAAAACTATCGTTTTCACTCTTTCGCTCATGGGATGCCCTAAAAACCTCCGCCCCACCCCCAGGAGCCCATGGATCCATTTAACCGCTTGTTAGGGACTCCCCCGAGGGGCTCGACCCAAAAATTTTCACGGAAACAGCACCCCTCGGCCGATCCATGGGCTAACACACACGGAAAATCGCCAAAAAACAGTCGTTTTCACTCTTTCGCTCATGGGACGCCCTAAAAACCTCTGCCCCACCCCCAGGAGCTCATGGATCTGCTTAACCGCTCGTCAGGGATGCCCCCGTGGGGCTATGCCCAAAACATTTCTCGGAACCAGCCCCCCCGCCCGATCCATGGGCTAACACACACGGAAAATTGCCAAAAAACTATCGTTTTCACTCTTTCGCTCATGGGATGCCCTAAAAACCTCCGCCCCACCCCCAGGAGCCCATGGATCCATTTAACCGCTTGTTAGGGACTCCCCCGAGGGGCTCGACCCAAAAATTTTCACGGAAACAGCACCCCTCGGCAGATCCATGGGCTAACACACACGGAAAATCGCCAAAAAACTGCCGTTTTCACTCTTTCGCTCATGGGACGCCCTAAAAACCTCCGCCCCATCCCCAGGAGCTCATGGATCTGCTTAACCGCTCGTCAGGGATGCCCCCGTGGGGCTATGCCCAAAACATTTCTCGGAACCAGCCCCCCCGCCCGATCCATGGGCTAACACACACGGAAAATCGCCAAAAAACTATCGTTTTCACTCTTTCGCTCATGGGATGCCCTAAAAACCTCCGCCCCACCCCCAGGAGCCCATGGATCCATTTAACCGCTTGTTAGGGACTCCCCCGAGGGGCTCGACCCAAAAATTTTCACGGAAACAGCACCCCTCGGCAGATCCATGGGCTAACACATACGGAAAATCGCCAAAAAACAGTCGTTTTCACTCTTTCGCTCATGGGACGCCCTAAAAACCTCTGCCCCACCCCCAGGAGCCCATGGATCCACTTAACCGCTTTTCAAGGATGCCCCCGCAGGGCTTGGCCCAAAACTTTTCTAGGAACTAGCCCCCCGGCCCGATCCATGGGCTAACACACACGGAAAATCGCCAAAAAACTGCCGTTTTCACTCTTTCGCTCATGGGACGCCCTAAAAACCTCCGCCCCACCCCCAAAAGCCCATGGATCTGCTTAACCACTCGTAAGGGATGCCCCCGAGGGGCTTGTCCCAAAACTTTTCCCGAAACCAGCACCCCTCGCCCGATCCATGGGCTAACACACACGGAAAATCACCAAAAAACTGCCGTTTCCACTCTTTCGCTCATGGGATGCCCTAAAAACCTCCGCCCCACCCCCAGGAGCCCATGTATCCGCTTAAACACTCGTCAGGGACGCCCCCGAGGGTCTCGGCCCAAAACTTTTCTCGGAACCATCCCCCCCCACCCGATCCATGGGCTAACACACACGGAAAATCGCCAAAAAACTGCCGTTTTCACTCTTTCGCTCATGGGACGCCCTAAAAACCTCCGCCCCACCCCCAGGAGCCCATGTATCCGCTTAAACGCTCGTCAGGGACGCCCCCGAGGGGCTCGGCCGAAAACTTTTCCCGGAACCAGCCCCCCCCCGCCCGATCCATGGGCTAACACACACCGAAAATCGCCAAAAAACTGCCGTTTTCACTCTTTCGCTCATGGGATGCCCTAAAACCCTCCGCCCCACCCCCAAGAGACCATGGATCTGCTTAAACGCTCGTCAGGGATGCCCCCGAGGGGCTCGTCCCAAAACTTTTCCCGAAACCAGCACCCCCCGCCCGATCCATGGGCTAACACACACGGAAAATCGCCAAAAAACTGCTGTTTTCACTCTTTCGCTCATGGGATGCCCTAAAAACCTCCGCCCCACCCCCAGGAGCCCATGTATCCGCTTAAACGCTCGTCAGGGATGCCCCCGTGGGGCTATGCCCAAAACATTTCTCGGAACCAGCCCCCCCGCCCGATCCATGGGCTAACACACACGGAAAATCGCCAAAAAACTATCGTTTTCACTCTTTCGCTCATGGGATGCCCTAAAAACCTCCGCCCCACCCCCAGGAGCCCATGGATCCATTTAACCGCTTGTTAGGGACTCCCCCGAGGGGCTCGACCCAAAAATTTTCACGGAAACAGCACCCCTCGGCAGATCCATGGGCTAACACACACGGAAAATCGCCAAAAAACAGTCGTTTTCACTCTTTCGCTCATGGGACGCCCTAAAAACCTCCGCCCCACCCCCAGAAGCCCATGGATCTGCTTAACCACTCGTAAGGGATGCCCCCGAGGGGCTTGTCCCAAAACTTTTCCCGAAACCAGCACCCCTCGCCCGATCCATGGGCTAACACACACGGAAAATCGCCAAAAAACTGCCGTTTCCACTCTTTCGCTCATGGGATGCCCTAAAAACCTCCGCCCCACCCCCAGGAGCCCATGTATCCGCTTAAACACTCGTCAGGGACGCCCTCGAGGGTCTCGGCCCAAAACTTTTCTCGGAACCATCCCCCCCCACCCGATCCATGGGCTAACACACACGGAAAATCGCCAAAAAACTGCCGTTTTCACTCTTTCGCTCATGGGACGCCCTAAAAACCTCCGCCCCACCCCCAGGAGCCCATGTATCCGCTTAAACGCTCGTCAGGGACGCCCCCGAGGGGCTCGGCCGAAAACTTTTCCCGGAACCAGCCCCCCCCCGCCCGATCCATGGGCTAACACACACCGAAAATCGCCAAAAAACTGCCGTTTTCACTCTTTCGCTCATGGGATGCCCTAAAAACCTCCGCCCCACCCCCAAGAGACCATGGATCTGCTTAAACGCTCGTCAGGGATGCCCCCGAGGGGCTCGTCCCAAAACTTTTCCCGAAACCAGCACCCCCCGCCCGATCCATGGGCTAACACACACGGAAAATCGCCAAAAAACTGCTGTTTTCACTCTTTCGCTCATGGGATGCCCTAAAAACCTCCGCCCCACCCCCAGGAGCCCATGGATCCATTTAACCGCTTGTTAGGGACTCCCCCGAGGGGCTCGACCCAAAAATTTTCACGAAAACAGCACCCCTCGGCAGATCCATGGGCTAACACATACGGAAAATCGCCAAAAAACAGTCGTTTTCACTCTTTCGCTCATGGGATGCCCTAAAAACCTCTGCCCCACCCCCAAGAGACCATGGATCTGCTTAAACGCTCGTCAGGGATGCCCCCGAGGGGCTCGTCCCAAAACTTTTCCCGAAACCAGCACCCCCCGCCCGATCCATGGGCTAACACACACGGAAAATCGCCAAAAAACTGCTGTTTTCACTCTTTCGCTCATGGGATGCCCTAAAAACCTCCGCCCCACCCCCAGGAGCCCATGTATCCGCTTAAACGCTCGTCAGGGATGCCCCCGTGGGGCTATGCCCAAAACATTTCTCGAAACCAGCCCCCCCGCCCGATCCTTGGGCTAACACACACCGAAAATCGCCAAAAAACTATCGTTTTCACTCTTTCGCTCATGGGATGCCCTAAAAACCTCCGCCCCACCCCCAGGAGCCCATGGATCCATTTAACCGCTTGTTAGGGACTCCCCCGAGGGGCTCGACCCAAAAATTTTCACGGAAACAGCACCCCTCGGCAGATCCATGGGCTAACACACACGGAAAATCGCCAAAAAACAGTCGTTTTCACTCTTTCGCTCATGGGACGCCCTAAAAACCTCTGCCCCACCCCCAGGAGCCCATGGATCCACTTAACCGCTTTTCAAGGATGCCCCCGCAGGGCTTGGCCCAAAACTTTTCTAGGAACTAGCCCCCCGGCCCGATCCATGGGCTAACACACACGGAAAATCGCCAAAAAACTGCCGTTTTCACTCTTTCGCTCATGGGACGCCCTAAAAACCTCCGCCCCACCCCCAGAAGCCCATGGATCTGCTTAACCACTCGTAAGGGATGCCCCCGAGGGGCTTGTCCCAAAACTTTTCCCGAAACCAGCACCCCTCGCCCGATCCATGGGCTAACACACACGGAAAATCGCCAAAAAACTGCCGTTTCCACTCTTTCGCTCATGGGATGCCCTAAAAACCTCCGCCCCACCCCCAGGAGCCCATGTATCCGCTTAAACACTCGTCAGGGACGCCCCCGAGGGTCTCGGCCCAAAACTTTTCTCGGAACCATCCCTCCCCACCCGATCCATGGGCTAACACACACGGAAAATCGCCAAAAAACTGCCGTTTTCACTCTTTCGCTCATGGGACGCCCTAAAAACCTCCGCCCCACCCCCAGGAGCCCATGTATCCGCTTAAACGCTCGTCAGGGACGCCCCCGAGGGGCTCGGCCGAAAACTTTTCCCGGAACCAGCCCCCCCCCCGCCCGATCCATGGGCTAACACACACCGAAAATCGCCAAAAAACTGCCGTTTTCACTCTTTCGCTCATGGGATGCCCTAAAAACCTCCGCCCCACCCCCAAGAGACCATGGATCTGCTTAAACGCTCGTCAGGGATGCCCCCGAGGGCCTCGTCCCAAAACTTTTCCCAAAACCAGCACCCCCCGCCCGATCCATGGGCTAACACACACGGAAAATCGCCAAAAAACTGCTGTTTTCACTCTTTCGCTCATGGGATGCCCTAAAAACCTCCGCCCCACCCCCAGGAGCCCATGTATCCGCTTAAACGCTCGTCAGGGACGCCCCCGAGGGTCTCGGCCCAAAACTTTTCCCGGAACCATCCCCCCCCACCCGATCCATGGGCTAACACACACGGAAAATCGCCAAAAAACTGCCGTTTTCACTCTTTCGCTCATGGGACGCCCTAAAAACCTCCGCCCCACCCCCAGGAGCCCATGTATCCGCTTAAACGCTCTTCAGTGACGCCCCCGAGGGGCTCGGCCTAAAACTTTTCCTGGAACCAGCCCCCCCCCGCCCGATCCATGGGCTAACACACACGGAAAATCGCCAAAAAACTGCTGTTTTCACTCTTTCGCTCATGGGATGCCCTAAAAACCTCCGGCCCACCCCCAGGAGCCCATGGATCCACTTAAAAGCTCGTAAGGGATGCCCCCGAAGGGCTCGCCCCAAAAATTTTCCCGAAAACAGCACCCCCCGGCCGATCCATGGGCTAACACACACGGAAAATCGCCAAAAAACTGCCGTTTTCACTCTTTCGCTCATGGGACGCCCTAAAAACCTCTGCCACACCCCCAGGAGCCCATGGATTCGCTTAAGCGCTTGTCAGGGATACCCTCAAGGGGTTCGTCCCAAAACTTTTCCCGAAACCAGCACCCCCCGCCCGATCCATGGGCTAACACACACGGAAAATTGCCAAAAAACTGCCGTTTTCACTCTTTCGCTCATGGGATGCCCTAAAAACCTCCGCCCCACCCCCAGGAGCCCATGGATCCGCTTAACCACTCGTTAGGGTCGCCCTCGAGGGGCTCGGCCCAAAACTTTTCCCGAAACCATCACCCCCCGCCCGATCCATGGGCTAACACACACGGAAAATCGCCAAAAAACTGCCGTTTTCACTCTTTTGCTCATGGGACGCCCTAAAAACCTCCGCCCCACCCCCAGGAGACCATGTATCCGCTTAAAAGCTCGTCAGGGACGCCCCCGAGGAGCTTGGCCCAAAAATTTTCCCGGAACCAGCCCCCCCCGCCCGATCCATGGGCTAACACACACGGAAAATCGAGAAAAAACTACCGTTTTCACTCTTTCGCTCATGGGACGCCCTAAAAACCTCCGCCCCACCCCCAGGAGACCATGGATCCGCTTAAACGCTCGTCAGGTATGCCCCCGAGGGGCTCGGCCCAAAACTTTTCCCGGAACCAGCACCCCTCGCCCGATCCATGGGCTAACACACACAGAAAATCGCCAAAAAACTGCCGTTTTCACTCTTTCGCTCATGGGATGCCCTAAAAACCTCCACTCTACCCCCAGGATCCCATGGATCCGCTTAAACGCTCGTCAGGGATGCCCCCGAGTTGCTCGACCCAAAAATTTTCCCTGAACCAGCACCCCCCGACCGATCCATGGGCTAACACACACGGAAAATCGCCAAAAAACTGCCGTTTTCACTCTTTCGCTCATGGGACGCCCTAAAAACCTCCGGCCCACCCCCAGGAGCCCATGGATCCACTTAAAAGCTCGTCAGGGATGCCCCCGAAGGGCTCGCCCCAAAACTTTTCCCGAAAACAGCACCCCCCGGCCGATCCATGGGCTAACACACACGGAAAATCGCCAAAAAACTGCCGTTTTCACTCTTTCGCTCATGGGACGCCCTAAAAACCTCCGCCACACCCCCAGGAGCCCATGGATTCGCTTAAGTGCTTGTCAGGGATACCCTCAAGGGGTTCGTCCCAAAACTTTTCCCGAAACCAGCACCCCCCGCCCGATCCATGGGCTAACACACACGGAAAATCGCCAAAAAACTGCCGTTTTCACTCTTTCACTCATGGGACGCCCTAAAAACCTCCGCCCCACCCCCAGGAGCCCATGGATCCGCTTAACCACTCGTTAGGGTCGCCCTCGAGGGGCTCGGCCCAAAACTTTTCCCGAAACCATCACCCCCCGCCCGATCCATGGGCTAACACACACGGAAAATCGCCAAAAAACTGCCGTTTTCACTCTTTTGCTCATGGGATGCCCTAAAAACCTCCGCCCCACCCCCAGGAGACCATGTATCCGCTTAAAAGCTCGTCAGGGATGCCCCCGAGGAGCTTGGCCCAAAAATTTTCCCGGAACCAGCCCCCCCCGCCCGATCCATGGGCTAACACACACGGAAAATCGAGAAAAAACTACCGTTTTCACTCTTTCGCTCATGGGACGCCCTAAAAACCTCCGCCCCACCCCCAGGAGACCATGGATCCGCTTAAACGCTCGTCAGGTATGCCCCCGAGTGGCCCGGCCCAAAACTTTTCCCGGAACCAGCACCCCTCGCCCGATCCATGGGCTAACACACACAGAAAATCGCCAAAAAACTGCCGTTTTCACTCTTTCGCTCATGGGATGCCCTAAAAACCTCCACTCTACCCCCAGGATCCCATGGATCCGCTTAAACGCTCGTCAGGGATGCCCCCGAGTTGCTCGACCCAAAAATTTTCCCTGAACCAGCACCCCCCGACCGATCCATGGGCTAACACACACGGAAAATCGCCAAAAAACTGCCGTTTTCACTCTTTCGCTCATGGGACGCCCTAAAAACCTCCGGCCCACCCCCAGGAGCCCATGGATCCACTTAAAAGCTCGTCAGGGATGCCCCCGAAGGGCTCGCCCCAAAACTTTTCCCGAAAACAGCACCCCCCGGCCGATCCATGGGCTAACACACACGGAAAATCGCCAAAAAACTGCCGTTTTCACTCTTTCGCTCATGGGACGCCCTAAAAACCTCCGCCACACCCCCAGGAGCCCATGGATTCGCTTAAGCGCTTGTCAGGGATACCCTCAAGGGGTTCGTCCCAAAACTTTTCCCGAAACCAGCACCCCCCGCCCGATCCATGGGCTAACACACACGGAAAATCGCCAAAAAACTGCCGTTTTCACTCTTTCACTCATGGGACGCCCTAAAAACCTCCGCCCCACCCCCAGGAGCCCATGGATCCGCTTAACCACTCGTTAGGGTCGCCCTCGAGGGGCTCGGCCCAAAACTTTTCCCGAAACCATCACCCCCCGCCCGATCCATGGGCTAACACACACAAAAAATCGCCAAAAAACTGCCGTTTTCACTCTTTTGCTCATGGGATGCCCTAAAAACCTCCGCCCCACCCCCAGGAGACCATGTATCCGCTTAAAAGCTCGTCAGGGACGCCCCCGAGGAGCTTGGCCCAAAAATTTTCCCGGAACCAGCCCCCCCCGCCCGATCCATGGGCTAACACACACAAAAAATCGCCAAAAAACTGCCGTTTTCACTCTTTTGCTCATGGGATGCCCTAAAAACCTCCGCCCCACCCCCAGGAGACCATGTATCCGCTTAAAAGCTCGTCAGGGACGCCCCCGAGGAGCTTGGCCCAAAAATTTTCCCGGAACCAGCCCCCCCCGCCCGATCCATGGGCTAACACACACGGAAAATCGAGAAAAAACTACCATTTTCACTCTTTCGCTCATGGGACGCCCTAAAAACCTCCGCCCCACCCCCAGGAGACCATGGATCCGCTTAAACGCTCGTCAGGTATGCCCCCGAGGGGCCCGGCCCAAAACTTTTCCCGGAACCAGCACCCCTCGCCCGATCCATGGGCTAACACACACAGAAAATCGCCAAAAAACTGCCGTTTTCACTCTTTCGCTCATCGGATGCCCTAAAAACCTCCACTCTACCCCCAGGATTCCATGGATCCGCTTAAACGCTCGTCAGGGATGCCCCCGAGTTGCTCGACCCAAAAATTTTCCCTGAACCAGCACCCCCCGACCGATCCATGGGCTAACACACACGGAAAATCGCCAAAAAACTGCCGTTTTCACTCTTTCGCTCATGGGACGCCCTAAAAACCTCCGGCCCACCCCCAGGAGCCCATGGATCCACTTAAAAGCTCGTCAGGGATGCCCCCGAAGGGCTCGCCCCAAAACTTTTCCCGAAAACAGCACCCCCCGGCCGATCCATGGGCTAACACACACGGAAAATCGCCAAAAAACTGCCGTTTTCACTCTTTCGCTCATGGGACGCCCTAAAAACCTCCGCCACACCCCCAGGAGCCCATGGATTCGCTTAAGCGCTTGTCAGGGATACCCTCAAGGGGTTCGTCCCAAAACTTTTCCCGAAACCAGCACCCCCCGCCCGATCCATGGGCTAACACACACGGAAAATCGCCAAAAAACTTCCGTTTTCACTCTTTCGCTCATGGGACGCCCTAAAAACCTCCGCCCCACCCCCAGGAGCCCATGGATACGCTTAACCACTCGTTAGGGTCGCCCTCGAGGGGCTCGGCCCAAAACTTTTCTCGAAACCAGCACCCCCCGCCCGATCCATGGGCTAACACACACGGAAAATCGCCAAAAAACTGCCGTTTTCACTCTTTTGCTCATGGGACGCCCTAAAAACCTCCGCCCCACCCCCAGGAGCCCATGTATCCGCTTAAAAGCTCGTCAGGGACGCCCCCGAGGAGCTCGGCCCAAAAAGTTTCCCGGAACCAGCCCCCCCCGCCCGATCCATGGGCTAACACACACGGAAAATCACCAAAAAACTTCCGTTTTCACTCTTTCGCTCATGGGACGCCCTAAAAACCTCCGCCCCACCCCCAGGAGACCATGGATCCGCTTAAACGCTCGTCAGGGATGCCCCCGAGGGGCTCGGCCCAAAACTTTTCCCGGAACCAGCACCCCTCGCCCGATCCATGGGCTAACACACACAGAAAATCGCCAAAAAACTGCCGTTTTCACTCTTTCGCTCATGGGATGCCCTAAAAACCTCCGCTCTACCCCCAGGATCCCATGGATCCGCTTAAACGCTCGTCAGGGATGCCCCCGAGTTGCTCGACCCAAAAATTTTCCCTGAACCAGCACCCCCCGACCGATCCATGGGCTAACACACACGAAAAATTGCCAAAAAACTGCCGTTTTCACTCTTTCGCTCATGGGATGTCCTAAAAACCTCCGCCCCACCACCAGGAGCCCATGGATCCACTTAAAAACTCGTCAGCGATGCCCCCGAGGGGCTCGCCCCAAAACTTTTCCCGAAAACAGCACCCCCCGGCCGATCCATGGGCTAACACACACGAAAAATCGCCAAAAAACTGCTGTTTTCACTCTTTCGCTCATGGGACGCACTAAAAACCTCCGCCACTCCCCCAGGAGCCCATGGATTCGCTTAACCGCTCGTCAGGGATACGCCCGAGGGGCTCGGCCCAAAACATTTCCCGAAACCAGCACCCCCCGCCCGATCCATGGGCTAACACCCACGGAAAATCGCCAAAAAACTGCCGTTTTCACTCTTTTGCTCATGGGACGCCCTAAAAACCTCCGCCCCACCCCCAGGAGACCATGTATCCGCTTAAAAGCTCGTCAGGGACGCCCCCGAGGAGCTCGGCCCAAAAATTTTCCCGGAACCAGCCCCCCCCGCCCGATCCATGGGCTAACACACACGGAAAATCGCCAAAAAACTGCCGTTTTCACTCTTTCGCTCATGGGACGCCCTAAAAACCTCCGCCCCACCCCCAGGAGACCATGGATCTGCTTAAACGCTCGTCAGGTATGCCCCCGAGGGGCTCGGCCCAAAACTTTTCCCGGAACCAGCACCCCTCGCCCGATCCATGGGCTAACACACACAGAAAATCGCCAAAAAACTGCCGTTTTCACTCTTTCGCTCATGGGATGCCCTAAAAACCTCCACTCTACCCCCAGGATCCCATGGATCCGCTTAAACGCTCGTCAGGGATGCCCCCGAGTTGCTCGACCCAAAACTTTTCCCTGAACCAGCACCCCCCGACCGATCCATGGGCTAACACACACGGAAAATCACCAAAAAACTGTCGTTTTCACTCTTTCGCTCATGGGACGCCCTAAAAACCTCCGCCCCACCCCCAGGAGCCCATGGATCCACTTAAAAGCTCGTAAGGGATGCCCCCGAAGGGCTCGCCCCAAAACTTTTCTCGAAAACAGCACCCCCCGGCCGATCCATGGGCTAACACACACGGAAAATCGCCAAAAAACTGCCGTTTTCACTCTTTCGCTCATGGGACGCCCTAAAAACCTCCGCCACACCCCCAGGAGCCCATGGATTTGCTTAACCGCTTGTCAGGGATACCCTCAAGGGGTTCGTCCCAAAACTTTTCCCGAAACCAGCACCCCCCGCCCGATCAATGGGCTAACACACACGGAAAATCGCCAAAAAACTTCCGTTTTCACTCTTTCGCTCATGGGACGCCCTAAAAACCTCCGCCCCACCCCCAGGAGCCCATGGATCTGCTTAACCACTCATTAGGGTCGCCCTCGAGGGGCTCGGCCCAAAACTTTTCCCGAAACCAGCACCCCCCGCCCGATCCATGGGCTAACACACACGGAAAATCGCCAAAAAACTGCCGTTTTCACTCTTTTACTCATGGGACGCCCTAAAAACCTCCGCCCCACCCCCAGGAGCCCATGTATCCGCTTAAAAGCTCGTCAGGGACGCCCCCGAGGAGCTCGGCCCAAAAAGTTTCCCGGAACCAGCCCCCCCCGCCCGATCCATGGGCTAACACACACGGAAAATTGCCAAAAAACTGCCGTTTTCACTCTTTCGCTCATGGGACGCCCTAAAAACCTCCGCCCCACCCCCAGGAGCCCATGGATCCACTTAAAAGCTCGTCAGCGATGCCCCCGAGGGGCTCGCCCCAAAACTTTTCCCGAAAACAGCACCCCCCGGCCGATCCATGGGCTAACACACACGGAAAATCGCCAAAAAACTGCCGTTTTCACTCTTTCGCTCATGGGATGCACTAAAAACCTCCGCCACACCCCTAGGAGCCCATGGATTCGCTTAACCACTCGTCAGGGATACCCCCGAGGGGCTCGGCCCAAAACGTTTCCCGAAACCAGCACCCCCCGCCCGATCCATGGGCTAACACACACGGAAAATCGCCAAAAAACCGCCGTTTTCACTCTTTTGCTCATGGGACGCCCTAAAAACCTCCGCCCCACCCCCAGGAGACCATGTATCCGCTTAAAAGCTCGTCAGGGACGCCCCCGAGGAGCTCGGCCCAAAAATTTTCCCGGAACCAGCCCCCCCCGCCCGATCCATGGGCTAACACACACGGAAAATCGCCAAAAAACTGCCGTTTTCACTCTTTCGCTCATGGGACGCCCTAAAAACCTCCGCCCCACCCCCAGGAGACCATGGATCTGCTTAAACGCTCGTCAGGTATGCCCCCGAGGGGCTCGGCCCAGAACTTTTCCCGGAACCAGCACCCCTCGCCCGATCCATGGGCTAACACACACAGAAAATCGCCAAAAAACTGCCGTTTTCACTCTTTCGCTCATGGGATGCCCTAAAAACCTCCACTCTACCCCCAGGATCCCATGGATCCGCTTAAACGCTCGTCAGGGATGCCCCCGAGTTGCTCGACCCAAAACTTTTCCCTGAACCAGCACCCCCCGACCGATCCATGGGCTAAGACACACGGAAAATCGCCAAAAAACTGCCGTTTTCACTCTTTCGCTCATGGGACGCCCTAAAAACCTCTGCCCCACCCCCAGGAGCCCATGGATCCACTTAAAAGCTCGTCAGGGATGCCCCGAAGGGCTCGCCCCAAAACTTTTCTCGAAAACAGCACCCCCCGGCCGATCCATGGGCTAACACACACGGAAAATCGCCAAAAAACTGCCGTTTTCACTCTTTCGCTCATGGGACGCCCTAAAAACCTCTGCCACACCCCCAGGAGCCCATGGATTTGCTTAACCGCTTG
Source organism: Capsicum rhomboideum (assembly GCA_031232105.1). Classification (NCBI taxonomy): domain Eukaryota; kingdom Viridiplantae; phylum Streptophyta; class Magnoliopsida; order Solanales; family Solanaceae; genus Capsicum; species Capsicum rhomboideum. Next base: position 8,738,060 of record CP124714.1, on the reverse strand, counting down.
TCAGGGATACCCTCAAGGGGTTCGTCCCAAAACTTTTCCCGAAACCAGCACCCCCCGCCCGATCCATGGGCTAACACACACGGAAAATCGCCAAAAAACTTCCGTTTTCACTCTTTCGCTCATGGGACGCCCTAAAAACCTCCGCCCCACCCCCAGGAGCCCATGGATCCGCTTAACCACTCGTTAGGGTCGCCCTCGAGGGGCTCGGCCCAAAACTTTTCCCGAAACCATCACCCCCCGCCCGATCCATGGGCTAACACACACGGAAAATCGCCAAAAAACTGCCGTTTTCACTCTTTTACTCATGGGACGCCCTAAAAACCTCCGCCCCACCCCCAGGAGCCCATGTATCCGCTTAAAAGCTCGTCAGGGACGCCCCCGAGGAGCTCGGCCTAAAAAGTTTCCCGGAACCAGCCCCCCCCGCCCGATCCATGGGCTAACACACACGGAAAATCGCCAAAAAACTGCCGTTTTCACTCTTTCGCTCATGGGACGCCCTAAAAACCTCCGCCACACCCCCAGGAGCCCATGGATTCGCTTAACCGCTCGTCAGGGATACCCCCGAGGGGCTCGGCCTAAAACTTTTCCCGAAACCAGCACCCCCCGCCCGATCCATGGGCTAACACACACGGAAAATCTCTAAAAAACTGCCGTTTTTCACTCTTTCGCTCATGGGACGCCCTAAACACCTCCATCCCACCCCCAGGAGCCTATGGATCTGCTTAACCCCTCGTCAGGGACTTCCTCGAGGGGGTCGGCCCAAAACTTTTCCCGGAACCAGTACCCCCCGCCCGATCCATGGGCTAACACACACGAAAAATCTCCAAAAAACTGTCGTTTTCACTCGTTTGCTCATGGAGTCGAAAAACCATATGTAGGAGCCTTCCCTGGTGATTGAATACCTCATATAGTCTAATAAATACCTAGCACACTCGGTGCAATACTTGTCGGGGGAATGCCATCTAGATGACCCAATAGAAAAATCAACAAATCTTGTAACACCGAGGTAACAACTGAACTCAAAGGGGCTTGAGCTGGTCCCACATTCTCTATCCAATAATTTTAATCATCATAATAGCTCTCAGGATTGGAAGAGTCTGCTCTAGCTCTTCTTCTAGAAAGAGCAGCTCCTCGTGCCGGACCTCTACCACTGGTTCAGCCACTATCCCTGCCTCACCCCTTTGATGGAGCTCCAACAGTGGTGCTGGCTTAGTATCCTCAACATCTCTAGATCTAATCCTCACCATCTGCGTAGAAAAGAATGGAATACAAGTTTAGAATATTAGGTATGAACAACCCGCACGATAAGGAATTAATTTAGAGAAGTTTTTCCTAAAGATATCCTATAGCCTCTCAAAGATAGATACGGATGTCAACGTATTGATATGCGAGACCCTATTAGACATCATGTGCTTTTTACTTATGAAATTGGTAAATCTAGCGCTCTGATACCAATTTTGTCACGACCCAAAAGTTAGAGGTCATGTTGTCACCTACCTTACCCAACCTTGGTAGGTAAATCAAAATCCCATAATAGAAAAGAAAATCAAAAAATGAAAGAAATAACATAAATAAGAGACTTCTAGAGTAAAGTCAGGCCAGAATACTTGTAAAACTGGAATATCCAAAAGAAATACAATAAATCCCCAAGACATGGTGTCATAAGTGTGAAGAGCATCTAATATAATACTAAAAATCTAAAATACATGAATCTATCTCCGAGAGTAAATAAAGAAAAGATAAGATAGGGGGAGGTTCAGAATCTGCCCTAAATATTGGAGCTCACCAGTACCTCAAATCTGTCTCTCATAGCGTAAGTCAGCCACCGCAAGTCGCACTCATACTGGGATCTATATTGAAAGGACACAGAAGTAGGAGTGAGTACAGTCTACTCATACTCAGTAGGTATCATAGGTCGACAGAGTAAAGTAGAAAACTAAACAAGTAAAGATACTATGAGCACACCTCCACCTGCATACAGAAAAGTTCCCAAATGGTAACTCACACAATATATCATAATAGTTTCTACAATATATTATATGAATATCTGAATAAGAATAACTACACATGAAGATATAAGGAAAACTAAGTACACGACCAAAAACACATAAGAAAAATATAACTATGCAGTGCAATCCAATGATTGTGGGATAATGATGATAGAAGCCATTGCATGACTTTCGTATATACCTTCCAAACGTTAGCACTTCAGAATAGGACCCATGGGGGGTTTGCAACCCATATACTTTCAGAATCTCTCTCATCCTTGCCGGTAAATGACCATGTTTAAGGATTTACCAAATATCACAATCAACCTTGCTAGCAAATGACCTCGGTCAAGGATTTTCAAAATATCACAATCAACCTTGCCAGCAAATGACCTCGGCCAAAGGTTTTATAATATATTTCCTTTTCTTTCAAAATCAGTGTTCCTCAGTGGTACCAATCTCATGAATATGTACAGATGAAATGAGGCTATAATTCTCACATTTAATCAGTATGAAGATAATAACCAATTCAATACAAGTAGAAATAAGCTTGAAATTAACTTAATATGACAATAATTCATGATTTAACTCATCTTATGGCACCTCTAGAATATATAGTCATATAAGACATCAATAATATCATCTCAAGCCTATTTCTCAAGCATCACTATAATAATAGAGGAAAGTAATGCTCAAATAAGGCCTATAATATCTATTCAAGCCCCACACAGGCATCACAATAATAATAATGTCAATTAATGCACAAATAAGGCCTATAATATCAAATAAAGCCCCCACTTGGGCATCGTAACAAGTATGATCTCTCAAATCAACACAATAAGCATATAAGCCCCCATACAGCAACACAACATAAAATATAATCTCGAGATACCATTCCCATGACTAATTCCCTAACCCATAGTATTCTTTACATGACTGGTTAACTACCTAGCCCAGTTTGAAGAAAGTTAAGCCATAACCTACCTTGAAAAGCTAAAATCCAAGCCTAGACCCTTCAATGCAGAGCCTTTCCTTCTCAAACGGTCTCAAAATAGATTAAATCTATTAAAAATATAATCTATATGTTAAAAGGAATCCAATGATACCTATAATGGCTATATGTATTCCAAATTCAAAAATAGTTTGAAAATTAGATGGAATAAATAGTTATGTAAGATATCAATAGTGTCATTCAAAAAGGGTAAATCTATAATTTTATTTACGAATCATGTTTACCAAGTAAATAGGAGTCTAAATCTAAAATTTCAAATGAAAATATGTTGAAATCAGACTTTAAATCGAAGAAAAACTAATTTTATACATTACTGGGCAAAAGTCCCAAAATCCAAGTTTGAAATCAAAGATTTGAAGTTGTTTTGAAGATGAAATCAATAGGAAATGATGAAAATAGGAGTTTAGAGATTATCCAAGAATGATTGATGATAATACCCTTTGAAATCATCTGAAACTTAGCTCTCAAAGTCTAATAATGGTGAAAATAGAGTTTTGGACGAGAAAAATGATTAAATTCTATCCAGGTGACCTCTTTTTCTCGATCGCGGTCACTTAAGTCGCAATTAAAACTGTCCAAAACCAAAAATTTCATGATCACGGGCAATTTATTGTGAATGCAATGAGTGACCAGTCCAGATCCGATCCCTTTTACCCTTGGTAAATGTAGCTACCACCACGCGTTTGCAATGAATGGATCAAACAACCCTTGTCAAACACGGTTCCTCCATCACATTCGCGATAAATGATTAATTTCTTCTTCACGAACACCACTAGAGGCTCGCAAACGCGAAGAAGGTTTTTATGCTGCACCAGAAACTGCAAACCAGCAATTTAGGACTTCAAAAAATAGTCCCGATTAGAATCTTAGGATTCATTTGGTACCCCATAGAAATAAACTAAAAATATTATTAGGCTAATTTCAATGTTTCAGACTAAGTAAAATTATTGGATTTTTGAAAAGATATCGTTTTTAATGAATTAGTCCTTGGACCCTGATGTCGCCCAAATTACACCTCGCAATGAAGTATAAAAAGGTCGCTGTCAAATATAGAACCCAACCAAGGTTGGGGTCGATCCCACAGGGAATAGGTCGAAGTTATTTAGAAAACTAGACTGAATAATTGGTGAGTAAGTAAAATTGGGGGGGGGGGGGGTTGTGAATAAGTAGTGACAGCAACGATTGCTGATTATATCAAGTTTATAGACAATAACAGAAATACACTAGGACTGTGATCCCCAATGATTCCTTAACTCCACCGGTTACTTGTGCTAACAAAACTGTCCCGCTATGTCGCATGTAAAATCTGACAAGATATGTTCATCTAAACGTCACTCGACCTTAGTTAGATGAATTTCACTCTTCTCCTCTCAGTCTCCGAGTACCGTACTACTAAACCTTATCCTGGATCTCAGATAACTATTCCCGCTAAGGCTCAAGTTATTAGATAAAGGTTGATAGCTTCAAATCTTTGTTGTTATATCCTTTTCCCAATCTCTACCTCTCTCTCAAGAAAGTCTAGAATACATGTGGGTTTCTAACATTTGCAACCATTAGAAGATCAATTACAACGAAGGAAATAATAATACATGCATCCACAACGGTTCAGAAATGCTTTGCACTTAACCTGTTTTGTTAATTCCTCATGGTTCACACAACCCTAGTTGATGAGTTTAACTGCTCATAATTGCAAGAACACAAGAAGGATTCAAAGATGAAAACATAATTGCACACTCACAATAATGAAGAAAAACTAAAATCTCAATTATGAATGAAAATCGACTCTAGGGTTTTTGATTACAAAACAAATAATATGTTTATGAACACAGAAACAATAGAAAGTATCTCTCAAAACAATGTACTGACTAACTCTCGCATATAGGACTATACATGGGTATTTATAGATACAAGGCTAATCCTATCCTAATCAGAATAGGAGAACAGAGTCGGTAACTTCCACGGTATCTTTACTTGGTGTCGTGGAACCAAGTCACGCCAAGTAGGTGAGTGTCATAGAAATCAGGCTCAATTAGACATCTTCAGAAGTTGACTCACGCCACCCTTTCACGCCACGTAGGTGGACTCACGCCACGTGAGTACTGCGTGGAAATCAGACCACACTCGATCATCTCTGAAGATTACTCACGACAGCCACTCACGTCACGTAAGTGGACTTCACGGCACGTGAGTGGTGTGGTGACTCCCTCTCTGGTGCAGATTCTTATTCTTTTATCTTCAGATACTTCGTTCTCGGGCTTGATTCTTCCTTTTGATCATTTGTTGCCTTCAAAACCTGTTTTCCTGCAATGTAGGACAGAAACCAAATCATACCAACCAAATACACCCAAGTTATTACATATTTTCCTTATTTTAAGCATCGAAAGTGCCATGTAACCATGGCGCATCAACACCCTCAACTTAGAACGTTTGTATGTCCTCAGGCGAACAAAATAAAACAAATATATACGATGCTTAATTAAGAGAAACCTAAGGGACTTATTGCAGTCGACTCATTTTCTTTGGCATAAAACTTTTTCGACCCCTCCTATTTGCAACTCAAAACCACGGTGTGTATACAGGTAGCATATTATCATGACACAGAAGGGATCAAGTGATGGCACCAGATTATGAACAACCAACTAAGCATATATGCAAATGACATTATTCGAACAAATAGTAGCTAATAATGCAACCCATGTACTCTCACAATCAAAGAAGTCACATGCACTCACAGTATGCTAATGAATCTCAAATTAGGGACTCGGTCAAAACACTCTCTCTCACAAAGAAGTTCAAATAGTATGCATGAAATACCATAGGCTTGCCCTTATTTTCTATGCCTTAGTTTTTTCTTTTTTCGTATAGTTGGACTAGGATCACTATAGGACTTTACTCGGCTTGTAATGTAGTCTTGGGTACGGGTATGGTACATATGGATATGGTGACTCAACCCTCCTTGACACTACACTGTTTTTGACTCCAACTTCCAACCATTCTCATTTTTATTCTCCCTTATTCTCCTTTCTTTTATTTTCAGATTTCGGGTGTGATATTTCTCAAACTTCACAACACAATTTTTTTAAAAAAAAAATTCTTCTTTTTCACTTTATATTTTTTTTCTTTTTCTTCACACCCAAATTTGTTTTCTCTTTTTCTTTTATTAACCCCTTTTTCATACCCAAATCAATTTACGCACCCCTATAATAGTCACCCTCAACTTAGGCTATTTGCCTGAGTTGAGGTACACAGTGTCCAAGGAGGGACCAGGGCCAAGACAGGTTCATTGTAAGTTAAAATGGGAAGGTGAATAGGCTAATGCAAGAAACTAGTCAATTTAGGCTCAAAATCGGGATCAAGGGATATTTAGTTCATTTGGTCGGGCGTTTAGGCTAAAAGTGGACTTATTCAAAAACGACCTATAATCCTTTCCTAACCACTATCCTCTAACCTAGGCAAGACTAACTGGGCAAGTTCTGGATTGCACCCACAGAGTTAACTAAGGAATAACCTCACACACACATAACACAGGGTTGTATTATCAACTACTACCTGTCCGATTCATGCAATGCTAGCTACAGTTATTTTGTCTATAATACTAATGCCATAACAAGATCCGACAGTTGTCACAAACTAACATGCTACACACATATTTTAAAACAAAAAATTCAGTTTTAAGAGGGGTATCCTTATCATGAATATGTTTAAAATTGGACAAACTGCACTAAGGTTCCCCTATTTTCCTCCTAATTAAACATGACAACACATAAATACTATAAATAAAATCTAAACATGTCAGTTCTACTATGATAGCACTTGAAGGAAAAGAAACACGGCAACAAAAAACCTCAAGTGGTGGTACATCCCCACTCCTAACTAACAGTGGTGAACTGCCCTCAGTGCACAGCTATCAATATAATACATGCAAGGGAGTGAGGACATACCTGCGGTGCCCTAGGCACAAAAAGTGGGCCCGCCAATAGTGGGGTCATCAATATACCTAGTGGGCTCTCTGGTAGGTGCATCCGATGGAGGGGGTGCCTGGCTAGAAGACGTACCTCATGCCCTCTGCTCCTATGCAATCTGACTGATATGGTATTCCAACCTGGAGGCCTTAACCGCTCTCCGAAGATCACCCTCATACTCGTCACCACTATCAACCTGGTCCTTCGGACTGCGTGGTCTCTTACCTCTATCAATCAGAGGCTCCTCATCGACAAACAGATCCACCTCAAAGGCTGGTCACATCGGTGCCTGAATAGGCACAAGTGGGATAACATGAGTGCTGCTCTATGCCAAATCTCTACCCTCTTCTCTTAAAGCGGCTACCTCCTGTGTCAATCCGATTATATCAGGACCCTGTACGAAACTCATCCGGGTAGCCATCCGTGCCTCAAAGCTATCAATCCTCCCATTCAGCCTCCTCATAAACTGATCCATCATCGCAGTCATTCGGGCCTCCACCCTAGCCTCTACCGTGTTCCTAACCTATGGCTTAAGTTGGGATACCAACTTAGCCATCTGGGTCTCAATGTGGGTCTGCAGCTTGAACATTTATGTCTGTCTATCAATTAGCTGCTCTAGAAAGTCCCTCGAAACTGAAACCATACCAAAGGGAGGCAGTGGAGCTGTAGTACCGGGTACCTCATCATCAATAGGGCCAGTGCCCTCAGCCTATATATGAATAGTCTCTGGTACCCTAACCAGTACTGGAATAGGCATAGGTGTACTAACCGACTCATCTCTATCTCCAAGCCCTTCAAAAAGGGCTGCTCCTGAAGACCTAAAAGGCTGATACCCTCGTGGAACAATGGGTTGAGATCCCAGCTGTTGCATCAAACCAATATCCGCTATATGGGTCACCTCTATATAATGATCGAGGGTAGGTAGCCTAACCACCCCCTCCCTATCACACAGACTCTGGATTAAGCAGCGGAACGGTATACTGGTATGGTCTCTAAAGGCCCTCTCATAAATCTCTCGTATAATGTATCTGGCAATATGAATATCATAACCAGCAAGGATGCTGGCTACCACCACAGCCCGGTCCAATGTAAGTAAATTGTCAGAATTAGTGGGACCCAATCAATGCCGAATAATAAAGGTTGGTCCTGGTACCGCTGCCCAACAGGTGCATTCAAATTAACGGATGCAGCGTATGATGCATAAAATTCTCGGACCAATGAGTTGTAGCGATCGGGCGGATTCGCCATCCATCCAAACCCATACCACTCAAACACAGCCCAAATATCAGGCAACGTCTTTAACTCCTCAAGCCTATATCATAATACTCCTCCTACATACACCCCACTCCGTTAGCTCGGCATCCCTATCATAAAATACCCGCATGCCCTGAAAACACCACCGCTGGATATCCCTACTCTGTGCGGGAGTCGGAGAACTCTGTGCACCAGTACCTGAAATAGAGGCTGTAGCCTCCACCGCAGAGGTACCCTGACCTGTAGCACCCTGACCTGTAGTATCATCCATAGAGCCCGATTCTGAAGCATCTTCCCCCTTTTCAGACTGGGGGGTAGACTCAGAAGACTGAGCAGGAGCAGCCGGCTGCGGAACAGGCTTAAGGGCAGCCCGAGAAACAGCTTGAGCCAAAGATCATAACCTCGTGGTATAGGTAACGAGTGTAGTATCATCATGTCCAATCTCAAACTCCTCCACAGACCCACTTGGATCTGACCGGGATGGTTCATCACGCAATCTAGATGGAAATTCAGGATTTTTCATTCTAATTCATGATGAAGGATTGAGATGGTCATGCTTGGGATTAGGTTTGGGTGGCATAGTAGCGGATTGTGGGTCGAGTTGGCCGGAGTTGGGTGTTGGTTAGCCTGAATTTAGGTTGGGTAGGCCAAAATTTGGGTGTTGGGGTCGGGTTTGTTGGAGTTTGTGGTGGGTGGGTCAGATTTTGGGTATTTGGGTTGGGTTAGGTTAGAAGTTTGTGTACTTGGGTTGGGTTGGGTTTGGATTTGTAGGGTGGGGTCGGGTTTGTTGGATTTTGTGGTGGAGAGTTTGGATTTTTGTAGTGAAAATAGAGGTGGAAGTTGGAATTTAAAGGTATGGTATACGGTGACTTGTGGGAATTAGGGCTTATTTGTAGGATTTAATGTGAAGAAGTTTGAAGAGGAATTGAATTTGGATCGAAAATATGTGGGTTGGACCGATATATATTTTAATTTGGATCGGGTCGGGTATGAACTTACCTGGGATTTCTGCATGCACGTTACCACCCACATGACGTGGGTTGAACCACGTCACGTGGGTCCTCTGTCGTAGGTGAGATTCTAATTTCTAAAATTTTCTTCTAATTTTCACGAGACCTCCCATGTGATGTGGGTTTACCCACATGACGTGGGTCCTCTGTCGTGGGTGAGGTTCTGACACCAAAAATTTGCTTTTGATTTTCACGAAACCATCCACGTGTCGTGGGTACACTCACTTGACGTGAGTGGTGGCGTGAGTAGTACTGAACCTATTCAGGTGAATCTTGTGAATTTCAGCTAATTGCTCCTCCAATGCTCAGATCTCAACAATCATTAGATCGTGGGTTGCCTCCCAAGTAGCGCCTGATTTAATGTCGCGGTACAACACGGCTAACTTGGATACTCAGACTTCACCAAATAGCCCATGGGTTGCCTCCCATGAAGCGCCTGATTTAACGTCGCAGCACGACATGGCTAGCTTGACTACTTAGACCTCATCAAGCTCAAGCTCCTCACATGTCCTTATTTCTTCTGTGATTCCCACATAATGCTTAACACGCTGCCGGTTTACCTTGAATAGAACATTATCCGCTCCTTATAGCTCAATTGCTCCATATGGGAATACCCTGACCATCGTGAATGGTCCGTACCATTTGGACTTTAATTTTCCATCAAACAAGCGAAGCTTAGAGTTATAAAGTAGCACCAGATCTCCCGAGTAAAACTCTCGGTTCTCAATGCGTCGATCATGATATAATTTCATCTTCTCTTTATATATTGTTGAACTTTCATAAGCCCGAAGACAAAATTCATCCATCTCATTCATCTGCTCAAGTCTCAATTTAGCCACTTCACTCTAGTCCAAATTCAACCTTTTCAAAGCACATAAAGCCTTATGTTCAAGTTCAACAGGCAAATAGCAAGATTTACCAAAAACTAGCTGATATGGTGATGCACCAATTGGCGTCTTAAAAGCAGTTTGATATGCCCATAATGCGTCATCCAATCTTCGAGCCCAATCAGTCCTATTGGCATTCACTGTTTTTGCCAAAATAAACTTGATCTCATGATTTGACACCTCAACTTGCCCACTTGTTTGAGAATGGTAAGGTGTTGCCACCTTATGTTTAACACCGTATTTCTCAAGCAGGGCCTTGAACAAACGATTGCAGAAGTGGGATCCTCCTTCACTAATGATAACTCGGGGTGTACCAAATCGTGAAAATATGTTCTTTTTCAAGAATGTCGTTACACTTCTTCCTTTGTTATTAGGAAGCGCAGTTGCCTCCACCCACTTAGAAACATAGTCGACAGCTACCAAGATGTATTTCATCCCATGTGAGCTCACAAAAGGGCCTATAAAGTCAATTCCCCACACGTCGAACAATTCAAGCTCAAGTATAGTTGTCATGGGAAGTTCGTGTCTGCGTGAGATATTCCCTTGCCTTTGACATTGGTCACAAGCGTGAGCATAATCATGAGCATCTTTGTAAATACTGGGCCAGTAGTACCCACATTGCAAGATTTTATGGGCAGTCCGCGCACCTCCATATGACCCCCAACTGGAGATGAATGACATGCTTCCAAAATACTCATCATCTCAACCTCTGTAACACATCTTCGAATTATACCATCTATACACACCCTAAATAAATACGATTCATCCCAGAAGAATTTTCTTACCTCATGCATGAATTTTTTCCTCAGCTGATACAACATATCTTTCAGCACTAGATCACTTGCCAAAATGTTGTCAAAATCAGCAAACCAACAGATTAAGTCTTGGGATGTTTCCAGTACTTGCTCATCTATAAAAGTATCATCAATCTCAAGATCATCCCTTAATTTAAGCATGGCCTCCTCCTCAAGGCGTGATATATGGTCAACAACTTGATTTTCGGTTCCCTTATGATCCTTGACTTCAAAGTCAAATTCTTGCAATAGAAGTACCCACCGAATCAATCTTGGCTTCGCAACTTTTTTTGACATAAGATACCGAAGAGCTACATGGTCTGTATGCACAATTACCTTCGTACCTATCAAGTAAGATCTGAATTTCTCAAAAGCAAAGACCACTGCTAACAATTCCTGCTCAGTCACAGTATAATTCTTTTGAGCTGGATTAAGCACTTTACTAGCATAGTAAATCGGATGTAAAATCTTCTTACGTCTTTGGCCAAGGACTGCACCCAAAGCCACTCCACTAGCATCACATATAACCTCAAAAGGCATCGTCCAATCTGGTGATACAATAATAGGGGCTGAAACCAACTTCTCTTTAAGACACTTAAATGCTTATATACATGCCTCATCGAACACAAATTTCACCTCTTTCTCCAAAAGTTTGCATAAAGGATGTGCAATCTTAGAGAAATCCTTGATGAATCTTCTATAAAAGCCAGCATAACCTAAGAAACTTCTAATACCTTTCACGGAGATAGGTGGAGGTATTTTCTCAATTACCTCAATCTTCGTCTTATCCACTTCAATACCTTTCTTTGAAATTTGATGCCCCAATACGATACGCTCGTTGTCCATAAAGTGGCATTTCTCAGTTCAGCACTAAGTTGCACTCCTCGCATCTTTGCAGCACATTAGCAAGGTGTGCCAAACAACCATCAAATGAGTCTCCCACAATAGAAAAATTGTCCATAAAAACCTCAATAGTGTCTTCCACCATATCGGAGAAAATAGACATCATGCAGCATTGGAAAGTGGCTGGTGCATTACACAAACCGAAGGACATCCTTTTAAATGCGAATGTCCCATATAGACAAGTGAAAGTGGTCTTTTATTGGTCTTCGAGGGCAATGAAAATCTGATTATACCCCGAATAGCCATCAAGAAAACAATACCATCCTCTACCAGCAAGACGGTCTAACATCTGATCCATAAAGGGCATAGGAAAATGATCTTTTTCTATCTAAGAATTCAACTTTCGATAATCCATGCAAACTCTCCATCCAATAACTGGACTCATTGGAATTAACTCATTTTTTTTGTTTGGAACCACAGTGATTCCTCCCTTTTTTTGGCACACACTGAACTGGGCTCACCCACTTGCTATCAGCAATAGGGTAAACCACTCCTGCATCTAACCACTTGATGAACTCTTTCTTTACAACCTCTTGCATAGGTGGGTTTAGACGACGTTGATCCTGAATGCTCGGTATGCACTCAGGAGTAAGTTGAATTTTATGAGTGTAAATGCCGGGTGGAATTCCTATAATATAAGCAATGGACCAACCAATGGCCCTCTTAAATCTTCTCAATACTGAAACCAGAGCCTCTACTTGCCACTCCACCAATTTAGCAGAAATAATCACAGGCAAGGTATTGTTGGCTCCCAAAAATGTGTTGTGAAGGTGAGTCGAAAGAGCCTTAAGCTCTAAAATTGAAGGCTCTTCAATAGACGGACGAACTGGTGGGGTCACCCTATTCTTCAAATCGATATCAAGTTTCTTTGGAACATAAGTGTATGCTCCCTTACCAGTGAGTGCACCAACCATCTCATCATATTCCTCAATACCGTTGCTATCAAAATTCATAATCACGGTCGCGAGAGCTTCTACCCCCAACCTTTCTTCAAGAGACACAACAACATCACTATCATCAATCGCATCTATTACCAAAATCACCCGCTTATCTCTTGGTTGCTTCATGGAACGACAAACATTAAAAGTGACCTATTTATTATTTAACCTGAATTTCATCTGCCCTATTTCCATGTCGACCAGTGCACGACCAGTGGCAAGGAATGGTCTTTCCAATATGATGGGAACCTCGAAGTCAACTTCACAATCTAGGATTACAAAGTCATCTGAAAATATGAAAGATGCAAACTTTACCAAAACATCATACAGAATGTCCACCGGCTTTTTCACAGTCCTATCTACCATGAGAAGTCTCATAGAGGTTGGTTTTGGTGCTCCCAACCCCAACTTCTTGAAAACGGCTAACGACATTAAGTTAATGCTAGCACCTAAATCATAAAGTGCTTTAGCAAAGTTGTAGGACTCAATAGTACAAGGAATTGTGAAAGCTCCTGGATTCTCCTTCTTTTCAACTAGGGAACGCGAAGCAACTGCACTACAATGATGTAAGTTATCTGCTGGCTTAAAACTGACAGTTCTCTTCTTTGTCACCAAGTCTTTCATGAACTTTGCATAACCTGGCATCTGCTCCAATGCCTCAACAAGAGGGATGTTTTCCTTCATCAACCTTTTTTTTCAACCTTTGAGGAAAGGAAGGGGGAGGTCGTGGGATAGTTTTCAGCACTTGTGGTATCTCTTTTTCCTGCCTCTTTTCATATTTCACCTTTTCACTAGTATCATGAAGATCTGGAACTGTTTTGAACTTTGAATTATCCGACTCTAACTCAGTTTCTACATCAATAACCATCGGCTGGTCTTACCACTGTTGGTAGGTATAGATGGATCTATGGTGCATTTCTTGCTTCTAGTAGTGATGGCCAGACAATGACTATCATTCTTCGGATTCTGGACGGTGTTACTTGGAAGGGTACCTGGTTGACGCTGGTTCAGTGCCAATGATATCTTCCTGAACTGTTGCTCCAACTGTTTAATAGCAGTTGAATGAGATTCCACTTTCTGACTTATTCCCAAAATGTCTGACCTAATCTCCTTCAAGCAATTTTCCTGGCTCTCTGACCCTTTGACTAGTTTATTAAAAAGGGCCTTCATCCTTGAATTTCCAGAATCATCATCACGGCTCCCACATAAAGGCCATTCTTCTCTCTATAATCATTCTTTCATCTCCAATCACCGTCACGGTCTCGCTCTCCATCTCTGTTTCTCGACTTGTTGTAATTGTCTCCATAATAGTTCTGACCTTGATTCCCTTGCCTTGAGTTCCAAGATTCTTGATTAGACCTTTGGCCCTTGGCTCGAAAACCCTCCACTTCACGATCCAGGTATTTAGCCTCCTCATCAGATTCACTATCATCATGTCTCGGCGTTTTACCTTGTGCACCAACAGCATGCACCTTCTCAACATCTCTAGCCGCAATTTATTTAGCTAGCAACCCAATTTCTGTCCTTAGTTGCGTGACCTCTTGAGCCACAGATTCATCCAATGCTCATTATGCAGCTAGGCTCCAATAACATATGTACCAGCAGGCGTATCTGCCTCCCGAGTATGCCATCCTCGGTTGGTCTTAGTGATACGATCTAATATCTCCGAAGCTTGTTCCATATCAAACTTATGAATGTTCCACTAGTGATAGTATCTTCTACCGCCTTCGTGTTTGTGTTCAAAGCCCTGTAGAAAATTTCAAGTAAATTTCTACCACTCATCCTATGATTTGGCACATTCTGCAGCTTCTTTTTGAATCTTAGCCATGCCTCATAAAGTGGCTCAGAATGTAGTTGTCTGAAATTATAGATCTCATCCTTTAACTGTAGTATTTTGGACGGTGGGAAGAACCTCTCCAGAAATTAATTTCTCAATTCTTTCTAAGTAGTGATGGAGCTTCGTGGTAACTCGGCCAACCACAACGTTGCTTCTCCTGTTAACGAAAATGGAAATAATCTTAACCGAATAGCCTCTTGGTCAACTCCTGGCAAATTATATGAAGTGCAGACCACCACAAAATTCATCACGTACAGGTTTGGATCATCTTTAGGAAGACCGGCGAATACACCTTTCAAGTTTAGCAGATGAATCATAGCACTGGTAATGTCAAACTTAGTGCCCGGAGGTAACTCGGGTGGAATAATGGCACCAGTCTCTATTGGCACGAAGTAGGCCACATTTTCTTCTTCAGGATCATCACAAACAGGCACATGCGGTCTTTGAAGTGGTTGTTGAGCTCTCAATCTCCTTTGTCTCTCTTCAGCATCAGCCAGACGTTGTGTTGCTTCTTGCATAGCTCGATTATCTCTTTTTGCTTGTCTAAGAGCAGCTTGCCTAGCTTTCTCTTCTCGTGTCAATCGAGCGGTAGTTTGATCTGCTGTTTCATGACCAACTAGCTGAATTAGTTGGTTATGAATATCTCCAGTGGCTGCGGGATCCTGAACTCCATCGGTATTCACCATTCTTCGATTAGCTCTCAGAGTCCTTTCTATTTCAAGATCAAGTGGAACTAGGGGATTGCCTTGACTCCTAGTATTGGGCATACACTGGCGTGTGCCCTTAAAAATGCAGAAAAACAAAACCAATCAAATCCAATAAGTAAACTAATCAGCTCCGTAACTATATTCTCCGGCAACGGCGTCAAAATTTGATGTAACCAAGGTTGAGGTCGATCCCACAGGGAATAGGTCGAAGTTATTTAGAATACTAGATTGAATAATTGGTGAGTAAGTAAAATTTGCGGGAGGGGGGGCGGGGGTTGTGAATAAGTAGTGACAATAACGATTGCTGATTATATCAAGTTTGTAGACAATAAGAGAAATACACTAGGATTGTGATCCCCAATGATTCCTTAACTCTACCGATTATTTGTGCTAACAAAACTGTCCCGCTATGTGGCATGCAAAATCTGAAAAGATATGTTCATTTAAAAGTCTCTCGACCTTGGTTAGACAAATTTTACTCTTCTCCTCTCGGTCTTCTAGTGTCGCACTACTAACCCTTGTCCTGGATCTCAGATAACTATTCCCGCTTAGGCTCAAGTTATTAGATGAAGGTTGATAGCTTCAAATCTCTGTTGTTATATCCTTTTCCCAATCTCTGCCTCTCTCTCGAGCAAGTCTAGAATATAGGTGGATTTCTAACATTTGCAACCGTTAGAAGATCAATCACAACGAAGGAAATAACAATACATGAATCCACAATTGTTCAGAATTGCTTTGCACTTAACCTGTTTCGTTAATTCCTCATGGTTCACACAACCCTAGTTGATGAGTTTAGCTGCTCATAATTGCAAGAACACAAGAAGGATTCAAAGATGAAAACATAATTGCACACTCACAATAATGAAGAAAAACTAAAATCTCAATTATGAATGAAAATCGACTCTAGGGTTTTTGATTACAAAACCAATAATATGTTTATGAACTCAGAAACAATAGAAAATATCTCTCAAAATAATGTACTGACTAACTCTCGCACATAGGACTATACATGGGTATCTATAGATACAAGGCTAATCCTATCCTAATCAGAATAGGAGAACAGAGTCGGCAACTTCCACGGTATCGTGACTTGATGTTGTGGAACCAAGTCCCGCCACGTAGGTGAGTGTCGTGGAAATCAGGCTCAATTAGACATCTTTAGAAGTTGACTCACGCCACCCTTTCACGCCACGTAGGTGAACCCACGCCACGTGAGTGCTGCCGTGGAAATCAGACCACACTCGATCATCTCTGAAGATGACTCATGACAGCCACTCACGTCACGTGAGTGGACTTCACGGCACGTGAGTGGTGTCGTGACTCCCTCTCTGGTGCAGATTCTTGTTTTTTCATCTTCAGATACTTCGTTCTCGGGCTTGATTCTTCCTTTTGATCATTTGTTTCCTTCAAAACCTGTTTTCCTGCAATATAGGATAGAAACCATATCATACCAACCAAATACACCCAAGTTATTGCATATTTTCCTTGTTTTAAGCATCGAAAGTGTCATGTAACTATGGCGCATCAGACCCCTCTTAACTTAATTTAACTAATTTCTGTTAAAGAGGTCAAAATGCAATACAAAGGGTTGGGACCCAAACTAACTATGCTATTAACCAACAATTGACATTTTAGATCTAATGAAACTGACCAAATCATCATTCAACGTTCGAATCACCACATGTTGACCCAAGTCAAACAATCCTTTTTTAAAAGCCTCTAAGGGTCTCAACTCACTCAAATCACTTCTGAACGCATCGGGGACCATGCCAACCAACTCCACAACTCATAAATAGCATATAACAATTACGAAGAAGGTCAAAATGGTTAAAATATAGAAAAAGTGAATTTACAACTACAGATGCTACATAGTGCTTCGAACCAAATATTTTGTTTCCAAGACTTCTTTTTTGTTTTCTTAGAAGAAAAAGATTAAAAGAAAAACTGAAACAAAGACTTTTCATAATCCCAAAAAGAAAAAGACTAATAGTTTCAGACCAAAGCAAAAAAAGAAGAAAAACACTAAAATGAGACGGCATAAAACAAGAAACATGAATGGTACTTCAAAGCCAAAAAAAAAAATAAAAAATTATGAATTGCACATCAATAAATTTTCATGACACTTTCAATTTTGAATTTTTATTATTCATCATGATCTTGTCTAGACAATCCAATTATATGACACTTCCAAGTTTGGAAAGACAAAATAGAAAGAACTACTTAAATTAAAAGAAATACTAGTACACATTTTCACTTAGTCTTGCTTGGAATTGTCACACCCCGAATCCCATCAAGGCATGATTGGCACCCGAAGCCGATATAGCCCGAGAGAACCAATCTTTACTCATGAACCTTCGTATGCATGCCCTCATATGAATCTTAATCTTCCTTATACAACTATGTGGAAATCATAATCATGGAAACATATGCAATAAACATATATAAAAAAAAACTTGGCCGTTGGAGCCATTACGTCAAACTGAACGTACATTTCTATCATTCACATACCCACATATGTCTACAAAAGCCTCTACAGATACATTGACCAAAACCAACTGAAAGTCGGGACAAGTCCCTGCTTTATACACTGATGTATAATACCAAAGCATCTGAACAACTGTGACACGGAGAAGCCCCGAACTAAGTGGAGCTCACCAAAACTCTGCAAATGATCCCCAGTCTACCGAGGAGGTCTACTAATGCCTGCACCTGCAACATGTAAAGTAAGTCCCCAAGAGGGGTCAGTACGAAGAATGTACTGAGTATGTAAGGCCATAAACAAACTGTATCAATGCGCAAGAATTTCAATGGAAAGGATTATAAGATAAAATTCCACATATGGAACCATGTACCTTTCTTTCTCTGCTATCATCTCCAATGATTCATGCATAACAACAACAATGATGTATTCAACATAAATAAATTAAAGAATGTGGATAAACTCTCTTTCTGTATGTGGGATACCATGTACATTACGTTCTTTCTCTTCCTTGCCTTTACATTATTTTATTTTATTTTATTTTATTTTTACATTACTCAAATGCTGTTACTGTTAGGGCCCTCATCATGCAGGTGATCTTGTCACCCCATGGATAAAATCATGTCATCATGCAGGTGTTCATTGCACCCCATGGATACATCATGTAGGTATTCTTTTTACCCCATGGATAAGATTATGTCATCATGCAGGTGTTCATTGCACCCCATGGATAAATGGCCATCATCATGCGGGTATTTGTACCCCATGGATAAATTAACATCGTCATGCAGGTGTTCGCTGCACCCCATGGATAATTTAACCAATATGCATTACTTCATTCTTACGTCATTTCTTTACTTTTGAGATTGCTACCTTACTTGTGAAAGATTGATACTTTTGATACTCATAACTTTACTTGAAACTTTGGATCAATGATCAATGAGTGAGAGACATATGAAGAACTTGGCAATATGACATTTTGGAAACATCGCCGTCATGGAAACATAACACTATTGGAACCATTTGGACAATACTCAATGAACACGAGACCTATGTATAACTTCTATTGGAATTTTGGATCATGACACTAAAGCACACACTTATATCCACCTTTCACTTCACTCATTTAACTCTTGAGATTGATATCCTCACTTATGAGGAATCATTATACTAACTTGTTCATCACCTCTCTTATTACTCTTATGAGATTGGTAATTTTACCTATGAAGGATTGGTACCAAGAAATAATCATCACACTCTAGGACTTTGGAACATGACATGATTGGAACAATACTATTCAACTAAACAAGCCCTCTTGAACTCATTACTCGTGGTGAGATAGTTCTCTTAGATTTTTCAACACTATGACAGCTTAGGAACTTCAGTCAATAAATAAGAACTAAGTGGGTCATAATTCGTCTAGGATTAAAACACATTGAATAATAATATGTATCAACCTTAGTTGGAATACTACAGAACCCCTTTGGAATAGTACACTTTTGGAACCTTAGGATAATGATCATTTGGAATTCTTGACATATTAGCCAATGAACGTGGGTCAACCAATGAACATGAGTCAATCAATGAACATAAGTCAACCAATGAACATGAGTCATATAATTCACCATTGACCAATGAATAGGTAACATGTGAGTAACATTAGCCAACTACCAAATACGGAATACCTTAGAGCATTTCGGAATCAAATAAGTACTACGACAATGTGGACAACATATGTTGCAGAAAGAGATAGAAAGGTAACCTTACATACCTTATCTTCCCAATGTAAGTATACAATCAAATATGTGAGCGCAACAAGTCCGCTCCTTCTTTACGTTTCACTCTACATCACAAGTACATAATGGAACCAACATTAACCACCAACTACCTTACAAATGCATACAATATCAATAAGTCACATGTTTGGCTTGAACATGTTATTTCTTTCTCTACAATACCATTTACGGCATGGTCATATCAATAATACCACAACATGCCCAACATTGACCATATGTCACCCCAAGTTCATACCTTCCACTCTCACCATCACAACATCATAATTATACCATCAATTACTTTACAAATGCATATAATATCAATGAGTTACATGTTTGCATTTCCCCTTGTCAAATCCATTGATCATACTAATATTCCAAAAATGCCATAATATTCCCAACATTGACCAACACATGACAATTGATACATTTCACCACAACATTTCTCCTTTACACTTTCTTATCCATAACACATCAAAAATAACCCATCAAGTGACCTTAATACAACTCATAACACATATCGGCCAAAATCCCACAATTTACACTTTTAGAAAAATAACAAGTTTAATAACAAAATCACTCCATACATGCTCATATTTTGTCCATACCATTCCCTTTCATCAAGACATCAAGTCACCTTTGAAGTTTAATTCACAAAAATAACACATCTTGACCAAAACACAAAAGTGCACCACTTACACTTTTAGGCATAACCATCATGATCTACATGCTCTCCCATGCATATAATATATGAATCCATAAGCATAATTACTTACCCAAGCTTGCAAATGAGTGATCTTGCCCCAAAGATGACTTAGGGTTTGAAAGAGCCCAAAGGGAGCTTTCTTGAAATTTCTAGAAAATGAGAAAATGTGATGTGTGTCTTTATGAAATAAAATCTGATTTTTGTGCCCCTTTTATAGCCACTAACTCATCCTTAGACACTCTTTATAGTATTAAATACTATATCTAGAAGGTCAAGGGAAGAATGGGTCATTTGACCCTTTCTTGGCCCATATCTTTTAGTCCATTTTGGGCCCAATAACACATCTCAACTTAGCCCACAAATTTTCATGCATAATCCCTCATATATCACATGTATAAATAATTCTATAATGTCACGACAATATTCTCTTACGAGATCCTCATTCGTCGTCTCGATCGCAAAATAGGAATTCTAGTCGCTCATGACTTCATTAAACATTTTTGGTAAGTACTTGTATTCCATGGTTTTATCATGTAGAAGTATGTAGGATTATATTGAAGTGTTTGAAGCCTTCACAATGCTCAAAGAACTCCAAAGAACCAAAAGAAACCATCTAAGAATCGTCGTAGAATTGCGTCGCGAAACGAGCTCGGGAAGGAAAAATGTTTGTTCCTTGCGCCACTGCTGCAAAACAAGCCAGTGGCGCAAGAAATGCACCCTCTCTGATCTCATAGGCTTGCGCCACACCCCCTGAAACAGGGCAGTGGCGCAAGTTTCCATGTCTTGCTGAATTTTTCGGCAATTTTTCCAACACTTGCGTATCGTCCAATACCTTATCAAAACACTATAAAATACTTACTTAGTGACCTTAATCATCAAGTAAACATGACTCTAAGTCACCAAATGAGGGTATAATGTGTACGGGGTATTACACAAATGCTCCACGAAACCACTAAACACTTCCTATAAAAGGCTCGTCACATGTACAAGGACAAAGTTTTAATTTGTCTCATCTTTAACATTTCCAAATACATACTTATAACTCTCGACACTTACGAAAACATTATTCAACATCATCAAATAGGGTTGGGAAGATACGGGGTGTTACAGGAATTTTTTTCTTCCTCGATAAAAACAGTGGCATAATGAACTATAGCTTTTGCTCCTTCGGACATGGCATGTTTGGCTAGTTCTCCTGGCAACAACATCTTCACAACATTATGCATCTCCATTGACCCCATAGACGTTAACGTAGCTCCTCCCACATGCTTAGTCAACGTTGTTGTTGTCTCTACAATCTTATCAAACATGTCTTCCATGAAGTTGTCCATTATATTCATTGATTTGATGATATTTCCATATCTGGATTCATTTCTTTCATAAACTTATATATATACCTCCCATATACCACTTTGGCTGCCCTCTTCTTCTTACTCTTTTTCTTGCCTTCTTTTTCTCTCTTAACTGATTACTGCATTTTCTGTATAGTATTTATAAGTATTATGAGTTTCATCCATTTGCATGGATATTTGTGGCTTTCTAAATTCTTTAATGAGATGTCTCTGTAGAATATTCTGATTTATTAAATATTGTGTACATCCAGAGTCTACTACTCCTAATATTTCTATTTCATAATCTTTTATTTTTATTTTTGTCATTACTTTAATTGTACTTAACTTTTTGTCTTCGTTACATATTAATCCTTCAAAATTTTCATTTATTAATTCTGTTTCTTCTGTGTCTTGATCTATTATGATATTTTTACCTTTTTCTAGTATTTTAAGTTTTTCTTCTATAATTCTTAATCTATCTTCCAACCTGTTTATTTTGTTAATTAAATTATTTTCTTCATTTTCCTGTTGTTTATTATTACTTTGTTTTATTTGTTCTGTTTGTATGCTACTTGTTCCTATGAATTCTTCTATACAGGGTATACATCCTTCTATATAACAGAATTTACATTTTGCTCTTCGGGTCCTTCTTGGATACCAATGACAAATATAACATTGAATACTGTTTGTTCCTTCATTTTCTTCAAAATTATGTATACATTCTTCTTTAATATTTACTAAAGAGAAATTCATTAAGTCTTGTAGATTATCTAAACTCGAGTCTTCTTCTGAATCAGAAGAATTATGTTCTTCATTTATGTCTATACTTACTATAGAATATATACTTTCATTGTCTGACATATATTCATCTACATTTATCAGTATTTCTTGAAAGTCTTCTATTAATTGAGAATTTCTGGTTCTAGTATTGTTTCTTTTAGGACAAGTATTCGCTAAATGGTCTG
Source organism: Capsicum rhomboideum (assembly GCA_031232105.1). Classification (NCBI taxonomy): domain Eukaryota; kingdom Viridiplantae; phylum Streptophyta; class Magnoliopsida; order Solanales; family Solanaceae; genus Capsicum; species Capsicum rhomboideum. The sequence continues at coordinate 8,715,512 of CP124714.1, read as the reverse complement.
TACTTCCACAAGTGAAGCATTCTAAAGTATTTCTATAACTTCTATCATTTTGTATTTTCTGGCATATTTATCTTTACTTAAGTAATGCTTTCTGGCAGAAGATTTTCTTAAATAATACTTTTTTCTTCGGTAATCATTTCTTTTATAAGGCTTTTTAAAATTCTTTTTATAATTTCTTCGTTTCTGATAATTCTCATCATAACTTTGTGTAGTATATATGGCTTTACAGAAATTAGCTTCTCCTTTCTTTAATTGCTTTTGTATTTATATGTTAGTACATTTTTCTTGTAATATGTCTATTATGTGTTGTACCTTTTGTCCTATTGACCATCTTTTGTTTGGATTCTGTATTAGTCCTTCTCGTTTATTCCATCTTTCTTCTATTTCTCTTCCTAATGCTTCTGGTAATTTATTAAAAAGTTTATTTCCTAGGGTAAACCACTATTTGGGTCTTCTCCTGTTATTAAACTATGTACCTTATTTGTGAAGTTATAGGAATTTGGTCCCATATCTACTAAACTCTTAAATTTGTGTGGGAATTTTGATTTATAGGCTTCCCATAATGCTTTGGTGGATTCTCCTAAAAAAGTCTCCATATATCTATACATTTTTTCTGCATCGGTTTCGTTGTATGTTTTAATATAGTCTGCTACCACTAATCCTTTCCATAAATCTATTACTGTATTCCACACCTGTGTATCATGAGCTACTAAATTAAGTACTTTTCCATTATTTCCTCCCTCTTGGAGTTTAATGGGTTCTTCTATTGACATTCTTTTTTCTATTGGTTTTACACTTTCTGTTTTTGTTTCTGGGTTTATTCTGTATACTTTATGTCTCGGTATATTACCTGTACTGATTTCTACTGTATGTATTTGAGAAGTTCTTTGGAATGAACTTGAACTTGTCGAGGCTGATTCCATAAATTCTTTAATACTTGTTCCTTCTTCAGTAATATCTCTATATTTTAAATTATCTGTTCTTAAAGTACATTGTCTAAAATGTTCGGTTATAACAAAAATGTCTAAATTTCCTTTCTTACATCCGGTACACCTAAAACGTTTTCTATTATTTAAGTTATACATCTCTCTAGCTTTTCTTATTGTCTTTTCTACTTCAGGTTCTTCAACTTCTTCTAAGCATATTTCTTCATTCATGTATTCTGTTCTTTCTTCTTCTTCAATTTCGTCTTCTAATTCCTTTTGATTTGTGTTACTATAATCTGTAAACCTTATTGAAGTTTGTCCTTTGTTGTTTGTATACATTAAATGGTCATTTGGTTTTAACGTCTTTTGTTCTTTAGAATTTTCTAAATTCCATTCTAAACCTGCATATTGTTTTGGGTCTATTTTTAAAGGTTTCATTAGTTTTATTTCTTTATTTTCCATTAGACTGAATACGTCTTCTACTCTAAGTTTAAATCTGGTACTACTATTAGTAGCTAATTTTCCTATAAATCCTAAACATACTAAAAGGTTATTACCGTTATTCATATCATCATAGCCTTTAGTCTGTATTCCTATTTTTACATATTTTTTAAATTTTATGAAATTTATCATAAAGTTTGGACTACAATAAAAAATTCCGTCATTGTTAGTCATGTCTAATTCCGTTAATCCTATAATAGATCTTTTTGGGTCTGACCATCTATCATCATAAATGGTTATTAATACTTTGGTTCCTAGGTTTTTTCTAGTTAAACCTTTTAATCCTATAACTATTAATCCCATGTGCATTAGATTCATGTTAGTTCTTGTTATTTTTTTCAGGGATTCTTAACTTATTAAATTAAGGGTTCCTTTATTGTCTCCTGTAATACTCATTTTTTCTTCGCTATAATGTCTATATAACTGAGCTTTTTGTGAAAAAATTCTCGTATTGTATAACATTTTAGGATTTAATAATTTTAGCTTATTTTGTTGAAAGATTTGGATGTCTTTATCTATATCGATTACTTCATCTAGTTGTTGGTTAAGAGTTTGTCTTGAATTATTCATTAAAGTGGATAACATATTATTACCTAGTCTGTTTTGGGTGAAACTATGTCTTGATCCTTCTTGGTTTGTTCTCCTATTTGAAAAAAGGTCCATGGTTTTGGTTTCTTAATTATTTGTGTCTTTTCTTTGTGTGGGGTTACTTCTATTCTTTTTAAGTGATCTACTAATTCGTTTATTGTATGTTCTGGAACTTGAGGAGTCTTTGCTTTAACTAATTTTTTTATATTTTTACTGATTTCTTCGACACTACTATCTTTTGTACTGTTGCTATTTTTCTCTTTTATTAATTTTTCTAGGTTTTTATTAAGTTCTAATAGTAAAAGTATTATAGTGTTATTCTGTTTAATGATTATCTGATCTGTTTTACTTTGTGAAATATGATCACTTAATTCTTCTGGGTTAGGGCTAATTAATTCTCCTTGCTTAATTATTTCCTTAAAAGTTGATTGTTCATGAAAGAATTATAGTTTTAATTTGTTCTATCGTGTGTCCTATCTTATGTAAATCCTTTTGAATTGATTAAAAATTTTCTTGGGGTTGTTGATTATAATATTGGAATTGTCTTGCTTCTAGACTAGTTTGATGTTCTTTAATATAGTCTAAATTTTCTTCTATTTTATTAAGAACTTTAATCTGTTTCGTTTTGTAAATCTCGTAAAGCTTCTAATATTGCTATAGTGTCTTTGTGAATACTTTCTCCTAAATTAAGTAATAGATCTGTTATACTATTTAAATGAGCGTCTTCACTATGTAAACTATGTTCTCCGTTACTAAAATTACACCTAATTAATGAATTATCTTTTAGACGTTTATATTTTCTTTCAGGTATTAGCTGTAAATCTAAGTATTCTAATTTTTTAAGGTTGGTTATTTTATCTATCCTAGTGTTATCCAGATTGATCTATTTTTATACCACTCTAGACACTTTTGGTAGTCTTCGATATCTCTTCTAATTCCTGTAATTCCCAATTTACGCCTCCTATATTACTTTTCTTTAATTTTATATATTTATTTTTTGTTTGTATTAATTTTTGTAATTGTAAATTATATATCCAATTATTGACTTGTATTTGTCTTGTTAACGGATGTGTTTTCATTTACTGTTTATCTACATTTTTATAATTTGTGAAGCACCATCGAATTTCATAAAGAATGACTCTTGATTCTGCAACATTATTAGAGCATTCTCCATAGTAGTTTTGAGTATGCCATGATTACCTGTCCCTTTTCATATCTGAGGATACCTTTTCCACCTGCATTGCACTCCCTGGATTCCCTTTATTGCACCCATCTATATTCAATTTGAATCTCGGGGATTAGGTTTACTCCACTTAAGACACTTGATATTGATCCTCGGCTTGAGATTTTCAGTATGAAGAATAGTGTTTTTCCAATGTTGCTTCAATTGGACATGACGAAATTGACATGAAAGTACAATTCTAATATGGCCTATGACTTTGTTTATGATATTTTTAGGATAGCTCTTGATGTCTTCATATTTATGACCACATCTAACTTTTCAGATCTCCCAACAAATAAACAGAGGTAAGCAGTGAGTGAGTACTGAATGAACTCTATTCTTGGTGCGGCTCAGCCACCATGTAATATGATTGTCTTATTCTTCCTTATCTGCAAGTAATGCCACAATATTTTGAGAAGTACATCCAAATTGTAGCTGCAAGATCTCCTTTTCGGAATAAGTGATCAACATTCTCGATATTTCCTGCTTTACTACAGATGCACTTAGAAGGTCCATGCACTCTGAATCTTTGTAATGCTTTATTAGTATGGAGTTGATTAAACAGTAACATGTGTTATGGATTGGAAGAGACAAGAAGGAAAATTAAAGAGAGATTGAATAGAATGATAACTCTTGGTATTGATTTTTTCATTGATTCAAATAGAAGAGTACATCTTTATTTACAAGCAACTAAATAGAATAAATAAGGAGAATATAATATTTTTCCTTATAGTTACTAGACTAAATATTCTGCAATTAATAAAAGAATGATTTCAAATATGTCCAACAAAGTAGTTAGTTTACAACAAATATAGTCAAGTTTTCTTTACAAAAATAATAGCCCAAAAATGAACTAGCCACAAAAAAAATTACTAAAAAAATAGTCGCATGTAAATATAATATATATGTAGTGTATCGACATTGCATAAAAGTTATGTAATGTATCAATGTTGTATAAATGTGCATAAATGTGTATCAATATTGTATAAATGTGTATAAACGTGTATCGATATTGTATAAATAGTTATATAATGTCTATGTCATGTATCGATATTATATAAATGATGTACAAACATGTATCAATATTGCATAAATGGCTATGTAATGTATGGATATCGATATTTATTTGATTCTCATGTGTTTCACCCTATAAATAAAAGTATAAACAAAAAATAATTAAACAACATAAATGTATTAGTTATTGTTCAACAAATCTGAATTGGGCAGAAATATAAAAAAAAATTATTTGGCTGAAAAATGAAAACAAGAGGAAGAAACTGAACTGCTGAAGCTAGGGGTGTTCATGGTTTGGTTAAAAACCAAACCGATTAAAAAAACCGACATTTGGTTTGGTTTGGTTTTAAATTTTAAAAACCGATAATATTTGGTTTGGTTATGATTTTACTTAAAAAAACCAACAAAATAACCAAACCAAATCGATAAATTATATACATAAATTTTATAATTATTTGAATATCTAATATTAGTTTTTCATAAATAATAATAAATATTTTATATCTTTTAATCATTAATTTGATTTTAGTCTACTTCTTTCACATATACTACAACACTTAAGTTTTATTTATTAAAAAATATGCCCAAACCCAATACTATAAATGTAATTGTCTATATGTAGTGTGATATATTATCGATTTTTAATTTTCTTTGCTAATACATATATTTACTCTTCAATGTCTTGCCCTTTTGATTTTTGAAGGGTTAACCATTCTATTTAAAGTTGTATCTTAATTCTTTGGATGTTAGACATGTGATGTGGAGTAAGCTCTACAGTTATGCAACTTTAAAAAGCTAAAATATCGCAATAGTAAGTAAGTATGCATGTATGCATGCATGTATATTTATCTTGTGATAATTAGTGAAGTTGTTCTTAAACTTGTTCTTGAACTTAAAGTTGATGTTCATAAGTAGAGTTAAACCTATTTTGAGGTTCAAAGTTGTGAAATACAAAGTTACAACTTCATGTGATTGTTCTTATTTAGTTTGAACATGCGATTGAAGTTATTACTGAAAATTACAAATTTAATCTAAACAGGAAAAACAACAATCTTAAGGAATTTATAAGTTCTTGTTAATCTGCATAGTGTCTGATTTTGTGGAGACTAAATCTTTTGATTTCTACTCCCTCGGTTTAAAGAATATAAAAACTTTGCTGAGAAATTGGACTGTGAATTCGGTTTGAAGAATATAAAAACTTCACCGATTCGTTGAACTCTTTGTATTAGTTTTTGGAGTTTAAAATCTATGAATTTTTACTCTGTTTGAATTTGTTTCTGATTTGAAGAATATAAAAACTTCATTAGATTTTAATGTTCATTCGGTTGACGATTTGAAGACATAAAAACTTCATTGTTGACTAGAAACAAGTGTTTAAAGATTAAAGTCTTTATAGTTAGTATTCTGAAATACTAAAGTGTTTGTCAAAGCTTGACAAGAAAATGACAAATGAATCTGAACAACGAATTGATTCGGTTGTGATTGGTGTTGTCCCAACAGCAACCAATGTTGCGTCATTAAGTCGTTTAGATATTGCTGAAGTAATGAAAATGATAGAGAAATCGAAAAAATATTCAGGTGTGTTGTCACGACCCGAAATCCTATTCGGACCGGACTGGCACCCAAAGCCGATATGGCCCGAGAGAACCAATCTTTGTTCATATATCTTCGTATGTATATCTGCGTATGAATCTTATTATACCTCATGCAACTATGCGGAAGACATGACTATGGAAACATATGCCATAAATAGAAATATCAAACTTGGCCGTTGGAGCCATTACGTCGAATTGAACATACATCTTCCATTCATATACCCACATATGTCTACAAAGCCTCTAACAGATACATCTACTTATACCACCTTTACAACATCAAAATGAATATACAACTATGACCCAGAAAGCTCCGAATCAAGTGGAGCTCACCAAAACTTCTGCAACTGATCCACAGTCTACTGAGGAGGTCTACTAATGCCTGCACCTGCAACATGTAAGTTAAGTCCCCCGAGGGGGTCAGTACGAAGAATGTACCGAGTATGTAAGGCTATAGAAATTACATCATACATGAGAATGTCAATGAAATAAATATGAGAGATTTTCAATATGGATAAACCATCAGTCTAATTGGAAACTTATCTATTGCTTTCGTGATGAACATTTTAGGACATTCATTTTATATCCTTACTATTCATAGAATATCTTTCATATTCATCTACCCTCAAGAGACTCTTCTCCTCTATTCATGACCACTATTGTTCTACTACTTGGTTAGTAAATTACGAAAGAATAACATTCATCCACACCCACCCACTCTCTTGGTGGATTACTAATATAACCTACATCCACTCTATGGGTGGGGTATCATACATCCACTCTACATGCTTCTCTACCTTACCTTACTTCACTTAATCACTTCTTAATCACACACTGCCCGGGCCCAACTGATCAGTGGGAAATTCATAGAACCATCATGCAGGTGTATATTGCACCTCATGGATAATGTAAGGAGAACCATCATGCAGGTGTCCATTGCACCCCATGGATAATGTAAGGAGAACCATCATGCAGGTGTTCATTTCACCCCATGGATAATGTAAGGAGAACCATCATGCAGGTGTACATTTCACCCCATGGATAATGTAAAGAGAACCATCATGCAGGTGTCCATTGCACCCCATGGATAATGTAACGAGAACCATCATGCAGGTGTCCATTGCACCCCATGGATAATAATCATAACATCACAGTTCCGAAACTTAGAGGTAGAATATACACATTTGTATGATCTATTGAGGATCACAATGCTATTGGAAACTTTTGCTACTTCTTATGAGATCTTATATAAGTAAGCGTATGGTACCGGCCCTCCACCTTTGGTGGTCTATAGTGACTAACATAGCATAGTATTGGAATTATTCCATCTAGAACTTATAACCTTTAGAATGTGATCCATACCTAATGAAACATCTAGTACCCAAGCGCCTTACTTCTTTACAATCTTATACCCCTAGGAAAGTGACACCCTAGAGATAATGACAGTAAAGCACACACTTATATGCACATTTCACTTCACGCGTTTAACTCATGAGATTGACATCTTCACTTATGAGTAATAATCACAATACCTTGCACATCATCTCTCTTATTACTCTTATGAGAATGGTACTAAGATGATCCTCATAATATAGGATTTGGAGCATGACATGATTGGAAAAAAATGCTTTTCAAGAATACATAGATTCATTTATATTTTACCCTCTTGAGATAGTTCTTTTAAGGCTTACAACGTTATGACATCTTCGGAACTTCAATCAATGAACAAGGGATAAGTGAATCATAAGTCATCTAAGAATAAGACACATATAGATAACAATATATGTCAACCTGAATTGATATACTTCAAGGCACTCGGAATTGAAACAAGTCCAATGTCAATAGGAACAATATGTTGTAGAAGGATACGGAAAGAGTAACCTTACATACCTTGTATTCTTACTTACGAATACACAATCTTAGACGTGCATACGATAGTCCCGCTCCGTCCTTATGTTTTGTTCTACAACATAAATACATGACGGAACCAACATTAACCACCAATAACCTTATAATGGCATACAACAACAATAAGTCACATGTTCAACTCGAACATGTCATTTCCCCCCTTGACAACACCATTTATAAAATCATCATACCAAGAATTCCACAATATTCCATACATTTACGAACACATGATAACCAATGGCATGTTACACCAAGCTCATATTTTATCCTTTTCCATCACCACCACATCACAATTCTTCCATCAAATTACTTCAATACACCTCATAACAACAAATCGGCCAAAATCCTATAATCTATACTTATAGAAAAAGAACATGTTTAAGACCATAATAACACCATACATGTTTTTATTTCATCCATATCATGCACTTTCATCAAAGTCATAAGTCATAATTCAAGTTACAATCCCATGGAGTTCACATCTTTCACAAAAGCCAAAAGTGTCATGTCCAACATTTTCAACCATCACCAACATGATATACATATTTTATCATGCTTATAATATGTTAAAGTACAATAATAATCACTTACCCAAGCTTGGAAGATGATGATCTTGCTTCAAGAAGTGTCTTAGGGTTTGAGAGCCAAAGAAGTGTTCTTGGGAATTTTCTAGAAAATGAGAGAAAAGCATGTGTGTGTACAATGAATTAAAATCTGATTTTGGCCACCTTTTATAACCTTTTAAAGTTATCCTTAGACATTAAGTCCATTATTGACAATTCAACACAAGAATGGGTCTTTTGACCCACTTTTGGGCCATGTCTTCTTTTCATTTTCCAATTCTCTTAACCCAATAAAATGAATAATTTATCGCGTTTAAATCACCTCATACGTGTTACAACAATATTCCCACTCATTCTATTCACACTCGTAGCCTCAATCCCAAAAGCAAGCGATTCTAGCCACGTATGGCCCATTTTGACCAAAAGGGCAAAATCGTCATTTTGACCCCAAATTCGTTCTCGAGTAATTTTATCATACCAATGTGATACTTTACTCATTTCATGTATATGATCATGATTGTAGAAGAAACGTGTCAAAAATTGGCTTGATACGTCCCCGGGCACCCTTGGGACTTAAACAAAATTTCCAACTTTTGAAAGGTGCGCAGGGGCGGCGTGGCACGCTGCCTGGCGCGCCCCTTTACTGCCTATGGACTGAAAATTTCAGCCCAGAGTGGCGTGGCACGCCCCTGGGCGCGCCCCTCCTTATTTTTTTTCCAAAATTTTTGTTTTTGACTTTTCTTCGCGGGTTCGGTTAGATACTTCAAGTCCTATTATTTAACTCACTTCTTGACCTTAATATACTTTGTTTAGAGGTACTCTTAGCCTCATTTTGAACCCCACGAATGTGCCACAAAAATCACAAAACACCTCTTATGAAAGGCTAATCACATGTACGAAGCCAAATTTCAAATTGCTCATTGTTAACATTACCAAATACATACTTATGGCTTCTCGACACCGAAGTACCTATTGTTTATCGTCATCACATTGGGTTGGGAGTATGCGGGATGTTACATGTGTACTTCAAAGAATGGCAACAAATGATATTCTTTTGGCTGACCAAACTTGAAATGCAAATGTTCACAAGTAGATATCCTCATGTTCCAAAAAAAGGAATATTTGTAAACCAAATGTTTGGTTTAGAAGATCTTGTGATTCGTCTCAAGATAGAAGAGAACATTAAATTGCATGAGAAATTAGCAATTATGTGTGTAAATCTTGTTAAAGATAATGTTGCACACAATATGAAGAGGAAGAATTCTTCTAGACAAGAGAAAGAGCAGAACAAGAAAAAGTTCAAAGACAAGTGCTACAATTGTAGTAAAGTTGGTCACAAAGCTCTAAGTTGTCAAGTTCTAAATAAGAACTAGAAAAGAAATAAGATAAACATGTTGGAAGCAAATGGAAAGATTGAAAATCTGTGTGCAATGATAACAGAATATAATCTAGTTGGAAAATCCAAATAAATGGTGGTTAGATTCAGGAGCCACTAGACATGTTTGTGCGGACAAAGAAGCTTTTGCTACTTATGACACCGCTGATCCCAAATAAGTGATCTTTATGGAAAATAATGTAACAGCCAAGATTGAAGGAACTGGGAAGATATTCCTAAAAATGACTTCCGGCAAGGTGTTGACTCGTTAAAAATGGTTTAAATGTGTGTTTATTTCGGAGAAAGTTGAAATAAGCAAGAATGAAATGTATGTAGGAAACGGATACCTCAATTAGGGTCTTTTCAAACTTAATGTAATGGTTGTTGAAAAGAATAAAGCTGAGGCTTTTTCTTACTTGCTTGAGTCAAATGAATTGTGGCATGAACATTTAGGACATCTTAATTACAAAACCTTGCAAAAACTGACTAACTTGGAAGTTTTGCCTAACTTTAAGTGCAGTAAATTAAAGTGTCAAACATGTGTTGAATCGCAGTATGCTAGGCATCCATATAAGTATGTTGAAAGGAATTTGAATCCCTTAGACTTAATTCACACAGACATTTGTGATATGAAGTCGACACCATCTCTTGGTGGAAAAAAGTATTTCATAACTTTTATTGACGACTGCACTAGATATTGTTATGTCTATTTGCTGAATAGCAAGGATGAGGCAATAGATGCATTTAGGCAATATAAAACTGAAGTTGAAAATCAGTTGGATAAAAGAATCAAAATGATAAGAAGTGATAGGGGTAGAGAATATGAATCTCTTTTTGCAGAGTTATGTTTGAAAAATGAAATTATCCATCAAACTACGACCCCGTACTCACCTCAATCAAATAGGATTGCGGAAAGGAAGAACCGAACGTTGAAGGAAATGATGAATGCCTTAATTATAAGTTCAAGTTTACCGCAAAACTTGTGGGGGGGAAGCAATCCTTACAGCTAATCGAATACTCAATAGAGTACCCCATAGAAAGACACAATCTATTCCATATGAGAAATAGAAAGGAAGAAAATCCAACTTGAAATATTTCAAAGTGTGGGGGTGTCTAGCAAAAGTTCAAGTTCTTATACACAAAAAGGTGAAAATAGGACCAAAGACTGTGGGCTGTATTTTCATCGGATATGCCATAAATAGTAAACCATGTCGATTTTTGGTTCATAAATTTGAACATCCAGATATTCATGATAATACGGTAATTGAATCAGATAATGTTGAGTTCTTTGAACACATTTATCTGTATAAGACTAGACATGAGCTGTCTAGTGAAGGGTCTAAACGACCTAGGGATGAACCAAGGAAGAATGTACATAATAAAGAGAATCCAAGGTGTAGTAAGCGACAAAGAACGTCGACTTCCTTCGAATCAGATTTTGTAGCATTTTCTTGAAAATGAACCTTTAACGTTTAAAGAAGCGATGTCGTCTGCGGACTCATCCTTTAGGAAAGAGGCTGTCAATAGTGAGATTGATTCAAACTTGAGCAACCATACTTGGGAGTTAGCTGATCTTCCTCCAGGAAATAAACCTTTAGGTTCTAAATGGATCTTCAAAAGAAAAATGAAAGTTGATGGTACTATTGACAAATACAAGACAAGACTTATTGTGAAAGGCTTTAGATAAAAAGAAGGCCTTGATTATTTTGACACATACTCACCAGTAACAAGGATAACGTCCATTCGGATGTTAGTTACATTAGCTGCGGTATATGGTCTTGAAATCCATCAAATGGATGTGAAAACTGCATTCTTAAATGGAGAATTGGAGGAAGAATTTTACATGAAACAATTTGAGGGTTTTGTGATTTCTGGTAAAGAAAAGAAAGTGTACAAACTTGTTAAGTCACTTTATAGACTAAAACAAGCACATAAATAGTGGCATGCAAAGTTTGACCAAACCATACTGACAAACGGATTCATGATAAATGAATGTGATAAAAGTGTTTACATTTAAAGACACTCCAAATCACAAGGCCATTATTTGTTTGTATGTGGATGACATGTTGATCATCAGTAGAGACATTTCTGACATAAATGCTACAAAATGAATGCTTGAGAGCAAGTTTGATATGAAAGACCTTGGAGTTGTGGATATGATCTTAGGGATAAGAATTCATAGAACTCCACAAGGGTTAGCATTTGTCACAGTCTTATTACATTGAAAAGGTACTTGACAAGTTCAAGTATTTGGATTTCAATATTGCCAAGACTCCATTGGATGTGAGCTATGCACTTCGAAAGAATGAAGGTAAAAGTGACTCACAATTGGAGTATGCAAGAGTGTTGGGAAGTTTGATGTACATCATGAATTGTATGCGACCAGATTTAGCAAGCGCTATTAGTAAATTGAGTTGGTACACGAGTAATCCCAATCAAACTCATTGGATGGCAATGAAAGAGTTTTGGGGTATCTAAAACATACTAAGACTATGCTTTGCATTATAACAAATATCCTGCGGTAATTGAAGGATATAGTGATGCAAATTGGATCACCGGATCAAATGAAATAAAATCCACGAGTGGATACGTATTTACTTTAAGTGGAGGAGCAGTCTCTTGAAAATTATCCAAACAGACATGTATTGTCCGCTCTACAATGAAATCTGAATTTATTGCATTAGATAAAGTCGGTGAAGAAGCTGAATGGCTCCAAAATTTCTTGAATGATATTCCGTATTGACCCAAACCTTTGGCACTAGTATGCATACACTGTAATAGTCAAGCTGCGATAGGTAGGGCAGGGAGCATGATGTATAATGGTAAATCTCGTCATAAAAGACGGAGACATGATTTCGTTAGAGAACTTCTCTCTAGTGGAATCATCATGATTGACTATGTAAAGTCAAAGGATAATGTGTCGGATCCACTTATGAAAGGCCTATCTAGAGAGAGAGTTGAGAGATCATTGAAGGGAATGGGTTTACGACCTAGGCCAAGTCTTCACGACAGTAACTCTATCTAGCAGACTGGAGATCCCAAGAGCTAGGTTCAAAGAGATCAAATAAAGTTGTGACTAATGGTTCAACATTGCCAATAAACTCAACCCATTCTTATGATGAAGACAATGTTCAGGAAATAAGGATAAGACTTATGGTTGGAAGTCTTTTAATGGTTTCTAAGTTTGGAAGATTTGACCAAATAGATTGATCTATAGGATTGAAACGTTTAGGAATCACCTATATGAGGGTGAAGTGGAAGCTGCTTCAAGGAGAATGATAGTAAAGGTCTATTCTCTACGGTCTCATGAAACCAGGTCGTGTTCATGGATGAAATGAACAAAACCGTGAGAACCATAAATGGTAAAAGGTTAGTTGTGTGACTTGTGTTGTCTAGATGTACACTAAAGTTTGACGGTTCAAAGATATCACATCTACCGATTGACCGAGTGCATCCGATGCAAGTTCACTACGGAAAGTTCAAAGGGAAACCTACTTATCCAAATGTAGTTAGTCTTTGCTAGTTGATCACACACTTGTACGAATATTTTTAAATGAAATAGCCATTTCCCATTCATGTGGGAGATTGTTGGGTTCTAGTGATGAAATGTGAATGGAAAATAGAGGGAACAAATGGAGGAAAATAGTGAATTGTGTTTTCACTTTAAAGAAGAGTGTTTCTCCCACATTGGTGGGAGAAAGAAACTTTCTTGTGCATATATTGAGATGCATTCCTTCATGTGGATAGTGATACAAGAACAAGTTAAGCCTCGCGTCGTCGTCATCATCGCTCGTTTGGCTTCGGCTTCGGATTTGGATTTGGATTTGGATTTATCAAATGATCGATCGAGAGATTATCTTTTTAGACAAAATTCATTTGAAACTTGATTATTAGTGAAGTTTTTAATCCAAAAAATCCGATACGGAAAGATTTCTCCATTTGCGAACGCATGTCAAAATGCCTCTCGAAGGGACGCATCCATTAGAGGAAGAGACGCACTGGTTGGCCGCTGAGAAGCGACCTGCACATGCACCTGGAGACCTGCGGGTGCAGGTGGCACGCAGGCCACTGGAAGATCTGGAAATTATCGAACTAAGCACCTGCGGACGCAGGTGGTCGTGATATTTTAGAAAGTTGTCTTTTTTCATGAACCATTGCTTCTCTTCTGAAGTACCACCTTTGGCTATAAATACCTGAATTTTTCCTCAGATATGATGACAAATTTAGTGAAAGAAAAACATCTTCTTCTTCTTGAAAAACTCAAGTGTGATCATCAAATCGTTGAGTGAGTTCGTTGTTCGGTAGAATTTGAGGTACCACTATTCTACTGAAGTGAATCATTTTATCCTGAAAGAAAATATTCCATAACCTAGGGTACTTGAGGGGAATAAATTCCTTAAGGACACACCGTGAATTCGGTGGATTTGATTCGCTATTTCTATCTTCATCTTTTTCTTACGGTTTTGCTATTTTTTCAGAAAACAGTAGAAACTTCATTTTGATAGTTCATAGTTGTTGAACTTGTGTTTGAAGTTGTTGAACTTCTTTGTTGTTCTTGAACTTAAAGTTGATGTTCATAAGTTGGGTTGAACCTATTTTGAGGTTCAAAGTTGCGAAATACAAAGTTACAGCTTCATGTGATTGTTCTTATTTAGTTTGAACATGTGATTGAAGTTATTATTGAAAATTATAGATTTTATCTAAATCGAAAAAACAACAGCTACCACTCCAAATGGATCACAGACCCATTGGAACATTAATTCTTCAACCTTAACACACACAAAAAAGGAGGAAATAGGAATTGGAGAATCTACATCAAAGATCAAACATATACCATAATATCATACACGAAAAACGATCCTAAATAAGATCCCAAACAACAAATCATGCAGATGCAACCCACGTACATAAAATGAGAAAAACACAAAATTTCTAGTGGAGTCTTTCAATCCCGACTAACTCAAAATCTCTTCAAAACAGTCCCAAATTTTAGATATGAGATCCCCTCAATATTTTGAGTCTTTTGATATATTACTCATCCAAAATGATTCAAGTTTACGACACATCAAATTTTAAAATTGAGCTTTAAAATTTTAATGGCCGATTGATCATGGAAGAAAAAGGAAGGAAGACTGAAAGTAGCAAAGAAAAAGAAGAAGGAAAAGGGAAGGAAGGAAGAAGAAGCCATTAATGGCCGAAGTTGAAGGAAGAAGAAGAAGAGGTATGGTCAAATGCCATTTCAGATAATTTTAATAAACTTAGGCCAATTTTCATATAAATAAAATGACCGAGTGGTCATTTTCGATAATTATCCCATTAATAAACCTTAAACTTGAAAGAAAGTAAATAATGTAAAATATTTTTAGACTAAAAAAGAAGAAAATAAAAATATTCTACCATTTATGAAGATCATAAAATAGAAGGAAGGTAAATTTCAACATTCCCCCTCAAACTCAAGTTGGTGTATCCAAATTGAGTTTGAACACTTAATTATTCTTGAAAAATACACTTTTCCTTAATTTTGTTGCAGCAATCTAAAAAAGTTGGTCTTCCTCATATTCTTCTTTCACAAGTAGTGCTTTTGAATTATCTTGAGTGTCTTTGAACTTGCACACTTTTGTAACATGACTCTTTTGCTTGCAACTTTCACATATTGCATCAGATCTCCACTAACAAAATTTTTCTATGTGTGTTTTCTTTTTGCAATATTTGCAAGGAGGATAATCAACTTTTCTTTTTTGGTGATTTACATAAAAAATACCTTCAACAACTTTTTCTTGCCTATAAGCTCTTCTTTGTTCTTGTGCTTGAAGAGCACTTAACAATTCTGCAAGAGAGATGACAGAGAAATCTTTAGACTCTTCCAAAGCGAAGATTTTGGACTCAAATCTCTCAGGAATAGTCACCAGAATTTTTTTAACTATTCTATTGTCTTTAAAATCTTCGCCAAACAACCTGATTCTATTGACAATCAAAGAAATTTTGTCAAAATACTTAGTGATTGTCTCACCTTCTTGCATCCTAACAGATTCAAAATCTCTTTTCAAATTCAGAATTTGATTTTGTCTGTCTCGTTCACTTCCTTGGTACTCCTGTTTTCCCAAGTTTCTTTTGTTGTTTCACATGCAATGATTTTAGAGAAGATTGAATCAACAACTGAATTTTGAATTACAATTTATGCTTTATATTTTTTGGATTTCTCTTCTAAGTGAAGTTTGATTTCGGCAGCAAAAGGATTTGCAAGGAGTGCTTGTATAGTTTTATCTTCCTTTAAAACTTTCCACAAATCATAAGCTTCAAGATAAGATTTCATCTTAACTACCAAAATTTGATGGTTTTCACCAGTGAAGGTTTGTGGGGCATTGAAAGAGAGAGTATTGCTTTTCATGGTTTGAAAAACAAGATTTAAAATAATATGGGTTAAAAATTGATTAAAAATAGCCCTATGGTAAAAATAAAAGTAAGGGTTAAAAATAGTCCTACATTAAAAATAAAAGTTAGGATTAAAAGTAGGTTGAAAATAGGTATGGATTAAAAAGGTGATTGAAAGTTTTTCTTCAATAAATTCACAGATCCATGAGGATCGATGAAGGCTCTGATACCACTGTTATGTAGTGGAAGAGACAAGAAGGAAAATTAAAGAGAGACTGAATGATAACTCTTGATATTGATTCTTTCATTGATTCAAATAGAAGAGTACATCTTTATTTATCAGCAACTAAATAGAATAAATAAGGAGAATATGATATTCTCCTTATAGTTACTAGACTAAAAATTCTGCAATTAATAAACCCTAAACTTGAAAGAAAGTAAATAATATAAAATGTTCTTAGATTAAAAAAGAAGAAAATAAAAATATTCTACCATTAATGAAGATCATAGAATAGAAGGAAGGTAAATTTCAACAATATAAGCATAACAAAAAACTTTGCTAGATATTGATAAGCAGTGATTTTACCACTTATTATGGTCTCTTCACTTGAGTTTTTGTGACTTTTATTTGTAATGGGAGTGTATTTATAGTGTGAATTGTTATTATTTCAAGTATGTTGATTTATAATGTGTTCATTGAAAAGAGATAGTGCCAATTGCTTTACACAGGGACCAGGTTTCTAAGCAGATAACTATGAGCAGTAAGTAAATTCATAAGTAATTTACATGGAAAAACCTCCTAACTCAAGGAGTAACCACCACGACTACAAGTCCACTAAGACTCAAACATGTTTTATGATTACAACTCAATGATCAAAGGAACTAACTCTAGCACCTAGACACAAACAGTTAACTATAACTGTTTCTAGCAACAACTCTCAAGAAGCCAAACCTACTTCTTGTTACAAGCCTCACCAACTAAATCACACCTACTACTATAATAGAATAACTATAACTAAATAACTAGACTATAATACTACTCACCAAAATCTCTACCTCTAACAGTGACCAAGAAAAGACTCAATTATGATTTGCCTTCAAAGTATGCTTGCTTGCTTATTCTCCTGCTATTTGAGAGTAATTCTTTCTCTGTGTGTGTAATAGGTGAGAGTAATTCTTTCTCCATGAAATCCTAATCCTAATCGTGTAGGAATAGGAAAACCTCAAAAGCTCATTTCTTATTTAACAAGGACACAAATAATAATATTTACCATAAATTCACCATGTAGAATCCTTGTGTAATTCTATTATCTATAAATAAAATCGCAACCATAAATAGAATCATGTGACACATAAGCTTATTTTCCTATCATCAAAACTGTACGAGCCCAAGTTCAAACTCAATTTCTTTAGGATTCTTCATATGTGGATCAAATGAATCAAATTTGAGCAAAAAGAGTGAGAATTGAAGTAAAACTACCAGTGATCCCGCTCGTGCAGAAAAGAAGCGCTCTAGCGCATCCGCACCTCTGAAAAAGGAATTGCTCCTGTGAAAACTCTACTGTGCCACAAATGCCGCACCTGCAAAAAAAGTGTTGCAGTTACGACGCCACACCAGTGAAGAAGAGCCGCACGAATTATGACTAAGCGGCAAAGAAGTCCGCTCCAGCGGAGCTGCTGTAGGAAGTCAAGGCTCGCACCTGCGAGATGGTTTCCACTGCTGCGATGCTGCATCTGCATTTGATGTTTTGCAGGTGCGTCTAACCGGCTTCAGTTCTACCCAGAATGGTCATTTCACACTTTCTTATTTCCAAACCCACATAAGACTCAACCTAGCCTCCTGAAACCACATCTTTGACCATTTCACAAGCTTTGGAGGCAAGGGTTCTTAACCAAAACCTTTGGAAGAGAAGATTGGAAGCACTTTAATGAGTAATTCTTTAATCCTTTCTTCAATTCCTTGTTTTGTAATGAATATTTAGGTGTAGTTGTTAATTTAAATTTGGATATTGTGTTTAGAGATAAAACAATAATTGTTTTGATTTTTATCTTGTGTTTTGTATTAGTTGAATACTTGCTAGTTTATAATGGATTGATCTAATTAATCTCGTACTTTTATTGATTTTCAAAGTGTCTGATCAACCCTAGAACTCGCCCATTTACTTTAATTGAGCTCGAGAGAGGAAATTAAAGTTGAAAATATCAATTAGCGCGATTTGAGGCTTTAAACCTCATCTAATGAATTCGAGTTAGAGATAGGAGAATCCAAGTATAGCCTAAAATTGAAATGTTGTCACTTAGCTAGATTTGAGAGAACTTTCTAAGAAATATTCACTTGTGGTCGGGAGAAGTTAGCGGGAAATGGAAATTTCGAGGCGTTGCTTGACCCATGATTAATTAGTGGTAAACAAATATTTACAATAGATCGTTCTTGATATAAATTGATTCCCAATTTCCAAATCTCTTGTGCTTCCCTTGCCTGCGAAGGTCATCAATCATTCTATCTGCCTTTTAGTTAATTTAATCTTTATTAGTTTTTAAAACAAAAATCAAATACTATCAACAGTTTGGCTTAGAGTAGTTGGTTGTAATTGACCCAACTCATCATTGGGTAAATTATAATTTTGATGATAGTGTACACTCCCCCTTAAAACTTGCCAAGCAGATTTGCTGGTGAAAAGACCATCAGTGTTAGGAGTCCAAATAAGAAGATCATTAGTGCACTCCATAATGTCAGTATTAGCAATCTAGCTAACAATATAAACTGGAAGGATACTATGGAATTTGTCAAAATTACAAACTCCATTATTAATAAATTCAGAGACATTTGTGTTTTTGAGTGATAATTATTAGAAAAGATTTGGTCAATTGGTCTAGAACCAAGCTAATTGCCTTATGAGAAAAGGGACTCATAGTTGTCCTAGTAGAAGAACAGATTTTACTTTGGGGGAGTGAGGGAGTATTAAAAAAGTATAAATAACATAAATATCAGTAGTTAACTAGCTAATTACACTCTCTCCCGATATTTGCTTAAATTACATCAAATCCCTTACCTTTACGCGGCATATACATAACTAAACGACCATATACATCACTAACATATACATAAGTACAAAGCTGTTTAACAACATAAAAGGAAAAAAAACAGCTTCAACATGTTTGAAGCGCAATTAACGTGATATTTTTTGTCTGGTGAATCCCTTGATTTCAGTAACAGCTTTAAATTTTGAAATTCTGAATTACCAAATCATCTTCCTTTGTTCAAATCATTCAAATTTCTACGATCAAAAACTATCAACTTCGCGTAGCTCTGATTTTTAGACCGGCCCCCCTCTCTCTCTCTCTAAATCAAAATTCAGCCGCCACTGCTCCTCCACGCGTCACCACGCTACCGCCGGTGAGCCGCTCTACTTCTCCTCCTTCAGCCGGCGAACTCCCTCGGTTTCTCACCCTCTGCTCCACCGTCTCCAATCAGCAACCCAGCAATGCTGTCGCTCCACCGCGAACTACCCGCCGATCGGTGAAACCTTTTCTCTCTTAGCTACTGCCTCTCCTCCGTCATTAACCAGCCACCTTCTCCACAGGCTCCGGCAAGATATGGCTCCATACAAGGCATCAATCCGATGTTCAAAGATCGGAGAAGTTCATCCGTCAATGTCCTTGACAAATACATAAAGTTATATGTATATGCCACATACTTCATATACATAATTGTTATATATACATTAGATATATGTCTCAGAATAAACAAATACACTACACTCTCTAGTTTCCACCATCATATTCATCATCAAAACATTACATATATGTATCAGAATAAACAAATACAATACATTATCTTGTTTCCGCGAGTATATACTTCACCAAAATTATATACATATGTGCAGTAGCAGAAACCCATATATACATTAGATCTATGTATATGCAATAATAGAAACCCACATATACATTAGATCTATGTATATACAGTACCAGAATCCCACATATACATTAGATCTATGTATGTGCAGTAAAATAAACCCACATATACATTAGATCTATGTATGTAAAGTAACAGAAACCCACATATACATTAGATCTATGTATGTGCAGTAATATAAACCCACATATACATTAGATCTATGTATGTAAAGTAACAGAAACCCACATATACATTAATGCAGTAACAGAAACCCACATATACATCACCAAAAATGTATATGTATGTACCGTGAACATATACATCACCAAAATTGTAAATGTATTTGCAGTACCAGAAACCCACACACATTATATGTATATGTATGTCCATTACCTGAAACTCATATATACATTAGATCTATATATGAATAACCAAATACACTAAAATATATTTTTTCCGCGAGCATATACATCACTCCTTGAAGATGACGCAACAACCTTTTAATTTCGGGTACCAGCAATTTTCCTTAACGAAGGTCCTACATCCATTAATATGCTTATTCTTTTCAATGAACACTAACTACACAATGTTGATTTTAGATTAAGTGAAAAAGATGAAATTATACTAACGTTCTAAAGAAATTCAAAAAGAAATATAATGGAGATTGTCAGTTGATGTAGAAGAGTTGGAGACGAAGACAACTTTAATTCAAAAATGGTAAATCGCTTGATAGTTGCCTTGAAAATAGGCTCTCTTTTTGTAGCATTAGGCATAAAAAGTGGGAGGATGGAGTGGGTTGAGTAATGTATAAGGAATAAGAAGAGAGAAAATGAGATATGGGATATTTTGTAATTAATTTGAAAATTTGATATTTTAAGTAATATACATAATTTAAGTTGTAATTTTGTGTAATTTTGCCATTAAAAAAGGGAGTCGCGGATTCTTTATTCCCTAGTAAGAAAGGTCTTGGTTCGATATGACATTAGAGAAAACTTATTCACTAAATATATATATCTCTAAAAGAAACATTACTTCCTAATAAATTGTCTGATCTGGACTACTATTATGTGTCTCAAAATTTGAATTTCTTACCTGCACTCAGACCATCTCCATCCACACTCTATTTTGCACTCTAAATATAGAGATTCTCTATAATTGGAGAACACCAACTCCAACCCACAACTTCATTTTACACTCCAAAAAAGAATCTTATTCTCTCTCTTCAATATTATATTTTATTTTTATTTCATTTATATTTTCTTATTTCATAACTTAAATCTTTCTTATTATTTTTAATTCATTTATATTTCTTATTTCATAATTATTTTTACTCCAAATTTTGAACTAACACAAATTGCAAGCAAATATTATATATTATTCATATAAACGGACAATTCAAATAAAAGTAAAATCATTGATGAAATATAATTAGATAAATTACATCATGATAAAACTTATTTTAATTTCTACATAAATTTTCAACTTTCAAGATTTAAACGTTTCTCCCATAAATGCTCTACTAATGCATTACGAAGTTCAAAATGAGCATTTTTGTCTTTAATTTTTTATGAAGTATTTCGTGTACTAATTTAATTACTCGTTTTACACGTGCACTTTTAATTTTTATGAAGGTCATATTTATTGTACAACTATAAATTAATAAAATTTAAAATAGAACTAACTTATATCTTTAAAAAAAATATTATACGAAAATTAAATTAATAAAATTTAAGATTAATATATTAAAAATATTACATTACAAAATAATTACGAATATTAGGGATTTAATTAATTATCGAATATAATTTATAATATGTTAGTTTATAAATGTTATATAATATAAATATTAATATTATAATAAAAAAGTAAAATAGAGGGGATGAATAGTAACTCATTCATCCCCTCTATTTATAGAGTTTAGAGGGGAATTTAGAGAGTGATTGGAAGGTTGGAGATGCTCTCAATGTGTACATCTAAAAGAGATGTTGATATCGAACAAATTTTTCGATCTGAACTATTCATTTTGTGCCTTCAATTTAAATTTTTTACCCCTACGAAATATATATCTAAAATATACAGTAATATCAGACAAATATTTGATCTAGACTACTGGTTTTGAGTTTTAAAATTTAAATTTCTTACCTACATGAATCAAGAGATGGTAGTTCTTCACAAATTTTTCGATCTGAACTACTAATCTTTTGTCTTAAAAAATAAAAACAACTACCACAAGAAACCTCAAGATAATTAGTTGTAATTAGTTTCGAAAGAAAAAGAAAAAGGATCATTTTTTCAGGCTCACCATATTCCTGTCTATTTGTTTCTATCAATTACTATATATAGAGAGGGTATACATATATTGACCTTTTTGTACCATAACATCAGCACTTTCGACTCTCCTTTTTATCATTTTATAGTATTGTTCTTTGCTTTCTTTGTATTTGTAGAACTGGCATCATCAAATTTAACATGGACTTTGGAGCAAAACAAAAAGTGTGAGAATGCATTGGCCATCTTTGACAAAGACACACCAGATAGATGGAGTAATGTGGCTAAGACAATTGACAACTGAAGAAGAAGTGAAATTACACTACGAAAAACTTATGGAAGACATAAAAAATATTGAGGCTAATCTAGTTCCCTTGCCTAAATATAGCGAGGCAAGTGTTGATCATAACAACAATGGCTACAATTGCAGGGATGATGAACATAGGTAAAACTAATGTGTCCTCTCTGATCTCAAAAATTAATCGTTTTGGTGAACTGAATTTGTTTCAAATATCTGTTATTTTTTCCTTTCAAATTTGCCATTATTGTTTCAATCAGTGTAGAGTTAATTACGTGAATTTTCTATGCATCGAGCAAATGGTAATTTAGACAAATATTCTTATGACTAAGGCTATTAATCACTTTGTTGTTGATTTATACTATTAATACTTTCTAATTATTTTGATAAGTGAAGCATACAAAATATTCATTTTATAGTGCAATAAATTAGAATTTGAGTTCTAAATATGCACTAAATGTTGAAATTATGAGTAAATATTTATGATAAATGAGTGTTACTTAATTGATAATCTTATAGAAGTCGTGAGTAATCTACTATCACGTGTTAAACTATATTCATATTTTATTTGTTAGTGGATATATATAACTTAAGTAAAAATTTATCAGATAATCTTTGTTCATCATCCTTGCATGTAGTCATTATTGTTAAACACTTTCCTTGCTATATTTAGGCAAAGAAATTGAATTAGCCTCAATGTTTTTTATGTCTTCCACAAGTTCTTCGAAGTGTAATTTTACTTCTTCCTCAATCTTGCCAGTGGTCTTAGCCACATTACTCCATCTATCTTAAGTGTCCTTGTCAGAAATGGTCAATGACATTATCAAATTACTTATGTTACTCTCGAGTTCATGTTGAATTTGAGGCCATTTTTACAAACACAAAGAAATTAAAGAGCAGTACTCTAAAACAATTTAAAAAAGAGAGTAGAAATTGATGATCTTATGGTACAAAAAAGGTTAACATGGATACTCTATATATATATAGCAATTGAGAGACACAAATAGACAAAAATATGGTGAGCCTGAAAAAAATGCTCCTTTTTTTTCCAACTAATTACAACTAACTATCTTGGATTTTCTTGGTAATAAATTTAATTTTTAAGACAGAAGACTAATAGTCAAAACTGGAATATTTGTCAGGAACTAACATCTCTTTTAGAGATATATGCGAGTTTGGATAAGACTATCACACACCAAACCAAAAAAAAAAAAAAAAAAAAAGAGAGAGACGTTGGTTCCTGATAAATCTTTTGATCTAAACTGCCAATTTTGTATCTTAAAATTTAAATTTCTTACCTGCAATCAATATGTATATCTAAAAGAGTTAATGATATACTCCCTCTGTTCCAAAATACTTGGCCCCTTTGGACTTGACACGCCCCTTAAGAATCTAATTATTGAAGGTGTATTTTTATCAATTTTTTCTTATACTCTAATAATTAAATAATGATGATGGGAGTAAAAACCAAGAAGTATTTAATTGATGGCATGCACGAATTGCTCCTTACTGTAGTTGTCTATATTCACTTACTATTCTAATACTGAATTGGCTCTCTGTATTCATTTAATAGCCTTGAAATTGGTGTGATACTTAATGTAACATTAGGGGTAAAATTGAAAATGAATGTCCAAAATAGTCTTGATTTTATAAGTAGGACAAGTAAGTTGAAACAAACAAAATTAGAAAGAAGACCAAGTATTTTAGAACAGAGGGTGTATATCAACGAATCCTCCATCTTGTAAATAAGGTAATAGGCAAATTTTTGGAAATGATACCTTTATTTTTGATTTTTTGAACTACCTTATCGCCTACTTTGATTCCTCATTTCTATGAAATGTATGGATGAATCGAATTATAACTAGAACCACCCTTTTCTAATCCACCTCACATCAATAACCCGACCCCTATGACCTATAGGTAATTTTAAATAAGTTTCTTTTGAAGTAGATACATGAATATCAAGTATAGATCTTTTTTTTTCAAATACCAAGTATAGATCATAACAGTGCTGATAAAAAATTTAAGTTGTATAAGACAACATCTTTAGTAGTCCAAATCAGAAATTTGTCAAGAACTGTTGTCTCTTTTATAGAGAAATGTTAGTGCGGGAAAGAAATTTATGTTTTAAAGACACAAAATCAGTAGTCCAAGTCAGAAAATTTCTCTGATATCATCGTTTATTTTAGAGAGATGCATTGAGTGCAGGTAACAAATTAAAGCTTTAAGTTATATAGTCAGTAGTCCAGATTGGAATATTTGTCAGGAACTAGCGACTCTTTTTGAAATATATATTTAGTGCAGGTAAGAAATTTAAGTTGTAATACAACATTAGTAGTTCAGATTGGAAGTTTGTCAGGATTTAACGTCTCTTTTAGAGATATATATTTAGTAGGGGTAAGAAATTTAAGTTGTAAGAAACATAATCAGCAGTCCAGATTGAAAAGAAATGTAAGACACATACACAACTTTCCGCCTAAGGATCCTTTTATAAGATTAAATGTAAATGATAACAAAGAGAAGAAGTGTACCAAACAACTCCTTTGCTCCTTAAGCTTGTCGATGTAGATGCTTTTCTTATCTCCAAGGAGTTCAAGCATCCTCCCTCCAAAACTAATCCACCAAGATCCTTTGGTTATCTCTTGCACCAACCTTTGAAAGAAGATCACTATGGCTAAGTTCAGAGAGTATCTTGTATCTTATGCAAAAGATAAGAAGCTCAAGTAAGACTTGTGGAGTATTGGTTCACTAAGGCTCTCTTATATAGAACTCAAAGGCGTACATGCAAAGAGACATGTATCTTTTACAAAGACGTGTGCTTAAACTGCATGACACTTGTTTGCTTTCATGCAAGACATGTAATTAGTTAATTAATTATGACTAATTGGAAGAAAAGGAAGGAGAATTTTTTTAGGCCCACCATATTTTGTCTATTTGTCATAATTTTTAGATTACGTCTAAATTTATGATTTATACTCTGTCCTAGTGAAAAAAATCTTCGATCAAGTAAATTATATTAAAGCAGGTTTTGAAAAAGATATATAGGAGTGAAGAAGTCATTTCAACAATAATGATAAGGGAACAATATCAACAACATATGATATGGTACCTAAAGAAAAGGAAATTGTCACGATTCAAATCTCCATATCATGCCGAGCACCTACCCAACTCTATCCTAGATAGGAGAATCCTTAACACCCAACCATTCAATTAATGTGGAAGTTAAAACAATCTTTAATTTAATCAAATAACTCAGTCATATAAATAACATCTCATAATTCAATTACATTTAATAAGTGAAACAATGCGGAAAATGACTAAAGTGACTTCGCAGAACTTAGCCTAAACCGATACAAAAGCGCTAGACAAGGAGTAGGAAAATTCATGACACAACATCCATGCAAGATCATGAGGAAAGGAGTTGTTGGAGAATGATCACCGTCACTGCTAAAGAAACCCCAACTGACCTGCAACATGGCTATATCCCCAAAAGGAGATATAGTAAGTGTAGTATCAAACCACATGTATTGATTGGTATCATCGGCCGACCAAGGTTAGAAACATATAGCAAATAAGAAAGATCATGACAAGCACACAAGCTTAATAATCGAGCACACTTAACTTACTTCGACTTCCAACCCTATCGCTTTTCTTTTGTTTAAGCAATATAATTTACTCTTAGGGTATGAATAACTAAATACCTTCTATGAGTTAATCTAACCCTCAATTCTTATGCACTTATCTTATTATAGCAACTCTATATATTTCCCCCTCTCTCTCCTTAATCCTCTTTCATGGCAAGCCTCGATCCCTATTATATTATCATTAACCATCAGAATTGCAACAACCAAGTTAATTACTAACCTCAAAAACTTTACAAAAAAGGAAAATTCTATACACAAGAGAGCAATATTTATACAAAATTCAGGACGTACCTTATATTCACACTTTGCTACAATGTCAAATCACATCCATCAACATAACCGGTCCACTCAAGAAACCACAAAATCTCATCAATAACTGGTCCGCACAAGGAACTATGACATATCATCAACACAACTCGGTCCACTCAAGAAACCATCAACCACATATAAATGTCAATGTACATTCAAATGTCTATGAATGCAAGATGTGCGCATCATCTCTTTCTCTTTTCAATCTCATCAACATCATTATGAACATCATGATTTCAATATCAACATTATCATTGTCACGACTCAAATCTGTAGTAAGTGACACCCACACTACTCATCCCGTGGGAGAACCATCTAACCCAAATACCATCTCATAATCAACACTTAAAAGAAATAATTAGAATTAACTCATCAATAAATATTAAAGTCTAAAAGAGAAACCGAAAGTACAACTAATTATGAAAAATAGTACTTAACAAAATAAAATCATCCCTAGGACCCGAAAGTCATCCGTACCAAAACATCTAAGATTGTCAAGAAGGGAATGCAACCCCAAAACTGGAAAAAAAAAAGTGCATAATGTCCAAAACAAAGGCCTATGTCATAAAAAAAAAAGATCTCATGGTAGCCTGGATATGCTGCTCACCCTGAAATCTAAAGTCAACCGCTGGAATCACAAGTGAGGTCTCGTAGGAGCCCCTGGAATATGCGTTGCACTCATAAAAGTAAATGCAAGTGTAGTATTAACACACAAGAAATAACAGTGTACTGGTAGGGTCATTTGGCCAACCCAAGATGAGCATATGAACACATAACTAAGTTATAGTACAATAAGTTAATCCATGATTAACAATCATACACTTAGCATAACCAGTAACAATAAGCAATTAGGGAATCAAACCACAAGCCAATATATTATCACTAAGTCAAATTTAGTCAAACAAGTTAGGAAAATTCATTAAGTATAAAAATATATTTTTTTGGTCCACTCATGGAACCGTCAAACTCACCAGACCCTTGTACATACAAGCTAAGGGATACAACCACCCTCTAGCCATGACCTGCAGGGGAAAATTACTGTCCATGTACTAAAACCCCAGAATAACTGTCTTCCAACCTTGTTCCACCACAATCCCGTGAGAACATTCTAAATACTGAGCATTCCACATTTAGCAAGTAAGATAGGTCAAATCATGTAATAATCGTAAAATCATTTGCAATGACCACACCAACAACATGCATAAGTGAATTATCGGAATGCAAGGGTAGATTAGCTGTTAATAATCAAAACCCATTAACTTAATACATAATTTTCCCCCTAGCACCAGAAAATAACCAAAATTAGCCCTAAAATCCTCCCAAACTCCATAAATTAGTAATTCTAAGGCTTAATTATTAAATACAAGTTAACGGAGATGAATTCTTTACCTTTAAAAATCCAAACGAAGAAAATCTGGTGTCAATCACCCTAAATCGCCCCTTCTTTGCCCCAAAATGAGTTTTAGAAAAATAAACTGTTTTGGGGAAAATATTTAATTAAACTGGGATTTTCGCCTCTATAGTGGTGTACAGCCGCTATAGCAGCGTCGACGGGACAGAAAGTCTAGTTTCGCCCAAAAATCCCACTTTTCACAACACACCTTAAACCTGGGATATTTCAAATAATGTCATTTACGCTAAGATCAATTTCGGGAGTTCTACTCACTCAAATTTGATTTTGTAAAATCCTATGGGTTTCTTATTGTCTTAGCTAACTAGAAATCAAAACAAATACCACCAAATCCTCCCAAATCATTTCTAGATTTTTCTAGACCATACCTTACTTCGACTTCGTTCGTAACTAGCCTAGCCTGAAATTTATAACTTCAAATTCGGGAAGAATTTTAACATGGGACTTTTAATGGACAGTTTACACATAACAACGGAAACGGTCGTTACAATCATCATCAACATACCATCATCATCAACATCCATATATGCACCGGCGTGGTACTCAGTCCTCCATAATCAAGTAATATTAATAACATGTATGAATATGCAATGCATGCAGTCAATAATTATAAGTAGTGTCTAAAGGCAAATCGCAAACACCCAATTGAAATTAGATGCAAGCAATAGTGATTGAAACAGAACTTATAATTAATGACAACTAAGTTGTAACACCCTGTACCTTTCCGACCTCACTTGATAACTTGGAGTCATGTTTACCTTAGTGTTGAGAGTAATAAGTAAGTATTTTGCAGTGCCTTGATGGGGTATTGGATGGTATGTTAGTGTTTGCAAAAGGGGAAAAAATTCAGAGGAGCAGCAAAACTTGCGTCACTCCCTGTTTCAGGGGGTGTGGCGCAAGCCTCCTGATTCAAAGGGCAGCCAATTCTTAAGCCACTGCTTGCTTTGCAGCAAGTGGCGCAAGGCACAAAAAGTTGGCCCTTCCGTGCTCGTTTTGCACCTCATTGCAATGTCGATTCTACCTTGGTTTTTTTTGGTTCTTTGGTGTTCCTTTACTCCTTGTTAAAGCTTCAAATACATTAATACACTCCTACATGATCAAATCATGAACCACAAGTACTTATCGAAAATGTTCAATGAAGCCATGAATGACTAGAATTTCTATTTTTGAGATTGAGGCTACAAACATGAATCTCGTAAGCGAATATTGTTGTGACATTATGAAATTATTTAAACATGAGATATATGATGGATTATACATGGAATTTGGTGGGCTAAGTTAATATGTGTAAATGGGCTCAATTTGAGGCCCAAAAAGAAGCTAAAAGACATGGCCCAATGGGTCAAATGACCCATTCTTCCATTTGACCAAGTAAACATGACATTTAATGCCAAGGAATGGATAAGGATGAATTTAGAGGTTATATAAGATAAGGAAAAATCAGATTTTATTCACACAAACCCTCATACTTTTTTGGATATTTCTCAAACATTTCTCTATTTTCTAAACCCTAAGGCAACCATTCTCTTTGGACACTGTGGACAAGATCATCACCTTGCAAGCTTGGGTAGGTGTTTATTCTTGTGATTTAATATATTATAGTCATGAGAGATTGTGTAGATCATGATGGTTATGTTGGCAAGGTTATGTAGGGCACTTTTTCCCTTTGCTAAAAGATGTGTCATCTTTGTGAATTAAACTTGAAAGGTGACTTGAGGTTTTGATGAAAGTGCATGGTATAGATGAAATATCAACATGTATGGTGTGATTATGTTTCTAAACTTTTTATTTTTCTATAAGTGTAAATTGTGGGATTGTGTCTGATATGTTGTTATGAAATGTATTGAGGTGACTTGATGGATTAATTGTGATGTGGTGTTAATGAGAAAGTGTAAAGGGGAAATTTATTGAGAAATGCTATTGGTATATGATGTTGTGGTCAATGTATGGCATGTTAGGGTATTGTTGGTATGACAATGCCGTGGATGGTATTGAAAAGGGGGAAATGACATTTTAAGGCAAACATATAACTCATTGTCGTCTTATACACTTGTAAGGTAGTTGATTGTTAACGTGAGCTCCGTTATGTACTTGTGTTGTAGAGTGAAACATAAGGAAGGAGCTGGACTATTGTGTTCACGTATAGGGTTGTGTATTCATATTGAAAGTATAAGGTATGTAAGGTTACTCTTTCCGTATCCTTCTGCAGCACATATTGTTCGCATTGACATTATACTTTTTCATTCCGAAATGTTCTAAGGTATCTCATTTCAGGTTGTCATCTATTGTTAGTCACATATTCTTCATTCATTGATCAATTGTTATTCATGTGTTCTGGTTCCGTGTAAGGTGAAAGGGCCAGGGACAGAACTCCGGGCACATAACTCCTGGGGGAGATCAGACACTTGCTCTCCCTACTTTTGACAGAAGAATAAGAGCACAAGTTCTCCCTAGTAGTATACTACAACATCTCTATATCTCTTAGAAAATGAGTTTGATAAAGAAATTGACACGCCCCGAATCCCAACGAGGCGTGATTGGCACCCGAAGCTGATGAGGCTCGAGAGAACCAATCTTTGCTCATGTCTATTCCCATATGTATGTTCGTGTATGAATATCATTCTATCTCATGTAATTAAATATTAATGGCGGAAGTCATGGCAACATATGCAATATATGAAACTTGGCCGTTTGGGCCATTGCGTCACAATGAACATATACATCTTACATTCAGCTTCCCACATACGTCTACAAAAGCCTCTAACAGATGCTTATACAAGACCAACTAAAAGTCGGGACAAGTTCCCGCCTTTATACAACATTATCAACATCAAAACAACTGTACAACTATGAATCGGAAAGTCCCGAATCAACTGGGGCTCACCCACTGTCTGCAAATACTGTCAACCTACTGCGGAGGTCTACTAGTGCCCTGCACCTGCAACATGTAAGGTAAGTCCCCCGAGGGGGTCAATACGAAGAATGTACTGCGTATGTAAGGCCATATGAAACTAGAACAATAGAACAACTTAGTACTTCCAAGAAATTTAACGTACGAGAAATAATCAATGTGAATAGACCTTCAACCTGAGTGTGGAACCATGTTCATTTCTTCTATTATTTCATTACTCGGTCATTCAATTGCACCACCTTCATCATTATCATAACCTTTATATTTATGCAAGGAATATAGTCTCATATCTTTTACAACTATCTTTATTATTGTGCACTCAACGAGTTAGTACCGGGCCTCCACCTTTGGTGGGCTATAATATATGAACATAATACCGGACATCCACCTTTAGTGGGCTATCATATATAAATATAATACCGGACATCCACCTTTGGTGGGCTATCATATATAAATATAATACAGGACATCCACCTTTAGTGGGCTATCATATATAAATATAATACAGGACATTCACCTTTAGTGGGCTATCATATATAAATATAATACCGGACATCCACCTTTAGTGGGCTATCATATATAAATATAATACCGGACATCCACCTTTAGTGGGCTATCATATTTAAATATAATACCGTACATCCACCTTTAGTGGGCTATCATATATAAATATAATACCGGACATCCACCTTTAGTGGGCTATCATATATAAATATAATATACTATTGGGATTATTCCATCTTGAACTTATACCTTTTTGATTGTAATCCATTCTCAATGAAACATATAGTAACCATACGTACATTACCTCTCTACAAATCTTGTATCCTTTCCATAGTTAGGAGAGTAACACCTTAAAGATCATGACACTAAAGCTCATACTTATATACACATCTCACCTCACTATCTTACTTCATGGGATTGACATCTTCACTTATGAGGAATAATTATATTAACTTGCACATTACCTCTCTTATTACTCTTATGGGATTGGTACTAAGATAATCCTCATACTATAGGAATTTGGAACATGACATAGTTGGAAAATGCTTTTTAAGCATAACTAGGTTCTCTTACATCTAACTTTCTTTGAGGTAGTTCTTTTAGAAACTTCAACGTTATGGCAACTTTCCTTGAAGCTTTGGATCATTAGCCAATGAGTGAGAGACATGAGAATAATTTGGCAACATAACATTATTGGAAACATAGCCTTCATGGAAACATAACACTATTGGAACCATTGGACAATAAGCAATGAGCAAGATACATAAGTACAACTACTATTGAAACATTGGAACATGACCTCATTTGAGCTTTTGGAACACTAACCATGAATATGAGACATGTGTAGAACTCTATTGGAACTTTGGATCATGACACTAATTGGAACACACCCATATACTTTACCTTACTCTTGTACTTTATGAGATTAACACCCTAGCCAAACACATACTTACATGCACATCTCACTTCACCCCTTTATCTCATGAGATTGATAATTTCACTCTTATTACTCTTATGAGATGGATACTCTTACAATTGGCACAAGGATGATCATCACACCATAGGACTCATAACATGATTGGAACAATGATATTCAACTAAACAAGCTCTCTTTACCTCATTGCTCTTAGGATCTACAACATGTGACAACTTAAGAACTTCCGCCCATAAATAAGGACTAAGTGATTCATGATTCGTATAGGAGGAAAACACATATGACTATCAATAGATCAACCCTAGTTGGAATACTATAGACCCCCTTGGTATAGTACACTTTTGGAACCTTACATAATGATCACTAAATACGATACATGTGGATACTAACTATTCACCACCCTGCGGTGCAATACCTTAGACCATTTGGAACTTTTGACATATTAGCCAATGAACGTGAGTCAACCAATGGACATGAGTCAATCAATAAACATGAGTTATACGATTCACCATTGACCAATGAATAAGGAACATATGAGTAACTCTAGACAACTATCGAATATGAAATACCTTAGAGTATTTCGGAATCAAGTGAGTGCTATGACAGTGTGAACATCATATGTTGCAGAAGGATATAAAAGTAACCTTACATACCTTGTCTTTCCAATGTAAGTACACAATCAAATATGTGAGCGCAACAATTCCGCTCCTTCTTTACGTTTCACTCTACATTACATAATAGAACCAACATTAACCACCAACTACCTTACAAATGCATACAATAACAACAAGTCACATGTTTGGCTTTAACATGCCATTTCCCCTTGATAATACCATTGTCGGCATGGTCATATCAATAATACCACAATATGCCCAACATTGACCAAAATATCATTTATGAATTTATTCTCCCAATAATCCCACAATATTCCATAGATTGACCAATACATGATAACCAAGATCATGTCACACCAAGTTCATACTTTACACTTCTCCATCACCACAACATCACAATTATGCCATCAAATTACTTCAATACATCTCACAATAACAAATCGGCCAAAATCCCATAATTTACACTTTTATGGAAATAACAAGTTTAATACCAAAGATAACACCATACATGTTCATATTTTGTCCATACCATGCTCTTTCATCAAAACAACAAGTCATAATTCAAGTTACAATCCCATGGATAACATATCTTTTTAACAAAACCAAAAATGCCATGTCCAACACTTCCAAGCATAACCAACATGACCTACATAATTTCTCATGCTCATAATATGTTAAAGTACAAGAATAATCACTTACCCAAGCTTGGAAGATGATGATCTTGCTCCAAAAGTGCCTTAGGGTTTGAAGAGCTAAAAGAGCTCTCTTGAAAATTCTAGAAAATGAGACAAAGTGATGTGTGTGGCTAATGAATTAAATCTGATTTTTGTCCACCTTTTATAACCCCTTCAAGTCATCCTTAGCTATTAATTTCCATCATTGACAAGTCAAAGCAAGAATGGGTCCTTTTGACCCATTGGGCCTTTCATGTTTTGTTCAATTTTGGTCTCTAATTAGGCCCAATAACCCATATCATCTTGACCCATTAACATCAATGTATAATTCACCATATATATCATGTTTGCATAATTCCATAATGTACAACAATATTCTCTTACGAGATTCTCATTCGTCACCTCGCTCGCAAAAATAGGAAAGTCTAGTCGCCCTTGGCTTCATTAGACATTTTGGATCACTATTCATGTTTCATGATTTGATCATGTAAGAGTATGTAGGAATGTATTGAAGTGTTTGAAGCTTTAACAATGCTCAAATAACTCTAAAGAACCAAAAGAAACCATCTAAGGATCGTCGTAGAATTGCGTTGCGAAACGAGCCCGGAAAGGTAAAACATTTGTTCCTTGCGCCACTGCTGCAAAACAAGCCAGTGGCGCAAGAAATGCACCCTCTCTGATCTCAGGGGCTTGCGCCACACCCCCTGAAACAGGGCAGTGGCGCAAGTTTTCATGTCTTGCTGAATTTTCGGCAATTTTTCCAACACTTGCGTATCGTCCAACACCTTATCAAAATACTATCAAATACTTACTTAGTGACCTTAATCATCAAGTAAACATGACTCCAAGTCATCAAATGAGGTTAAAATGTGTACGGGGTATGACATAAACGCTTCAAGAAGTCACAAAACACTTCCTATGAAAGGCTCGTCACATGTACACGGCCAAATTTTAATTTTTTTCTCATCTTTACCATTTCCAAATACATACTTATGACTCTCGACACTTAAGTAAACATTATTCACTATCATCAAGTAGGGTTGGGAAGGTACGGGGTGTTACAGAAATTCTCTAGAATCTTTAAAATGAACATAAGAATACATCCACCCTTAAGAGAGAAAACTTAGAATCCTTAATAAATGAACATAAGAATACATCCACCCTTAAGAGAGGAGTGAAATCTAAAAAGTTACATAATTGAGGATATGGTTCCAAAGTTCCAATAATGTACAATCATCAAAGTATCGCTCTTATAACGAAAGAAAGAAGTAATGTATAATTGGTGAGTATTCTTGGGTGGTATCTCATGGGGTGACCGAAACACCTGCATGGGTCAATCCCAATATCATGGGTGGTATTTCATGGGGTGATAGGAACACCTGCATGGGTCAATCCCAATATTACGGGTGGTATCCCAAGGGCGACAGAAAAGCCTAGCATGGGTCGATCCTAATATCCGGGGTGGTATCCCAGGGGTTAAAAGACCTAGCATGGGTCAATACCGATTTATGTATTTAAGAGGACCGTATCCCAGGGGTGAAAGGACCTAGCATGTGTCATCCTCTTTACCACTGATCAGCTGGTCATTTGTTAAAGTAAAGTAAAGTAATGAATGTAATGTACATGGTCCCAAACATACAGAACGACGGTTTATCCATATTGCCTATTCTCTTACATTTGATTTCCATTGAAGTTCTTATGTATTGATGCAGTTTCTTATAGCCTTACATACTCAGTACATTCTTCGTACTGACCCCCTTGGGGGACTTACCTTATTTGTTGCAGGTGCAGGTGCTAGTAGACCTCCACAGTAGGTTGCAGGTCATTTACAGAGCGTTGGTGAGCTCCAGTTACTTCGGGGATTTCCGAATCACATATGTACATTTGTTTTGGTGCTGTGTTGGTATTGTATATGTGTATAGAGCGGGGTCTTGTCCCGACTCTAGGTTGGTTTTGGTTAGGCTTCTATAGAGGCTTTGTAGATGTTGTGGGACAAATGAAGGACATATGAGAAATGTATGCTTTTGTCTTGATGGTCCTAACGGCCAAGTTTCGTAATTACCATGTACTTTCCATAACTTTCGTTGTTGGCATCTTATATCCATTTGTGGTGGTGATGTATATTGATTAGCATGCGTATGATTGTACCTGAGCAAAGATTGGTTCTCTCGGGCCTCAACGGCTTCGGGTTCCAGTCCGCCTCGTTGGAACTTGGGGCGTGACATAAGTAAATTCAGTCAATAATCGCAAGTTCATCATCCAAATAAACAACAAATAGCCACTATCACGAGAAATCACAAGTATGCCTGAAGGCCAATTCACCACATATCCAATCGAGCATTATCAAATCCAATCATCAATCACCACAGGTCCGAAAACCAATCAATCAGGTA
The DNA here is from genome assembly GCA_031232105.1 of Capsicum rhomboideum. Lineage (NCBI taxonomy): Eukaryota > Viridiplantae > Streptophyta > Magnoliopsida > Solanales > Solanaceae > Capsicum > Capsicum rhomboideum. The sequence continues at coordinate 8,679,587 of CP124714.1, read as the reverse complement.
TCCATTTAGGAATTCACATTTCACTAAGGTTGATATATACATTCTAAATCATCATCCTATTTCGTTCACAAATCTAACCCTCCTCTATTCATATTGGGATAGGCCAATTTCAGTTACTAACTAATAACCCTTACACTCAAGTCATCACTAAGTTCTAGATACTAGCCCCTTTAGCCGGTTATTCAACCATTCGGCTATATTCAACTTACAATTCTAGCTAGGGTCATCCACCTTCACACATCTTACTTCCTAGCACTTATCCTAACTTGACTTTAGGTTCTTAAGTTATATCATCACCTTATCTTAGTACAACCAATCCTCCGAACTATCTTCTAGCCAAAATATCTCATATTCCGAATATACATAGTATCGGATTCACCCTTTTTAAAGGTATTAAAAGCTAGTTTTATAGATTTCCTGGTCACCTAATCCTTTTATTATCATTCACATTCACAAATTAAACTCTACCGACCATCAAGTAATTCTAGCAATTACAAACACCCACCAAGGGATTCATATCAAACATAATAACATACAATTAAATTATTATTATCACTAGCTCCATGTTTTATCTATCCTAACTCTGTACCCACAGGTCTAGACATAAAATCTCCCGTCAACTGCAGTTATTACATGCATCTAATCCAAGTCTACTACACATGAAGCCATAACCTACATGGACGCCAAGTTGCTGCAACAAGTAAGTTATTTCATGGATGATATTCCTCCTTCTTCACATTTTTGAAGGCTAAATCATATAAACAATAATTATAAGAGTAATTAATAAACTCCTCATCAAAAAAATACCTTGAGAATTCAAACCCACTAATTTTACCCTTATTCATGGCCTACAAAATTAAACAAGGGTCAATTAATCATCAGATTAGTTCTATCAAACTCAACCCAACTCCATTAATGGAGTTTTGAAGCTAAAGGCCCAACCTTTATTGAACTCAAGATCCCCAACCATCAAAGTTCATATTTTTGAACCACAATTTCATACTAGGAAGAGTTAATTTATAATCTAAAATCAATTCTAGGTGAAAATAAATATACCCATAGGTTTTTCCCATGATTTCATGAACCTAGGGTTCTAAACCACAAGAATTTCACCATAATTTCTCATTCTAATGATTCAAGAAGATGAACGAATTATTAAATGTTAAAAAGGAGTAAAAATCTTACCTCAACGAACGATTTCCACCCCAACCCTGAGCAAATTATCCCTCTAGGTCTTAGGAACAAAATATCTGAGTTTTGAGGCTAAAACCCATCAAAACCAACCTTAAATACTGTCCCATTACCACTGAAGTGGTTAGATTACCGCTACAGTGGTACCGCTGCAACGGTTAACTGCTCAGCCCAGACAGTGTTCAGTAAAACGATCATAACTTTTTACTCCAAAAGAGAATTAACAAATGGTCAGATATGTCTAAAAGAAGACTCAAAGATATTTTATTTGGTGGATTTTTGGCCCCATAACTCTTATATTCTAGGAGATATGCTCATTTGAAATTGACCCTAGTTTGAACTTAGCTCAAAACTTAATTGGTAAGAACACTTCCAACTTAACTGGGTGTTTGTGGTATTGTATGACCTTAGTACATATACAATACACTCCCATACTAATGAATTTTTCCTATAACTTATGATGAATGAGGTTCTTATGCCTTTACTGTAGATATATTCAGTAACGACATAACAAATTATTACAGAAATAACAAATAATAATAAGATAAAAAAATAAGATAGTAGGGGATTAATAATAATAATCCTAGTAAAAAAAAACAAAACATCACTCGAGTACCTATTAACTTTCTACCCTAATCCTCGACCTCCAAGTCCTCCTATCTAGGGTCATGTCCTCGATAAGTTGAAAGTACACAATGTCCTATCTAATCAGCTCTCCCCGACACTTCTTGAGCCTACCTCTATGTAACGACCCTTTCCATCATTATGATATAGCTTAGCATGCAGAAATTTGGGTTAAGTTTCTACCCCGATGAAGTGTTGAAAATTTCAGGCTAGGCTAGTCTTGGATGAATTTCAGGTGTGATGTGGTCTAGGTAAATCTAATGATTGATAGGGTGGTGATTTGATGATTTAAGATCATGACTCGTTATTTAAGAGGTTAGGGAGTTCATAGAAACTTTCGTAATAAGATTCATGTTAGTAAAACTTTGGATATAGTGTTTGATGTAAAGGAGCTAGTTCGTTAGATTGAAATCCGAGAACATGTTGTAAAAATAAAAAAATTGGGAACCTGTCTGAAGTTACTACCTCGCCTATCTCATTATAGCGGGTAGCAAGCCGCGACCATGGTTCCACTATAACAGAAATTATTCCACTATAGCAAAAGTCAACTTTGGTCAGATCTGCTATAGCGAGAATTAGGCTGCTATAGTGGGCTCGACACAGTAAATAGTAATTTTGGACTTAAATATTATTTTTCATCCAAAAACATTTACAGGTCGTTCACGGGCGATTTTGGGCGATTTCCTTCAATTTTTCTTGAATTCCACCAATGAGGTAAGTTATTCCACCAATTAAATCCATATTTAATCCCCAAATCCTTGGAATCTTCATAGGTTGATTATGGTGGGGATGAGGGTTTAACTCTAGGTTGGGGAATTGATATGATATGCTTGAGGTGGGATTTGAATTGCTTGTTAACGGTTTAGAAGTGTTAAATTAAGTTTTCTAAGCTAGAGTTTGACCTCCTAATAATCATAATGTATGGAGAATTTGGGTGGAATTAAGGGTAGAAAAATTCTAAAATGGTGGAATTATTCATGAACTTGACCTTAGGGTTATGAATTTAGGTTAGAATACCTAGAATTGTTAGAACATTGATTAAATTATATTTTATGTGTTGTTTTAAGACCGAGAACAAGTCGAGAAAGGGCAAGGCTCAAGTTATTTAAAGCATTGAGGGACTTGGATTGAGGTAGGTGATGGTCAAATTAGAGTTAAAACTCAAACTGATTGTATGTGTACATGTTAACTTATTGTTTGTTTATTTAGTTGCAATGCATGCTAATGAATATAGAACTTGTTAATTGTTAAATGCACGTTTGGAAATTGATAATCTATAATGAGATTGGTAAAAAGGACCTTGTTTGATGTACAAGGTGGTTGATTCACTATTATATGATTGTACTTATTTTATAGTACTGTTTGTTGTTGTGAGATGAACCGGTAAAGGTTGATCATGATTGAATTGGTGGATTTCAGGGAGGATAAGGGTGGGGATGTTGAAATAAGTGTGGTATAACACTTGGTTTGGGATAAGGGCGGCAAGTACTAGTTGTCTGGGTTATTTGGTACATGAACTGAGTTCGTCCCTTGCAGGTCATGATTAGTGGGCAATAATAAGACTCATAGCATGTGTGTACACCATGATTTAGAGAGTTTGTCACTTCCTTGAATGAATTGAGTTATATTGTGTTGATCATTAATTTGGATCCTTGTGTGGTCCGGTTATTTGGTACTTTACTTGAAATGAGTTAATACTTGTTGATGTACAATAATAAGGTGTTTATCTATGAGGAAGTAATAAGTTGAATCGTTTTTATGAGATCTTTTGTTATTGACTTGAGTTAAGTACTATTTGCTTAAAGGTGTTTCATTTATTTACTTGACTTAATTGGTTAAAGTAGAATAGTGGTGGAAAGACCGACTTGAATGCATAATTGCTAAAGATGACATATTTTTGCTACATGTTTACAAATTGTTAGTTAAGTGTTCACATTAATTAAGTTGAGTCCTATGATCCTACCAGTACATAGTGGTTTTGTACTGATACTACCATGTCCTCTTCTTTTTGTTGAGTGCAGAGCATATTCCAGCGGCTACGACGACGAGACTCATTTGTAGACCGTAGTGCAACTTCAGATCCAAGGGCAAGTAATCATCTTTCGGCTAATCATGGATCATCTTGCCCCCTTGTTTTGGTCAAAGACAACCTTTGTTTTATTATTAGTTTTCTGGGTTTTATCCATGGATATGTTTAGTTAGATGTTTTGGCACGATGACCTTCACTTTCTGAGGACGTTTTAGAATTGATGAATTTATTTTCACATTTTATTAATCTATTATAGATATTGGTTTATTTAATAGAATTGCTAATCTCATTTAAAATGGTTAAGTGTTGGTAGTAGTACTTGTGTTAGATGGATCTCCCATGCACCGGAGGGTTAGTGTGAGTGCCACTCACGATGAATTTGGATCGTGACACTCTACCTCTCTTCAGACACACCATAGCATCTATCTTCTACCTCTACCTCCTCATTGAAACATCTGCACATCTCCTCTTCACATATGCAAATCATCTCAACCTTGCTTCCCTCATCTTGTATACCAAAGAGATCACTCGTACTTTATCCCAAATATCATCAATCATAATCTTATCTTCCCTCATATTCTCACGCATTCATTTTAGCATCCTCATTTCTGCTACTTCCATTTTCTATATGTGCAAGTTCTTGAATGATCTTTCGCCCCATCAACATAGTTAGTATAACAGTCACTTTATAAAACTTACCTTTAAGTTTTGGTGATACATTCTATCACACAAGACACCATATGTGAGTCTTTATTTCATCTGCCCCGCTCCAATACGATGCGTAACATCATCGTCAATTTTCCCATTTCCTTGAATTATTGACCCAAATACTTGAAACTTCCTCTCTTCGAATTATTTGAGTATCAATCCTCACTTCCAGATCTTCCTCATAAGTTACGTCACTAAACTTGCACTCCAAGTACTATGTCTTAGTCCTACTCTTAGTCCTACTCAACCTTAACACTTTTGACCAGCTTATTATTAAGTCCATCACAAATCTCATTAACCAATAATATGTCATCTGCAAAATAACATATACCATGGCAATTTTATATAAATACTACGAAAGTAACTATACTATTTTTTTATACCAAAAAGTCATAGAGCTTTGTTGAAGTATTATAGAAAATTCTTAAAGAGGAACAAAAGGAATATTTTGTAATAAATCCAAAGCTGATAAAAGAGATTCACAACAATAAATAGGGATGTAGAAGTAATACTTCTCATTTCCATTTACTTGGCACATTTTGTGATCCTTATAATTATCTTGTTAAGAGAATTTCAAAGTAAATTGTTCAAATGATTACTCAACTATTAGAAATTATGTGTTAAAATTATTCTTTTTTATTTTATCATATAAAATTATTTTTTCTATAGCTAAATCAACAATAAATTATTCAGGCCATTTTTTTGAATTTTAGAGATAATCTACTATTTTTCCTTTTAGCAAATTTAAACCTCAATAAATAAAATAAATAGGAGACTGAAAATGAAAGTCTCTTTCTCGGATCTATTTTTCACCACACTGTTGAAACAAAACAAAAATACCGAATGCAATGATATTGAAACTTATAGCGATACACATAGACTTAAATAACCCCAAAACCAATAAAAGAAAACTCAACCCACACCAAAATCATTGAGCACAACCACCTTGCTAAAGGGATGTCAATTGATGTAAATGCCAGACCAAGAGTTGGGTGTCCAAAAATTAACAAAATTACTCATAATAATTTTTGGTGTGGAATGACTATAAAAAATAATATTTTTTCGTGACTTTATAATATAATTTTTAATAATTGAGTGATCATTTGAGCAGAGAACTCAGAATTTCGTTGGTGCGAATATTTTATATGCTTAATTATAAGTAAGATAATGTAGACGAATTTGCATGATAATTCATTAAGATATCATTAATTTGAATATGAAAGATGTTTTTGAGTCACTTTTCAGAACATACATTTGCTAATAATAAAAATAAAATCCATTGAAAATCTACATGAAAGTAAAATGGTAGAGAAAAGATCCAGACATTTTCAGCAAATATCCTTCTTTTGTTGTTTATTTGCTGCATTGGAATCTCCATCTTCTTTGCCATTTATTGCTTCTAATTGAACTTGAGCTACTTCAATCTGTCAATAAAATAACAAGTTCATTAATTCAAAAAAATTAGATGAGAGAAAAGATAACACGATAGTCTATGATTTAAATTATTTAGAACTAATGTTTAAGAATACATATGAGCTATCGATATCTATCCCTTTTCGTACCTGAGCTATCAACACCTATGTATGAAAACACACCTCAAAACTGATTAGGCTAATTATCAGTTGTTTCTTTTTTCTATCTGAACTCTATCACCATCTATTCAACTAGGTGTGTTTAGTACATATATGGTAATAGTTCATATAGAAAAATGGAACAACTGATAGTTGAAATGTGAAACTCGCAAGAAAAATGATAACTTCGATGTGTTTTTGACTAGTATCTCTTACAATTATTTACAAAAATGAATTATTATTTTACCTTTGTTCACCGTCCTTGTTTCGTTGTCTTGGCCAACACTTGCCTCATTATATTTAGGCAACGGAACTAGATTAGCCTCAATATTTTTAATATCTTCTACAAGTTTTGCATAATGCAATTTAACTTCTTCTTCTGTTTTTCCAGTGGCCTTAGCCACATTACTCCACCTATCTGGAGTGTCTTTATCAAAAATGGCTAATGCATTCTCAAACACTTTGTTTTGCTCCAAAGTCCATGTTGAATTGGTTGAGGCCATTTGTGCAAATATAAAGAAAGCAAAGAACACTATGAAATGATAAAAAAAAGGAGAGAAGAGAAATGAAAGCTGATGTTTTGATGCAAAGGTTAACATGGTATATATAGTGAGTAGTTGAGAGACAAGAATACGAGAAAAAGAAGGGGGGGGGGGGGGGGGGGGGTAACTGAAAATATGTTCTTCTTTTTATTATGCTTTTTTTTTCTTCTTCCAATTAATAAAAACTAATTACAACTAATTATCTTAGAGTAACTGGTAAAGTTGTTGCAATGTGACCAAGAGGTCACGGGTTCAAGCCTTGAAAACAGCCTCTGGTAGAAATGCAAGATAAGGTTGCCTAGGATAGACCCTTGTGGTCGGACTCTTCCCCGGACCCTGCGCATAGCGGGAGCTTTAGTGCACCAGACTCTCTTTTTAATAGATTTAACTTTTTAAGATAAAAGATTTGTAGTTCATATCAGAAAATTTATCAGGGATTAATGTCTCTTTTAGAGATATATATTGAGCGCGAGTAAGAAAATTTAAGTTTTAAAACTTAGAATCAGTGGTCCAAAACAGAAAATTTATCTAATTAACGGACCTATAGAAATATATATGTTGACGACGGATAAGAAATTTAAACTTAAATCTCGGAATCAGTAGTTTAGATCAAAAAAATTATCTAATATTATCGGATCTTTTAGAGATATGTATTTGGTGCGGGTATCGAAGTATATAAAGGTTAAGGAGGTTAAAGGTGTGATTCAAAGGATGTATAAGGGAAAAGTGATCGGGACAGATGAGATCCCGATGAAATTTTGAAAGAGCGTAAGTAGGGCAGCTACAGAATGGCCGACTGGATTGTTTAATGTCCTTTTTAAGATTGCAAAAAAATTCCAAATAAAGGAGGTGGAGTATAATGATCTCGATCGTTGCACAAGAGCAACAATACTGATATTCAGAATTTCAATAACTATATGAGTATCAAGCTGCTAAGCCACAGTATGGAGGTTTGAGAGAGGGTATGGTGGAGATGAGGGTGAGAAAGGGCGTGTCTATTCCGAGAATCAATTAGGATTCATATCGGGATGTTTAACTACAGAAACCTTCCATCTTGTTAGGAGAGTACTGGTGGAACAGGATAGGGAGAGAAAGACGAACTTACTTATAGTGTTCATCTACCTAGAGAAGGTGTATGACAAAGTTTTAAAATGTATAATCAGTAGTTTAAATCAGAAAATTTATCTGATATTAATGACTTTTTCAAAATATATATCGAGTGCTGGTAGAAAATTAAGTTTTAAGACGTATAACCAGTAGTCCATATCAGAACATTTGTCAAGAACTAACGATTCTTTTTGAGATATGAAATTTAATTTGTATGACAATAACATTAGTAATTCAGATAAAAAATTATCAGGATTTGACGTCTCTTTTAGAGATATATATTTAATAAGAAAAAGAAATTTAAGCTTTAAGACACAATAATCAGTAGTTCAGATAGAAATAATTACTTTCTATTAACGTCTCTTTTAGATATATATATTGAATATGGGTAATTTTTTAAAGTTTAAGACATAGAACCAGTAGTTTAAATTTAAAAAAAAATTGCCCGATATTGACATCCCTTTTAGAGATATTTTATGTAGTTATTAGGTAAGTAATTAATTATACTAATCTCCCACTTCAATATTAAGTATTAAATAATATTTTATAATTATGCAAAATATTGGTTGGTTTTCCTTATGGAAGGAAACATTTTCCAATAAGGTCATTTTATGAGTGAGCCTAGTTATTAGCCTGATTATGTTATGTAGGTGACAATTATCCTGTGATATGCATAAGTTAGAAGAATTTTAAGATTTTATATCAATTTTAATTTTTTAATATATGCACTTGAATAATGTTAGATGACAATATTTGTTTTAGGGCTGGATTAATTTGAAATTGCTTTAGAAATATGATTTTATGAGCTCACTTTAAATCTAAAACCTCAATACACAACATTATTTCTTAATTTGTTGTAACGTGGGATACCTCTATTAATCTCATGGGCCAAACGGGAAAATTAAAGCAAATGGTAAACTCAATTTCTTTTGGCTGAAAAGTGATGTTTTAGGATTTTTTTTAAAAAAAATATAAATGTGATAATGCCTCTATTTTCCTCATTTTACTTTTTTAAGATCACTTTATATTTAATTTCACTCACGTTTTTGCTCCTATAGATTTTTGCATGTATTGTCAGTGGAAAATTCAAAATTTAAATACTGTGAATTCAGGATTAGGACGGTACTATATTCAAAAAAGTAAAATCTGACTCTATCAGCAACACTTGTTTTTGCACTTATGTAGAAAGTTCAATCCTGAAATATTGAATTATGTTAAGTCCGTGTGACTAAGAAATTAAGTTTTAAGACTCACAGTCAAATAGTCTAGATCGAAAGATTACTTAGGAACTAACGTCTCTTTTACATAAATATATTCAGTGTGAAGAGATATTTAAATATGAAACAATAACATTAGTAGTCCATATCGGATTGACATCTCCTTTAGAGGACAAAAAATTTAAATTTCAAAATACATAATCAGTAATCTAGATTGGAATAAAGTGTTTTTTTACCAAATATAATTTTCAAAAGTTTAAACCCGAAAACCTCCGTAGTTGTAACATAGAACACCTCCATACATTCCGGTGGGCTCAATGGGAAGATTAAAGCAAATGGTATTATTAGTTTCTAGTGGCTGAAACGTAAAAAAGCATTTTTGTGTAATTATTTTGGATTCACGGAAATAATTTGGACCAATTTTTTATTTCTTTTTGAGAGAAAAACAAAAATTGGAAACGTGATAATCCTCATTACAATTTGTTTTTCTACTTTCACACTTTTTATGCATGTTTTACGAAAGTTCCATAGTAGTTTTAGCAGATTTTTGGTTCGATACCTGACTCTTTTTATCATTATACACTTGTCTTTTGTGCATATATAGAGTGAACTCACAGTATGGATGCGATACCTGACTCTTTTCACTGTACATATTTGTCTTTTGTGCATGAAAAGTGTGAACTTACAGTGTTGATTCGACACTTGACTCTTTTTATCTATATACACTTGTCTTTGGTGCATGTATGGTGTGAATCCACATTGTGGATTCAATAATGGCTTTTAGAGATTTTTTAAAAACTGTCTGATATTAATATTTTTTTTTTTTTGAGATATATATACATATATACATATATTGAGGACAGGTAAAAAATTTAAATTTTAAGACATAAAATTAGTAGTCTAGATGGGAAATTTGTTAAGATTAACATCTCCTTTTTGAGATATTTTATGTGTTTATTAGGTAATTAATTAATTATATTGATTTTCCACTTGAATATTAAGTAAATAATATGATATAATTACGCAAAATATTGGTTGGTTTTCTCTATGAAAGAAAACATTTTCCAATAGAGTCAAGGTTATTTTACAAGAGTACTTATATAATGTAGGTGACAATCATCGCATTCTCTGCGATATGCATAAGCTAGAAGAATTTCAAGATTTTATATCCATTTCAATTTTTTAATATACACACTTGAATAATATTGGTTGACAATACTTACTCTATGGCCTAATTAATATAGAATTGCTTTCGAAAATTTTACTTGGACAACGATTGTCCTAAATGAGTGTTGTCAACTGATATTATTCAAATATGTGTATTAAAAAATTGAAATTGATATAAAATTTTGTAATTCCTTAGTATTGCAATGCTACTCGATTACTTAGTATTGTTTCTTTAAAATTTCGCTCATTTTTCACATTATACTCATCGTATATGTTTAATAAACCTCCATAGGATATCTTTTAGTTGTAACATAGGAATAGAATACCTCCATATATTCCAGTGGGTTCAAAGAAAAAATTAAACCAAATGGTAATATTAGTTTCTAGTGAACGTAAAGGGCATCTTTTGTAGAATAATTTTGCATTCACGGAAATAATTGGGTGCAATTTTTCATTTCTTTTTGAGAAAAACAAAAATTGAAAACGTGATAATGTCTTCATTATAATTTGCTTTTTCTACTTTCACACTTTTTATGTATGTTTTACAAAAGTTCCATTTCAGTTTCACCATAATATACTTGTATTTTGTGCATATATAAAGTGAACTCACAGTGTGGATGCGATATCTGACTCTTTTACTATACATATCTGTCTTTTATGCATGTACAATGTGAACTTATAGTATTGATTCGACACCTGACTTTTTTTTATCTGTATACACTTATGTTTTGTGCATGTATGGTGAGAATCCACATTGTGGACTCAATGATGGCTTTTATAGATTTTTTAAAAATTTTGTTTGATATTAACATTCTTTTTCAGATAGGTATATATTGAGAACAGGTAAAAATTTAAATTTTAAGACATAAAATTAGTAGTCTAGATGGGAAATTTGTCTAGATTAATATCTTCTTTTCAAGATATTTTATGTGTTTATTGGGTAATGATTTAATTATATTGATTTTCTATATGAATATTAAGTAAATAATATTATATAATTATGCAAACTATCGTTTGGTTTTACTTATGGAAGAAAACATTTTTCAATAGGATCAAGAGTACCTACTTATTAGCCTACTTATATAATGTAAGTGACAATCATCGCATTCTCTTCGATATGTATAAGCTAGGAGAATTTCAAGATTTTATATCAATTTCTTAATATACACTCTTGAATAATACTAGTCAAGTATACGTGCTTTGCATGTGTGTCACGTTAATTAATAATAAAGCTATAAAATAGAAATTAAAATAGTACAAAATCATACTGCATAAATATAATATCAAACTACTTTTATATAAATCAATAGCAGAGTCTTAGACAAAGTCTTTGACTATATGAACATTTTCATATCGTGTATATAAATGAGCATTTTCTTATCGGTTAAATTAAAAAGCAAACCGTTAAGGATCAAAAATCGATAATAAATATCTCACTGATTTGGTTATTGATTTAGCATATTTAGAAATTAAAAACTAATAAACTGAATTGATAATACATAAAATCGAACTAAATCAACCGGTAACACCCTAACTTTTATCATAGAAGTCTTTGTATTCATAATTCAAAATAGAAAAGAATTCAAGACAAATTTGTGCGTAGTTCAAATAGAAAATAAAAAAAAACAAATAAATAAAGACTCCAAAATCAAATGGAGCACAAAGTGCTCTTTTCTTTTTAACCCAATAAATATCCTATTACCTTAAAAAATCAAATTAAAATTATCGAATACCTTAAGCATTTAATTTTTTTCGGCTACTTCATTCGGCAGCAACACACTTATGTCGTTCAATTTTTCGATCAGAAATTTTCAACTGAAAGAGAAACACAAGAAATTGTTAAAAAGGGACAAGCCATTGTCAATTGTTGATTACATATAATTCATATACAATCATTAAATTTATCAACTAAAAAGAATAAAGAAAGGCGTAAAGAATGATGATAATGAATAAAAGAATACTACTTCAATCATAATCAAAATAAGCAAAGTAAAATAGCGTTCGTGGATTTATTTTTTAAAAAAAAAAAAAACTCATACTTATGATTCCTAAACTTAGGGAAAGTCCCAATTGCAATAAAATATCAATTTTGTCAACGTAAGAATACTATATTATTAGGATTAATTTGTAGTTACCATATATTTTTTTCTTATAATATATTTTAAAACTTCTTAATATTTAAAATAAATTTTCTTCTTCTTACCATATATTTTAGGATTCCTTAATTTTTAAAATATCTAACACTAAAAAAGAATGTTGCATATATTAAAAATAGAAATTCATTCTCCATATATATAGATATAAATAACATTAAATAATACATTTAAAGAAAAACATGTTTGTAAGTTGCAAAGCATCGTCTATTAGAGAAAAATAGCTATTTAAATTGATAAAAGAAAGTAAAATTACCTCTGAAAAGATTGTTTGATCATATTTTGTATGTGCGATAATCATTAAAGCCTGTACCAAAAAAAGGAAAAGAAAAAAAAAAAGACACAACCACTAAAGCCTATTAATAAACATAATGATGATATGTTATATTAATAAACATAATGATGATATGTTATATTAATAAACATAATGATGATATTCTAGATCTCATGATTTATTCACCATTAAAATAATTGCATATAATCAAAAATTTAAAAGAGAATTCATATAACGAAGAAGGCTAGAAAACCCTAATGAATGCAAGAAGAAAACTTTAATTAATCATCAATCCAAATCAAAATAAAAATAAGAAGAAAATGTAGAATTAGAAGAATCACACATATTTTTCTAGTAAAATTTGATCAAATAACTACTTAAATAGAAATTTGTAGACATTCTTTTTTTTATATAAGATAAAATTCTAATTGATTTAGAAGTATTAAATATTATGATTTCCTATTTGAATTAAATATATTTTTACCTGAATTAAATATAATTTTTTTCTTTCCATGCATAGGTTTTTTAAAAATATATTTTGGTTCCGAAAAATTTTTCCACTCTTTCTTTTCCATGCATGCATTTTTAAAAAATATATAAATTTTAGTTCTTAATTTTTTTTCCCTAAAATAGCTTTTTCCCTAAAAAGTTGCTTAGGACTCTTAATCAAAAATTCCTCACATTACGTTTAATTCCTTTTAGGTGTGAGATTCTTCCTTATTTTTTTTTCATGTATCCTGAATATTTAAATAATAATTTAATGACAATTATTTGAAAAAAGAATGTGAAAAGACGATTTTATTTATTGTGGAGTGTTTTAATGAAGGGCAAAAAGTTCAAATCACTTTTCTAAGGGTCTTTACACTTTTAATATATTATAGATTATAGATATGTCCATGATAATATTCATTTTAGAGTCTGATTAATTTGAAATTGCTTTCGAAAAAATCACTTGAAACAACATTTTGTCAACTGACATTGTTCAAGTGTGTGAACTAAAAAATTGTAATTGATATAAAATTTGCAAGTTCCTTAGTGTTCCGATACTATTCGCTTATAAATAATATTGTTTCAGTTAAATTCCGCTCAATTTACATGTTATACTCGTCATATATGTTTGATAAATGAATGAAATTCGCCTACGGGGATCATAGGTGCCTTAATTACGGCCTAATGACATTTTGGATCGTGACATTTTCATCGTAAAATGTAGTGCCCAACGGTTTGTAATACGTAAGAATGGTTTATGAATTAATCATGAAAAAGCAAAAAATTAGAAATTTGGAGACACCATGAAATTACAATTCCTTCTTAAGTAGCCCTTACATTGTCCAATAAATGTGAAGTATGTTACAGTTACAACAACATATTATTCTGAATATAGTGTACAGAAAAGAATACAATTCAAATATGATTCTCTTTTCTAAAAAAAATGAATAAACCAAAAGAGTACAATTTCATAGATTTTCTTCTAATAAGGTATTGAAACTTTTGCAGAAGGGCAAGAATTATTGTCGAAAGAACGAAGAAGAACTAGGGAGTTGTAAAGCACATATACAAGAATTCTATCATCTAAAGGAGAATTGTATTTCCTCCAGCGTTTTCCCTTTCGTCTCAGGTACCCAAATTGCCACGAATGCCACGGTGAATGCACACATAAGTGTATAAAGAGTGAAGGTTCCTAGTAAAGATGTAGACGCATTAAGTCAGATCAACTATAGCAACATGACCAACAATTTTAGCAACAATAAAGCGACACTTAAGTGCACCGGGCTGCCCTTACACAAATACGGGCCAAAATATGTAATCTTTTACGCGTGTGAGGCTGCTAAATGTCAACTAGCTCATATTAACGCATGTTATACTCATCGGGTTGGATGGGTATACATGGTCTAGGTTGTGAGAGTGAGAGACATACCTCCACTGCTCCAAGCCAATAGCAGTGGTGCAGTTGCTGTAATTACCCAGGAAAAGAACCAATTGGCTAACGTCGCTACACTTCCAGCAAGGCCTTTGATCTTAACTGGAAGAATCTACAATACCAGAGGGATTAAATCAAAATTTGTGTTCAAGCAATAGTAAGTACCAAATTTCATCATAAGCTGCATGTAAGATTGCAGATCACCAAATGAAGATGTGTATATTCTCATGCAAGAATTCTTGAACAATAACGAAAGAGGTTAATATGTATGTTGTTCAAAACATGGAAGATCATATCCTAGAAGGTATTTTCAGGCCATCAAAGTCCAAGATTGTATATATTGAGATGAATTCTGAAAAGCTCGTACTAGGTTTATGATTCGGAAAGGTAGCAATGTGCTGAATTAAACGTTGCCAGAGTTGAAAACCACCATGAAAATGCAATAGCAAGTTATGTGATAAATAAAGCTGTTAGTACCTCGGACATTATAAGCCACGGAATAGGCCCCATTCCAAGTGAGAACGCAACAATCATCAACTGAAAAGAAAAGTTGGTTAGGAAAAAAAAAGATTATTCATAAGCGGTGTTTTTCGAAGAGTCACAAAGACTTTTACATTAAGTTGAGAACATACCACAACACCAACCACTGATATTATACCCAGAGCGCCATAGAGGGTAGAATCCTCATCTACGAAACCCTTTTTGAATAACGATGCACAAAAGAAGAGAAACATGTTAGGACCAGAACACCTCATTTTTCAACATTCAAAAGCAAGTTATAACTTGAGCTTAAAATACCTTCAGAAAGAAAGCAACAGCAACAATAAGGAGACTAACAGCCATTCCCGAAGAGGAGACCTATAATGAAGCACTTCTCTTATGTTAGGAAAGAGTTCGAAAACTACGTCTATAAGTTACTATATTTTGTCAGAACTTACAATCAGCAAAAGCCTACGCCCAGTTTTATCCACCAGCCATGTAGAAACAGCAGTGGCAACAACCTAAAAATTTCCGATTGTCTTAAGTACCACAGTACCACATAGGGGGAAAAGGAAGCAATATTTCTGTATCTTTTTTCTATAATACGCAGAAATGGAAATTAAATTAGAAAAAGCAAGAGAACGGTACCACATAGGGGGAAAAGGAAGCAATATTTCTGTATCTTTTTTCTATAATACGCAGAACTGGAAATTAAATTAGAAAAAGCAAGAGAACTAAAATTTGATCTAGACCTGGATAGCACCAACACCGAAAGTTGCAGCATTACTTGAAGAAATCCCTGTTAAAGATACAACTAAATTAGATAGGCTCATATCTCGTGAATAAACATATAAATTAATATGAGATTTGAAGAAACATGTAAGTTTCTCCAGTAGTTTTGTTAAGGTTCCCCATCACGCCAATAAAATTTTGTTAAAAGTAGGTTTCGACGCTTGATGCAACAGCAGGGAATGCAATCAAACTACGGATACTGAGAATCATAATGTTGCTTCTACCACATACTTCATGACCTTTCTTTTACAGATAGAACAGTTGGTACTTCCATCATTCTACAAAGGCAGATAAATACATTTCGATTAAAGCTATCCACGACGTACCAGCCGATAGGAAAATGTTACTGGAATAGAAGATCACACCATTGGTTCCTCCTAGTTGTTGCAGGACAAGCAGTCCAATGCCTATCTGCAGGATGAAAGATTAAAGATCTGATCAAAAGAATGGCATATGTAAACATGGTCATCCTCTGAAAACAGCACAACACAACAAATTACCATGAGAGGCAACCAATATCTTCTTTGTTTGAGATCTGCAAAACGTATTGTTGATTTTCGGCTTGTGGCTGCTACAGCCCTCTATACAGAATAGACATTTAATACAACAATAAGTTTCACATGGCTAATAGCAAAATTCAATTACAAATTTGTCCCATACAGTAGCTACGTACTGTTAGCTTATGGTCTTTCAAGAAACTGAATTACCTTAATTTCATTTACTTCAACAGAAATGTCAGCATCAAACCCTCGAAGAACTTGCAAAGATGTTTCAAAATCTTCGGTCAAGCCCATCTTGGCCTATGTCTCACAAAGAAAATCAAATGAGACTCTGTAACTACAGCCTTTACGAACCATCAAAAATTAAAGTATGATGCTCACCAACCACCGAGGAGATTCTGGGATGAAAAATAATCCAGGTATCAGTGCTAGGCAGGGCAACGTTCCTGCGGCAGAAACTAATAGTTAGTTACAAGCCCAAGAATGACACCAGAAGGATATCTACCATGGAAGGGGTTTTCTACACATGATTCCCAACAAAATTAAGCACTTTGGATTCTTTCCCATTTGAAAAAGCTAAACCTACCTACTAGCAGAGATGCACTCCTACCTACTACCAATCTACCTTAATTCGCATCCTCCACACCTTCCTCTATCTAGATCATGAATCTTAAAATTCGTATTATGGGACCTAAGATTCGTCTCCGTACCCCTGATTCATAAAATTTAGATCATGAAGGACCCAACCTCTAGATCACCACCCGTATCGGACACCTGCACCCGAGTCCGCGCAACATAGGTCACAGCTAATATTGGATTCATATAATCTCGTCAGTAACTACTTTTGAATCTCATTTGACTACCTTATCCTTCATCTATGATGGCCTTTTACTACTTCCAAAATTGCAAGAGAAAATAAATGAGGGAGGCTTGTGACAAGTTTTCAATTTAAAACTTGTTTTGACACCGAGTATAAAACACATCTCTGCTTGAAGGAAATTTGAGCTTCCATCGTAAATGCAAGGATTAAATAATACACGGCAAATACCATTCATCCGGAATTGAAATGAATACACAACTTTACATCTATAAACTGTAGATCTAAACAGAGATTTTAAGAGAAATGATTATTTACCAAGAACAGCAAGCACCCGCCAATTAACAAAAAGTCCTAGCAAATAAGCCAACATGATCCCAATTGTAACAGAGAGCTGCATGATAGAAAATTTAGCATGTCATTTACTTAACAGGCATAAACTTGGTTAAACAGAATTTTAATTCACTAGCATTACCTGGTTAACTGACCCCAGGGCCCCTCTCAGGTTTTGAGGTGCTATCTCGGCAATATATACAGGAACCTGAAATAAGCATGAAAATGGGAAGCAACAAGTTTTTGACTTTTTTAAGAGGTCCAATAATCCATAAAAGTAACAAAGAAGAGGATTGATAAATTTAATGTGTACCGTGTACGAGATTATGCCGACCCCAAAACCTTCCAATAATCTTCCCATGTATAAGAAGGACAGATCCTAGATCAATATTGAAGTCAAGAATGGAGATAAAAATATTGCAATTTGAGGAACGCCATGAGGAAAATAAACTTTATCATTAGCATCAAAGGAGAATTATCTTACTTTGGCAAATGAGATGGAAAGCCATCCAATGATGTTAGGTATGGCAGCTATCATTAAGGACTGCAAGTAGGATGAAAAAGCTTGAGTATCCACTGGTGCACAATAGGCAAGATGATAAAAATCTAGAGCCCTATTGATGCCATAATCTTACCCCTTTCCGTCCTATATACTCGGCAATTTGGCCACTAGATATTGCCCCAACCATAGCACCCACATTAGATAAAGAACCGAATAAAGAGAACTGAAAAGATTTAACGTTAGTCAGCAATTGCTCTCAAGCAAATAAATCAAAATATATAAAGCAAGAATGACCCGTTACCTCAGATACAGTAAGCTTCAGATCATTGATTATAGCAGTTTGCGTAGGCGATGAGTAACCAGACTACAACAAAGCAACCCAGAAAATAACAAAACAATTGATCAAACAGAGACATAAGCACATCAATACAGATGTACATACATATCAAACTAAGACAACTGCAACTTCAACATCTAGAATTACTACACATATAGGTCAGAAACATGCCACACAAATTGAAATGAGAAATTCTATACCAATAAAGAAGCAACCTTTTAGCCCATTGATCCATTTATCACTTAAAAGAATGGGAGAAAGTCTATTTCCATTCCCATACCAGTCAAGAAAGCAGACTACATAAAAAGGGAAACTTCAATCTCTAGAATTACTGCAGACTTAAGTTAACAAGAATGCCAATAAAGACTCAACCTTTTAACCCAAATTGATCTCTTTATCACTTAAAGGAAAAGTACAAAATTCATTGTCATTCCCATACCAGCCAAGAAAGTGCAGACTACATAATTAGGGAGACTTCAATCTCTAAAACTACTACAGATTTAAGCTAACAAGAATGCTACTAAAGACTCAACCTTTTATCCAAATTGATCCCTTTATTACTTAAAAGAAAATTAGGAAGTTTGTTTTAATTCCCATACCAGCCAAGAAAGTGCATGCTACATAAGGGAAACTTCAATCTCTAAAACTACTACAGATTTAAGCTTAACAAAAATGCCAGTAAAGACTCAAACTTTTAGCCATGGTGATCCCTTTATCACTTAAAAGAAAGGTACAAAGTTTACTTTCATTCGCATACCAGCCAAGAAAGCGCAGACTACATAAAGGGAAACTTAAACAAACCACAACAAGTGTAATTTCACAGAAAGGGAAAAAGTCAATCTAGAATTACTACAGGTTTAAGATAACAAGGACACCATTAAAGACTCGACCTTTTAGACAAATTGATCCCTTTATCACCTAAAAGAAAGGTCCAAAGTTCATTCTCATTCCTATACCAGCCAAGAAATCAGACTACCTAAAGGGGAACTTCAATATCTAAAACCACTACAGATTTAAGTTAACAAGAATGTCAACAAAGGCTCAATCTTTTAGCCAAATTGATCCCTTTATCACTTGAAATAAAAGTACAAAGATCATTCTCATTCCCATCCCAGCCAAGAAAGTGCAGCTACGTAAGGGAAACTCAATCTCTAAAACTACTACAGATTTAAGTTTTCAAGAATGCTAATAAACACTCAACCTTTTAGCCAACTTGATCCCTTTATCACTATAAAGAAAAGTACATCGTTTATTTTAATTCCCATATCAGCCAAGAAAGTGCAGACTACACAAGGGAAACTTCAATCTCTAGAATTACTACAGATTTAAGTTAACAAGAATGCCAATAAAGACTCAACCTTTTAACCAAATTGATCCCTTTATCACTTAAAAGAAACAAACAGAGTTCATTCTCATTCCCATACCAGCCAGAATGCGCAGACTACATAAAGGGAAAATTCAATCTCTAGAATTACTAAAGATTTAAGTTAACAAGAATGCCAGTAAAGACTCAACCTTTTAGCTAAATTGATCCCTTTTACCACTAAATAAGATAAATACAAAATTCATTCTCATTCCTATACCAGCCAAGAAACTGCAGACTACATAAGGGGAACTTCAATCTCTAAAACTACTACAGATTTAAGTTAACAAGAATGCCAATAAAGACTTAACCTTTTAGCCAAATTGATCCCTTTTACCACTAGAACAGAAAAGTAAAAATCTTCATTCTCATTCAAACTTATCATCTCTTGGTAAATTGCAACTTATCAAAGCAGAAAAATAGAAACTTGAACAAGTAAAAGTAAGGGATAAAGAATAGGACAAGAGGGGTTGCTCGAATCGTAAGTACCTTCCACCTCCAATCCTAAGGTTATGACTTCGAGTCAACCAGGGAGTAAAAAGGCAAGAGCTCCCAGGGAAGAGCATAAAAAAGAAAAGGGATAAACAATGGGACATGAGTGGTTGCTTGAATCGTAAGTACCCTCCACCTCTAATCCTAAGGTCATGAGTTCAAGTCAACAAGGGATCAAAAAGGCGAGAGTTCCCAGGGAGGTGCATAAAAAAAGAGAAGGGATCAAGAATTGGACATGAGGGGTTGCTCGAATCGTAAGTACACTCCACCTCCAATCCTAAGGTCATGAGTTCGAGTCAACAAGGGAGCAAAAAAAGGGGGAGCTCCCAGGGAGGGGCATAAAAAAGAAAAGGGACATAGAATGAGACAAGAGAGATTGCTCGAATTGTAAGTACCCTCCACCTCCAATCCTAAGCTCGTAAGTTCAAGTCAACAAGGGAGCAAAAAGGAGAGAGCTCCCAGGGAGGGGCATAAAAAAGAAAAGGGATCAAGAATGGGACATGAGGGGTTTCTCAAATCGCAAGTACCCTCCACCTCTAATCCTAAGTTCATGAGTTCGAGTCTACAAAAGAGCAAAAAGGCGAGAGCTCCCAGGGAGGGGCATAAAAAAGAAAAGGGATAAAGAATGGGACAAGAGGCGTTGCTCGAATCATAAGTACCCTCCACCTCCAAATTTATCAAAGCAAATCTTCATTCTCATTCAAATTTATCATCTTTAAGTAAATTGCAGCTTGTCAAAGCAGAAAAAGAAAAAGAACGTAAAGAAGAAAAAGGGATCAAGAATGGACAAAAGGGGTTTGCTCGAATCGTAAGTACCCTCCACCTCTCGACCTCCAATTCTAAGGTTGTGAGCTCGAGTCAACAAGGGAGCAAAAAAGGCGGGAGCTCCCAGGGAGGAGCATTAAAAAGAAAAGGGATAAAGATTCAAACTTATCATCTTTTAGGAAATTGCAACTATCAAAGATGAAAAAAAAAACACTTGAACAACAAAAAGTAAGGGATGAAGAATAGAACAACAAGAGGGGTTGCTCGAATCGTAAATACCCTCCATCTCAAATCCTAAGTTCGTGAGTTCGAGTCAACAAGGGAGCACAAAAAAGCAAATACCCTCCATCTCCAATCCTAAGTTCATGAGTTCGAGTCATCAAGAGAGCACAAAAAAGTAAATACCCTTCATCTCCAATCCTAAGTTCGTGAGTTCGAGTCAATAGGGGAGCAATAAAAAAGCAAATACCCTCCATCTCCAATCCTAAGTTCGTGAGTTCGAGTCAATAAGGAAGCCAAAAAAAAGCAAATACTCTCCATCTCCAATCCTAAATTCTTGAGTTCGAGTCAACAAGGGAGCCAAAAAAGCAAATACCCTCCATCTCCAATCCTAAGTTTGTGAGTTCGAGTGAACAAGGGAGCAATAAAAAAGCAAATACCCTCCATCTCCAATCCTAAGTTCTTGAGTTCGAGTCACCAAGGGAGCAAAAAAGGCGGGAGCTTCCAAAAAGGGCAATAAAAGAAAAAGGGGGATAAAGAAAAGATGTACATACAGTGAAACCAAACAGGATAGGACCTAAAGCAACAATCATAACACAATCAAGAACTGAAATTGGACAAGAGGGGTTGCTCGAATCATAAGTACCCTCTACCTCCAATCCTAAGATCATAACTTCGAGTCAACAAGGAAGCAAAAAAGGCGAGAGCTCCCAGGGAGAAGCATAAAAAGAAAAGGGATCAAGAATGGGACAAGAGGGGTTGCTCGGATCATAAGTACCTTCCACCTCCAATCCTAAGTTCATAAGTACCTTCCACCTCCCATCCTAAGTTCATGACTTCGAGTCAACAACGGAGCAAAAAGGTGAAAGCTCCCAGGGAGGGGCATAAAAAGGAAAACGGATGTATAATGGGACAAGAGGGGTTGCTCGAATCGTAAACACCCTCCACTTCTAATCCTAAGGTCATGAGTTCAAGTCAACAAGAGAACAAAAAGGCAAGCGCTTCTAGGGAGGGGCATAAAAAAAGGAAAGGGATCAAGAATGGGACAAGAGGGGTTGCTCGAATTGCAAGTACCCTCCACCTCCAATACTAAGTTTATGAATTCAAGTCAACAAGGGAGCAAAAATGCATGAGCTCCACGGGAAGGGCATAAAAAAGAAAAGGGATAAAGAATTAGATAAGAGGGGTTGCTCGAATAGCAAGTACCCTCCACCTCCAATCCTAAGATCATGAGTTCAAGTCAACAATGGAGCAAAAAGGCGAGGCTCCCAGGGAAGGGCATAAAAAAGAAAAGGGATCAAGAATGGGACATGAGGGGTTGCTCGTATCGTAAGTACCCTCCACCTCCAATCCTAAGATTATGATTCCGAGTCAATAAGAAAGCAAAAAAGGCGGGAGCTTACCTCACCTCCAATCCTAAGGTCGTGGAAAAGGGATAAAGAATTAGATAAGAGGGGTTGCTCGAATAGCAAGTACCCTCCACCTCCAATCCTAAGATCATGAGTTCAAGTCAACAATGGAGCAAAAAGGCGAGGCTCCCAGGGAAGGGCATAAAAAAGAAAAGGGATCAAGAATGGGACATGAGGGGTTGCTCGTATCGTAAGTACCCTCCACCTCCAATCCTAAGATTATGATTCCGAGTCAATAAGAAAGCAAAAAAGGCGGGAGCTTACCTCACCTCCAATCCTAAGGTCGTGAGTTCAAGTCAACAAGGGAGCAAAAAAGGTGTGCGCTCCTTCTGGCTATAAAAAAAAAAAAAAAAAAAAAAAGGAGATAAAGAAAAGCTATACATACAGTGAAACCAAACTGGATAGGACCCAAAGCAACAATCATAACACAAGCAAGAACTGAAATAGAGCTATCACGAATAGCTTGAGAAGAACCCAACAACATGCTTGAAGTTTGTGCTGAACCCATACGATACCAACTTCCAGTATGCAAAAATGGCTTCCTTAGATCCCCTCCTCCTCCTCCTCTTCCATCTTCATTATTATTCTCTTCTCTAAAACTCATCTTTTTTTCCTTTTTTTGGGTTAAATTTCAAGAATTCAAAAAACCCAGATGGGATTTACTAGTAATAGATCAAGAAACAGCAAGTTGGTGGTATTCAGACAAGTAATATCTTCATTGGGATGCTACAATTAGTTAAACAAAAATTTGGTGTTTGTCGTTTTAAGGTGACAGGTATTGCTGTAAGAAGAATAGAGAGAGACCAAGATTATAGTAGTTGGCAAGTCCAGCAGGACTACTGCTCTGTCTTAAATTACCTGAAATGTTTGCTCATAAATTTTAAGTTACTTGGTATGTTTGCTATTCCTTTCGTTTCAAAAAAAATGACTTACTTTTTTTTTTAATCAATTTCAAAAATAATAATTCTTTTCTTTTTTGGCAACATTTTAATTTCAACTTTTTACATGATATATTTAAGACCACAAGATTAAAGAATATTTTGGTACATTTGCCATAACTTTAATTTAGAACCATAAGATTCAAAAATCTTTTTTATTTTCTTAAACTTCATGTCAAATCAAACTAGGTCATTCTTTTTTAAACAAAGAAAGTAATAAATTTTATCTATTGAGACGGAGGAAGTATAATTTAGGCTGTAATAAAATGAGTCGTTTGGTTGGGAACAAATTATTTCAAGGTTAATTATTTTGAGATTAGCTATTTCAGAATAAGTTATTTATTATTCATATGTGATAACTTATTTCATCACCGTAGATAATTAATTTTCGGGATTAACTAATAACATTAATCAAATGCAGAATAAAATAATCTTATATTTTATTTCGAGATTATTATACCTTATATTTCATACGAAATGACTCAAAAGTTTAAAATTGTACTCTCAATTCAATAATACTTATCCAATAATAACTTGACACATACCTTCAAGAAACAAATAATAGAGGTAATTTTACTATTTCACCATTTGAATTAATACTTTAAAAAATAAATGGAATAATAATTAGAATTTAATACCAACTTCCAGTATGCAAAAATGGATTAAAATTCATTCAAGAATTCAAAATTCCCAGATGGGATTTACTTGTAATAGATCACGAAACAGGAAGTTCTTTGGTATTCAGACAAGTAATATTGACATTGGGATGCCACAATTAGTAAAAAAAAGTTTGGTTTTTGTCTTTTAAGGTGACAGGTAATGCTGTAAGAAGAGTTGTGTGTGAGAAATAGAGGGATAGTTATGGGAGTAGCAAATCTAAGTATATTGGGACTATAATTTAGGTTGTAATAATAAGATGATAAAGATCAAAATAGTCCTCAGGACTCGTTTGGTACGAAGAATAATTAATTTCGGTAATTAATTTTAGGATAAGTTTATTTTATATTTGATTGAAATAAAATTATGAGATAAATTATCCTGAGATTGTAGTATTATTTTTATAACATATTAAGGGCTCGTTTGGTACAAGGAATAAGGACCTTATGAAGGTAGATAGATTGTTTACGAAAGATTCTCAGCTTAAGTAAATAATAATAATAATAATAATAATAATAATAATAATAATAAGTAAGAAAAAGAAATACAGTTGTGAAGGAGTCTGGTAGAAAATAGTGGGAAAAGGAGACGTAACAACAATAAATAATAATGATAACCGAAACAAAAGAAAATAATAGATACATAATAATAGAATCGAAGAATAAGATAGTAGGAGAGTAATAATAATCTTCGACCTACATATCCTCCTATTTAGGATCACGACATATCATGTTCTGTCTAATCACTCTTCTCTCAATACCTCTTAGACCGATATCTATCCCTCCTCAGACTCTCCATAACCAACTTCTCACATCTCCTCATTGGGGTACTTCTGCATCTCCCCTTCACATGACCATCTCAATTTTATCTCTCTCATTTTATCCATTATGGTAGTCACTCCCATCTTGTCACAAATATCTTCGCTTCTAATCTTATCTCTTCTAATGTATCCACACACCCATCTTAACATCCTTATTTTTATTACTCTCATCTTTTGGATATATGAATTCCTAATCGATCAATACTCGCCTCATACAACATCGCTTGTCTAACAACCATTTTATAAAGCTTACTTTTAAGTCTTGGTGGCACATTCTTATCGCACAAAACGCCAGATGAAGTCTCCATACATCCATCCGCTTCAATACAATGTGTGACATCATCGTCAATCTCCTTATATTTTGGACTATTAACCCAATGTACTTGAAATTTTCTCTCATGGAGACAAATTGTGATCAATCCTCACTCCTACATATGCCTCGTGAGTGACGTCATTGAATTTTGCACTCCAATTAGCATGTCTAAGTCCTACTTAACCTGAATCTTTAGACTCGAACGTTTGTCTCGAAACTTTCAACCTATTTACTCTACCTCATATCTCGTCAATTAATATTATGTCATCTAAAAATTACATACACACTACAGTAGCCTTGTCAGTTCATATATTACCAAGTTAAATAAATATAAGCTAAGAGTTTATCCTTGATACAATCACATCATGACTAGGAGTGCTTCGAGTTTCCTCCCATTATTTTCATTCGGGTCTTGGCTCTATCATACATATCTTAACTAATCACCCAAATATAAGCTACAAATACACCTTAAGTCTTCAAACATTTTCCTCAGGAACTTTGTTGTAATTTTTTCTATATCAAAAAAAAATCTGATGATTATATCATGTAATTAATTGCTAGAAGTTCTCGAATTATTATTAATTGACATAAATTTTTTACTCCTATAATTGAAAAATGTAAGTACTACCCAATTACATTCAGTTTTATTGTGATCAAATAATTACTTTGCCAGATAAACAGTCCATTTTACAAAAACTAATGTCAGTTAATAATTGAATGAAAGTTATCTCAAACTCATCTAAGTTTGTATATATTGTTCGCAAATAAATCAATATTATTTTTGGTAATTCTTTATTTGAGTTCTTCAGTCATTTTCATATCCAAATTGATCAGTTCGAAATTTATACATAATATTTTTTGGCTTTATACATATATAATTTTTTTAAATTTGTCAATAGATTTCATTTAGATATTCGAATTATCGCTTGTTTCTATTGAATCATAAGTGTCTAATATGAGTATTTTGTCATGTGCTCAATTGAAACAAACAATTTAAGTATCTAAATAAAATTCACCGATAAATTTAAAAAGTCATCAATATATTAAGTCATATTTTTTTTAAAATGACATATATACATGAACTAGTCAAAAATAGTATTGGACCTAATTGAACCCATTGTCCTCTACTCCTATTCCTCTACTTCTTTAATCTCAAATCTTAATAAATATTTGTGGTCCTATTGAGAGGATTGATAGGCAGTCACGTAGTTGTTTTCTCCTCTAGTCTGTGATCAATCATGGAAGAGGAAATAGTCATTGAGGAATATTATATAACACAAAATATGAATAATTGATCTAATTCCAGAATTATTGCTTATATCCCACTAGACTATCAAAAGCAAACACACTTTTTTTCCAACCCGGTGTCTGGTGCCCACAAGAAACCCGACTAAATCCGAATTTACGTTGAAAAGTCCCCACAAAGACGACTCCGTACCCAGGAAAACTCGAACCTAAGACCTCTGATTAAGGATGAAGGAGTACTTACCACTCCACCACAACCCTTGTTGGTAAAGCAAACACACTTTGGTCAGGGAGGACTTGTAGTTGTAGAATTACAAGAAAAAAGAATATGTAACTTGGTCAGTACTCAGTAGGACATGCACTAGTCCATTAATGATGGGATACCATATATTCATTTTATCTCAATTTATATGATAAGGTCAGAATATGAGAATCAAACACACGCAAAATAGCTTATCGCTTATCTCCATTTGTATATGAGGAGATCAATGCCAAGTTCAGAAATTGTTGTCAAAGGAGCGCCGCTCCTTTTTCAGTTATAGGGGAGAGAGGGAAACAATTGAAACTTAAATTTGATTGTATCATATGTTAAAATTCATCTTAACGACGAAAAGTCTTATTTATATAACGATCGATTTGGTGTGCACTTTGCCCCGTCTTTTCCTTATTTACGGCCCATTTGAGCCCATTTTAGATTGGAAACTCAGTTATCCCAACCATTGGCCCAACCCATATCAGAGATCAGCCTGCTTTCTGGGCTTACTGGATCTAATCAGCTCTGTCAACTGGTTGTGGCCTATATGCTAATTATCACTAAATCATAGTTAATTAATATATATTGAGTAATTACCAAACGTAGCAAGACTTTCCTTGAAAATCGATCCGAGATATAGTGCCAGTCTGTGATATGGACATGGTTGTATTATCACTGATAAATTAGTATGATTTGATGTGAACATTGGAACGCGAGTAAGAATGAGGATCAAACTTAATTACAATTAAGGTCGATATACGATAAAAACTTACTCGTACAAAATATTTACATCGAACAATAGATACATGACATATGTATTAGTACTTCAACGTTTAACTACGAAAATTAATTTACTTGAATTAAAGTAAAATATTGGTGAGAATAAATATTTTATGCTTCTCTCTCACTTTATCTCGAAAAACAACAAAGCATGTCTGTCTCTCAAGAAAAAGAGAAAACTACTCCCACCCTTCGTTCCATTTTATATACTACGCACTATTGTTTCAATTTAACTTTAAATTTATAAATATTTTAATGACATATTTTTAATCTCATTTCATATTTAAGATTCACAAACAGAACTTTCATCTCATGGAATTATTCGATTAACCTATTATCGAATTAGTGTAATTTGATCTTATTTCATATAGTTTAAAAATTATCTATCTTTAAATTTTAAATTTGTCACTGACTGATTATTCTCGTTGATTATCTTGGTATACCTAGCATGCACTTCGCAGTGTTAAATAAATAGTCCATCTATTTTTAAAAATATATTTTTTTATTAGTTTGTTCGGAAAAGAAATGATATATTCTTAAATTTGGTGACAATTTAAATTGAATTTTCCATTTTAGCTTTAGTAACAAGCTTCTATTGTCGTACAAATATCATGATATTCATAAGTTTTAAAGTTTTATAGTCACACAAATGATATAACATTTACTATTCGAAAGTCAAATAGGTAAATTAGGTAATATTGATCACCTCATGTTTGAATCCATTATTCTCTTTCTATTTGACATTTTAAAATTTGAAGTCAAACATGAAAAAGTAGATGTATATTGACCAGAACTCCATATTTCTTTTCGATAGTAATCGATTCAAGATGGAAATATGATTATATTTTATCAATTTTACAATATGATCGTCCCTGATCTTGGTGAAGTGTCCGCTAAATTCAAGATTTGAAGCTTATAAATTTTGAATTTTAACCTTTTTTATTGATATATATATATATATATATATATATATATTATATTAAATGAAAAACCTCGAGTCAAAGCTATTGATTCAGCCGCATTCGTACCATCAACTTTACATTCATCGTAAATCAATAATAAAAAGAAATTCTAACATCCGAAAGGCAAAAATTCAAGAGAAAGAGAAAATAAAGTAAACATGGTATTATTTAAGTACATATTATGCATTTTAGAAACAAAATACTTTAATAATAGACATAGGATAGTTTTTGTTTGCATTTTATACTGGTAATACTCTGATGGTATTGAACATCGATGCGATTTTATTATTGCTATAACCTCAAATTCTGCAGAAGCCTGTTCAAACAAAATAATACCAAAAAAAAAAAAAAAAAAAGTTTAATTTCGATACACTGATATATAAAAGAATTTTTACGTTATTAAATCATCAAAAAATAATTACTATATGTAATTGTCCATAATAAGTGAAAATGATAACCTAAAAAATAAGACAGATAACTTGTTATAACATGTTAAGTAACTAACACTCAGAAAATATATATTTTTTTTATCCTATTGGTATTTTTTTTTTTTTTAGAAAAAAGACAGCCATGTGCACAAAGCTTTTCGTGTTCACGCAAGGTTGGAGAAGAGCCGCACCCAAAGAGTGTGATGTAGACCACTTTCCTTAATACAAACAGCAATAATTGCTTCTATATTGGGTAAAAAAGTTATCCTTTTAAAGAAGTAGAACTCTATCAAATTGCACATAAATTGCTTAAAATATGTGTTACATCATGTGATGATATACTTATTAAGACAAGATATAATTGTTAAACAATTTTGTTTTGTATAATGAAGTGGTCAGAGATTAATTAAGATGTAGGACAATATGCATGTGCTCTAAAACAAGTGGGATTAGATTTCATGTGGGTTACTTAGAGCTTAAATTAGTAGGATTAAATCTCATGTGGGATTGCTTAATTAGGAGCTTAAATATTATTGGTGATATTATAGCTTCCTAAAATATCAAAGAAAACAAACAATCTAGAAGTTTCAAGGATTTTTTTTTAAACTCAAATATGTCTTTTAATTAGCATAAATATAAAGATTCAAGTAATATACATTGATAGTGTAAATAATATTTACCAAATGAGTGAAATTTTATCGAGGTAATTATAATAGGTTGTTATTTTATTTTCAGGTTACCATATCATGTTTACTATATATGAAGTTACCATTGTTATTATAAAATGTAGATCAACATAGCATGATGGTATAATGAATTTATTAACTTGGCAAGAAAACCTACCACAAATAGTAAATTAAAGCCTCAAAATTTCTATCATATATCATGGATGGTTTCAACTTGTTTGAAATTAAGACATACTCCCTCCGTTCTAATTTAGGTGATGTAGTTTGACTTGATACGGAGTTTAAGAAAGAAAGAAAGACTTTTGAAACTTGTGGTCTAAAATGAGTCATAGATATTTGTAAAGTTGTTAATCATTTCATTAATGGTAAAGTGGGTATTTTAAAGTTAAATTGTTACTAAATATAGAAATGTGTCATTCTTTTTGGGACTGACTAAAAAGAAAAGTGTGTCATATAAATTGGGACAGTGGGAGTAGTTATTATTGTAATTGTTTCATGCATGTACAGTATGAAAATATTTACACTATCTGATCTCTTGAAATGTAATTACGGGCTATTTTGTTCAACTTGAACTCTCCAAAAATGTTTGTCACTTGTGTTTGATTCTTAAATGATGCACTACTTATGGACCATTCGACATGCACCCCTCAATATTTTTGAAGAGTGAACAATATAGATAACAGGTAATTGTCCACAACTAGTGGAGTTGGTGACAGCAAAAATAACTTGTGCGTACATCTTAAATTTTAATAAATATATAGTAAAAAAAAAATCATTAGATTGTTAGTTACTCCTAATATATATTAATCGAGCCATAAAAAGAAATGTATGACTATCTTCTTGGTATATATTTTTGCGGAAGATCGTGGATATTTAACTAGCATATAATCACTCACAGAGCAAATAGAGAAGATATATATATATATATATAACACCATGATTATTTCTTCGTCCGAGCCTGCTAATCCTCGGGGCAAAAGTAGAGAAAGTTTTTCACAATGAATGAGTGAAATGTGTGACTATTTTATTGGTATACATTTATTAGAAATAGAGACTTTTTCTGCAGCGAATCAATAGAAAATTTGTGTTATAAAGCATCATTTTTCCATCTATTCAGCTCACTGGAAGAAACAAATTCTCATTGAGATATTGGGAAGCTTCCTAATTTTTTCGTATAAAAACACCACTATTTTTTCTTTTCTGATTGATTCAATCAAAATATTTATGAGAATAGACGCTGAATATCTTTTAGTAGTGAAAAATTTCAATAGGAAAATAGTGATTGTTCAGTAGTGATAATGAAAAAGATATACCACACCTTTGTTCATTAGCATAATTACTTCTAGCATTGGTAGCAGCAGCCCTATAATTGGGCAAAGGAACTTGATCATTTTCTATCTTCATGACATCTTTCTCAAGCAATTCATAGTGCCTCTTCACTTCCTCTGCTGATTTTCCACCAACATACCTAGCAATATTATGCCACTTATCAGGAGTGTCCTTGTCATATAAAGCCAATGCATCCTCAAATTTCTTGTTTTGTTTTGTTGTCCAAGTGGCCATTGTGTGTTGAGAATTAATTGAAAGAAGGAGAAGAAATTCTAGAAGAAAGTGGAGTACTTAGGAGTAAGTCAAGGGGATTGTATGGACAAGATGGGTAAGCTAATTTGCTATTTATAGGATGGGGGAGATCAAAGGTGGCACCCAAGTGTGTCACCGTCAATAAAGTGGATGAAAATCATAACGAAATTAATATTTAAATTCTAAAAAGTTAGGTGATAATTCTTTGAATTTATCTAAATGTTGGTGGATAGAATTCTTCGATATCTATGCTGATAACGATAAAAGCGGATCCAACTATTGAACACTTTATAGATTTGGATTCAAAAAAAGACAACATAAATAAGTTCTGAATAAATTATTTATACATATTCAATGCATTTCTTCGCAAAACATGGTTTTAGCCAAAGCAATCGGCCGATTTTGTTTAACATTATGGCAAGAGTAACTAAAATTCTGGCTCCGTCTCTAGTAGAGGTAACAATTATCTGATGAAATTATCAAAGTGCAAACAAGTTGACATAAACACTCTATTATTATATATAATAAAAAAATTATAAATATCCAATGAAATTATTGAGATACGTACAAGTTGCTCGGCTCAGACCAGGGCCGAATTTGGTGCACTTAATTGAGTGTTATATGTAATGATGCACCCATAATCTAAAAATTCTATATTCGTCTCTGACTCAGACATAACTAGTATTAAAAAAAAAGAAGAGAAAGTGTTGGAGTAGCAAGTTGGGGAATCTCTTTTTCATTTTCTAGGAGGGGATCTAGTTACACTTAAATTTGATTCTTGTCAGCAATATGAATTGAGACTAATGGGAAGATGCATGTGGAGAGAAAAATAGAATAAAGTGTATATCTACAGATAGACTTTTTAACTTAATTCATTTGAAGTATCTTTCTTGCTTTTTATAGTATCATCTTGAGCAAGTGGATCACCTAGAGAGTTCACCTAGCTGGTGGATAGGATTTAGATCCCTAATTTTATTTCTGACAACTTGTGTACAATGTTTTGAAGTGTTTTTTCTTTTAATTGTTAGGTGTAAGATCAAAAGTCTCATATTAATAGCTGAAAAAATTAAAATTTTAAGATGTAGGATCTATTAATAGTGTGAGATCTTTTAGGAAAAACCGTATGGATTTGGCCTAAAACAGATAATATTACACCATGTAAAAGTATTTTTGAACTGACTGAGTGCAACAACTGGGATCAGACCCCAGGTTCGGCTCGGATAAATATGAGGATGTGGGAGTGATGTGGGATGGGGGGTGCTTACCCTTATGAGCTTGAGATGTACACACAAGAAGAAGCTAGTTTGCTACTCAGACGATATGGGTATCACACAGTGAATCTCAAAAATTGACCCATGGATCGTGATACTGGGCCACATAGAACTTATAAGTTCGAGGGTGAAATTGTTGGTTGTGTGAACAAAAGTCTCAATGGTAGCTGAAAAGACTGGGTAGCTACATATAAAGTGTAGGATCTCTTAATGGTGTGTGATCTTTTAGGAAAAACCGTGTGGACTTGACCCAAAACGGGCAATATCACATGGTCACACCATGTAAGAGTATCGTTGGGCTGACTGAGACCAACATTAATAATCTTAGAATTATAGGTAGTTTCATAGTTCGATATGTCTGAGCATGGATTACCAAGCTACTCCCTCTGTCCAACAATATTTGCCCACTATACTAAAAATAGTTATCCAACAATACTTGTGCAGTTTGGAATCTATCACGTAGATCCTTTTGTGCATAAATCTTTATGCTCTGACTGTACATGTTGTACAGTAGAATATGATTCTTCTTTTTTCTCTTAATTTGATTTTCTCCTTGTTGTCCGGCATCCGTATTGAAGCATGACTAAAATTCGAATTCGTGTGAAGAAGTTTCACGTTGAGGTTAAAGCCCTCACTGATGAAGGTGACTCCATATCATCACTTGATCTGAGAGGCCGAGACCTCTAATTAACGATGAATATGATTCTTCATTGAGACAATAGCTTATGTTTTAACAGGATAAAAGTAAAATGTCTTCAAACAAATTGAATTGATACACTACTTTTGCCTAACAATTCTATTTCCTGATTTGGAAAGGTTTCCCTAAATAAAGAAAATCAATGTTGGTCCAAAGATTGATGGAATGATTGAAATTTTAGGTCACTCAATTTTTTTTATACTAAACTATTTTATAATAAAAAAACTCAATTTTACTTAAGTATCATGAAAGTCATCAAATTATTATTTTGTAACAAGAATATCACTCAACTTTGCCTAAATACCGTAGAGAGTCACTAGGAGAAACAAAGAAAAGATATTTTCTTTGATACTTGACAAAGTTATATAACTTCTTGGTTACAAAAAAGATTGTGATTTAGATGTGATTCTTAGGTAAAGATGAATAGCTTCTTTGTTACAAATAATAGTTTAGTGACTTTATATGATATTTGATCAAGTTGAATGATTTTTATGTTACAAATAATAGTTTACTATTTGGTTAGAAAATCCATTCAATAAGTATAAATATTTAACTTCGAATCTAGTAACTAAAACGAGTTAAAGTTTAGTGACAAATTTAATACTCATAACTTTAAATCTTGACTCCACCTGCGATTCTGAAGCCTCTCAAGATAATTAAAAGGGAGAATATCCCATTATAGACAAGTTGTTTGGAGTGGAGGGTCCTGATTCCCTAAATTGCATAGGTAATATCCTGCAAAAGTTGCAATAGGAATCTATAGATGTTGATATATAACAACAGTCTTGTAATATTTAAGAATCTTGTTATTTGAAAATGACATGGAATAAATCCCCACAATTTCCCCTAAAGTTTGTCTGGTTTTGCTTACAGCTCCTTCTTCTCTATGATTGGTAATCATGGAGGATATTTTATGTATAGCCTTAATGAACTTGTGAACTATGTTGTTCGAATTCTTCAAATTAACATCTATTGTGTGTCAAATCCTCCAAAAATAGCGCGAAGATTGAGGGCCCTTTTTCTCTGGAATTTATTTAGGCGCATTTAAGAGGACGCAATGTGTTAATACACTGCATTTGACTCGAATTTTATATATAAAATGCCTAACTTAAACCTAGTAGTAGCATAATCTATACAAAGTGCCTAACTTAACTCATTAGACCTGTACATTCAGGTCTAATGAGTCTCACGTGAAAATATTTAGTTGATGTTTATCAATGAGGCTCGAACCTAATATCTCTATTTATTATAATATCATGTCGAATTGTATCAATCGTATAATCTAAAAACTTAAACCGTTAAAGACGGAATAATGTAATTTATCATCTAATCTGGATATATTCAAGTATACTGGATATAAGCTCATCTTTTCAGAGTCAACTGTGTGTGCTACAGTGTTTTGACTATGGTATGCACTAGGATAAAGCTAATGGACTGCAAAAGGCAATTGGAAGTATATGTCACAATTATAAAGTTAAATATTTTTTTACTACTAACAGAAACTGAAAAAAAGTAGCTTTTCCGTGGAAATACTTTTGAAACCATGATTAAGTATAAATTATTGCTCTAATTTTGACAAAAGTATTTTTCATATTGATTGATTAGTCAAACACAAACTACTATTCTTCAAAATTACTTATTTGAAAAGCATTTCTGTCAAAAAAATATTGTTCATACTATAAAAGCTTGGCCAAATAAACTATTAGAGAGGAATCATTGGGCTGAATTATTACAGGATTCTAGTTAGAAATTAAAGTGAAATTCCTAAAGCATTATTCATGGCAAAATCACATCTATATATTAAAAAATCTAGCTTTTTTCCTTTTAAAGACAAAGAGCAGGATCATTGATACTTGTTTACAGTGCAAAGTGAGGTCATAAAAAGTGGCGAATCCAGAATTTTTACTAAAGAGGATTTCAAAAATAAAAATATAGTGATTGTGATTTGAACCTAGAACCTTGAGGTGAATTTTGAACCTAGAACCTTGAGGTGAATTTTGAACCTAGAACCTTGAGGTGAATTTTAAACCTCCTAAATAACTAACAGAAGATTCAAAATCTATATACACATAAAAAAAAAAAAAAAAAAAAAAATTACTTTATATATACAGTGTAATTTTTTGCCAAGTGAATTCGGTTGATCACCCTCACACACACACACACACACCCCGCCCTAGATTCGCCCCTAGTTACAAACAATATAAGCAACTGATAAGAATTGAAAATCTTTATGTCATTACCTTTCACTAATTAAGATTTATCCCCTTTTAGACAACTTGCTTAGAGATTCTTCGTTAATGCTAGAGTGGAGGGGTCCTTATTCACAAATTTTATAAGTAATATTCTTGGAGAACTTGCAGCAAGAATCTTATGTACATATATTCAACAAAAACGGTCTGATGTATAAGAACATAGGATTTTCAGATTCCAGTCCCACCACTAAGAAACTAGTATGTTCTTTAGCTCACTAGTCCTCTTTCAAATGATTGGTAAATGGTAATCATGGAGAATACTTTTTTTTTCATAACGATGGTGCCGGACTAGCTTGCACGCACCAAGGGGCAGAGTTTGATGTTGACCTAATATTTATAATCCTGTTTAAATCTTAGATCCATCTCTACGCGCAACTCGATTATTCCAGTGCACACCTATTACCTTCCACTAGCTATATTACTAGGACTCTTCAAAAATGACATCAGATGTATGTCGGATCCTTTCTTCAAAAGTAGTGCATTTTTGAAGGATCCGACACTGGTGCGACAATATTTTTGGAGAGTCAAGCAAGTTAGTCCGCTAGTACATGTTGCCAAAAGTGTTTGTAAACAGGTTTAAGATACTAAACATTTCTAGTTTCCAACCATACATAATCTTAAAGGAGGACAAACAACAACAACATACCTAGTGTACGTCCACGCAGTGGGGTCTAGGAAGGGTAGAGTGTACGCAATCCGTACCACTATCTCGGAGGTGAGGTAGAGAGGCTGTTTCCGATAGACCCTCAGCTCAATTCTTTTGTCTGCCTAATTCTTTTGTCCTCTGGCTTAGTCTAATTTGAGATTTTTTTAATCAAAAAGATTCTTGTTTTGAAGCCTTTCAATTGGACCTTTTTTTTTCAATCATCTGCTCAAATATCGGACAAGAATTATCAACTTTGGTGACTTATCAGAAATCAAAAGAGGCAGACCTTTTTAAACTTGTCCAATCATGTTCTAGTAAAAACTTGAGAAGTACACCAAAGGATGAATAGAATCTTCGAACCAAGGGAAAAGTAGTTTGTTCAAATGAAGATCTCTAATGGAATGGACGGCTCCATATTGACATTTTTTCCAAAAAATTATATGTTTATACTACATCTAGATAAACATATCAGTAAAGTTGTTGCCATGTGACTGGAGGTCACAGGTTCAAGCCGTGGAAATACTCTTGAAAAAATGCAGAGTAAGACTGTGTACAAAAGACCCTTGTGGTCCGGCTGTTTCCAGAACACCACGCATAGCAGAAGTTTTAGTGCACCGGACTGTTCTTTTACTACGTCTTGATCCATTATCACGAAAAGTTTTTGGGACAGTGATTTAAGATCCTGAATTCCACTAGTCAAACATGGACATCCCTCACACATCAACTTGTGTTAGTCGTGTGAGTCACAAAGTGAACTTTTGGCCCCGGTTGTACAATGAAATTCCCATTGCAAGATTAGACACCCTTTGAATGTTTGGACAAAAGAAGTAAATCAGAATTGCTTAACAAAATAGTTCAACAAGAAAATATTGTCCACTGTGTCAAAAGAATCCTCCATATTCTAACGAGGAGCAACTTTTGCATATGGAATGGTCATATATCCATTGTGCAGCACCTTCATCAGTAGGGGCTGGTTCGGTATCAGCAGGTGCATCTGTGGTTGCAGCAGGCGATTCTTCACCAGCTAAATCGAATTCATTGATCAACCCTTGGATAGTTTCTTTATCCAATATATGGAAAGCCTCTCCTACTCCTACCATAGCAACCTTACACTTCGTGCTTGTCAGCTTTTCACCTTGCAATATCTCCCTCAACGCGAAGAGTGCATCCTTAAGCAGACTTCCTCGTGAAGAATCAGTGAAATTCTCAAACCTACGCTCCAAGTATGTTTTTGCAGCTTGTGACCGGGATCCAATGGCAAAAACTTGATATTCAAAGTAGTTACCACTAGGGCAATTGTATTAGAGGTGAGTGCCAGATTCGTCTAGCGACCAACTAGCAAGCCAGCGACATAAGGTCGTTTCCAGGACCGTTGATTACAAACCTGGCCCCAAAAAGATGTCAACAGAATATAGAAGGAAAAAAGACATCAAACATTTTGAAATTAGAGAGTTCCTTTTATCAAGTAGCAGCATATGCATGTCTATGCATGTCAATTTTGTAATCTAACAAAGGGAAACAAACAAATTATTGGGTACTAAATATCCTACCTCAAATAATCTCATAATAAGCGAGTTCGATTTTTGTAAAGATAATTTGCTTAACATTAAAATATCAGATAATCTTTAGTAATGCAAGGGAAATCCGATCATTAATGACTAGATAAAACACCAGGAGTGGTCTGATCCCCTATTTGATCAGACCTTTTTATTGATTTTAACGATTGGATCTCTCTATGAATGGAAAAGGGTGCTTCGGATGGGGAGTAACCACTAGTGATAGGGCAAAAATAGGGTAGAAGGACAAAGGAAAGAGCGATGCCTTTCGCTGTTATTGAAGAGGGAAAGAATGAAATTTCCTTTAACTGCTGTTTGGGCATCGAATGCTCTAAAGCAGCTCCTTTTCCGTTCTTTTTATTGTGTGCAGGGAGGGGGGAAAGAACTTAATAGCTCCTCGGTGATGTCCTGACGGCTAAAAGTGTAAGGAAAAGGTGGAATATACGCATTAGTTGGGTCTTCCGGTTTTAAGAAAACATGGGAGGATGTTAATCATCTTCTGCTAAATAGCAAAGTCATATCAACGAGTTAATTTGGATATAGAAGCAGAGGAGTAAAAGAGGATCAACACCAAGAGATGGAATGTTATACCCCAATCTTTTACCTAGACTGGACGGGAGGAAGAGGAACTCAAAGAGCTTTTGAGGGCGAAGAGAAACCATCATTCAACTGCAAATGACTTCCATTATTCTAATGCGAACGACTCTTGTTCTTTACGCTTATTTTAGCTGCACTTAAGGTATATATCCATACCAGTATGGCACTGTAAAGTACTTGTAGAGAAGTACTCAAGCTTATAAAACATTGAGACTTTGAAGCCAAAAGGCATTTACTCAACCAAGTCACGTAATGTACGTTCATCCAGTGAAGGATGCACTAGTTACGTCCATAAAATGTTTTAGATCAACATCCACTGACATAAGAAAGAACTCAAAAGTAATCTTCACGTTTCATTCATGATCTCGTGCTTTATATGACCTTAGGCATGTGTCACTGGAAACTGGAAAGGGCACTGGTACATTACCCGACCACATCGAGGTAACTGTTAAACCAAGAGTAGCTCTTAGGTCAACCAAGTTGTTCAATGTAATAGAACTTCACCATTATCAGAGATCTTTTCACTACAACTAACATAAAAACATTTTTGGGACAAATCTAGAACAGATTCTTTTAACAGGAACCTCAGAGGAAGGACCATTCTGCACACATCAACGTTCTTACAACCAAAGATAATATATCAACAACAACAACATGCCCAGTATAATCCCACAAAGTGAGGTCTGAGGAGGGTAGAGTGTACACAGACCTTACTTCTACCTAAGAGATAGAGAGGTTGTTTCCGTTAGACCCTCGGCTAAAGGAAAAATAGTCGAAAGCAGTCCAGAAAAGGAAGAACCAAAGATAATATATCCATTTCAAAAATTGGAATGTCCAACTTTTCTTCATAATCCATGACAAAACAATGTACCTTTACCACACAAAAGAAAGTCTTTTGAAAGATATCATAGTCCACATACAAGCTACAAGAAACCATTTTACTCACAACTAGATACAACTTCTTCCTATTCTGTTTTGAAAACCTAAAGTATTTTGTGAGCCCTCAAGTTCTTAAAAAGCAATGGTGCACCCATCGTCTTAAAATTTCGAATTCACCTCTAGATAGAGGGATCAATTTGGCTAAAAGGTTGAATCTTTATTAGTCTTCTTGTTAACTTAAATCTGTAGTAATTCTAGAGATTGAATTTTCCTTTTATGTAGTTTGCGCTTTCTTGACTGGTATGGAAATTAAAAATGACATGTTTTGACTTGATACGAAGTTTAAGAAAATAAAGAAATTTTTGAATGTTGTGCTCTTAAATTAAAGTTATGTCAAATGTATCAAAACTTTTTAATTTTGTGATCTTAAATATGTCACGTAAAAAATTGAAATTAAAATACTGTCAAAAAAGGAAAGGATCATTCTTTTTTAAAACAAATTAAAAAGAAAAGTAAGATATTCGTCTTGAAAAGGGAGGAGTACCTTTTTTTTTAAAAAAAAAATGATAAATGGATCAGTGGGCTAAAAGGTTGCTTCTTTATTAGTATTACAATTTCCTATTTCAATTTGTTATGACATGTTTCTAACCTATATGTATAGTAATTCTAGATGTTGAAGTTCCATTTATCTTATTGCTGCTATGTATGTATTTATGTGCTTACCAGTTGGCTATTGTCCGTGCTACGTAGGGTTCAATGTTGATACTCGAATATTTTAAGATATACATAATTCTATCATTTATAATTGAGAATCTTCATTTATTTAGTTGATAAATTCTTAGATATGCATATATTATTTTATTTAGATTAATGAAATTCATGTAAGAATATTTTAAGTTGCCAATTATTGTGATTTATAATACTTTTAATGTAATTTTTAAATATAATAATAAATGAAAAATGATAAGACAAATAAATTGAAATGGAGAGGAGTACAAATTTTCGATATAAGAATATTTTAAGTTGTTAATTATTGTAATTTTATAATATTTTAAATGTAATTTTTAAATATATAATAAATTAAAAAGAAAAGTATGATAAATAAATTAAAATGAAGAGGAGTAGAAATTTTTTCGAAGTGAGTCGGCCTGCTAAGCATGTATTTCGACTGAGTCGTGTCTGCTTCAGTTGCTCCAACGGCTACTTCTTATATAGAATAATATTTTCTGTTTGATTAATTCTTTTTGTTCTTTTCTGAGTTGCTTTGTTAATTGAAGGGTGCTTCTTGTTCTTGGTAAATGGTGGTTTTCTTAAAATCTTTAATTTAAATTAAATTATAACGAGGAGCCTTAATTTAATTTTTTAACAATCAAATATAATTTTATAGCATTATAATTGCTTCTCTCCTTTTTTCTTTAGCAATCAAATACCAAAAGAATGTATTTTTTCAAATACAATCAAAAATGAAAAAAAAAAAATGTACAATACATATCTGGTAGCAGATACATGTATCTTTGATATAGATACATATTTTATACAATAATTATATAGTTTCTACAAACCATCCTATACAGATACATATTCTATACACATCCTATACATATACATATTCTATACAACAATGATACAATTTATATACACATCATATACAAATACATATTTTATATAACAACTATACAGATTCTATAGCTGTAATAATTATTTAGATACATATTTTATATAATAAATATACAGTTTTTATACACATCATATTCAGTTTACATAGAAATCTTATACAAATACATATTCTATACAGTAATTATATACATTAGCAAATCAGAGTAGATGACCACCCACGACGAGTGTATTAGCGTTGCGTTTGCTATAAAATAAATTTGTGCATCATCTTCAAGTGTTTTTTTTTTCTTAAAAAAGAGTAGATATAATGGGGGAGAAACTCTTTTTTAGGAAGAAATTGTCAAAAAGGAAAGTTTATCGGTAAGAGAAAGACACTAGTAGCCTGTTTGGCCAAACTTATTTTTTCCCAAAAGTGCTTATTTTTTTAAAAAATTGTTTATTTTAAAAAATTGAGGTGTTTGACCAAGCTTATGGAAGAAAATAAGTATTTCTGGGGAGTAAAAAAAAAAGTAGCTTCTCTCCAAAAGTACTTTTGAAAAAAGCACTTACGAGAAAAATATACTTAAAAGCACTTTTAAAAGTTTGGTCAAATATTAATTGCTGCTCAAAAGTATTTTTTTAATTGTATTGGTCAAACACAAAATGCTTCTCATCAAA
This sequence comes from Capsicum rhomboideum, assembly GCA_031232105.1. Classification (NCBI taxonomy): domain Eukaryota; kingdom Viridiplantae; phylum Streptophyta; class Magnoliopsida; order Solanales; family Solanaceae; genus Capsicum; species Capsicum rhomboideum. The sequence continues at coordinate 8,638,239 of CP124714.1, read as the reverse complement.
AGTATTTTTTTGAAAAGCGCTTCTAAAAATAAGCTGATTTTAGAAGTTTGGCCAACCAGGCTACAGGACAAGGAGCGTATCTTTTTCCCTTTTATTTAGTCAACAATTCTTTTTTTTTTCTTTACTTTACTTTACTTTTCCTTTTTTTTTTTTGGGTTTGACTTTCTTTTCCTTTTAATTTGGTTAGTATTACATTTTTTATGCATAACAAAATAACTAGTGTTTGGAGATGTTCATGACTTAATTTTACTAACGAATATTATTCAAGTATTAAAATTGATTCAAAAATATTTTCTGTTTACCTGAAAATTATCTGCTTTGACTGGTACTGCATATTATCAATCGTATTAATCTGAAAATGGAAATTCAACTATACCTACCCGTTTTATGGGTACATTTGGATACATGCACCAGAATAAGAAGGAAGCTGGCAATAGATGGTCTTTATGGAAACAGAGATGGCATTAATTTAAGATTAATGTAATCCAAACTATTGGCAAGCTGATGTAAAGGTACAGGGCAGACTGGTGCTATTGGAGTTTGAACGCAAGACCCCATACAAATATTCTAACTTCCGTGTTCATGCTCTAGATGCTTTCTTTATGTGAACGTTATTTCAAACATTTTAATTAATTTAGTTTTAGTTGGGTCCGGATTTGGTTTAATATTTTACTTGATTTAATTTATAACCAATAGAAAGCTGACATGTATTTAATAAAATTTTTAATTATTATTTAAAAAAGGATCAATAGTTGTAAGGGTATATTTGAGCCATAAAGGTGGATAGAGGGGTATTTTAGGCCCAATAGGTAAAAGGGGGGTATTTTTATGCCAATTCCAATACTTAAAGGGTATTTCTGGCCCTTTTCCGTTTTACTAATAGCTAATTTTAATATTAGCTAACTAACTTTAGATTAATAAAATAGAAACATTAAATAATTAGATTACAAAATTATTAATAAAAATACTAAATCATTAGAAATATCATTTGGTAACATTTTTTCTTTTTTATTAGTTATCTTCTTTTTTATTTTTTCTCTTTCTATATTATTGCATTTTTTAGAAAACAAAAATAAAATACAAAGATAAAAATATTTACTAACTACTTTTAGATTAATAAAAAGTACTATAACAATTAAATAACTAGACTACAATCATAATTTATTTTTTAAAAAAAATAAATAAATTTTGCACTAGCTTGTTTATTAAAATCTATGATAGTATCATGGAACAAGCTAAATATACCGTGATAGTATCATGGAGGTAGGTGAAGGATTGAAGCAAACATCAATGATATCACTATAATATATAGATATAACGTGATGATATCATTACGGACTGAAACAAACATTAATGATACCATGACAGTATATAAATATATTGTGATGGTATTATTACAAACTGAAGCAAACCTCAATGATACCATGCCCATATACTGTGATGGTATCATAAAGGTCTCATTGAAGGATTAAAGCAGACATTAATGATATCATGGTAGTATATAAATATATTGTGATGGTATCATGGAGGTCTCGCTGAAGGATTGAAGTAGATATCATTGATACCATGACAGTATATAGATATATTGTGATAGTATCACTACGGACTGAAGCAAACCCAATGATACCATGTTAGTATATATATAAAATGATGGTATCTTGGAGGTCTCACTGAAGGACTGAAGCGGACATCAATGATACCATCACAGTATATAGATATATTGTGATGGTATCATGAAGGATTGAGAAGTGTCTTATTGATGATTTGAAGTAGACCTCCATGATACCATGCATGTATAAAAATATATTATGATGGTATCATGAAGGATTGATGAGTGTCTCATTAAAATATGATACTATGCCAACATATAGATATGTTGTGGTGGTATACTGAGGAGTGTCTCATGGAAGGACTGAAGTAATCCTCCATGATACCACCACAATATATGGATATACTGTGGTGACATCATGGAGGATTAAGGACTACCTCATTAAAGGATGATACCATGTCAGTATATAGATATACTATGATGGAATACTGATAAATGTCTCATTGAAGACTAAAGCAGTTCTTCATGATACCATAGTAGTATATAAATATACTATGATGGTATCATGGATGATTAAGAAGTGTCCTATTGAAGGATGATACCATGTCAATATATAGATATACTATGGTGGTATATTGATGAGTGTCTCATTGAAGAGTGAAACAGCCCTCCATGATACCATGCTAGTATATAGATATACTGTGGTGGTATCATGGAGTATTAAGAAGTGTCTCATTGAAGGATAATACTATGTCAACATATAGATATAATGTGGTGATATAAATCATGTTTCATTGAATACTGAAGCAGTCCTCCATAATACCATGTTAGTAGATAGATATACTGTGATGGTATCATGGAGGTCTCACTGAAGAATTGAAACAGACATTAATGATACCATGACAGTATATAGATATACTATGATGGTATCATGAAGGTCTCACTAAAGGATTGAAGCAGACATTAATGATACCATAACAGTATATAGATATTCTGTGATGGTATCATGGAGGTCTCGCTAAAGTTAACTGCTCATCGAAAGCCATCAAGTCGCCAAGTCGGTTGTTGAATTCTACCCATCTTATCTCCATAGCTCAGAATATCATTGAAATCCCCCGCGATGCACCACGATAGTAGGGATTTATTCTTTAAAGACTTTAGAATGTCCCAAGATTGCCTCCTACGATTTGTCTCGGGGCAACCATAGAAACCAGTATATCAAAAGTTAGGAATCCCCACAATTCGCACCTCCACATTGACAAAGTGTTTCTGAGAATTGATTACTGAGCATGTGTCCCTCTCACGTCATAAAACGGCTAAATCGCCGCTCTGTCCTTCTGGGTCAACAACACTCAATCCTTCAAAGCCTAAATTATCGCAAAGTTGTTGTAATTAGTTAGGGGGCATTTTATGTAAGAGGACATTTAACTGTAAATAGTTTGCTCCTATAGAGCATGAATGTACTTTCTCCTTTTTAAAATAGTATATATAACTAGTTATATATGAAAATATGAGCCCCCAATAATTATCGGGCCCTAGACAATTGAATAAGTGGCCTAATGGACTAGACGCCCCTAAAGCATAGATGTGTTGAGCAAATTAATAGGATGTTCGAACTTTTCTTGACTTTAAAGCAAGCTTTAAATTGAAAAATTACCATAAACTTCCCTCATTTATTTTCTATTGCAATTTTTGGAAGTAGTAAAAGACCATCATAAATAAATGAAAGATGAGGTAGTCAAATAAAATTCAAAAATAGTTAGTGACGAGATTACATGAATCCGATATTAGTTGTGACCTATTTTGCTCGAACTTAGGTACAGGTGTTTAATACGGTTGTGGATCTAGAGGTTGGATCCTTCATGATTTTTATTTTAAGATTTGGGGTTCGAATTCAAGTACGGATATGGGTGCGATCATTCGACTAAAACTAATCTAAATATTTAAAAATAAAGTTTTTTTATGTCTAAATTTTGAGATATTATGTATAAAATATACAAGATATTATGAGGAAACAGTATTGATCAAGAGGAGAGTTCCAAGAGGTGATATAAGAATTACTGATATAGAAATTTTTATATACATGACACTCAATTTTCTTCAATTTTACCTTAGGGTTTATTTTATTACAAAATTCATTGTATCTGTCCGATTTTAATTTTATTGAAAATGTAACATTTGTATTATATCACAAAATCAAATATGGGAGAGTTGGAATTTTAGACACTTTTAAAACTTTAATTTAGGATTATTCTTTGCATTTCTCAAGTATTATTTGCTTTAAAAAAATAACAACTTGCATCCCTCGCAAGTATGATAGAAGACAAGTTCCAAATTTCAATACATAAAGAATGAATAAACTAAAAGTGATGTTACAAGACAAGATCAAGCCTAACATTTAATGGAAAAGAGACGTACACACAAATTACGCATATTGAACAAGCTCCTAGTAACCCCTACTCTTAACCAATTTCATATACGGTATTGGTGCTTGTTCGATAGTGAATAGCTTCACATTCCCTTATTTATAGCAATAAAGAATACTCTTCTTTTCATGTTTGAATCCAATCTGATTAATAATTTTATTTAGAAGAAGTCATCTCCAAAAAACAAAGTAAGTCAAACAAATTGAAACGGAGGGAGTATCACAACTAATACACATGTATTAGATTTTCTAATTAAAATTTGAGGTGATGTACCTCTTGGACGTTAAAAAAGCGAATGAAATCAAAAGTGCACCGATATTATAAACAAGGAGGACTATTAGAGCTCTACGTTAAAAAAATATGCATTTTGAGTCTAAGCCAAAATATAAGCGACTATTATAATCTTTTCCCCAGCATATTGAAACGGAATGTCTTATGTATGACAACACATTGCAAACATAAACAAACCTTTACATTACAAAATCAATCAAATTAACAACTCCAAAGCAAATAAAAGAAGTTCAAATTAAACACAAGGAGAGTAAAAGTAACATTAAAAATTGTGTAAGTGTAGCGGACCTTTTGCAATGACGGAGGAAGCAGGAGCTGTTGCTGAGAGAAAATGGAGGCCATTGTTTTTCTGTTTGGATGGTAAAATTTGCAAGTGTTGGAGAGTGTTTGTGTTAATTATAATACTCACTCCGTCCCATTTTAGTTGCTCATCTTATTAAAAATAAATATACACATATTAGTTGATCATATTAAATGTGAACAATTATAATTCCAATATTCATTCTCATGCCCAATGCATATCACTAATATGGGTAAAGGGTAAAATAATAAAATTCATCATTCAATTTATGATTTCTCAATCACTATATAAAATAGAATGTGTCAAATTAAAATAAGACGGTGGGAGTATTAATAAAATCCTGCTTAAGCCTAGTATGAACGCGGAAAAAAAGAATTAGTACTAAGATAGTTAAAACAAGGCAGTCTGGTGGGGAAGGGTTTGACCACAAAGATTTATTGTATGCAGTCTTACCTTGCATTTCTGTCAGAGACTAATATCTCCAAGGCTTGAACTCGTGAAAACATTAGTATTAAAATATTGCAATGTTGAAAACCAAAGTAATTTTTGAAATATCGGGGTTCAATCCCTCTCCATTCGTGTACTTTTGTTTCGTAATACTTGAAGCATGTTGACTTGACACTTATCTCTAATATTTATTAGGAGTTTATTTTACTAAATTAACCTTATTAATCTTGTGTTGAAAATCTACCTTTAACTACTCCCTCCATTTCAAAATAATTGATCCTTATTGACTTGACACTCCTTTTAAGAAAATATTTATTAGCAGTTTATTTTACCAAATTAGTTTTATTAATTATACTTTAAAAATCTAAATTATTGAGTATTATACACTTTATATAGTCATTTAATGATAGGGGTAGTATTGAAAGAATATAATAAAATTCTTTTGATTTTATAAATTGGATAAGTAAATTAAAACAATTAATTTAGTAAGAGAGCCAACTATTTTGGAACGGAAGGAGTACTACTTAATACTTTTATAATCATTTAATGATGTGAATAGTATTGAAAGAAAATGATAAACTTCTCTTGATTTTATAAATTAGACAAGTAAATTGAAATGATTACTTTTAACAAGGGGCCAAGTAAAATGAAACGAACGAAGTAAAAGGAAACAAATGAAAGAGATTGATACTTCATTCATTCCTTTATAAGTGTTCCTTTTGGGTTATGAGTTTGTTCCTAAATAAATATATGTTTAGGTCTTCAAGAATACTTTGATCATAATCTTCCTAATATGTATTTAATTAGAGGTAAATTGGTAAAGTTACCTTTAATTTTCAAGGATCCGGCTCCTCTTCATTTTCTTCCTCTTCATTTCCCCAAGTTCCTACTTGGATGGAAGCCACATGTCATAATTAAGAATTAAAGATTGAGATTTAATTACCTAAATTAAGGTCCTAACCAAGATTAGAATAACAAATTATTTATTTATTTACTTTTTAAAATTTGTCGATCCCACAATTCTAGCCAAAAATTATCTCATTAGTTTATTTAGAAATTCACTATTTTCCAATTTTTACGAGCTTTTTTTGGTACATGGAAAACAATGAATTTTTGAAATAAAATTATGAGATACTTTTTAGCTAGAATTATGGGATTGATAAATTTTAAAAAGTAAATAAATAAATAATTTTTATTCTAATCATGATTAAGACTTTGATTTAGGTAATTAAATCTCAACTTTTAATTTTTAATTATGACATGTGGCTTTCATCCAAGTAAAAACTTAGGGAAAATGAAGAGGAAGGAAATGAAGAGAAGCCGAATCCAATTTTTAAAGAGTGAATAATTTATTAAATGATGTGTTCAAGTAAAAAAAAGTATTTTTTTTAGAAATAGAGGAAGTAGTGATTAAGCTAATATTTTAGTACTACTAATTATTTTCTTCAGCGTTTCACAAGTCACAAAAATTGAAGCAAAAAAGGTGGAGCTAATAGGAAGGGAATACAGAAAAGTAATTCCCAAAATAAGAGAGAATAAAATATACAAAAGGATATTCGAAATAAGATGGGATGACTCCGAAAGAGAGTGACGCTGACCATTAAAAGATATTGCCACTTATCAACTTTAGATATTGCCACTAGATACGATTACGTTTCAGCTCATTAATGATATGATCCTAAATAAAAAGATATGAAAATTGAAAATTAGTGTAAAAGATATAGAGGTTGAAGATTAGATTAAAAGATTAATAGGTAATCGAATGTTATCTAATTTCATTTCTTAGTATTTTTTTATTATCCTTTCTTTATCTTATTCTTCAATTTTATTAGTATCTGTTAAATTTATTTCATTGCTTTGATTATCGAAGTATGCATTGTTGCTACTGCTCTACTTCACTATTATCTACTATTGTACTTGGCTTCTTTACTTTATAATGTTTTTAATATATTTTACTTGAGTTGAGTATCTATTGAAAATAACTTCTCTTTAGGAGAAAGATAAAAAATTGTCCACACCCAAAATTTACACCAGACTAATGAATAATGATTGCATAACACACTTCTTTCACATATCAGTGAACCATAAATAGTTAACGCATTAGACCAAACTAATGGATACATAACACATTTAAACCAAACCATGGATAGATGGTGTCCAGGTCAGTTTGGCGCACCTCAACTAAATCCACGAAATATCTGCCACCTCCCACTAGCAACAGATATTAGGTAACTTTGTCAACCAAGGCTAGGACAGAACCATGAAAGATAGTTAATACGTATTCTCATCTTAGTTTTGAATATGACACTGTTTAATATAGCATTTGACACTTATATTCCCAAGTTCTACCAGTTTCAGTTTTTTTTCTTAACATTAGCATTTTAGAGTCTATACAAATATACAATATATTCACAATTTTTTTTTTTAACATATTTGAGCAAGATGAGCAAGAGCTATATATAATTGATCTTCAAAAATGCTGACAGCATCGACCCCGATAAATGGCTTCTATATACACATATCAAGTTCTTGCTTTAACAAACTGCAACGATCCTGTCAAAGAAATTAAGAGAGCTTCTTATAGAATGAATAGCCAGTTTGACCAAACTTCGAAAAAGTACTTCTGAAAAGTAGTCGTTGCGTAGCAATTTGTACTTGGTCAAGAATCCAGAAGTGCTTGTGGGGGAAAACTATTTTTTTCAGCTTCTGAAAAACATTTTCTGCTAGTAGTCAAAAACACTTAATTTTTTCTTAAAAGCTTCGCTAAACACTTCAACTCTTTAAAACAAACACTTTTGGCTTCCCATGAGCTTTCAACAAACAGGCACGCAACCCGAGCACTTGTTTAAATAGGAAAGAATGCATAAAGGAAGAAAAAGACACAACTGGATTTGCAAAACTTGTGTCACTGAGGAAAAAGATTGGAATAACACACCTGCTATGTCCAATTGTTGTTGGATCGAAGTTGAGTAAGCTTGTCCCTCCAAAGAGCTACATTACCCAATACACAAGTGCAAATTAGAAGCTGTAACCAGGTAACAAACAGAAAAGTTTATACTAATCACCAAGAATTTTTCAACTAAACAGAAAACAATAGCAGACGAGTGAACAAGCTGACTAATATGTTAAGAGTAGGTTAGAGTCACACATTGGTTGGGTAATGGACTGGTGGTCTGCTATATGAACTTGCACAATTCTTTTTTTATGAGCTAGCTTTTGGGGTTGAGTTATACCTAGGTGCCGTATCTTTACATAATACAGACCAGGCAGATAAAAACCCTCAATTTTACATTTTTGTGCTCATCTGAAAACATTTCATGTACTTCCGAGCACCTCTCCTTTCTCCCAATTAAGAAAACGCGGGAAAGATTGATAGGAAAAAAGGGCTGCTGGTATAACATGTAGATGTTTATTTCGACTTTAACAGAAATGTTCAAAACACCACTTTGGTCAATTATATTGATTTCCAGATGAAAATTTAAAATCCCTAAGAAAAGTTCCCCCATCTCCAATCCCTCGCGGAGAGAGGACCAGTTTTACAGTAAGCACGAGTGCAAAGAAGTGTTTTTCACCATACTGAGAGGTTGTCCAGAAACGAACTTGATACCTGATAGAAGTCCAAGTTGACGCCTTCGTCTAAGCTCCTATTCCATGAGGATATAGATTAATTTGATTACTAAATACTACAGTGCATTCCATTAGTCCAATTATTTCGCATTTAGAGCATAGAATATTTTTGACCAAATCCTTGGAAACACTGATAACCATACTCCTATATTTTGGTTTTGACTCATTTATACTCCCACCAAATATTTTGCAGCCATAAAACTTAATGTCTAAATGCAATCTGGTCGTTCACAATCATGTTGTCCCTGCAAGTTTCCACACACGTACAAACTCTCCATCTTTACAGTTAAAACTAAACAAAAGATTTTAACCACATGAAAAGAAAGGTAGATAGACCACAAGATAGTTATATGTTAATGTTCAATATAATATGTAGGCATGTTAATAAAGTCTACCTGCATCTCTGTATCGTTCTTCTACTGCAGCAACCAGCATGTTCCGCACAAGAATAAATTCCTTTTCATCATTGGATGGCTGCCCAGTAGGTCTGAATCCATAATGCGAGTCAGAACTATATTTTCTTCAAAAACGGAATTATACTAAGGCATCATCGTTACATCTGAAAGCAGAGATATCAACAACAACAACAATAACATACCCAGTGTAATCCCACAAAGTAACATTAAATCTTTCAGCTAGTTTTGAATTTTCAAACTAATGTTATTCACTTATATAACAGAAACCAAATACGTACACTATATTAAATTCAATTATGTGTGGTACACAAAATTCAGGCGAATCAATAGATGACTGTTGAGGTACCAAGATCGCCATATTGTAATTTCCCCAAAAGCAGGTAATTTATTTCTCCATGATGTAGTTATTATGTAATTCATGGATTACTTGAACATCGTCACTCCCATTAAAAAGAAAAATATCAATTCAGCACGCATTTTGCAATTTAACAGACGACTTGGCATACAAAATACACATAATGAACATAAAACAATTTTCCCCTACTTTCCAAATGCAACTCCTTTTGAAAAGTACATCTATAAAACATTAACTTACTTGTCAAGCCCACTGAACAATAGGCCCGCAGAAGTAGCAGAGCACGGTGCAGGATCTGCAGATTCAACAATCCTCACGCCATCACTGTACACCAAGTTCTTATTGACTTGTATTGGCACCTAAGAAAATTATAAACAACACAAGTACTGATACGTCAGTATTGTTTGGTTCACAAATATAATTCCACCAAGCTATGACACCAAATTGTAAAAAAAAATTGAGTTTGTGGTTTAAAGGGGATTGTTAACGACTGCATAGTCGACAGAATTAGATAAAATGTTATCCTGTAACGACTACATTGTCGACAATTTGTACTGATACTTCAATGATTTTAGCTTATAAGCTCCAACTACTTTACCTTGCATTTCACAGCGATGTTGATTGCATCCGAAGGACGAAGATCAAAGCTAATACTCTCAGCATCATTACCCAACTGTTATCACGACCACATGAAAGTTGATAAAGCAGACTATAAAAAATGTACACGCAATTGGGTAAGTATTCAGCAAATAGTACACTTTACACATACCTTGGTTAGGTATAACTGAGCAAGATATGCCTCGTGCTCTCTCTTGGTAACTCGAACAAGTTTAACCTTCAAACTACAACCGTCAGATTAAGCTTGAAAAAAATGTGGCATTTACTGGTAAATGCACAAACAACAAACTTACTGCATAGCCCATCTTTTCGACCATTTCCTTCAAAACTTGATACATTGTTGGTCTGGCCTGAAAAGGAGCAAATATACCTTTTAGTAACAGCATTTGACTGAATGGCCTTATCAGAATCAATATGAAACAGAAGTCGTACAAGTTGGACATTGAGTACAGCGGCCATGAGCAGCACACTTGACATCTCCACTATTAAAACAGAGAGACAACGTTAGACAACCTTTTTTGGAAAACACTACCAAATGACTGTACCCTCACTAAGAGAATAAATGAATCATTTACATACAAACAATTATAGGAAGAAGCAGCCCAGTCCCGTCCTCCATCCTTAACACAATCGCTGGGCTCGGAGCATAGTCATGTACATGAATCCCCTGTGGAGTGTTATGGATACATTTCACATGCCGTCCATCTCTCATCTTGATCATGAAACCATCTTTCCGTCTTTGCACTTCAACTACACAGGATGATAGGGAAGTTACCACAAAATTGTATCGCATTTTATCACCAAGAAGTGCGGCATACAGGGGATGACATGCAGAAAAGATAGGAAAGATTCTAGAAAATAGTTCATCATCATATTGTAGAAAATCCATTTCCAAAAAAAGTAGAAGGTTCCATCTATGGTTCTTCACAACCTTACTGATAAAATAAAATTTAGCGTGATCCGTTTTTTCCAATAAATGTTAAGTGAAGATATAGTTTTATCCACTTGTATGAACGCAAACAACACACATCTATACATCAAAAAGAATGTCAAACACAAAGCAGAAATATTACACTGAAGAATAAGATCAACATACCAGCTTCAGCAACGCTAGAATTCACATAATCAGCATCACTTTCATTAAAATTCTCGGCCATGCTACCATTGTCATTTGAAGATGAACTGAAACTGCATTGGATCAACTTGCTTACACGTGATCGTGGTAGTAGAGGCACATTAACCCGCCGGCTAGATATCCCATTAAACCCCCAGAACTCACTTCTCAGCATCTTAGCCTTCACTATAGATGAATTGATGGTACCTGTTCGCTTTACATGAACCAAAGGGCAAACAACAGGCCCTTGCAGAGAGCTCATTTTGCCTAATTTGAAATCCATTACACAACGATTAGATTATAGTCCAGTATATTTTTTTTCTTTTAGAATAACTGCTCTTATACTTTGACCAAACACTTTAAGTGTCCCGGTTTCGAGTTTCATAGCTGAACTATTAGGTATGTGAGTTTCCTACTTGAACTATCACTGACTATATATCAAAACATACTTCAAGTGAACAATTGACAGTTGAACTGTGTTTTGATAAATAGTTGATAATCGTTCACGTAGGAAACTCATGCATCCGATAGTTCAGGAACTCAAAAAAAAAAAAAAAAATTACTTTAGGTGTATTTTTTACCGTTAACTCTTTATATAAATTTTCAACATTGTTTTTCAGATAACTACAGTGTCTGAATCGACTAATTTTACAAGATACTTGCAACCTCCAACCAATACATGTATTGGATAACTACTCACAAGGCATTTTTTATTAGAAAGTTCATATATAATACTTTCTCCGTTCACGTTTACTTATCATGTGTACCTTCTAAAAAGTCAAACTATATAGAATTTGACCAACACTTTAGATGTGCTTCTTGTTTAAAAAAGAATGACCCATTTGACTTGGTATGGAGTATAAAAAAATAAAAAAAAAAAAATTGAATTTTATGGTCATAAATTAAAATTATGTCATATATATCAAAATATCCTATAATCTTGTGTTCTTAAACATGCCATGAGAAAAATTAGAATTAAAGTATTATTAAAAAAGAAAAGGGTCATTTTTTTTTAAATAGATTAAAAAGAAAAGTAATTCATTCTTTTTTAACGGAGGGAGTATTATTTTCGTCATATTAATATATGAGACGGATTCCAACTTTTATTATTCTTCGTTTAGATTTCAAACTATTGAATTAATCTAATTTATTTTAGCTTCATAAATTAGTCACATTGACTTTCTGAAAGCGAAACGTGACAATTAAAAGTGAATCGAAGGAATATTTCACACCTGAATTACAAAGTTCTCCAAGAAAAAAGGCTCTTAATCTTCAGTAGAACTCCAAAAATCAACAGTTTCCCATCACCAATTCATAGTTACAACGACAAAATTTACAGTACTGAGTAATCACAGTGTTCTTACAAAGTTATGAAGAATATAAATATTGTTCACAAAATTTTATTGAAGTAAGAGATGTATTGAATAATTGAAGGTTGAAGAAGAGTTTTGAGTGAGAAAGAAAAATGATTGGAAAAAAGAAGATATTTGAACTCTTTTTTTGGTTGCATATATAGTCATTACATTGTTGTCGTACTTTATGTGAAGCTTCGCTCATTTCTCAATTAATTGGCTCAATAGTCTCTTAAGTTTTACGGGATATTTTATTTAGATATTCGAATTAATATAATTAAAATATTTTTTTTAGACAGGCATATTTTATTTAATTTTTTTTTTTTTTATATATGTATTCTCATTTATCTATCAGGTAGTTAAGTTAATCACACAAAGTATGTCATTTTTATTGGTTATACTCATTAGCTTCAATAAGCCATAAAATCACATATATTTTCTATTTGAGGATGATATATAGGAAATGAAATTTATATGATTAACTTCACTATTTAATAAACAATTGAAAATACACACAGAACTTTTTTCAAAATTTAAATCAAAAATATTTAATTAAAACACTATGTATTAGGTAATTAATTCAGATTCACACTTGGGATTTCTTAAAGAGGAAAATATTTTCATTCATCAATTATTTTATTTTAAATATTCTGAATTATATTAAAATAATCAGAATATTTGCATCCAAGGATGTGGCCTAGTGGTTCAATAAGTGGGTTGAGCATCATGAGGTCTCAGGTTCAATTTTTGACAAAGACAAATATTAGGTGATTTTTTTCCATCTGTTTTAATCTTGGTGGACAGAATTACCTGGTACCTATTGCTGGTGGGAGGTGACAGATATCTCGTGGAATTAGTCGAGGTGTGCACAAGCTAGCCCGGACACCATAATTATCAAAAAGCAAAAAAAATCAGAATATTTGATTGATTAAAATATGTTGTTCTTTGAAAATATAGGCAGTTGTATTTTCAGACTATATATATCTTGAGACCACTTGGTTTAGATATGACTTCTTGCCTACTATGTACTGAGTTAGATCTATCCTCCACACATTCAGTCTAATCTTATCTGCTAATTATTCATATGTTAAAATATATATATACTAGATAATTACTACAGTAATAATTATGTTTATGAGAGCTACCATTGACGTCTAATATTGGTCGACCTTTACAAAACTTTCATTTAGAAGTCCTTTTTTTAAGGATAAGTATGTTTTGATATTTGGTGTATTTTCCTGACAAGTTCACTTTCACTTGTTATCTTTTCATATATATATAAACGATAAAAAATTAGTTTCGTGTGAAATCCTGGATCCTTGACAATCATACAACTCTCGTTAATAAGTCATATTCTACATAATTGATAATTTGATAGCTTCATGTGAAAAAATTACAGTCAAATACCATTCAAACATCTAATTTACAAAATAGGTACATAATATATACGTTTAGTTTATACTAAATATATATTATACATATATGATATATCTATACACTACATATTTATCGTGTATACTTCGAACATATACGTAAATTTTCCTGTTCATATCGTATGTATTGGAGGTTTCCATCCTCTTGCAATTTCAAAATATATCAAAGGGCAAAGTGGAAGGAATTGAACACTCAAGAGTGTGGACTATGCACTCACAATACTAGATTTTCACTAATTTCAACATACAAGAAAGTAATTGTACAGAGAAAATGACCTCTTATGGCCATTTACAATTTAAATTAAAAAATAATATTTTTAGATGTCATGTATGTTGTTTTCATATTTTTTATGTGTGAAAATAAAAAATCTAGAAAAGAACAAATATAAAATTTAAATAATTTATAAAAGACTACAAAATCGAAACTAACTTTTATAATTTTGCAATTTTTCTTAACTATTCTGTTACAGAAAAGGGACGTGTTAAAGAAAAAACTTACCAATTGAAAATATCCATGAAGATGGACAATGACATGAAAATTAAAAAGCTGCTGTCACTATTCATAGCCTTGAATTTTTTTTTTTTAAAAAAACAAGCAACCTATCGGATCAGATCACTTTTTCCTCATCTGGTGATCAGTATCTGTGTTGAAATTCGACTAATTCAAATTCTCACAAAATAATTTGATTTTAACAAAAGATAAAATGTTTCCTACCAAATACGCTTTCGTTTCTCTAATTTGATTTGACATCTCTCTGTAAAATGAAAGAGTACTTACTACAACGACTATTGGACCATTTAGATGTTGATGTTTTAATTTGTATGGCTTAGTTAAGTATCCAACTTGTAGACTCAAAGTATATATGGTCTTTTCACTAAACTAGACGACTAAAAACTTAGCAAATGGAAGTGTGACACATGTAAACATTTTAATCAATTTTAATTGTATATATATGTCCAAATATCAATTATTGGTGACTCTCCCTATCCATGCCATAAAAATTAAATCACTTTTCTAGCTTTAGATAGTGAATTATTAGAAGAGAAGACAAAAAAGAGAGGAGACCTTCTAATGACAATGAAATCATGCACTTTTTTCATATCCATTTGATATTCACAAATTCTTAGCTTGATTAATTTAGATTGGCGTCAAATAAAAAGCTTCAAATAAAAAGCTTACATGAGTGACTCTTGACTTTGTATACACTCTTGAATCATACACCTAAATTCTGAAGGGTAGAATCGCGATAATTAGCTGCAAGTAAAAAGAAAAATGTGCACAGATCGATGTGTACACATTCTAATTGTTCTAGTAAAAAACCATTTGCCTTGTGATAACGTATATTGAATTAAATTAGTTTTGTCTCAACATATATTAAAAAATCTCGTCCTTACGCGGACGATATTGATTTTTTGTCCCTAATTCTCGGTTTTAAGTATTGGTTTAGACAAGGGGGAGTTACTTGGATGTTAAACATCCCTCACTTTCAACCCTAAGATTGTGAGTTCGAGTCACTGAGAGAACATAAAGGGTGATAACTCCTATGAAGGGGTAAAAAAAAATACTGTTTTAATTAGGGAAGTGACTAAATCTGATCCTTAAAATTATTGAAATCTGTCCTCATACTTCAAAGAATTTGAGTTCTTTCAGGTGAGTTGTTAAATTACTGTTAGTCTTGAATAATTATTTTAGTCTATCTTAGATTTTGTAAAGTGAATTTATTTTATATTTTTTTTACAAGTTATGAAGAATTGACTTTACTTTTCAAAGATGCAGGGATTGAAGACTTTATGGAAGTTCACTAGTTGGTCATTATTAATTTCCCGACTATTTGATTGTTGTTATAAAATAATATATCAAGAACATAATAATTAAAAAAGTTAAAAAAGTAGAAAAGAGATGCTTGTGAGAGATTTTATTTCTTCACTTCTTGATATATTTACAAATACACTAAGATGTCTATTTATAAGCATGTAACTTGGATATCAATTTGGCCAAGTAACTTTGGTATTCAAATTCAATTTGAACGACTTTGAAATTCAAATCCAATTTGAATAAGTAACTCTTGGTATTCAAGTTCAATTTGCCTACTAACTCTTATCTCTCATTGATGACATTCACACATATATATGTCTCATGACATTCATATTACATAACACTCCCCCTTGGATGTCCATTAATAGATAATGTGTCTCGTTAAAACCTTATTAGGAAAACCCAGTGGAAAAAGCCTAGTGAAGAAAAAAGAGTACATACATCTTGTAATACGCCCTTAGTGTTGCCTCATTAAAAACCTTACAAGGAAAACCCAATGGAACAAAACCTTGTGAGGGAAAAAGAGTACAACGCGTATTAACTCTCCCTGATGAGAACGTCAATACAGAACTTGAATCTTCACATTTCAATCTTGTGCATCATCTTTTCGAAAGTTGCATTAGGTAGATATTTTGTGAATGAATCAATCATATTATCACTCGAACAAATCTGTAACACGTTGATATCACCATTCTTTTGGAGTTCATGTGTGTAGAAAAGCTTTTGGTGAAATGTGCTTCATTCCATATCCTTTTATGAATTTTCCCTTTAGTTGGGTCATGCATGATTCTCGGCTTGTTTCATGAATAGCTATTATCTCAACATGATTAGACTATCAGTAAAATAATATGGTATGACAGTAATCCTTCATGGCAATAGATAATATATCTATAGAGAATCCTTATATCGATCATATGAATATCCTGTATATTCAAAAGCTTAACAATAATCGTTAGGATTAACACATCCATATAGGGGTTTTCATTTGCAATATGCAAGTGATCTTACTTCACTATTCCTATGTAGGAGTAAAACTATATCATGCTCATAGTTATAGCAAGATGTATAAATGCATCAATTGCACAAGATATGGTACTTTATGACCAATCCATTTCTGCATGTTTTCCATTTCAACTTCTTTCACTAGATAATTTATCGCTTTTGAAAACTCTCCAAGAGTTCGAATAATATTCAAATCATCAATTTACCCATTATAAGGATTATAAACAAGTTTCCTAGAAACTTTTATATGCTTCAGACATTTTGAATCCTTCAGGGATTTTCATATAGATTTTGTTAAGTGACAATATTCAATCATTTTATGTGTGACATCTTCTAGTGTCTGGACTGCAAATCAAATAAGTTTTATGCTTACCAAGATGCATCCTTCCATGTCACTTGATAAATATTTCTACGTCAGCATGCTTAAATAGACGTAGAATTTAGATCTTTACAATCCTTTTACAATATTGCGCCATATTGTATCAAAAATATCGTCGACAGTATATCATTTTGTATTGGTTCGCAATGTGACATAACATTTTGAGATCTCATCACTTCATTATTTTCAGGTACCTGAACCTCTCATAAGGTTTCATGAAGTGTTACGTCGTAAGCTCTTCAAAATCACATCCTTTTTCTTATTATGATCATTTGCTCCTTATCCTTTTCAAGGATTATCTCATTTGGAATCGATTATGATCTACCATGCTTTATGCATGTAGTAGACTTTGTCCTTCAGGGACATTCAATTGGAGCATTTACAGCTAAATATGAGATCAATTTTGGGTCAGCAAATGCTCCTAGCATTTGAACTTGAATTATCTTTTGAATGATGATCTGATGATAATTCCTAACATATTTCATAGTTTCTTGTTATCTCCCCCTTATGTTAGGAAAACTAACATACCTCCTCTATCTTCTTTGAGGAATCCATCTTTGTGCATCATGGTATATTCATTACTCTTATACCGCACATCGAAAATTACTAGATGAAATATTTGATTCCCGACCTTGAACCAATTGAGAGGGGAAAATTAACCATAATTTATTGGTCTGATGCATATAAGTGTTATAATATGTGATTATCATATTTCAGACCAATCACATGAAGTTTTATTCTCATAAGCAATGATTCAACTATTTATTGGAGGCATTCAACGCCAAACTAATATTATCAAGATGAATTGTCTTGATTACACAATCTAAAAATTATGTTCTTAACTCAATTTATATTGAGCAAACAACTTTATGAATGTCAAACTGTAGGTTGACAACAAACGTACATGTGATCATTTTATAGATGCATCTATTTAAGATATCACATGACAGGTGAACGGGCCCATATTCACCTTTTATATTTTTCAAATTTTAAGGGATCCAATCCCAACATTAGTTGGTCCAACCAACTTATCATGAGAACAAGCAACATACAACAATTATTGAATAATCTTTTAGTTCTTCATTACATGTCAATACTCAATGAACATCTTCGAAATGTCATAATCGTTTATGCCAACTTATGAACTTATTTGTACTAGTAAACTCCAAGTTTACCATGACATATGATTTTTGCTTTAGTAAATTTCAGATTTACTATAACATGAATAAATTTTCAGATTTACTATTTCGGAGTATATTTCATAATATTTCTTCTCAATAATTCTACCTCTTTTGAAGGTGTTACTCCTATCAAATTCACCTCAGGGAATGGATCTATAGTTTTAACAATCAAAATTCTCATTCCCAGAAATGGAATATAAATGTGCCTTAAGTCTATCAAATTATGATAGCTTAGAATCTCTTTCAAGATATTGCATGAGCAAATCGAGGCGTACATATAATGTAACGAAAGGTTTTGTCCTTTGCTACACCCATATTCATATTCATAAATTCAATCACATGTCTTCTTTCAGACATATTATGCATTGCTACCACATTCACTTCAGGGAATGGAGCATATTTCATGACTTTTCACCAAAATTTTGCCTTAGTCATCATTATATCATCAATATGGTGCATCGAGATTCAAACTCAACGTCTTAGCCAAATAAAAGGCATCTTAGGCCATAGATCGATGGGACTTTAACCTAGTATCTTATCATCATGGTGCACCAGAACTCTAATCCGATGTCTTACCCTTTTGGGGCGATGGAGCTTGAATCCACCGTCTTACCTATAAACACATATTAAACCAAAGTATAACAGGACTCACCCTTGAGCCTTAAAAAAATCTTACCAAAAGAAAATTAAACATGAAAATCAACTATTTGGGATTCACTTGCGTACATCTGTTTTAGCAGACAATAACTTACATTAAGACAGTGAAAGAGATTTTCTCACCATTCTAATCAAACCTATAATACTGATTTCAATAGTATTAGATCCAGTACGTACACATTATACTATTAACGTTAACAAGAAGAATAAGAATATGTCAACCAAATCTGTCCAATGGTATGCTAACCGAGAAGGAATATATATATATATATATATATATGAATTATATATTGCAAACTAACCTTCCATGATGTCCAATAATTAAATCAATAAAGGTGAGCAACTAAGTATAAATCCAAAGTTCAAACTTTGTCTAAGCAAAAGTTTTCATGGGCAGAGATTACCACCAATATCATACCCCAATCGAAAATACCTTAGCCATACCTTAGCCTTATCTTGAGATGGTAGAGTCTCGTGCTGATAACGTGTTATAAAATAATATATCAAGAACATAATAATTAACAAAGCTAGAAAAGTATAGAAGAAATGCTTGTGATAGATTTTATTTCTTCACTTCTTGGTATATTTACAAATACACTAAGATGCTTATTTATAAGCATGTAACTTGGATATCAATTTGGCCAAGTAACTTTGGTATTCAAATCCAATTTGAACAAGTAACTTTGGTATTCAAATCCAATTTGAATAAGTAACTCTTGGTGTTCAAGTTCAATTTGTCTACTAACTCTTATCTCTCATTAATAACATTCACACATATATATTTCTCATGACATCCATATTACATAACAACTGTAAGTATTATTTTCTATTTTCGAACATGCTATCGAATTATGCCATCGTCTTGAGTAGAAGTGGACAGTCGTGCCACTCTTAGCCAATTTTTTTTTTTTTTAAAAAATAATATTTACACATGGCCTCCAATTAAACGAGCTATGTCACTGATTTTAAATCCATATTATCTAAATTATACCCGCGGACCCACTACCCTTTTAACTCAAAACCCTCATCCATTCGCCTCTTTTCTCTTAATCGATCTCAGACCCAAATTTTGCACCATTTAGCTACATAATTTATCTGTCGCTAAGTCTTGTTTTTCGAGAAATGGTGTCTCCCAGGGGTGAATCCATGTTAAGAGAAAGGGTGTCAAGCGAGACCCCTTCATTGGAACATTTTACTAAATATATATACACACACTATGCAGGATAATGAGATATATTGAACAAAATGACACTATTTAACTAAAGATTTGTTTTGGCGTGTTGATTCAGAGCTGAGTTTGCTTCTTTGAGGTTGGGGGTTCGAACCTTAGCCTTTGCATCTTTTTGAAATTTTTTCTTAAAAGTTGTGGTTAAGTAGTATTGAACCTAAGACCTCTTCTTATTGGAAATTCTTTTGGTTATGTAGTATTGAACCCAACACCTCTTCTTGTTGGAAATTTTTACGGAAAATACTTGATCATGAACACTTGTAAGGAATTCTCATAACTTGAGGCATGTCAAATGACACTGTCCTTAAGGATATTTCACCTGATGTAGGTGTATCCTCCAGGATTCAACAAACTCTTCTAATATAAATTAGGAGCCAGAATCTAACAAAGATTAAATCACAGAAGAAAAACCCAGCACAAGAATATGGTCTATGGACATAAGGGAATTAGAATGATCTTATCTTTCTTTGTCTCTCTCTCAATAAGAAAAGGATAACCATATCTATTGTTAGTATTTGCGGGTTACGGGTCGCCCATGTGTACCGACCCGACCCGACCCATTTCGTTTTTATCTGATAAGAAGATAAGATGAAGTTATATTAACTCAAAATTTGGAGGGAACGGTTACAAAGTAACCTCTAGACTGCTATTGAAGATCCCCTTTATATTTTGTGTTTCTTTCTCAGGAAAATGATGGAAAACACAGACAACAAAATAGTGTTAAGAAGGAATACGAATTTCGATCTTCACTTAACAAAAACACCTAAAAGCATTTAGTTTGTGATAAATAGAACTCTATTTCCTAGTGATTCAAAGGTGATTTGGGGCAGATTCGTGTGGTAGCAAGTTCAACAAATCTTCTGTTGTTTTAAGGTACACAATTCATTGTCCTTGCTCCGTAAAATTAACATTGGTATCAGAGCTATGGTTAATTGCCCTTACTTTGCATGTTATTTCTCGAGTTTAAGTGTGAAAAACTCTTGAAGTGTTAAATAGAATAGAGCCCCAGAAAGAGATTGGTACATGAATCGATCACACAACCTTCTGATCTGAAATCACGCTACCATTGCGCCATGGATCCGGTTGCAGATCTGAAGTTTACTTCGATTTCTACACAATACAAATCTATGAATTTCTTTTCTCATTCTCTGATAGGGATTAATGCTTTTGAGAAAGAAAAAAAATCATTTTTTTTATCGATCTGCCATTAATTTCTTAGAAAAAGAAGAAAAAGAAAATATATGGTAAAGTGGGAAATCTTGTGGAGAAGAAGAAAGAAAAGGAAATTTGGGAAACGTGTATACTAGTACTAGAAAATAAAGGGACCTTCTGGTACTCCCTATATTTTATTTGGGAATATGAAGCTAGTACTATGGGAACATGTGTACATTTAAAATTACTGCCTTTCATTAAAAACGTGTTGTGCAATAGAGTAGTTGGTATATGATTGTGTGATCGATTCATGTTCCAATTTCTTTCTAGGGGGATGCGTTATTGACTACGGCCTACATATTGAATAAAGTCCCTTCTAAATCAGTATCTTCTACTCCTTATGAACTATGGACTAGTCATAAACCAAACCTTAATGATCTACGACCTTGGGGTTGTGCTGCATATATTAAAGATCGTTTTGGTGAGTTTGGTAAACTAAGTCCAAAAGGTAAGAAATGTATATTTATAAGATACTCAGAACACTCCAAAGGGTATGTGTTCATTGGTGTATTAGAGGATGGAAGTACTACTGAAATTGAATCACGAGATGTCACATTTCTGGAAAATAATTTTCCTAAAAAGGGTGAAATAAAGGATAGTGAGCCTCTTTAAGAAATATTGAATTTAGATGATCAAATAATGACGTCGGACATGCGTGATAATCCATTAGATCAAGAAATAGTTCTTGGTCCAAGTGGGAGTTATGATTCTCAAAATCCTACAGAGGAATCTGAACTTCAATTACGTAAGAGTACTAGAAAAGGTGTACCTAAACGAACTTATGAGATTGAGGATTATGTTTTCTTGGTATCTCCCACAGAATTGGATGAACCTAATTGTGTGACTGAGGCATTATCGAGCCCTGGAAAAGATGAATGGATGAAAGCGATTAAAGAAGAATTAGAGTCCATGAAAACCAATAAAGTCTGGGATCTAGTTGACCTTCCTTCTGGGCGTAGAGCTATTGGGAATAAATGGATTCTCAAAGTTAAACGCAAATCAGATGGGTCAATAGAAAGACACAAAGCATGATTGGTGGCAAAAGGTTTTACTCAAGAAGCTGGAATAGATTATGAGGAAACTTTTTCCCCAGTTGTGAAGTTCACCTCAATTTGCATACTTTTGGCTATTGTTGCACGTTTGGATTTAGAATTACACCAAATGGACATGAAGACCGCTTTTTCTCAATGGAGAACTAAACGAGGAAATCTACATGGTACAACCTGTAGGTTTTGTTGTTAAAGTCCAAGAAAAGAAGGTTTGTAAATTGAACAGATCAATATATGGCCTAAAGCAATCTTCAACGCAGTGGTACCTGAGATTTCATAAGGAAGTGATTTCATTTAATTTCACCATGATCGATGAAGACCATTGCATCTATGTGAAGAAGTCCAATGGAATGTTTGTGATTATTTTGCTTTACGTGGATGATATTTTATTAGCTGGAAATAATTTGGAGTATGTGAAAACTGAAAACTGTTAAGTCATGGCTTTCAAAGTCATTTGACATGAAAGATATGGGTGAAGCATACTATATATTGGGTGTAAAAATCCAAAGAGATCGTTCCAAGAAAATTTTGAGTCTATCTCAAGAAACATACATAAAGAAAATTTTGGAACGCTTTCGAATGAATAGTTGCAAATCCATGGATAGTCCTATAGCAAGAGGTGAAACTTTAAGCCTTGAAATGTGTCCAAGGACTGAAAAAGAAAAGGAAGACATGTCTTGAGTACCATATTCTAGTGCTATTGGGAGCTTGATGTATGCTATGATGTGTACTCGCCCAGACATTTGTTATGACGTAGGTCTGGTTAGCAGGTATCAATCCAATCCTGGAAGAGATCATTGGAAAGCAGTAAAGAGAATTTTTCGATACCTGAAGGGAACTGCAGATTATTCACTATGTTATAGTGGATCTGATTTATTCATAAGAGGTTATACAGATGCTGATTGGGCTGGTGACCGGTATGATAGAAAATCTACCTCCGATTATGCTTTCTTACTAAATGGTGGCGTATTTCGTGGAAAAGTAAGAAACAAACTTGTACAGCCCTTTCAACCATGGAATCTGAATTTGTGGCTTGTGCATCTGCATTACAAGAAGTTGTTTGATTAAAGAGATTCTTTGAGCATTTGAATATTGCAAAGAATTCAAAGGGTCCCATGATTTTATATTGTGACAGTCAAGCGGCTATCGCATATACGAAGGATCCTAAGTATCACAGCAAAACCAAACACATTGACATCAAGTATAACTTTGTGAGAGACATAGTATCAAGTGGAGAAATAAATTTACAATACATTCCTACACGAGAAACGATAGCTGATCCCTTTACAAAGGCGATAACGAGAGACTTGTTTGAGAAACATGTTATGACTCTAGGTTTGCGTAGGATATGATTATATTTCTATATTGTAAAATAACTTAATTGTTATAATATTTTTATCAATATAATACTCTTGAATTTATGTTCATATCTCATATGCATGTGATAATGTGTTTTATTTATAAAGTGTGTCGAACAAGTCGCGAGATTGGCTCTCTCACATGAGCAATCGCCTCTTACGTCGAAGAACTTGAAGAGATGAGTTCTACCATAATATTATGACTTGTTTTGCAAAGCCAGATGTGAGTTTCTATGAGAAGATGGATTTGAGGATCATTAAAGAAAGAAACTCAGGTTAGACATTTAAAGGGGTCTAGACCAAGATCTGTACGATGTTGAATGACTAAAAGAATAAGACACACGCACCAATATAAGGTGAGAACATCGTAGCACGTGTTTCATACCACATGTGCTTAGCGACTATTGGGTTAATGAAAGAATGAATCCCTGCTACTTCATTGTGTGAGACCCTAAAAGTTTTATTAATTTTTCATTGAAATATCCGTTGACCTTTAACTGTTTCTTGAAATTTCGATCGATGTTGCTACTTTAGCATGTTACTAATAGCCATGAGTGATTTCGGCAATGCAGTGCATGTCTAGGAAAGCAGTTGATTTGGAAAAGATAGATTCGAGTAAAAAGGGAAGACGATTAAATGAATAATTTAACTCATATACAGAATCCGACTATTACACTAACCATATAAGTGTCAAGTGTAATTGTGTATGTAAAGTTAAACATGAACTCGAGTTCACCTCCTTAAGAGGATGAGGGATCGGATAAGTAACTACTGAAGTAGTGAATAATGTCTGGGGTATTGTGAGTAAAAGTATCCTCATATTAGTAGCGAATTCTTTCCATATGTGATTGGATTCCTACGTGTAGCTTGTAAAACCTTAAAGGTAAAGCTCTTGATGCTCACAGGTCGCACGAACTATTTGTCGTATGAATTGGGTGTCTTGTTAATGTTGTACGGGCTCGGATCTTGTCCACCATGTGCGAAGTGGGAGATGTTAGCATTTGCGGGTTACAGGTCGCCCATGTGTACCGACCCGACCCGACCTGACCCGTTTTATTTTTATTTGATAAGAAGATAAGATGAAGTTATCTTAACTCAAAATTTGGAGGGAACGGTTATAAAGTAACCTCTAAACTACTATTGAAGATCCCCTTTATATTTTGTGTTTCTTTCTCAGAAAAATGATGGAAAACACAGACAACAAAATAGTGTTAAGAAGGAATACAATTTTTGATCTTCACTTAACAACAACACCTAAAAGCATTTAGTTTGTGATAAATAGAACTCTGTTTCCTAGTGATTCAAAGGTGATTTGGGGCAGATTCGTGTGGTAGCAAGTTCAACAAATCTTCCGTTGTTTTAAGGTACACAATTCATTGTCCTTGCTCCGTAAAATTAACATTGGTATCAGAGCTATGATTAATTGCCCTTACTTTGCATGTTATTTCTCGAGTTTAAATGTGAAAAACTCTTGAAGTCTTAAAATAATTACTCACCTGTTAAATAGAATAGAGCCCCAGAAAGAGATTGGTACATGAATCGATCACACAATCTTCTGATCTGAAATCACGCTACCATTGCGCCATGGATCCGGTTGTAGATCTGAAGTTTACTTCGATTTCTACACAATACAAATCTATGAATTTCTTTTCTCATTCCTTGATAGGGATTAATGCTATTGAGAAAGAAAAAAAATCAGTTTTTTTTTATCGATCTGCCATTCATTTCTTAGAAAAAGAAGAAAAAGAAAATATATGGTAAAGTGGGAAATCTTGTGGAGAAGAAGAAAGAAAAGGAAATTTGGGAAATGTATATAATAGTACTAGAAAATAAAGGGACCTTCTGGTACTCCCTATATTTTATTTGGGAATATGAAGCTAGTACTATGGGAACATGTGTACATTTAAAATTACTGCCTTTCATTAAAAACATATTGTGCAATAGAGTAGTTGGTATATGTGTAGTACATGTACTACGTTTATACCAACTACTCTATTGCACAACACATTTTTAATGAAAGGCAGTAATTTTAAATGTAGACATGTTCCATAGTACTAGCTTCATATTCCCAAATAAACTATAGGGAGTACCAGAAGGTCCCTTTATTTTCTAGTACTAGTATACACGTTTCCCAAATTATGTACTACATTTATAATTTCCACTAAGTATTACTGCCTTTCATTAATTTAATTAATAAACAGGAATAATTACTAAGGAAAAGTGGGAAAACGTGTTGTGCAAGTGCACTGCTTGGATCTTTGCATACTAGTTCTTTCGAATAAAGAATAGATCACGTGGGTTTTGATTCCGTGTGATAGTAATTTAAACCAATTTTATATGTGGTCTAAATTAATTCTAATTTTGGCTATTATTTCAATATCTAAAGTGTATATTTTTTTTATAGCCAAATGTTGTGATTGTGTATAAATATATATAAATCAATTTTTTATGATATGATAATTTTTGTTTAAATAAAGTATGTGTTTAAAATTAAATTTGATATTATTCTTGTCTCTTTAGTCCCTAAAGTTACTTTCAAAGATTTTGTCTTCTATAAGAAATTGTGACATATGTTGTTGCATTAAATGGTTTAGCCATTTTTAATTTCTTATTCCCATTTCAGATATGGCTAAACGGGAACATGCTCAAATTGCTCCAAATGGGAGTGGTTTTGAAGGACGAGCGAAAGGAAATCGTAGAAGAATACGTCGCAAGAGGACTAGAGTCTATAATGATTTAGACTCTGAGCCTGAAGTCATAAGGAATGACTCACGGACGCTGCAAAGTCTGAATAGAGAGAAAAGAGCTTGTAAAAGGGAAGGAAGAAGATTACTTAAAGAGTTCAAGAATATCAAAATGGACCAAGTTGAAAATTTACCAAATTTCCTCAACCGTTTTTGTACTAAAATAAATGAAATTTATGACAACTACATTTATGTTGAGGATTGGGATGGACTAGGCATATTGTACAGTTCCTTACCAGATTTTTGGAAGAAAGAACTAGCCGAAATCTATCACGACTTTGGTCCAAATGAACCATTATGGAGGTTCACTTTGGCCTTAGAAGCTAGGTGGCCAGCATAATCTCATAGTATCATAGTTTAGTATTTTAAAACTTGTATTTTTACAAATTCTGTTATGAACACATGTTAAATATCTATTATATGCATATGTGTTTGTTCTTTATTATTTGCATAATAGAACATTGCAAAATGATTAAACTTGAAAATTTTTGTGATTAGTCTTCAATTTATAATATTACACATTAAGAAATTATCTTCTAATTTTGGTCAAATGTTTAGTTCGTAGATGATGATTGAAAACTTTCGTGTTCTTTCGATTTTACACTAAGCATGAAACCTTTATGTGAATTGATTTGCTTAAATGTGTAAGTCACATGCATTATTGATAAATATACTTGCGTAATTGTCTCTTAATAACAGACATGGCATCAAAAAGCATAATTGTCGACTTGAACAAAGGTGAAAAACTAAATGGTAACAATTACGACATTTGGAGTCGTAAAATGTGGTATGTACTGGAAGAGCAAAATTCTCTCGAAGGTATTAACCATGTTTTATGTCAACCAGAGGAGGGTAACACTGCACAACACAAAAGAGACCTTGAAGCTTATAAGGCTTGAAAAATGGCTGATTCCGTTGCTCGTGGAATCATTGTTAGTTCTGTGGTTGATGACCTCATTCATGAGGTTGAGGAATTTCCTACTGCTCATGCCATCTGGGTACACTTGCGAGGAACATATGGGGGTACATCTGTCACCTGCCTCAGACAGCTGACTATCAAGTTTGACACTTACAAGAAGCGTCACGATCAGAACATCAAACAACACCTTAGGGTGATGTCTAATAGGATAGCTCAACTCAAAAGTGCTGGTTATGTTCTCTCGGATGAGCAACAGGTTCAGGCAGTGATTCGGTCTCTTCCCAACAGTTGGGAACATTTGAAGGTTAACTTAACCCACAATGATAGCATCAAAACTTTTTCTGATGTTGCCCGTCATATTGAACTTGAAGACGAGCGGCTTGGTGCTGCTAAAGCTGCTTCTAATGCCTTTATGGCAGAATCAAGTGGTAAGAAGTCTTTAGGCTTCAAGCGTAAGAAAAATTGGAAAAAGAACGGGAAGGGTAAGGAGATCGAAGAAGGACCCTCTGAGAAAAAGAACAAGCCAAATTCCAAGAAGGGAAAAAGGTTTTTCAAGAAGAAAGACAAGAGCAAGATGAAGTGCTACAATTGCCAAGTTCTGGGGCATTTTGCTCGTGATTGTCCCGAGCAGAAAAATGTAGCATTTCTAAACGCATCTCTAAGTGCTATATATGTTTCTAGCACTGCTTTATTAACTGAATCTTATCTTATGTGGATTGTAGACTCAGGAGCCACCGACCATGTAAGTCGTGATCGAGAAGCATTTGTGGAGTTCCATCGAGTTTCACCTGGATCAAGGTGGATATATGTAGGAAATAATGCAAGACTTGAAGTCAAAGGAATTGACACTTGCAAAGTAGACTTGCGTGGTGGCCGGTCATTGATGTTGCATGACGTCCTATATGCTCCAAAGATTCGACGAAACTTAGTATCTGTGTCTGTTCTTTTAGATGTTGGTTTCAATTTGTATTTTCGTCGTAGTGGTGTTAGAATAACTCTAGATAATGTTTTTTTATGGTTTTGAACTTCGTTATGATCGCTTTATCCTTTTAGATTGTAATCCTTCAACTTATGATTATTATGTTGATCGTTGTGTAATGACATGTTATTCTAGTAATAATGATGTTAATATAATTACATGGCATGCTAGATTGGGTCACATAGGGCAAGATCGAATGAATAGATTGACTAAGGAAGGACATCTAGGTTCTTTTTCCGAAATTAAAATGCCAACTTGTGAAAATTGTCTCGCCGAAAAGATTACACGTAAACCATTTGGAAAGGCTAAAAGAGCTGAATTCCCACTACAATTAATCCATTCTAATATCTGTGGTCCAATGAATGTGAGAGAAAGGTCTGGTGCTTTATATTTCATTACATTCATTGACGATTTCACACGCTTTGGTTATGTCTGTTTGATTTCCATAAATCTGAAGCACTTAAATGCTTTAAAAAATACTTGAATGAAGTTGAGAATCAATTAGATAAAAGTATAAAGGCTTTAAGATCCGATAGAGGTCGTGAATATTTGTCAAATCAGTTTGAAGAATTGTTTACTGAAAAGGGCATTATCAGACAGTTAACTACTCCTTATACACCTCAACAAAATGGTGTAGCTGAAAGAAGGAATAGAACATTATTGGACATGGTAATGTCTATGATGACGCAGGCAAATTTACCAATCTCTTTCTGGGGGGATGCGTTATTGACTGCGGCCTACATATTGAATAAAGTCCCTTCTAAATCAGTATCTTCTACTCCTTATGAACTATGGACTAGTCATAAACCAAACCTTAATGATCTACGACCTTGGGGTTGTGCTGCATATATTAAAGATCGTTTTAGTGAGTTTGGTAAACTAAGTCCATAAGGTAAGAAATGTATCTTTATACGATACTCAGAACACTCCAAAGGGTATGTGTTCATTGGTGAATTGGAGGATGGAAGTACTACTGAAATTGAACCACGAGATGTCACATTTCTGGAAAATGATTTTCCTAAAAAGGGTGAAATAAAGGATAGTGAGCCTCTTTAAGAAATATTGAATTCAGATGATCAAATAATGTCATCGGACATGCTTGATAATCCATTAGATCAAGAAATAGTTCTTGGTCCAAGTGGGAGTTATGATTCTCAAAATTCTATAGAAGAATCTGAACTTCAATTACGTAAGAGTACCAGAAAAGGTGTACCTAAATGATCTTATGAGATTGAGGATTATGTTTTCTTGGTATCTCCCACAGAATTGGATGAACCTAATTCTGTGACTGAGGCATTATCGAGCCTTGGAAAAGATGAATAGATGAAAGCGATGAAAGAAGAATTAGAGTCCATGAAAACTAATAAAGTCTGGGATCTAGTTGACCTTCCTTCTGGGCGTAGAGCTATTGGGAATAAATGGATTCTCAAAGTTAAACGCAAATCAGATGGGTCAATAGAAAGATACAAAGCATGATTGGTGGCAAAAGGTTTTACTAAAGAAGCTGGAATAGATTATGAGGAAACTTTTTCCCCAGTTGTGAAGTTCACCTTAATTCGCTTACTTTTGGCTATTGTTGCACGTTTGGATTTAGAATTACACCAAATGGAGGTGAAGACCGCTTTTCTCTAAACGAGGAAATCTACATGGTACAACCTGTAGGTTTTGTTGTTAAAGGCCAAGAAAAGAAGGTTTGTAAATTGAACAGATCAATATATGGCCTAAAGCAGTCTTCAAAGCAGTGGTACCCGAGATTTCATAAGGAAGTGATTTCATTTGATTTCACCATGATCGATGAAGACCATTGCATCTATGTGAAAAAGTCCAATGAAATGTTTGTGATTCTTTCGCTTTACGTGGATGATATTTTATTAGCTGGAAATAATTTGGAGTATGTGAAAACTGTTAAGTCATGGCTTTCAAAGTCATTTGACATGAAAGATATGGGTGAAGCAGACTATATATTGGGTGTAAAAATCCAAAGAGATCGTTCCAAGAAAATTTTGAGTCTATCTCAAGAAACATACATAAAGAAAATTTTGGAACGCTTTCGAATGAATAGTTGCAAATCCATGGATAGTCCTATAGCAAGAGGTGAAACTTTAAGCCTTGAAATGTGTCCAAGGACTGAAAAAGAAAAGGAAGACATGTCTCGAGTACCATATTCTAGTGTTATTGGGAGCTTGATGTATGCTATGATGTGTACTCGCCCAGACATTTGTTATGACGTAGGTCTGGTTAGCAGGTATCAATCCAATCCTGGAAGAGATCATTGGAAAGAAGTAAAGAGAATTTTTTGATACCTGAAGGGAACTGCAGATTATTCACTATGTTATAGTGGATCTGATTTATTCATAAGAGGTTATACAGATGCTGATTGGGCTGGTGACCGGTATGATAGAAAATCAACCTCCGGTTATGCTTTCTTACTAAATGGTGGTGCTATTTTGTGGAAAAAAGTAAGAAACAAAATTGTACAGCCCTTTCAACCATGGAATCTGAATTTGTGGCTTGTGCATCTGCATTACAAGAAGTTGTTTGGTTAAAGAGATTCTTTGAGCATTTGAATATTGCAAAGAATTCAAAGGGTCCCATGATTTTACATTGTGACAGTCAAGCGGCTATCACATATATGAAGGATCCTAAGTATCACAGCAAAACCAAACACATTGAAATCAAGTATAACTTTGTGAGAGACATAGTAGCAAGTGGAGAAATAAACTTACAATACATTCCTACACGAGAAATGATAGCTGATCTCTTTACAAAGGCGATATCTAGAGACTTGTTTGAGAAACATGTTATGACTCTAGGTTTGCGTAGGATATGATTATATTTCTGTATTGTAAAATAACTTAATTGTTATAATATTTTTATCAATATAATACTCTTGAATTTATGTTCATATCTCATATGCATGTGATAATGTGTTTTATTTATAAAGTGTGTCGAACAAGTTGCGAGATTGGCTCTCTCACACAAGCAATCGCCTCTTACGTCGAAGAACTTGAAGAGATGAGTTCTACCATAATATTATGACTTGTTTTGCAAAGCCAGATGTGAGTTTCTATGAGAAGATGGATTTGAGGATCATTAAAGAAAGAAACTCGGGTTAGACATTTAAAGGGGTCTAGACCAAGATCTGTACGATGTTGAATGACTAAAAGAATAAGACACACGCACCAATATAAGGTGAGAACATCGTAGCACGTGTTTCATACCACGTGTGCTTAGCGACTATTGGGTTAATGGAAGAATGAATCCCTGCTTCTTCATTGTGTGAGACCCTAAAAGTTTTATTAATTTTTCATTTAAATACCCTTTGACCTTTAATTGTTTCTTGAAATTTCGATCGGTGTTGCTACTTTAGCATGTTACTAATAGCCATGAGTGATTTCGGCAATGCAGTGCATGTCTAGGAAAGCAGTTGATTTGGAAAAGATAGATTCGAGTAAAAAGGGAAGACGATTAAATGAATAATTTAACTTATATACAGAAGCCGGCTATTACACTAACCATATAGGTGTCAAGTGTAATTGTGTATGTAAAGTTAAACATGAACTCGAGTTCACCTCCTTAAGAGGATGAGGGATCGGATAAGTAACTACTGAAGTAGTGAATAATGTCTGGGGTATTGTGAGTAAAAGTATCCTCATATTAGTAGCGAATTCTTTCCATATGTGATTGGATTCCTACGTGTAGCTTGTAAAACCTTATAGGTAAAGCTCTTGATGCTCACAGGTCGCACGAACTATTTGTCATATGAATTGGGTGTCATGTTAATATTGTACGGGCTCAGATCTTGTCTACCATGTGCAAAGTGGGAGATGTTAGCATTTGCGGGTTACGGGTCGCCCATGTGTACCGACCCGACACGACCCATTTCGTTTTTATTTGATAAGAAGATAAGATGAAGTTATCTTAACTCAAAATTTGGAGGGAACGGTTATAAAGTAACCTCTAAACTGCTATTGAAGATCCCCTTTATATTTTGTGCTTCTTTCTCAGAAAAACGATGGAAAACACAGACAACAAAATAGTGTTAAGAAGGAATACGAATTTCGATCTTCACTTAACAAAAACACCTATAAGCATTTAGTTTGTGATAAATAGAACTCTGTTTCCTAGTTATTCAAAGGTGATTTGGGGCAGATTCGTGTGGTAGCAAGTTCAACAAATCTTCCTCTGTTTTAAGGTACACAATTCATTGTCCTTGCTCCGTAAAATTAACATATGTATTGGTGCATAAAATGTTGGCTTAACTAAAGAATAGCAAGCTCCAGCTGTCTCATTAAAGGGAAATAAAAAGGATTAAGAGGTAATTTCTCTATTCGCTTTTACTTGTCACTTTTTGACATGACACACCCATTAAGAAAACAATTATTGACATGACTCTTTTACTATACTGCCCCTATTAATTGATGTTTAGAGTAATATGTCTTGAAAATAGTTTGGAGAATAAGTAATTAGTGCTAAGGGTAAAATAGAAAAAATTCTTTTCTCTTTCCTTGATATGTCAAAAGTGACAAGTAAAAATAGAAATCTAATTAGAAAAATAGCGACAAGTAAAAACGAACGAAGGGAGTAATTATGAGGTTTAGGTCTGTTACTATTTTGCACAACTCTATCCATAACAATGGTAACAAACAAATTGTTATTCAATAGTAATAATGGGTGAATATATATTAACGTGATTCTCATAACGGCTAGTAACGGTTAGAAACGATGGCTCTTTAATATGGTGATTATGACATAAAGATGGTTGAACGTAGATATTTCTTTCACACTTATATCTGGAGAATGAATCTGGACATATTCGTAGTCAATGATGACACTTCTCTTTTGAGATACACTCATTTTTTCTAACACTTCTAGCTTAAAACTGCATTACACCAATGGGCCAAGGATATCATCATACAAATGAATGTGATAATTAATTTTTTTATCCTTTCTCTTATAAATATCGACCTCACTTACTAAAAGTTTTATATACGCCACTGGTGTCTCCTGCCCTAACATGGGCAACCTATATATTTACGTGGGAAATGGTCATGGCAACATCATGATACCTTTGTGACATAATGAACTCCAACTACTTGGTGAACTTCCCCAACTACCTCTACTCCTTTCACCTGGAAAAACATTAATGCAACTTTTAATATTGTTGCACTTCAATTTCTTTATAAAATAATAATTGGAATTTTTTCAAAAAAAGAAACAGTGCTCTTTCTGAAATGGAAGAAGAGTCAATTATAATTCTTGTTTTATTTGGAGTTATTTTGTGGACTACACTTTTTATGTTGATAAGAAAGGCTTTTCCAAAACGTTCATTTGATTTTTGCAATCGTTTGGTTTCTACAATTCATGCATCTTTAGCTGTCACTTTGGCTTCTCTTTCTGTTCAAGATTGGAGCTGTCCTGTTTGTCCTTTTGCTTCAAAATCTTCTCCCAAACAGGTACATTTCCTACCTCGGTTGGCGTACACTTCGATTATTTTATCAGATGTGTACTATTTCTATTAGCACAAATACATTTTCGGTCCGCCAAAATTTTAGAGGTAAACAAGAAAAGAACACCTTATATTATTTTTAATCGCTACTGAAATTTGAACTCTAGTCTCCCATAAGTTGGCGTCCAAAAAAATATTCGAAGATCTTCACTTTCCTTTTCATTACGAACAATGCGAAGGTGCTACTTTAGCCCTTTCAAGAATGAAGGTCCATGCTAAGTTTAAGTTATATACATAGTTCAGTGTAAGAAATTTGCGACAATGTCATCACCAATAGGTAAAACTCATTTATAATCTTGAAAAATTAAAACTTGTTATCTTCTACGACATGTAAATATTACCTAATGGTGTAATAAGTGTCTTACACTGACGGTGCATATAACTTAAACACATTTTTTTCTGTCTTAATTTTTCTTTTGCTATTTTGAAGTTAAGATCTAACAATGACTCTTGGGAAAAAAAAATGTAACAGAGGAAGGCACTTGCAGTGACAGCAGCTTATCTTATTTATGATTTTGTATGTTGC
Organism: Capsicum rhomboideum; assembly: GCA_031232105.1. Classification (NCBI taxonomy): domain Eukaryota; kingdom Viridiplantae; phylum Streptophyta; class Magnoliopsida; order Solanales; family Solanaceae; genus Capsicum; species Capsicum rhomboideum. The sequence goes on along the minus strand of CP124714.1, from coordinate 8,603,751 downwards.
CTCTTTGACAAACATGTGAAGATTGATAACTTAATTCACCATTTGGTGTGTATTGTTGGAATTGGAGCTGGCCTTGCTTATAAAGTGGTAAATATCTCTTCGGCATAATGCATAAACAGACACTCATATTTGATCTTAGCTGGCAAGTAAGCACTCGAATTTTGAGAGTGCACATCTAGACACATCAACTTGATTTCAACCGGCAACTAATCACTCCAACTCATCCCCACTGTATCTCGTGGACCCTGATGCTGAAGTGACACATAAGTTTTGAAGGTGTTTAGATAATCATTTGTAAGTTGGAGTGTTCAATTGACACAATAGAGACGAATTGAGGTGTCTAGATGTGCATATTTAAAGTTGGAGCGTTTAGGCCAAGATTGAGTGTTTGTTTATGTATTTCAAGTCCTCTTTTCTTTCTCCTATTTAATGATTTTTAATCTTTTAATTAGTTAGAACTAATTAGAAGTACCAATTGTTTACTCCCTATTATATTGCAGTGTGGTTCAGAAATGGTTGCTGCATTGTGGATAACAGAGATTTCAAGTCCACTTCTCCATCTAAGGGAGCTTCTCAAAGAACTTGGATACAGAGACACTGACCTTAACTTTGCTGCTGATGTTAGTTTCTCAAATTTTTATTTAATTCATCTGCATTGCCATTTTGAAGGAATGTGGTCGGACTCTGTTATGTATTTCGGATCACATTCTTCATAGGGTTGTCTTATCTCTTCCTTCTCCGACCTCTGGTAATGGAGGAAGGAACCTAGAAGAAGGTAGTAGCAATAACTGATTTTACTATGGGACAACTCATGATGTGCATATTGATATATTATGCGCCTCTAGCATTGGTAGACCTTATACAGTAAATGACCTACCTTTATCATTTCTTTTGTTTCATTTCTTCCGGAAAAATTACCGGGGGAAGCGGGAGTGGGTAAAACAGTACTCCTTATAGAATTGATTAATAATAATATTGCTAAAGCTCACGAGGGCTTTATCTATATTTGCCGGAGTGCGTGAATGTACTCAGGAATGAAATGATCTTCACATAGAAATGAAAGAATCTCGAGTGAAGAAAATATTGAAGAATCAAAAGTGGCTCTAGTTTGCAATCAGATGAATGAATCGTCGGGAGCTCGTATAAGAGTTGGTTGGACAGCCTTAACTATGATGGAATATTTCCGAGATGTTAAGGAACAAATCGTACTTCTATTTTCCGGAAAAAAAATTATTGTAAACGGTAGAAGAGTAACAAAACATCACATTCATTTTGAACCCACTGGGCACTGAGTACTCTATATCCTAAATTCGCCTACGAAGAGAACCATGATTTTTATCCTCCAATGTCCTCACAACTATTAAATTCACCTATGAAGGGGAGCCTTGGAACTTAAACTTGTCTTCGTGTGACCTATAGGCTAAGTTGCGTGGACTCTTCACTTTTGATGACGCACCTGTGTCGGATTCTCCAAAAATACACTATTTTTGGAGAACCCAACACACACCCGTTGACATTTTTGAAGAGTCTGAGCAACTTAGCCTATAGGCAGTGGCGGAGCTAGCATATATTGAGGGGTTCATTCGAACCCCCTTCGGCGGAAATTATACTATTTATGCATGGTTAAAATTATTTTTTATGTATATATAGTAGATGTTGAACCCCCTTCGGCTAGTTGGTGTGTGCACTTTTGAACCCCTCAAAGAAAATCCTGGCTCCGCCACTGCCTATAGGTCACGGGTTCGAGTCATGGATGCAGTCACTTATGCTTGCATTAGGATAGACTATCTACATCACGCTCCCTGAGGTGCAACCCTTCCTCGGATCCTACTTATAACGCGAGATGCATTGTGCACCAGACTGTCCTTTCATATCCTCACAACTATACTACTAGCTATATCTAAGACAAGAATATTGATCTCATGCAGGTTTTATTTGCAATCATCTTTACCATTGCTAGGATGATAGGAGGGCCATATCTCTGCTATGTTACTCTTTCTGCTGATAATCCAATCATCATAAAGGTAATGTATTTACCACATAAATTTGAGATCAGATGTCCTTTACAATATTTGATATTAGAATAACAACTAATTAATGTTCTTGATATTTCTAGGCCACGGCTTTGGGGTTGCAACTTGTTAGTGCTTTCTGGTTCTACAAGATTGCAAGGATGGTGATGTTCAAATTGTCAAGGAGAACAAAATCTACAAGTGTTATTTCAAAGAAGTAATTTGCTCCTATGTAGCTCAAACTCTTAAAAAATGTCATTGGGTGCACGTCAGATCCTTTAAAAGTAGTGTATTTTTGGAGGATCCGACACAAATGCTGCAACATTTTTGAAGAGTCCGAACAACTAGACTTGCTCATTGACAATTTTATTATCCAAAAACTCAATTTCTTTTGTACCAAAAAGTATATTAGCATTGAATGAGCAGGAAAAAAGTTCTTTTTCCAATGAACTTTAAGGCTAAGTAACTTTCACAATTTCCATGTCTAATTCAACATTATTTTGATAGCACAGAGACTGTGGTTTGCTGCATGCAACACCAATTCTTATGTCCCACTCCGCGAAAGTACGAAAAGTACTCTAAGTAATTACAATTTTTCTCGTATTAATGTGACAAACGAATATCTTAAAATATTAAAGAACTTAAACATTAAAATATAGATCTTAAGAATTAATAGTGATTATATAAAGTGTTATTGCAGAATACTTCTATTTTTTTTTATTGTCATCATTTAGCAAATCCTATATATGCTGATATACAATCTGGTTCTGTCAACCATTACTAAAAGGCCAAACACATATTTAGCCCCTCAAACTTGTCCGAAAATTTTCATTTAGACACTTAAACTTAACCTTGTTCCAATTGAACTCAATACTACATATAATTTTATTCCTATCAGACACAACAAGTTGAAAATTAAATTCATAAATAAAACATGTGTAGTTAATCGTCTGACGTAGAAAAGAATATTCCATTTACTAAAAATAATATGCCACATAGTAAAAATAAAATGCCACATATTAAAAATAAAAGGTGTCATTTTATTACAATCTTTGGCATATTATTTTTAATATGTGATATATTATTTTTGATACATGACATATTTTTTTCCGCGTCAGATGATTAACTGCACATATTTTATTTATGGAATGAGTTTTCACTTTGTTGTGTCTGATAGGAACAAAATTGTATATGGTATTGTGTTCAATTGGAACAGGTTTAAATGTCTAGTTGTGCACAACTAAAATTGGAGGGCATAAATGCCAGCTGTGTATTATGCCCCATAAGCAACTGCCAAGAATCATTTCTAAGTATATCTCCTCCCCAGAATTGCTTGAATTTCCTTTGTTATACCAATCAGTATTGAGTTTTAGCTAGGTAAAATTATAGTCATGTTCTATCTAGAATAATTGTGTTAGCAAGTAAGGTGCTCAAATATAATAAATCAATGTAGCATACTCGTGATATAAGCTTCTTGTGTTCATTATTTTGCATTGTTAATTAATGGAAAGACTTTGTTATTTTCTTATATGATAATAACATTAGGAATATAGTAAATCTTCATTTCAAGTTCTTATTTAATTTTTCAAGTTTTCAGCTTTGTCTAACATTTTAGAACTTTAAATTAAACTATTCAAATCATCATATATGTCAAATAAGATTTCCGACAACAAGAACTAATGTATTGTATTGACACATATGCCTAACTTGAATGATACAAAGAGGTTCTTCCTTGAGGTATTCAATGACCCTAAATAAATAAATAGGAAAACCATAAGAACATTTTTATTAATCATGTATATTTATAAAATAAATAGAAGAAATTTATTACTTCATGTTGTTCCTAGACTTCTTGTTTTTAGATAACAGTAACAGACTTTTATAAGCTCCAGTTGCCTATTCAAAAAAAATGATACTCAAAATATCATGAAAAATGAAATCAAAGTCATTGAACGAATTGACAACACGGGAGCAGACGATTATATTATCAAACAGTTTTTATGAGTAAAATATTAATTGTTTCTGATTTGTTTTGTTGCAAAAACAGCCATGAAGAAATTTACAGAATCTACTACGCATATCGATTCAGAAGATCTTGACGATCAAACGATTAAGTGTTTATTTCTTTTAGAGTTGATAATTCTTGGTATGGTTGAAAGTGATTAAAACAATTATTGTTTTAACATAACTCTTGATGCAAGCCTATGATTACTTGTTCAATACATATAATGAAGGCAAAAAAACTTGTAAAACGTATATTCTAATTTGCTCCTAGATAAACAAATTTTCGTAGCATGATCCAAAGTTGTGGATTGTCTCCAATCTTGAAGCTAGTCTCGGTTGATTTCCCTTCCTTTAACTATCAAGATGTTTCGGTTCGCTAAGTTTGAAAAGTTCAAAGTCGGCTTATGCGTGTCCCCCTCACCGGTTATTAATGTCTCGAGATCCACTGCAACAAAAGCTTGAAGAATATTTCAAGTAGAAGAGTTGATGTATTGTTTCACATTTAAATTTCTCTTACATTCTATATATACATAAGTATATATATTATTTTTTAAATTATATATTAGAATTCAAATATGTTAACTAGAACTATTGATAGTGTTACGCAAAATTAAAATAAAAAAGAGAAACGAAATTTAAATAGAATCTAAAAAATGAGCTCTTTAGATAATGTTTCAAGAAAGATTAAATGGATTGATTATATTGTGAATAGTAAAAGAACTATTAGAAGAAACAATCTATATATATATATACCATCGTCGTTTAACAAACAATGCATATATATTTTTGTTGTTTAATAGATGGTGCATATTTATCATTTTCGTTAACATAGTGAATTAAAAAAAATCTTAAAACTGATTTTTTTTAATTTAAAAAATGTCATGTGAATTTAAAAATTACTTTACCCATTTTCTTTACCTCTCCAGACTCGACCCAACCAGACCTAACAAAAAAAAAAAAAAGAAAAATCAATCCATCTTTTATTCAGACCAGATCCAAACCATTTATGATTGAGTAGAAGAAGGATTGAGTCTTTTTCATTTGGGTCAAATCTGGGTCCCATCTGAAGGGGTAAAAAAAATGAGTGATGTAATTTTTTAAAGCCATGCAATATTTTTGAAATTGCAAAACTAGCTTTATGATTTCTTTTTTACTTCAGTATATTTAGGTCTATTAACGATAAGAATAAATATACATCATTTATTAGACGGCATAATATATATGCACCACTTTTTTTTCTAATGAGGAATATATTTGCTCTAAATCATAAAATTGAGATGTATATTTTCCCCTTTTCCCTCTATTCAAAAGTGACTATTATAACTTTGTAGCTAAAAAGTAAACTTTAAATAAAAAAGAATACATTATTTTTTTAAAGCTTAAGCCCTCTTATAAAATTTGGCTTTAGGGCTGTTATAAAGTTTGGGTCAGACCCTTTAATCACTACAGCACTTGTATGGTAGAGTGCGTTAAAAAAAATAATGTGTGCATTAGCTTTGTGTAGTAATAATGTCTTGTTTGGTACATTTTTTCAATATATGTATAACTAAATGCACATTCTATTGGAAATTACATAAAAGTACATTAAAAAATGTTACATTATAAAATGTAGCTCATTGTACATTACATTATCAAAAAGGGCCCAGTTGTATAGGCCCAAAATATTACTTTACAATCTGTAGCTCAATTCTCATTTAATGCACAATCCGTGAAATGTTTCATAGTTATTCATTATTGTTACAGCTATTGAACATCTAAGGGAATACAAATCTATAAAATTGGTAGACCAAGCATATAACAAATTTATATTACAATTTCACAGTTGTAGCACGAATTTTTTGGATATTCAGCCATTATTGAAGCTCCAAGCTTCAAAATTTGACAATTGAATTTTCATAAATAAGCTATGTTTCGAGTGTGTATGATTGCAAAAGATCACTTACGTATTGAGGAGCTCAAATCTGAAAATTTGGACGATTTGGTGTAGTTTTGAAGTGTTTTTGGATGAATTTGGTGCTTGGATTCGTGGAAGAAGACGGAATCCATTTTTTTGTATACATTTGTATACTGTATTGTATATTGTTGTATATACAATATATTCTTTTCATTTCGATGATTATCTTGTTCCTCTTTATTTTATACACACTTATACAATGTAGATACATTGTTTAAACATTATATATATACATATGTATATATTTGTATAATTATGTATATTATTGAATAATTGTATATATAACATTATGCAATATAATAAAAAGACTATATTATATATGCAATAATATACAATACAATGTACATATGTATACACTGTTATACAAAAAAGGTTACTTTTCATTCCGTGGTCAAATCCTAATTTTGGGCTATAAAAATGTAATGTACTTTTTTGGCCACAAAATTGCAATGTATTTGCAATGTATATTTGCCATACGTATTTTTTTTTTTTTGTAATTATCCCTATTCTATTTGGTATTAAGGTGTGTACAACTAATACATGGAAATTCATGGTAATAGTATTGCAATGTGTTCTAATGCATGCATTAGCATGGTTAAAGGCACATACAGTTGCCCCTCAAAACTTTTTCCACATCCTTTTCACCATATTTATGAAGGATATTTTTGTAAACAAATACTTATTTTAAAATATTATGCAATGCATGCTATTTCTAATACACCAAATTAAATAATACATAAGAAAATTTTCAGAACAACTAAAACAAAAATAACTAATACTAGCATTATTAGTACAAATATTACTAATACATTATATTTACACTATTATTAAACACTCTACCAAACCATCCCTAGTCTACAACTTTGTACTTTGCCTAAACGGCTTGGTGTGTCAAAAAGAAAAGGAATATTTAAATGCTTTTTCAAGTTTAATTGGGAATTTTTTTCCCCCACCGACGTATGTTGGGTATTTCAGTTGTGAATTTATATTAGCCTATTTTTTTTTTTTTTTCCTTTTAAACAAGAGTGCTAACAAATTAAATTTTCTCTTCAAGAATTAGGGTATCAAAATCGTCTTTCTTTCTTCAAAATTACAAACAATGATGTCCATTGAGAAGAAAAGAATAGAAATAGACATTGACAAAATTAACCTAATTATAGGCCACTTTGGTGAGACCATCAAGTATCTTCAACTCCAATCTGGAGTCTGTATTGACATTGCTATTGATGTTGCTAAAGACGGGGAAGTTGCTATTAATTCTGGAACTAGAGAGATCGAAATCCTGGGTACTCGAAACCAAATAGCTAAGGCTGAGCTTTTAATTAATGATGTTCTTGTTGAGGACTTAGTTGTAGAATGGCCTGACCACGTTTTCAAGAGGTTAGCTAAATCACAACCTGGAGAAGATCAAGTATTTGTCATGACAAAAGAAATAGAGAAGTGTGACAATGTGGATCGAATTATGATGTCAGAGACCGCGGAGTATGTTCATATCCAGTCTGGAGCGAAGATTGAGGCAACATGTGTTGGTGAACTTAACTATCAAACTTTAACGATTGAATTCATTGGTACTCGAGATCAAATAGCTAAAGCTGAGAAGTTAATTGATAATGTAGTTACTGAATCTGTCCCTAACAACATGATTGGTGTTGCTATTCAATGCTAAGAATCTTATACGTTGAAGTCATAGAATTAAAATTCTGAATTCTGTCTGATAATCGTGTTTGTGGAATCTATTGAGTTAGTTAAATGTTGTCAACTTAGTATATGATTGAGTCGTAGTTAGTTCTTTGTCATTATTATTTGCTATTTTGATGTTTGCTAAAGACATGGATGTTGCACTTAATTCTGGAACTAGAGGGATCGAAATCATGGGTACTCGAAACCAAATAGCTAGGGCTAAGCAGTTAATTAATGATGTTCTTGTTGAGGGCTTTGTTGTAGAGAAGAAAACCAAATCACAGCCTGCAGCAGATCAAGTATTCGTCATGACAAAAGAAATATACAAATGTGACAATGGTTAAATTCATATCCAGTCTGGAGCGAAGATTGAGGCAACATGTGTTGGTGAACTTAAGTATCAAACTTTAATGGTTAAATTCATTGGTACTCGAGATCAAATAGCTAAAGCTGAGAAGTTAATTGATAATATAGCTACTTATGGTGCTTCAAGTTCACAGCCTAGTTACGGTGCCCCATCTTATGGGCCTCCACCTATGGCCCAACCTTCACTATAAGTTCAACGTTAAGAATCTTATAAGTTGAAGTCATAGAATTTAAGTTTTGAATCTGTATGATAATCGTGCTCATGGAATCTATTTAGTTAAATTTTATCAACTTGTGTATGGTTGAGTTAGCTCTTTGTTATGATGGGTTGGCATTTTAATATTACGTAATAATATTAATTTGCTTCACAAGCTGCTGACTATTGATCTTCTCCATTTGCTTTTCTCACGTTGGAGGATTTTAGAATGTCATTTAGTGGCTGGCATTGATTGTTACAGGACAATACTCCACTTGGAGTTGGTGGCATAAGTTACTATGACTTCGTTCAACACCTTTACTCCATCCGTTTGTACATTCACTTGTGCAATAGTATTACTCCCATTACTTTAATGCATTTAGGTGCATTTGACTCTTGGTTTGTGGTGGATGTATTTGGCTATTATTTTTCTATGTAACTTTCCACTCTTTATTCATCCATTATTTTATTCTTTATGACTTGTAACTCTAGTAACCCTTGTAACTTCTAGGCTATTGATCTTCGCTCTTTACTACCCCTCATTCATCCTTATTCATTACAAGGAAGACTTCCTCTTCTATAAATAGAGGTGGTCATGCATATTTTTCTATGGATAACAAATATTTAGAGTGCATAAAAGTTAGTAAAAAAGAGAGTTTTATTAGTTGAAGGGAGATGTTCTTTTTTGTGGAGCTTTGAACTCAACTCTTGTTCAGAGTTTGTTGAGTTTTGTGAGAAGACTATTGTATCCTAGAGGGGACAACTCAAGAAGATTATTGCTGAACCGGTGAAAACATTTGCTGCAGTGGACTTGAATCTCCTTAAAGAGAGCGAGATATCTGCGCCTCAACCAAACCAAGAAGAAGATTATTGTATTTTCTTTTGTATTTTCAATTATAATTGTTGTAATATTTCACCAACATGTTGTAATGACCTTCCCGGTCATTTCCCTCGTTTTCGTGTGCTGTCAGCGTTTAGAGCTTTTCTATAACTGTCTCAAGTTATTTATGACTTGCTGGGACTGACAGTTCGGTTCCCGGGCAGTTTGTTTGAGAATATTATTTAGACCGAGCACGTTGTAGAATATTAAATTAAATTAAAATTTGGTAAAAACCTTTTGAAATTTATAAAAATTCTTTAGTTATGATATATCTATACTATTTTATAATAGTTTTATAACCTATTGATAATTAAAGCGGAGATAGTGAATTTAAATATGTTAAACTAATATTTTTATTTTACAGAGGTTTTGTTAGAAATAATTTTCTATTAATTGTGGTATATTCAAAATATTGTATTTATTTTACCACGGACCTATGCAATACCCGAATATGTACGTAATGGACAAAAATTCAAGAGGTGGATGTTGCCACCTCCATGTCCACGCGTAAATGGAAAAGGTGTACAATATGTTATACATACAGGGGAAGGTTTCCACTTGTCATTTTACTACCTAACACTTTCAATTTATATATATGTGCATCATAGTTACCTATGAATGATAGAAAATATAAAAGCCACCATATATTTTCATGCGTATATGCATATTGAATATAAGTATACACGTAAGTAATATACTTGGTAGGAAAAGTTTGATAATCTATTCAATCCCAAGAAAGAACGTAAATTATTTACATCAAGTTATTCAAGCTCGGGTTCTAGTGGGGACGTATTTATGGACCTGTAATCGTCGTTATTTTGGTAAGTTTTATTGTATTTACGGTAGTTTTCGTCTGCGATGGTATATTTTGGGATTGATATTGATGTTTAAGCTACATTTTGAGCTCAAATTGAATAGTGCTAGTTGTGACTATTGGCCATGGAGTTGTTTGGGACACTGTGACGGTTTCAGTTTCGTGATTCCGCAAGCGGGCCCCACAGGGACGGTTCAGACATTTTTTTGAACTAATGCAATATGGGTATCAATAGTCATGTTTTGACATGTAGTTTATTGTTTTGGTAGCCTGGCAACAGTCAGAGGCCTCTCGAAAGGGAAAGGCTCCTATTTAGCTGGTTTTCTTGGCAGGCTTGCAGCAGGCGTCCAGGTAGGCTAGGTTTACCTTCCTTTGCACTTAGATTGGGCTTATGTGTGATATATGTATGCTATTGTGCTAGTGTTGTGGGCTGGTGTTATAAAATTGGTGGTGGTGTTTTGCTGTGCTTTAGGCCTTCTAGGCCGGATAGAGCTATTCGAATATATTCCAGGCCCGTTATCCTCGAGGTACACCACAGATGACCTATTTGGGGTCGGATAGTATTGTTGTGTTGATTTCTGGTTGGAGAACGTTATTGTTGGACCTTAGTCCAGGCTTTTGCAGACTTAGCCCAGACTTAGACAGGTATAACTAGACTTGGTTTTCGGGACCCGTTAGTGGGCCCCGTTACCCTTTTGGTCGACTTGTCAGAACTTTGACATCTTTGGGTTTAGTTAAGCCTCTATGACCTGTTAGGGTTCTGACGGGATTGAGTCACCCCGATTATACCCGGTTGGCCTGTTTAGCCTTATTAGTCCCTGATAGCACCGTATTTGACTGGGATCGGCTAGTTTGATTTAGAATACGGACCTACCTTTCCATGACTTAGAGTGTATACTCAGACTTGTATATACATATTGCTTATAGTAGATATTTGACCTAGAAGGACCCCGGGATTGACTTGTAGCATGTTGTGGGGTTAGCTTCTGTACCTATAAACTAGTATTGACTTGGAACTACGACGTTCCCCATTTATCTGATATGATATGACATTTGATTCTGTTCTGGTTACTAGCTATGATAAGTTTCGGTTCGAGTCCGGCTACTGATTTAGGTATGATGATTTTGGTTATTGACTATTGGGTGTTTCGATTCGAGTCCGGCCCCGAATTGTGATACGCTATGAGTTCCGGTTCGAGTTCGGCCACTGATTATTATGAGTTCCGGTTCGAGTCCGGCATCTGGTTATGATATGATTGGAGAGTTTTGGTACTGGGTACCGTGATTATGATATTGTTGTTCTATGAGTTCCGGTTCGAGTCCAGCAGATATGATATATATGTGGCCTCTTGTTATTACCCACTGCTTTCGGTTCGACTCCGGCGTCTGGCCTCTTGTTATTACCCATTGGTGTCGGTTCAAGCCCGGTGCACTCCTGTTGGTTATTGTGGTTACTGGATCCTGATATAGCTTCGAGACACTGGTGACTGTGTATTTACTATTTTTGTGTGTCCTGCCGGTTTATGGGGGCCAGGCTGGGTTATTGTTTTCTTCCGTGTGCCTATCGGGTTTATGGGGGCCCAGATAGGTTATGTTTGACTTGTGTGTTTACTTATGCATTTATTTACTCATTATTTAGTATTTCTCCTGAGCATATCTGTACGCCTCGACAGTTATTTATGTATTTATTACTTATACCCCGGACTTAGCATGCACCCTCGCATTTTAGCTTGCTTATATTACATTGAGCTCAGTCGGCCGATGATGCCTACTGAGTACCTGTTGCCCCGGTACTCATACTGCACTTCTGCATCTTTTTTCCCGATGCAGATTCAGGCATTAGCCGACAGCTTTGACGTGACTGTCTTCTTAGCACTGGTTCCGGAGCAGGGTGGGCTTACTGACGTCCGAGGCAGATCCTACTCCATCTTCTACTGTATGGTCTTTTGCTCTCGAGACTGTATTACTTGTTGTATATATATTTGGTTTCTGTCTAGTATTTTGGACATGTCTAGTAGTGGCTCTTGTACCGACCTCACCAGGTCTTGGGAAGGGTTCTTGACTTTATATACTGTCCTCTTCCTTCTCAGTCTTGGCATATATACATATTCTGATTCTGTCCTTAGCGTTATAGCATGTTTATAAATATGGTTACTTCTACTTCTTCTCTGTTTTATGAGATTCCGTCTGTTAGCCCGTTGCTTGTCGCTCCGGGCTAGGGTTTGGCTTGCCTATTGCTGGGTTACGGTAGGCGCCATCATGACCCAAATATTGGATCGTGACACATGTTATTATTATTTGGTCATTTCAAAAGACAATTTACAAATTGTTCTTTTTCACGTAAAAAGATGAAAACTTTTTTAGTTTGTACTAGTTTCTTCCAAATCACTTGGTATAAATATTTTAAAAATCATGCTCATTTTTTTAGAAACATAACAATAAATAAAGAATAAAGTCAGGTGATCCTCTTATAGTGACTATTCATATTTAAGCTCAAAGTAATTTAATACTAACTTAGATCAAACAATGCTCCTTTCAAATTCCAAGTAACAAATGTTAAGCAAGGACTTGAGTGATCAAGTGAGTCAGAGTTGAAACTTTTTGTTGCTCCTAAATCTGTAACTTAGGAGATTAAGGGCGCACAAATTATAAAGATCAAAAATTAATTTGTTGATGCTAAATGACTTGCTTATAAATATAATGGAAATAACGACTACGAACGACGAATTGTAAAGCAATGAGCTAGTAAATAGAGCTAAGAAGATCTAATAGATTTGTCTCTCGTGTAACTGTCAGGGTTACAAGTGAGGGGAAGGGGTTATAGTTAATTTTGACCCTAAGTAACACCTTGCATATATTCAACTCCTCTTTTCACAACGTAGATACGATTATAGTACATTTTGGAGGTAATAGTTAAAAATATATATTTGAATTATCACTCTCTGTGAGTTTTATATTTAATTATTAGTTGTTGTTTTTTAATCTAAGCTATCATTATGTATTAAAACACACTTTAATTATCAATTATTTTTTTTCCTACATGAATGATTGTGATAGTTCAGGTAAAAGAAAAGGAATAGCTAATAGTTAAGGTGTGTACTTTTACTGCATAAATAGTGATAATTTAGATAGGAAACAAAAAAAAATAACGACGGACTGTTGAGTGTGAAACTCGCAAAAAAGCATAGTTTAGATTTGCTTTTAACCACTAACTCTATATTTTAATATAGCTTTTAAATATCATAATCATAATATATTTTCTTAATTAGTATGACAATTTAGTAAACGTCTAGGTGTAACAAAAAAGGAAGATCTCCTTCTTCCAGTTTAATTGGGATTTTCTTTTCCCCATCGACTTATGTGTGGGATTTACATTTGTGAATTTATTAATAGCCTAGCACACAAAAAAAATATTTTCTCTTCAAGAATTAGGGTATCAAAATCCTCTTTCTTTTTTCTCCTTGAGCAGCAAAACAGACAACGATGTTGATTGAGAAAAAAAAGAATAGAAATAGAAATTGACAAAACTAACCTAATTATAGGCCACTTGGTGAGGCCATCGTCCATCAAGTATCTTCAACTCCAATCTGGAGCCAGTATTGATGTTGCTAAAGACATGGATGTTGCTATTAATTCTGGAACTAGAGAGTTTGAGATCATTGGTACTCGAGATCAAATAACTAGGGCTGAGTGGTTGATTAATGATGTTCTTGTCGAGGAACTAATAGTAGAATGGCCTGTTCGAGTTTTCAGGAAGTTAGCCAAACCACAACCTGGAGAAGAACACGTAGTTGTCGTGACAAAAGAAATAGACAAGGACAAAGTGGACCTAATTATTATGGATGAAACCGTCAATGAGTATGTTCATATCCAGTCTGGAGTAAGTATTGAGGCAAAAGATGTTGTTGATCCTAATTGTAAAACTAAGATAGCTAAGGTAAGGAGTTAATTGATGATGTAGTTACGTATACTGAGGCCGTTAAAGATGATGATTGTAGCCCCGAGAGAGAAAAATGTGAATCGGTGTCACACCGGCATAGATTGATATTGGGATCAGGTACCATGATGGTATGGTACATGGATTGAGCTCGTCCTCTGCAAGTCATAACTAAGGATCCCTACCGATCCTAGTATATATGTACATTGTGTTTAGACATGCCTTCGTTTATTGCATTGCATATGTTGTAGTTTACATGATTGTTAATGACTGGGTTTCCTAAGTGTCAGTAATTGATAGGAAAACTTAAACATGATTGATAAGAAGAGATTGGTTAATGTTTCATAAGTTGTTGTAATTATGAATATTGTTCATATGTTGATTGATTATGAGTTGTTGGATCGCTTATTGCTTTCACATAGCTTATTTATTTGTATGGTGTTAGGTTAAGTCGGGGGATGATGCATATTAATACATTGTGGTTGTACTGATACTGCTTATGCTCTTTTTTTGTTGTTGAGCGTAGAGTGTTCCGGCGGTTGAGACTATACCTTTCTTATAGATAATGATGAGCAGCTACGATTCAAAGTGAGCACCATGTTTGGGCAGCCATTAGATCCTCATTTCATTTCTGTCCTCTATTTTGGGACTAAGACATTTCTATATTTATTATTAGTTTTGGTTATCACTTTTAGACTTGGTTTTGATTAGTACTTCTTGTACAATGACTTTCGGATCTTGGGGAATGATGTAATAGTTAGACATTCTGCATTTATTTCGTATTACTGGATATTAAGATATTTTGGTTAAATTATTGAATTTTAATGATAATTCAGTTTTAATTGGGCTTAGTTATTGTGACTATATTTGGGGTAGATGGTTCTCCCACTGGAGGATAGTGTGGGTTTCATTCACGATCATTTGGATCGTGACAGAAAATCAGGTCTAGGATCAACTAGCTTAGTGATGGTTATGCAAACACCAAATTTTTCCATTCCTCTACCTTAAACAGGAGAAGAAGAAATAAAATCTCCTCCATTAAGGACGATGTGGAGAAAATCTGATCCATGATAAGAAGGATATTTCCAACCATATCCTCAATTTCTTTGAAAGGTTATACACCACTGACCCATTCCCAATCCTTCAACACCCCTAACAACTTTAGGTCCAACTCTCATACCTTTACTGCTGAGATGACTAGTTCCTTTGATGCCCCCCTCATGGATTCTGAAATTACCTTGACCCTTAAATCCTTCAAGCCTATCAAAGCCCCTAGCCCTGTTGCAACCTCTGTTCTGTCAGAAATACTAGATATTGTACATGTTAGGAAAAATGCTAGAAGCTTTTGTCACCAAGTCTTCAAAACTTCTAGTATGCCTCAACATACAAATACTACCATCTTTGGCCTTATTCCTAAAACTGCCAATGCCTCTTCAATTAGGAATTACAGACCAGATGGTCTTTTCAAGACCAATTATAAGTTGGTCACTAAAATCTTGGTGAATTAAATCAAGCCTTTCTTGAATACAATCATAGGTCCCAGCCAATCTAGTTTCCTTTCTGGTAAAAGGCCTTTAACAGTGCCATCATTGTACAGATATGTCCCACTTAAGAAAAATGAAAGGGAAATTTTCTAACATGATCCTAAAAATAGACTTAGAGAAGCCTTTTAATAGACTAGAATGATCTTTCATCTAGGACACCCTTCTCTTCTTCAACTTCCCCTGCAAGCTCACCAAATTCATCATGTTCTGTGTAACCTCCAATTCCATCTCCATCCTGATCAGTGAGGGCCAAACTGACTATATCCACACTCCAGAGGCATTAGACAGGGTGACCCTATCTCTCCCTATCTTTTTATATTGTGTATGTAAAGATTATCGATCTAGAGACATTGACCTCCAGGTTGCCTTAAAAATCTAGATTCTTATTAGCATCACTATTGAAGGTCCAAAGCTCTCTTACCTCTTTTTGGCAGATGAACTTACCCTGTTTTCTAGAGAAAATACTGAGAACTACACCACCATTATCAACACCCTCAACAATTTTAGCAGCAAATCTGGGTAGAAAATCAACTATAACAAATCCAAATGGTCTTCTGTAAGAATACTACTCCTCTACCTCTGAGGACCTAGACAACTTCTTGTCTTTTTCTTCCAGCAATGATTTTGAAAAATACATTAGCTTCCCCATCTTCCTTAACCCTCTGACTAAAAGAGACTTCTAACCAAGCCTAGACATTAGGTCAAATTAACTTGCTGGTTGGAAGTCAAAGCTCCTCAACATTACTAGGAGAACTATTCTTACAAAAGCCACCCTCAGCAATATGACTACTTATGTAATGCAATATATAAAATTCCCCGTTAAGGTGACTGATTCCATAAATAAAATCCTAGGGGTACTAGCAATGACAAGAAGAAGCTCTACCTTTTGAGTAGGGACACCATCACCAGGCACAAAAACAAGTGTGGCTTCAACATTCATAAGAGTGAGATCAGGAATAAAGCACTCCATGCTAGCCTAGCATGGAGATTGGCCAAGAATCCTATCTCCATGTGGGGGAAAATTCTCACTATTAAATACCACAAGCCTAACAATTATAGAGAAGGGACTAGGATAGTCTCAAAAACCTAGAAAGACGTTCAACTAGGTTGGGATGACTGTAACAAAGGCCTTTCTTGGACTGCTAATAAGGGAAACCAAATAATTTTCTATAATGATAAATGGATCCTCACCATGATATCATTAGAAATCTTATCCATGGCCTTTTAGAAAGAGATGGTGTCTCACTTACCATCAGAGACCTTCATTCTAGGGCAGAGTTGGAATTTCTCTAAGCTTTCTTTTGTCCTTCCTAACACCTTCATGGCCACAATTTATAATACTCTTCTCAATTCCAATAACACCGTTCCTTACTTCTTCCATTTGGGACTCTCTATTAATGGTCTTTTCTCCACAGGTAGTATATACAAATGCATCACTGACTCTGCTAGTACTAGCACCACCCTCTAACCCAACTTCAGTTAGATTTGGAAAATCCCAACCCTCAATAAAATCATCTCTGGCTCTTCACCCATGGCACACTCCTCACTATCCAGTATCTCCGCAAAATTGGCCTTAATATCAACCACCAATGATATTTCTTCCATTTCCACACAAAATATTAACTATATTTTCTTCCCGTCTCTTAATGCTACCACCTTCTGATCCAATGTCTTAAAAGAGAGTAGACTTGGGCATCATCAATATGAGACAAGTCAACAAGGATAATTGGCTGAATATTTCGCATTTTTTAAATGAGAAGTCCTGTAACCCCCATACAGGGTGGGACATTATAATACCTTACCGCGTATGGAACATTGGCTCAAGTGCAATGAAAACCTTTTTAACAACAAAAAGGACTCCATTGTTGCTAGACATATCATTGACCTCGTCATTGAATTTAACTTTCTCATCAAGAAAAATAGCACTCATAACCCCCTACCCACATTGAGGGCAAGTGGGAACCCCTCCTAAGGGTATACCGTTCAAAATCCTCCTGAACCTGGTAAAATAGGTGGTGCAATTTGGAACTATCTGAGGCACTAGATTCTTAGCTTCTTTGAAAGTACCCCTCTATGACTCCCATTCTAACTGAGATCCAAGCACTAAGAAGGGGCCTACTTTTAGCTAGAGCTCATAATCTTACTCCGCTATGCATTGACACTGACTCTATCGAACTTATCATTTTCCTACAATAGGATAAATTTCTATACATTGACATCTTATCTAAGTGCATGTCCTTGATCATGGAGCAAACAACAACCGCGCCGTCCCACATCTTTAAAGAACAAAACCAGGTGGCAGATAAACTAGCCAAGGAAGGAGCAAGGTGGAATCTTTTTGGTAATATGCAAGTCTTTTTTGTTCCACCATTGTATGTTGAGACCACGTTCAAGTAGATAATAGTGGAACTTATTTTGTTAGATGTTGCAAACTCTCAATTATTAGCCTAATTGGCCGGGATGTGGCCTAGCCTTTAAACCTACTACCCCCCTCCCCGAATAGGGCTAATGTCCTACTAAATTATTAACTTTTCTATAAAATATCTTTATTACCAAAAAAACTCCTCATAAGTCATAATGATCATGATCAACACATTGAAGTTGTTACTTATGCGAATGTGTAACTGTTGAAGTGAATCTCGAATTTCTCTGAACCGATTATGGATTTGAGCTTATCTTGGCCGATTGTGGTGACCTACCGGTCATATTATTCCACGTTGTTAAGTAAGGCAAAATACCTCAAATCCTTCATAAGAATCCTTCCATAACCGGTAGGTTAGGGAAGTATAAAAGTAAAGAACTTTTTTTTCATTTTAAAAGACATATAGCTATTTATCGTTCACCCGCTCATTTTTTTCTTTTTATTTTGAATATAGAAAGATAATTATTAATACTTAGATGAAAATTAAAATCAAAGGAACTACTCAATAATATTTATAAAAAATAAAATTAAAGGAATACTTCATTTGATCGAATAAAATACACGTAATGCCTTTGTGAAAGATAATAAATGATCAAAAATGACCATGGTGATAATGTAAGAAAAAATGGCGATAATAATGTGTCACGCCCCGAATCCCAACGAGGCATGATTGGCACTCGTAGCCGACAAGGCCCGAGAGAACCAAGCTTTATCCCTATTTGTTCCCATACATGCCATAAGAAACCCATCAGCACACAATAGCTATAAGTACCCGCAATGGAATTTATGGAACATGATATATATATATATACATATGCGAAACTTGGCCGTTGAGGCCACCAAGTCAAAATCGACATATCCCCTCTACATTTATACACCCACATCAGCCTACAAAAGCCTCTAACAAGTGCATTGACCAACAAGAACTAAAAGTCGGGACAAGTCCCCGCTTTATATCACATGTACAGCACCAAAACATATATACACTCTGACTCGGAGAAGCCCCGAATTAACTGGAGCTCACCAAAGATGTGCAACAGCTAGCAACCTACTGAGGAAGCCTACTGGGACCTGCGCCTGCAACAAGTAAGGTAAATTCCCCCGAGAGGGGTCAGTACGAAATAAGTACTGAGTATGTAAGGCGCAAATGAAACTTTGTAACACATGAACATACTAATGAACTCAATACAAATGAATAGACAATGTGAGTAAGTCACTATATTGCATTTTGGGAACCATGTGGATTGCTTTCATTACTTTTGTCACTTTCTTTACAATCAATACTCACTTGTTATCACATATGTCACAATGTACCCGGGCCCCGACTGATCAGTGGGTCTTTCATATCATCATATAGGGATCGAGTCGAGCTAGGCTTATGCCCCTAGACTTGCCACCCTTGGGATCGAGTCGAGCTAGGCTTACGCCCCTAGACTTGCCACCCATAAATCCATATCTCGGGATCGAGTCGAGCTAGGCTTACGCCCCTAGACTTGCCACCCGTACTTGATCATTGACCACATTTGTATTACTTTGTTCATTACTTTGAGATTGATACCTTGATAATCATAACATCACTTTGGAACTTTGGAACATAACATTGTTAGAAACTTTGAATCATTGACCAATAAGTGAAGGACATGTGAATAAATATCAATGAGAAATATAATATAACTAGCACCATGATACCATTGGAACCATTGGACAGTAATCCATGAACAAGAGACACAAGTATAGTCATTATTGAAATATTGGAACATAACCTTATTTGAGCTTTTGGAACATTAACCATGAATATGAGAAATGAGATAAGTGCATATGGGATACCTTAGTACATTTCGGAATAGAACTAGAGAAATGTCAATGTGAACACTATTGGCCGTAGAAAGATACGGACAAAGTAACCTTACATACCTTGGATTCGCAATACGAATATACAACTTTAGATGCGTATACAATAAGCCCACTCCTTCTTTATGTGTCACTCTACAAATATATAACGAAATTCACATTAACCACCAATTACTTTACAAATGCATACCATGTCAATGAATTACATGTTTGGCTTTAAACATGTCATTTCCCCTTGACAAAACCATTGATCATACTATTATGCCAAATATTCCATAATATTCCCAACATTGACCAATACATAAAAATCAATACATTCCACCACAATACTTCTCCTTTACACTTTCTTATCCATAACACATCACAAATAATCCATCAAAGCACCTTAATTCAACTCATAACACATATCGGCCAAAATCAAATAATTTCCACTTTTAGCCAAGAACAAATTTAATGCCAAAAATAACACCATACATGTTCATATTTTGTCCATACCATGCTTTTTCATCAAAGGCACAAGGCCTAATTCACACTTGAATTCCATATACCACAAATCTCATACAAAATCACCAAGTACCATGACCAACTTTTCCAAGCACAACCAACATGATATACATATTCTTTTATGCATATAAGATATTAATCCATGAAAATAAATACTTACCAAGGCTTGGAATATGTTGATCTTGTCCAAGGAGTCCCAAGGAATTACTTTGCTTTAGGGTTTGGAAATGAGAAATGTTGTGAAAAATGTTTTAAAGGCATGAGAGGGTTTGTACAATAAAAATCTGATTTGCCCCTTTTTATAGGCCTCTCATGTTGTCCTTAGCCAATTCTTGGCATTTAATAATGGGTCTAGAAGGTCAAATGGAAGAATGGGTCTTTTGACCCATTTGGGCCATGGATTTCTTCCACTTTTGGGCCTTAATTTGGCCTAAGAAGACATATCCATTTAGCCCAACAAGTTTCATGCATTATTCACCATATCTCTCATGTTTACATAATTCCATAATGTCACGACAATAGTCTCTTAAAAGATTCTCATTCGTCGCCTCGATTGCAAAAATTGGAATTCTAGTCGCCCTTGACTTCATTGAACATTTTGGATCACTATTCACATTTCATGATTTGATCATGTAGGAGTATGTAGGAGTATATTGAAGTGTTTGAAGCTTTAACAATGCTCAAATAACTCCAAAGAACCAAAAGAAACCATCGAGAAATCGTCGTAGAATTGCGTTACGAAACGACGCCGGAAAGGGCAAAATTTTTGTGCCTTGCGCCACACCCCTGAAACAGGGTAGTGGCGCAAGAATGCAGCCTTCTCTGAAGTTTATGCAGGCTGGTGGCTTGCTCCACACCCCTGAAACAGGGTAGTGGCGCAAGTTTCAGCATTTTGCTGAAATTTCCGGCCACTAATCCGACGTTTACGTATCGTCCAATCCCTTCTCAAAACACTACAAAATACTTACTTAGTGATCTTAACCATCAAGTAAACATGACCTAAAGTCACCAAATGAGGTTAGAATGTGTACGAGTTCTTACCCAAATGCTCCACGAAATCACAACACACCTCCTACGACGATCTAATCGCACATGTTACGTTCCGATATCAAATGTTTTACCAATGACACTATAAAACACATATGCATGGCATCTCAACACCTATGTAGGGATCAAGTGAGGTTATAAAAGTACGGGGTGTTACATAATGATAATAATAAATATAATACTAATAATAAAAGAGTAAAATAATACAAACAGTAATTATAATCGCAATAGTCATAAAGATATTGGTGAAAATTAATAAGATATTTGATTTATTAATAAGTTAGAAGCTCATTGGAATAAATTGAAAGAAAGGAGGGTCAAATTGGGTGTCAACAATGGTTTGAGATAACAAATGTGTGGGTCAATAAACAACTTAAACTTAAATGGGTTGGATAGTTTAGGTTTGATTTTGCCACCCTATAATTAGAAACAAACCTAGTCGAGTAGATTGTGATAGCTAAGTAGACAAAAAAAAAAAAAGGAAACAAATCGGACAACTATATTGAAATGACAAAACTAAGAAATAATATCAATAGAAAGAAAAAAGGGGAAATTAAAGAAGAGCAACAAAGCAATAACTTTGTTGGAATTTGTTAGAGAATTACCGGTAGCAGTAGAGACCACTAGAGTTGAAATTTGTTAAGTTATTACTATATATATTATTATAGAAGAGTGGTAATTACTATATATAGAAGAGAAATGATAGAAATGAAAAAAAAACATCATATAATTATTTAGAAGATCGACCCCTCCTAGAGACCTCCCATGTCCACACCTCAGCCAGCAGAAACTTCCTCTTTGAAACTTCCACAGTGAAGCAAATTTTCATTAATGTTGCACTGGGTCTAGGGTGATTAGGAATCTTAATCCGGATGTGACCTTGTACTTTGGCAGACATCATACCTGCTTAGCTAGATCTGGCTAGACTTTGACTGTCATGTGATCTACAGATACACACATGCAATTGTCAAATTCATATTTAATTTGACCAATACAACTTTACCAACAAGGGTTGTTGTCAATGGTAAGTACTCTTCTATCTATAATCATAGGTCTCAGGTTTGAACCCTGAGTATGAAGTCAACTTTCTTAGGAAGAACTTTATCACTAATGTGGGACTTCATGGAGCGATTCTCAATTTAATCGGGTCCCAATAAAAATATCAAACTCAAATAAGAAGCCAAAAAAAAAAAAGTTGAAAGGGAGCGCCTTGAAGTAATTGGTAAAGTTATTGTCATGCGATCAGGAGGTCACAGGTTCAGGATGTGGAAACAGCCCCTTGCAAAAATATAAGATGAGGCTGCGTACAATAGACCCTTGTGGTCCGGTCCTTCTCCGAACTCCGCGAATCACGAAAATTTTAATGCACCGAACTACCCCTTTAACTTAATTCTCACATTTTTTTCTTAATGTTGCCGTCCAACATGTTAAATAAGGCAAAATACCTCAATAACCAGCCAAGTTAGCCAGCAAAATCCTCGTCTTTACACCTATGTATCCTACATGCACTATCTGACCAAATCCCTGGACGGCATTTTGACTTATTGTCATTTTGCTTGTCTTTTTTCCTCACCCGGTGTTCAATATTTATAATAGAGCCCAACTAATATGAATTCATATCGCATAAGGTCCATTAATTAAGGGCGAGGCGCTCCCTAACAAAAAATCTTTTTGTAGTCATTTGCTTGTCCTCCTTCACGGTTCCATTATAGAACGTAGGAGTTGTTTGTCCATAGATTTTGTTTCAAAATATTAATTATTTTAAGTAAGTGTATGGTTATATCAAATAAATTCAATTTTATTTTCAATTTCAAATTCGAAATATAGAATTTGAAGTTTGAAAAAAGCAGGTTTTAGGTGTTTTTTAAGTTTTCGCCCACCAAACTTCATTGTATTTGTATGTTCGAATGTATAACTTCAACTTCAAAATACTCAAATTTAACTTAATTTTGAAAACTATTTTTTCTCAAGTATCAACTGATTCATGTCCAAATGCTTACTAAATGTTCTCATTGTACCAATTTTTTCCTAATCTACAAAACGTATGTCCAATTGGCAATAAATTAAAATACGTTTTTTGTTACTGTCTTCTAATCTTTGGAATACCATATACATATACATATAATATATTTGTGTGTTTATTTAATATAATTTACCGGCCCAATTTCTAAAGCAGATATTAAGAATAATAAACTGTACTTTGACTTTGTACATATTGATATACCAGATTGTAACATATATATAGCAGCTAGCTAGTTCAATTAACAAGTGGTTACGGTTGCGGAAAGCGAAAAAAATTAGAACCATCTTATTATCTTTTGAATCAAAGTAACGACAAGTCGAGTGTTACAGAGTTCGAGAAGAGAAGTACGTTTTGTAGTTTCACTATGGATAGAAGCATTCACGACGATTTGCATGACAAATCATATGTTCATCAATTATCTTTTGATGGATTTATGGATTTGATTAAGAATGACAAGAAGGTAATTCATTATATGTTAATTAAGCTAGCTAATTATTATTTGATATTTTGTTATTATATGTTTACCATTAATTAATTATTTATATTTTGTATAAATTTGGAAGGTAACAAAAACTTTGGTGACCAATGGTTGTGTGGATTATAAAGGGAATATTGCAGACAAACGAACTACTGGAGGATGGAAGGCTTCACCATTTATCATAGGTTTCTTCTTCTCTTTTCTCATTTTTCTGGTTCGAATTTAAGTTATATGCACTTTCGATTTGGTCTTTTTCTTATATTAAACGTATACATCAATGTACTTTTACTAGATACGACTTCATACATTTCCTAAGAAACATAAACCTATTGCTTCGATTATCTGATACCAAGTTTGTAATGTCTCAAATTCTTGATGGGACGTGGCACTCGATATCTTAACTTGACTGAGCGGGACGACTCCATATGAAATCATGAACATGGGATGAAGCATAGAAAAATCTTTCCATAAATACAGTAAAACACAATCTTCATCAAATGGAACGGTTAAGTTCAAAATAAACATAATTCATGGGTATCGTAGGAAGAAAACATAAAGATGAAAAAGGGATCCAACAATTTATATATATATAAAAATGAAAATTAACTTTTATTTGTACAAATTGAACTTCCTTCAAACTATGTAACTCGCAAAAGAACATTTTATTATTTTTTTACTAGTTTTTTTTTTGGCTCGAGTAGTCAATGAAGTGGCGGAGAGGTTGGCATTCTTTGCAGTAGCAGTAAGTATGGTGACATATTTGGTGTTTGAGATGCATCAATCACTGCCAGATGCTGCTACTCATGTCAATGATTGGATTGGAGCTGCCTATGTTTTAACACTTCTTGGAGCTTTTCTAGCTGATGCTTACTTTGGTCGATTCTTAACCATCATCATTTTCTCTTGTATCTACTTTGTGGTAAGAAATTAAATCACTCATTTTAGTTTATTTCTAGTTCGATTTTCCACAATGCTTATGATATATGTGTATAGTCATATATAATTGGCGTATAAATTATGACTATCGGTTAGGAAAAGCAATCAGTGAATCTCTGAATTTTCAAAATTCTGCATTTATTTTTAAGCTCCATATTAATTCAAACTCTACCATACAAATTGAAATTGAGGGAGTACAATCTATGCATGCAACAATTATTTGTGCAACTAAGCGAACTATAATGTATACAATATCTGAAACTTTATGCTGGGATTATTTTCGTTATTAAATGACCCCCACCCCACCCCACCCCCTCCCCATTTGTTGCTAAAATGAAATGATACACAACTAGTTGATTTAAATATATATATATATATATGACCCCTAAACATATTACTAGTATATATAGATGCATTATACATTTCACTCGCTGAATTAATTGAAATAAATGATGTATATTCTTATTCCACATTCTATTCTGCACAAAATAATATACAAGTTTTTGTATATCTTTTCCGGATATTAGCAATATTTTAGAGTTTAACAAGGTCAACCAATCATTGTATAAGTTATGCATGCAACAATTATTTGTTCTTATGCAAACAACCCCTAAATGTAGTCGTAAATGCATTATATACACGAGTTTTTACTTGCTGATTTTAAAATCTTGAATCCGTTTCTGATCAGGGAATGATATTGTTAACACTATCAGCATCAATAGACAGCTTAAGACCACCTCAATGCACAAAGAGGCCATGCATTCCATCAACAAATAGCCAAATCTCATTTCTCTATGGAGCACTCTATCTCATTGCACTTGGGACAGGTGGCATAAAACCATGTGTTTCAACATTTGGAGCTGATCAATTTGATGAATCAGACAAAAAAGAATCACAAAAGAAATATGCATTTTTTAATTGGTTCTTTTTTGCAATTAACATGGGTGCACTATTGGGAATAACACTAATGGTTTATGTGCAACAAGAAAAAGGATGGACTTGGGGTTTTGCTGTGCCAACAATAGCAATGTTTGCTTCAATTGTTGTGTTAATTGTTGGATTCAATAAATATAGGTATCAAAAACCTATGGGAAGTGCTTTTACTAGATTTGTTCAAGTAATTGTGGTTTCAATTAGAAATCATTTTAGAGGTGTTGTGGTGAGAAATGAAAGTGAATTATATGAGATGAAAACCAAAGAGAGTGACATTTTTGGTGCTCGAAAGCTTCCTCATACCAAACAATACAGGTTAGTATTAATTTCTTTTTTCCTTTTTCCTTCGTACAAAAAAAAGTTGTCTTTTTCTTTTCAATACATATCAATTAATTTGTCGCTAATCTGTCACTACATAGTCCGTAGTTATATGAATCTTTGATAATTTGTGGTTAATACATAGTTTAATAGGATCAGTGTCGACAGATTGGGGTAGTTTAGCAACATAAGTTGTTCATCACTAATTTCTATTTTTGTAGTTAATTTCAAAAAAGGTTGTCTTTTTTTTTTTAATACACTACTATAAAAAAAAAATTAGCTATGAAATTCGTCTCTAAGTTGTTGCTAAGTGGTACATACCTAAGATTTTGCGATAATTTGTGGCTAATCAACAACGGATTTTTTTAAATTGTTTAGCAATTTAAGTTGTCTTGTCACAAATTCTTTTTTTTTTTTTTTGGTTCTTGCTAATTTAATTATTTTTTCACATAACCCCTTGAGATATGATCCTTCCTTGGACCCTGTGTGAAGGAGGGATGCTTTGTGCTTAGGAGCCGGTGGCTGCCCGTTAATTTCAACAAATTAATTACTTTTAACATATGTGGTCTTTTTTCCCACTTCAATGGTTTCCTAAAATATTTGTCGTAAGCATAAAAGGTATTGATCGAATATTAATTTCAAATTTTGGTTAATTTGAAAATCAAATTTAAATACATACAGATCAAAATAAAAGAACCAAACTATTTCCTTTTCCGGTAAATGAAAGTATTACATGGATACATTTTTACACGTCCTAAAAACTAAAGAAAGCCTATTGAAACTTCACTTTAGCTACAAATATAAAATGTGTTGAATATTTGAGGATGACTCATATTATCACGATATAATTTAAGTTATACGCACTGACATTCTAATTTTTTTTTACATAAACAATGTAATTTAACATATGACAATATAGTTATATGATCACTTTATCGGGTTATCAATTACTAATGTCTAATGTTTATCATAAATTTAATATTTTTTACTAGTAAATTTACTATTCACGATATTATCTCACAATTTTTTTTTTTTGTACACTCCAGATTTTTGGATAAAGCAGCTGTAGTAACGGACCCTCAAATAATCACCAACAATAAATGGAAATTATGCACAGTAACACAAGTTGAAGAATTCAAATCGTTCATAAGAATCCTTCCAATTTGGGCCTCTACAATTGCACTTTCAATTTCATTTGCTCAACTTTCAACATTTTTCCTAACACAAGCTAACATCATGGATCGAAAACTTGGCTCACATTTCACTATCCCGGCGGGGTCCGTCCCCGTCTTCACCGCCCTCAACGGACTCCTCCTCGTCCCCATATACGAGAAATTTATAGTACCTTACCTCCGTTCTAAAACGGGGCACCAACGTGGCATAACGTCTTTACAACGTATCGGGGTTGGCTTATTCGTGTCAATTTTTGCCCTAATGTCAGCCGCATTGGTTGAGAGAATGAGACGTTCACACTCTAACCCTAAAGGGTTGAGCATATTTTGGCTATTTCCGCAATTTTTCCTTGTTGGTACGGCCGAAGTTTTCTCATATGTAGGTCAACTGGAGTTCTTTTACGACGAAGCGACGGACGGTACGAGGAGTATAAGCAGTGCATTGTTTTTAAGTGAAATTGGAATTGGGAGTTGGTTAAGTTCTGCCTTAGTGAAAATTGTTGAAAGTGCAACTGGTGGTGTAGAGGAAGGGTGGATTAGGAATAATCTAAATAATAGTAAGCTTGATTATTTTTATTGGATATTAACAGGAATTAATGGAGTGAATTTCTTGGTATATTTAATTGTTGCATGGAGGTACAAGGGAAGAAATTATGAAAGAGGATCAATTAGAGATGAGTCTAATTTAGTTGAACTTGATGGACAGTTCAAAAAGGAGATTGATACTAGGGAATTTCATAGTGTGGCCTCTTGAATAAGGTTTAGAGTCGAGGGTCTATCGTGAACAGTTTCTCTATTCTACAAGATCAGGGATAATTCTACTTGTGAGATTATATTATGTTTGTTATTGTTGTTGTTGTTTAAGGTTTACTTTGGGGCGGGGGGAGGGGGGGGGCGGGGGGAGGGGGATAGCAAGTATAAAATTAAAGAACTTTTTTTTTTCATTTTAAAGCACATGTATTTATCGTTCACCCTCTTATTTTTTTTTCTTTTTATTTTGAATATTCACATATGCTTATATATGATCAACCTTTGGAATTTGTTTATTTTATTGGTGTCTTTAGAATTTGATTAATTATCGAAGCTAAATTAATTAGATTGTATTAATTTAATATTTTAATATTAAAATTTATATATTCGAAAACTATACAAAGAGTACTCTAAAATTGCAATTCTTCTCATATCATTACAACAAAAAGTATCTTAAAATATTGAAGAACATAAGCATTCAAATATATTCTTTATGCATATATAAGTAAGGAGATTTACCCAGTTTCTCGATTTGGATTGTAAAATGGAACCAGGCGTGAACTTAGATATACGGGCACAAAATTTTGGATTATTCTTTCTTATAAGTAAGAGAACTACTTATACAGAAGAAGAAAAATTTCTAATAACTGTAAATACCTTCTCTGGAAAAGTAAACAACTAGTATAAAGGGTTATCAGAAGAAGCCCAAGGAATCCTTATACATCGGGTCATAAATGGCTTTAAAAAATCAATTCATGAAGGAATAAATGAAGGAATAAACGGTCTCCTACAATTTGTGGAATACGAATTCATTGAAAATCAAGGAGATTTAACGTCAGGAAAAGACAACCTAAGAGCACAGGCTTCTGAGTTGTTAGAAAAGCAACAAATACTGTAAAATGAGTTTTATCCGAGAATATACTTGTAAATTCGAGGAATACTACTACAACATTTATGATAGTAAAAAAGATATGAGACCATATATGGATAAATACTTTCAAAAATTATCAGGCTTTTGGGCTAGTTATTTCAGAGAAGAATATGCAAAAGAGGATAAAAAAAATGATTCTTTAGGAAAAAGAATATCTTTTCTACATCAAAGATTGAGCAGGCTTTGTATGATGCACAACATACAAAGAAAAGCTAAAAGAATCAATACCCAAATTTATTGTAAAGATACAGACGCAGCAAGTCAATGGGGATGTGAAGTACAAAAGCTCTACAAAAGAAGGAGGGATTAATAAAAAGAAAAAATATTTTCAAGAAAAATTATATACCCAGAAAAAGGTATTTTAAAAGAAAAAAATACTTTTAAAAGAAAATCCACAGAAAAATGTAAATGTTACACACGTCATAAAAGTTACAAATGTAATAAAAAGAGAGTCAAAATCTCAAAAATAGATAGGGAAGAAATTGATTCAGATTTAGAATCAATCACATCTATAGGAAGTGAAGACTTCTATGATGAACTCTATGAAAAAATCTCTGACTCTAGTGAAGATTCAGAATGAATAAAGAAATAGAGGAAAAGGAAAAAGCAGTTCAGATCGTTGAATCTGAATAAGATCAAAGGAGATATGTCCTAAGAGCAACATTCGATGGAAAGATGTTAAAAAAGATCCAAAGTATAAAACTTAACTTAAGAATAGAAGATAACATTTTTAGCAAAATGCAAAGGATGTTTTTAAGAAACAAAATTTCTTATCACGAGTATCAAGAAATTGAGAAAGTAATAGAAATCATTCAAACAAATGAAAGACATAAGTTAAATCTGTTAACTAACCCTATGATAGATCACATACTGAAAAAAATTCCTGAAAAGAAAAGGAAAAAGATGAACTATGTCCACCTTGGAGGAATCCAAATTCTGGTTAAATCAATATTCAAAGAAGGGATAGATTGTCCAATTGTAATCAATCTTTCAGATAAAAGATTTATAAATACAAAAGAAGGAAATCTTGGTATAGTAGAAGGTATCTTAGCATATACCAAACTCTTATTTACATACTACCCCAGGTATTGCATTTCACCTAAAGATGCTGATTTTAACGATGCATTAAGCTTGCATTTTCAGGTAAAAATGAGAGATCTTTTCAAATCAGGTAACCATATAATGAGTATTTATTATCAAGCTCTTTATACAGTTACCAATTCAAATTATGGAAACATCTATAAAGATAAAAGTCTAGTCGAGCTAGACCAAGAATGTGCAGGAATTGCAAAAATTGTAGAAGCCGAAGTTCAACAGGCACACATTCCAGAAGAATACGGAATTCTATTTGGAAAAACTCAGGATATAGGAAGCACAAATATAGATCCTAAACAAACGATAGAATATGAAAGAAACTCCATAAGAAAAAGTATGTCCCAGAGCAAAACTCTAAGGATAAGGGATATGGAGAACAACGACGTCACTCAGGTTGTAGGAAGATTCCTCAACAGAAGTGATTGGAATAAACAAAATTTTCTAATACAAACAGAAGCAACAACTAATCATATAAAATAAAGCATTTTAGACGGATTAGCTATATATGAAGGTACACCTTATACCTATAAAACATTTGAAGGAAACAAGTTTGGCTGTATAAAAATAGTAAAACTACCAATACAGCTAGAAAAAATTGAACTAAACATCCCATGTTATGTTACAAATCATAAAAATGATCATAACATAATTTTAGGAAAACTATTCCTTAATAGTTTTGACGACTATAATATAGGAAAAGAGGGTACAGAGATTACTTTAGATGGAGAAACAAGTTTTCTTCCTAATAGTAATGTTTAAAGAAACCTCTTTTAGTGTATCGATCTTCATAGAATTTACAACATACGATACTAAGTTGACAACTTATTGTCAAATCGATAATGGCTCTAAAGAAAGTCTAGTAAAATACTTCCTTTTTAAGGATTGGAGCACTAATTCTACGAACGCTTCAGTTGTTGGTATAACATGTGACAGAGAAAAACTGACACATTCAAAAGAAAATGTAGAAATAATTTTGGGTTCAAAAATAGTTTCTAAAAAAAATATTTATGCTTATGATAAACTTGAATAGGTCGTAAGGGGACCGCCTGAGAAGTTTCACCCAAAAAAATATCCGGAGCCTACACCCACCCATCGATCAATAGGCTAACACCCATCGAAAGTCGCCATGAACGTCCAATTCCTGTTGTTTCGCTCATTTGACATGAATAATAGCTCCACCACCCCCTCCAAAGCAACCCAATCTATTTAATAAGTCGTCATGGGACCGCCCGAGAAGTTTCACCCAAAAAAATTTTTGGAGCCCATATGCACCCATACATCCATAGGATAACACCCACCGAAAGTCGCCAAAAATGTTCAATTCCTGCCGTTTCGCTCATTTAACTTAAAAAATGACTCCACCACCCCCTCCAAAGTAATCCGATCTATTTATTAGGTCGTCAGGGATCGCTCGAGAAGTTTGGCCCAAAAAAATTTCTGGAGCCCGTACATACCCATCTATCAATAGGCTAACACCCACTGAAAGTTGCCAAGAACTCCCAATTCCTGTCGTTTCGCTCCTTTGAATTGAAAAATGAATCTACCACCCCCTCCAAAGCAACCCAATCCATTTAATAGGTCGTCAGGGAACCGCCCAAGAAATTTCGCCCAAAAATTTTTTGGAGTCCACACCCACCCATCGAAAGTCGTCAAAAATGCCTTTCGATGTTGTTGAGAAGATTTATCCTCGTACTTTGGATGTCATTTACAATGAATTGGCACTTGGAGAATATAAGAATCAAGCAATACCTAGGAAGTTGGACCAAAATATAACAGCGATAAAGTAAGAACTTTCTTTTAATTCAGATTAATATATGACTAATAATAATGTTCTTATATTTCTCTTAAATATAAAGACCCTTGGTTATTTGTGGTAAGTATTTGTGTATTATAGTTTTTAGTTTTAAATGCTCGGTTTTAGAATTTTAACAAAGTTCTAAAGAAAGATCTCACTATTTGAGTGTAGGTAGAGAGTGACACTGATGGAATCTAGAGAGTCAATTGAAATTTTTTATATATAATTTTTACATATTTTGAGTTGTTGATTATTATAATTCATAGTACTTATTACTAATTTTTAAATAATATATATTATTTTCTCTGTCCCAATTTATGTAACTATAATAGTATTTGGAGAATTAATCAAATTTTTTGTATGTTGTCAAATATTTTAAATTATTAATTATTGTGATTTATGATACTTATTACGTCATTTTCAAATAATATGTTACTTTCTCTATCCCAATTTATGTGTCACTGATAGAATTTCGAGAGTCAACTAAATTTTTTATATGTCTTTTAAATATTTTAACCCGTTAATTATTTGTAATTTATAATATTTTATGTAAATACATAACAGATTAAAAAAATAAGAAAAATAAATGAAAATAGAGAAAATAAGAAATTACAAAGAAGAGGCTTGATGGAACCAAGACCTGCTGTTTTTTTTTTTAATTCTTTTGTATCCCTGTATAACTTTTACACTTGTGGAGAAAGGTGGAACACAATTACTTTAGTTTTCCATGCTTGTCACGCCCCCAGACCGAAGGGGGTGGACAAGGGTCCATATGAACACTTGTTATACAAATGACTTGTATTAAGCGAATGAGCCACTATTCATAAGACAATTATAAAAGTGGTATATAACTAGCACTGGCCAAATGACCGCACTAATACAGTAGACAACTGAAATACTGTTACATATGGTAACTTTACATTATCTATGAAGGCTCTGATAGCATTAGTATCTGTACACCAACAGATGGTCAGGGCAGGACCCAATATACTCAAGTTATAACCATAAATATGACTTAAAGAGTGTTAGACGTTTATCAGCTTCAGATGAGAGAAGAGCTCACCAACTGATCTGTTGAATCAAAACGAGTGTCTAATATAGAAGTCTGCTACATGGTGTACCTGATCCTATATATGCAAAGATGCAGCGCCCCTAATGTAGGAACGTCAGTACATATACAACATGTACTGGTACGTAAAGCAGACTGAATAACAAGTAGACATATAAGGATGCTCAATGAATTGAATAACAAAATGAGCAACTATAGACAACTGAATGCTAGAAAATCTCCTCTGGACTATAATTTATGCACTTATCCACCTGAACTCTTAGACCTCCACCGGATTAAACACCTAGAAAGAGTAACGGAGACAAAAAAAAAAAAAAAAGAATCGATCAATAGCGTTTTTGAAAAAGAAAGAGAGAAAATCAAGATCCTTATTTCTGCAAGCTAAGAAGAAGATGATAGATCCATGGACGATGAAGAAAGCTGACTACCCAGAGTAGGATAAGCCTCAAACGTGTAAAAGGACAGCGGTGACATCCTCTAGATGGAAGCGGAAGAGATGAAAATAAAGAGGAACAATTTAGGAAACCCTATTTTTTTAGGGGATTTGCTTATATCTCCTGAACCTGGTCATTTTTGGGCCAGGTTTGGATGTTCTGTTGCTTATTTTCCTTTGGTCCATTTTGGAGCCCGATTTGACCTCTTTTTGATTTTTGAATAAAACAGATCCCGCGTCCATAATTTGCCTTAAAAAATTGAATACATACCTTGAGAGTGCAAAAAGTTGCATAAGCATATATTCGAATCATTTCCTACATAAACTCCAGAAACTAAATTTTCATGAAAAGAGGTAGACTCGGCCAACTTTGTTACTAAAACTAGTCAGTCGGCCATAATATTTACAACAAAATTGGCTAGTCAGTCATTTTCCGTTAATTTCAATGTTCTTTTATTTTGTTTTGCTCCATTTAGTGACAATTGGCCAGTCGGCCATAATATTTTCTTTCAGTCTGCCAACTTTGTATCGATTTTGTTTTGTGTTCTCTTTAATCACTGTGATGCCATTTGGCCATTTCTTTCTTTTAAAAAAAAAATACTATTTTTTTCCGTGCGCTATTTTAAAATAAAAACTTTTCTTTATTTAAAAATTTTTTGTTGCTCTTTTTTTTAAAACCTTTTTTTTTTTTCTAATTATTTCACTTTTTTTATGGAAAAATAAATATTTATGTTTTTTTTTTTTTTTTTTTTTATACGTTTATTTATTATAAGATGGGAACATGTGATAGTCAAATAAATATCGATATCGATACATTATATAATTATTTATATAATATCGATACACGATTGTATATAATTTATACAACGTTGATACATTGCATACTTATTTATACAATATTGATAAATGTTTATACAGTATCGATACACGTTTATAAATCATTTATATAATATCGATAAACGTTTATACACTATTTATACAATATCGATAAACATTTATATTCTAGTTATACAATGTCAATACACGTTTGTGCACTATTTATACAATATCGATACATTACCTATACAGTATATAACTATTTATATAATATCGATACATTACATATACACTACATCACTATTTGTACATCATATATACATGTTTATACACCATTTATACAATATTGATACATGAAAACAAATTACACGGAAAAAGTTTTATTAAAAAAAAAAAAAAGTTTTTTTTAAAATTGAAAAAAAGCACAGCAAAAAAAAGTTTTTTTAAGGATTACCGCTGAAAAAAAAAAAGAAGAAGAAAGGCTAGGCCATTTTAAGTAATAATGGTCATTTTAAGTAATAAACAAAACTTTGGCTATTTTTGTTGTAAACTATTTAATTTTTTGTATATAAATGAAATTTTTTCATTTTTTAATATATCCAAACTAAAAAAATTCTTTTAAGTTGATTAGGGCTTTTAAGCCGATCCAAACACCATCTAAGAGGTTGTTTGGATGAGCTTATAATTTTTGGCTTATAAGCCAAAATCCACAAGTTAGGAATTCTAACTTATGACTTTTGACTTTTTTTTTGACTTAAAAATAAGTTTTTTATTTTACTCAAACACTACAAAAGTATTTAAAAGTTATTTTGGCTTAAAAATACTTAAAACAAGTCAATCCAAACAGATTCTCAATTATGTCACGGTAAAATAAAAATCTAATTCTACAAATATAAGAAAAAGTATTATTCTTTTGAGAACAAATTAAAAAGAAAAATAGTATCATAAACTAGTAAAACAAAATTGGGACTGAAATTCGTTTGAGGTAGTTCAACCTGAACTTGCATAATCTTATATTTATGCAATTTCATGAGACTTGAGATATGAGTTTACAGATAATATTGTGGTTCTGGAATTCATTTGTGGTAGTTCAAACTTTAGTTCCGAGGTCTGAAGTGGTTAAATTAGGGGGCGTGTGCAATAGTTTTCTTACTTTCTTTCGAAACATCAATCCTAATTAGAGTATGCATTTTGTGCATTTTCCGACGCATAGTATATTCTCTCGAAATATCAATCCCTAGATTACAGAATTTGTACATTTTTTCAACATATGTAGCAAGGGAAAATCCAAAAATTCCAATATTAAAAGTTCTAGTCCTATAATAGTTTGGTTAGCCAGTTAGCCTCAAAATTTCCTAAATACCGTAGGTTAATTTTCAAATCCTAATTCTAATTGGTTTAGTAATGTGTATTACAAGTCTTCAAAAGTAACACATTCCTGCAGAATTTTAATTTCAAGCCAACTTTAATTTGCTTCTCTAGTTCATACTTCCCCCTTATAGTTGCATTATTTTTATTTCGTTTTCATAGAGATTTCGAGGCAAAATTGAATTACCAAAATATAGAAGTATCGATATTAAAACGAATATTGAATTTTCTAGCAGAGGGGATGCGGCCATTGATCTTGTTTTCCATAATCTTATGTAGCTCTGCAGCAGCATTAGTGTTTTTGCCATATTTTGACACAACAAATGTGATCGCGTTACAAGTGATGAGGGCTTGGTTCACTATTTTTTCGTGTTATTCGTTATACTTATGGTACATCTTCTTTTTCTTGGTTCAAGAAAATAAGTGTTTTTCTTTCACGAGATATTTTTGCAAAAAATACACTAATTATTACAAAATTGTTGATGAAGAAGCACAAATATGTGAAAGAACTAAACTTGGAATAATTTTGGAGAATATATTGGACTTACTTGAAGATCCAACTAGGTTTTTGGTTTTCATAACAGGAGTAGTAATTTCCAAGTTAGTAATGGATTGTTCCGGAGAATTTATTAGAAATTGAGAGAGTTATCAAGTCTGGACTAGGGTCTTTTGCGTTGTTATGTTTATGGTTATTGTCATGATACATCTTATTTATCGTTCTTCCTATTGCGAGGCAATATTGAAATCAATCAATCAATTGCGTTTTATTTCCAACCTTTTGATCGATGTTCCAAATATGTGTGTGAGATATGGTAAAACTATGTGATTTTTAGTTTAATTGAGTTTGGGGACGAGGAAGCACAGGAATTGACATTTTTTGATTCAAAACAAAAAGTTATATTTTTGTTTTGCTTTGTTTTGTTTTTAGTTTAATAGGTTTATTTTAAATTTTGTAGATGTTTTGGAGGCAAGAGTCATTCTAATCCGTTTACTTTTATTTGTTGATTATATTAAAAATAATTTTTTTATTTATCCTATTTATCATATCAAGAGAAAAATAATTTATTTTTATGTTTTACTCTTAAGTCTTAATGCTAAATATTTATTCTCCTAATATTTAAGATATTTTGAAATTCTAATAATGACAGACATTATCATAAAATATTTTTTTTGGCAACAAATGTGAATATTACTGATCTTAGGCGTATTTATACTCCCAAGTGTCATTATCTATGCGCTTTTAACTTAGTTTTGAGGATAACTTGAGGTGCTTATTGAGTAATAAAGTGTGTATACATGTATTTGTGTGCTAAAGTACATGTTTAGGGTGTTTAAGGTGCATTTGAAACAAGTCTAGAGTCAAAAGGATTAAATAAAACTTAGAAGAGAAAACTAGTGTCGCTAGCTTGAGTTATGCTTGTTCTAGTGTACTTTGATGAGTTCTATTGTGTTGTATGGTCTTATATTTGTTATAAGATGTTGTAGGAGGCCTATGCAGGAGATATGGAAGCTAAATGAAGCCTACAAACAAGCCACAAGAAGTATGGAAACAAGGGACAAGTGCACGAGAAGAGACGACGAAGAAACGAGCGCACCCTCTCACTTTGGAGGGGTCCATGCGCCGCAGCTCCCAAAGAAAGGGAGGGGTCCATGCATCACACTTCCCAAGGCACAATAGAAGTCCTTCCACATACCCCCCCCCCCTCATTGCGGATGGCTACTAGAATGGGCGTGCGATGGCCATGCGATGCACCAAGCCTCAAGACGTCCCAAAAGTAGTTTTTAACTTGTTTTAAGTGGGGGCAAGGTTGTAAATACATATAATTAGTGTGGGGAACCTCATGGACGACCTAAAATACTATAAAAGGAGGACTTAACCACATTTACACATATCTATTGGATTACACACGAATTGGAGATCAAAGGAGACATCAAGGAGCTCAAACTAGGGTTCTTTCTTCTTTTACTTTTCATTCTTGTAGTTTGAAGTTATGAAATCTTTTATGGAGATTGTTTGTATGAATATGAGTGGCTAAACACCCTCATTCTAGGGTTGAGGCTACAACATGATTGCTTAATTATGGTTTTATAGTTGGTTTATTTGTTTATCAAGTAATTGATTATTCTTGCGTTCTTGTTTTGCTATTCTAAAGCATCATGAACTTTAGGATAAATTCAAGTCCCAAAACGAATTGACCATAGGAGTTGAGGGATGTAATAAAGAACGTAGGGAGCGTGGATCATATCTTTAATTGGTTTAGTATAATTTATTAAAGGATGATTTGCGGTTAGGATAGAGATATACCTAAATGCCCCACTTGGTTAATGAAATGGGAAGATAGTTTAATGCATCAGAATTAAAGACTCATATCATCGCTGAATGAGGTAGTTGTGGGATTAATTTGGGTAGATGACTTAGAGGATGACCATTCCCAAGTTGTAACATCAACCCCGTAGATCAACAATCACGATAAGCACCAACACCGACTAGAAACCATAGTTATGCATGAATGCGAAGTAATTGCTTCAACCCTGGAACTCTCCATATATTGTTTACAATTCGAATTTCATATCGTTGTTACTTTTATCGTTTAGTTTATAAAAACAAAACTCAAACTCTCTTTGGTTACGAATCGCACTTGTTTAACTTCAATAGTAATACTTAAGTTGGATCGTCTGCTAAACACAAAGTCCTTGTGGGATCGATATTCGGCTCACAAGAGCCACTATATTACTTGCACAACCACGAACACTTGCGTGTGCGCTTGGGAGCGACAATTACCATACAACCAAAAAATAATTACAAACTAAGAGCACCCAAATCTGTCACTCAGTTTAGAGTGAACCAGAATGAGCCTCCACTAAACAAGCTATCACACCATAAATCTCTATCAAAAAAAACTATATCTATTAGCCTTCTTTGTATGTTGGTATAGTTCTATTCTATTTACAATCTCACTATTTATGTGTCCTACTGTGTCAATATAGCTAGTCTGCACATTCTTGAATAATTTCCAATTCCTTGCATTCCATATGTAGTAGACCATCGCACCCCATAATGCAGCCACCATCTGTTTGTGTAACCTTTTCCAATGCTTCTTACCAATCAAGTTTAGCAGCTCCTTTAGTTCCTTAGCTGGTAGGTTGACACCAGGCCAGCTAGTAAGCTCAGCTCTCACTGCTTTGGCATAATCACACTAAACAAATATATGTTTGCTTGTTTCTGTCATTGTATGCTGACAAAGACAACAAGTAACAATCCTCTACATGAATGTTAAGATATTTGAGTCTTGCTTTTGTAAGAAGCCTACCATGTACTGCAATCCACATGATAAACCTATGCTTAGGTAAGGAGACAATGTTCCAAATTAAGTCTGAATTTTCTAGTTACTCCTGAGGTCCTATCAACTTAAGATACCCCCTTGAAATAGAGTATCCACCATGTGTTGTAAAGGTGAAATGATCTTGGTTATACCAGACTATTGTAATGGTACTACCAATGCTGCATTTGTGGTTTTAAAGTGTTGATCTTCCTCTAGTGCCATCTACTATCCACTTGTGCATTATGCTCCCATATACTAGTACCTTTTATATAAATTTTATTCACCCATTTCACCTAAAGGGACTCTTTGTTCACAATAATCTAATGTAGTAACTTACCTACTGAAGCTACATTCCATAGAGCACAGCTTTCACATTGAGTCCACCACAGTTCTTAGGCAAACAAACCTGCTCCCATGTAGTTAATGGAGGTTTTATTTTCTCATTATTTCCACCCTATAAGTAGTTCCTGCACTTCTTGTCCACCTCTTTCACTACACTTTAAGGTAGTATAAACACTGAACCCCAAAAATTGTATATGGAAAAAAGAATAGCCACCACCATCTGCAACCTACCTGTATAGAATAACTGTCTAGCATATGCAGTTTTAATTCTAGTTGTGATCTTCTCCACTAATTGGTAACATTCAGTCTTGCACCGTCTTTTAGATGATAAAAGAAGTCTCAAATATCTTATGGGGAAAGAGCCTAGAGTATAACCAGTTCTGGCTAGTATTTATTGTTCCACCTAATCAGTGGTATCTGCGAGGAACACACTGGATTTTTCCATGTTTGCAACCAACCCTGATGTTGTACTGAAGTGAGCTAGAGCTTCTATTATCCTTGTCACTGAAGAGACATCACCTTTGCTAAAGATCATTAGATCATCAGCAAAAATTAGGTGAGTCAATCTCAGACCTTGGCACATAGGATAAAAGTGAAAATCAGGGAGGTAACTCATGTTCTTAAGTAGCCTGGACAAATATTCCATAATAAGAACAACAACAAAGGAGATGCAGGGTCTCCCTGTCTCAGGCCTCTCTTACCTTAAAAAGAAATCATGTCTCTCACCATTAATCTTGATTTTTTAATGTGTGGTGGTGACACAAATCATAACCAACTGAGTGAATTTTGGTGGACAGCCAAATCCCAACAATGCTCCCTCCAAAAATCTCCAAGAAACTATGTCATAGGTCTTCCTTAGATCTATCTTCATTAGACATCTAGTAGTAGTTTTTCTATTATAATATCTTAGAAGATCATGACATATCAGGATATTGTGTAGCATAGACCTACCCTAAACAAAGGCTCTTTGATTATCTGCAACCAAGTAATTCATAGCTTCGTTCAATCTAGAACAGATGAGTTTAGAGATAGTTTTATATATAACATTGCAACAAGCAATAGGTCTGAATTGGCTTGCTTGTTCTGGAACATCCACCTTAGGAATTAGGACAATATTTGTATCATTAAGTTGTCTAAGCAATTTTCCATTTTGGAAAAAGACTAGTACAACCTCAGTTATATCTTGTCCCACTATATCCAATGCAGCCTTGAACAAACCACTATAATAGCCATCTGGTTTTGGACATTTGATACTATTAGTCTTGAACACTGCCTCCTTAATTTCCTTCACAGTAAAAGATTCAAGAACTTGCATTTGTCTATCCATGTCAAGGACTGGTCCACTAGACAACACAAATTCCTCAGCTCTCCTTCTAGCATTAGTTTCTTGTCCCAACAATTCTTTATAGTATTCTACAAAAGTACTTGCAATGACCTTAGGGTTGGTCTGGCAAGTCCCTTGAGCATCTTTCAACTGTGCAGTGGCTTGCCTTAGTTTTCTATAATTGATGACTGAATAGAAGTATCTTGAGTTGTCATCCCCTAGCTTCAACCATGTCACCTTACTGTGTTGTTGCAAGTACATTTCAGTTAGATAGGCATCCTCCTTAAATTTGTCAGCACACTCCTTCTCTTGTTTTTGAAGTTTTGAATTCATTGGATCATGCTGCAGTAGCCTTTGAACCTGATTCAATTGTTCTCTCTACCTATTTGTGTCCTTCCCCAGTGAATGAGTATGTTGATCATTCAATGACTTTAATTTTTTCTTTAACATCTTTAGTTTCCTTTCTACTTAAAATATTTTACACCCTTCAACTGACACTTCCCACCCTTCTTGCACTATCTTTGAGAAATTGGGATGCAAACTCCAAGCATTACAATACATGAATGCTCTCTTCTTGTGCACTCTATCAACTGATAGTCTCATCTTAAGAGGATAGTGGTCCCTCATGCCTTCCGGCAATACATATGACTTTCTAATCACCATGTTATTCAACTACTCATTATTGATTAATGCCCAGTATATTTTAGAGTAAATTCTCACTTGACTCCCCTTGTCATTCCAGGTATATCTTATGCCTGGATAGGGAAGTTCTACCAATCCACATTTCTCCATGCAATTAGAAAAATCTACCACCCTAGCCTAGTTAACTGGATTACCTCCTATTGTATCCTCCTGGTGGAGAACATTATTAAAATCTCCAAGTAACAACCAAGGAGAGCTACATTCCTTCTGTGTAGATCTCACAGTAGACCACAATTATTTTCTTTCCTCCTTTGTATTAAAAGCATAAACAAAAGTAAGAAGAAAATTTAGTTTATGAGGTATGTAGAAGAAAATTTAGTTTATGAGGTATGTACTCTACCACACAAGTAATAGTCTGTGCAGACATGTGTACTGGTGCAACTCTATAATAATATAGTCTCCAACTAACCAATATTCTCCCATTGTGGTGATAGTCAATGTTATGGATATGTTCCCACCCTGCACACACAATTCTGCAACATTACCAATCCTCCTCTTTTTCAGTTTAGTTTCTAATAGACTAACCAGGACTACTTTTTCTTTATTGCAAAGGAGTTGAACCTCCTTTTGCTTATTTAGCCCATTTAGGCCTCTTGTATTCCATCTAATGACACTATTCATTCCCACTTGTGGGTATGAGGTTGTTCTATTCAGTTAATGTCATGCTAACTATTGTCTCATGATTTATCACAGTGTCAATTCTTTTTTGGTAAGCCACTTTCTTCCTTCCCACCCTTCTTTTGATTGGAAACAACCTGAGTGCTTGTGTTCAACCCTTCAGAAGCCCCTACATCCACCTGGTGCTCTTTAACTTGTTCATCACTACTTTCCTGCACTCCAGACTTCTCAGTAGCAGTTTGTGATTTATTTTTGCTCTTATCCTACCCCTTCTTTTTGCAGAATTGTTCAGAGTGCCCATACTATTTACAATGTTTACACAGTACAGGCCTCCACTCATAAGAAATCTTTTGTTTCATTAATAGCCCTTTCTCATTCTTAAGTGTACCACTTCTGGTAACTCTACATCCATTGCTACCACCACCATAAGCCTAGAAAACTTAAGACTTATCTTCTTCTCTGTGTTTTGATCAACCATGAGAGGCTTCCTAACCAAACTACCGAACTTACTCAGACACGTAGGGCTCCAGTACTTGAAGTCCAGGCTTGGAAACTTGATCCATATAGGTACTGTTTGCAGTTACTCTTTGGAGAAATCTATCTCAGGGCTCCAAGCCTTCACTATGAAGGGCTTGCAATTACATCATTTTGACCTACGGCAGTATTAAACCTCACCAAAATTCCTCCATTTTTCAGCATCACAATACGATTAATTCTATGCTTTGCCCAAATCCTTTGGATATAGCCTTTGATCACCTCAAATGGAGGATGCGCCCCCAACACATAGCATACTACAGAGTTCCTCCAATACTCAACCTCCGAGCTAATATCATCAATCTCAATTTCTACATACGAAGTTTCACCTAGTTATTCAAGTTTGAACCCAGCATTCACTATTTTTCCAATGTCAAAAGAGTCCCAAATCGAGCCTCCCTTCTCCTTGGTTACCTCCATTGCCTCAACTTCATCAGCCCAGGTTAATCGACTGGAGTTGGTAGTTGCGCTTTCTATATCCTGTGCACTCGATGCAATTCCTTCCCAATCCCTCTGAATCTGTTGTACCTGGTTATGCTCAACCTTCTTCGAGTCTTCCTTCAGCGTGACTTTCACAGAATCCGCCATTGTTGCTTTCCCCCTTACAGAGTTTGTTGCAGCTGTAACTTCCCCTGGTGCTACTATTCCATTGGATTTCAAAGCAATTGAAGTCAAACCTGTGCGCAAGTTGCCTCGCTGAGTTTTACCTCGTTGATTTTGAACCTCCTTCTCCATTAGAGCCTTCGCTGATGGAACTCGAGCTCTCCTCCCCATGGACGGCACAGGTTAAGCTAACTTGCACCGAGAGAGAAATTCCATCACTACTTCAATCTAAAATATATACTTCATAAATACATCGATGATCTTTCCAAATATAATTAATCATTATAGTATAATAATTTAGTGTAAACTCAATGACTTACCTTCTTTAGATCTTCTACTAATGTGCTGCCGTTGAATAATCCTTTTTCTTTCCAAACAATAATTTACAAAATTTACCAATTTTAGAATAAAAATAAACCTCTCATTATATATAATATAATTCAATAAATTGGAGGCTCCAAAACCTAACCCTAGTTGGTCTCATATAGCCTTTTACAAGTCGCACTACTTTCTAGAAGGTTTTTTATTTCACTTATATATAGTTGATTTCATTTTAATTTCGTTTCCACCTATAGATACATCAACAATAACATACCCAGTAAAACACAAATATGGAATTGAATTCTGATAGAGTTTTAATCTTACTTATGCAATTTTATTTAATCATCTTTATTGTGTTATGTTCGCCATTGATGGACACGCCCGAGTGGAGATATGATATTAGGTTCAAGAGGTACGTATTCGCGTTTTTAACGTGTTGTTCCATCTACTTATGGCTCTGTTTCTTCACATGTGAAACTACATAAGATGAGTATAAATTTAGATTATCAAGGCGAATATACAAGGAAATTTTCCTAGATAATGTTGTGTCGA
Organism: Capsicum rhomboideum; assembly: GCA_031232105.1. Taxonomy (NCBI): domain Eukaryota; kingdom Viridiplantae; phylum Streptophyta; class Magnoliopsida; order Solanales; family Solanaceae; genus Capsicum; species Capsicum rhomboideum. The sequence continues at coordinate 8,560,104 of CP124714.1, read as the reverse complement.
TATTTGACTGGATATTCGACGAGCTAGAAAATCCACTTAAGCTTTTGTTCTTTACAATTGGTGTAATAATGAATTGTGCGACGATGGATTGTTGGAGAGAATGGATGAAGAATTTCTATCAATTTGAAGTTGCTAAGAGGATGGGAATTGTATTTGGAGGGTTATTCTTGTTTCTTTGGTATATTTTTTTTATTGTTAATCCATGTGTTGGATTATTTTGCCTGTGTTTTTTAAGATCAATTGTTGTGGATGAAGAAGCGCAAAAACCTCTTCTCAAATAGAGATGCAACACTGAAGGAGACATATGGTTCGATCCTTCCCCGGACTCTGGATATAGCGGGAGCTTTAGTGCACCGGGCTGTTTTTTTTAATAAGTTTTGTTTGTTTAGAATTCTATAGGTGTTTTGGAATATTGTTTTGAGGGAATTCTCTTTTGGTTTTTGTTATGCGTAGTACTCAAAAAGCAAGATCTTTTCTTGATGTATATGGATTGCCATACTTTAAAAAAAAAAAATAATAATAAATTGGGGGTAGGGGATGGGGAATGGGGCAGGGGGATTGACATATTATTGTTAGGGTTCCGTATATTTTGATTTTGATTTGTGATATGATTCTAACACATTTGACTTTGACCTTCATTTAAATTAAAAATGTGTGTTTATTGACCCTTTATATTAATTATAAGTAATGCTATCGAATATAAAGTATTGATGCAAAACTTAATATACACATGTAATCAAGCAGTAGAACAATCATATACAGTAGAACTTGTGTCTGGTGAGTATTCACAAGAAAATGATAAAAATGCATATTTTCATTAATTAACATTAAATGTGCTCATTAGATATTACACAAACTAAAATTAAAAAAATTAACCAATTATTGAAGGACCAAAACAGTTACTTCGGGGATAAAATACATAAATGGCCCTCATTGCTTTTTTGTTCGCCATAAGAGAAGTTGTACAAAACTAGCCTTCTTTCTTTTTTATGTATAGAACAAATACATATTTTTCTTTCTATATCTCAAGTATTTTTAAACAACTCTTCATGATTATTTATCTTTCAACTACTATTTTTTTTCTCTTTTTTATTTTACTTTGATTTTTATTTTTTCCTTTCTTTTCTTTTCTTTTTTTTAGTTTTGCTCAACCTTTTCCTTCCCCGAACACCGCGTATAGCGATAGCTTTAGTGCACTGGGATGCCCCTTTAGTTTTTCTCAACCTTTATTTTTTTTCCTTTTCTCCTCTCAACTTCTATTTTTTAAAATTTTTTATTTTTTATTTTTCTTTTATTCTTTGTTTTGTCTTTTTTTCTTCGTTTTTTTCTTTTTTCTCAACTTTATTTTTTTCTTTTCTCCTCTTAACTTCAATTTTTTTTTTATTTTCCTTGATTTTTATTTTTCTTTTTTTTAATGTTTTTTCTTCATTTTTTTCTTTTTCCTCAACTTTTATTATTGTTCTTTTTTTTTTTTTTTTTCTTCGATTCCTTCCAAAGAACAAGTTACACCTCATGGGCAAGAGATTGCACTATCATATTATGTCTTGATTTATGTGATGTTTTATAAGTCTTGTCTTAAAGGCAAGACTTAGCCCAAGAACATTCAAACAACAAGTTATGTTCCCCATGGGCAAGAGTTGACACTACCACATTATGTTTTTAGTTATAAGATATCCTATAACTCTTGCCTTAGAGGCGAGACTTAGCCCAATGACTTTTAAACAACAAGTTGTGCCCCACGCGCAAGAGTTGGAACTACCACATTATGTCTTGATTTATGAGATGCTCTATAACTCTTGCCTCAGATGCAAGACTTAGCCCAAGGACTTTCAAATAACAAGTTACACCCCATGGACAAGAGTTGACACTACCACATTGTGTCTTGATTTATGAGATGTTCCATCACTCTTGCCTTAGAGGCAAGACTTATCCCAAGGACTTTCAAACAACAAGTTACGTACAATGGGCAAGAGTCGACACTAGTGGCGGAGCCAGACATTTTACGAAGAGAGTGCAGAATTAAAAAAAGTAACTAACAAAAAATTTTAGCGAGTAGATTGACATCCATCTTGCTCTACCTAGCGACTTTATTATGAACGTCGTCAATAATTTGTTTTCTACCAAATAGAAACCATCTAAAAAAATTTCTTCAGCTTGGGTTGCTTTTTATTGTAAAAATTGACAGAAAATTGTATAAACTAAAATAATAGGTTTATAATGAATAGATTGAGATTTTCACGGAACACGTATTATACATTTAAGAAAAAAATAACACTAATTTATCGATTTTACTTAAATTTAGAGTTATTTTTTATCTTCAATTTTTCTACTTCTTAATTTTAATGGATGTTAAACTTCTTTTTTTTTGATAAAGAATGTGTGAAAATCATTAGCAAGAGTTTCAAATCTTAGTTAGTTCTCTTAATTCACTTATAAAACTCTGAAAGAAATTAATATATTATTATTTTTTTTTATTCCAAATCTTAGGAGGGAATGAAAAATACAATGATATATGTGTTATTGTACATAATCTTTTCTTCTAATTTTTTTGGTAGAAACTTGTTTGAAATAATATTTTTTTTGTTAATAAAAATAAATATCCAAACTAAAGTTTCAATTAAATTTAATAATTAATAAGTATTCACTATATCTTAATATATGTGACACATTTTTCTTTTTAGTCCGTCTCAAAAAGAATATTATCTAAAGTTGAAAATAATTTAACTCTAAAATTATTTTTTAAATCAAAATAAAATAATTTATAATTACACAAATAATTAAATAATGTCATATAATTATATACAAATAAATAGTGATGGAGGGAATAATATCTAAAGAAGAAAATCAATATAGTAGTATAATTTTTGTTTTGGGGTTGGGGGAGAGAAGGAGACACGTAAAATATAAAAAAGAATTAAAAAGAAAGTTAGTGGATTAGTGGACCCACAAAAAACTTTTGAAAAGAGAATATATGAGGTGAGTTTTGACAAAAATTGAGGTCTTAAGTTAGTATCGAACCTCCGACCTGTCGGGCTTTCTGCACGACCTTTACCACTAGGCCAAAGGCAATAGCCGTGTAAAGGTTGTGCAAACGCATGTATATAATGATATTTCATAAATTTTGACCTATATATACGGTATAATTTTTCGACGAAGGGTGTTCACTTGCACACGCTTGATTGGCTGTAGCTCCGCCCGTGGTCGACACTAGCACATTGTGGTTGACTTATGAGATGCTCTATGACTCTTGCCTTAGAGACAAGACTTAGTCCAAGGACCTTTAAACAACAAGTTACGCCCCATGGACAAGAGTTGCTACTACCACATTGTGTCTTGATTTATGAGATGTTCTATAATTCTTGCCTTAGAGGCAAAACTTAGACCTAGGGCGATAACCACCAAAATATGAAAGACGAAACAAACACGAAAACTAAAAGAAACGATAGAATCAAAAATATGGAAAGATAAAGGATAGAGGATAAAGATAGATAGATAGACACAAGAAGATAACAAAAGGGCAACCAATGGGTATATTAAACCCAAAGACCTCCCTTGTTGATTACCAACAAGCACCTAACTCTTACGATGATCAAAAGAGAATCGTAACGCCCTTACAACCACCGTTTCTAAACAAAAATCAACACAAGCTTTTCCAAGATCTCATGCTCTCTCAAGAGAAATAATTCAATATTCATCAAAAACTTGAAAATGAAATGGCTAAGGCACCTATTTATAGCATTTGCCTTTGCACAAATAACCTTTTACAAAAATAGCCCAAAATAGCTATTTCAAAAATAACCCACAAGGGCTCTCTTTATTCCTTATGCCATGCTTCCCATGAGCAAGACTTGACACTACCACATTGTGTCTTGATTTATGAGATTTTCTATAACTCTTACCTTAGAGGCAAGACTTATCCCAAAGGACTTCGAAACAACAAGTCGCGCCCTTAAATTTACTTCGATATCAAAAAAAAAAAGATCCTCTTTGCGAATTATCCGACTTTCTATTCATTAGCAAAATGTAATAGAAGTTGAGAAAAAAGAAAAAAGAGAAGAAAAAAAATAAAGATTGACGAAAAAGAAAAAAAAAAAAGAGAAGAAAAGGAAACAAGATTGAGGAAAAAGAAAAAAATAAAAAAAGAAAAAAGAAAAAAAAGAAGAATAAAAAACAAAAAAAAAGGATTGAGAAAAACAAAAATGAGAAGAAAAAAATAAAAAAAAAGTTTGAGAAATTTTTTTTAAAAAAAATGAGAAAAGATAAAAATAAAAAAGAAAAGAAAAAATAAAGGTTGGGACAAATGAATTAAAAAAAAAGAGAAATAAAAATAAATAATGTTTGAGAAAAAAAGAAAAAGAAAAAAAAAATAAAGGTTGAGACAAACGAATTAAAAAAAGAAAAATCAAGAAAAAATAAAAAAGAGAAAAAATAAAAGAAATAAAAATAGAAATTGAGAGACAAATGAGCATGGAAAGTGTAAAAATACTTGAAGTGTACAGAGACAAAAATGTACTTATTCTTCACATAAAAAGAAAGGAATACTAGTTTCTAAAGACTTTTCTTATGGGGAACAAAAAAGTAAAGTCACCCACTATGGAGGTCATCCCATATAATTTCATGTTACTTCTGGATGACTCATATTGTTTGGCTTGGGACTAGGGCCAGCAGCGGAAGCGGTTCGGGCCTACCGGTCCGAGCTTTTCGATTTCAGCATCGGTACTGGTGACTGGTGGACATTTCAAAACCGGGCCTACCAGGCCGGTCTGTCCTGCAGAAATATGGTTGTCCGCTCCGGTCCGATAGGAACCGGTCCGTCGAAGGGCCTGACCGGACAACCTTTTAAAAAAAAAAAAAATTAATTTTGTGTTATAATTTAAAATCAAAATATAGTTTTTCAAATTACTTCTTACAAATAAAATCAGTTTTATTATAAAAATGATTTTAATTTTATTTATATTTTTTATAAGTATAAAACTTTTGTATTTTTTATTTAAGTTATTTTTTAATTTTTTTAAAGTTTTAAAATATCTTTTTGATAACTTTTAAAAACGTAGATTTTCAAATTTAAAGTTTAAGTTTTAGTTTCAACTTTGAAAATTTTAATTTTTTTTTTAAAGTTGAAATTTTAATTTTCAACTTTGAACTTTAAAGTTTTCATTTAAATTTTTTTTTGAATTCTTTTGAATTTTGAATCTTGAACTTTGAAATTTTAAAACCCATTATCATATTAGCAGAAACATTAGCTAACTAGATATCTATTATCATATCACAAAGTTCAAAATATTTTAAAACCTCTCCTATCAAACAAACAATATAACTACCAATTTTACTCTCTTCAACATATTTATAGTCAATAATTCTTTTTTGCATGTTCCATTCATGATCAATCCAATGAGCAGTAACAGTAAAATAATCATTACCATTAGGACTTAAACTCATATCAGAAGTGATAGATACTTTACCATCAAAATAAGAAAAGTAGCAACGAAGAAAAATGACAATGTTCACGTTGATATTTAAAAATATATGCTTTAATTGTATTTCTTGAAAAACCTCAAAAATCAGGATTATACACTTTTCGAATATAATGAATAAAACCGGAATGTTCACCAAAACTAAAAGGCAAACCACAAACCGCAATAATTTTAGCTAATTCTTCACGATCTCTCCTGACTATATGTGATTGATGTGCTTGGGTCAGCCAGGTTACTATAATCTAAAATTTTTGGACCATGTCAGAACCTCCGACAGATTGGTTAGTAGCGGGCAAAGGTGTACCATTTTTTTAGCCTTAGCGATAGCTTCTAGACGAACAAATTCAGGAACACAAATTCTCATATGTCTAGCTAGCCGTCTTGTCCCACCCTGCGATCCCCCAGTCAAATGCTTCATTACATCCTTACATTTATTGTAAGTAGAAGTAGTTTTCTCCTTATTTTGGGTCAAAAATTTCCAAAGTAATGATCTCTTAGGACGTTCGGTCTTTCTTACTCTAGTAAACATAGATAAATTTCCTACTTCCTCTTGTTCTAGTAATTTCGTTGCCGGACTAGTAGGGGTAGGGGTCTCTTCTAACTCTTGTTCTTCTACGTCTTCAAAATAATTACCAAAACATCTATCTAAGCCCTCATGGTCTGCTACATTACCGAAACCAACATCAATAGCACAAGGACGTTCAAAAAAGTATCATCAACATAAGTAAAATTGTCGGTATTAATTCTAAATCTAGGTGGCAACGATTTAGAACTACCTCCACCCCCGTCTCTACTACTACTAACACCTTTATCTTTTTTTTTCAACAATTTTATTTTTAACCTAACTAAAAATTCTTTTCTTACCACTATTTTTTTTACCGAAATTCATATTTGACGTGAAAAAAATAAATAGATGAAAAACAAACAATATAAATATACCGAAAAATTAATATTAAGTAAACAAATAAAGAGATGAAAGTTGAAACGAATGTACCGAACGTCTGCATAAAAGCAGACGTATATAATCAAAAGGCAGAATTGAGAGATGACAATTAAAGTTTGCTTCAAAAAAATCACTCCACTTGACCAAATAAACAAAATATTAGAGAGTAATTAATAATAAAGATTAAAGAGTTTTTGAGAATTTGTGGAAAAATAAAGCGAAAAGAGTTGGTATTTATAGGGAAATATGAGGGGAGGCTGGGGGGCTGGGGATGGCTGGGGGAGCTAGGGGGCTGGGGGGAACTAGCCTTTGGAGGGCCCACTAACGGCTCCCAACGGCTAGTTAACGTTAATATAATATTTAAAAAAAATTAAAAATGTTAACGTTAACAGGTCGGACCGGATCGAAACCGGACCATACAATAGGTCGGAAGACCCTTGTCTGCACCGGCCCGTGTCCCGGTTAGTACCGATATTGGTGTAACACCGGGCTTATCGGACCGGGCCTACCAAAATAGAAACCGATATCGGAATAGGAATAGGTACAAAAACCGATCCGGAACGGGCCAACCCGGTACGTTAGCCACCCTTACTTGGGACTTCCATATATAATAGAAGTCTCAAGTTCGAAACCTGGCTTGGGACTTCCATATATAATAGAAGTCTCAAGTTCGAAACCCCTTGTTGCGACAACAGGGGGTTGACTTTCTGGATCGGATCGAGCTAGTCACACGGGACTTGCCTAGTATTTATCTCTCTTATGTGATTTGTGAGCTATTGCATAGGAGAAAGTCTTACCTTGTTCGCATCCACGGGGTAATGATTACGAGTTCCCTTGTCATAAAATATTTGTTACTTTCGTAAGTTCATATTATATGGTGCTTTAGTTTTGACACACCCTCCACAACCCTAAAAAGTAAGAAATGTTTTCATTAAAAATTTTTTTTTTTATTTGTCTCATTTATCATATCAAGAGAAAAATGATTTATTTTCTTGTTTTACTCTTAATTAACACTAAGTATTTGCTTTCTAAATTATTATTTAAGATATTTTGAAATTCTAATAATCACAGATATTATCATAATAAGTACTTCAAAAATACAGCGATTATATTTCCGAATATAACACAAAAACTGCTAGGTTTTGGTTATAAATTCATAAATAAAATAATTAATAACTACTTAGTTATTATATAAAAAATCATTCACTTTGGACTAGATGTATAGACAAAAAACACCATAATATATGGAATGGAAAGAGGATTATTCGAGGAATTAACTCATATTGGTATTATTTTTTCACAGATCTAATAAACATATAATTAATTATAATTAATCATTGTTATGACTAAACTATAATTAATCATAATCAATTAACATAATTAAATTCAATAATTTGGAGGCACCAAAACCTAACCCTAGTTTGGTCTCATATAAGCCTTTTACAAGCCACACACTACTTTCTAGAAGGTCCTTTATTTCACTTATATATAGTTGATTTCATTTTAATTTCACATATATATATATCACAACAATAACATATCCATATCCAGTGAAACACAAATATGGATCCTGATAGAGTTCAGATCTTACTTATGCAATTTATTTTAATCTTATTTACTGTGTTATGTTCGCCACTTTTCGACACCACGGAGTGGATAAACATTAGGATTAAGAGGGGTGCATTCGCATTTTCAACGTGTTGTTCCGTATACGTATGGCTCGTTTTCTTCACATACAGTGAAAATACGAATGATGTTGTTAATTGTAGACCATTGAGGCATATATACAGGAAAATTTTCTCCGATAACGTTGTGTTGTCGATATTTGACTGGATATTCGACATTATAGAAAGTCCATGTAAGCTTGCGTTATTTGTAATTGGTGTAATAATGAATATTGAGACGATGGATTGTTGGAGATATTGGAAGAAGAATTGGTATCAATTTGAAGATGATGAGAGGATGGGAATTGTATTAGTATGGTTATTCTTATTGTTTTGGTATATTTATTTTATTGTTATGCCATGTGTTGGATTATTTTGCCTGTGTCTTTTGAGATCAATTGTGGTGGATGAAGAAGCACAAAAACCTCTTCTCAAATAGAGATGCAACACTGAAGAAGGAATGCAAAATTCTGGAAAGTTTTTTGCTTTTGGTTTTATTTGTTTTGACCCTGGTGGTCCAGCCCTTTCTTGAACCCTGCATATAGCAGGAGCTTTAATACACGGGACTGTTTTTTTTTTTAATAAGTTTTGTTTGTTATTTAGAATTCTATGGATGTTTTGGAATATTGTTTTGAGGGGATTCTCTTTTGTATTTTGTTATGTAGTATTCAAAAAGCAAGATCTTTTCTTGATGTGTATGGATTGGCATATTATTGTTAGGGTTCCGTATATTTTGATTTTGATTTGTGATATGATTCTAGTGACCTTTAATTAAATTAAAATATGTGTATTTCTTGATCTTTCATATTACACTATATTTGAATTAATTATAAAATTATAATATTGTTTACTGTTGATTTGGTATAGTTGAATTTGTAGGTGAGTCATGCAAAGTACGCGCTACGGTTCAATCTCGTTGGGGTTCAATTTGTTAGCTGTTAAAGTAATTAACAATTTAAAGAAATTAACAATAATGAAATAAGTAAATGCTAAGCAAGTAAAACAAACGAGCTAGAGCGAAAAGTAATAGAATGCCCTAAACAAATAAACTTAGGGGTAAGTAACTATTAGTGTATTGCTTGAGAAAAAAAGAAAGCAGATCCCTTTACAAATGAGTAAGGATGGTTATTTATAATATACAAGCTTGATCTTTGGCCATTCATATTCTAGCAGTACCGTCCTAAAGAATCTACGCCTATGTGGAATTGCCATTCGGCAGGGGGCTCTTCCCCGTTCTGATGGCCCTGACACACTTGTCCCGTGCTTGTCGTTTTGTGTCAAGTCGTTATGGTGCATCCAAGTACGTTCTTTCGTAGTCATGATTTCTGTCGTAGCGCCCACGCGCCACGTGTCATTACACTGATTTTACCCCATACAAATACTATCAAAAATAAAGCAAAAGTACAAACTTAATATACACACGTAATTACACAGAAGAACAATCATATATACTAGTAGAACTTGTGACTTAGTGAGTATTCACAAGAAGAAGGATAAAAATGTATATTATAATTAATGAAATATTAAAAATGTTTAATCAACTATCACAAAACTAATAAATTATCAATAATTGAAGGACCAAAAGTGTTACTTCAGGTTGGCTCAGTTGATTTGGCTTGGTACTTCCATAATGGAGGTCTCAAGTTCGAAACCCCTTGTTGCGACAACAAGGGTTAGCTTTTTAGGCCGAGTTCATTGTACGGGACTTACCTAATGCAATTTATCTGTGTGTTTTGCGAGCTATTTTATAGGAGTGGGCTTACCCTGTGAGCACCCACATGATAATGGTTGTGGATTCCCTTGTCATTTAAAAAAAAAAATTGTTACTTTAATTTAGTAGGTCTAAACATATGGGTGTTTTTAGTTTGGACATACCCTTTAAGGAATTCACACCTCTAATAAGTAAGAAATGCTTTTCACTAAAAAAATTAATATAAGAAATGCTTTTCTAATTATGTGAAAAATCATTTATTTTGGACTAGATGTAAAAACTAAAAACATCATATAACACGAAACGGGAAAAGTATTATTTAAGAAATTAACTCATATTGTTTTTCACATATATCCCGTTAATCCAGATATGGCACTGAATATTTGTAGGATTTCAATTTTTGGCTATGTAATTGTGGATATTCACACGAGGAAACGGATAAAAATTCATATTTCAATTAATTAAATATTAAATGTGTTTAATTAGACATCACAAAAATTAAAACTAAAAATATTACCAATAGAAAGGTGTTTTTCATTCACCCTAGAAAGGTGTTTAAGAAATTCACTCACCCTAGAAAGGTGTTTTTCACCAAAACAAAATATTTTTTTGATTACAAAAATCATTTACTTAATTTAGACAAAATATAAAAGAAAAAACACCATAGAATAGAAGGGAAGGAGTATTATTCAAGTACAATTAACTCATATTGGTATTATTTTTTCACAAATCTACTAAATTAAACATATAACTAATTATAATTAATCATTGCTATATCACTAAATTTAATTAAGCACAATAAATTAGCACAAGTTGGTGTAAATTCAATAATTTTTACCTTATTTAATTTATAAGATCCTCTCCTAAGGTGCTGCCGTTGAATAATTCTTTTCTTTTTCAAACATTAATAATTCACAATAACTTACCACTTTTAGGATGAAAATATAATTAACCTCTCATGATTATATATTATTTGAATGGAAAAAGGTCAAAAATACTCTTGAACTATAGGAAAAGATTCAAAAATACCCTCCATCCACCTATTTGATCAAAAATGTCCCTCCATCCACTTATACCTTTGAAACTAGTAGCCCCTCTTTATTTTTTTTTATAAAATTTTTTATTACGTGTCATTTTCTAATTAGGTGAAATAAAACCCCAACCCACCATGCTGATGACATGGCAAACAAAATTACATGTCAGCAAAAATTTATTAGTGTTATAGAAAATTAAAATGTTTGATTGGTGCCCCTCTCTTTCTCTTCTCAAATCTCATTTTCTTGAAATTGATTCGTACTTCAAGTAGCTCTATGTTATTTGTACGTGTGTGTTTTTGTCAATGCGTTAACAAAAAATCTAATCTTTTTTTACTAATTCTATGTATCTGTTTAATTCAGAAAAGATTTTGATTTGTGTAACCTATTATTCAGATAAAAAGGTGGGTTAGCACAGCTATTCATAGTTATGAATAATTCAAAGTTAACCAGAAAATACTAACTTCTTGATCAAAATTTGGTGTTGCTGTTCAATATTAATAATCAGGTGCAAGTTTTAATTAACTGGAGTTGAGCTAATCGGAAAAAATGGGAGTACCAGCATTTTATAAATGGTTGGCCGATCGATACCCTCTCTAAGTTGATAAATCAAATAATCAAATCAATAATTATATATTTGTCGGAAGCTAGCGTTTTTACCATTGATTCCGACAAATTCTCCGGTCATCTCCATTTATTTCGGCGATATATTTCCAACAACCAATCAAAAATTTCAATTTTCTATAACACTAATTAATATTTGCTGACATGTAATTTTGTTTGCCATGTCATCAGTATGGTGGGGTGGGGTTTTATTTCACCCAATTATAAAATGACATGTAATAAATATTTTTTATAAAAAAATAAATAAAGAGGGGCTGCTAGTTTCAAGGATATAAGTGAGCCAAAAAGGTGGATGGAGAGGCATTTTTGATCAAATAGATAGATGAAGGGTATTTTTTAACCTTTTCCTATAGTTAAAGGGTATTTTTCGCCCTTTTCCGTTATTTGAATTGAATAAACAAGTCACAGTACTTTCTAGAAGGTTCTTTGTTTTCACTTGTATATAGTTAATTTCATTTCTACCTATCGAGATAAAATAACAACAACATATCCTGTGAAACACAAATATGAAACTGAATATTAGTAGATGTATGATCTTATTTATGCAATTTTTTAAAATCTTCTTTATGGTTTTTTTTTTGTTCCCCATTTTTCGATACGCCTTAGTCGATAGGAAACATGAAAGTTCGAGAGGAGCCTATTCAAGTTTTTAACGTGTTGTTCTGTATACTTATGGCTCCTATTTTTGTTGACATGTGATGATGATGCTCAAGATACATGTGGTATTTCTAATTTTAGATTATTAAGGCAAATATACAAGGAAATTTTCTCTGATAATGTTGTGTCGATATTTGATTGGATATTCGACTTGCTAGAAAATCCACCTAAGCTAGTGTACTTTATAGTTGGTGTGATAATGTATTGTTCGACTATGGATTGTTGGAGAGATTGGATGAAGAATTGGTGAAACAACCCCAAAATGCAAATACTCACAATAATAGAAGAAGATCGATTGTTGAATTAATAACTGAAATACTAAAGTGAAATTACAGAATATAGAAGAAGGAGATGAGAAACAGTTATATAGAATTGGGGATGAGAAATACAGTCTTTGCCTTAAGCATAATCACAATATGCATGCGTTGTATTTCCCCTGGATCTCATATACACTTCCCCGACGTTGTATGCGGTAGTTTCAACCTTGGGCTTCTTCTAAATTTAGCCCGTGGCCCAATAGTCCCAGTTGGATCAGCCTTGTTCAGCATTCTGGCCCATAAGTTCTTCTGAATTAGCCCGGTTCACAACAATTGGTATCAATTTGAAGTTGATGAGAGGATGAGGATTGCATTTATATGGTTATTTTTATTGTTTTGGTGTATTGTTTTTATTATTATGCCTTGTGCTAGATTATTTTGGAAGTGTTTTCTTGGTTTAATTGAGTTTGTGGATGAAGAAGCACAGCAGCATCTTCTCAAATAGAGATGCAACACTGAAGGAGGAATGCAAATCTGGAATTCTTTTTGTTTGCATGTTTTGGAATTCTTCGATGGTGACTCAGTTAATAGTTAATCATCTTTGAAAATTATCTTTCTTTATTGAAATCAAGAAGAGTGACTTTTTGATATAATAACAGTAAATTTGAGTGATCATCAGAAAAATCGACTTTCTTGAAATACTTGTTTTTTTGTTTTTTTTTTGTTTTTGTTATGTAGCACCCAAAAGGCCAAAGTTCCTTTCCTGATGTTTATGGATTGGTATTATTGCTATGGTTTTAAAGTTTTATTTCTTGTTTTAAATTGATATTTATTTTGAATTAATTTTTAAGTAATATATTCCAATTCTATAACTACACACATATCATTTTATTTAAAATAATATTTACACACGTATATAAAGATTTTTTTCGCAAAGCAACATCGGATGACACCTCTTAATGTTGTTTCTACCACTGTCCATAGTGTTAATGTTGAGGCTTTTGGTTATATTTCTTGAATTTGGATCATAACAAGTGCACGTTGATGCAACCACACGTGTACTGATCGAAGCTTAAATTTGTGCTAATTTAACCGCTTTAAAACAACTTTAGACACGTGAGTTTGAATAACAACTTGAAATTTGAAAACAATCAAGCTTATGACATACGCCCTTTAAGTTGTAGGATTATTGGTTAGGGAAAGTTGGATAATTGCAATACGTAGCATGAGCTTGCAAGGTTTATGAGATTGATATCAATCAATTTTGTCAAATATGAAGTTGAAAATTTTGGAAAAATTACAAAAAAGTGCATGTGACAACCTTACATTGCAAGATATGGCCACCTTTTTAAGCTCATACCAAAAACAGCCCAATGTATATAGAAAAAGAAAGTTATTTTACATTTGTAGTCAAATTATTACTCTCTCTCTCTCTCACACACACACATCTCCAATCTTCATCTTCAATTTTTTTTTCTTCTGTTCAGCCATTTTTTAACTCAATTTTCTTCTTCCTCTCCAACCATTTCTGATTTTCAGTTGCAGTGGATAAGAATGAATATGTTTACATGTAAGTACCACCTTACCTATTTTGTTTTGACTTGTCCATATGTACAGAAGTTGATTTTTCTGTTCTCTATTCTGACAAATAAATACTAGGTGGGATTTGGTGATTATGCAAGATTTGTACATTCTATTTCATATGTAATATTATGTTAATAGACTTCCGTTGCATAACCTTGGCTTCTCTATTCTCTTTTTGGGTCTTATTAGAATAAACATAAACATGTTGATTTTGAGTTTGAAAGTCGAACTCGCATATGAAATTTGAGATTAATTTTGAAATAAGTATTGCTGGGTTTGCTTGGAGACATTATTGGGTGTTGTTTCAATTGATTGGAAACATTAATTGGAGCTCAAAACTTAAAATTTGAAGTGATTTAGAAGATATTTGAGTTAAATTTTAGAAAATACTCAAGGAAGAAGAAGAACGAGTAAAGTTCCATTGATTTCATAATAAGCTTCGCTTCGAGTGGGTATTACTACAAATGAACGGGTACGTATTGAGGAAATTAAATATGAAGTTTTGGGAGATTTGTTGCAGTATTTGAGATGTTTTTGAATGAATCTGATGCTTGAGATCAAGGAAGAAGACGAAGTCGATTTTTTATATACTAGTGTATAATATTGTATAGTATTGTATATGAGGGTATTATACACCTCTTATGTATATATACAATTATACAATAATATACATAATTATACAAATATGTACATATGTATATATAATGTTCAAACAATGTATCTACATTGTATAAGTGTAGGGGTGTGCATTGGTCGGTTCAGTTCGGTTTTATGTATTATCGGTTTAGTTTATCAATTTTTGATTTTTAAATATGCTAAACCAATAACAAACTAATAAGATATTTTTTATCAGTTTTTGATTTATCGGTTTTTGGTCCTTAAAGGTTCGGTTTTCAAGTTAACCAATAAGAAAATGCTTATAAAACAAATATCAATTTGGCGCAATGATTTTCAATGTTGTGTAACAGTAGCAACTAACATGACATCAATAAGAATGCTCACGAAATAAAACCAGTAGCAGCTAACATGACATATGCCTCACAATGCCAAATTTCACAAAATAAGAAGGTCACCATCCTGTTCACAAACTATGCAGCAAGTAGATTTAATGATAAATGTCAAAAAGCATCCTCTTCATATTATAAAATAAAGCATCACGTATGCCTTGCGGTGCCAAATTCCACAATGAAGTGAATAGGCTTTTAGGAAATTAAATAGAAATTAAGTGAAGATAAGTAATATATATATAAGTAGGGGTACAATAGTAATTTAGTATATTCTTATTGGTTATCGGTTTACCCAATAATCCAATATGAAAAAACAGAAACCGAACCAACAACCCAATAAATTTTTTTTATAAAATCATTAAAAAAATCGTTAATCCAATAAACCAATAAGATTTTTATCGTTTCGATTTTTGCACACCCCTATATACCCTATATAAGTGTATATAAAATGAAGAGGAAGAAGAAAATCACAGAAATAAAAAGATTGTATTGTATATACAACAATATACAATACAGTAAGTAAATGTATACACTGTATAAAAAAAGTTACTTTACTCTTATGGGCCAAATCTTAATTTGGGCTACAAAATGTAATGTACTTTTTTGGCCACGAAATTACAATGTATATTTGTTATGTGTTCTTTTTTGCAATTACCCCACCCTATAAATTAAAAATATTTATTTTAAACAGTCTTCTACCAAATCCTAAAATTAACCAAAATTTTCATATCCAAAACGAAATAATTTGGAGTTGTGCGCAGGGTGGGGGAAGTTTCAACAGGAAATTACCCCTAGTGTCCCTCAATGTGTCTGATCTTGAATTTTTTACCCCCAACTATTCGTATTGAATTTTTGTCCTGCTAAATAAGTTCTAACATTTGCCTATAAGACAGAACTTGTGGTCAATTGAACAGGTTTGTTGTTTTGAAATGTCATAAACATTTATAGTATGAACAATAGAAAATCCGTCTTTTGAGCAATACCTAAGTTCTAACTTTTGCCTATAAGTCAGAACTTCTGGACAATTGTGTAGATTCATTGTCTTGAAATGTTATGAACGTCTGTCTTATGGACAAGAGCTAGAACGGTTGTATTATGCAGGGCCAAAAAATCACGACTATCCTTCCTTTTTTTTACAATAAAAATATGAACTATTACCATACCAACAACCAAACATACACCTAAAAGCATCTGTAATCTTGGTTACCTACAAGCAGGTACCCGATTAGTAAACCTCAAGCAGAACTAATTACATACACGTTGTATTAATTAGGAAAAATAACATAAACACACACCTTAACTTACCATATTTGCTTAAAATTCCACCCCTACAAAGTAAATTACAAAAATCCCAACTTTCACTTTCTCTCTCCAAAAAAATCGATACATTACCCCTCTCATTTCAATTAAAAAAACCCCAAGCTTCTCATAGAGAAGCAAAGTTTCCTCAAAGAAACTCTCATCCAGAATGAAAATGGTGAGAATTATTTTTTTCTTCGCTTTCCTTCTTCTGCCTATATGGAGGTTGCAACAATTTCCTAAACCTAGTGTCGCAGAGTTACATAAACAATTTCGCAACAATTTCTCACAGAGCCGTAGAGTTTCCTTCTTCTTCACTTTTCTTCTTCTGCAAATCTGAAGATTACTAGGAAGATTCTCTAAACTTAGGCCCCAAATTGAGAAAATTCTATCAAAATTCAAAGAACTTTTCCCATTAAAGTCTATTTGGTTGCCTGAGACAGAGACGGAGGGAGTTGGGGGTGGAGTAAGGAGGGAGTTTGGAGATTTGTCAATAGAGATTGAAGATGATTATGTTAATGGAGATACATACGAATTATGTATATGTTAAGGTAATTTGGAGATACATGAGAATGATGTATCTAGTTGATAAGGACAAGAAGATACATCACGCGACCCTCCACCAAATGTACAAAAGCTATGTATCTTATGATGTATCTATTAAGGTAGTTCGGAGATACATAAGAATGATGTATGTAGTTGAAAAGGAGAATAAGATACATCACGCGACCCTCCATCAAAGTACAAAAGTTATGCATCTTATTGAATATTACGCTATAGATCTATAAGATTTATTTATCTGAATGTATCTCTGTGATATTAATACATAATAGTTATGTATCGGTACTTATGTATCATGCTGGAATGTATCGGCTCTTACTTATGTATCGCGACAAGCAAAAAATGGGGATTTTCTGTAAATATGCAAACAATCGAAATTTTCTGTAATTAAGCACCAAACTGTTAGGATTTATGTTGTTTACCCTATTAATTAATCTCTACATTTCCTACTCTCTCCTTGATTACATGTTTCACTTGTGAACATACCTACTCTCTCCCTGATTACATGTTTCACCTGTTGGACCACAAAATTACTATTAACAGTTGTCTGCATGAAAATCCTCTGGTTCCTGCCCATCCAGGTGTGGTCTAGGCTGTAGCTATCACTTCTTTCCTGCAATTATTCCAGTATTTGTGTTTTATCATTGTGAGCATCTCCTTCACTCTTTTACAAGGTAGTCTAATCAATGGCGGAGCCAGGGATTTGATGAAGAGTGTGCAAATTTTTTTCTCAATTACGTTCAGGGTGTGCAAAATTAAATACACACTCATAATAGGTAACATTTAGCTTATATACACAACATAATTTACCGACGAAGGGTGTGCATCTGACCACCCTTTGATATAGGTGGCTCCGCCCATGAGTCTAATCCCCAACCAATGTTGTATAGTAGACCAAACCTCTGCACTCCATGAGCAAATAGAGAATAAATGCTCAGCATTTTCCAGTGTTGCAATACTACAGACTGCAATAAGTGTGCCCAGTCCCTAGTCCTAGATGTGACAAAATCCAACCCAACTAGCCCAATCTGACCCAACCCATTCAAGTTTGGGTTGATTATTGCCGTCCATTTATTAGCTCAATCCATGTCAAATCAACCCGTTAAAAATTGGGTTTATAAGTAACCCGAATTGATTTTTAAAAAATCTTGTTAAAATATTTAAAAAGACTTTTTCTTTATTTGATAAGTTATATATAATCATAATAAAGAAAAAATAATTTTATTCGGTACTAAAAATTTATAAAAGAACGAATAAGAATTGGACGGATTGGGTTATAACCCGTTACCTAACCCGTTTTGACACAATCCATTTTGACCCAGACAAATTTGAGTAGAGTTGGGTCTTGACCCATTGGTTATCTTGATCCGCTTTGACCCGCCCAAATTTGACGCAACCCGCCCAATTGCCATCTATACCTAGTCCCAACCTTTGCAATCTATCCTTAGTAAGTAATCTCCCCCATACTGCAAGCCAAACTATGAAGCTATGTTTTGGTACTGTGATTCTATTCCAGATTAAACTAGCTATCTCCATTTTAGGTACAGTTCCAATCAACTTCAAATACCCTAAGGTCAGTGAATAAACACCATTTCCAGTCAAACAATAATGACCATTACAAGATCACCATTTATGGAGGCATTTTTGTAAGATTTTTTTAACAGGGGATAAAATATCAACACCAGCACATTTTAGTATTATTTCTAAGTAGGCGTTTGAAAAAAAAATTGAGTTGGAATTGTGTTTGGCCATGAATATAAATTAGAATTTGTTGCTCTTCTAGATCCATCATGATAAAACGCTAGAAATAATTGGTTTTTGCATTACATTCTCTTAACGTTTTAGCCTAGTAGACAATAAAGTGAGTCGAAGAGCATGAGGTCTTGGGTTCAAACAAAAAAAGACTAAAGGGTCGTTTGGTAGCTATTAAAGAAACAAGTTATTCATGTATTAATTTTTGTATAAGTCATACAATATTTGGTAGCTAGTTAGGAAATAAGTTATTCATCTACATAAAATTAATACGACATTTGCTTTGCAATTTAGAAACTAGTATGATTAATACATGTATAAGTTATGAGGGAATTCATATATTATCTTATACAGAATAGAAAATGGAATAACTAATACTGCATAACTAATAGCTAAATTACTAATACATGCATAATTTTAGCCTGGATGATTACTTCTCATATGTCCTAGCCTTAGTGGATAGAGTTGTAGAATTAGTCAAGGTGTGCCTAAGCTGGCTCGGATACCAGGGTTGTTAAATAAAACAGATACTTTGTCTTTAATGTAGCAAATTCAGGTCATCAAAATTGTTAGATTTCTAAGAATAGGATACAGGTACTTATTAGAGGTTTGAAGAGAAAATGTTGATCCACATACTTCTAAGTATTTTCCTGTTTGATAATAAGCAATATGTTTTTCTTTTTGATGCTTAGAAAACAGACTTAGCGGGAGCCTAGCTCATCGGGCTGCCCTTTATGCTTAGAGAACAGATACTTTGGCCTTAAAAGTACTAGCACATTCAGGTCATCAATGTGCGATCCATTCTTTTTCTTATGTAGTTTTTTTTTTTTTTGAGTTTATAAATGATGTGTTTCCTATGATATGGCTTTGCATCTGTGGAAACATAGCAGATGCCAAATCAGTTGACACCGAATTATTTATTTCATAACATGTATCTTCAATCCCCTGTGCTTCTTCTATCTGCTTATTGATTTATTAAGGCAAAATGAAGTATTAGATGTGATAAATTCATATTGTAATTAACTCGTATTCTGTCCGGGCTATATATACGACTTCATAAATCATGGTATTAGCAAAGTAATGTATTCATTAGTTTAGCACCTGCTATTGCAGATTATGAAGATATTGTGGCTGAAGTCAATCCAGGTGACATTTTTCCAACTGGGAAGAGATAGAGGAACAACGCGGAACAAATAATGGTAATATTGGAAATAGGAAAAAGGTAACATTAGGACACAGTACCGAATATGAAAGGAGTGAAAAGAGAGTGAAATTCTCTGGTCATGATCAGATTTTTCCTTTATACAGTGATACAAATAATGAGAACCATGAAATTGAGGAAGAAAATTTACTCTGTGGCAAACGATTCTCACATTTAGAAGATGAAATTGTCAAAGAGGCCGTTTACAAATACATAGAGATGCATAACTTGGGCGAAGAGGGTGTGAGAAAGATTTTGAATTCTAGATCTTATCCCAAATTAAAGGGTTGCTGGAAAGAAATAGGGAATGCTATTCCATACAGGCCTTATACTGCGGTTTATTATCGTGCACAGGTCTTGTTTCGAAGGAGTGAGACGCGTAAATGGACTGAAGAAGAGTATGAGATGGTACGGAAGTTCCAAAAAGAGCACGGGAACAATTGGAAGGTCTTAGCTAATGAACTTGGAAAACATCGGTTTCATGTAAAGGATACATGGAGAAGGCTAAAACTGCCCAACCAGAAGAAAGGACAATGGACTCAAGAGGAGTACCAGACTTTATTTGATTTAGTAAACACCGATATGAGACTGAAGCTTTCTGAAGAGAAGAAATCTAAGTATGGGATGTTACTGGATAACATTGCATGGAGTGCAATAAGTGATAAATTGTCCACAAGAACTGATGCAAATTGTTGCCTGAAATTGTATGATCAATTAACATCACCTATGGTGGCCAAAGGTGAATGGGCGGATGTTGATGACTATCACCTAGTTGATGCACTTTTTGAACTGGACGCAAGCTGCATAGAAGCTGCAAAGTTAGTGGGTGTATACAATTTTCACTAGAGCTGTCAAAACGGGCCAGCCCCGCCCCGCCCAAGTCTCGCGGACCAAGGAATTTGATGGGCTAGGACGGGCTGGCCCTTCACTTGAAAAGGCCTTAATATGGCCAACCCAACCCAACCCTAGAAGGGCCGCGAGCTGGAGCGTGCTAGCCCTTCACTTTTTTTAATTTTTTTTTCTTTTCAATCTAAATTCAAACTTAAAATTCTACCAATATTTTAACATGTCTAAGAAGATTATATGAAAGTACATAACAATTGTAATCATAACATACATTATACATATGATTAATGTAACACCCCGTACCCACCAAACCCTACTTGACGATGTTGAACAATGGTTACCTAAGTGTCGAGAGCCAAAAGTATGTATTGTGTAATGTTATCGAGGAGATAAATGAGATTGGGCCTAGTACATGGGATTAGACCTTCGTAGGAGATGTGACACCCCGTGTGTTGTCGAACCCATACGACTACATGTACAATTATGGAATTAATTAAACATGAGAGATTTGAAGAATTATGCAATTATTTGTTGGGGATTATATGAGTCTTGAGCCATTGGGCCAAATGAGGCCCAAAGATTATAAGAAAGATTTAGCCCAATGGGGCAAAACATGATCCAACCTTTCATTTGACTAATCAACCATGCATTTAATGCCAAGAGATGGATAAGAGTGAATTGAGGGATATATATATATATATGAGGAATTATTCATTCAATTGGTGGGCTCAATTAACAAATTGTTAATGAGCTAAATGAGGCCCAAAATTGGCATGAAGACATGGCCTAAAAAGGGCATAATGACCCATTCTTGACCCATTCTTGCAAGAACAAGTCCCTACATTATTATTGGACCAAGTGTTTGGATAAATAGAGACTTAAAGGGGCTATAAAGAGAGCCAAAAATCAGAATTTTATTCATTTGGACAGCCATGCCTTTCTAGAATTTTCTCAATATTTCCACAAACCCTAAGCTCTCATCCTCTTGGCCAA
This sequence comes from Capsicum rhomboideum, assembly GCA_031232105.1. Taxonomy (NCBI): domain Eukaryota; kingdom Viridiplantae; phylum Streptophyta; class Magnoliopsida; order Solanales; family Solanaceae; genus Capsicum; species Capsicum rhomboideum. The sequence goes on along the minus strand of CP124714.1, from coordinate 8,538,497 downwards.
AGATCATCACTTGGTGAGTATTGGTAAGTGTTTATTATTATGGTTTAACATATTTTATGCATTGTAGATGGTTTATATCATGTTGGTTATGTTGGTGAAGTGTGAGAAGTTCACTATGTGTCAAACAACTTGTGTTTGCTAAATCGGAGGATGATTTTGCCTTGTAAACTTGAACATGGACTTATGGTCTTAAAGGAAGTGAACATGAGAGATTCAATAGTGACATGTGATATGTGATTATATTCTTGACCTTGTTTTTTCATGGTGTAGAATGTTTGGAATTTCTATTGTGAAATTGGTTATGGTTTTGGTGACGTATTGACTGTAAAATATCGTTTTGGTGATGTTTATGTGTGTTGTGAGACCATGGCTGATTTTTGGCATATATGATGATCAAAAATACGTTAAAATAAGTTTAGTTATGATCATGGACCATTCATTGCATAAAAAGACCCAAAAGAGACCCTTTTTTGGCAGAAACGGGCACCCGCCCTACAGACGAAGAACCTGCGGGCGCAGGTGCCAATGCAGGTGCCTCTGGCTACTGCCAAAGGTCACCTGTGGACGCAGTTCATCCACCTGCGGGTGCAGTTGGCTTAGCGGATCGGCCCAGAACTCCGAATTGCTTGTTTTTGCATCCCTTTGGCCCCCCGAAACCCCTATACTCTTCATGGATGTAATTATCAACTTGTGATGTTGTTTTAATGACTTTAAAGTGTCGTATGGAGGTATGTTGGACTATGTTAAGTATGTATGATTTTTCATAAGTTGTTATGAGGCAAGTTGATAGGGTAATTGTGACGGAATGATAATGAGGAAGCGTAAAGGGTAAGTGTGGTGTGAAATGCTATAGATGTATGATATCTTGGTCAATGTGTGGCATGATTATGGTGTTGTTGGTATGATAATACAGTGGGTTGTATTGTAAGGAGTGAAATGAAGTTATATGGCAGTCATATGGGTCATTGTCATTTTGTACACTTGTACGGTAAATAATTGTTAACGAGAGTTCCATTGTGGACTTGTATTGTAGAGTGAAACACAAGGAAGAAGCTGGACTGTTGTGTTCATATATAGACTTGTGTACTCATACTTGAAAGTAAAGGTATGTAAGGTTATTCTTCTATATCCTTCTGCAGCATGTGGTGTTCACATTGTCATAGTACTCATTTGATTCCGAAATGCTCTAAGGTATTCCGTATTCGGTAGTTGGCTAATGTTACTCACATGTTTCCTACTCATTGGTCAATGGTGAATCATATGACTCATGTCCATTGGTTGACTCTTGTTCATTGGATAACGTGTCAAAAGTTCCAAATGTTCTAAGGTATTGCATCTCAGGTTGGTGAACAGTTGATATCCACATGTATCGTATTTAGTGATCATTATCCTAAGGTTCCAAAAGTGTTACATTCCAAAGAGGTCCTATGGTATTTTAACTAAGGTAGACATATATTGTTACTCACAAGTGTCCTACTCCTAGATGAATTACGATTCACTTATTTCTTATTCATTGACTGAAGTTCCTAAGCTGTCATAATGTTGTAAATTCTAAGAGAACTATCTCAACGAGAGTAATGATTTAAAGAGGGCTTGTTTAGTTTGAATAGAATTATTCCAATCATGTCATGACCCAAAGTTCCAATAGAGTTATACACATGTCTGTTATGCATTGACTATTGTTCCAATAGTTCCAAGATGTTGTGTTCAAATAATGTTATGGCAAGTGAATATAGCAATCTCTCACAAGTGAATGTATCAATCTCTCCCAAGTAAATATACCAATCTCTCAAAAGTAATGAAAGAAGTAATGTGCAAGTTAATGTATCTATCCCTCACAAGTAAAGATACCAATCTTACAAGAGTAAGGATGTGATGTAATGTATATTTGTGTTTCAAGTTTCAAGGATGTTTCTATCATCAAGGTACCACTCATAGTATGAAAGAAAGAGAAATGAAGTAAAGAATAATGAAAGAAAAGGAAGAAATGTTATGTTATGTTAACCCTACCCATGGAGTAGATGTATGTTATTAGCCCACCATAGAGTGGATGTATGTTGGCCTACCCATGGAGTAGATGTATGTTATTAACCCACCATAGAGTGGATGTATGTTGGCCTACCCATGGAGTAGATGTATGTTATTAACCCACCATAAAGTGGATGTATGTTGGCCTACCCATGGAGTAGATGTATGTTATTGCCCACCAAAGAGTGGATGTATGTTATTGCCCACCAAAGAGTAGATGTATGTCATTGCCCACCAAAGAGTGGATGTATGTTAACCCACCGAAAGAGTGGATGTATGTTGAATGACTAATAATAATGATAATGAGCGTTAATCAAAGGAAAAATCCATTGAACAAAGGTATCATATGAAAGATATTATATGAATGATAAGGCTATGATTGACTGACCGAAAATGATAATAATAAAAGGAAGGTACATGGTTCCACATATAGAGTTTTCTCTTATAATTATTTCCATTGAAGTTCTTATGTATTGATGCAATTTTCTTATGGTCTTACATACTCAGTACATTCTTCGTACTGACCCCTCTTGGGGACTTACTTTACATATTGCAGGTGCAGGCACTAGTAGACCTCCACAGTAGGTTCACAGTATTTGCAGACTTTTGGTGAGCCCCAGTTGCTTCAGGACTTTCTGAGTCACAGTTGTACAGTGTTTGATGTTGTAAATGTTGTATAAAACGGGGACTTGTCCCAAATTTTAGATGATCTTATAAATGCATCTGTTAGAGGATTTTGTAGACGTATGTGGGTATATGAATGTAAAAGGTGTATGTTCATTTTGACGAAATGGCCCTAACGGCCATAGTTTCATATAATGTACATGTTTTCCCTGATTTCCGCCAAGGGCAATTTATAGTTCATCAGTTACATAAGATAGTATGTTAGACATGCATATGAACAGATATAAGCAAAGATCGGTTCTCTCGAGTCATATCGGCTTCGGGTGCCAATCACACCTCGTTGGAATTCGGGGTGTGACAATTAATATGCTTCAACTTACAATCTCATAGCTAAAATATATACTATCAAGAAAATGAGAAGATTTCTTGTTAAGCAGTATGTTTTTCTTTTTTATGCTTAGAAAACAGATTTAGCGGGAGCTTACCACACCGAGCTGCCCATTATGCTTAGAGAATAGATACTTTGGCCTTAAAAATACTAGCACATTCATATCATCAATGTGCGATCCATTCTTTTTCTTATGTAGTTTATTTTTTTGAGTTTATAAATGATGTGTTTCCTATGATATGGATTTGCATCTGTGGATACATATCAGATGCAATCAGGTAACGCCTAATTACTTATTTCGTAACATGTATCTTCAATTCCCTGTGCTTCTTCTATCTGCTTATTGATTTAGTAAGGCAAAATGAAGTATTAGATATGATAAATTCATATTGTAATTAACTCGTATTCTGTCTAGTCTATATGTATGACTTCATGTTATTTTTAGGGTTTGGTAAAATCAGTATTTTCCAACAATAATTTCAATCACATATTCAAACTAAATAAGAACAATCACATGAAGTTGTAACTTTGTATTTTGCAACTTTAAGCCTCAAAATAGGTTCAACCCAACTTATGAACATCAACTTTAAGTTCAAGAACAACAAAGAAGTTCAACAACTTCAAACACAAGTTCAACAACTATGAACTATCAAAATAAAGTTTTTACTATTTTCTGGAAAATAGCAAAACCATAAAGAAAAGAGATGAAGCAGAAGTATAGAATCAAGTCCACTGAATTCACGGTGTGTCCTTAAGAAATTTATTCCCCTCAAGTACTCGAGGTTATGGAATCTTTCCTCCCAGGATAAAATGATTCATTTCAATAGAATAGTGGTACCTCAAATTCTACCGAACAACAAACTCACTCAACGATTTGATGATCACACTTGAGTTTTTCAAGAAGAAGAGAGTGTTTTTCTTTCACTAAATTCGTCATCATACCTGAGGAAAAATTCAGGTATTTATAGCCAAAAGGTGGTGCTTCAGAAGAGAAGCAATGGTTCACGAAAAATCACATTATTTCTGTACGTCGCGACCACCTGCGCCCTCAGGTGGTCAACCTGCGTCTTCAGTTGACATATGGCTCGAAGCAGAATCATCTGCGTTGGCCACCTGCGCCCGCAGGTGACCACCTGCGCGGGCAGGTCGGCCTTTTTGTCTTCAAACAGTGCCTCGAAGGGTCAATTCCCTCGAGGTACGTTGTGACATGCGTCCGCACTTGCCATGTGCGTCCACAAATGGAGAATATTTTCGTATCGAATTTTTGGATTTTGGATTAAAAACTTCACTAAATCTCAAGTTTCAAATGAATTTTGTCCAAAAAGATAATCTCTCGATCATTTGATAAAACCTAAGCTGAAGCCGAGCGAGCGACGACGACGACGACGCGAGGCATGTCTTGTTCTTGCCTCACTATCCCTATGAATGGGAGTGTTCCAATATAAGCACTAAGAAGTTTTTTTCTCCCACCAATATGGGAGAACTTAACTTTCTTAAAGTGAAATTTTACTCTTTCACTTTCCCTCCATTTTCCATTGACAATACATTTAGAACCCAACAATCCCCCTACATGAATGGGGAATGACTATTTTATTTAAAAATATTCGGACAAGTGTGTGATCAACAAGTAAAGACTAATTGCATCTGGATAAGTAGGTTTCCCTTTGAACTTTCCGTAGTGAACTTGCATCGGATGCATTTGGTCACTCGGTAGATGTGATATCTTTGAACATTCGAACTTTAGTGTACACCTAGACAACACAAGTCACACAACCAGCCTTTTACCGTTTATGGTTCTCATGGTTTTGTTTATTTCAGTCATGAACATGACCTGGTTTCATGAGAGCGTAGAGAATAGGTCTTTACTATCATTCTCCTTGAAGCGGCTGCCACTTCACGGTCACATAGGTGATTCCTAAATGTTTCAATCCTATAGATCAAACTATTTGGTCAAATCTGCCAAACCTAGAAACCATTAAAAGACTACCAACCATAAGTCTTATCCTTGTTTCCTGAACATTGTCTTCATCATGAGAATGGGTTGAGTTTATTGACGATGTTGAACCGTCAGTCACAACTTTGTTTGATCTCTTTGAACCTAGCTCTTGGGATCTCTAGTCTGCTAGGTAGAGTTACCGCCATGACGACTTCTCCTAGGCCGTAAACTCATTCCTTTTGATGATCTCTCAACTCTCTGTCACGCCCCGAATTCCAACGGGATGGACTGGCACCCGAAGCCGTTGAGGTTCGAGAGAACCAATCTTTACTCATGTACACTCATACGCATGTCTCTGTGTGAATAGCATTCTTTCACATATAACTTATAAAATACAAATGGCGGAAGTCATGGCAACATATGCTATATATATATATATGTATAACTTGGTCGTTAGGGCCATCAAGTCGAAATGGACATACATCTCTTACAATCGTTCACCCACATAAGTCTACAAAGCCTCTAACAAATACATAGATATAATCAACCAACCTACAGCCGGGACAAGTCTCCGCTTTATACAAAATTTACATCAAAACCAATGTACATATGAACTCAAAAAGCCTCGAACCAACTGGAGCCCACCAATGATCGGCGGATATAGTGTAGCCTACTATGAAGGTCTACTAGCACCTGTGCCTGCAGCAAGTAAGGTAAGTCCCCCAAGGGACGTCAGTACGAAGAATGTACTGAGTATATAAGGCTCGTATGAAACTGTATGACACATAAATACTTCAATGAACTCAAATACAAATGAATAACCAATATGGATAAGTCACCATTCTATATTTTGGGAACCATGTATATTGCTTTCATTACTTTCTTTGCTTCTTTACTTCTATGTTTGGTCATCATTGCTTGTGTCACTATGTACCCGGGCCCCGACTGATCAGTGGGTCTTAACATAACATAACGTTATGTTGGGATCGGCTCGAGCTAGGCTTATGCCTCTAGATCTACCACCCATAATTCAACACATTGGGCTCGGCTTGAGCTAGGTTATTACCTCTAGAGCTGCCACCCATAAACCAATATATCAGGTTCGGCTCGAGCTAGGTTATTACCTCTAGAGCTACCACCTGTCAGGATCGGCTCGAGCTAGGCTTATGCCTCTAGGACTGCCTCCTGATCCAATAATCTCGGGATCGGCTCGAGCTAGGCTTATGCCTCTAGAGCTACCACCCGTACTCTTACAACCAACAATATGCATTACTTCCTTTCTTTACTTTTGAGAGATTGATATCGTTACTTGTGAGAGATTGCTACATTCACTTGTGAGAGATTGGTACATTCACTTGACATAACATTATTGGAAGCATTGGAACAATAACCAATGAATAAGAGACATGTGTATAAACACTATTGGAACTTTGGAACATAACATTATTGGGCCTTTGGAACATTAGTCAATGAACATGATACATGTGAATCATAAATGATCAATGATTAGGGAACATGTGATTAATAACAATTGATAACCGGAAATAGGATACATTAGAACATGTTGGAATGGAACAAATACAATGTCAATGAGAACACTATGTGCTGCAGAAGGATAGGAAAAGAGTAACCTTACATACCTTATATTCTCAATATGCATACATAGTCCTATATGTGAATATAACAATCCAGGTTCTTCCTTACGTTTCACTCTACAACATAATTACATAACGGAGCTTACATTAACAATCAACTACCTTATAAGTGCATAAGACGAATAATGAGTTACATGTTTGCCTTATAACGTCCTTTACCCCCCTTACAATACCATTTACGGCATGTTCATACCAATAATACCACAACATTCCCAACATTGACCAAAACATCACAACTCAATAGCATTTCACACCAAGTTCATCCTTTACGTTTCTTCATTAACACGACATCACAATTACTCCATCAAGTCACCTCAATACACCTCATAACAACATATCGACAAAAATCCCATAATTCATACTTATAGAAAAATAACAAGTTAAGGAACATAACCACACCATACATGTTGATATTTCATCCATACCATGCACTTTCATCAACACCTCAAGTCTTTTTTCAAATTTAAATAACAAGGATGGCACATCTTTAGCAAAAAGCAAAAGTTCACTATTCAACACGTTTAGACATAACCATCATGATCTACATACTCTCCCATGCATATAGTATATAAATCTATGAGAATATACACTTACCAAAGCTTGAGAAATGATGATCTTGCCCAAGAGATGACTTAGGGTTTGAAGTGAAGAGAAAATATCTCTTTTTGGTTTCTTGGAAAAGTCTAGAAATACATGTGTGTTACAATAAATAAAATCAGATTTTTGGTGCATTTTATAGGCCCTTGAAGTCATCCTTATCCATTTGTCTCAATAATTGATTAGTCAAAGCAATTGGGCCATGTCTTGTAATTCATTTTGGGCCTTTCTTTGAGCCCATTAACACATATTAACTTAGCCCATCAAATTCAATACATAATCCACCAAATTTCTCAAATTTAAATCATTTCATATGTGTTTCGACAATCTTCCAACTCACGAGACTCATGTTCGTAGCCTCAATCCCAAGAACAAGTAATTCTAGCCACTCATGGCTTACTTTTAACATAAAAGGGTAAAAACGTAATTTGAATGCTAACTTCTTCCAAACATAGTCTTACCAAGATGGAAAAATTATATAATAACCTAAAAATCACATTTATAGGCTCGTGGTTGGTGAAAAAATTTGGCAAAAAGCGGCTCGGCACCCTCCCGGGAGCCCCTAGGACTTGGAAAAATTTCCAACTTTTGAAAGGTGTGCAGGGGCGGCATGGCACGCTGCCTGGCGCACCCCCTTGCTTACTGTGGCACAAAAAAAAAAGGCCAGAGTGTCCTGTCACACTCCTGAGCGCACCGGACCTATTTTTTTGAAAATTTTCTTTTCTTCAACTTTTCTTTGCGGATTCGTTAGGTACTTCAAGTTCAACTCTTTAGCTTACTTCTTAGCATTAAAACCCTTTGTTTGGAAGTCGTTCAAGCCTCACTTATCACCCCCAAAATGTTCTAGAAAGTTTCAAACTCCTCCTACAAGAGTCTAGTCACATTGACTAGTACGATATCAATTGTTCCATCCAAAACCAATGCAAAACACGTACTTAGTGCTCTCGAAGTTGGTTTATAACTACACCCTAGGTCACCAATCCATCAAATTAGGGTCGTGGATGTACGGGGTGTTACATCCTTCCCCCCTTAGAAACATTCGTCCTCGAATGTTAGTAACATTGTCTCATTGTAACAACTTAAGTCGAAGTGAATCCTTCACGTTATCATATACACACATAATACTTGTAAAGATTTACTTATTATGACTTCAATTCCGTATCTTGAACTTTTTCTTTCGTGTACAACAATTACAAGTACTTTAAATTTTATTTTTTTTCTTTGGTTTCCCTTGTGATTTCTTCTACGTGTTAATTTCTCCAATAGTGCCTTTACGGAAGCTACTTCTTTATATCTCATTGCTTTCGCTTATCGATCTAGAATAGTAAGCAGTACCTCTTCACATGTGAGATCTTCCGTAACTTGTATATCTCCATTGGGAGCAATACGGGATAATCTCCTATACACTTTCAACGCATCGAATATGAAATACTGCATGAATTGTGAAGAGTTTTTGGACTAGTGCTAATAGATACGCAATTTGCCCAAATCTTTGGACAATTTCGCTTTCTTTCCGAATCTCATTATTTTTTTCATTGGTGACACTGTCAAAATAACTAATCACCTATGGCACATATTAATTCCCTTCTTCTAATATCGGCATATGATTTGTATCGACTTTGGGCCGTTTGTATCTGCTGTTATATCACCTTCACTTTCTCTATAGCTTGATGAGCAAAATCTGACCCCAGCAAAGCAAATTTCATCAGCTGTAACCCATCCAATTGATGATCTATATTTTCTTTCATATAAAGCTTTGTAAGGTGCCTTTTGATACCTTTATGGTAAGAAATTTCAATAAACGATAGATGTTCATCCCAACTACCTTTAAAGTCCAATGTACAAACTCGTGGCATATCTTCAAACGTTCATAGAATACGCTCTGTTTGTCCATCCATCTAAGGATGACAAGCCGTACTTACATCCACATGTGTACCCATGCTTTACTGAAAAGACTTCCAACACTGTGCAATAAAGTGAGCTCTCCTATTTGATATAATAGAGAGTGGAATCCCATGTAATCGTACTATCTCTGTAACATACAACTTTGCATAATTTTCAGCTGTATCGGTGGTCCTAACTGGTAGGAAATACGCTGACTCGGTAAGCCTGTCAACTATTACCTATTAGGAATCAACATTCGCAGTGTATGAAGCAACCCTGTGACTAAATCCATGTTATTCATGTTCCACTTCCAAACTGGAAGGGTAATACATTGCATAAAACATACAGATTTTTTATGCCATACTGTTAATCAGTGACCGCTTGGACATTGAGCTACAAGTTCTACAATGTGCTTCTCATGTAACCTTACCAAGACATCTCTGCTAAACCATGGTACATTTTGGTTGCTTCCGAATGAATAAAATACCGTGAACGATGTTCTTCTGTCATAATTCATTTCCTTAACTCGTCTATAGTCTATACCCGGTACATACAATCTACATTGGCGTTAAAGTATTCCCTCTTGTGTTTGCTCAAATACCTTTGCCGAACTTTGCTGTACATTCTTTTTCAATTGAACTAAAAATAGGAATTACATATTGCTTTTCTTTTATCTCAGATACCAATGAAAATTCTGCCACATTTGACATTATAATTCTTTCACCTGAAGTTTTATACAAATAGTGGTGTCATCTGTCACAAGCAATTGTCACAACTGTTAACTTAAGATCATATGTGGGATGATTTCTCTTATGTGGATGCAATTGTCTTAAGGCATACGCTATCACATTGTCGTGCTGCATGTATACACATCCCACACCAACTTTTAAAACATCACAATACACTGCATGCTCTTATGTGCTTTTGGGAGGTACTAATACAGGTGTAGGAGTCAATTTATCTTTCATCTCTTGCAAACTTTTCTCACATACATCATTCCGCTGAAACTTAGTTACTTTGTGTGTTAGCTTTGTTAAGGGTAATGGCAGAAAGCCTTTTTAACAGTTCTTCTGTAATAACTGGCCAAATCAAGAAAGCTACGAATTTTCGTCTGCGTCGTAAGCCTTGGCCACTTCTTTTGTGTATATTAATCCTTATTCCTTCATTCTATACAATGTGTCCTAAGGACGATATGGATTGTGACCAAACTTGCATTTAAAGAACTTGCATATATCTTACGGTCACGAAGAATCCGTAACACCTGTCCCAAGTGATTAGCATGGTCCTTTTGTGGTCTTGAGTAATCTAGTATAACATCTAAAACATTATCACGAATACGCTTAGCGATGGATTAAACACCCTAATTACAAACCCATCAACGCAGCTTGTGCATTTGTTAGCCCAAATGGCATAACTACGAATTCATAACAACCATACCTCTATTTTGGGTATCTTTTGTAACACCCCGTACTTTTATAACCTCACTTGATACCTTGGTATCATATCTACATAGGTGTTGAGATGCCATGCATATGTGTTTTATAGTGTCATTGATGAAACATTTGATATCGGTCGTAACATGTGCGATTAGATCTTCGTAGGAGGTGTGTTGTGATTTCGTGGAGCATTTGGGTGATACCCCGTATACATTTTAACCTCATTTGGTGACTTTAAGTCATGTTTACTTGATGGTTAAGATCACTAAGTAAGTATTTTGTAGTGTTTTGATAAGGGATTGGACGATACGTAAACGTTGGATAAGTGGCCGAAAATTTCAGCAAAATGCTGAACCTTGCGCCACTACCCTGTTTCAGGGGTGTGGCGCAAGCCACCAGCCTGCAAAAACTTCAGAGAAGGCTGGATTCTTGCGCCACTACCCTATTTCAGGGGGTGTGGCGCAAGGCACAACACTTATGCCCTTTCCGGCGTCGTTTCGTAACGCAATTCTACGACGATTTCTCGATGGTTTATTTTGGTTCTTTGGAGTTAATTGAGCATTTTTAAAGCTTCAAACACTTCAATATACTCCTACAGACTCCTACATGATCAAATCATGAAATGTGAATAGTGATCCAAAATGTTCAATGAAGCCAAGGGAGACTAGAATTCCAATTTTTGCGATCGAAAGGACGAATGAGAATTGTTTAAAAGAATATTGTTGTGACATGATGGAATTAAGTAAACATGAGATATATGGTGAATAATACATGGAAGTTCATGGATATGTGTTATTGGGCCCAATTTGAGGCCCAAAAATGGAAGAAACTACATGGGCCCAAAGGCAAAAATGATCCATTCTTGCAATAACTGACCAAGTGAACATATCCCTTAATGCCACATGGGGCTAAGGATGACCTTGGGTCTATATAATGCCCCCAACATCAGATTTTTATTCCCCAAAGTCTCTCATCACTTTTGGATATTTTACAAACATTTCTTTCATTTCCAAACCCTAAAGCAAATAAACCCTAAGGCATATTTGGACAAGATCATCCTATTCCACGCTTTGGTAAGTGTTTATTTTCATGTATTAACATATTATATGCATGGGGGATTATGTATATTATGCTAGTTGTGTTGGCAAAATGATGAATAGTGTATTTTTGCCTTTGGTGCAAGATGTGTCATCTTGGTGATTTGAATTTGAATTAGGCCTTGTGACTTTGATGAAAAAGCATGGTATGGACAAAATATGAACATGTATGGTGTTATTTTTGGTCTTACACTTGTTCTTGTCTATAAGTGGAAATTATGGGATTTTGGCCGATATGTGTTATGAGTTGAATTAAGGTGCTTTGATGGATTATTTGTGATATGTTATGGATACAATAATGTTCCAAAAGTTCAAATAAGGCTATGTTCCAATATTCCAATAGTGCCTACACTTGTGTCTCTTGTTCATGGATTATTGTTCAATGGTTCCAATGGTATCATGGTGCTATTTATATTATATTTCTCATTGATATTTATTCACATGTCCTTCACTTATTGGTCAATGATTCAAAGTTTCCAACAATGTTGTGTTCCAAAGTTCCAAAGTGATGTTATGATTATCAAAGTATCAATCTCAAAGTAATGAACAAAGTAAGGCAAATGTGGTCAATGATCAAGTACGGGTGGCAAGTCTAGGGGCGTAAGCCTAGCTCGACTCGATCCCGAGGTTTGGAATTATGGGTGGCAAGTCTAGGGGCGTAAGCCTAGCTCGACTAGATCCCGATGCATTGATGTATGGGTGTCAAGTCTAGGGGCATAAGCCTAGCTCGACTCGATCCCAACACAATGATATGATATGAAATACCCACTGATCAGTCGGGGCCCGGGTACATTGTGATATATGTGATAACAAGTGAGTATTGAAGGTAAAGAAAGCAACGAAAGCAATGAAAGCAATCCACATGGTTTCCAAAATGCAACATGGTGACTTATTCACAATGAGTATTCATATGTATTTGAGTTCATTGACATATTCATTGAAATATTCATGTGTTGTATAGTTTCATCTGAGCCTTGCATACTCAGTACTTATTTCGTACTGACCCCTCTCGGGAAATTTACCTTACTTGCTGCAGGCGCAGGTCCCAGTAGGCCTCCCCAGTAGATTGCCAGTGTTAGCAGTTCCTTGGTGAGCTCCAGTTAATTCGGGGTTTCTCCGAGTCATAGTAGATATATGTTTTGATGATGTACATGTTGTATAAAGCGGGGACTTATCCCGACTTTTGTTTTGTTTTGGTCAATGCTCTTGTTAGAGGCTTTTGTAGACCGATGTGGGTGTAAAAGTGTAAAAGATATATGTTGTTTTGACTGGATGGCCTCAACGGCCAAGTTTCATATGTATGTATAAATATGTCCCATGTTCTCCTTTCTTCGTCTTTCATATTATTATGAAATGGTGGTTATGATTATGAGATGCATATGATTGAACATAGGCAAAGGTTGGTTCTCTCGGGCCTTATCGTCTACGGGTGCCAATCATGTCTCGATGGGATTCGGGGCGTGACATCTTTATTTTCTCTAACCCTTACTTGATGATCTCTAGACCTTAAGTCAATCTTTAGGAAGAATTTGGCACCCTATAACCGATCAAATAAGTCATCAACTCCGGTGAGAAGACATGTATTCTTCATTGTCACCTTATTCGGTTGCCGATAGTAAACACATATTCTCTATGTGCCATTATTTTTGTACTATGAACACTGATGCACCCCAAGGGGTCGTACTGGGTCTTATGAATCCCTTGTTCATCATGTCTTTTAATTTCTCGTTTCATTCCCGTAACTCTACCGAGGTCATGCTATATGAAGAAATAAAAATAGGTTGAGTACCTGACATCACATTAATACCAGCTCATACATCGAGGAATTCATTTACCACCAGAACTTATTGAAGAATTAGTGGCGTTACATCAGTATCTTTCACTCTTACTAAGTGACATATGTATCCCTTAGAGTATCCTTTTCCTTGCTTTAAGATGGGGAATAAATTTTCCTCTTGGTGCCCCCACATTTCCCTAGCCATTCAAAAACATTCTTTTGGGGAAAACGACAATATAACTTCTTAGTTCGGCAATCTACTATGGCACAATCCCTTTATAACATCAAAATTCTATTATTTCCAGCTCAATAAGATCAACCAGTGTCTCACGACCACAAACAATTACTAGGCACTTATGATATACTCTTTTAATTACAATAGATTCACCATCTGATGTATAGACTTCATGTGACATAACTAGTAATTCTGGTGTTCTTATGAATTTTCAGCAATTAATGAAATAACATATGCTAGTGTCGAATATGGGTCAATCAATACGTATACGGTACCTGTAGCTACATCAGGAGAAGCCTCATTTTGTGGCCCGACATACCACACCAATAACAAAAATTCGGCCCCAACCGATATTCACCTAGATGATAACTTTCGTAGCACTAACACGGCTGATGAGGAGACTTCGATTGGTTCCTACTTTCTACGTTCTTGTACTTGATACCCCATTGCCAATGAATCCTGAATCTCACTTCTTTGCCCAAACTGATTGTCTCTAAACCCTTGGGATCGAGGTAGAACATTTACTATAAACTAAGGAAATAATGGTCTAGGCGGTCTGTTAAACACCCGAGACCTAAATTCTCCTTGGGACACCATGAACTATCCCATAGGTCTAGCCCTCTTTGACGACCCTTCTTCAAATATTTGTGTCCTTTTCTGTTGCCTCTGATCCTCCATTAACTGTGCAAAAATCTTGTATTCTAGCTATATCCATATCTCTTTTGAAGGCCGCAATAGTACAATCCATCTGTCCACATACCGATGCACTCTATCGATCATAATAGCTACCACAATTGGAGCATACCTAGCCAAAGAATTAAACCGAAAAATGTACTTTCTGACACTCATAGTCCTTTAGCAAAGATTTAACAATTGGTCTGCATGAGCTTTTCGGACCTCATATGGGAGGTACTGGTCAAGGAATGCCGTTTTAAATTCCTCCTAACTAGCTGGAAGTACATCAATACACAGTCACATGCATAACATCTAGAGCCTTTTTGATTTGGTCTATAAAGTCCTATGGGTCTTCATTCAGATCCGACCCGGTGAATGTGGGAGGGTTTAATTTCAAAAAATCCTGTGTTTGAAGACTAGCCTCCCTAGTCGCACCATCATCACTCGTCATTGGTCCAGCTCGCCCGTGACATTGTACAGCAACTATCTGAGTCAACATATGCTCTACATTTCTTAAATCCTGTTTAGTGGCATTTATAGGTGGTTCTGCGGGTACTTCTCTACCTTTTGGCTAAGAGAAACCCGTATTGCAAATTCCATGTCATCTCCACCTTGACTAGCTTGGTCAGGTGGTGATTTACTCACTTCTTCTTCGGCAGGCATATCAACCTGCTTACCTTTACCCTTATCTTGTCTGATAATCAGCATTTGACTATGCAAAAGAAAACCAATGTCAATGCGTACATATGCGTCCACCTACAACTTTGGCTCTATTGCACAATCTAGAAGTGAAGAAAAGAAATAACTCCTAAATGTCCCATAGCCTCCTACTTATAAATGTGTCACGTAACACATCCATGAGCAAGACTCTACTCAGACACGGCTTTGTAGACACCCTTAGAACGACCTACTCTAATACCACTTTTGTCACGCTCCGAATTCCAACGGGACGGACTGGCACCCGAAGCCGTTGAGGCCCGAGAGAACCAATCTTTACTCATGTACACTCATACGCATGTCTATGTGAAAACAACATTCTTTCACATATAACTTATAAAATACAAATGGTGGAAATCATGGCAACATATGCTATATATATATGTGAAACTTGGACGTTAGGGCCATCAAGTCGAAATTGACATACATCTCTTACAATCGTTCGCCCACATAAGTCTACAAAGCCTCTAATATAAACATAGACATAACCAACCAACCTACAATCGGGACAAGTCCCCACTTTATACAACATTTACATCAAAACCAATGTACATATGAACTCGAAAAGCCTCGAACCAACTGGAGCCCACCAATGATCGGCGGATATAGTGTAGCCTACTATGAAGGTCTACTAGCACCTGTGCCTACAGCAAGTAAGGTAAGTCCCCCAAGGGACGTCAGTACGAAGAATGTACTGAGTATGTAAGGCTCGTATGAAACTGTATGACACATAAATACTTCAATGAACTCAAATACAAATGAATAACCAATATGGATAAGTCACCATTCTATATTTTGGGAACCATGTGTATTGCTTTCATTACTTTCTTTGCTTCTTTACTCCATCAAGTCACCTCAATACACCTCATAACAACATATCGATAAAAATCCCATAATTCATACTTATAGAAAAATAACAAGTTAAGGAACATAACCACACCATACATGTTGATATTTCATCCATACCATGCACTTTCATCAACACCTCAAGTCCTTTTTCAAATTTAAATAACAAGGATGACACATCTTTAGCAAAAAGCAAAAGTTAATTATTCAACACTTTTAGACATAACCATCATGATCTACATACTCTCTCATGCATATAGTATATTAATCCATGAGAATAGACACTTACCAAAGCTTTAGAAATGATGATCTTGCCCAAGAGATGACTTAGGGTTTGAAGTGAAGAGAAAATATTTCTTTTTGGTTTCATGGAAAAGTCTAGAAATACATGTGTGTTACAATGAATAAAATCAGATTTTTGGTGCCTTTTATAGGCCCTTGAAGTCATCCTTATCCATTTGGCTCAATAATTGATTAGTCAAAGCAATTGGGCCATGTCTTTTTATTCATTTTGGGCCTTCCTTTGAGCCCATTAACACATATTAATGTAGCCCACCAAATTTCTCAAATTTAAATCATTTCATGTGTTTTCCGACAATCTTCCAACTCACGAGACTCATGTTCGTAGCCCCAATCCCAAGAACAAGTAATTCTAGCCACTCATGGCTTACTTTTAACATAAAAGGGTAAAAACGTAATTTGAATGCTAACTTCGTCCAAGCGTAGTCTTACCAAGATGGAACAATTATATAATAACCCAAGAATCACATTTATAGGCTCGTGGTTGGCAAAAAAATTCGGCAAAGAGCGGCCCGACACGCCCCCGGGCGCCCCTAGGACTTAAAAAAATTTCCAACTTTTGAAAGGTGTGCAGGGGGGGGCCTGGCACGCTGCCTGGCGCGCCCCCTTGCTACCTGTGGCACAAAAAAAACAGCCCAGAGCGGCCTGACATGCCCGGCCCATTTTTTTGAAAATTTTCCTTTCTTCGACTTTTCTTTGTGGATTCGTTAGGTACTTCAAGTTCAACTCTTTAGCTTACTTCTTAGCATTAAAACCCTTGTTTGGAAGTCGTTCAAGCCTCACTTATCACCCCCAAAATGTTCCAAAAAGTTTCAAACTTCTCCTACAAGAGTCTAGTCACATTGACTAGTACAATATCAATTGTTCCATCCAAAACCAATGCAACACACATACTTAGTGCTCTCGAAGCTAAGGTTTATAACTACACCCTAGGTCACCAATCCATCAAATTAGGGTTGGGGATGTACGGGGTGTTACATCCCCTTTCTAAATAGGCCTTTTGTAAGTGGATACGACACATTATCCTTCGACCCTACATAGTCAATCGTGATAATTCCACTAGAGAGAAGTTCTCTAATAGTATTATGTTTCCATCTTATATGACGAGATTTACCGTTATACATCATGCTCCCTACCCTACCTATTGCAGCTTGGCTATCACAGTGTATGCATACTGGTGCCAAAGGTTTGGGCCAATAAGGAATATCTTCCAAGAAATTTCGGAGTCATCTAGCTTCTTCATCGATTTTATCTAACGCGATAAATTCAGTTTCCATTGTAGAGCGGGCAAAACATGTCTGTTTGAATGATTTCCAAGAAACTGCTCATCCACCTAAAGTAAATAGATATCCACTCGTGGATTTTACTTCATTCGATCCGGTGATCCAATTTACATCACTATATCATTCAATTACAGCAGGATATTTGTTATAATGCAAAGCATAGTCTTGAGTATGTTTTAGATATCCCAAAATTCTTTTCATTTCCATCCAATGAGTTTGATTGGGATTACTCGTGTACTGACTCAATTTACTAATAGCGCATGCTATATATGGTAGCGTACAATTCATGATGTACATCAAACTTTCCAACACTCTTGCATACTCCAATTATGAGTCACTTTCACCTTCATTCTTTCGAAGTGCATAACTCACATCCAATGGAGTCTTGGCAATATTGAAATCCAAATACTTGAACTTGTCAAGTACCTTTTCAATGTAATGAGACTGTGACAAAGCTAACCCTTGTGGAGTTCTATGAATTCTTATCCCTAAGATCACATCTGCAACTTCAAGATCTTTCATATCAAACTTGCTCTCAAGCATTCGTTTTGTAGCATTTATCTCAGAAATTTCTCTACTGATGATCAACATGTTATCCACATACAAACAAATAATAACTTTGTGATTTGAAGTGTCTTTAATGTAAACACATTTATCACATTCATTTATCATGAATTCGTTTGTCAACATAGTTTGGTCAAACTTTACATGCCACTGTTTGGGTGCTTGTTTTAGTCCATAAAGTGACTTAATAAGTTTTCACACTTTATTTTCTTTACCAAGAACCACAAAACCCTCGGGTTGTTATATGTAAATTTCTTCCTCCAATTCTCCATTTAAGAATACAGTTTTCACATCCATTTGATGAATTTCAAGACCATATACCACAGCTAATGCAACCAACATCCGAATGGACGTTATCCTTGTTACTGGCGAGTATGTGTCAAAATAATCAAGGCCTTCTTTTTGTCTAAAACCTTTCACAACAAGTCTTGCCTTGTATTTGTCAATAGTACCATCAGCTTTCATTTTCCTTTTAAAGGTCCATTTAGAACCTAAAGGTTTATTTTCTGGAGGAAGATCAACCAACTCCCAAGTATGGTTGCTCAAGATTGAATCAATCTCGCTTTTGACAGCCTCTTTCCAAAAGTATGATTTCGCAGACGACGTCACTTTTTTAAACGTTAGAGGTTCATTTTCAAGAAGAAATGTTACAAAATATGATCTGAAGGAAGTCGACGTTCTTTGTCGCTTACTACGCCTTGGATTCTCTTCATTATGTACATTCTTCCTTGGTTCATCCCTAGGTCATTTAGACCCTTCGCTAGACAACTCATGTCTAGTCTTATACGGATAAATGTGTTCAAAGAACTCAGCATTATCTGATTCAATTACCGTATTATCATGGATATCCAGATGTTCGGATTTATGAACCAAAAATCGACATGCTTTACTATTTGTAGCATATCTGATGAAAACACAGTCCACAGTCTTTGGTCCTATTTTCACCGTTTTGGGTATAGGAACTTGGACTTTCGCTAGACACCCCATACTTTAAAATATTTCAAGTTGGGTTTCCTTCCTTTCCATTTCTCATATGGAATAGATTGTTTATTTTCATGGGGCACTCTATTGAGTATGCGATTAGCTGTAAGGATAGCTTCCCCCCACAAGTTTTGCGGTAAACCTGAACTTATTAGTAAGGCATTCATCATTTCCTTCAATGTTCGATTTTTTCTTTCCACAATCTCATTTGATTGAGGTGAGTATGGGGTCGTAGTTTGATGGGCAATTCTATTTTTCAAATATATCTCCGCAAAAGGAGATTCATATTCTCCACCCCTATCACTTCTTATCATTTTGATTCTTTTATCCAACTGATTTTCAACTTTAGTTTTATATTGCTTAAATGCATCTATTGCCTCATTCTTACTATTCAACAAATAGACATAACAGTATCTAGTGCACTCGTCAATAAAAGTTATGAAATACTTTTTCCCATCACGAGATGGTGTCGACTTCATATCACAAATGTCTATGTGAATTAAGTCTAAGGGATTGGATTTCCTTTCAACAGACTTATACGGATGCTTAGCATACTTCGATTCAACACATGTTTGACATTTTGATTTACTGCACTTAAAGTTAGGCAAAACTTCCAAGTTAATCAGTTTTCACAAGATTTTGTAATTGACATGTACCAAACGTTCATGCCATAATTCATTCAACTCAAGCAAGTGAGAAGAAGCCTCAGCTTTATTCTTTTCAACAGCCATTGCATGAAGTTTAAAAAGTCCCTCATTGAGGTATTTCTTTCCTACATACATTTTATTCTTGCTTATTTCAATTTTCTCCGAAACAAACACACATTTAAATCCATTTTTAAACAGTAGTGTTATCGACAATAAGTTTTTCCTAATAGTAGGAACATGGAGAACTTTGTTGAGAGTCAACACCTTGTCGGAAGTCATTTTTAGGAATATCTTCCCACTTCCTTCAACCTTGGTTGTTGCATTATTTCCCATGAAGATCACTTCTTTGGGACCAGCGGTATCATAAGTAGCAAAAGCTTCTTTGTCCGCACAAATATGTCTAGTGGCTCCTGAATCTAACCACCATTCATTTGGATTTCGAACTAGATTATATTTTGTGATCATTGCACACAGATTTTCAATCTTTCCAGTTGCTTCCAACATGTTTATCTTATTTCTTTTCTTGTTCTTATTCAGAACTTGAAAACTTAGAGCTTTGTGGCCAACTTTACTACAATTGTAGCACTTGCCGTTAAACTTTTTCTTGCTCTGCTCTTTCTCTTGTCTAGAAGAATTCTTCCTCTTTCTATTATGTGCAAGATTTACACACATCATTGCTGATTTCCCATGCAACTTAATTTCCTCTTCTATCTTGAGACGAATCACAAGATCTTCTAAACCAAACACTTGGTTTTCAAACATTCCTTTTTCTGGAACATGAGGATATCCACTTGTGAACATTTTGCATTTCAAGTTTGGTTAGCCAAAAGAACATCATTTGTTGTCATTCTTTGAAGTTCACACCAGAATATTTTTTCGGTTTCTCTATCGTTTTCACTGCTTCAGCAATATCTGAACGACTTAATGACGCAACATTGGTTGCCGCTGGGACGACACCAATCACAACCGAATCAATTCGTTGTTCAATTTCATTCGTCATTTCCTTGTCAAGCTTTGACAAACACTTTTGTATTTCAGAATACTAACTATAAAGACTTTAATCTTTAAACACTTGTTTCTAGTCAACTATTAAAAATTCCACTATTAAAAAGTTCTAATCCTATAATAGTTTGGTTAGCCTCAAAATTTCCTATACACTGTAAGTTAATTTCCAAAACCTAATTATAATTGGTTTAATAATGTGTATTACAAGCCTTTAAAAGTAACACATTCCTGCAGAATTTTAATTTCAAGCCACTTTAATTTGCTTCTCTAGTTCATACTTTCCCCTTATAGTTGCATTATTTTTATTTCGAGGAAAAATTAAACCAAAATATGGCAGTATCGATATTAAAATGAATATTTAATTTTCTAGCAGAGGGGACGCGGCCATTGATCTTGTTTTCCATAGTCTTATTTAGCTCTGCGGCAGCATTAGTGTTTTTGCCATATTTTGACACAACAAATATGATCGCGTTACAAGTGATGAGGGCTTGGTTCACTATTTTTTCGTGTTATTCGTTATACTTATGGTACATCTTCTTTTTCTTGGTTCAAGAAAATAAGTGTTTGTCTTCCACGAGATATTTTTGCGAAAAATACACTAATTATTACAAAATTGTTGATGAAGAAGTACAAATATGTGAAAGAACTAAACTTGGAATAATGTTGGAGCATATATTGAACTTACTTGAAGATCCAACTAGGTTTTTGGTTTTCATAACTGGAGTAGTAATTTCGAAGTTAGTAGTGGATTGTTCAGGGGATTTATTCGAAATTGGGAACGCTATCAAGTGTGGACTAGGGTTTATTTTAGGTTATTATGTTTATGGTTATTGTCATGGCACATTTTATTTATGATTCTTCCGATTGTCACACTCATGAGGCAATCAACGAACTGCACCTCAGTTTCAAACGAAGATGTTGATTAAGAGATACGAGAACGTCTTCTGAATGGAGGGATGCAATATGAAATCAATCAATCAATTGCTCTTCACTTCCAACCTTTCGATCGATGTTCCAAATATGTGTGTGAGATAAGGTAAAACTATGTGATATTTAGTTTAATTGAGTTTGGGCACGAGGAAGCACAGGAATTGAAATTTCTGGATTCAAAACAAAAAGTTATATTTTTGTTTTGCTTTTTTTTTTTTTTTTTTTAGTTTAATTGGTTTATTTTTAATTTTGTAGATGTTTTGGAGGCAAGTGTCATTCTAATCCGTTTACTTTCATTTGTCGACTATATTAAATATAATTTTTTGATTTGTCCCATTTATCATAGCAAGAGAAAAATGATTTATTTTTCTGTTTTACTTTTAACACTAAATATTTATTCTCCAAATTAGTATTTATGCTATTTTGAAATTCTAATAACCACAGATATATCATAATATATATACTTCATAAATACAGCGATTATCTTTCCAAATATAACACAAAAACTGCTAAATTTTGGTTTGAACTGCTGGACTAAATGTATAAATTAATACCAAAATAATTACTGATAACTTCTTATATTAATTATATCCAAAATGAATAGACAAAATACACCATAATATATGAAATGAAAGGAGTATTATTCAAGGAATTACACATACTGGTATTATTTTTTCACAAATCTAATAAACATATAATTAATTATGATTAATCATTGTTATCACGAAACTATAATTAATCACAATCAATTAGCATCATTTGATGTAAATTCAATGACTTTTACCTTCTTTAGATCCTCTCCTAATGTGCCGCCGTTGAATAATCCTTTTTCTTTCCAAACAATAATTTACAAAATTTACCAACTTTAGAATAAAAATTAACCTCTCATTATATATACTTTAATTCAATAAATTGGAGGCTCCAAAACCTAACCCTAGTTGGTCTCATATAGCCTTTTACAAGTCACACTAATTTCTAGAAGGTTCTTTATTTCACTTATATATAGTTGATTTTATTTCAATTTCGTTTCCACCTATGAGATACAATAACAATAACATATCCAGTGAAGCATAAGCATGGAACTCGATCCTAATAGAGTTTTCATCTTATTTCTGCAATTTTTTTTAATTTTATTTACAGTGTTCTGTTCACCACTATTCGACACGCTGGATGATATAAACATTAGGTTTAAGAGAAGCGTATTCGCGTTTTTAACGTGTTGTTCCATATACTTATGGCTCGTTTTCTTCACATGCCATGAAGATATGGGTCCATTGGATGTAATTAATTGTAGACCATTGAGGCATATATACAGGAATATTTTCTCCAATAATTTTGTGACGATATTTGACTGGATATTAGACACTATAGAAAATCCACTTAAGCTTGCGTTATTTATACTTGGTGTAATAATGAATTGTGAGACGATGGATTGTTGGAGATATTGGATGAAGAATTGGTATCAATTAGAAGATAAGAGGGTGGGAGTTGCATTTGTATGGTTATACTTATTATTTTGGTATATTTATTTTATTGTTATGCCATGTGTTGGATTATTTTGCCTGTGTCTTTTAAGATCAATTGTGGTGGATGAAGAAGCACAAAAACCTCTTCTCAAATAGAGATGCAACACTGGAGGAGACATGTGGTCCGATCCTTCCCTGGCCTTCGGGTATACCGGTATAGCACGAGCTTTAGTGCACCGGACTTTTTTTTTTTTATAATAAGTTTTGTTTGTTTAGAATTCTATAGATGTTTTGAAATATTATTTTTTGGAGGTTTGTTTTGAGGGAATTCTCTTTTGGGTTTTGCTATGTAGTACTCAAAAAGCAAGATCTTTTATTGATGTGTATGGATTGGCATATTATTGTTAGGGTTCGGTAAATTTTGATTTTTATTTGTGATATGATTCAAACACATTTGACCTTCAATTAAATTAAAAATGTGTTTCTTGTCCCTTTATATCACGTTATATTTGAAGGTACAAACTTAATATACACATGTAATCAAGCAGTAGAATAAGCATATATACCAGAACTTGTGAGTATTCACAAGAAAAAGGATAAAAATGCATATTTTAATTAATTAAATGTTAAATGTGCTTAATCAAAAAAATTGTTAGTTTGGGATGGCTCAGATGGTTTGGCTTGTGACTTCCATAATATTTGGAGGTCTCAAGTTCGAAACCTCTTGTTGTGACATAAGAATTGGTTTTCTGGGTCGAGCTCGTCGCACGGAGCTTGTCTAGTGTTTTTGTTTTGTTTTTTATTTTAATAGGTTTGTTTTTAATTCTATAGATGTTTGGATCGCTTTTATGTTTACTTTTATTTGTCGACTATATTAAAATATTTTTTTATTTGTCCCATTTATTATATCAAGAGAAAAATAATTTCTTTTTCTGTTTAACTCTTAATATTAAATATTTATTCTCCAATTAGTATTTAACATATTTTGAAATTCTAATAATTATGGATATTATCATAAAATATATACTTTATAAATACATCGATATATTTTCTTTCCAAATATAACACAAAAAATGCTAAGGCTAGGGTTTGGCTTGCCTATTGGTGGGTTACGGTAGGCGTCATCATGACTCAAATATTGGGTCGTGACAGTTTGTTTTAGTTTGAGCTGCTGGACTAAATGTATAAATTAATACCAAAATATTTACTAACAACTTCAAATCATTCACTAAATGTATAAACAAAAAACACCATAATATGGAATGGAAGGAGTATTATTCAAAGAATTAACTCATACTTGTATTATTTTTTCACAAATCTAATAAACATATAATTAATTATAATTAATCATTGTTGTAAAAAAAAATCATAAACAATTAACATAATTTAATTCAATAATTTGGAGGCTCCAAAACCTAACCCTAGTTGGTCTCATATAGCCTTTTACAAGTCACACTAATTTCTAGAAGGTCCTTTATTTCACTTATATATAGTTGATTTCATTTTAATTTCATTTCCACCTATTAGATACAACAACAATAACATACCCAGTGAAGCACAAGTATAGAACTCGATCCTAATAGAGTTTTCATCTTACTTCTGCAATTTTTTTAATCTTATTTACAGTGTTCTGTTCGCCATTGTTCGACACGCTGGAGGATATAAACATTAGGTTCAAGAGGAGCGTATTCGCGTTTTTAACGTGTTGTTCCGTATACTTATGGCTCGTTTTCTTCACATACGACCGTGAAGATATGGGTCCATTGGATGTAGTTAATTGTAGACCATTGAGGCATATATACAGGAATATTTTCTCCGATAACGTTGTGACGGTATTTGACTGGATATTGGACATTATAGAAAATCCACTTAAGCTTGCGTTATTTATAATTGGCGTAATAATGAATTGTTCGACTATGGATTGTTGGAGATATTGGATGAAGAATTGGTATCAATTTGAAGATAAGAGGCTAGGAATTGCATTTGTATGGTTATTCTTATTTTTTTGGTATATTTTTTTTTATATTGTTATACCATATGTTAGATTATATTGGCAGTTTTTTTTAAGATCAATTATTGTGGATGAAGAAGCACAAAAACCTCTTCTCAAATAGAGATGCAACACTGACATATGGTCTGATCCTTCCCCAGACCCGCGTATAGCAGGAGCTTTAGTGTGACGAACTACTTTTTTTTAAAATGTTTTGTTTGTTTTGAATTCTATAGATGTTTTGGAATATCGTTTTTTTGGAATATTGTTTTGAGGGAATTCTCTTTTTGTTTTTGTTATGTAGTGCTCAAAAAGCAAGATCTTTAGACCTCCCTTAAGATGCTGCAGTTGAATAATCCTTGTCCTTCTCAAACAATAATTCACAAAACTTACCAATTTATAATTATTATATACCAGGTATGCAAAACCTAACCTAACCTTAGTTGGTTTCGTATAGCCTTTTACAAATCACACCTTCTAAAAGGGCAGTTCGGTGCGCTAAAACTTTCACTGTGTGCGAATCACAAGGATCTATTGTACGCAACTTCACCTTATATTTCTGCAAGGGATTATTTTCATGGCTCGAACCCATGACCTCCTGGTCACATGGAAAAGTCACACCTTCTATCCCATGCAGTTGATTTATTTTTAATTTCTTTTTTCACATATCCAGTTAATCCAAATATGAAATTGAATACTTTTAGGATTTCAATTTTGGTTATGCAATGGTGAATATTCACACGAGGAAACGGATAAAAATTCATATTTTAATTTTCAATTAATTGAATATTAAATGCGTTTAATTAGACATCACAAAATAAAAACTAAAAAAATTACTAAATAACAAAATTATATTGTCCTTTTAATTTGGACACATTTTTTAAGAAATTCACTCACCCTAGAAAGGTGTTTTCCACAAAAATAATTAATATAAAAAAAAAACGCCATATAATATAGAATGGGAGGAGTATTATTCAAGTAGTTAACTCATACTGGTATTTTTTTTCCACAAATCTAATAAATTAAACATATAATTAAGTATAATTAATCATTTCTATCACTAAACTATAATTAAACATAATAAATTAGCATGATTTGGGATAAATTCAATGACTTTTACCTTCTTTATAAGATCCTCTCCTAAGGTGCTGCCGTTGAATAATATAATCCTTTTTCCTTTTCAAACATTAATAATTCACAAAAACTTACCAATTTTAGGATGAAAATATAATTAACTTCTCATGATTATGTATAATTTGAATTCAATAAACAAATCACAATACTTTCTAGAAGGTTCTTTGTTTCACTTATATATAGTCGATTACATTTTAATTTCATTTCTACCCATCGAGATACAACAACAAAATACCCACTGAAATACAAATATGGAACTGAATATTAGTAGGTGTATGATCCTATTAGTGCAATTCTTTTTAATCTTCTTTATGATCTTTTTTTCGCCATTTTTTGATATGCCTAAGTCGATAGGGAACATGAGGTTCGAGAGAAGCATATTCGCATTTTCAACGTGTTGTTCCGTATACTTATGGGTCCTATTTTTCTTGACATGTGATGATGATGCACAAGATACATGTGGTATATCTAATTTTAGATTATTAAGGCAAATATACAAGAAAATTTTCTCCGATAGCGTTGTGTCGATATTTGATTGGATATTCGACTTTCTGAAAAATCCACCTAAGCTAGCGTACTTTACAATTGGTGTAATAATGAATTGGTCGACTATGGATCGTTGGAGAGATTGGATGAAGAATTTTTATCAATTTGAAGTTGATGAGAGGATGAGAATTGCATTTGTATGGTTATTCTTAGAGAAAATGTATAAAGACACCACTAAAGTTGTCACTAATTTTTCAAAAAAACACTTTAAGTTTGTAGAGGTTTTATTACCCCCACAAAATTAAATAAGATTATCATAAATACCCCTTTTGACCCCACATGACTTGAAGAGTGTACTTCACTTTCCAACAGAGCGTGAAATAAGTAAAGACTTAGATTTTTAAAAAAAAAAAAATCAGCATTTGTTTGATTAGAAATATTTTATTATTATTTTAATTTATTTTTCAATTCTTTTTTTCTCTTATCTTCTTCAACTCTTCACCATTTTCTTTCATTTTTTCAATAGTTTTTGCTTCTCTTTTTCCTTTCATTTCTTTCTTCTCGTTTTTCAAGTTCTTTCTCCTTAAGTTTATAATCGATACATTATTTAACGTCTACTATTTTTTATTTTGATTTTTGTTATAAAGCTATGATTTTTTGGTTAAGAAAATTATTAAGTTTAGTTTTAATAAGGTTTCGATTCAATATAATTATATTTGATTTTAATTTGATGATAATTTAATGGTGATTTAGCAGTAACTGTGATGGTGGCAGAGACTATTATAACAGCATCGACAAAGGAAAATTTACAAGCTCATTCATATCTCTCAACCCATCTTATTTTTCTATCTAAACAAAAAATAAAATAATTAATAATAAAGTTAGAGCTATTTAGGAGAAATAAAATATAATAAAATAAGAGGGGCTAAGTAGGAGGCTGGCTAGAGTTGAACGAATTAATCAATATTGAAATGCAGGGAGTGATGGGGTTAATGGCAGGAGAAGAACGGAGGAGAAAGAAAGAAAAAAAGTAAAAGTAAAAGAAATAAAGTTAGAAAAATGTAATAAAAAATTAAATTAAATAAATTGATACGTGGCAAATAGTAATGGGTGCATGATTTATCCCTTCTTTTTTATAACTAGTGAACTTGTCCGCGCTTCACGCGATTATAAAAGGCGATATGATACCAATAGTTTTATTAAATATAATATAAATATATTTGTCCAGACGTATAATTGATTTTGTAGAGGAAAAAGATTGGTTTGTAGCTATATTAGTAGACTTCCAACAAAGTCATAAGTTAATATTTTGAACTAAAAGAAATATAAATTTTGGACCATAAAAAATTCATATAAAATAAAAACAAAGAGAAATCATAGAGAGAGCATACAAAAATAATTAATGCAATATTATTCTTACGACCATAACCATTAAAAATATAAGAAAAAAAAAATACAAAATCAATACACAATATCCACTCCCACAAGCCGATCATCGTCCAATAACTCTCATCTTATTATTTAAGTTAAATCAAAACTTAAATATAATGAACACCGAAAACATATCATTTCTACAAAGTTTTACTATGTCTCTATTTATGGAATTACTATATGGAATACCAAATAATGTCATGGATATGTATATTAATTATTTTAGGGGTTATGATAGTAAAAAATTGTGGGAGTAATGAAAATAAAAATCATTAAGTTTTACATTAAAGAATATGAATGAGTGGTTAATCGACATAGTTATTATTCTACAATAAAAAATAATAGAGAAGTATAAGAAATTGTCATAAATAAATAAATAAATAAAGATGGAATACTCAAAAGACTCGAGAAGTTATTTTAGTAGATTTTAGTGTTATTTAAAACTTATAAGCCCGTTTTAGTGGAGGGGCACACTATTTGTTTACATCCATTAGTTTGCAATCTCGTAAAGTATTTGAACAATATTTTCGGTAATATTTGTAGATGCTATTCAAAATTTTAGTAATTGAAAATTCATGAAAAAAATATATTTAAACATTTTTAAGGACGTAAAAGGCCAAAGAAAAAAAAGAGAAAAAAAGATAATTAAGTCCAACAAAGTTATAAGTTATTTTGAATCAAAAATTCATATAAAATAAAAAATAAAGAAAAAAAATATACAGAGAACATGTAAAAATAAATAAAAAATACAATACTATTCTTACGATCTTAATCATTAAAAAATAAAAGAAAAAAAATGAAATTAATGCATAATCTTCCGAGTTCTTGCCGACATCTATTCTCACAAGTCTATCACTATTCAATAGCCTTCATATCTTATTCTTTGAGTCAAACTAAAATATGAATATAATAAGTACGGAAAACATAACCTAAAAGCTAATGTGATCCTTTCTAAAAATTCTTACAATAATCCAGAAAAAATATTAGGATTATAGTCCTAAGAATTCAAAAAACAAAAAAGACAATGAAAATTAGAAGCAGATGAGGAAAGCATATACTGTATTCTGTATATAAGGACACAATTCTATGTATGTAACTGATCATTCTTGTTTTAGTATGTTTGGGGTGTGTATATGTACAAGAAAGGATGCAAAGAGTCAGAAATGGTAGATTTTATTGAATTTTAATGGAGTAACTGTAGGTGTAATTGTATAACTATTGATTTGTGAGTAGTTGTATAATTTAGTATCATTTAAAGAAATGATTTCAACGTTTCAGCACCCACTTTGTAGAATTTGGTGTCATTTATTTCAAATTTAAATGAGAGGGAAAGACCATTGATTGATATTTTATTTATAAATTTATAAATGAGGAAAAATTAGAAAAAATGTCAAAAAAATGAGAAAAAAGATAAATACAATCCTTGGCCAAAGAGAGGTGCCACATCACCTCTTCTACATTCTCCTTTATTATTATATATTGATTGTGATTGAACGAAAAATGTTGTATTTATGTCATTTTAAAATTCACTACTAAAATAAATAAGAAAACCGACCACAAAAAGTGACCACAAGTGGTCGGTTTTCCTGTATTTGCGACCCAAAAACCGATCACAACGTGTGATCGGTAAAATAGTGGAAGCTTTTTCAAAAGCGACCACATGATGTCTCTTTTTCCAAAAGCGACCACATGTGGTCGCTTTTTCCAAAAATATTTATTTATTTATAAATTGATATTAATTATATTTTAAATAAAAAATTTTATTAAAATTCTTTTTATATTAAAAAAATTTATTAAAATTTTTCCGATTTTTGTAAAAAAAAAAATTAATAATTTTAGAAAACCGACCACATGTAGTCAGTTTTTGAAAAAAAAATATTAAGTGGTTGGTATTTTTGCAAATTTCCAGAAAAACGGACCACTTGTGGTCGGTTTTTCTGGAAATTTTTTAAAGAAAATTACAGCATATATGCTGCATTTCCACAGCCCACCAATTCAAAAACATTCAATCATCTCAATACAACCCACCAATTTAGAAACATTAAAACATCTCTGTAAACATTCAAATATCAAAATCAAAGCATCCAAATATCAAAATCAAAACATATAAACATCAAAGTTTACAAATCAAAAATAAACTCATCATCATCCTCACCTTCATCATCATCATCAAAATCATCCTCCGCATCTGTAGTGTAATCATCAAGTGAGCTTAGGCCTCTCACATTTTCAAGTCATTATCATTTTCAAGTAACTAATTCACATTTTCAAGTAACTAATTCACTTTTCAAGTCTCTACACTTAACCATTTTCATGCATCAAATTCACATTTCTAGTCTCTACACTTAACCATTTTCATGCATCAAATTCACATTTCTAGTCTCTACACTTAACCATTTTCAAGTAACTAATTCACATTTTCAAGTCACTACCATTTTCAAGTAACTAATTCACATTTCAAATCTCTACCATTAACCATTTTCACGTAACTAATTCACATTTCACGTATTATTCAAACTACTTGGATAGATTCACTTAGCTTGCTTTTGACTACTACGTACATCACTATACGAGATATATGTATATCTACACATGTGCACTCTATCGACTATCAGGTTCAAAATACGTACTGTATACATTACATACACGAGTATATTACCCCGTAATACAACGAACTTCATATATACTCTGATGAATTATCGGTTAATTTAGCTTACGTTGTTATAACTTCAACAGTATATATATTATTACACCGAACTTGTGATATCAACGTGTTATTCAAAATACTTGGATAGATTCACTTAAATTGCTTTTGACTACTGCGTATATCAATACATGACATATACATATATACACACACACTCTATCGACTATCAGGTTCTAAATACATACTATATATATACATCACATACAAGAGTATATTACCCCGTAATACAACATATTTCATATATACTCTGATGAATTATCGGTTAGTTTAGCTTACGTTATTATAAGTTCAACATTATATTATTACCTTGGTCGTATGATATCAACGTATTCAATATACTTAGAAAGATTCAGTTAGCTTTTGACTACTACATACATCACTACATGAAATATACATATAGATCACATGCACGAGTATATTACCCCATAATACAACGTATTACTTATACTCTAAGGAATTATCGATTATTTACCTTACATTATTATAACTCCAACAATATATTATAATTACCTCAATCGTGTCATATCAACGTATTCAATATACTTGTATACATTCAATTAGCTTTTGACTACTACGTAAATAACTACACGCAATAGATGTGTATGCATATATATATATATATATATATATATATATATATATAAATACTCAATGGAAAATATATTTATTTGATTGAAACGTACATAAAAAATAAAGATTGTTTTTTATGTTATTTATTAATTTTATTTAATATATTTAATATTTCTTAATTTATTTTTAGTATTTTTTATTAAAACCAACCACAAGTGGTAGGTTTTTCTTAAATCATTTTACAGAAACCGACCACTTGTGGTAGGTTTTTAAACATTAATTAATTTTTATTATTATTTGAAAATAAACCGACCACACGTGGTCGCTAAATTTTAAAAAATATATTTAATATAGTTTAACAATTTACGTTTTTTATTTATTTTATTTATATTAATTTTTTGGGAAACCAAAACGTATAAAAATATTTTTTTTATTTTTTTAAATCTAAAACCGACCACAAGTGGTTGCTTTTTATAAAATATTTTACATTTTTTAAATCTTAAACCGACCACAAGTGGTCGGTTTTTTTGTAAAATAATTTTCACAAAAATTAAATATATTTTTTATAAAAAAATAAAAAGAATTTTTAAGTAATAATTTTATTTAATTTTATTTATTACCGACCACAAGTGGTCAGTTTTAAGGAATTATATTTTTCCGGGTTAATTTATTTACTTTTCCGCAATTTTAAAATATAAAACCCGACCACATATGGTCGCTTTTTCGGGTTTTTTTTAGTAGTGATATTGTTAAAGAGGGTATTAGGACTCCAGCAAAATTAGAGTGTCTGTTTGAAAAAAGTGTCATAATAAGAGAGGGTAATTATATGTTTACTCTTATTCTTATTGTTTTGGTGCATTGTTTTTATTGTTATGCCATGTGTTAGATTATTTTGGCAGTGTTTTCTTGGTTTAATTGAGTTTGTGGATGAAGAAGCACAACAACCTCTTCTCAAATAGAGATGCAACACTGAATTAAGGAGGAATGCAAATCTAGAATTTTCTTTTCTGTTTGCATGCAAATCTGGAATTTTCTATTCTGTTTGCATGTTTTGGAATAAAGTTGATTTCTCTGAACAATTCAATTGACAATTACTATATCAGAAAGTCATTTTTATGTATTAAAATTAATTGGAATAAAAAAAAAGAGTGATTATTTGAGATAATAGCAGTAAAATTGAGTGACAATCGGGGAAATAAAAAACAAGATCCTTTCCTGATGTTTATGGATTGGTATATTATTGTTGGATTATTGTCAGAGTTCGTCCTTGTCGATAGGTCTGGAATTAATTGTTATAGTTTTGAAGTTTTATTTCCTGTTTTAAATTGATCTCTACTTTGTATTGATTTTAAGTATTAACTTCCAATTCTAAATATATACACATATTATTTTGTTTAAAATAATATTTACACACGTATATAAAGATTTTTATTTTTTGCAAAGCATTGGTATATTATTGTTGGATTATTGTTATAGTTTTAAAATTTTATTTCCTATTTTAAATTGATATTTACTTTGCATTAATTTTAAGTACTCCAATATCTACCAATTCTATATATACACACATATTATTTTATAAAAATAATATTTATACATGTATATAAAGATTTTTTTATTTTTTTCGCCAAGCAACATCGGAGGACACCTTTTTTTTTTTTTTTTTTAATAGAAGGAGGACACCTTCTATAGCGTGAGCCTGCAAGGTCTATGAAATTGTATCAATTAATTTTGTCAATATGAAGTTGCACACTTACTATTCTATTAAAAAATATTTATTTTAAACCGTCTTCTACTAGATCCTAAAATTAAAATCGAAATTTTCATATTCAAAACGGAATAAATTGGAGTCGTGCGTAGGGTGGGTGAAGTTTCAATGTTGCAAGAGCTAAAATTATTTCGATTTTGACTTATAATTAATTAACTATTTCTGTGCCTAGTCACTTTAGCTTAATGTAATATAGAGCTAATTGGAACTTATGAGTCAATTCTACCATTTTATTTATCAGTGAGATAACTCGGAAAATTTAAGATTTCTAGAATATGTGTGCACCTTAATTTTGTTTTTTGAAAAAGAAAAAAAAACACTAAAGTAGGAACTAATCCTTAATCCTTTAGGTAAATATCTCAACATTCAATCAAGTGCACCCATTAGCCTTCCTGTAGCATAGGTACCAGCAGATAACATACGTCTTCAAACGCCGCAACAATGGTATACTCTTTAGCTGACTACTATATTAACGAGAAAATTTCAGAAACAGCTAACACTTTGGCGAAATTCAATCTCCTTAGTTAGACTTTGGCTAATTACAATTCGTAATAACATTTTAGTAGCTATTTTAATTATCAAATGTATTTATCTTTCGAATTTGACATTCGAATACAAACACAAATGTGTCTTATAAATATATATACAATTACTCATGACATCAATTACAAATTTATGTGAATATTGAACAGAACTATGAAAATAATTCAACTATATAACTTAAAAAATCAATTAGCTTAAAGGGGAAGAATGATTATTATTCAAAGTTGAAGGGGTATTTGACTTTTAAAGCAAAGTTAGTGGGTGTATACAATTTTCACTAGAGCTGTCAAAACGGATCAGCCCCACCCCACCCCGCCCAAGCCTCACGGGCCAAGAAATTTGATAGGTTGGGACGGGCTGGCCCTTCATTTGAAAGGGACTTAAAATGGTCAACCCAACCTAACCCTAGAAGGGCCGCAGGTTGGAGCGTGCTAGTCCTTCACTTTTTTTAAAAAAAAAATTCTTTTCAATCTAAATTCAAACTTAAAATTCTGTCAATATTTTAACATGTCTAACAAGATTATATGAAAGTACATAACAATTATAATCATAACATACATTATACATATGATGAATAGGCTTCAACTTACAATCTCATAGCTAAAATATATAATATCAAGAAAATGAGAAGATTTTCAAATCAAATATCGCAAACAATTATGTTGTTTCAATAATTTCAGATAAGAATCTAGCAAAAAGTTTTAAAAGAAAAAAATAGCTATCTTTTTTGACAAATAAATAAGTAAAGGAAATTTGAAAAAGCGAACCTATAAATTCGAATTAAATCATAATTTTGACCCTCAGGTTAGCCCCTGCCCGGCCTTGATCAAGCCTCAAGGGCTAAGGGCTAAGGGCTAACTCGGATTGGGTTTATAAGCCCCAATTTTAAATAGGCTTGAAATATTTTAACCCAACCCTACCCTAATAGCGGGTTGGGTTGGACCAGATCCATTTTGACGGCTCTAATTTTCACCCATTAAAGATCACACACAATATATGGACAGTTGGACACAGAGAACGAAAGAGGCTGACTAACAAATGGAGGGCTGCAACGACGGTATACTCTTTAGCGCTCTATATTAAACTCTACGAATACCCTCAATTTTCATCCTTAAACTGGTAGAAGGAAATTATTAGCAACGTGGTGGTCAATGAAGTGGATTGAAAAGCAAGAGGTTTCAGTTTCAAGTCGCACTAGAGACAGAAAATACTAGGTGATTAGTTCATGTCTGTCTTAGCCTTGTTGAACAGAATTACCTTGTACTTGGTGGGAGTTGGCAGGTAGGTATCCCCTGAACTTAGTTGAGGTGCGCAAGATGGCTCGGACACCACGATTATCAAAAGTTGTTACATAGGATACCTGTAGTTAATAGCGCCTAGTGGTCAATGGAGTAGATTGAGAACCATGAGTTCGCATGTTCAAATCAGCAGAGACAAAGACGCTAGGTGATTACTTCCCATTTCACCTAGTTTTGATAGACAGAGTCACGTGATAGCTGTTGCTATTGGTGGAATTAGTGGATGTGTGCACAAGGTGTCCTGACACTACAGTCACTAAAAAAAAAAAAAAACAGATAATTTGTCCTTAATGTAGCACATTCAGGTCATCAAAGTTGTTAGATTCATAAGAATAGGATACGGTACTTAATGGCGGTTTGAATAAGAACTTTATATACCTCGAGTATTTCCTGTTAAGCAGTATGTTTTTCTTTTTATGCTTAGAAAACAGATTTAGCAGGATCTTAGCGCACCGAGCTGCCCTTTATGCTTAGAGAACAGATACTTTGTACTAGCACATTCAGGTCATCAATATGCGATCCATTCTTTTTCTTATGTAGTTTATTTATTTGAGTTTATAAATGATGTGTTTCCTATGATATGGCTTTGCATCTGTGGAAACATAGCAGATGCAATCAGGTGACGCCTAATTATTTATTTGGTAACATGTATCTTCAATCCCCTATGCTACTTCTATCTGTTAATCGAATTATTAAGGCAAAATGAAGTATTAGATGTGATAAATTCATATTGTAATTAACTCGTATTCTGTCCGGGCTATATATACTACTTCATAAATCATGGTATTAGCAAAGTAATGTATTCATTAGTTTAGCACCTGCTATTGCAGATTATGAAGATATTGTGGCTGAAGTCAATCCAGGTGACATTTCTTCAACTGGGGAAGAGATAGAGGAACAACGCGGAACAAATAATGGTAATATCGGAAAGAGGAAAAAGGCAACATTAGGACACAGTACCGAAGATGAAAGGAGTGAAAAGAGAGTGAAATTCTCTGGTCATGATCAGATTTTTCCTTTATACAGTGATACAAATGATGAGAACTATGAAATTGAGGAAGAAAATTTTCTCCGTGGTAAACGATTTTCACATTTAGAAGATGAAATTGTCAAAGAGGCTGTTTACAAATACATAGAGATGCATAACTTGGGCGAAGAGGGTGTGAGAAAGATTTTGAATTCTAGATCTTATCCCGAATTAAAGGGTTGCTGGAAAGAAATAGGGAATGCCATTCCATACAGCCCTTATACTGTGGTTTATTATCGTGCACAGGTCTTGTTTCGAAGGAGTGAGACGCGTAAATGGACTGAAGAAGAGTATGAGATGGTACGGAAGTTCCAAAAAGAGCACGGGAACAATTGGAAGGTCTTAGCTAATAAACTTGGAAAACATCGGTTTCATGTGAAGGATAAATGGAGAAGGCTAAAACTGCCCAACCAGAAGAAAGGACAATGGACTCAGGAGGAGTACCAGACTTTATTTGGTTTAGTAAACACCGATCTGAGACTGAAGCTTTCTGAAGAGAAGAAATCTAAGTATGGGATGTTACGGGATAATATTGCATGGAGTGCAATAAGTGATAAATTGTCCACAAGAACTGATGCAAATTGCTGCCTGAAACGGTATGATCAATTAACATCACCTATGGTGGCCAAAGGTGAATGGGCGGATGTTGATGACTATCGCCTAGTTGATGCACTTTTGAGCTGGACGCAAGCTGCATAGAAGATGTGAACTGGGACAATCTTCTTAGCCATAGGCCCGGAGAGATATGTCGCAAGAGATGGAACCAAATGGTTCTTCACATAGGTATCAACTTAGAAACAGGTCATTTGCTGATCAAGTAGAAGTTCTAGCGAAGAGATACCGTCCTGATTTGGTTGAAGTTAGGGAGGCTTGGGATAGTAAACCAGTCGTTCCATGATATGCCCATCAATCAGCAGGAATGTGTATGTTGAGATTTATCTTACAGAAACACATACTATTGATAACAAACCTCGCTCTTCCCTCTATATTGTGCTTCATCTTTTCCTCTTTTTCTACACTTCATCTCTTCCTCTTTTTCTGTATAAAACAATGTATCTCGGTAGGTTAATATCTTTTTCTTGTGTTCTTGTTTTTCTTTTGAACATAGATCGGTAAATATTTGGCATGTTTACATCTGATCGATTATTATTATTTTAGTAGTGCCTTAAAGTTGGTCTTATTTTTATTTTTTTAATAATCAAATTATTGACATGGAATATGAGTTGAAAAACTAAAGTTCATCCTAAAGTGACATGTTTTGGGCAGATGCAGCTCACCAAGCTTGTTTGACAAAATCTAATTTTCAAACAAGGAGATTCATGATATATAGCATATGTTGCTTATACGAAGAAACCAAGAGGCAATAAAATCAGTTGATCACCCCTTTCCTCATTGCAGGTCTGTATGGAAAATGTGGACTATGTTAAGAGTAGCATGATTGTTGACTTATAATTCTTTATACAATACTACGTGGTGTCTACACACCATTAGCATGCTCCAGAGCTTATCTTAGGTTGCTACTCTCGCTTTTCAGATTTGCATCTTTTAGTTGCATTTTTTGGGTCTTTTAGTTTGTCTTATTGTTGTTTTTGTAGGTCTTCAATGGAACTATCCCTGATATGTGGAGTATAGGTTTCATACTTGTCGAGCTTTGGTATGAAAAACTGAGAGAGTTAATTATATGTATGTATTTTACATCCTTGTTTTGTTATTTATCTTGTTTGTTTGTTATGATTTTGTTGTTCTTTTTTTCTTTTTGCTTGCAATTAGAGCATTTATGGTATTGAGAGAGTTCTTTTTTTGCTTATTCTTTACTTAGTTCAATCGAACTTTAGTTACATGAAGGAAGAGGCTAGGGACTATTACGCCCTCTGATCTGGCCTAATCGTCTAATGCCAAAGACGATATGCAACATTAGCTCCTGGTGCTGTTTTGTCCTTAACCCTTGTATGTGTGCTCCATGATGATCAATAGGCTCAACCTTTTTTGTTTGAGAAGACAGTCATACTTCAGTGATGCACAGGTGCTTTCTGAAAAGGATTCGAACCATTAGGTTAGACGTTGAAAAAATATTCTTTATCTGTCACCTGGTTCTTGTATTTAAATGTATTAGTTATCTTCCTTTTCCTGAAGGATAGCCTTGGAGTAACTGGTAAAGTTGTTGCCATGGAAACAGCCTCTTGCAGAAATACAGGGTAAAGTTGTGTACAATATAGACCCTTGTGGTTCGGCCCTTCCCGGACCCCGTGAATAGTGGGAGCTTTAGTGCACCGGACTTCCTTTTTGAGGCTGGCTGCATGAATATAATGTGAAAAAGATTAGGTATGATGACAATACTGAACATAATGAGCAGCCACTGTGATTTTGCTTTCAAAAGCTTGCACTTTACCTGGCTTCTGATATGAGTACTCTGTGACATTTGTTTTTCTGACTTTCATTCACCCTCCAATCCTCAATGCATATATAGGATTTGTAGAGTTGGTTTTAGTAGTTGTAGTGAATCAGCCTCTCTACCTCCCCGAGGTAGTGGTAAGGTCTGCGTACACTCTATCCTCCCCAGATTGCACTTGTGGGATTTCACTCAGCATGTTGTTTGTTTGTTTTATTAGTTGTAGTATAATCTTCATATTTCAGAACTTGATAATGCAGCATGAAATAAAAAGCAATTACCAAGGAAGAAAACAGATGATCAAATACTTGTGTTGCTTCTCTTGTCAAAGGTTGAGGTCAAGGTAGCACAAGCCGTTGTTAGGTGGCAGATATCTCGTGGAATTAGTCGAGGTGCGCATGACCACCCATCAGTTTTGGCACCTATTGTTCCTACTCCTACTACTGCTAAATGTTGAAGATGTTCATGCATGTCAACCTCGGATCGTTGGTGAGGAACATTACGAAACCGCGCACATTCGATCTGCTATTTAAAAGTTTTAAGGGTTAACCTTCTTTTTTATGCATATAGTGCGATCCAAAAATTAGAAGTTGGTTCAGTTAAAAGATATTTTTTAAAATTTATAGCCCAAAATAAGTGTAATAGCTATTTTCATACGGCCATAAGTCATCTCATTTTGAATAAAGTGAAATTTTAAAGTTAAAGTTTAAATATAAAAAAATACTCCCTCCGTTTCAAAAAGAATGACCTATTTTCCTTTTTAGTCCGTTTCAAAAAGAATGACCCTTTTCTTTTTTGACAACATTTTAATACCAACTTTCCACATGGCATGTTTAAGACCACAAGATTAAAGGGCATTTTGGTACATTTGTCATAACTTTAATTTAGGACCACAAGATTCAAAAGTCTTCTTTATTTTCTTAAACTCCGTGCCAAGTCAAACTAGGTCATTCTTTTTGAAACGGAGGGAGTATTATTTTTAAAAAAGTACTGTACATTACATAATTTATGTTTTTAAATTGGCATAATACCTTGGAACCTTCTTGGACGTGACACTTTTTGTTCAGTGCACACCTGAATTATTATTTGTTCTAATTACTCTCCTAAAATGGGCAATTTGATAGCCTTTACCTTAACCTTAAACGCTAGCATGACAAAGAGCTTGGATTAAATTAAAAGAGAGTGTGAGGTGAAGAGAAATTAAAAACATAATTTCTAAAAAAAAAAATTCTCAAAAATTTAACACTTAGTATTACTGCATCAACGAACTACATAGTTTAAAAGTATCTTTAGCATCATCTACGATCCAACTTGGGAAAAACCTCTCCCAAGAGATCTCCTTCAACAAACGAATAGAAAATCTAGCTAAATCATGAGCTATTTTGTTTAAACATCTAGGAATACAAATAAATCGATATGATCCAACATGCTTGAAAGTTTTCAAATGTCTTCACACATCACTTCTATTTCCCATAAAGTATCCACTCTTTTCTGAATCATATCAATAACAATTTGTGTCAGATTGCTAATAGCACATTCCTTAGCTTTTCTAATAACAATCGCTTCAATAGTCATGGATTCTCCAACATATTGTTTATTTATTTCAAATTATATATTTTGTCTTACTTCGTCTTAGTATATCACACATATTTAACCTCAACTTTATATTTTTTTTTTCTTTTTTTAGGTACAATAATTATTTATTCCAACTATATACTATACTACTTTCATATCAAATACATGCAAAAAGACTTAACACGGAATAAAAGGTATAAAATTCAGTGCCTTTCAAATTAGATTACATCAATTTTGAAAAGAATTTAGATTAGATTACATCAATTTTGAAAAGAAAATTAGATTACACCAATTTGAAAAGAATCCAAATAATACTTGTCCGAATATGCATATAATAGATGATGATAGTTTTCCAAGTGGTCCAATGTATGATTGCGGCTTGACCAGCCTTTGCCCACTTGTTACCTAGTCCACATGAATTGAACTCAGATGAACTTGTTGATTCCATAAAAACTTTCAGATATAGACTAAAGTCATGTCGAAATATAATTTGTAGAACATTATGATATAAATTATAAAAATATTTTCTTTGTGTTAATTTATGTGATATTATTTAATTGGATATGGAATTTAAGAAATAAGAGAAGACTATGTTATATTTACTAAATTACCTTTATTAAAGTCATGTTAATGCTTACTTTTAGTTGATTTTTCTTGTTAAGTGGGACCCAATAAGAATAAAATGAGAATGATATCAATAAATAGTTGTCAAATAAGAAAAGATGACATTCTTTTTAGAACGAACTAAAAAAAAAGTGTGCTACGTAAATTGAAACGGAGGGAGTATAAATTTATGTTTCATATAAAGGAATGAGTTTTGAACTTTAACTCATTCAGCTTAAAGGAAGGAGAATTCTCTACGTCTTATAAGAAGTCCAGAATTTATTTATTCATTGATTTGAGACATTTCACACTCATCATTTCATGAAAAAGTTCACTACTAAAAATAAAGATTTTTTTCATCGTGAATCAATGGAAATCCTACTTATTTCTCATCAAATCAGCTAGCTAGAAAAATGCATGGTGGAAAATAAATTCCACTAAAGTATCGAGAAGCTTCCTAATTTTTATATAACTATTTTTTCTTTCTCACTAATTCAATTGAAATATCTATGGGGATATATATTGAACAATTTTTAGTGGGAAATTTCAATTGAAAAATAGTGATATTTTAGGAATGGTTATTTCCTCTTGATTGGGGGAGAAATGATTCTCTAACTCTTTACAAACTCTTTTTGGAGTTATAGGGGGTAAAAATTAAAGGCTACACAAAATAGGGGTAGACATGTAAATGACCTGATAGATTCTTTTTGGTCTTTTAGTAGTAATCATTTTGATGCTCGACTAATTTAAATTTATGTTCAAAAGTCTCGTTTTGGAAGGCATAACGCTCCCTTCTAAATACGATTCATATGCAAGACTAGAATACAAATTTTTTATTAAAGATAAAGGAATACATATATATACACCAACATAATCTTTATTTTTTGTTTCACATCCGGTGTTCGATATCCACATTGGAGCCCGATTAATTTGAATTTGTGTCAGAAAGTCCCACAATGGGTGGAGCGCTCCCTACCAAAGGTTCTACACCAGGAGTCGAATCCGAGACCTCTAATTAAGGATGAAGACAATGGAGGAGCCAGAATTTTTACTAAAATCAGAAAAAGTAAATATACAAATTAGCCGAAGGGGGTTCAACATCTACTATATATACATAAAAAATACTTTTAATCATGTATATATAGTATAATTTTCTACCGAAGAGGGTTCGAATGAACCCCCTGACCTAAAGATGGCTCCACTCCAAAATGAAGGAATACTTATCACTCCACCACAATCTTTGATGTTTACTCCAACATAACCTTTGATAATGAGATAGTTATTTTATATTAGAGCTATCATGTACTCCTTAATTTCATAGGACACTGTTTAATATTTGACAATTTTAGTAAATCTTAGTACTAGTATTATCTTTTCAAGTGGATCTTTATCCACTGTCCAAATGGATTGAGACATCTCATCTGTTTATAAATCTTATCTGATCCTCACCGCCAATTACCACTATTATTTAGATTCACTGTAACTGCACAAAATCATGCTAAATCTTTAGCATGAAAAAAGTATTATTTGTCTTCTTCTGTTAGCTTTCTACTTATTTTTAATTTTAGTTTTTTGAGCTAATTTATTATATGCCGTTTTACAATTTTAAAATTTATAATATATAATTATTAATTTGGTTGTACAAATATGTCTTATATGTGAATTGTTGAGTTTCCACATCATGTAGGGTGAAAAAGTTATACTTTTATATGATTTTCGACAATCTTTATTTTATAAACCACAAGATTAAAGAACATTTTAGTACATTTGACATAACTTTAATTTAAGATCACAAAATTTCAAAAGTTTTCTTTATTTTCTTAAACTCCGTATCAAATCAAAATAGGTCATTCTTTTTTAAACAGATGGAGTATTTAATAGCAAAGTTAAAATGGATATAAAATAGTAAAATATCTATTTTTTTAAAACTAAACAAGTATTATTGAATATCTACTTTTAGTATAGCAGACAACGAATAATAATAGTAATTTTCGACCCCACTATAGTCCATCGTTCTTCACGTTAGCACGTTAAGTCTATCTATCAAGGTTAGCAAATTTGTTTATGTGACCCTCCATCGTTCTTCACGTTATTTTCCTCAATAGTAGACTTATTATGACTTTTCTTTTCTTTTTTTCCTTTATCTTTTTTGGTGGTTGGTTACTAGGTTTCAAAGGAATTAATAGCTGATGAAATTGATTGGAAATATTTGGATAGGATGGATTTGACTTCCTAGTTCCTCCCATTTCTCTAGTTCCTATGTGACCATATATATGACAATAACTAAAAGAAAATACAATTTGTTGCATTAAAATTTTCATTATGTGTGAAGTTTGGGGAAGAGAAATATCAAAAGATCCACATTTGATCAAAATAAAGTGTTTGTGTAATATACCACAATAATTAAATTACAGTTGAAAAAATAAAATAAATAAAAATGAAAAAAATATATATATCTTCAGGCTAAAACACAGATATCTCACTCTCTTTAAGAGAATTCAAACTCACTGCG
Source organism: Capsicum rhomboideum (assembly GCA_031232105.1). Classification (NCBI taxonomy): domain Eukaryota; kingdom Viridiplantae; phylum Streptophyta; class Magnoliopsida; order Solanales; family Solanaceae; genus Capsicum; species Capsicum rhomboideum. The sequence continues at coordinate 8,495,396 of CP124714.1, read as the reverse complement.
GCATAATCTACACAGATTCAGTAGTATAACTCTTGACTTGTCCCCTTCAAGATACAACAGTCCAACAACATCGTACAACTCAAACAACTCCGAATTAATTGAAGAGTCTAAAACTCCACCAAAAGAATACATCCTTCAATATATAATTACTCTCTTTTGTATAGTGAATATAACTGAAGACTTAGAATATACTCTTTGCCTCAACTCTCTCTTTCACTACACTAACTCAAATATAAACACAATATATTTCTTATATACTCCACTTCTCATATTTTTTCTCTATATTTTTCTTGTTTCTTCTTATAATTCACAATATAATATAAGGTCATCACTATTATTTATAGGTGAAGAATCATTCCTTGTAATGAATAAAAAAAAATAGGATAGTAATAGATGATTGGCTTAGAGGTAACATGAGTTATAAGAAACTACTCCCACCATTTCATTTTAGTTGGGCACATTCTATTTTACACGGTTATTATGAAATCATAAATGAAATGATGAGTTTTACTATTTTACTCTTTACTCATATTAATGATATTCATTGGGCATGGGTATGAACATTGAAATTATAATTAATTGTAGGGATAAAATGAAAAAAAATTAATTAATTCTATCTTGATTTAGTAAGTGATCAACTAATATGGGACATTTATTTTTAGTAAGATGATCAACTAAAATGGGACGGGAAATAGTAACAATGTAACAATGAGAGTTACAAGAAATTAATGACCATATAAGTTACAAGAAATTAATGACCATCAAAGTTACAAGAATTAATGACCAATTCTTACCACTGACTCATGTAAGTAAAGAGGCAAAGAATGACCCTCACATTATTAAGAAATGTTGCACCAAATGTTGTTACACAAAGAAAGTAATAGTCATTTCATGCTCAAAAGTCCTCCAACGTGAATGGAGAAGTGCATCAGCCAACATCACACTTTGGCAATGCAATATGAAGCAAATTTAATACTATATTAAATATATTAATATTAAAATGCTAACCCAACACAAAGTACTATATATATCAACCGGCAATAAATAATTAAAAGATAAATACACTGTATTTATCATTTAAGTCTAATTTATATTTGGTAAGAAAATATCCATCCCCTAAAACTTAACATTACAACTAGTGTTAAAAGCACAAATTTAAGAGCAGCCAATTAGAATCAGAATCAAGAAGTTTTGTAATTAAATCATAAAATTCAAATGTCCTACGTTTAATTATGAATTATAAAAAAAAAATATCAGTCTCAATAAGTCGTAAAACCTTATATATGTTTCAATTGAAGCTAATATGTATAAATAAACGAGATGATGTATATCCCTGTAAGACAGCCAACCTTTCTGCAAAATCAATGTTTGTCATGCTGCTGCTTTCTGCTAGAGATAGGCTCTTGCTTAGTGCTTAATGCGCTTAATGCTTAAAGCTTAAAGCGATTCGAGCTGTGTTCCCTCATTCTTGCGTTCTTGCTAGTTTGCGGTCACTGAAATGGTTACAAACTCTCACTAGAAGAATCAAAACACGCAACAATAGCTTAAGCTTAGATTAGGAAATATCTGATAGAAACACTTTATTTAAATAAAATATACAAACAAACTTAAGAGGTTATCAATGTATTCAACAAACTAATAACTAATGAATTAAAATTATTAAAGGATAAGAACATCCTTGTACCTACTTATAAGCTGGTAAATCAGGCCAAAACAGAAAAATAATACTCTACTAACTAGTATATAAGTAGTACTTAAATAATTAAAAGATATTATTAAAAAAAACAATCCTTCTACTTAAAATATTTATACTTGAATATGTCATGCATGACATAATCATATGTTTATTTTATATAATTAAAATTAAACATGTACCATTGTTGTTGTTGGAAAGAAGTAACAAAACGAGGAAGCAATGAACTAGGATCCACATGGAGATGCTTATATATAATTGAAATATTTTTAAAAAAAATGCATAGATTGCTGTACATGTTATACTTGAGAGATGGATTCCCCTACCAACTTGAAAATTTTTTTCTCAAAGTTTCAACCTGATTGACTATGAAAAGTTGAGAACCATCAATACAGGTACAGTTAAATTTCTCTATAATAATATCGTTTATTTTGATTATTTTTTTTTTGGGTACAGCAAAATAATAATATTATAAAAAATATATAATATAAAATAATATAAAAGATTGGTTCTACAAAAAATATACTTTTTTCGTTCGGTTTTACTTGTCATAATTTGACTTGCACACTCATTAAGAAAAATAATTAATGACATAACTATTTTATCATAGTATTCCTATTAAATGATGTTTACTATTGTGTTTTGAAATTAATTTGGAGAAAAAAATAATTAATGCTAAGGGTAAAATAGGAAAATAAAAATTGTCTTTTCTTGATATATCAAAAATGACAAGTAAATATAAAAATAGAATTAAAAAATTAATGACAAGTAAAAGTAAAATGAAGGGAGTAATTATTATAATATTATTATACATGATGATTGCTATAAAGATGTTTAATTGTGTCTTTTAAGGTAATAGATGTGTAAGAGCACTGTTTCCTATTATTAATTGATTTTATAAAAATGAAATCGAATGATGTGTGAGAATACTCCTACTATATTTTAATTTATTTATGTTACTTTACTTTTTAGTTCATTAAAAAAAGAATGTTTTTTTCTCTTTTCGATAATTTTTTATTCTAAAATTCCACAAGATATGTTTGAGACTTTAAAATTAAAGAATATTTTAATACATTAGACATATCTTTATTTCAAAATCATAAAATTTAAAATCTTATTTAATTTCGTGTCAAGTCAAAATTAGAGAAACAAAGTTAAACCACTGGAGTACTACTTACTAAGGATTTGTTAAGTGTGATACATTGATAGTTTACTATTAAAAATCGTTGATTTTATCGAACTTCTCATACTCATTTTAGAATTTGCGTTTTTAACTCAATATTCACGACTGTTGAAAACAAATATTGGGTAGGCTTCATTTATAAGAGATGCTAATTAACCAGCTAGTTTATTAGTTTGTCCTCGTCCTCCTAAATCTAACCTGTATTATATAAATGCACTATTATAAATGTTAGAAAAAATGATTGAGTTTCCCATATTAATATGACGGGTAGGATATACAAAGAAAATTTTAGTCCAATACATCTATATTGTAAGGATTTCTGACGATCAATGATACATATCATAGTTACTGTAAATTTATTTTTTGTAAAAAATAAATAAATAAGTAACCGTAAATTAGATTAGAGTAGAAAGTTAGTAGGTAGCAGTGTGTTGTCTTGTTATTCGTTTATACTAATAAGTTGTAGTATTGCTTCTGTAGTTTCTGATCCTTCGATTTTTGTTATTATTTGTTGTTTTGTACTTCAACAATCATATCATGTTGTTATTGTTATCGTCCTGCTACTATCTGTTATTCCTTGTACTTTTATTTTATTTTATTTTTAAATTGTTTTAGACTATTTTTCTCCTGAATCGACGGTCTATCGTAAAAGGAGGAAACCAAAAAACAAGAGTTATTGGTCGCCCATGCGCTGACACACGAGAGCTCCAGAATCCTCTATGAATTTGTTCTTTGCTTTTTCCCTCGCTGGCATTTTTCTATTCGATCCATTACCCTATTAAATACTATATACTATATTATATCCCCCTTCAAAAAGGAAAAAAAATAAATATAATATATCTAAATCTATCTGCTTGCTTTTAAAAGCATCCCATGCTTCCCACCCATGTTACACAGATACATTAAATATTACTACTCGTACTAAATACTCTCTCCATTTTAAATTGATTGACCTATTTTAACTTGACATAAAAGTTAAAAAAATAAAATAATTTTTTAATTTTTATGATCTTAAATTAAAAATATGTCAAATGTATCAAATGTTTTTTAATATTATGGTCTTAAATATATCAAATGAAAAGTTAAATTAAAAAGTTTCTAAAAAGAAAAACGATCATTCTTTTTTAAACGAACTAAAAAGAAAAGTAAATCAAACAAATTGAAACCGAGGGAGTAATATTTTTTTCTGTTCACTTTTATTTATCAACTATATTAACAATAAATGTCTACTTTTACTTATCCAGTTTAAAAGATCAAGAGATACTTTTATTATATTCAAAGAGTATTAAAGTTATCTTGAAGCTGAGGTATATCGAAAACAACTGTTCTACCTCTAAGATAAAGGTTAGTTCTTTGTCCATCCTATTTTTTTCAAATCCCACTTTATGAAATTATATTAAATATGTTATTATAATTGTTGATATACTAAAATTATTATTTTATTTATTACTTTTTTAGAGATGTGCTAAATTAATAGTGAATAAATAAATATGACCAGAGGAAGTATAAGAGAAAAGTATGTAATAATAATGAAGTACTTTCCTTGTTTGTATCTCCTCGTTTCTGTGTCCCATGCGGGATATTTTGTTTAAAAAAAGTTCATTAATTGGCAGATGTTTATCTGTGCAATAATGGTGAAATGGGACATCTGTGCCACTAAGTTAATTATATTATTAGATATAAAATAAATGCTACTATGATATAGGGAGCTTAATACAGGTGTTACTCTTTAATCATGTAAAGGATTTCATCTGAATATATATAGTTATTTTATACTGTAAAGTGTGAACAGATCTTGTATGGATTCGCATATTATTTTTAGTCCGGGGGTAGCTAAGTGGAGAAGACGGCATTAAAAAATTATAGTTTAGATAAATAGTGTAAATTAAGTTAATATTTTTTATTACCTGTATGTAATTTGTTAAGTCGAGAGTCTATCGAAAATCATCTTTCCACCTTCATAAGAGAAGAGTAAAGTTATACATACGCCACTCTTTTCGAATCTACTTGTTGAAGTATACTCATTAATATGTTGTTATTATTGTAAATATATAATTAATTTGTTGAATCAGGTTGATAAAAATGCTAGTAAAATAACAAAGAGGGTTGATAATTGCTTTAGATTATAAGTTTAAATTTCGAGTATATAATTTATTAAATTTTAAATTTTAAATTTTTTAATATAAATTCCACCCATTCACATCAGCTTGTTTTTGCTAAAGCTATTTATGGTGAGAGAATTGTCATTTAATTACTGTATTGTATATTTATGAATGGTACAAACTTCACATTTTAATGTCCTTTTTCTGTCTAAAAATTTAATTAGTTTACCAACATCTGGAACTAATAATAGCCCGTTTGGCCAAGCTTATTTTTTCCCAAAAGTGATTATTTTTTCTCAAAAGTGCTTATTTTAAAAAATTGAGGTGTTTGGCCAAGCTTATGGAAGAAAATAAGTGCTTCTGGACAGTAAAAAAAACAGTTTTTCATAAGCTAAAAAGAGTAGCTTCTCTCCAAAAGCACTTTTGAAAAAAGCACTTATGAGAAAAATACACTTAAAAGCATTTTTAAAAGTTTGACCAAACACTAATTGCTGCTCAAAAGTGATTTTTTTAATTTTATTGGTCAAACACAAACTGTTTCTCTCCAAAAGTACTTTTTTGAAAAGCACTTTTGAAAAAACCACTTCTGAAAATAAGCTGATTTTAGAAGCTTGGCCAAACAGGCTATAAGTCTACCGAGGTCTGAGGACCTTATACTGCAGTAGTAGGTTCCGATAGAAGCGAATCTAGAATTTTAGCTTATATGATTTATTTGAAATTAAAGAAAAATAATTTATTTGATATAATTATTTGTGCAAGTATTTTACGATGTAATTGTTTATTACATAGATCATGTATTATTTTTATAATTATAGGATATTTCTTTTTCGCGAATTACTATGTTTATTGAAATGATCCACAAACATGAAAATCTCTTCTTTTTTCCTATATTTATATATTAAAAAGGCAGTTTACTAGATTCTTGACAAATTATTTATATATGTTTAGTAGACTTCTTTATTCAAAATTCTGGCCAAAAACTGATGATTCTATTCAATCCGTAACTAAAACTTTAATTCCGTTTCAAATCCAGATAGTGAAAAATATACCGAATAAACCTTATATCATTCAATCAATTACGCTTAATTCCAAATTAATTACTTTGAGTCAGCTATAAGAAATATCTACATATCCCTTCAACTCTAATATCACCCAAAAAAAATATACTATTAACATCAGTATTGAAAAGATTGATTATAGTTATACAAATATATTACTATACTATAACTTTCTATAAATATCAACTGGAATATTTATAGAAATCCATGCATAGTGACTTTTTATGAAGAAAAAGGACCAATCTTCCTTCTATTCGATTTTCGACCCACCTAATCCTTTTCACAATCGTGGGCACTTTTACAATACTACGGATTTCGCAGAATTTAATAGCTTTTAAACTAAATATGTATGTATATATTCATTCTGAACTATTTTATATGCAAATATTATTTTTACTGAGTCAAATAATTTTTTTTGGTTATAATTTTGTCATACTCTTTGTTCAGTATTTTAAATCATTAGTTAGGTTGACTTATAGTATTTTTCAAAAAATAATATCAGAAGAATCAATATTCAAATTTATGGTCAAAATTAAATGTTTTGACCCCCGCATACTAAACTCATTCGTGGGGACAAAAAAGTAAGTTTTATTTAGTGTTTGATACTCATATTGAAGTCATACTAGTTTAAATTCACACATCACACGGTCCATTTCTGGAGAAGGCACTCCCAACGCAATTTTTTCCATTCTCAAATCTTTGAAATTTCTTGTTAAGAGTGGAGGAGTCTCAAAATTCTCAACCATCCCACCATAATTTATATTAATACCAAAATAAAAAAAAATTACTAATAGTAAGTAGCATATTATGAGTTAGTCAGTGGCGGAGCCAAAATTTTTAATAAAAGGGTTCAGAAGTAGACGTACGAACTAACCGAAGGGGGTTCAACATCTATTATATATATATAAAATATAATTTTAACTATGTATAAGTAGCATAATTTTTCGTCGAAAGGGGTTCGGATGAACCCCCTAGAGAAAGGGTAGCTCCGCCCCTGGAGTTAGTGACAATTGTCGGATCGTAGAAATTCATAAATTTCAAATCTTAAATTTAGATTGATAAGAAGATTCTTCCAATTGGCCAAAATTCATTGTTTGAACGAAATTAGATCTTATAGATTAGATCTTATGAAATCATATTAAATATTTGACGATACATTTAATTTTGTACCTTCACCTCAGACATAAATTTCAAATCTTGAATCCGCTTCAAACGATATACACATTCCAATATGTCCATTTTTTTTAAGATTCACGACTTCTAATTATAGTACTGCTGGTACAATAAAATAATCCTCCTATCTTCCTTCTCTCTCCTCCATCCTCCTTACTTAAAAACTTTCCCTTCATTTCTCTACCTTCCATTGTTCAATTCCAACAACTTCTTTTTCCCTCTTTCACTTAGACAGCTACAAGAATGAAGATACAGTGTGATGTGTGTAACAAAAATGAAGCATCTATATTTTGTATAGCGGATGAGGCTGCTCTTTGTGATGATTGTGATCATCATGTTCACCATGTTAACAAACTTGCTAGCAAACATCAACGTTTTTCTCTTCTTCAACCTTCTCCTAAACAAGCTCCTATGTGTGACATCTGTCAGGTATAACTCAATCTCAAAAGCTTAATCTCGAAGTTCTTTGTTTGTTTGTTTTTTTTCCTTGTTAGGACAATAGTACTATTTCGAGTCAACTTTTGCACACCTACTGACAACTCAATCTCAAAAGCTTGATCTTGAAGTTCTTGTTTGTTTTTTTTCTTTTTTCTTGTTAGGACAACAATACTATTTGAGTTAGTTTTTGTGCACCTAAACTGTTTAATAGTTTCCTCCTAGTATTGACTATTTAATGATACTATATGTCAAGGCTTAGACAAATAGGAAGTAAATCACATGGTTTTTTATGAATTTCATCCCAAAGTCCTCTTTCTTTTTCTTTTTTTTTCTTTTCAAAAAAGTTCAATAATTATCAAATAAGTAGTGGCAAGGGGGTTCGAATAAAACTATTCTCATAAATAGGGTAAAAATAATTTCTTTTAATTATGTCCACATTGTTGAATCTTATTGACATAAAATTTTTTTAAAAAAAGATCTAGCGTAGTTGTAAAGGGGGTTCAATAATTGCTTTAGTTCATAGACTAAAATCCCAATTGTAACATCCTAGAATTGTTACGAATACCCTTGTATAAATTTTTAACTCTGTCACTGTCTAACACGAACCCTTTTAATTTTAGATCGTGACAAATTTGGTACATATGAGGAAAAAAATATTCTCCACTAGATAGTGAGTTTTTGTTTGATTTTTACCTTCTTGATGATGATGGTTTTGCCATGTTTTTTGTTTCATAGGAAAGGAGGGGTTTCTTGTTTTGTCAACAAGACAGAGCTATTATGTGTAGAGAGTGTGATCTTCCAATACACAAAGCAAATGAACACACTCAGAAACACAACAGATACCTTCTTACTGGTATAAAACTTTCAGCAAACTCTTCACTCTACTCTTCTCCATCAGTATCAACAATTTCCTCCGCGGATTCGTCTGTTTCGAATTTGAAGTCTCAGAACCCCATTAGTAAGCCTGTTGCTGCTTCTGTTTCCTCCACAATTACTAGCAGTAAGGCAGCAGCAGCTGTTGTGGAATCAGTGAAGGTTGTTAAAGAGAAAGTTGGTGGATGTAATAATGGGCAATTGGTTAATGTAGGGGGAAATGGTTTAACAAGTAGTATATCAGAGTACTTAGAGATGTTGCCTGGTTGGCATGTTGAAGATTTTCTTGATTGTTCTACTCCTAATGGTTTCTCCAAGGTTTGTTTTTTCATGCTCCTTGATTTGAGTCTTTCCTATGTAATTTTTTGAGTTGTGTGTGCTGGGGTGTGTGACTGTCTCGGGTAGTCTTTTCACGTGTGGGCCTGATTTTTTTTCATGGGATAAGCAGGTGGAATCTTTTAAATAATGAGGGAAGGCGAGACTCAAACATAGGAACTTTGTCTGCTCTGATATCATGTTGTAGTGTGTGACCTTTCAGATGTAGAGCTAGAATTTTGAGTTTATGAGTTCTGGATTCTAAAAAATGCAGCTTATTTAGGGTTTGAGTCAAAACTACAGGGCTCTATGAACCCCTAGGCGAAGTTCTAGCTCCACCCTTAATAACCTTCTCATCTAAAATCTTAAACCGTTAGCTAGAATGCACTTTTATTTACTTAATTATGCGTTCCACGAAGTGTAAAATCTAATGCAACTGTTCTGATCTGTTATTTTGTTTGTCATTGGCAGAATATTGATGATGAGGATATGTTGTCATTTTGGGACACTGATCTAGAGAGTCAATTGAGTAAACTTCCACCACAAAATGTTGGTATTTGGGTCCCTCAAGTCCCTCCTCCTCCACAGTCAAAGCAAGGGACTCAGACCCAATTTTTTCCTCCTTCAAATTTGCACTTTGGTGGACAAATTGGGCTAAAAGAATCAAGAGAAGTTACTAACATCAAGTCCAGCAGAAAATGGATGGATGACAATTCATTTGCTGTCCCACAAATCAAGCCACCTTCCACTTCTTTCAAGAGATCAAGAACTCTTTGGTAGAAAACTCTGACGATCTTCTCTGTATCGTTTCAATTTTATCTGACGTTTCTATGCAAGGATGATCACACGCGCTAATCGAGAAGACTTCAATAATCTTTTTCTCTAACTTGTTCATTAGCTTTTTTTCTTTTTCTTGATTTAGTGTGAGCCTCAAAAGAATGATGATGACCCTTTGTCCTTTTTGCTCTAATACAATTGGCTTTGTTGTAGTTCTTGAAATATCTTTTTGTTGTACCTCGTACTAGCTAGTGCAAGGATCTTTTTGTTGTTGTTGTAAATATCTTCTCTTTTTTTTTTTTTTTTGTGAATCCTATGAATGGAAATTAAGATTAGTATTGAATCTGTGACAGACAATCTTAGGTCATGTCCTTTCTTTGTACTTCCATGAAAATTTTCTTGTTTTGTAGGGAAATTTATATTTGGATCAAAGACGTGACAGTTAAAAGAAAGTCACCAGGTGCTTTTACCTTCTTGGTATAGAATATAAGAAGACTAGAGTAGTAGACGAGCAAATTGGAAGTGTCTACCTTTGTCATTGTGATGCCCATGACAGAGGGTGGACCGACTAGAGCTAATCAAGTATAAGGATAGGCAAGCTTCTAGGCTGATAGGTTTATGATAACGAACGTAACATGGCACATCAAGTAAGTTAATCTCACATTGGAATGAAAGAGAAAAGTGAAAAGTTTATGATAAGATATTACACAAGTTTATACGATACGCACATTTTTAGACTTGATTATAGTATACTCAAAGGGACAATCCCGTGAGGTCTATTGGGTCAAAATGGACAATACGTACCATGGACTTAAGTCACGAAAGTCTTATGTCAACAAAATTCTCTCTATAAGGACTGAAATGTGGAACCTTAGAGCAACAACAAGTTTAGTCCCAAATTTTGGATTTTATTTCACTTTGATTCACAAATTTGGACATTAGAAACTCCACCCTCAATCCTGAATCTCATTCACTGTACGAAGTGTAATTGCAGACGGAGGTATATCCAAAATATAAGAAATAGGTGCACGTGCACAGGGGCGACAGATGGTAGGTTCGATCGAACTCAGTAAATTTGGTCCAAATTTGATATTTGCCTTAAGAGAATTATTGGATATTTACAAATTATTATTTTAGAACCTGGTAACTTAAAAAGATTAAAATCTCGAATTCTTAAGCTTCAAATTCTGGTTATGCCTCTGAACGTGCACGTACTTTGACTATTTCTGAGCTTTTTAAAAATTTAAAGAAAATTCTGTTACATATAATATGTTAAGTAGTGAACCTATAGTTTTAAGATTCTTGTCACAAACATGGGGTTTTAATTTAGTAAAAGTTACATAAATCTCAACCCTTTAAGAGGTAATTACTCCTTATCCCAACTTTTATCAAAATTACTTTAAATCCCGGATTTTATCCATCCGGATACATCACTTAACGCCGATACATCACTGCGAGAGCAATGACATAACACCACCAGACACCCTCACTGCCCACAACTCTAACTCCATCCAAATACACCATTTGTTTCTCCATTAACACACAAACTAGCAGAACACTCCCTCCGCTCCAATATCACTAGAGTTGATACCTGTCCAAGCTCCATCTCCAGCGAACTTGCATCTCCGGAGCAACCACAATAGCTCCAAAACCGACGCGAGCTCTAGCCCGTCAAACCTTCCACCGTCTACCACTGTTCCGGCTGAATCCCATACCCAAAAACCAATAAGTTCCTCTTCTCTGTCGGAAAGTACATAACCATCACTACTACTGTTACTCCAACCAGCAAATCAGTGAAAGCCACCCTCCACCCAAATTCACACACAAATCCACCAAAAAACCATTGCAAAACTGACTCATTAACAAGAGACACTCATCCCGATACATAACCCATTAACAAGAGACACTCATCCCAATACATAATTTTTAAGTATCAGTAACACAGATCTCATTCCGATACATAAGTCTTATTTATCAATAACACAAAAAAGCATTGCGATACATAATTTTGGTTATATTTTTAATCAGATGCATCATTTATATGTATCTGTACTCAAAACTCTGTACGATACATAACATTTGTACTTTTTTAGATGGTTCTGTGATGTATCTTCATGTCCTTCACCATCCCTCCATTAATGGAGGATACCTCACGAAACCCGTGACACACTATTCTTCCTCACCTCCATTGATTTTTTCAAGTAACAATTTCGTGGGAGACATACCAGATACATTTCGTGGGGGATCGCCGTCGAATTCTATTCAATTTGGGAAAAATAAGGAATGAGATATAAGATAAGGGATTATCAGTAAATCGAACTTTTGGATCTTCTTCAACTCCATTGATTTTTTCAAGTAACAATTTCGTAGGGGACATATCAGATACAAAACTCAATCAATTGGAACAAATTGATTTCGGTAATCACGAAGGACACGTTGAAAGTGCTAGAAATTAATAGGATTTTGAGAGAATATTTAAAATCAAAACAGTGGAGATGCAAGAAAAAAAATGGAGAAATGAAGGAGTGTTTAAATGGGTGTTAATGGCTAATGAATTTTTGTGTGTATGAAGGAGTTTGTTTTCTGAAAAATTCTTGAATGAGGAGGAGGTTAGACGTTAAGGGAGTATTAAATTAGTGGAGAGAAGATCTTCAGTCTAGATTTATAGGTGAGTAATGATGTATTAGAAACTTTAAGAGAGAAAAGGTAAATCAGAGATTTAAATAATTAATTAAAAAGATTGGGATTTAAAATAATTAAGATAAATTAAGTTATGGTATTAAGTAATTTTTTCTTTAATTTAAGGATAAAGGAAGAAGATTTTGGGATTAAGGTTTGGAATTTAAAGGCTTAAAGAATGTCATAATTGAATGATTGGTAAAAGTGGTTGTTAAAAGGTGGATATTTTGTTTGGTACAGTGTATTTCAATTTATTGGTTTTAATTCCCTATTCCTAACTATTTTCTTCGTCCATATTTTGCTTAACACACTCCTAAAACAATTCATAAAAAGATAATTTTACTACATCACTTTTAATTATTAAGTCATTCTGGACATCTATAACGTCCTCGTTTGATATTTTAATCTGGGAGGATAAAAGATTGACTTACTCAGTATTTTCTGTGATCGCTCTCACTAAACCAATTTGAATTTAAATTATGATTCAGATCAAGTCTTACCGAAATATTAAAAAATAAATAATATTTAATAATAATGGAAAATAGGAATGAGTTGATCAATTATCTTTTAATTTTTCATACCAAAAAACATAAAGGTAAATATCTACCTTTTGTATAATGGATAAGTGCACGAAGTTCATAATCTAGTACTTGATTGGCCTTATTTTGACATGTCTTTTTGCATTTATGGGTCAACCATGTGTAGCACATGAATTTGGAGATGAGATTGATGAATGTTTAATTCGTTACAACTTTGTTGAAAATGATTTAGTCAAACATTGAATTTTAATTGAGAAGATTTAAAAGGGACCATTCATTCATATTTTTGATAGTTAACAAAAAGTAGGTTTTAGTCTTTATGTAAGAAGCATATTGTATTTGGATCAGAGGCGAATCTAGGATTTTAAGAAGACGGGTGCATCATTACTTTAAAGATAAGATCTAAAATTTTATAATGACAACAACTTGGCGAGCAAAAGACAGTTAATTACATTATCACAAAAAACATCATCAGTTTACAATTGTAGTCGACGAGACTTCATATTTTACAAACTATCCATAATAGTGTCATTGCTTACGGTTGCAGATATATTACGCTCTATCTTACAAATTAATTAATCATCCAAAAATTCTTCACCAATGCTATTACGTAGATTATTTTTATATTGCAAATAAATAAAATAATGAAACACATTCCTTTCAACTAAAACTAAAGTAAAATGAAATCTTACTAATGTCCAATTAGTCCGTAAAATATGTGAATCCGAGGTAACTAATTCATTAGCTTTTGATGATTCCTATTATAAACAATGATTTTTTTTAAATGAAAATTCTCAAATTAAAATCTATGTATTTTAGAAATTTTGATTTTGTTAGTTTGTTTACCAAGATGCTAAATCATGATTGAAAAAGAAGGAATGGGATGTAGATTCTACCTTTGCAATCATGATTTCACTGTTTTGATGCATTGGATTTTGGCTAGAAATTGAAAAGTGTAAAGTCTGTTTCTACGAGTAAATAGAAGAGAAGTGTTTTAGTGTTTTCTTTGTTTTAGTCTTTACTGTTTTAGAATTTCTTTTTAAAAAAAAAAAAAAAAAAAAAAAAAAAGAGGGACGCTACTTTTAGAAACTTTCTTAAAAAGGTGACTGCTTTTAAGTTTTATTATACATAAATGCGCCCCTGATTTGGATTATTTTAAAATTATAATGATCAAATATGAGGTAATAATATAAATTTATCATAATACATGAATAATTAAATAATGGAATGGTGAATTTATGAATATTCACTAGAAAATGGATCAAAAGTGAACATTTCAATTGATTGAAGATTAAATATTTCACAGATATCATATAATAATTATAAAATACTATGAAAAAAATACAGACACTAAGCTTTGCTACTAACCACAGATAGTGCCAAATATTAATAAATTCATACAAATATTTAAATTACAAAAAGAAAGAATAAATATATATATTCTTACATGGTTTTCACTATATCAACCAAATTAGACTAATTTTTTCAGGGTAAACACCCATTAGTGAGAGAGATATTTGAGATGAAAGACAACGAAATAAAGGACAAATATGACATATATATATATATCACAAATATTAAGGATATATTACCCTTCTCTCTCTCTCTCTATGATTTAACAATGTGTAATAGATGAGAAGCTTAGTATAACAAGTAGGGATGATAGGATCCTAAATATTTATAAATATGTTATTAAATATTTAATTATAAACTTAGTTAATATTATAAATTAAATTTAAAATTATTATAAAAATTCATAATCCATTTCTACTCACTGTCATATTATTAACTAGTAAATTCCTACCCCCAGAAATATAAATTTCTCTTTATAATCAATCACCTTTTAAAACTTCAAATACACTTCAATTAAGAATATTAATTGTATAATTTGAATTTCTTTAATTACAACAACCTAAATAAAGACGAAAGTCAATAGAAGAAAGATGAAGACATTGTGACAATAAAGACATGGTAAGGAACAAAATAATCAAAAAATTAACAGTACCAATGCATCATAAATCATCCCAAAAATTGTAAAATAACTATACTTCCCTAATTTATTGCACCCAAGGGTGTAATCGAGAGTATTAAAAATTAGCTCATAAAATTATGATTAATTTAACTTATTTAAATATAAGTGGATTAATTCATGACTCATTCATTTATTAAATTAATTCATTTTAGTCCGTCCAAATCAGCTTATCAAAAAATTGAATTTGTTTGTCCTAATTAGTAGCTCAACCTGATCCATAAGAAACCTTATCAAAATAATTTTAAAAAAAGTTTCATTAGGTAATTAAATGAATTATAAAAGTAAACTATTAAAATTTGGTAAGAGTTCGGCGAGTTGAATTATGGATCATTATTTAATTCATCTAAACTCAACCTATCACAATCCAAATAACCTTTGAGCGGTCTAATCATAAACTAACTTATTAACTCAATCCATTTTGGTCAGTCTAACTTCAACCCAACTCATTCATTTGACACCCCTAATTTAATAATGAAAAAATTACATAGATATCCTATATTTAAAAAATATTTACTATCTATAGCAATAGAATTTCTTTTTTCAGATATAACAATTATAATATATTTATATTGCATGCATAATTCAATTTTAATACATATTACAGATTTCTTAACTGACAAACATAATACATTTTAAAACACTTAATTCACTTTTAAAACGAGTCAATTACTCAACTTGTAGAAGTATCCCACCAAAGTCACTTTTGAATTATTTTGGACAATATTGTCACTGAACTTATAAAAACATCTCATTAAAGTAACTTTTGAAAAAAAAAATATTATCAATATGGACATCGAACTACACACATATTTCCAACAAGGTGAAAATTAACGAAAAAGTTAAATTTTTGACGGAAGTTTATTCATATATATTTTAAGTTTTGTTTTAGATGTGTTTTTTTTTTTTGATAATTGTAGTGTCCGGGCCAGCTTGCGCGCACTTCGACTAATTCCACGCGATACCTGCACCAGCAAAAGATATCAGGTAACTCTGTCCACCAAGCCTAGAACAGATGGGAAGAAATCACTTAGTGTTTGTGTCTGTTGGGAATCGAACCTGAGACCTTATGGTGCTCAACCCAATTTCATTGAACCACTAAGCCACACCCTTGGGTGCAGTTTTGTTTTAGATTTAATACTCATTAATTATATAAAATTTATTTAACCCATTTCAAATGTGTCGTTAATAAAATGAATTATATTCATGTAACAAGAACAAAATGGAGATGCAATCTAAAACAATTTTTTCATGAAAAATCATACCATCTTCCCATATTTTTGGCCTACATATTAATCTCAATTTGCAATTAAAAGGATTTAGTATTTAAGAAGTTCCTCTTAACAAAAAATAAAGATTAGCTAAAAAAAAATATCAAAAATGCACAATTACTATCCATCTTTACACATCTGAAATACAATAAGTTATAATTAAAATGGATTTTAAACAAAAAACAGTAAATGAGAAATGTCTAAGCTTTCGTTAAAAATAAAAGATAGTACATGTTTCACTTTTTAACGAAATATTGCACCTTCATTTTGCTCTGATTACATAAATATAATTTATTTTATTAAAGACCCACTTGATATGGATCAAATGAATTTTATATAATGAATTAATGAGTATTTTTCGTTAGTTTTCACCTTATTGAAAATATGTATGTAGTTCGATGACCATATTGATCAAAAAAAAATTCAAAAGTTACTTTAATGAGATGTTTCTACAAGTTCAGTGATAATTTTGTCCCAAAAAATTTAAAAGTTACTTTGGTGGGATACTTCTACAAGTTGGGTGACAATTTGAGAAATTCACTCCTTTTAATATATAATTAAGTTGCTATATATTGTACTCTTAATAAATAAAAAATATTGTTATAGATAGTAAATATTTTCTAAATATAAGATATCTATGTAATTTTCTATTTAATGATGTAGCAATCAATTAGTGACATATGTTTCCCACATACTTCTGCATATTAATTACTTGCTCATAGCAATTTGAAACAAGTAGATATTTTCTTATGAATAATGATTTTCATTAACGATTAAAACAACTATATAGTAATAAAAATTGTCCCATCATGTTATCTATTTTCGAAACAAAAGAAGAACATGTTTCTATCCACCAATGGGATGAGAAAACTCAAGATTTCAAACATTTTGTTGACACACCTCACTATATCTTCTAACAAAAAATGGTGGCCTTTCCTGTTCTTGACATTCTATTATCTTCTATTTTCTGGTATATATGATAAATCAGCCATAAATTTTGAAATGGCAATGTACAGATGTGGATTTAAAATTTCAAGTTTGTGAGTTTCTACAATAATTTCAAATTCACTAATAATAACTACTAGGTGTATAATCAGATATTTAATGAATGTTGGTAGGTATCCTAACACTTCATTCGAGTAGGTGTGGAGCTAGAGATTGAATCGTCTTCATTAAAAACTCACATTATATTTATATATATAAGAACAAAAATCTTCTTCACGTATAAATTAATAGATATTAAACTCTCTTGACTAACATTATGCGGACCCATATCCATGTGACAATCATGAAATATCTTATATTCTTATTCAACTTTGTGTTGCATGGCTTGATTGTTGAGATAGAAGTGTAAATATATTAACCAATGAATTAACAACGAATCCGTTGTAGTCTAGTTGGTTAGGATACTCGGCTCTCACCCGAGAGACCCGGGTTCAAGTCCCGGCAACGGAATTTTATTTTATTTTATTTGCTTAAAATAGCCTGTCTGGCCAAACTTACTTTCCCCCAAAATGATTTTTATTTTTTATTTTTAAAAAAATGAGGTGTTTGGCCAAACTTTTAAGAGAAAATAAGTGTTGTTAGGGAGAAGCAGAAGTTGTTTTTTATAAGCTAAAAAAAATAGTTTCTTCCTAAAAGCACTTATTTGAAAAGCATTTTTGAAAAAAAATATACTTAAAAACACTTTTATAAAGCTTTGCCAAACATCAATTGATGTTCAAAAGTGTTTTTTTAAAATTTATTCGTCAAACACAAACTGCTATTCACCGAAAGTGCTTTTTTAAAACCTTTTTAAAAAGCACTTTTCAAAATAAGTTGATTTTAGAAGTTTGGTCAAACGGGCTATAATAATCGATTATCTAAACAAACAACACTAATCTCAAGTTTCATATATCAATAATTGTTTTAGTGAAACAATGAATTTTAATTGATTCTTTAATAATCACTTACTTAAAATTCAATTGAGTTGTTAGATGTTTCTCTTCAGTGTAACTTCTCCTTCTTTGTTGGAAGAAACATGATTCGTTATATATATCGTTTATCTGAACAAACAACACTAGTCTCAATTTTCAGTATATATCGACTGTTTCATTTGATTCTTTAATAATCACTTATTTGAATTCAATCGAGTTATCAGATGTTTCTCTTTAAAGTAGCTTCTCCATCTTTCTTGAAAGAAATATGGATCGTTGTATTTACATGTATACCTATATTCCGCATCGAAAATGATGGTAATTGAAGCCACTGTAGATATGCTAAATCTACCATTTTTCTAGTGGCTCATCCGCAGACCTTACCACTACCTCTTGGAGGTAGAGAGGCTGTTTCCGAAGGACCCTCAGCCTTCGGAGAATGATGCATAAACTTGAGATGTAAATCAAGGCCCTCAGGCTTCAAGCATTCAAATGCAGCAAGAGCAGAGAACAATTGCAATTGAAGCAGAAGGGGAAAGAGCAAACATATAAATACATCAGGGAGGGAAATCATGAAGTAAATTAAAATATGAATTGAAGTCGAGATAAAATGATACACTGGGCATTTTACAAAAGCCCATAGTCCTTGAAAATCAGGGCATCAGATTAACTGACATCTTTATTTAGAGATATAATCTACAGAAGAACAGCACACATGGACCAATTCTTCTAGCAAAAACCAATCAAGTACAGAATAGTGGAAGTCGAAGAATAAAAGAAAATGTAATTCTGCAGACGGACTAGCTCATCCATCAAGAATACGAATAATTCACAGTAATGGTGCGAAACATGCTCTTCTTCTACTCTGCTCTCGACTGACCAGCACGAGAAGAGAGGATGATACCAACAATAAGGCCATATAAAGCCAGGGCTTCAGCGAAAATAAGAATCAAAATCATCCCGACAAAAAGCTTTGGCTGTTGCGCATTGGCTCTGTGAAATAGAAACAAAAGAGAACAATTAGCTAGTTCCCTTACGAGAAAAGCTCCCTTTTCCAATGAACACCAACTCTACATTAGTCGATCATCAATGCCTACAGCACCTAATAAGACTCATGGACATACAACGAAGCAACAACCTCAATCACATATTACAGGTTAGCTAAACGGGCATAGCACCAATAATATATAGGGCAATGAAATCGGAAACTACGGGAAAATCTAGTATTTTCAGCTAAGGAGTCTCATGACAGCACGACTAGAAGAAGAGCTATAATAGACCAACTCTTCATCAGGTTGGCCATGACAAAAATTGTTGCAGACACAAAAATTGTGATGGCAATGCTAGTTATGTGGGTTGGTGAAATCCTGTTTGTATCATCACTAGTCACTAGTCACTACCTTAATCAATCGTATCATAGTTGTCTTTACTGGAAGGCAGGTTCACTTTTTTTGTTTGAAACATTGATTCGGTTCTCATAAAAGATAAGTTCAGCTGGCATGAAAAAGTTGTTATTCATCAAAAGGGGTTAAGGTTGGTAGACTTACATTAGGTCCGCCCAGTGTTGCCGAAGTCTTTCTTTGGCTAGTCAATGAAGTGTGTATAGAAGTGTACGTCTCAAATTACTGAGGGATGGAATGGGATGGGTCCAAATAAAACAGAACAGATACGGTATCCTAATACAACTTAACTAGACATACAACTATGGTGAATAACTTGAGAAAGAAAGAGTAAACCGATAACTAGGACACCATTTTAGCACAATACGAGGAGAAACAAGGAAATGCATTATCAACCAAGAAAAGTTAGCAACTGAAAACACAAAGGTAACCAAATGGCAATGACTCTCCACAGGCCACGATAGTGCAAAGGTAACCAAATGGCAGTGACTTACCTAACACCAGCATCACCAACGATTCCGATGGCCATACCAGCAGAGAGACCAGCAAGACCACAAGCAAGACCGGAGGAAAGGTGAGCATATCCATCAAAAAGATAGTAAGACTTTGTTTTGGGGTTAATCCCGGTACTAATAATCACAGCTATAATCAATCCGTAAATACCCAAAACTCCAGCCATAACAACAGGCACAATTGACTTCATCACCAACTCTGGCCTCATCACACCCATTGACGCCACTCCTACCCCACTTTTAGCTGTACCATAAGCTGCTCCCATACCTAGCAAAAATTTGAAGATAAACAATCATAATTAGCATTGGAAAATTAAGAGGGTGTTTGGCAAAGGTTATAAGTCGGTCAAACTAGCTTATAACCACTTTTGATTTATTTATGCATTCCGTAAACACAAAAAGTGTGTATAACTTAAAACCAATCAAAAGTTATATGACAAATATATTACTAACAAAGAAATTTGAAAAAATTACGATAAAGTGAAATATCAATTGCTTATTGTCACCTCTTCAGAAGAGGCTCATTGGAAATGAAAAATATGTCTTTGAACCTTGATGACGACACTGAAGCGCACATTAAGCGTGGCGAAGCGCTCAACACGTTTTGAGCCTCGCTTCAGGGCTTAAGTGCGCCTTTAATAACATTGTATTGGATTCAACACTACTTCCCAAACACATACTTAATCAAAAAATCAGCTTTAACACCTTAATGTATTTTTTTAATCAGCTAAACCAAACGGACTCTTAATCACTAGCTAAATGCGGTTATTCATGTATCTTATTACAAAGCCTCATATATCAATTCAATTGTTAACACCTTAATGTATTTTTTTAATCAGCTAAACCAAACGGACTCTTAATCACTAGCTAAATGCTGTTATTCATGTATCTTATTACAAAGCCTCATATATCAATTCAATTTCAAATTCTAGATCAACTTCTTAGAGACTAATGTTTAAAGACTAACACTGCCATACAAGTAGTATATATTGGTAGCCTTCTCGAGTTCCCTTACAAAACTTACGTTATTGAGTTATCCATACACTTTTTTTTTTTGATATCTATGGTATCCGGACCCGCTTTCGCGCACCTTGACTAAAACTACAGGTAGGGGTGTGCAAAAACCGAACCGATAAAAATGTTATTGGTTTATTGTTATTGGGTTAACGGTTTTTTAATGGTTTTATAATTTTTTTTATTGGGTTATTGGTTTGGTTTAGGTTTTTTCTTATTGGGTTATTGGGTAAACCGATAACCCAATAAGAATATACTAAATTACTACTTTACCCCTACTTACCCCTATCTATTACTTATTATATATTTCTCTTTAATTTCTACAAACCTATTCAATTTCTAGAAAATCTATTCAAACTTAAAGATTCTTGTAAATTAAAACACATCATGTAGGATTTTGACTGATACTAAGATTCAGTATCTTTTCATATTAGTTGCTACTATTTTTATTTTATGAGCATTTTTTATTGGTTAAACCAAAAACCGAACCGTTTAGGACTAAAAACTGATATAAACATATCTTATTGGTTTGTTTATTGATTTAGCATATTTAAAAATCGAAGCGATAATACATGAATCGATAATACATAAAATCGAATCGAACCGACCGATGCACACCCCTATCAGACCACGGGATACCCCACTTTATTAACCACTAGATCACACCCTTGGGTTCTATGCTAGCCATACACTTGACTGTAAAGAAATGAATCTTGTGCCTAATTCAACCCCAGAAGCTTATTCTTATAAGTGAGGATCATGATTTTCCTAAGTCCATATAAGGAGGAGAACAATTACCCATCCTTAACAAAACACAGTTGACCATTACCATTGAACTTTTTGAACAAAAATAGCTACATATAATAATTGTTTACTTACATGAGAAGACTAAGGCGGCAGCAGCGCCAAGGAAGCCAAAGAAGGGAGCCGTTTCATCGCCGCTGAAAGTCGACATGTTTTTTTGTTCCGATTGGATCTCTCAAGACGAGGGGAATAATTTGATTGGATCTGAGATTCTTCCAAAGAGAGAGAGAGAGAGAAAATTTTTTGTGGCCTTTTGTTTGTGGATGATCTTAATGTTTTATTTTTTGTATTAAAAAAATAAATTGAAAGGTGGTTGTCAATGTGTCAATTACACCACAGAATTGAGTGTAGAGTGACAAATAAGTATTTGAAATTAAAATTGGTGATAAGTTTGACCAACTCAAGTCAAATCTTTTTTAATTAGTGATTAGGAAGTTGTTGCAGCAACTTTCGAATTTGCTACAATAACTACTATAGTTGCTGCAGCAACAGTCGAAGTTGCTACAACAACTTCGATAGTTGCTTAGTGTCATTAATACTAATGACAAAATTGTCATCTCTACTCAATAATTAAGATTTGTGTCACCTTTTTTTAATTTTCAAATTTTTTTGTCACCCTTAATTAAAAAGCCTCAATTACACAATACACATATAGGAGGAGGGGGAAAATAAAAGAGGAAATGATTAAAATGGTCCTTGATTTGTGGGGTTTGATTTTATTTTGGTCCTTAATATATAAGTATGATGAAATTGATTTTATTGCATTTTAAAAAGTAATTCATTTGGTCCTAAGCAATGGTGAACTAGAAATTTGATAGAGAGAGTGCAATTTTTCTTCTTAACTTAGGTCCTAAGCAATTGCGAGCTAGGAATTTGATAAAAAAATGTACAAATTTTCTTCTTAACTTTGGTCCTAAGCAACGGCTAGCTAGAAATTTGATAAAGGGTGCAAGGTGCTTCTTAATTGTGTTAAGCATGTGCAGAATGTAATAGCCACTCATATAACTAACATTTAATTTTTGTACACTAAAATTTTTTGACGAAGAGTGTGCACTGAATCACCATTCGCTAGCTTCACCCATGGTCCTGATTCCTGAGTCATATATCTAACGATGTTCAACTCGTTTACTATCAAAATAAACAGAACACATGTGATATATATATATATATATATATATATATAATAAAAGACTAGATTCTTCAGCTTCTTCTTGGAGAACCCAAATACAAAATGATAATTGTCCTAGCAAAAATTCCTTCTAATCAAAGATCAAACCAAGCAAATCAGTTGTAGATAAAAAGTTTCTCTAATGGTTCTTTTCAAGTTAGGTTTAGAATACAGGAAGACACCTTTATTTTATAATTTGATAGCTCGCGTGAAGGTGCAAATGTGGAGGGCTTTCGTTTATATGAGAGTCAACATAGCGATTATCTTTACTTATATAAAAAGACAAGAAGAACTTCACATGAGTGCCGTTTGGGCTGCGCTGTAATTAGCCCAACAACCTTCATAGAACTAGACCTATGGGACTTTGGTGTGTTGACAAAATAAATGGTTTTGTTTTGTACAAATTTGCTAAATTGCTATCCACCCAACTGACTAAAAACTAAAAATAGTCGGTGAATGTATATCTATAATCCATATGTACTATGTGTATGAAATATGTAATCTATATATATCGACTAGGATAATAAACAGTAAATCTGTCCTATTTGTGTGAAGATTCCTTTGTTTTCGACGCTTTTGGATATGCTATTTAAAGCTTATCAATCTCAAATTATTGTAGCTATGTTAGTTCTGGGCCTTAGGAGTCCATCAAGACGGAATTCTCCAATTTGAGGTGTATCACTCATGTTAGCTGGGCCGGACACTTCCCATGTCGATTTTCTTTACACAAATGTTCTCTTTTTAGGTCGTCATTTATATTGTATGCTTGTTTTTAACGGTTATACAAGTATAGTCTTTGAAAAATTATCTTTTCATACAATATTAGATTCGGGTCTAATTTACTCATATGTTACTTAGTCTTATAGACAAAATAATAGACGGTCATCTTACATTTGAAATCATTTTTAAAATTTTAGATATTGGTCTAATGTTTTCTCACACAATTTTGAGTTTGTTCAAACAGATTTTTACAACGTGACCTAAAAGGTCTATTAATTATTTAAAATAAAATTTTAAAAACATATGTATTAAATAGGGATTAGACAACAGTCGACATTTTCGGGTGAAATTCTATGATTAGTGATTGAATAAAGCTCCCCAACTTTAATTTATAGCACCCTAGTTAATTGATTCAATGCTAATAATGATCTAAATGGTTGACGTAAGAGGCTAAAATATACTTTTCCTCTCCCAAATATTTTCACGCTTCATATTTTTAAAAGTCAAACTGTATAAATTTTAATTACTATTTTAAGATTTTCTTTCACCGTATTGATATTAGAAGAATTACAACATATAATATTTTTTTTATATTGTTTTTGATTAGATAAATTTTAATTAAAATATTAAATTAATCTAAGTTAATTTAACTTCAAAAATTAATTAATTTAATTCTCGAAAAGCGAAATATGACAAATATTTTTAGGACGGAGGGAGTAGTTGTAATGACCTTCCTGGTCATTTCCTTCGTTTTCGTGTGTTCTCGGCGTTTAGAGCTTTTCTATAACTGTCCCAAGTTATTTATGACTTGCTGGAACTGACAGTTTGGTTCCCGGGCAGTTCGTGTGAGAATATTATTTAGATCGAGCACGTTGTAAAATATTAAATTAAATTTAAATTTGGTAAAATTACATAATTATTACCTTTTGAAAATGTTTTTGAAATTTATAAAATTCTTTAGTTATGATATATCTATAATATTTTATTATGGTTTTATAACCTATTGATAATTAAAGCGGAGATAGTGAATTTAAATATGTTAAAATAATATTTTTATTTTTTAGAGGTTTTGTTAGAAATAATTTTCTATTAATTATGGTATATTCAAAAAGTTGTATTTATTTTACCACGAGTCTATGCAATACCCAAATATATATATAATGGAACAAATATTTGTGAGGGTGGCTTATCACACCACCACGTGGACAACAATTGGCTAATGCTTGCTGCCACTTAGCATGCAACATAGTCCTAAACTAACAAATGTCAAGTGAATGACATGCAGTAATCATATATATATATATACAATTGTGCCTATGATTTATATTTTGGATGAAATGTATAGCATATACATTTATTCCTTCACCATGTTTGATTATGTATTGCACCTAAATCATAGCTTAGCGTGAGGGTTGAGCCTGGGATTGAGTTTGTGGACTCGTTCTCATCGTTTCTTCGGTAAGTTTTCTTATTTTTACGGTAGTCTTCGTCTGCGATAGTATATTTTGGGATTGATATTGATGTTTGAGCTACATTTTGAGCTCAAATTGAATGGTGCTAGTTGTGACTATTGATCACAGAGTTGTTTGGGACACTGTGATGGTTTCAGTTTCGTGATTCCGCAAGCGGGCCCCACGGGGACGGTTCAGACATTTTTCCGAACTAATGCAATATAGGTATCAATAGTCATGTTTTGACATGTAGTTTATTATTTTGGTAGCTTGTCAGCAGTCTGAGGCCTCTCGGAAGGGGAAGGCTCTTGAATAGCTGGTTCTGTTAGCAGGCATTTGGCGGCGTCTAGGTAGGCTAGGTTTACCTTCCTTTGCACTTAGATTGGGCTTATGTGTGATATATGTATGCTATTGTGCTAGTGT
The DNA here is from genome assembly GCA_031232105.1 of Capsicum rhomboideum. Taxonomy (NCBI): domain Eukaryota; kingdom Viridiplantae; phylum Streptophyta; class Magnoliopsida; order Solanales; family Solanaceae; genus Capsicum; species Capsicum rhomboideum. The sequence goes on along the minus strand of CP124714.1, from coordinate 8,469,858 downwards.
TGTGGGCTGGTGTTATAAACTTGGTGGTGGTGTTTTGCTGTGATTTAGGCCTTCTAGGCCGGATAGGGCTATTCGGATATATTCCAGGCCCGTTATCCTCGAGGTACACCACAGATGACCTATTTGGGGTCGGATAGTATTGTTGTGTTGATTTCTGGTTGGGGAACGTTATTGTTGGACCTTAGTCCAGGCTTAGGTAGACTTAGCCAGACTTAGACAGGTATAACTAGACTTGGTTTTCGGGACCCGTTAGTGGGCCCCGTTACCCTTTTGGTCGACTTGTCAGAACTTTGACATCTTTGGATTTAGTTAAGCCTCTATGACCTGTTAGGGTTCTGACGGGATTGAGTCACCCCGATTATACCCGGTTGGCCTGTTTAGCCTTATTAGTCCCTGATAGCACCGTATTTGATCGAGATCGGCTAGTTTGATTTAGAATACAGACCTACCTTTCCATGACTTATAATGTATACCCAGACTTGTATATACATATTGCTTATAGTAGATATTTGATCTAGAAGGACCCCGAGATTGACTTGTAGCATGTTGTGGGGTTAGCTTCTGTACCTATAAACTAGTATTGACTTGGAAGAACCGGCGACTAAAATGAGCCACAATAAGTTAAAAGTGACAAAAATAAGCCACTGATTTAGTTTGCAACCAAAGTAGGCTACCCGGACTTTTTTTTTCCGTTTTACCATTTTTGGTTAACGTCCCGTTAACTGACGGGAACAGTGAAGAAGTCGAAAAAATGGATTAAAAAAGTCCGGGTTATAAAACGGAACTAAAAGTTCCGGGGTTTGAAATAATTTATTCTTAACCCGGAACTATTTGTTCCGTGTAATGTTTTAATTTTTTTTTTGCGTAAAACCGAATTATTTATTCCGGGGTATGAATAAATTTTATTTATTTTTTTTAAATATGGAATAAATTGTTCCGGTTAACTATTTTTTTTTATTTTTAATATTGGAACACGGAACAATTTGTTCTGTTTTATGTCCATCTTTTTTTTTTTAATTAACACGGAATTAATAATTCCGTGTTCTGAATAAATATCTTTGAAATCCAGAGTTATTAATTCCGGGCTATTAAAAAAAATTCATTTTAAATAACCCGGAATTATTTATTCCGTTTTAACAACCTGCTTTGTGTATTATTTTTGCAGAATTTGTCACGGATTAAATATAATGTCGATATTGATTTGACGTTTCATAAAAACGGACTAAATAACTCCGTTTTGTATTTTTATAAAAAGGTCTTAAACATTGCAGTAAACAACATTTTCATCAATATTTGTTTCTTCCTTTCAATCACACAAAATGTCTTGGGAACCAAAAGTTAGAGTTTCTTTTTTTTGGAATGGTGACATTATTTATGACGGAAACACCATACATTATAGTTGCCCCCCGAAATACAATGTTAAGTATCCAGTTAATCTTTCTTTTCAAAAATTATGTGATTCACTGTATAAAAGGATGAATTTGAATAGTGCAGATTATACATTGATTATAGTTGGAAAATATCCGACGTCAATTTTAGCACACGGCCAGGTTAATTTTGGTGAGTGGATTATTAATGATGATGATTCTTTGAGAGATTTTATAAGCGCTCCGAATGACTTTATAGATCAAATCAAGCTAAATGTGCTTGAAGTCTATGTCCGGACTGAGCGTACGAGTCGTCGTCGACTTTCTCCTATACCGAGTGATGTTCATCCTCAAGTTGAAAATCATAATAGTGTTGATGAAGTCCCCGTAACTCAGTCATCTTATTTTCCTCACATAACTCAATACCAAAATCTTCTTACAGGCAGATATGATATTGATTTGAATGAAGATATTAATGAAAATGATAGGTAATGTCCATAAAATTTGTGTTATGTCAACTTACAAATTCATTTTTTTCATCAATTTTAGTTTTTGATTATTATTTATTTTTATAGCAGTTTACCTCAAAATGAGATGAATGTTGCTCCAAGTTATGGACAAGATCACCATTTTGGACAATTGTCACAGGTTGGGTTGATAGAAAATGCTGGAACATCCTCAAATGTGCATGTCTCGTCTAGTTTTGGTGTAGCTGATTGTTATTGGTATGTCCACCAATTAAGTTTTAATTATGTAATCTTAATATATGTGATGTCTCATATTATTTTTTTTAAAACATATAGGGAAAATCTAAGGCAAGATGAGCCCAATGTTCCCACAAATATCAATGATGTTGATCAGCCAAACTATCGATCAAGTTCACAGAGTGATAGCGATTATTTGCCTAATGCTGATATATCTGAAGATGAACTCCCATTTGTAGCGTCATCCAGTGATGATGAATTTATAATTCCCAACCGGTCAGCAAGATCTATGTCGATCAGTCCAACTCATGCGGAAGTATCTTCGCCACCAGCAAATCTGCAGTTAGTTGGCAGGTCTCCATCAATGCATATGCCTGAATTTTATTATCGTGAAATTCCGTTTCTTGACCATCCCCTAGATGGTCCAGATGTGTTTATGGATACCCATGGTGATACACATACAAAACAAGGTACGTGGCGTGAACCGCAAGATTTTATGAATAGTAATTTTTATCTTGAAGAAGGCATGTTGTTCAAGACAAAGAAGGAGTTGCAAAGGGCGTTTAATCTTTTGCACTTAAAGAGTGCGAGGGAGTATCATGTCACTAAGTCGACCAAAACATCATGGCGAATTTGCTGTAAGCGTGCAGATCAAGGGTGTGGATTTAAAGCCACGAATTATAAGTCCAAAGAGACTAATATGTGGACAATTGGGACATACCATGATGAACACACATGTAATATGGGTACATGTCGTGAAGGTCACTTCAACCTGAATGTTGAGATGATTGCTTCCATTCTCCTTACTGATATAGAAAAAACGCCAAGGTACTAATTCATTCTTAGATCATTTAATTTTAATTAAGGATTACATTATTTTCTCTGAACCTTAATACGATTCAAACATGCCAGGTTTCCTATCAAAGACTGCCAAACAGCTGTCCTTAAATCATATGGAAAAACGGTAAGTAGAAGAAAGGCCTATCTTGGACGCAAGCGTGCTTTTGAAAAGATCTATGGTACTTGGGAAGGCTCTTTCAGCCAGCTGCCGCGGTATATGACTGCTTTGAAATGGTACAATCCAGGCACTGTAGTTGAATGGAAGTTAGAGCGTCATGATAATGTTTCTGAAGATGTATTTAACTACGTTTTCTGGACATTCAAGCCATGTATTGATGGATTTTTTTATTGTCGTCCTGTGATATCAATTGACGGAACACATGTGTACGGCAAATATGATATAAAAATGTTGATTGCAGTTGGAACGGACGGCAACGGTTCTATATTTCCCTTGGCCTTTGCAATAGCTGCGAATGAGAGCAAAGAGACTTGGATCTTATTTTTGAATCATTTGCATCAGCATGTTGTCAGGGGTCGTAGAGGTGTAACACTGTTATCTGATAGGCATCAAGGAATCCTTTCAACTTTGTATAGTTCGCCTAATTTGCAGGCCCCATTTGCTTACCATCGTTATTGTTTAAGGCATTTGAAGGCTAACTTTCAAAAACAATTCAAAAATGCTACTCTAAACAATCTTCTATGGGCAGCTGCAACACACCATCAAGAGAAGAAATTTTTGGAAAAAATGAAGAAGATCAAACATATTAACGAGGAAGCCTATGCATGGTTAATGAGGTTTGATCTTGACAAATGGACAGTGGACGGTGGTAGGAGATGGGGCATGATGACTACAAATAGCTCCGAGTCCTTCAACGGGATCCTAAAATCAGCTAGGGGCCTACCAGTTACTGCGATGGTGACACTTGCCTATAAACAGGTTGTGGGTCGGTTTGTTACAAGATCGGCTTATGGTATGCGGTTAATTTCGGAAAAACAAAAATGGATGCCAAATCCATTCAAGCGTTTCGAGGATAACCGAAAAAAGTCAGAGGGACACACGCTCATCAACTATCACCAACAAAGGGAAAATATATTTGAGGTGGAAACATGTAGTTACCGTGGTCGTGGTGGAAATAAGCACATCGTTAACGCGTCGCAAGGAATATGTCAATGTGGTAAATGGCAGTCATTTCACATTCCATGTTCTCATGCCATTAGGGGTTTTGACCAAATTGGATATGAAGCATGGGATCACATAGCACAAGAATATAGTGTGCGCAACTATGTAAAAGCGTACTCCGGACAATTCAATCCGCTTGGTGGTGAGTCGTATTGGCCCCAAAGTCCCTTTATTATGATAGCCAACAAAAGATTTTTACGAAAATTGGGATAAAAAAAAATGACTCGCATACACAATGAAATGGACGTTCCGCCAACTACACTATCTCGGAAGTGCTCATTGTGCAAACATGTTGGTCACGATAAACGCAATTGTCCTTCGCGAGATAGGAATGTTAGTTCATCTCAAGTTACAAAAAACTCATGTGATGGTAGTACTTTTCGTAGTTGATGTTGTTGTACTAGTTTTCATCATTTGTTGGATATTTGTTATGTACTAATGTAACGATTTTTCTGATGTCATGTCTATGCAATTTGTTTTTGTGGATGGTTTTTTTTGCTTAGAATTTTTGAACAATTATAAATAAATGGATATCGTCAATAACACCTTAAAAACATTATTCATAATAATCACCCTTCCTGAGTTTCAGGAACGAAATCTACGTCATCTTCATCGCTACAATTCATACCCCAATTTTCTTTCATTTTATGAGTAGGGTCCAAAGAAAAACTTAACTGATTTATACAACAATATGGGACTCCATAATCTAATGTTTGTGGTAAATATTTTTTTCTACCCAACCATTCGTTAACTGTTGGGTATACAGTATAGGTAGCATCCCTATGCAAGTGTTGATTTTCTAGTAGTTTTCAGTGTGCTTCTTCATCGGCTCGTTGATAGTTAAGATCGTCTAAGGCGTGGTAGAGCTCTAATGATTTTTCCATTTCATGTATTTCCTTCTTCAAATGTTCAATAACTTCTGGTTCGTCCCTAAATCTATATACTTGAAAAGTCGATGAAATAGCCTGTGGTACAGTCAAACCATGCCATCGACATAAGACCTCATAATCACATCTTTTTGAATATAGCTTGGGCCACTGAAGTGTTTCACCCCAAATCCTAACACCCTCTGGTTTGTTGGATTGTGCTTCTCTAAGAATGACGTGGTCAGCAACATGTAAATCATAATAGATAGAAATAGGTTTATTTACAAATGGGCGAAGTTTTCCATACCATTTTTTACCTGTCAGGTCGGTGTAGCAACCAAAAAATTGCTTTGTATTGTTAGAGCTTCCCTCTCCTTTTTCTGTTCGTAAATCAAACCAACTTTTGTATTGTTTTTTTCCATGCATTGTTAAAGACGAATATTTTTAATTCCGTTTTCCATCTTATTTATTACCGATGGTGGTATAATGTGTCATATAAAGTAGAAACTTTTTTTGACCGGTCAATCACCGAATGACATATCGGATTAATTTATTCCGTTTTCCATCTTATTTATTACCGATGGTGGTATAATGTGTCATATAAAGTAGAAACTTTTTATGACCGGTCAATCACCGAATGACATATCGGATTAATTTATTTCGTTTTCCATCTTATTTATTACCGATGGTGGTATAATGTGTCATATAAAGTAGAAACTTTTTATGATCGGTCAATCACCGAATGACATATCGGATTAATTTATTCCGTTTTCCATCTGTATACATAATGTATTTGAATTATCAAAGTTAAGTTGAACAAACTATTATATCATGTCTTTTTATAGGTAAGTTGTGCATTCCAATATCCTTCTATTAGTGAAACATTTGTTAAAAGTGAAATAAAAATACATGGAACAATAACTTTACATAATATTTGAATAGCTAATGAAGGATATAACATTTTCAAAATAAAACCAATGCCAAAACCATACAAATAACTTGATAAGTAGTGATTACTTTGTCTTTCTCATTAACTTTTTCTCTCAACACGTCTCTCTCCCGAAGGGTATCCCTCAGCAAAGTTCTAAGCAAATCCCGATCTTCTCTGACTTCATTGAAATTGTTACGTGAAGTAACGTTGTCAGTTTTCACCACTGGCCTTCGATTTGTTGTAAAATTGTCCTCCCAACGAAAATAATCGCATCCACCGTTTGCCTAAAATTTTTTGAAGAGAACAAATAATTACATTAGTTCACCTAGGTTACTGACTAATGCCCTTAAAGAATGGTAGAAAACAATCTTACTTACCTGAGCAACTTTGCAACCCCAGAATAATCGACCTGGATTTTCAGTAGTCCGTGATGTTTTAATTCTACACCGATCTCCGCAATAACATATATCTGGTTGGATAGAGGACATCGACACTCCAGAGACTTGAGACATGATTTATGACTCACAGTAAGATGGAATAGGGCAAAGTGGTTTATATAATGAAGTAACCATAACCCGGAAGAAATTGTTACGTTTTCAAATTCTTTTAAAAGTTTTAAAATTTATATTCAACAATATATTTTCAAAATCAAACATTCGAAAAAATAAGTTAATAAGCCTTAATATAAAATTAAGTTAATACTGCAATATGCTAATAATATATTTACAGTGCTTGCGATCCGGAAAAAAAAACTTAATATAAAAAAAAAAAAAAAGGAATAACTTAGTACAGAACAATAAATATACAAGCGAAACTAATATGAAATACTATGTTCCACAACCCCCCTTTGGTGGTCGTAGAACATTAATTGGCCTAAATCCATCACCATCCCGCCTTCTCTTTACCGGTACAATCGCCTCACCCTGTTCTTTGTTTCGTTGCTTTCTAACCCTCTTAACAGGCAATTTCTTCCCAGGTGTCCGTGTCAATTGGTCATCTGCCATAACGAAATTCTCCGGAGATGAACCTCCAGGACATAGAGCATCAACCTAATAAAGAAATTAATACCAAATAATTATGTTAGTAGGAATATATTAAGGTTACTTTCAATGAAGGAAAAACATAACATAACTATTTAATCAAACCTGTGCTTCAACGGGATCTCCAATCGATGCCTGAAGGATATCAGCCTGATCAGCGGTGGGTGGTGGACTAGAACTCGGAAGCTAAACAAATAGGTAAAAAAACAAATAAATTTAAACAATAATAAATTTTCATCAAGTAAAACTAAAGGTGAATAACGTATTTAAACAACAGGTTACACTATACCTGTGCCAAAACTGAAGCAGCAGTACATGCCGGGATGCTACCGACCTCGTCAGCCTGATCAGCGGTGGGTGGTGGACTCGAACTCGGAACCTAAACATATAGGTAAAAAAACAAATAAATTTAAACAATAATAAATTTCCATCAAGTAAAACTAAAGGTGAATAACGTATTTAAACAACAGGTTACACTATACCTGTGCCAAAACTGAAGCAGCAGTACATGCCGGGACGCTACCGACCTCGTCAGCCTGATCAGCGGTGGGTGGTGGACTCGAACTCGGAACCTAAACATATAAGTAAAAAAAATAAAAAATTTAAACAATAATAAATTTTCATCAAGTAAAACTAAAGGTGAATAACGTATTTAAACAACAGGTTACACTATACCTGTGCCAAAACTGAAGCAGCAGTACATGCCGGGACGCTACCGACCTCGTCAGCCTGATCAGCGGTGGGTGGTGGATTAGAACTAGGAACCTAAACATATAGGTAAAAAAACAAATAAATTTAAACAATAATAAATATTCATCAAGTAAAACTAAAAGTGAATAACGTATTTAAACAAGAGGTTACACTATACCTGTGCCAAAATTGAAGCCGCAGTACATGCCGGGACGCTACCGACCTCATCAGCCTGATCAGCGGTGGGTGGTGGATTAGAACTAGGAAGCTAAACACATAGGTTAAAAAATAAGTAAATCTAGACAATAATAAATATTCATCAAGTAAAACTAAAAGTGAATAACGTATTTAAACAGTAGATTACTAAAAAATAGTTGAATCAACATAAAAAATTTATTAACCTGTGTCTCAACTTGATTGACACCCGAAGCCGACAACGTATCGTCAATCGTCGTCTGGCAGGCAGGATCCAAGGTGGGCATACCATGCAGCTCAACATGCTCATGATCAAACAAATCATTAAAAAAATCAGAATTTGAAAAATCAGTAGTACCCTGCACAGGTGTTTGATCACCAAGGTCTTGTGTACCAGATGGGCCCTACAACCAAAAACAAGTATGGCATTAAAATTAAATTATAATTTTTTAGTGAATGAAATAGATGATATTAGTTACCGGCATATCCGTCATATCCGGCATATAATCATCAGCGCCTATAGCAGATCCATAGCTCAAACGTGCTACTCCCGCTACATCCCGCGTAGGTCTCTCGCCTGCACCCGTCTGTGCAACATCCCAAGGCATGGGGTAAAGACTCCCAAAGTCTGGACTAGAATGAGTAGATGGACCTGCAGGAGTGGCCGGTAATGGCTCATCAAGTAAAGCATATAGAACAGCGTCGGTGCCTCGGCGTCTTTCAGCACGACGTCCTCTTCCTCTACCACGTCCAGCACGAGGAGCACGATAATTATCACGTCGACCACCTCTAACATTCGTATTCATAAAGAAGGCATCTCCGGTAAAAACTGGCTCGCCTATCTTTACGGGATCCCTAGCCTCCTGTAGTGTGTCCATAACCATCCTATGTATCGTACTGCCACACGATGCACGGGCAGGATCCTCTTGCCAATGTAAAGCAACCTGTAGTAACTTATGGAGCCCTCTAGACATCGCAGCACAACTCCCAGCACTATGAACAAAGCCTGGTGCTCCAAGAACCTGTAATGCAGGGTTGCCTATCAGCAACCGTCCATGCTCCAAGTACCACTGTGTATAATCTGACTCTACAGCACCCGAAACAGGCCTGATAGATCTCTCACTCCGCAAGGCCCACTGATCAAAACAACCATCTAACATCTCAAGGACGTTTTCATCCAACTTCTTACGATGATCATGTCGAAAGTGCCAGAGATCCCACACTGGGGGCTCTGGTATGTGCTGTGGGTGATTAAACTGTCTCATCACCCGATCAGGTGCGTGGAACTCAGATATCTCTACGCAAAGCATAGGGACTCGTACAGTCCATAAATTCTGGTCAACCGTGCAGCATGGGGGCAGTGTATGCAAAATTTCATCGTACGATGTCCACACAAACTATGTTAAATTAACACAATCAGGATACAACAATTATGTAATTTTGCACTAAGCAATATGTGGTTGATCATGCCAAAAAAAAATACAGTAAGGAAACACAATAAAATGATACCTTAAGAAGGGATAAATAAGAACATGATGTTCATATAAAATAACGTACTGAATGTACTACTAAATGTACTTAAGAACAAGATCTAGTAATACTAATAATAATTATAACGTGTCATAGAAAAATAACAACTAAATGAAAATTGATTGATCTACGTAGCAATATATTGTGGCTTCACTTTAAATTTTATATTAATTTTAAACCCAAAACTAAAATCTGGAGTTGGTCAAGGTACTTCTGCGGGTGTATATTGTAATAACACTATTAAATGGCTAAATATTTAATACTCCACTCATCTTATTACTTTCAATACTTAGTATTGCACTCTTAAAACGTAATAACAATACAAATTTCAATTTTTTTAACTAATTACTAGATGATTTAAATGTTGGTATTACTTTCGGGTTATATAAAAAATAATTGTATAGTGGAACACGGAAATAAAAATCCCGTGTTCTTTAACGTATGGGAGTAATGGGTCATAAACACCCAAGTCACTTAACCTTGGTTGTAGAGGAAGCATCCTCTCCCAACACCAAACCTTAAAAGGACAAAATAAATTAGTTAAGTTAGCTCAAAAATACTATGCTTTAGCTATAATGTAACATAAGCCACTAAATTACCTGAATAAGAGGAAGAAAACCGCATAAGTCACTCGTATCTTTGATGGATGACCGACAAAGTGACCTATATAGGTACGCTAGGACTGCGCTACCCCAACTATAGCTACCGACATCATGGATGGGATCTACAAACCATAAGAATCGTAGGCTGATGACGTCTCCCGATGTGTTTGGGAATAAAATCCCTCCTAGTATAACAAACATATATAGTCGGGCAATACGCTCAACAATCTCAATGGGAGTGTCATCTGCTATGGGATGATCCGCTAACTGCTGTCTAATAAAATCTGTAATCTGGATGATATTGACAAAGCTCCTGCCTTCAATAGGCCCATCATATCCCGTCAATTGCTGAAGCATAGCACCCCATGGGTAATTCCTCTGTCCGCCATCCTGTATATAAACGGGGCGACCATCTATACGCAAGCCAAATAGGACTTGGACGTCCTGTAGCGTGATAGTGACCTCGCCAAAAGGTAGATGAAAACAGTGACTCTCAGGCCTCCATCGCTCAACCATGGCAGTCAAAAGTGAGCGATCATACTGAATCCTACCGATTTTTACCACATTAAGCAGTCCAGCAGTAGATAAATACTCCGCCACACGATGGGGAGGTGGGTGTGAAATAAATAATTTCCAAACCTTATCTAATCGGTCAGGCCTCATACATGATCCTATAGGTATCTTTCCCTTCCAAAGCCACTCGGACCTATGATCATCCTGTATACGAAGAAGGGTACCAACTACAGGACCTGGGTTAACAACACGCTCCATCTTTAATAGCAACCTGCACGCATATATTTATTTAATTTTTTTATTAACTTTATTCACTTGATTAAATTAAGCTTATAAAATAATTTTTTCCTACTAGTAGGGAAAAAAATAAGAGAGGAAAATCAAATACTACCTACCCTATCCCTAAAAAGGTTGAAAATTTCATCTCTTAATACAAATTCATAAACTTCAAATCGCGATAAAATTGGTCAGCATATATTTACGTCCCTAAATTTTAACAGTACTATTTCTTCACTTTTTTTTTTCTTTCTTTCTTACTTAATTCACACCAAATTATTGTTGGTTATCTAGAATGCGTATTACTTTTTATACAATTTTCACTCAATTCATTTTTGTTGATTTATGTTGTATATATATGATCCTAATTCCTAAGTATTGCAATGGTCATAGTGGTATCACAAGTCTGTCCATTGAACCATTTTATTTTACTTGTCATAAGTAGTATTGGCTTATTTTGAGCTCAACTTTCAAATCTCTACCAAAGTATCATATTCATAAAACTTTTACATTGTTAAATTATCTGTTATTCCTCAAAGACACGTTCAATAATCTTGTGAGGTTCATTAGTTAATCAATATATATATATATAAAGGAAGGTTACAAATTTGCCTATGTGGCATACTTCTAAGGCCACCATTCTATTTTATTTTTTAATAATTTTTCCTACATTTTTGTTTACTTATTTATTATTGTACAAAAATTAATATTTTAATTATCACTCCTCCATTTATTTCTATTCTTTATTGTAAAAACTTAAATGTATCAAAATTTACTACTTCACTAATTATATTCTTTATTGTACACAACAAAGGCCTAAATATTTACTGCTCCAAGCTCCCATTTCCTCCATCAAAAATAAAAATCAATATATCTATATATAATATCAATCTATACATCTCTCTCTATATATATATAAAGAAAAATCAAGACAAGGTGATGTGGCACCTCTCTATGGTCACCATTTATATTTATGTTTTTTCTCCTTTTTTGGGCTTTTCTCACCTATTTTTATTCATTTTGTATAATAGTAACAATCTAAAAGTTTTAACATAGCCATTTACTTACCTATTAAATTTTGAGTATTTACTTGCCTCAACCTTTCATTACTTATAAAAATTCAAAAGTCACTCTTTCAACGCTCTTAATTAAGTCACTATTTCAACTCTCTTAATTATATTAAATGTGTTATCTTAATGAAGAATTGTTACATATAATGAAAAGTCACCATATTCACGTTAATAGCATTACATTTCATTATGCTAATACGTTTTTTTTTCCCCTTCCTATTCTTTGTTCTTTTTTATTTCTTACAAATATTTAATTCTTTATTGCTTTAGTAAAGGAAGGAAATTAAGATTTATAATGGATAATGAAGGGTCATCATATGTAGGTCTATAAATATAATTTTCGCTATGTTTCTAAAGCCAACAAATCTATTTATCTTTTATCTCTTTTTTTTGACCTTTTTTTGGTTTCATTGAATTTTTTCTTCCATTTGTATATTTAATTGGCCATTAACTTTTGAATATTTAAAACTCTATATCATCAATTACAAATTAATTACATTAATCACTATATATAGATGTTATTGTTGCAGGAAAATGTTTGCAGTGCAATATCTACAAAAATGAAAATTCATAGGTATATATCCATTATATATTTTAGCATTTTATTCTCATAAAGTTGTGTTGAGAAAGTATTTATACTTTATATTCTTGAATATGTATGAATTCTTTTTTTTAATTGATTTGATGAAACTTTTACATTTTGACATAGAAGTTAAATGCATATGTTTTAAAAGTTGTTGAATCTTTCAATTTATCATATCAATAGATTTGGTTATTGGGCTCCTTTTGATGAAGTCATTCTATGGGGGTTGGGGTGGGGGAGGGGACATTTTTTTGTAACGTAAAAATTAGTAACCGAAATCTTGAGATAAGGTTAACAAAATCTTTGCTGCTTTTATTATTTTGGCTCTTTAGTACATCATAGTCTAATAAATTGTGTTCTTATAATTTCTTTTTTTTAACACTACTTGAAAATGTGTTTAAGATGGAAATTGTGATAAACTTCTTAATACAAAAATATTTAGCAACAAGTATGAGTCAATTATTTACTTTTAGACGCAAGTGGTTTAATCACCCTATGTTTTTCCATCTAATTTTAACTTCATTTCATTGATGAGATGTTATGATCCTTTTATTAATTGAGGTTGAAATATTTTCAATCGTTTTTAGTTCTCAAACAAATTACTTTTCATTGCTTTTATTGTTCAAGTTTTACTAAAGATCTTTCATAAATTTAATAAACTATTTCTAATCGCGCAAAGCGCGGTCAAGTTACCTAGTATCTTTAATAAATAACTTGGGATACAAGTGCAAACCATTTTGCCCCTTTTTCAACCTTTGTCAACTAAAAGAGGATCAAACTTGTATATACCACAGACAACACCATAAATACTGAAAATAAACACCATAAATACTGTATATACCACTAAAATTATAAACACAGAAGCCACAAAAAAATCTCAAATAAAGAGGATCACCAATAAAATTCAAGAAACTTAATCAAACCTACAAACAACACCATAAATACTGTATATACCACAAGAATATGTATAAACACAATTATCCATATTAAACATGAATGAATTAACTCATTAACTAAACAAAACCAAGCAAAAAATAAATATAAAGATTCGGTTTTTTGTTTTGGTATTTAAAGTCAAATAAGAATAAATTATTTTTACAATCGTACAATGGAATTCTATAATCGGAATAGAAAAACATTAACTGAAAAAAAAAATCCAAATTTTTTGTACCTAAATAGTGAAATCCAACAATAACGGATCTTAAGGTTGGTAAATGCGACCCCTTAACGTCCGTCGATCTTTTCTCTTGAACGATGTAGATGAATTTCAACTTGTTTTCGAGTTTGACAATGCGGGGGGACCAGATTTTGGGGAAAAAAAAAAAAAGAAAAATGGCGTTTTCGTGGTGGAGCCGATGATGTAAAGGTTTTTCACCTAAAACGGAATAATTTGTTCTGGGTTCTAAAAAAAAATTAACCTAACTCGGAACAAATTGTTCCATGTTCCGTATTTTAAAAAAAAAAAAAAATTTATTCATACCCCGGAATAAATAATTCCGTTTTACGTAAAAAAAAATTAAAACATTACACGGAACAAATAGTTCCGGGTTAAGAATAAATTATTTCAAACCCCGGAACTTTTAGTTCCGTTTTATAACCCAGACTTTTTTAATCCGTTTTTCCGACTTCTTCACTGTTCCCGTCAGTTAACGGGACGTTAACCAAAAATGGTAAAACGGGAAAAAAAAGTCCGGGTAGCCTACTTTGGTTGCAAACTAAATCAGTGGCTTATTTTTGTCACTTTTAACTTATTGTGGCTCATTTTAGTCGCCGGTTCGACTTGGAACTAGGGCATTCCCCGTTTATCTGATATGATATGACATTTGATTCTGTTCTGGTTACTGGCTATGATAAGTTTCGGTTCGAGTCCGGCTACTGATTCAGGTATGATGATTTTGGTTATTGACTATTGGATGTTTCGGTTCGAGTCCGGCCCCGGATTGTGATACACTATGAGTTCCGATTCGAGTCCGGACACTGATTATTATGAGTTTCGGTTTGAGTCCGACATCTGGTTATGATATGATTGGAGAGTTTTGGTACTGGGTACCGTGATTATGATACTGGAGTATTATGAGTTCCGGTTCGAGTCCGGCAGATATGATATATATATGTGGCCTCTTGTTATTACCTACTGCCTGGCCTCTTGTTATTACCCATTGGTGCCGGTTCAAGCCCGGTGCACCCCTGTTGGTTATTGTGGTTACTGGATACTGACACAACTTTGAGACACCGGTGACTATGCATTTATTATTCTTGTGTGTCCCGCCGGTTTATGGGGGCAGGCCGGGTTATTGTTTTCTTCCATGTGCCTATCGGGTTTATGGGGGCCCAGATAGGTTATGTTTGACTTGTGTGTTACTTATGCATTTATTTACTCGTTATTCAATATCGCATTTATTTTTCTCTTGAGCGTATCTGTACGCCTCAGCAGTTATTTATGTATTTATTACTTATAACCCGGACTTAGCATGCACCCTCGCATTTTAGCTTGTTTGTATTACATTGAGCTCAGTCGGCCGATAATGCCTACTGAGTACCCGTTGCCCCGGTACTCATACTGCACTTCTGCATCTTTTTCCCCGATGCAGATCCTGGCACTAGCCGACAGTTTTGACGTTACACTCTTCTCAGCACTGGTTCCAAAGCAGGGTGGGCTTACTGACGTCCGAGGCAGATCCTACTCCATCTTCTATTGTATAGTCTTTTGCTCTCGAGACTGTTGTACTTGTTATACATATTTGGTTTCTGTCTTGTATTTTGGGTATGTTTAGTAGTGGCTCCTGTACTGACCTCACCAGGTCTTGGGAAGGGTTCTTGACTTTATATACTGTCCTCTTCCTTCTCAGTCTTGGTATATATACATATTCTGATTCTGTCTTACTTCTCTGTTTTATGAGATTCCGCCCGTTAGCCCGTTGTTTGTCGCTCCGGGCTAGGGTTTGGCTTGCCTATTAGTGGGTTATGGTAGGCGCCATCATGACTCAAAAAATCGGGTCGTGACAACTTGGTATCAGAGCCTAGGTTGTGTAGGTAGTGTCGGTATATGAGCCAATGTGTGGTAGAGTCCTGCGGATCGGTGCGGAGATGCCTGTATCCTATCCTTGGGAGGCTACGGAGCATTTTTAGGGGAGTCTCTCATTTTCTTGACTCATATCCGTGCGTTGGGTCTGTATTGGTTTCTGATCTTCATTTGGTTCACTCTTTACGCAGATGGCTAGGACGCATGGTGCGAGAGCTGGGGGTCGGGACCCCGAGCCTGCAGCGAGGGCTCCTGTTAGGGGCCGAGGTCGACCCAGAGGTCGGGGGCAGGGTAGAGCAGCAGCCCCAGGCCGAGATCATACTAGGGATCAGTCACCCGATCCTGTTATAGCTCCAGATACTCCGCCACCAAAACAGTCAGTGGGCCAGGGAGCAGCCCAGGCTCCACCCGAATTTATTGATGCTTCTTTGCTCCGAGGTCCATTACTTCAGTTGTTGGGGATAGTTGGAGGTCCGTCAGCTGAGGGAGCCCAACCAGCAGTACAGGGAGTTGGTGTTGGGGCGCAGCCTGCAGCTGCAGCACCCAAAGTTGATATTCCGCCAGCGCCGGTAGCTCCACAGTCGGTTACAGATCAGCCTGTTATATCTGTTGATGAGCAGAGGATGTTGGGGCGTTTCTTGAGGTTGACTCCACCGAGATTTGCTGGTACTCCGGGTGAGGATGCATATGAGTTTTTGTCCAGCTGCGAGGATAGACTGAGGAATTTGGGATTGGTACAGTCTCGTGGTGTTGATTTCGTGGCATATCAGTTTGATACTGCAGCGAGAAGATGGTGGAAGGGATATCTTGATTCCAGGCCAGCAGGATCTCCGCAGGTTACCTGGACCCAGTTCTCTGAGATTTTATTGGGAAAGGATATGCCCCGTACTATACGGGAGCGACTCAGGGATAAGTTCTCCAGATTGACTCAGGGTTCATTATCTGTCGCCGAGTATGAGGCGAGGTTTCATGATCTTGCTAGGCACGCTACCTCTATTTTGCCTGATGAGTATGAGAGAGTTAGATGTTTTGTCAGGGGACTGAGATTGCCACTCCGCAGAGCTACCCAGAGTTTAGTGACTTCAAGGAAGTCATTCGCAGAGATTACCGAGCATGTATACTCTATTGAGGAGATGGATCGCGAGGCCCAAGGGGGCAGCGATAAGAGACCTCGTGTTCAGGGTAGTTTCAGTGGGAGCCATAGTGGTTCACAGTTCAAAGGTCGTGGTTTCCAGTTTCAGGGTAGATACCCTCAGCAGCAGCAACAGTCTTTTCAGCGACAGGGTCAGCCCAGTAGGCCCGCACAGTCAGCTTTGCAGATATCTGATAGGGGTCAGCCCACCTATAGTAGTTCTGTTAGACAGCCTCAGGGACGTGGTCAGTCCAGTTCATCGACTAGAGGGGGTCATACCGGATCATCCGGACATTCTAGGCCGAGCAGGGAGCCAGGAGCATGCTATACTTGTGGGGTTGTCGGTCATTTCGCGCGTGAGTGTCCTCAGCGCATGGCGATTGAGCCTTCAGCTCAAACGGCACCGCCCATCAGATCTATACCGCCAGCAAGCAGAGGTGGTGCACAGGGTCGTCGGGGTGGTCCCCAGGATTCTCGAGGTAGAGCGCAGGGAGGTCGGATCGGTGGTCAGGTTGGTGCTCAGACTAGTGGTAGCCAGCGTCAGTTGTATGCCGTGCCGGCTAGGCCGGAGGCTGAGGCTTCGGATGCAGTGATTATAGGTACGATTTTCGTATGCCATCAGCCAGCTTCTGCATTATTTGATCTCGGATCCACGTTTTCTTATGTATCTACTTATTATACACCACGGTTGAGTTTATGTTCTGAGTTATTATCTATATCCTTATGTGTGTCCACCCCCGTTGGTGATTCCTTAGTAGTGGATTGGGTATATAGATCTTGTCTGGTGACTGTTCAGGAGTATTAGCCATGGTAGACTTTGATGTGATTCTGGGCATGGACTAGTTGTCTTTCCATCATGCAGTCTTAGATTGCTTTGCCAAGACCGTGACCTTAGCCATGCCTGGCGTACCCCCGGTGGTGTGGCAGGGTTCTGTTAGCCGCACACCGACTGGGATTATTTCATATGTTCGGGCTCGTAGATTGATGTTGAGGGGATGTGATTCATTCCTTGCTTATGTTCGGGATGCTAGTATTGAGAGTCCCTCACTTTACTCCGTCCCTATTGTTCGTGAGTTTTCTGATGTATTCCCGACTGACCTACCGGACCTTCCTCCTGAGCGTGATATAGAGTTCATTATTGACCTTGAGCCAGGCACCCGACCTATTTCCATAGCTCCTTATCGTATGGCTCCTGCTGAATTGAGAGAGTTGAGTACTCAGCTCCAGGACCTTCTGGGGAAGGGTTTTATCAGGCCGAGTGTGTCTCCATGGGGTGCTCCAGTTCTGTTTGTCAAGAAGAAGGATGGATCTATGCGCATGTGTATTGATTACAGGCAGTTAAATAAGGTAACTGTGAAGAATAAGTATCCTATGCCTCGTATCGATGATTTGTTTGATCAACTTCAGGGTGCAGCGGTATTCTCAAAAATAGATTTGAGATCTGGATACCATCAGTTGAGAGTTAGGGCTGAGGACATCCCAAAGACAGCCTTCAGGACTCGGTACGGCCATTATGAGTTCCTGGTGATGTCTTTTGGGTTGACTAATGCCCCAGCAACTTTCATGGATTTGATGAATCGTGTATTCAGGCCATACTTAGATTCCTTTGTGATTGTGTTTATTGACGACATCTTGTTTTATTCGAGGAGTAACGAGGAGCATGAGCAGCATTTGAGGATTGTGCTCCACACTTTGAGAGATCATTGGCTTTATGCCAAGTTCTCAAAGTGTGAGTTCTGGCTTGAGTCTGTAGCTTTCTTGGGCCATGTTGTGTCCAGACACGGTATCATGGTAGACCCAGCGAAGATTGAGGCTATTCGAGGTTGGGCTAGGCCCACATCACCTACCGAGGTTCGCAGTTTTGTTGGGTTGGAAGGATACTACAGGCGATTTGTTGAGGGCTTCTCGCCTATTGCATCTCCTATGACCAGACTGACCAGGAAGGAGGTTCCATTTCAGTGGTCTGAGGATTGTGAGGCGAGCTTTCTAAAACTCAAGGATCGACTTACTTCTGCCCCTGTGTTAACTCTTCCAGTTGAGGGCGAGGGTTTTACCGTGTATTGTGATGCGTCTGGTATTGGTTTGGGATGTGTGATGATACATCAGGGTCGTGTTATTGCTTATGCATCGAGGCAACTGAAGGTGCACGAGCGTAACTATCCCACCCATGATTTGGAGTTAGCAGCAGTTATGTTTGCATTGCGAATTTGGAGACATTATCTCTACGGTGTTTATTGTGAAATCTTTACAGATCACCGTAGTCTTCAGCATATTATGACTCAGAGGGATCTTAATTCGAGGCAGCGCAGGTGGATAGAGTTGCTAAAGGACTATGATATCTCTATTCTCTATCATCCGGGCAAGGCGAATGTGGTAGCGGACGCCTTGAGTCGGAAGACAGTGAGTATGGGTAGCTTAGACTTCATTCCAGTCTCTCAGCGACCGTTGGCTTTGGACATTCAGTCCTTAGCTAACTCGATGGTGCGTTTGGATATTTCTGACCCCGGAAAGGTTATCGTTTGTGTTGGTGCGAGAGCTACTTTGTTGGAGCAGATTCAGAGTCGTCAGTTTGAGGATAGCGGTCTCCGTAGAATTCGAGATCAGATATTGAAGGGTAAGTCTGAGAGAGCTACCTTGGGTTCTGATGGTGTTCTGACGTTTGAAGGTCGTATTTGTGTTCCGAGGGTTGAAGATTTAATTCAGTTGATTTTGCGTGAGGCTCACAGTTCTAGATATTCTATTCACCCCGGGACAGCTAAGATGTATAGAGATCTGAGACAGCACTATTGGTGAAGCGGTATGCAGAGATATATAGCAGGGTTTGTAGCTCGATGCCTTTGTTGTCAGCAGGTAAAGGCCGAGCACCAGAGACCTGGGGTAATGCTTCAGCAATTGCCCATTCCTGAGTGGAAATGGGAGCGGGTCACTATGGATTTCATTGTTGGACTGCCTCGTACCTCCCGTGGTTTTGATAGTATTTGGGTTATTGTGGACCGGTTGACTAAGTCTGCACACTTTATCCCTGTTCGAGTCTCCTATAGTGCTGAGAGGTTAGCTCGTGTATATATTTAGGAGGTGGTCCGCCTACATGGAGTGCCAATATCTATTATCTCAGACCGAGGGTCTCAGTTTACCTCTAATTTCTGGCAGACTTTCCAGGAAGAGTTGGGTACCCAGGTGGACCTCAGCACTGCATTTCATCCTCAAACCGATGGTCAGTCTGAATGAACTATTCAGGTATTAGAGGATATGCTCCGCGCTTATGTGTTAGACTTTGGGGGTCAATGGGATCAATTTTTGCCTTTAGCAGAGTTCGCGTATAATAATAGCTTCCATTTCAGCATTCAAATGGCTCCGTTTGAGGCTTTGTATGGTAGACGATGTCGGTCTCCAGTTGGATGGTTCGAGACTTCAAAAGTCAGTCCTCGTGGCACAGATCGAGTTCGAGTAATTCAGGATAGGCTGCGGACAGCTCAGAGTAGACAGAGGAGTTATGCTGACCGTAGACGTCGTCCATTGAAATTCAGGGTAGGTGATAGGGTCTTCTTACGAGTATCGCCCATGAAGGGCGTGATGCGGTTTGGAAGAAAGGGTAAGCTTAGCCCGAGATATATTGGACCCTTTGAGATTTTGCGGACAGTTGGAGAGGTCGCTTATGTGCTAGCTTTACCTCCGGCATTGTCAGCTATCCACCCAGTATTTCATGTTTTTATGCTGCGACAGTACATTCCGGATGAGTCGCATGTGCTTCAGTGGGACTCGGTTCAGTTAAACGATAAGTTAGCATTTGTGGAGGAGCCTGTGTCCATTTTAGCTAGAGATGTCAGACGGTTACGCTCCCGGGACATTCCAGTGGTTAAGGTACAATGGCGTCACCGTCCGATTGAGGAGGCAACTTGGGAGCTTGAACGTGACATGTGAGCCCAGTATCCCTACTTGTTCACGTCTTCAGGTATGCGCTTACTTTTGACTTTCGGGGACGAAAGTCCTTTTAGTAGTGGATATTGTAATGACCTTCCTGGTCATTTCCTTCGTTTTAGTGTGTTCTCGGCGTTTAGAGCTTTTCTATAACTGTCCCAAGTTATTTATGACTTGCTAGGACTGACAGTTTGGTTCCCGGACAGTTCGTGTGAGAATATTATTTAGATCGAGCACGTTGTAAAATATTAAATTAAATTTAAATTTGGTAAAATTACATAATTATTACCTTTTGAAAATGTTTTTAAAATTTATAAAATTCTTTATTTATGATATATCTATACTATTTTATAATAGTTTTATAACCTATTGATAATTAAAGCGGAGATAGTGAATTTAAATATGTTAAAATAATATTTTTATTTTTTAGAGGTTTTGTTAGAAATAATTTTCTATTAATTATGGTATATTCAAAAAGTTGTATTTATTTTACCACGAGTCTATACAATACCCGAATATATATATAATGGAACAAATATTTGTGAGGGTGGCTTATCACACCACCACGTGGACAACCATTGGCTAAGGTTTGCTGCCACTTAGCATGCAACATAGTCCTAAACTAACAAATGTCAAGTGAATGACATGCAGTAATCATATATATATATATACAATTATGCCTATGATTTATATTTTGGATAAAATGTATAGCAATACATTTCCCCACTGTTTCTATCTCATTCCTTCACCATGTTTGATTATGTATTGCACCTAAATCATAGCTTAGCATGAGGGTTGATCCTGGGATTGAGTTTGTGGACTCGTTCTCATCGTTTCTTCGGTAAGTTTTCTTATTTTTACGGTAGTCTTCGTCTGCGATAGTATATTTTGGGATTGATATTGATGTTTGAGCTACATTTTGAGCTCAAATTGAATGGTGCTAGTTGTGACTATTGGTCACAGAGTTGTTTGGGACACTGTGACGGTTTCAGTTTCGTGATTCCGCAAGCGGGCCCCACGGGGACGGTTCAGACATTTTTCCGAACTAATGCAATATAGGTATCAATAGTCATGTTTTGACATGTAGTTTATTATTTTGGTAGCTTGACAGCAGTCTGAGGCCTCTCGGAAGGGGAAGGCTCTTGAATAGCTGGTTCTGTTAGCAGGCGTTCGGCGGCGTCCAGGTAGGCTAGGTTTACCTTCCTTTGCACTTAGATTGGGCTTATGTGTGATATATGTATGCTATTGTGCTAGTGTTGTGGGCTGGTTTTATAAACTTGGTGGTGGTGTTTTGCTGTGATTTAGGCCTTCTAGGCCGGATAGGGCTATTCGGATATATTCCAGGCCCGTTATCCTCGAGGTACACCACAGATGACCTATTTGGGGTCGGATAGTATTGTTGTGTTGATTTCTGGTTGGGGAACGTTATTATTGGACCTTAGTCTAGGCTTAGGTAGACTTAGCCCAGACTTAGACAGGTATAACTAGACTTGGTTTTCGGGCCCCGTTAGTGGGCCCCGTTACCCTTTTGGTTGACTTGTCAGAACTTTGACATCTTTGGGTTTAGTTAAGCCTCTATGAACTGTTAGGGTTTTGACGGGATTGAGTCACCCCGATTATATCCGGTTGGCCTGTTTAGCCTTATTAGTCCCTGATAGCACCGTATTTGACCGGGATCGGCTAGTTTGATTTAGAATACAGACCTACCTTTCCATGACTTATAATGTATACCCAGACTTGTATATACATATTGCTTATAGTAGATATTTGACCTAGAAGGACCCCGAGATTGACTTGTAGCATGTTGTGGGGTTAGCTTCTGTACCTATAAACTAGTATTGACTTGGAACTAGGGCGTTCCCCTTTTATCTGATATGATATGACATTTGATTCTGTTCTGGTTACTGGCTATGATAAGTTTCGGTTCGAGTCCGGCTACTGATTCAGGTATGATGATTTTGGTTATTGACTATTGGGTGTTCCGGTTCGAGTCCGGCCCCGGATTGTGATACACTATGAGTTCCGATTCGAGTTCGGCCACTGATTATTATGAGTTTCGGTTCGAGTTCGGCATCTGGTTATGATATGATTGGAGAGTTTTGGTACTGGGTACCGTGATTATGATACTGGAGTATTATGAGTTCCGGTTCGAGTCCGACAGATATGATATATATATGTGGCCTCTTGTTATTACCTACTGCTTCCGGTTCGACTCCGGGTTCTGGCCTCTTGTTATTACCCATTGGTGTCGGTTCAAGCCCGGTGCACCCCTGTTGGTTATTGTGGTTACTGGATACTGACACAACTTTGAGACACCGGTGACTATGCATTTATTATTCTTGTGTGTCCCGCCGGTTTATGGGGGCCAGGCCGGGTTATTGTTTTCTTCCGTGTGCCTATCGGGTTTATGGGGGCCCAGATAGGTTATGTTTGACTTGTGTGTTACTTATGCATTTATTTACTCGTTATTCAATATCGCATTTATTTTTCTCTTGAGCGTATCTGTACGCCTCAGCAGTTATTTATGTATTTATTACTTATAACCCGGACTTAGCATGCACCCTCGCATTTTAGCTTGTTTGTATTACATTGAGCTCAGTCGGCCGATGATGCCTACTGAGTACCCGTTGCCCCGGTACTCATACTGTACTTCTGCATCTTTTTCCCCGATGTAGATCCTGGCACTAGCCGACAGTTTTGACATTACACTCTTCTCAGCACTGGTTCCGAAGCAGGGTGGGCTTACTGGAGTCCGAGGCAGATCCTACTCCATCTTCTATTGTATAGTCTTTTGCTCTCGAGACTGTTGTACTTGTTATACATATTTGGTTTCTGTCTTGTATTTTGGGTATGTTTAGTAGTGGCTCTTGTACTGACCTCACCAGGTCTTGGGAAGGGTTCTTGACTTTATATACTGTCCTCTTCCTTCTCAGTCTTGGTATATATACATATTCTGATTCTGTCTTACTTCTCTGTTTTATGAGATTCCGCCCGTTAGCCCGTTGTTTGTCGCTCCGGGCTAGGGTTTGGCTTGCCTATTGGTGGGTTATGGTAGGCGTCATCATGACTCAAAAAATCGAGTCGTGACAGTAGTATAATAGACCACGTACCCCACAAGATTAGAGTTCGTAATTTAATGATTGTAAGTTTATGTTACGTCATTGTAATTAGGTGCAAAATTTGTATACATTTAGCTTCACGGTGGGTTATATACCAAAATGACTTATTTATAAGAAAGAATTATTTCTTTAAAAAGGGTTCGTAACTTATTAAACAGTTTATGTACTCGTAGACGATTTGACCGACCTTGTTTTGCTACACTATTTGCACATTTAGCTACTATTACTCTACTATCGGAACAAACTCTGTATACATATGTATATATACCTTGAAAAACTATCATATATTTTAAAAGGATCTCTCAATCATATTTGTCTACTAAAGTTAGTGGTGCTCCTGCTTGATTTGAATCCTGGGTTCGCCTCTACTTTACACTATTACAAAAGTAATTAAGGATATCATAGTTATCATTCGATTGGAGAAATTATTCTTAGAGGATAGTGTAATCACAGAAAGAAAGCGAAAAATTGAGTGTTTCTTGTCACTTTTCCTTTTTCCATTGCAGAAAATATTTACTTACTCTCCAGAAAACTATGTTGGTCTATAGAACTCGCAGAAATCATTGCAACTTAAATCAACATTATTGTTTAAATGCTTTACGAAACCCCCCATTGAAAAAATGAATAATCGAAGTATCAATTTGATGGAGATTGATTTGAACCCTATTTGAGTAGTTTCTTCACGTGAACAAAGAGGTTTAATTAATTTTTCACAACTTAATTGTCTGTTTAGCATGCAATCGATCTCTAATCAATGTTGTTATATCGTGAATGAAAGAACTTTGACATTTTTTTCTTGTAT
The DNA here is from genome assembly GCA_031232105.1 of Capsicum rhomboideum. Lineage (NCBI taxonomy): Eukaryota > Viridiplantae > Streptophyta > Magnoliopsida > Solanales > Solanaceae > Capsicum > Capsicum rhomboideum. Next base: position 8,445,478 of record CP124714.1, on the reverse strand, counting down.
CTTAATTAAGAAAGTGACCTATATATATTGGCAAGTCATTAATCAACATGTGTTGGAAAAAAAGGGGAAATTTTCAAAAATATACCACCCAACATAAAATATTATGCCACGTAACTCAATATACAATATATTATATTTGAAAAAAAAATATTATACATAATGTGTCAACCTTGTCTATAGAAGTGTATAATAATATATAAAAAAATATTTATACATAAATATGAGCTAAACTGAATATAATATAATGTTGCATATGTAATACTTTATATTGGGCTACGTGGCTTAAATATTTTCTCCCTGTAGACACATAGCATATTTTTTATTTCAAAAGAAATATCAATCTAATGTCTATTCGATCTAAGATAAAATTTGCAATCAAGAACAAGAATCTAATAGCAATTCAATATTATGTACTACTCAATCACAAAGAAAGTGAAAGAAAATTGCTAGATAGGAGTAATTTATAATCTCTTCAAAATGAACAAGTGATCCAATATAATTGGTTGCAAATTTTCCGAAATAATATTGACGGACACAAAATAATCCCATTTAAAATAATTATCAGGAAAACTAGTCACTTTTTATCGAAGCAGAAGCAATTGTTATCTGAATGACAAGTTAAAGCTACTTGATTAACAACGAGGGTATTTTTGGATCGAAAACTAAATAAAGTACAAAATTGTCCCATTTCGAATTGTTGAGAAGCAAAATTGGCCTTTTTCCTTGATTAAATTTAGTGATAATTAAACTTAAATTCTACTAAAATAACAACAACCCAATGAAATTTCACAGGTAACGTTAGGATAGTATAGAATATACGCAGACATTAACCCTATTATGAATGAGTAGAAAGACTATTTTCGATAGACCCTCAGCTCAAGAAAAGCATTTCAAGACAATTACGTAAAACTCTATCATTTTTAAAAGTTTCTTTTGCATGCACGTTTTGCTTCTTATTCATTTGAAAATTCCACAAGTGACGTTTAATTTGGAGAGTATAGAATATACGCAGATCTTAATCTTACCGTGAGGAGATAGAAAAATTATTTTTTCTCTACTCAAGAAAAGCATTTCAAGGCAATTACGTAAAATTCTATCATTTTTAAAAGTTTCTTTTTGCATGCACGTTTTGCTTCTTATCATTTGAAAATTCCATCAACTTCAACTTTCTTTTTCTCCATTTCTTTGCGTTTCCAATCTCAATTTCTTTTAATATTTTTACCTTCTCATTAAAAAGCTAATTAAATTAAAAAGAGACACATACTATATATGTGGTTTAAGTTTAGAACCTTGCAAAGTCTGGAATTATTTTTCTTTATTTCAGTTTGTCATTAGCAAGAAGGCACCGAAAGATGAAAAATACAGGCTTTTTTTCTGCATATTATGCACCACTAAAAAGAATATTTGGTTTACAAGCCAACCACTTTTTTTTTTTCTTTTTTCTTCATGCCCAAGCATTTCATGCAAATCTTTTTTAAAAAAAATCTGAGTATGCCTAATATGAATGGTGATGTAGCCAATGGATTACGAGTTTAATTGAATTCAATACTTTTAATAACAAAACTTAGATAAGGGGCGGATTTAGGGGATGGTGATCTGGGGGTTTCACTCGAACTCCCCGAATAATATAATATTGATAGATAGATAGATAGATAGATTTTGAATGTTCTGAACCTAAGACTAGAGATTGACTCAATGGTTGAAAGGGTTTAAATTCACCTTGAGGTTGCAAGTTCAAATTTTTTGAACCCCTCAGTGAAAATTCTGAATCCGTCACTACTTAGATAATATACATGTAAAACTTATCAGACTTTAATTCCATAATACTAAAAGTATGATAATTAGTACTATAGTAAAATTATAAAGATTGAACTCATCAAACTAAAATTATAAATCTGTCTTGTCAAAATAATATACCGTGTCATTCTTCATCACGGTACGTTACTAATCTTAGTGGACATTGTGTTCTGGAGTATCCACAAACGTTAGTTTTCTGCCAAACAAAGTATTAACTATTTCTTTCTAAATTATACAAAAGTATATACTTTTAATTAGTATGCATAGTTGGGTTAGTTTGGCTACTAGTTTGCTTTTTAGTAACGGCTTAACTTTTTAATTGACAGTAAAAAAATTATCCGAAAGATTATAATTTTTGGACTAATTTATCACACTTAAAAAATAGAATAATATAATCGCAAAAAGTTTGATGGGATAAATTGGGATATCCAAGATTAAGTTGGAGATAAAATTTATATTGTGTTTGATTGGCGGAATAAATTTATCTGAAATAAATTTATATCATCAATCAAGCACAATATAAATTCTATCTCAAGTTTAATTCTGAAAATCACCTTATCTCACATACCAAAGGACGGTGTTAATTGTATCTACATGCAGATAATTAAATACGTGGCTTGCTACCTCATTTAGTTAATTGCTAATAATATAATATTCTCAATACCTTTTTTAGTACTTCCTTTTTTAGCATTATTTTTGGTGTTTCCTCATATTACTTTTAACGTGTCCAATAGTGGATTTAAAGTAATTACTAGCAAGCACAAATAAATTCCATTTTATCTTCATTATTAATACCACCTCTACATTTTTTACTAAACAAACAGTAATTAGCTAACTAATTATAGTTATGTGAGTCAGCTCCAACTAATTAATCAATTTCCTAAAATTGTTCATTTCTAGATGGGCAAAATCTATCCAATATTATGGACGCGGGGGTAGTCATTTTTGTTTAAAATAGTACTTACTCCGTTGCGGCGCTGCACATCCCTTAAAAAAATATTTAATTAGATGTGTATTTTACTAATTAACCTTATTAATAATGTTTTGAGACACTAAATTTGACTATTATTATTTTATATAGTTATTTAATACTAAGGGTACGTAGAAAGGGAAAAATATAACAAAATTTTCTTGATTTTATAATTTGGACAAATAAATTGAAACAACTATTTTCAATACATGAATTATGAGCCAAGTAAAAACGAAATGGAGGGACTAGGGAGTATGAGTTTAACTAATAATCACCAAAGTATAGTTTGTCTTATTTTTTACATTATCAAATCACATTTGCTTATTATAGAAAACTTTTTTGTTTTTTTGTGATTTGTGAACTCTGTTGCCTACGTTACGCTAGGGGCGGGTCAAAAAGAATGACTGACAGACTTTTAGACTGACAAGTTTTTAGAGAAGGGAGTGTAAATTATAGTATAGGAGAATCTCACATTGCAATGGTTGAAAGTGTCTTTAATAAAGCATAACAGTCACGTGTTATGCGTACTTTTGAACTCGATGATGACGTAGCTTGAGGGACAAACCAGTGATCCCAAAGCGTACAATAAGTGTTATTAATTGAATTGTGACCGTAGCCTAAAATAAATAACAAAATTGAAATGAAGAACACAAAGAAAGTAAATAATTAAAAAGAGAGAGAGAGAGAGAGAGATCGTGACTTGTATTATTAGACGATTAATTGAGACTAGTAGTTAAGAAAATAATAACTTAATTAATTCCAGATTTACTATCGATAACACCAGTTTGTTCAAATTTGATTAACAGTTACCATAACCTTATAAGTATCAGTTTAATGTGATAATTAAGGTTAATAACTATTGCTAGAGTACATATTTCAATAATTCATTTTACACCACAAAATTCAGACTTAAATTGCTTGTCTAATTTGTCTTCTAATTGCAGAAATTTCTTGATTAACCGTTATTGGTGGACCGTCCAGATTAATTAAGTATCAATTCTCAGTACTTCATTAGGAAAATTATAATAAAATCGAAAAAAATGTAGATGGGGAAGTTATGGCTTAATTACACCGTATTCAATAGCGGAGTTTGAATTTTTACTAAGGGATTCAAAATATAGAGAAGTAAACACACGAAGTGGTCGAAGGGGATTCGACGTCTACTATATATACATAAAAAATAATTTCAATCGTGTATAAAGTATAACTTTTCCTGTAGGAGGTTCGAATGAACCCCAGGGCTCTAAGCTAACTCCGCCACTGGCCGTATTATGTTCCCAAATAAGCGAAAGATACTAAGTAACTGGTTATCTTAATTTTTTATCCCCGGGTATTCAACGATATATATTATTACCCGAAAGATAAAATTCTATTCACACCCGATATATAAACCATCTTATTTATCTGTAACACCAACAAATATAAGGACTTATCTATGTGATTCGCTACTCCTCGCTCCTATCACTTGATCATATTGTACAAAATCGATAATGTTAACAACATATTTCTAAATCTAAACGATCATCGCAATAATTAATCGTACTATCATTTGGGATCGAATCTCACACAAAACAATATAATTAGAATGACTAATTAAGCTAGTAGAAGATTTACCTCCTACACAATCAAATTTTCAAGATTGGATTTTCACTAAAACTTAATAAAGTAAAAACTAAATTAGAAAGCAAAATTAGTACAAATCGCTATTTTTTCCTTTTTGTTCAAATGATATTTATTTTAGAGAATTGTGGTGTTTAGCTAAACTTTTAAAATGTAAAAAAAAAAAAAGTATTTTCGAATAATACATAGAAGGAGTTGTCTTTTAGAAGCAGAGGCTTCAACATCTTTTTTCCTAGAAGTACTTGGAATCGTGATCAAACACAAATTAGTATTATAATAAATATTAATAAAAATGCTTTTCAAATTAATTAATCAAATACAGCTGTTTACTCTTCAAAAGTATTTATGAGTTCAAAATAAATAGCTTTTAAAAACTAATTGAACAAAAAATATAGGGGCAGATATAGCTCTTCAGGTACGGATTTTCGAAAATTTAGTAGCTTTTACTCGTACCCTATAAATACATTAAAAATTCTACTAAAATTTCGTATTGTGAAATCAATTAATATCATTATAAATTAATTTAAAATTATTATAAAAATTCATTAATTTCAAATTTTGAATCCGCCAATGCGACTCAATGCACCAAGTAGTCATGACTAACGGCTCTCAATACATATTATCAATACTGTATGTATTAGTGGGGACTGGGGATCATTAATTAGTTGATATATACCTAAATGACAAAGAAAAGAGTACAAGAAAAGAAAATATATATGTGAGCATGTTTAGTTACTTCAAGTAAATGGTAAAGGTATACATTCCTTGCATGTATTTTTTGACCTGTTAAAGCTGATAATTTACACTAGAGGCAATCGGACAATTTAGTATTTCTAAAACATGGTGCATCATTTAAAAAAAAAAAAAAAAGTAAAAAAGTAAGCATGTACTAAGTGAGAATTAATCTCTAATATTTTAGGTAAATAACTCTACATTCAATGAAGTGCACTATTTAGCTTTCTTGTAGTGTGAATATCGATAGATAATATTATAATAATTTTTAAAAAATATATATATAATATACTTAATTTTACGAAAAGACCACGGGTTCAAGTGCCTCATTTTTAAGCCGTAAAATCGCCCCTGATTTACACCATGTGTGCACGACTCATACTGGTATCACAGCAAACATTGTGGTAACAACTAGTGTGTATATATATTAGACTAATTTTCAAAGTTACATTAGATTATATTGATTTAATATTTTAAAATTAAATAAAGTACTATAAGTTATAATTTTTTCTTATATCAATATAATAAAAAAAATATATTTTAAAACATTAATAAAAATTCATATTATTTGACTGGACAAGTAAAAATGAACGATTGGAGTAAAAGACAATAGAATAGGCGGATCCCACCGGACAACTTCTTATCTCATGCACGTGAAAATATTTCGTCTTCTTTTAGTGCCTGTTTGGGATTGCTTTTTTCTCAAAAAAAGTGCTTTTTTTGAGAAAAAAACACTTTTTTTGAAAAGAAGGGTATTTGGTAAACTTGCAAAAGTGCTTTTAAAAAGAAGCAGAAGCAGTTTTTCTGCTGTTGGAAAGAAGCAGAAAATTTCTGCTTTTTAAAAAAAGCAGAAGCAGAAAATTATTTTTTTCATGACAAAAATATCCCTATCACTTATACACCATACACACACATATATATAACAAAATATCCCTTATTAATTAATTAACATATCTTATAAGTTTGATTAAAGTTTGATTTTAAAATTTTATACTTCATATTTACAACATAATTCTTTATTTCATTCTATGATTTATGTATTATTATTTTATTTTTCACTCATTTTTTTAAAAATAAAATCGAATATTTAATTTTAAATAAATAATTCATGAAAAGTGACATATCTGTTATCATGTAGTGTATATATATGATTATTTATTCTTAGTAAATTTTGACACAGTAAAAATATATCCAAAAAACAAAAGGTAACAAATAACAAATAGAATTTTATTTTGTATGTATATGAATGTGGTATGTATATAATAATATTATATTATTATTTAATATTTTTTTAATGTATCTACGTATATATATATTGATTGAAAATTTTATGGTATGTACTTTTTAATTAAATAAAAATAAAATTTTTCTTCAAAAACATTATAATAGATATTTAAAATAAATTTTCTCTATAAAATGATTTTAGTAGTAAAAGTTTATTTATACATGTCCTTTTTGGTAATTTGCCTCTCAAAAGCACTTTTTGAAAAAGATTATCCAAACACAATCTGTTTATGAAAAACACTTTTCAAATGAATTTACCAAACACAAATTGCTTTTTTCCAAAAGCACTTTTCTGAAAAGCTATTTTAAAAAAGTACTTTTCAAATAAGCAGTTTTCTACCAGCAATCCCAAACGGGTTATTCTCTTTTCCTAATCAAAGTTAGAAATAGGAAATCAAATTTGTTTTGGATTTAGTATTTATTTTATTCATAACTAAATAAAATTCTTAATCAAAATAATCAAGGATTAGATTTTCTAATCCTAACTAAATTAGGTTTTACATTGTCATAAATGATAGTGTTGCTAACATAAATCCAAAATTGTTTAGGATTAGTATTTACATAATTCAATAATCATATCTATATAAAAAATATAGCCTAAATAATATAGGAATAGATTTTCTAATCCTATCTAAATTAAATTTAAATTATTATAAATAGAGATGTTACTATCATAACTTCAAATTTAATTAGATCTCAATATGAGTCTTTCTTCTCCTAATAAAACCATCACCGGCCACAATTATTCCTTACTATTTTGCTACCGCCGTGACACCCCTATATATATAAATAAAGGACATTCATTCCTCAACTTTTATTAGCCACATACACACATCCCAAAGTCCCAACCAAGAAAATTACATCTCTATCTATTACAGTTATTACACACAACTTATAATAACTTTTGTCATAACTTGTCAGAAAAACCAAACAAAAAAACACAGCTCATCATGAAAACTAGTGGTAGAAATAATATTCTTTTCTTCATAGTTCCTCACATCTTTCTACTACTACTACTACTCACATGTCACGGGCCCAATTTCGCTTCCGCTACCACCGTGGCTGCCTCTGTTGGCGGCCGCGGTGGAAAATGGAACTTACTATTATCGAACATCGGTATTACCGCCATGCACATGCAACTACTCAACAACGATAGAGTTGTGATCTATGATCGTACTGATTTTGGCATGTCCAACATTTCGTTGCCCTATGGAAAATGTCGTTATGATCAAAATGATACTAGCTTGAAAGTCGATTGTACAGCACACTCAGTTGAATACGACGTTGCTAGCAACACGATACGTCCCCTTATGGTCCAAACCGATGTTTGGTGCTCATCGGGTTCGGTATCCCCTGATGGATCGTTAGTCCAGACTGGTGGATTCAATGATGGTGAAAAAGTTGTACGAGTTCTCAAACCTTGTAATGGTGCAACTACTAGTACTTGTGATTGGCAAGAAATTCCAGGTGCGTTAATTGAAAGAAGATGGTATGCTACGAATCATATTTTACCAGATGGTAGACAAATTATTATTGGTGGTCGTAGGACTTTTAACTACGAGTTTATACCCAAGACGTCTTGGGCCCATAATGCATATAGTTTGCCATTTCTTGTGCAAACAAATGATCCTGGAGTTGAGAATAATTTGTACCCTTTTGTTTTCCTTAATGTGGATGGGAATTTGTTCATTTTCGCGAATAATCGAGCTATTTTGTTCGATTATACGAAGAATGTGGTGGTGAAAAATTACTCGGAAATACCTGGTGGTGACCCGAGAAATTATCCAAGTACGGGTTCTGCCGTTCTTCTTCCGTTGAATTTACAAGCACAAAATCAAGAAGTTCAAGCTGAAGTTTTGGTATGTGGTGGAGCACCAAAAGGTTCGTTTATTAGTGTTCAAAAAAATGGTACTTTTTTGGGTGCATTGAGTACTTGCGGGCGGGTCAAGATAACCGACCCCAATCCGAAATGGACTATGGAGACCATGCCATTGGCTAGGACAATGGGTGATATGGTAACATTACCCAATGGAAATGTGTTGATAATTAATGGAGCTGCCAATGGTACTGCTGGATGGGAATTTGGTAGGGACCCGGTTTTAAAACCCGTGATTTATCGACCCAACAACCCGTTGGGTTCTCGGTTTGAGATTCAAAACCCGAGTCCCATACCTAGGATGTATCATTCAACAGCAGTTTTACTTCGAGATGGTCGAGTACTTGTTGGGGGTAGTAATCCACATGTATACTACAACTTTACTGGAGTTGCTTTTCCTACAGAATTACGCTTGGAGGCATTTTCACCGTCTTATTTGGATCCATCATTTGATTACTTGCGCCCACGGATCAGCTCACATGCTCCTCAATATACAATCAGGTATGGGCAACGGGTGCCCATTAGGTTTACGGTTCCCGGGGTGGTTGACAGAAATTTGGTCAAGGTGACAATGGTTGCACCTGGATTTAACACACATTCATTTACTATGAACCAAAGATTATTGGTGCTAGCAAGTGAAAATGTGAGACAAGTTGGGATAAAAGACTATCAAATCAATGTGGTCACTCCAAATAATGCTAAATTAGCCCCACCTGGTTACTATATGCTCTTTGTGGTTCATCAAGATATACCAAGTGAAGGAATTTGGGTCAAAATCCAGTGAACATACACAAATCCAGTGAACTAATACTTACACACATATTCACACATATAGGAAAAGGCATCTAAAACTTCTTTGTAGATTAGTAGTATTATTTTTATAATAATGCTTGATTATAAACATTTTCTTCTCTTTTTGGGAAAAGCAATTGTAATGATATTGATAGGTTGATTGTTTTGATATAGTGAAATTGTTCCTTTGCTAGAGTAAAATACTTCTTCTGTTAATTGATTATTCTGACAGTTATTTTGTAAGAAAAATGAAAATTACATAAATAAAGCAAACCGATAATCACTCACGATTGTGGTAAAATTATAAGTACTTAGTCATTCTTAATTAAAGAACTTGGACTCGAGTTTTGAGTATAAAGACGCCTTTGGTGAAAAACGTTGTACCCCAATGTTGGACTTTTTGACTTGAATCTAAATTAGATCAAATTTCTGCTACGAATACCAGATCAACACCAAATCGAAAATAAGAAAATAAACTGAAGAATTTGTCGCAATCTATGCGGTGTGATGGCATTTAAGACAGAGGTGAATCGGACCAAAATGTATATATAAATGATTCTTCCAAGCTTTCAATTGCTAGTCCCATAAAAGATATGGAATGGCAAAAGGGCCATCAGGTGCATTAAAACTGGGTTAGGGAAAGGGACGGATCATCTAACAACATTAACATATTCAATGTAAATTCATAAGTAAAATTTGTGGAGAGTGATGTGTAAGCAGCTTTATCCCTACCTTATGAAGATAGAGGAACTTTTCTAGAAAAATGATGTGTACGAACGCAACCTTACCCTTATTTGTGATGATTGAAATACTATTTTTGATAGACTATCGACCGCATTAAATCAAATGTACTAAATATATACTTACATAGTTTGTCCTATTCTTTGTTGTTTCTACTTTGGGCTTTATTCAAGATCTAATCAAATTTATATCCATTGTTTTTTCCTTCACGGATGTGATTTGTATTTATAGATCTGGTCAAATTCCCCTTTCCTTATCTTTATTTATTTATGTTTTTAGTACTAGCAAATTGGCAAGATAGAGTCGGATAGAAGATTTGAAATTTATGGGCTTCTACAATAATTTTAAATAAATATATAAAAAAGAAAAACTGGATGAGATATCTCAGAAATTAAATTTATATTTTATTTAATTTCGTTAAAAATATAAGTAATTTCAAAATAAACGTATACCTCAAATTTGATGTTGTTTTATCTCACTTGAAAGGCGAATAAATTAGTCTCAAAATTATATCCTAAAATTATAATCTCACGATAACTTTTTTCCGCGAACCAAACGACCTTGAAGGGCTTTTCATCCTAGATAGCCAACTATTCCACTATGCATATGTGGATTAATTGGGCTTCCTTGGTACTAGTTTAAGTCCAGTCCAATATTGACTGCATTTTATCATGTGTTCTATATTTTGGGGGTTTTACATTTTCGGCTATACGGTCAAACCTATCTATAGAATCAATATTTGTCTGGAAGTTTCATGAACTGTTATAGGAAGATGTTATTATATATGTAAACTGACATTTGACATTTAGAACTCGTTTAGCTATTATAAATAAAAGTATGCAAAATTAGAAAGAGTGTGAATGTAAAAAAAGACAAATTGTTAAATATTTAACATGATAAATCCAAGATCGAACATGATAATAAGACACAAAATATATAAAGATTAGTAGGATCGAACGAATTCCTGTTTGAGCCATAGCTGATTATGGAAAGGACTAAGTCTTCCTCTCTATTACCCTTATCGTTAAAGTGACGTCAATGGGACAACAACCTCACACTTTCATGTCTCTGGATGATTCTCCAAAGAGTCAAAGAGGTGCCTTATATAGGGTTAGAGGAGGAAACCTAGCTGCAATTATTGAAATCTTAATGGGCCCACCCATTATGGAACTATTAGGTTAAGCCTACACTTACCATTTCACTAGACTCATCAAGCACATAAAGTGCACGACCCAATATCCAATTATCACACTTATAATTGGACCTATATTATGGATTACCATACAATCCGGAATAGTTAAAAAAATTTCACCCCCTAATTTGCTTTAAAAATCAAACTCCCCCTCAACTTTGAACAATAATCAAACTCCCCCCTTTATCTTATGCAATGTCCATTTTACCCTTGTTATATCAAATATATTTATGTAATATCTCTTTATATCATATATAATTTATTTTTTTAATCTAGGTATTTAAGTTCATTAACATTATAAGTAGAATAATATATAATATATTATATATATTATAGTGTTCTATAGACGAGTTTATGCTTCAAAAATCAAGCCTTGAGTCCCTTGAACCAGATGCATTCTGAGTAATATATTATATTCTCTTAAACCCAAGCAAGAACTAATTAAGACTGCCACATTATTTTTCAGAAGGAATTATTATAAAATTCGGTCAAAGTGAATTTTGTGATGATCGGAGCAAAGTAAAATAACTTTTGTGTAATGAAAAAAATGACTTTTGTAGATTGGACACAAAGCTTAGTGACCATGAGTGAAATTTTCTCAATGTTATTAATAATTAATACTTTCATTCAACATCAGTAACCTTTTCTCTTTTGGGACTATACTGAGTTGTTATTTCTTTCATTTATTGTTTACAAAAATATAAAATCAATTTACAATCCGTTTAACTTGATAACTTAGGAATTTCTAGACTGAAACTAAGTTATTCTCTATGGAATCCACCCTAACTCATAAGTCAAATTATATTTGCAATGATTGCATAGTCTTTTTCTTGAAGCGTAGTTGAGACTTGAGCTTGATCAAATTTTAAATCAAATATGATACGGTGGGAGCAATAGACAAATAAATACCCATTAGGTTAATAATATTACTTAATCTGTCTCAATTTATATGACACAGTTTATATTATTTTCAAGATTCAAATTTTTAAATTTGACCGTGAGTTTGAACATAGATACTTTAAGTTTATTGAAATAAAATTCATATATTTAAAAACTATATAAAAATATTATAAATCACAATAATTAACAACTTAAAACATTTAAAAGAAACATAAAAAAAAATTAATTGATTTTTGAAATTTTAACTATACCATATAAATTGAAACGAATGAAGTATTGTATTACAACTTAAGTAGTATATTTACATATTTAAAAATATGGTACATATTTTGAGATAATAACCTCAGCTGAAGAAGAAGAAAAAAAGACAAAAGATTTTAGTAACATCAAGTCAACATGGGCTGTGGTGTAGTGGTGAGAGTACTCCATTCTTAATTAGAGGTCTTGGGTTCGAGTCCTGAATATAGAAAAAATCTTGTTGGGAGCGGCACCCCCAGAATGGATCCTGCAATGCACGATTCGGATTAATCGGAGCTCCAATATGAGTACCGAATATCGGGGGAAAAAAAAAACAACCAACACACACAAATCAAGAAGTCAGTGATGATTATTATCCACAAATTGCCCAACAAGTTGATTGTCACTAGGCTATGTTGGTTTGCCCTCTTGGCATGGACGGTGCATCCATACTAGTCTGGGATAATGGACAATAATCCTTTATGTTTAGTTTGCTCGTAAATTTTATTTAGATATTTGAATTATGATGTCTATTTTTTGTTCACTTGTATTTATTTATTTTAGACTTTATATGTCTCGTAGTATAATGAACAATGATTGATATAAGTATTTTTACTATGTTACGGTTTATATTAATTAATTTTAATATTAATTCTTGAAAGGAGAAAGGAGATTTTGGTTGGTAATGAATCTTATTGGGGGTCGTTTCAATATTATGAGGGTATATTTAACCTTTTTTTTATTTAATAAATGGTCTCAATTAGACATTATTTTTGTTTTCAACTTTATCTTAAACACGTAAAAAATAAAAAAAAAATTCAAATATTACTATAATTAGTAGTGAAAGAAAAATAAATAACTAACTTTAATTTTCACAATTTATAATCACACTTTTAATTAAAATTAAGGGGGGGAAAATTACAAAGTGAAAGTACAATTTATTTTGTATTGAAGACTCACACACTTCGAGTTGTTTCACTATACTTCCACCCGTGCGGTACTCCTCTGTTACCATATTTACCTTTCAAATTTTTTAGTATAATTTTTTTTAGTTTATTTCAAAAAAAGAAAAGTATATTCAAGTTTTAATTTTTAAAAATTTATCCTTCACGAAATGTTATTATAAAAATATATATATTCAAATTACAAATTTCAAAAGTTTTTAATTATTGTATGTGTAGACATGTAAGAAGTTATTGAGTTTGATTCATATAAAGCTTGATTTAAATTTAAATTATTTGGATCAGATAATTTAAATATTTACAAATTAAATCAATCCATTTTATTATTATCAGTCGAGAAAAGGCATCGTTTCCACCCTAAACTATACCCGAAAAGTCGATGTCACACTTAAATTATTGTCGCGACCTATTACACACTTGTACTGTGTAAAAGTGAATTTATTTCCACCCCAACACGTACACAACCAGTCACATGATGGAGAGTGTTTTACACTTGCGCCACATCGTGTCACTGCCGCATCAAATATTACATCAATTTTTAAAAAAAATAAATTTCATGTCACTCAATTGGTTCTTCTTCACCAAACCTACCATTAAATCACCTCCATTGCCGCCATTAGCATCAAAACCACATCTTCACCACAATAATTTTAAGATCCCACCATAGAATCCATCACCGGAATCTCAACATAATTACTGCTATCACAAAATTACAAACAATCACCATAAATTCAACACCCACTACTAAAATTGTCATCGGAATCACAATATCACCATTGTCAACATTCAAGATTACAAAGAACCACCACAAATTTAACACCCATCTCCAAGTTCAACATTCAATTTATGAAATCTGTTACATACAATCTCACTGTCAAAATCAATTATTGGTGGTGAAATTGATAGTGACATTTGTGATGAAATTGATAGTGGTAGGTGACGAAATTGGTGATGGTGGCTGGTGATGGGTTAGGTGATAAAGGTACGACGGAGATGGTGAAATTGAGTGATAGAGTTGTTATTTTTTATGGTGATAGTGGAATTAATAGGGATTTGATGGTTGTTCTTCATTGATGTTTTGATTGGTGCGGAGAAATCAATGGTGGTGTGATTTTTTCCACTATTTTTCAGTAAAATTATAGTGAAGAAGAGGTATGGGGTTGTGAAGAAGAAGAGGTTTGGGTGGGTGTGGTGGGAAGGATGATTTTTGACTTTTTTTTTAAATTTTAATTTTGATTCAAATGTGCCTATTTTTTGTTTTTGTTTTTTGCCACGTCAATTTTAGGGAATAAAAAATTCACTTTTATATAGTACAAATATGTAATATATCGTGACAATAATTTAAGTGTGACATAAACTTTTCGGATATAATTTAAGATGAAAAATATGCCTTTTCCCTTTACCAGTCCAAAGTTTCAAGTTCATGCCATATATTCGAATGATTTTTATGTGGTGTGACATTTCCTAAGACTTAACTATAATAATATAGTACTTTTTTGAATATTACAAATATAAACTATTACATATATAACATTTTTTTAAAAATCATAATGTAGATGATTATAATCCTTAATACGAATTGTAACGGAGCATGTATAGGCAAAATGAAGGCCAAATACATACGCAGTCTCTTAAATTTGTTTAATTTTTTCATTTAGACATTTAAATTTGGACTAATACCTATTGAACACTTATACTCTCTTAAAAGTGTTTCATTTAGACACATTTTGCTGACATGACAAAATACGTGTTTTCCACTCTCTTTGAACGCGTTCCGTGCCTGGAAATGTTTTTTTTTTCCTCCTCTTTTTTTCATTTTTTTTTCCCGCTAGCTTGAAGGTGGATCATCTCACCGGAAATTTTCAATGCCAGTGGCGGTTCCATGGCTGAATTGCCAAACTCAGTTTTCACTAGGAACACTTTCAAAAAAATTTCAATCCCAACACCATAATATTAAGTTGTGATTTTCTCAAATTATTTTGAGGAAATTTGAGATTGGTTTCTTCAAATCCACGTGGTTCCCTTTTTCGATCTTCCCTCGATTGCTGTTTTTTCAGATTTGAATCACTCACCCAATTCTAGAAAAAAAATCAATCAATTTTTGATAAATTTCTCTATTTTTTCTCCACCAAAATTACTTTCAAATGTTTGCTTTCATAATTTTCTTTAATAGTTCCTTTCTTGCTCTCTCAAGGATAATTTTGGGTGCAGAATTTCATCAACATTTTTGAAAAAATCATGAACTAAAAGCTCACTGAATATTTGAAGATACATAGCTTTGATTTTTTTCTGTCATTCTTTCAAGATATATTTATTTCATATTATTTGGGATCAAAATTTACGTGCCCCTATTTCATTGGTAGCTTTGCCATGTCAGACGCGTGTGAAATGCACGCATTCTATTTTTTGACTATCTTAAAAAAGTATGTCTAATTGAAATACTTTTAAAAGAAGGTAAGTGTACAATAGATATTAGTCTGAGTTTAAGTGTCTAAATGAAAAAATCAAACAAGCTTAGGGGGCCAAATATGTATTTGGCCCAAAATGACACTCCACAAATCACGGGATATGAGCCTTCTATTTCAAATCAAGTCAAATAAATTAAAATAAAGTATTTTTTTGTTAATTTTATGTGACATCGTTTGACTTAACTTGATATTTTAAAAAAAAATGACTTTTGAAATTTGTAGTCTAAAATAATCTTTGGATATTTGTGTGATTGTAAATCAGGGTAAAAGGAAAAATTTAAAGTTTAATTATTTGTAAATATAGTCAAACCTCTCTATATTGATAATGTTTGTCCGAAAAATTCTAATATAAAAAGGTATTGTGTATAGTGACATTTGATGTTTAAATCTAATTTAGCTGTTATAAATAACAATATAAAAAAATATTAACCAATTTAATCAAAATAATAGTGGAACAAGGAGGTTCCACTATTATAATTTTGCGAATCTCTTAGTCAAGTGATTTCTCATGAGATTAAGGTAACTTTGGGCATTAAAGTTATGTTGTCTTAAAGTACAACAGTTGAAGAACTTTAAAAATAAAAATAAAAATACTTAGTTTAATGATGATTACTATAAATATTTTAATATTTAATTTTATGCAGTACATGATATATTTTTATAAAATATTAATATTATATAATATTTGAGTATGTTGTTATAAAAAGTAATTTATAAAAAAGTGTATCATTATAATAAACATTATTGTTGTTATAGGTAGAATGTTGTTATATAGGAATAAAATATAACATGAAAATCAAATTTCAGAGAAAAGCAAACCACTATAGTGAAATACTGTTATAACGAAGGATTGTTATAAATCGATATGAGTGTGTAAAGTGACATTATTTTCGGAACGGACTAAAAGGAAAAATGGGAACAAGAGTATTAATTACGTGGCAAATGCATACGTGTATGACCAGGGTTCTTTTTCCAGTGATATAACAGTGTGTTAACAGTTCATATTTTTAGAAAAGTACTAAAATATAAATAATAATAAAAAATAAAAAAAGGGGTGCAAAAAAATAAAAAATAAATAAAATCAGAGGAATTAGGGTTCTTATATTTAGGGTTCTTTTGATCTGTGTTCCTCTCTTTCTCTGTTCTTCAGTAAAAGTTTTCTTCAAAATCGGATCAAATGTTAGCATTTTTGTTTAGGTTTTTTGGGTTTGCCGATTATTAGTCGGCGGTGAATTTGATTTTTTATAATTATAAAAATTATCACTGTTTAATCTCATTGGATTTAAGATTTATATATAACGAATCAAATCGAATCGATTTTTTTAAATTTGCATTTGTAAATATGCGAGGGAAGGAGAAATCGAAACGGGTTACTTGGGCTTCAGATGTTAATCTTTGTCAGGTAAAAATAGATCCGTAATTTTTACTTATTTATGGTATAGTTGCTTGTGCAATTTCAGTATTGAATAACCCAAAAAAGCATAAAAATAAAATAAAAAATATTTCATAATTGGAAAGTGATGAACTCTGAAGTGTGGATAAAAAGTTTGGTTTTCTTTAATTTGCTTGTTGGGATATGAAAGATCTTTTTTTTACATCGAAGATTGGAGTGAAATGGGTGAAGTTGGAATGGAGTTTGATGATTCGTATAGTCCATTCAACTGGTAAAGTTGTTGTCATGTGAGCAGGAGGTTACAGTTTTACAGTTGAATGTATGTCATGTGACTAGGAGGTTACGGTTTTAAAGTTCATATAGTACATTCAACTGGTAAAATTGTTGACATGTGACCGGGTTATGGTTTTACGACTCATATAGTACATTGATAGGTAAAATTGTTGTCATGTGACTAGGAGGTTATGGTTTTATTGTTTATATTAGTATATTTCAACTGGTAAAGTTGTTGTCATGTGATCAGGAGGTTATGGTTTTATCGTTTATATAGTACATTCAACTGGTAAAGTTGTTGTCATGCGGCCAGGAGGTTATGATTTTACGGTTCATATGGTACATTCAACTGGTAAAGTTGTTGTCTTGTGGCCAGGGGGTTATGGTTTTACGGTTCGTATGGTACATTCAAATAGTAAAGTTGTTGTCTTGTGGCCAGGGGGTTATGGTTTTACGGTTCGTATAGTACATTCAACTGGTAAAGTTGTTGTTTTGATGGTTCATATAGTACATTCAACTAGTAAAGTTGTTGCCATGTGACCAGGAGGTTATGGTTTTACGGTTCATATAGTCATTCAACTGGTAAAGTTGTTGTCTTGTGATTAGGAGGTTACGGGTTCAAGCTGTGGAAACAGTTTCTTCCAGAAATGTAGTATAAGGCTTCGTACAATAGACTCTTGTGGTCCGATAATTAGATTTAGTGCACCTGGCTGCCCTTCTTTTATGTAGTCCACTCCAACTTAGTTTGGGAATGAGCCCTAGCTGTTGTCATGTGACCAGGAGGTTACGATTTTAGGGCTCATATAGTACATTCAACCTGTAAAGTTGTTACTTTGTGGTCAGGATGTTACGGGTTCAAGCTGTGGAAACAACCTCTTGTAGAAATATAGCGTAAGGCTGCGTCCAATAGACCCTTGTGGTCCGTCCCTTAGCTTTAGTGCACCCGGACTGCCCTTTTTATGTAGTCCACTCCCACTTAGTTTGGGAATGAGGCCTGGTTGTTATTATAGTTGTATTTTAATCCGCCTTAGAAACAGCCTTTTGCAGAAATGCAGTGTAAAAGTGTGTACAATAGACCCTTGTGCGTACAAGGGTCAAAAATGTAGTGTAAGAGTGCGTATAATAGACCCTTGTGCGTACAATAGACCATTGTGGTCCGGCCCTTAGTTTTAGTGCATTGAACTGCCCGTTTTATAAAGTCCACTCCAACTTAGTTTGGGAATGAGACCTAGTTGTTTTTGTTATTGTATTTTAATCCTAATTGTAGAGTTTTATCAATGCTAGTTAAGTTAAATTGAGTTTTAGTTTTGAATTGTATAGGGAATGGCATGGAGTTACTTTCTTGTACTTGTTTTAGATGTTATATGTTTAAGTTTCTTGGTACTTGTTTTAGATGTTATATGTTTGAGACATTGCCACAGTTTATCAATTCTGTAAACTGAAGGTTTATGTTAATGTTTTGACAGCCAGACTAATCTTAGACTGAGAGCAGGATTGAATATAGATGATTTAGCTAAAGCACAAACTAGTTTGGAGTTGAGGGTTTAGTTGATTGACATATTCATTGATGGAACACTAATTTTTAGCAGAAGAGAAAGCTAAAGTACTCCGTTAAGTTTGAAATCAAAGAATCTAGTTATATGTGTTGATTAATTTTTCTCAAGTGTACTCTGTCCAAAAATGGAGGATGAAGAGAAAAGGTAGATGCAGTTCCAAAATTTAGTGAAACTATACTTGTAAATTTTTTCTACTTTGCGAGCATATGCATGGAGTTTTTGTGAAGCTCTTATTGAAAAAGCAGAAGAGGACACAAATGAATAGATTCCCAAATTTCTTCTTCATCATCTTCTTTTTTTAATTGTTTAATGGTGGTGTTGGTCAGCTTGCGTGCAACCTTGTCCACCAAGTTTTTGATGAATACACTAAAATACTTAGCTAATTCCCTCTCTGTCTGACTCTCTCTATTAGAATGTTGACAATTTTTGATGCACTTAAAAGTTACTATTGTAGAGAACCTCTAGATAATTCCTTACTGTCTGAAAAGATGAAGTATTGAGTATTGGAACTAAATAGGTCCAGATTGAGTGATTGCATCTTGAGGATACATATAGTTAATCCTAACTAGTTTTGGGATTGAGGCATAGTTGTTGTTGTTTTCTTAAAAGCTATGTGGAAAAAGTTTCTTCTCAAAGGTTGGCGCTGCTTTAATTTTCACTCGATAGTAACAGAACTTAAGGATATTTCCTCTTTTAAAGAAAAAGAACTTGAGAAAAATCATCCTTTTTACCACAAAATGATTTCCATTTCTTTTCTGATGTATAGATTACAAGGAGTGAATGTAGTAAGTGCATACGGTGCACCATTTAAGGCCAAAAAGCATGGCCTTTACTGGCAAAGGAAGAGCTTCCGCTAAGATTTTAACTTATTTGGAATACTCCTCCTAAAGTTTTTGATATATACATTCTGGACAGGGAGCCAAGTACGTTAAGTTAATAGCAATTAAATTGACATATGAAGGCGGGATAGTGAGAACAGTACATGGACAAGTGTTCTGCATTAGTCCAGTCATGTTTCAATGATGTTTTGCATTGAAAGATAGGGTCTGACTTATTTTATATTCTAGTGGCCAAAAGGCATGTGCATCAGCGTTTAGGTGCATTAAAGACTGTCTTGGTGACAAATGATGCATAATGGTCTACCTGTGGTTTGAGTTATGGTATTAGAAGTCATGCAGAGGAATCATGTTGGGAAGTTTGGGGATATTAGTTTTATGTGAAGAAGAAGAAAAGCAAAAGGTCCAGTTAAATCAACCAAGTATGACAACATGATCATCTAGTCTTTTTGCTGTACAATGTAAAGATCTCACATTGAATATAAGTCAAGAAAAAATGGGGTAAAATAAGCACAGGGTAGGCGGCTGGGGGCAGGGGGAAGGGGCCGAAAAATACCAATGACAAGCTTGGTTGGACAGACCTGATTTAGCACCCACCTGAGAAGAGTAATAAAAGCTGAGCCGAATGTGATTAGGCCACCAATCATGATGTATTTTAGATTAAAATCATAAACAACAACATACCCAGTGTAGTCTCACAAAGGGGAATGGGGAAGTAGAGTATACGCAGACCTTACCCCTACCTCAGAGGATTAGGTGAAAATCATGGCAAAAAATTAGTCCCCAAACTATATTGCAACATTTTTTTTTCACGAAAGCAAGTAATGTTTCTGATAATTATCTTTAAGATCATGGATTACCTATGTCTACCTTGTCTCCTTTAAGTTTGTCCTAGATTTTCAGTTTCATTCAAATTTGCTTCTCTAATATGGTAGGGGACGTTTGGGTTAGTTTAAATGTTGGTCAAGTTAATTTATTAGCACTTTCTGATTTATTTGCGCGTTTGGTAAACCCAAAGTGTTTATAAGCTAAACTTAACCAAAATCCGTAAGTTGGTCATCCCCAACTTATGGCTTTTTAGCTTAATAAGGCTTTTAGTCTTACCAAATATTTTGCTATATCATCCCTAATGATATTTTTATTAATTCTGAAAATACTATAACCAAAACAGAACTCCTTACTCCTCTCCATCCATTTTCATCGTTCGTTTATAAGTAAATTTTAAGGACACATTTGTCATTTTTAGCGGAGAAAATTCCTGTCAGAACTTTTTTACCACACGTCAACGGTTTATTATCAGTTTCAACACGTCTATCCAAACATGTAACTACTTGTTTATACAATATATTTTAACATTAAAAAGTGCGTTCCAACACTTAATGCTTGTCAACTAGTTTCAATCAGTTAAGCGGATGAGCTTGTAATATACTTATCCAAAATAAGATGGTAATATGCTGCTTTCTGGTCTTGTCTTCGATCTATTTGCCCATCTCTTTGATTAGCAGGGAAGTTCTTCTTTCCTTTTGCGCTTTGGGGTGGGGTGGGGGAGGGGGTATAGGTAGTAGGGATAAATCAGAGGTTCTTCTGTCTGAGGCAAGAAAGAAGTTGCATTTTTACTCTTGAGATTGATGATTGAATCACTGGATTAAGTTGGTATATGACTACTTAAATTTGGTGGCTTATTTGAGTGAGGTTCTGTAGGTACATGGCCGATCACTTAAAAAACCCAATCCGTTATTTCAAGATGCCAGAATGATGTCTGTTGTAAAATGAGGATAGTCTGTACTTTCTTGCTAGGTGATGTTGTCACCATAGATCTTCTATGGTATATTTGTCTCATGTGGGATAACTAGTTCATATTATATATTTAGGGGTCATTTGGTATGCTGGACAAACTTATATATTCCTGGGATAGGAATTTAGTGCTGCCTTATCCCTTGTTTGGTTGCTAATCTTGGGATAATTTGTACTAGGATTAGTAATTAGTACCAGGTACGTTATCCCTGCCAGAGGGTGGAATGATAGTACCGGGATTAGTTAGCCCGGGATAAAACAATGAAAATGACAAACATACACTGAGGTCCCTCAAACCTTTTCTTCTACTGAGTAAGGTGACGGGTATTTTGTAAACAAACAACTTCTCCTTAGAAATTATGTAATGCATGTTATTCTTAATACAATAAACCAAACAGTCAATAAGAAATAATAAATACTAGGATAACTAATCCCATCATAACTTGTCTTTGAACCAAATGGCCCCCTAAAGTTTTCGATAGTGATTTTCATTGATCAATACCAATATATGTATGAAAAGTTTTGATGAATGATTTCTTTTGGTACAAATTTTAATCAAATCTTTTTCTCTGAATGGGATAGCTATATGTTGATTGACTGATGCTGACAAATAGAATGCTTTCCTGAATAGATCTTTCTTGTAATAGGTAAAACTTTTCCTGTCTGAAGATTCCCCTTCCCAAGTTGGATTAGGAGCTCAAGATCATCTCCAAGCAAAGAAATCATTGCCTTTGCATGCAGGTGTTTTGGTGTCTGATGATAATTTACCGCCAGGCTTTGAGGGCGCACAGTCTGCAAGTCCCTGGAAGAATAAATTAGCTCAAATCCCTGTAATCAAATGGAGTCGTCCTCCATCTGTAAGTTGCACTTTTTTAATTTGAATTTTTATTTTTCAGAAAGGAGCCTTGTCATAACTGAGAAAGTTTCTGTCATGTGACCAGGAGGTCACGGGTTCGAGCCGTGGAAACAGCCTCTTGTAGAATGCAGGGTGAGGCTGCGTATAATAGATCCTTGTGGTTCGGCCCTTCCCCGGACCCCATGCACAGCGGGAGCTTAGTGCACCGGACTGCCCTTAATTTTTGTTTTTTGGGGATTACTTTATTTGTTAGCACTATTTAGGGTGTTAGTAGTTATGATTAATAGTTGGACACTCCCTCATGAATATGAATTAACAAAATGCTCAGTATATTGTCTTGTCCAGTTTGACTTTTTATCATGTCTAAAAATGAATATATAGTCTACTGATCAAGGGGAATAAAATAACATATAGTCTATCGGTAACTAGTTTGGTATTGGGGCGTAGAATTTGTTTATTTTGAATGTAGTTTGTGATAGGAATTTCAGAATTTATGAACATTGCTTTTATATTAGTTGGTAATAGAAAAATGAGGTACTTTACCTTCTGATTATGCAATCCTACATATAAAAAAAGTTGAATGGCTGAGTTGAGTTTACTGGCGTTTCAATATAGAGAAAAGAGCACAAATGAAGAGAAGACGTTCTATTTGATTATTAAAAAGCAACCTATAAAAAGGCTGACATATAGGAGATTAAAGGAATCTTCCATTGCTCCTTTTAAATCTGCAGGGCCATAGTATTGAAACTTCCAGACAGATAAATGATTTAACAAACTAGCAAAATCCCTGAGTAGCTCTTGCAAATTATATTATTAGACAAGGTAAACTGATCCAAAACCTTATTCCTTTTGTCTTGACAAAAGCCCATATTTGAGGAGGGAAAACTCTTGCGAAGTCTAATTTTGACCAAATATACCCCGTTAAAATCATTGCTTGGAAGTAGGAGCTTGATAATGTGGAGCTGGCCATACATCCAAAACTCGAAAACAGATATAATGTGAACAAAAACCGTAGGAAATAATTATTCGATGATGAAGATAAAATAATTGCCAGAGTTACTTACCTTTTCAGAAAGGAAAAAAAGAGATAAAATACTTGCCGGAGTATCAACTTGGAGTTCATAGCTTCCAGTTCTAAGGCATCTGGAGATGTATGCAGCAGAGTACTTAAATAGAAGATTTGAGGTCATCTGCGTTTCTATTATAATAGTATTCAAGTTCTAAGAGAAACAAAAACATCTGTCAAAGTCAAAAGATTTAGAGATGTATAATACAATATATCTGATATAATGCACAATATTCTTAATGATTATCTGATAATCAGAAATTCAAATAATTAGGAAACTTTCCTCAATTCCTGTAGTTGACATTTGTTTTTATGTTGCAGTTGTCTAAAGTCTTCTATAAAGGAGCTTCTTATATGATGTTAACTTACTCAATTGAATAAGAGTTGCTTTTCTTCTCTTCTCCTTTTACTACTTTATAAGAAACACTGGATGTGTGCTATCAAGCAGTGTGTAATTCCTTCCGTCCCAATTTGTTGGTGCCTTTTGACACGTAAGCTAAATATGCAAAAAATGTCAAAAAGTTAATTTCCTAATAGGGTCCGCGACGGATCATGCAGCTCCTGGGAAAGCATCTCATCAAGGGAAAAATGGAATTTAAATATTAGGTTTTTTTACATTTATAAAGGTCGCAATCTTTTTTTAACATCTGGAAGAAAAAGCTAACCCAATTGGATTCTGCAGTAATATATAGGAGGGGATGAAACTAGGAAAAGGTATCTCCCACCCAAGGATCCACCAGAATTCTAATAGATGGGTTTCCACACGTGTTGAGCCAATTGAAATAAATGAGTTAATACTTGGATAGAGATTCCAATATAGAACTTGGATAAGGTTAGATTTTTTTTAGCATTTATGATATCGAGGATTCATACAGTTGGCCCAACCCGAGCTAGCTTGGTATTGAGAAGTAGTAGTAGTTGTAGTATTCTACTCACTTTGACTAAGGCGATGAATCGCCTTTAGTCCATATGGATAAAGCAAATCGTAATGTTACTTTCATAGTAAGGAACATGGAGATAACTAGTAAAGTTGCTGCCATTTGACCAGGAGGTCACGGGTTCGAGCCATGGAAACAACCTCTTGTAGAAATGCAGGGTAAGGCTGTCAATAGACTTTTGTGGTCCGGTCCTTCTCTGGACCCCTTGCATAACGGGAGCTCAGTGCACCGGGCTGCCCTTTACTTTCATAGGAAGGAAATGCATATCGACCTTAAATCCACATTCCTCCTTATACCTGCAAACCATTTTCCTGTATCATTAGTTTTCTCTTATTGGTTCCTCATCAAACAAAATCACATGTCAACTCTTGTTCCTGAAGGCATTTCTCTTTGAATCCTGATCAAAGATATCATAGAGAAATGCTGAGGAGAGAAGTGCGGATGTAACAACTCCATCCTTTTAGAAACTTTTGTCTAGGGGAACCGACAGAAAGAAGGGCAGCAGAAACCACACAAGATTTCACAATACGTCTGAAATTGTTTACTAGATTGCAAGTATAGGGAGAAATAGGAGCTATTGTTGAGTTAGGACTGCTGGTCCCTAAACTATGTTGATTAACGAGAAGCGCAGTGCAGAAATTGAAATGAACAGTTGGTAGTCTACTGGGTGTTGGATGTTCATGTGCCATATTTGAAGTTGAATTGATAGTTTCACTTGAGCAGTATTGGTTTTTGTGTGTGGATGGGTGGTGGGTGGGTGGGGGGGTGGGGGTGGGGGGGTACAACTTATAGATGCTGTGTCATATTTTGAAGCATGCATTCTTTATTTTGAGCAATCTCTTGGCATTTCTTTTCTTCTTTTTCGTTCTCATATATTTGCACACATGAAGTACCCCCAAAATTGCCAAACCCAAAAATGGAGGAAATTGATCCTAAAGCATGCTACTATGCAGCAGATAGTCATAGCATCAGTGAACTAGTTGCTAACACTGCCCTTGTTTCTTAACAGTTTGTGTTGGATATGAGATGGCGAGTGGTTGCAGGTGATGAAAGCAAGGACACGGAGGTTCAGAAACAACGGGACATGAGAGTTCTTGAAGCAATTTATCCACGTGAATCTTCCATTCCTCCAAAGTATGATACTTCAATCTTGTGCGATTTTTTTTTAATTTCTAGCCTGTTTTGGTAATGTGTTGTTATGCTGAGGGTTTATCGGAAACAACCTCTCTACCCCACTAAAGTAGGGTAGGGTCTGCATACATCCTACCCTCCGCAAACCAACATGTGGGATTACACTGGGTATGTTGTCGGTTTGTTTCTTCTAAAAGCATTTTTGCTTCTTTTTGTTGTTTCTTTTCCATTGATCTTATTTTAGTTCTAGATGTTAATTCTTTTGCCTTATTTAAGCCGAGGGTCTATCGGAAACAACCTCTCTATCTCTACGAGGTAGGGGTAAGGTCTACGTACATTCTATCCTCCCTAGACCCCACTTGTGGGATTACACTGGGTATATTGTTGTATGTTACCTTTTTTAAATTGGTTTTTAATTTCCATGCAGTCCTTCAATGGTTCCTGGAGAAGAGACTCTTCATAATGATCAGCGCACACCTGTTATACCCATAACTTCTGTTGAAGAGGAGGAGGTAGTAGATCCATCATTTGGCACTGCTATACCTACTAATGCAGTCAGCTCAACGGCCCAGGTAATGCAGGCTGGAGTTCCCGTGTCCAATAGAAGTGCCGGAAATAACCTTCCAGTCCATGGAATCTCATCACCTGGAGTAGTTCCTGGTGTGGAGCCTGATGCTGTAGCACAAGCTCAGGCTGCTTTAACTGCATTCATGGCAGACAGTGGCCAGGCAAATCTGATTGATCGTGAGCTGCTCATAAAAATTTTGAGTGACCCGAAAATTGTTGGGCAATTGGTTACACACCAAGGAGTAGGCACTAGCTCTCATAGCATGCCAGCTCCGAGTACTCAAAGTATGCCTACTGCTAGTAACATGCTCAACTTAAGGCCGCAGGCGTCAAGTATGTCTGCTGCTAGTAACATGCTCAACTTAAGGCCACAGGCGTCAAGTATGTCTACTGCTAGTAACATGCTCAACTTAAGGCCGCAGCCGTCTAGTACTGCTCCACCTCAAGCTGTAGTTAGTCGAGCTGATCCATCTTTCGTTCACTCAGGTAGAACAGATCCTTCTCCAGTTCAAGTCAGTAGAACAGAACTAGTTATGCCCTCGGTGGCAGGTGCTACTAATGGGCCCTTCCACTCTGCTCCAAGTAGGATGGGACCCGTTCCCAGTTTGAGGCCTCATGTAACCGAGGCCATATCAGCTCCTTTACCAACTCCAGTGGCACCTATGCCAACACCTTCTTCCTCTATGCCAGCACCTGTAGCTAGGGACATCAACTATTACAAGTCACTCATTCAGCAACATGGAGGAGAAAGGCAAGAAGCATTACCGCCACAGTTTAGCAACAACAACAACCGAAACAACCAACAATTAGGTTCAGTTCAAGAATCACAAAATAGCTATAATTCAAGAGATTCAAAACCTAAGATAATGAAGCCTTGCATCTATTATAATAGTTCAAGAGGATGTCGGCATGGCGCGAATTGTGCATATTTGCATGATGCATCCCCTCAACAGAGGGGGGTGGGTAGCTTGCCAGAGGTTCAAAGTTCAAAGAGAATGAAAATGGATAGGGAGATTACTGGTACATAATAATGCAGCTGGCTCTTCCATGTACATTATTTTTCTTACTCGAGGGAGGAATTGCTTGTTGCAACTCTGCCATTTTTGCCCCCTTTTTTCTTCCATTCCCTACAACGAGTCAACTTCATTAAATGTTTTACTGAATGTTTTTTTCCCCAATTACATTACAATACAGATAAGTGATAACTTTCTTCTCTTTTTCTCTTATTATGATGCATGCATGATGCCCAATACCACTAATGAAGTTCTTTTGGCTAGTTATATGATCTGGTGTTAAATAACATACATAACCCAGTGTAATTTTACAAGTGGGGTCTGGAACGGGTAGAGCATACGCATATCTTACCCCTACCTTGGGAGATATAGAGGTTGTTTCTGATGGATCTTCGACTCAAGGATAACCACAAGTTTATATACAAGCAAAATTCATAGCTAGAGAATTTTAACTGATATACACCGATGGTTCCTTTCCAAACCTGCTCTGATGTGCCTGACAAGGTAAGGGTAAAGGCTTGTGCCCACGACCCTCTTCGAACTCAACTTGTGGAATTACACTGGGATTGTTGTTGTATTCATGGATAGTTCCGTGAATTTTAACATAATTTAGTAGGTTCTCTTGCATATCTTGTGATTGATGCCACTTATTATCAATGTAATTCTCTTTTTGGTGATATGATAGCATAAACATTATTTTTAGGAAATTATGCCTAGTGTCTCCCAAAGTGTCCGGTCTTGATACTAGGTCTTGCTTTTTGTCCCCCAAAGTGTAGGGTTTTGATTTTTTGTCTCCGTTAAATAAGTTCGAACATTTGCGGTCAATTGAACAGGTGAACTGTCTTAAAACGTCATGAATGTCTGCCTCTGTCATATGGGGCAACATATCTAAGTTCTAACTTTTGCCTATAAGGAAGAACTTTTAGTCAGTTGTGCATGTTCATTGTCTTGAAATTCCATGAACGTTTGCCTTGTGGGCAAAATTTAGAACATCTACCTTGTAAGTAAGATCTATTAAGTGGGGCAAAAATCAAGACTGTCCCTTATGAAGGCCATTTTCAGAAGCCATTTTCAGAAGATTTTTTTTATGAGGAATAAAATATCAGGATCAATCCATTTTAAGGCTATTTCTGAACTTGACACATCTTTGAGGACCCTTTATCTAAAGGATATATTACTACTTGGAACCCCAAAAGAACTACACAGATGTCAAGGGAAGGTTTAAAAGATGTTTAAGATGTTACATCTCTGTTTCATTTTATGTGAATTTGTTTTATTAGCTTGACATTACAATAATATACCTAGTGTAATTTCACAAGTAGAATTTGAAGAGAGTGGTGTGTATATAAATCTTGCCCTTACCTTGTAAAAATAGAGAGGCTGTCTTCAAAAGACATTCAACTCAAATAAAATATATCAAAACAGATTTGAAGATGCAATACATTAGTGAAAAAGTCATAAAAAATGAATAATGAACTATATCGACAACAAGTAATATGCTAACTGAAGTAAAGGAAACAACGTGTAAATTGTTTATCTTGACATTGAATTTAATAATTAGAACTTGTGATGTTAAATATACCATGATCTCTGTGTGGCGTGTGCCTATAAAATCAGGTTAATTGGTGTAAAACATGAAGTTTAGAGTTAAATTGTATTAAAGTATGAAATGATTTTTCCCCTTTTTAGTTAAATAGTGTCATAAAGGAATATTCAATGTTCACACAACTACTATATAGTTTTTGATACTATAAAGGGTCGGATCTTGAGATTATAATCACGAATTCACTGTATTATAATTTCACATCCCATATGGGATAGTATATAATACCAAGACTCTTGCGATAAAATTTATATCGATATTAGCTAATATCAATATCCAAACATTAAATAAATATAAAACCTAAATTTCAAACCGGAATTAGGTAACCAAACGACTCCTAAGGTATCAAACTTAAACCCAAAAAAAGATATGCTATGTGTACTCAAAATCTAAAGAAATTTGGTGATATAAATGCAACCCATTTGTTCTCAATGATTAGTCACGAACGGCAACAAAGTTCAGATATTGTTAGTTATCATTATACAGTGAATACAATCTCAACTAACATGTTAGTTGGTTTCTTTCAACTAGTAAAGAATGTAGTGTAGTGAATGTGGTTGTTCTTCCATTAATTAGAGATCTTGTACTCGAGTCCTGAATATATGAAAATATCTTTGGTTGGAGAGCATTACCCTTGTATAAACCCTACCCGAGGCGAATTCGAATTGATCGGACTCCAAAACAAATACCAGATACTGGATGGGAGATGAGAGAAAAAAAGTTGGTTTCTTTCAAGATCACCACATATATATTCCTTGATACAGACCACCACCCACCCACCCACCCCCCAACCCCAACTCCCATCCCCCAAACCCCAAAAAAATAGAAACACAATGCTATATTGTAATGTCAAAGATGGCCTACAGAAAATCCAGATGAAAGTGAAAGTAGTCTATATATGGCTGACGTGAGGCATGAGCCTAACAAATAAAATGATTGATTGACCAACATGGGTTGTGGTGTAGTGGTGGACTGCTCCACCCTTAACCAAAGGTCTCGGGTTCGAGCACTGGGAAAGGAGAAAATTTTGTTGGGAGTACCACCCTCAGAATGAGCCTTGCAGTGCGCGATCCGGATCAGTTGGGCTCCAATGCGGATACCGAACACCGAGTGGAAAATCAAAAAAAAATTAAAAAATGATTGATAGTTGTTTGGGATTTGGTAAATAATGCATCTTTTGGCATGACGCACTACTGACTACCTTACTTCAAATTAAAAAGAAGTTGAAAAATAACTTAGATTTTGGGAAAAAGTGTTTTCAAACCGTGAACCAAAAGTATCTAATATAAGAATATTTTATCAAGTGTTTAAGTTCTCAATTGAAATAAATCGTAGTTAAGTGTCTAAATGAAATTAGCTCAAATCCAAAAACTTATCGATGTATTAAACCAAATATATAATCATTGTTATGAAGTTTAAATATAAGGATAGTGATTAGTATTTTTCAATTATATAGGGAAAAAAATACTAGTTAATCTCTCAAATCTCAATGATCTGAGAATTAAAAAGAGCCCATCTTTTTTTTTTTTTTTTTGGTTTTTAATACTCTGACAGGATCTTTAGCAAGTAAGCAAGTAGTCTTTGTTCTTCTATTCAATTGTTTGGTTCTCAAAGATTTCAAATTTGAACTTTTTGACACTTCTTGTGAGTTTACTCCATTATTTATGGTTCACCTGAATTCATAATCTCCCTGTAAAATTAGATATTTAATTTACGTATATATTTTAAAAAATTAATTTAATATCATTTGTTAGTCCTCATGCTCTAATAAGGTTAAATGATGTACATAATTGAATATTAAAAAATTATATAAAGAATAGGAATCAATTCTTTACTTTTAACGTTATCTTTTTCTTTCGTAATAAACTTATATTCTAGAAATTCTAAATCCGTCTTCGATTATAACGTCCCGTCCCATGCCTAGGTAAAGATATATTCAGAGCAGTGAAGTCTCAACAAATGGGCTACCTGGGGAATAAGTAACCTTTTTTTTTTTTTTTGCAGTAATCATATTATAATAATGTTTCACTTACGTAAACAAAAGATAATCAATCTAATTAATTTGAGTGCATATTTAACTATATCTGTAAAATTGAATAATTTAAAACAATAAATATTTATCTAAGTAAAAAGGTGTTGAACTATCGCTTTTTTTCTTTCTAATCTAAATTAGTTCAACTTACATAAATGTACTATGTGGTAGGATATATATAGCGGTGATTAAAACCACAAATTTTACTAAAGATATTCAAGATTTAATATTTATATATGAAT
This sequence comes from Capsicum rhomboideum, assembly GCA_031232105.1. Taxonomy (NCBI): domain Eukaryota; kingdom Viridiplantae; phylum Streptophyta; class Magnoliopsida; order Solanales; family Solanaceae; genus Capsicum; species Capsicum rhomboideum. Next base: position 8,414,607 of record CP124714.1, on the reverse strand, counting down.
AAATATAATATTTAGCTTATATTTATAGCATAATATTTGATGAAAGATGTTTAACTGATCGTCCTTCTATGACTATAACATGAATCCTGATCATATATTTCGACTGATCATTCTTTGGCGATTATAGCTCCATCCTAGTAATATATTCACATAACCATTGTCAAGTTGTGTTGCTGGCTTTTGAATTTAATTTGATGAAGACAAAACACATTTTAAAATATGATTGTTAGGGTTCGTTTGGTACGTAGACTAAATTATTTCAGGATTATAGTCATGAGAGTATTTATGGACTAATTTATCCCATACGGGAGATGGTATAAAATAATCTCATACTGGATGGAATAAGGTGAGATATCTCAAGACTACGTTTGATATTAGATTTATACCATGTTTGGTTGATGGTATAAATTAATCCTACGATAAATTTATACCATCAACCAACCATGGTATAAGTTTAGTATCAAACTTAATCATGAGATATCTCACCTTATCCCGCGTACCAAACAAACCCTTATAGTTTTATAGAGAAGGTGCTACTTGTTCATTCCATACACAAAATATTTCCATTTATCAACAAAACACAGAAGATTCACAAAATTAAAGGCATTTCTAGCTGTCATTTTTACAATTCATTAAGTTATTAGAAACACAATATTTTCGTCAACCCATTTTCTTAATTAAATAAATTAATGGGGATTATGATTAAATTCTGATAAGTACATTGCATCTAGGATAATTATAGGTTGTTTAAACTTCAGTTTGCATTGGTACTCTCTTTACATGGCTCTATACGTGTCAGAAAACAGTAGCTAAAAGCCTAAAACCAATACTATAATCAAAGTGCATTATATAATTTTATTTGTTTTTTAGTAAAGAAAATAAATAAATTGTGACAGTTAAGAGGCAGCCAAATGAAGATGCGATTTTCCTAATGATGAGAAATTATTCAAAAATAATAAATTACAAAAGTCATACATTAGAAATGTTGAGGTTCTATGAGCTAGTTGTATGAATGTGTGTACACACAAATACACAATAATAAAAATGGCATTCCGGTGCATTGAAGATCTAGTTATGGACAGAGTAAACACTAAACACAATAATAACATATATATGCAGTGAAATTTTACCAATAAAGTCTAAGGAGGATAAAATGTATGTAGACCTTATTTTTATCTTAATGGAATAAAGAGACCGTTTTCGATAAAGTACCCTCAACTAAAAAAAAATGAAAATCAAAGCATGAACGAAATAAAAATAGCGATAGCAAAATAACAGGATACACAAAATAAAAGAAGCAACACGTAATAATACACATAAGCCTTAAATTATTTTCTTCGTCAATGTTAGACTTTAGAAAGAATATATTGACTTCATCTTTTGTACTACTGGTCTTCTATTCACACCGAGAAAGTTCAATTTTTATTTATGATGCTTAGTAGAAATATAATATAATCCCCAAATATGACTGAGAAATTTCAAGTTTTGTAGGATTGATCTAAAATAATCTAAAAATATTATTCTTATTATGACATGATATCATTTACTTTAGCTTAAATTATAATCCATATAATTTTTTTCAAAAGGTTTCAAAAAATAATGTTACATATAGGGCTTTTTTTTTCAACAACTAATATAGAACTTTATCGGCATATGCAATAATTTCTCCCTCTCGAACTAAATTTCACACATAACACATTATCTTATGGGCGTGTTTAAAGATTAATTGTGTATCAGTGTCACTTATATTGAGCAAGTACATATGGCCAGGAAAAGCCCACTGATTTCTCTTTTTGTGTTTACTTCTTCAAAGTTATAGATAAAGATGGTAAATCAGCCTGTAAAAGGACAAAGACAATTAATTAGGCCTCACGCTATCACTTTGTCATCTCCATACTTGACTCTAATACCAGTAATTGGGCTAACACAACCCAACTTTTATCATGATATGATATTGGTGTCTTAGATCAAACCGTTACCTTTTTTTTTTAAAACAAGTCTCATACCATCAAGATGACAAGAATATTATACACTTTATATTTTTAGTATATATATGTTTTAACTACCGATATGAAATTTTATTTTTAGACGCAAAAAGTATATATAGGTCCATCGTTCATAAGCTAATTTTCAATTAGAATCGGAACTTCTCAAGTTACACACTTGTTTGCGTGATTAACGCTAAAAGAAATTTTTCTATCTGGTCCAAGCTGGCTTACTAGCTAGTTGACCTGAATAATCATTATATTTTGCATGAAAGTTCCAATCTTATAAGACTATAGTTTTAACTTTTAAAGGAGCCATGAATAAAATAGTACTCCAAGAAAAAAAACATTAAAATTGAACAAGGAAAATTTCTTCTAATATCTTTTGATATAACGAATTCAACTAGAACATTTCTTTTCAATCGAGGGTCTATCGAAATTATCTCTTTTTCTCATAAAATTAAGAATAAAGTCTAAAGTCTGCATATATTTTATCATGTTTAGATTCTATATATTTATGAGATTATACGAAATATGCAAATGTTGTTGTTGAATTCGACAAGAAATGCACCTAAGGATGTGCTTTAGTGGTCAGTGAAATGAGTGAGAATCATGAAGTCTCAGTTTCAAATTCCAACAAAGACAAAAATACTAGATGATTTCTTCCCATTTATTCCAGCCTTGGTGAAGATGAGAAGTGAAAGGTATTTCATGAAATTTGTCGAGATACGCACAAACTGTCCCAAACACCACAATTATTTTTTTTAAAAAAAAATCGACAAGAAATTAGTGAAGATTCTGTTGTCGTACGTGGGGAGAATATAGGAAAAGAAAATGATGAAATCATGTGCTGGAACTGCAGAAATGCCTGAAAACTGGATTTATAGGTGCACCAGAAAGAGAATGTACCTACCTCAATTCATTATAAATTAATACTCTCTTTGTTTTAATTTTTGTGACACCATTTTTTTTTAATTGATCACAAAAAATATGACATATTATTTTTATTTGATACATACTTAATAATATTACCAACATTTCACTCCTGTTGAACCACTTATTTGATAAAAAATCCACTAAAGATGTATTTTTTTTCATTTATTTTAAGAATAGTTTTAAAACATTATAATGTCTTCTCATATTTCTTAAATTCTATCTATAGTCAAACTACATCAAATAAATTAAAACGAAAAAGTATTTTTCTGCCTTTTAAACCGACAGCTTGAATAGACACGGATTGGGTAAAGAACTTTTCAGTTATTAAATAGTATATTTTAATATATTTAGCGGATAACTAAACTTATATTTAAAGCAGAGCACAAATTTACAAGTCAAAATTGAATAAAATTATAATGAACAACAAATATGAACTTATAACTCTAAAATCACAATGAATAAATACTAAAAAACCTTAAAATTGAGCCCATAAAACTTAAATTCTGAGTTCGCCTTTTTTTTTTCTCCTACCCAAAAACTAAATTGATTAGTACAGATAGAGTTGCACTAAAATGTACCACCTCCTCCATGATACTGCTACTTTTTTCCTTTCTGAACATTAATTAACTAATTTTATTTTTATAATAATAATAATAAATTACTATATCAAAGTTAGCTTAAATTAAAGTACCTTTATAGATGAACCCGTCATTTTGGACGGCTAGATAGAATCAGTATTTGTGTTTATCTATCTATCTAGCTAGCTAATTAAGCCTAATTACTACATATTTCTCAATAAATTGATTGAAAAAAATTACTACTAATATAATTTGGTGAATACTTTAGTATCTAATAGGAGGATTTTAAAACTATTTTATTCTTCATTGGTAGTAACTTCCTAATTTAAGTAATTTTAGTTTTCAAAAATAATAACTATCAAGGGTAAAATGGAAAATAATAATTAATTTTATCTTGAACCTTTAAAATGATAAATAATTCAAGACAATCATTTTTAAAAATCCCGACAGATAATTTGAGACGAAGGGAAGGGAGTATTATTTTTGGATACCTCATTACTAAGAAACCCATATATGAATCTTCTCATTTAATTTTGGCCTATTAACTATGGCACAGTTTCTTCTTATATTAAACAAATAAAATTATAATGCATTTCCATTATTTTGAAGATTGATTTGATTAGAGGCTAAAGCTGGCTATGCTAACGTAATTAATTAAGTGCTTCTTAGTTCTTATTAATGAATTAATTAACATGAAATTAAGATAATGAGACCTCTTAATTAGTACTAGAGTAACATGTGCATTACAAACATCATACTTTGCCTAGATTCAAAGCACTTCTTAAGTTAATCAAAGTCCCTTTTATTTAATTAAGGGCCTAAATATCGACAAAATGTCTTTCATTTGTTTGAAATAAAATTAATGAATTAAATTTGTTTAATTTTTATGAATATGTATCATCTATGAAGTTTTTGGACATTAGTCCAATTAGAACACAGCACCATAAATCATTAATTAGGTGATCTTCTACAATATATAATCCACGCATGCATGCATGATTTCATTGTTATATTTTTATCAGAAAAAATTATGCATGCGCGAATTTAAAATTCAGAAGTTCATGACTTTGTCAAAAGATCAAATGAAAATAATTAAGAATGTAAATGAAGAGAGAATTAAAGAGATAGAGAAGAACCAATTAATCATACAGTTGAGCTAATAGATTACTCCCTCCATCCCGTTTTAGTTGGCCACCTTACTATAATTACATGTCTCAAATTATTTGTCCACTTACTAAATCAAGATAAAATTAATTAAAAAATTTCTATTTTACCCCTACAATTATATTCTTTGGAAGCCTAAACAAATTAATGTAAACAAATTTTTCATAAATGATCTTCATATCCATCAATGTGAATGAAGGGTAAATTAATAAAATTAACTATCTATTTATGATTAATATAAAAAAATGACCAATTAAAATGGAACGGAGGGAGTAATATCTAAAAGTTGATTAGAGAGGCTGTGATTAAAGAGAAAAACATATATTGGCAGCTAGCTGAGGAATGCTAATTAACAAAATGAAAAAACAAAATGAAAGCAAAAGCATCTTGGCACATGGGTCGTGGTCATATTTGGAGAACCCAATTTTAATTTTTTTTAACATTCCTTAAACAAATGAGAAACATTTTTCATTTTTTTATTTTTATATGTAACTGAAAATGTAATATTATGTAGGCGTTTTGGTCATGAAAATTAAAATGGAGTTAGAGTTGAAGTTGTGTTTAGTCATAAGTATAAATTGGAGCTATTTTTAATTTTTTATGAGTAAATTAGAGTGAAAACAAATACGTTTCCAAAATTTGAATTCCGGAATTTTTCAAAATTCTATGGCCAAACACGTTTTCCAAATTTTAACTCAAGAAAAAAGCAAATATTTTTCATGGTCAAACGCCCCATAGGGGTTCAAGAGCTGCTTAGGATGATCTTTTTTTTTTTTTTGAATTATATACAACGTTTTTATGAGCTTTGATTAGAGCTTGTGCTAAAACTGCTGGTAGGTAATTCTGTATGTGTAAATAATTTTGTAGGTACAAATGTCAGTGTTTAATACTAATGCAAAGTGAGTTCAAGTTATGTAAGCCTTTTTAAACCATGTGATTTTTAATCTTGACAATAAGATAGGTAGGTTATTTAATTTGTTAACCTGACGGTGACGGTGTATATAATTTTAACATATTCAAAATTGGACTAAGAAAACCAAAATTGTTAAAATTTGCTATTTACCAGTTTTTTAAATTAATATCTAAATATTTTTGTAGTCAAATCCATATCAAAATAAGTTTCCTTATTCTTAACAAATTAGGTTTTGCATTTTATATATCTATCTATCTTTCCCTTCTTACCCTTGAACCCCCTTCTTTCTCCAACACTTCCAAACGTTAAAAAAAACTTCGTATCGAAAAACAATGTCACCCTGCAGCAAATTCCACCACTTGCTACAACGCTGGAGGAAGAAGGCCACCACATTAACGTCCCGTCGCCGCGCACCGATCGACGTGCCATCGGGTCACGTAGCAGTCACGGTAGGCGCAACTTGCAAGCGATATGTTGTTCGTGTCACGTACTTGAACCATCCAATATTCAAGAAATTGTTGTCACAAGTAGAAGAGGAGTATGGTTTTGATAATTCTGGTCCATTAGATATTCCTAATTGTGATGAGTCTTTTTTTGAAGAGTTGCTACGTTACTTGGCTCGATTCGACTCCGCTAACAACAATAATAATGTGGCATCATCGATCAAGAAATATTATGAAGATTTTCGAAGAAATTGTCACATGGATATTCGAAAGAATCTTGATTTTTGGGGTGATTCTAGACCCCTTTTGAATTGTGTATCGGACAAGTCCGTATGGTAATCCACGAGAGAGACGGATCAAGATTTTAAGTCAGTGGATAGAGATACCTATTGTAACAATATAGGTATAGTTATAGTAAAAATACTCTTTCTTTTTTTTTTCCCCAAAATTTCTCAATTATGTATATTAAGTTCTGAGTTACACACAAGTGATTCTATTTTGAGAATGTCCAGATGGCAAGAAAGTGGACAGGTTGATTAATGTTATAGGAATATCGATTTTTGATGATATATATATTTCAATGGAAAATTGTAGAGGAATTAATTAGAATTAGAAGAAGATAATGTTTGTCCATTAATTATCTGTTGTACATATGTTTTTGAGATGAAACGTGAAATATGATACAATGAGTTTTTGTTCTTCAAATCAAGTTTAGTTTTAGTTTTCTACGAGACAGAAAAATTACCTTTTTAAGTCTTCAAAGTTATGGTCTAACATAATACTTCTTTAATGAACTAAGAAACAGAATCTGTTGTGCCTTGTTAAATCGTGTAGTCATAAACGTGAAAACTATATCACATAATGAATGACTGTGAGACTCGAACACAAAACCTCTATTTGCTCTGACATCATATTATATTGTGTGATGTACCAGCATCTCATCAAAATATTTAAGTTATTAAAGAGAACACAATTTTAGTGACTCAATTATATTCTCAATGTGCCTTTGCTATCAACTACTCTTTGTGTTTCGTTTTAAGTCTCTTAATTTGATTGGGTACAGAATTTAAGAGGATTAGTCAAACTTTTGAATTACGTGGTCTTGCACTAATAATACAAATATAATGTACCTTTATTGAATCTTGTTAACTTAAACATGTCGTGTGAGATAAAAGTTTACTAAATATAGAAAAATTAATTAATGACATTATTATTTATAAAAAAAAAAAAACTAAAAAGGTAAAACACGTAAATTGATCGAAATATAGAAAAATTAAAATTATTGGCAACAATGATAAGTGCATGATCCTAACACACAACAAAACTCAATAGTAGCTTCTCTGACCCAGCAACCAGCAGCTGCATTCTATTGAAATTAGAGCTAAAAGAATCTTTTTCTACAAATAAATTCTTATAGTCAAAGATTACATATCCAACAATGATTGAATCAGTTCAATTCAATGAACATTCTCAAGTTCTTGGTCACTCCACTTAACCATAAATCATTGATTAGGTATGACTTATGAGTACTACATGCATGCATGATTTTTTTTTTATAACTGTGGTGTTCGGTCCAGATTTTGTGCACCTCGATTAATTTCATGGGATATCTGACATCTCCCACCAGCAACAGATATCAGGTAGCTCTATCTATCCATGGATCCACCAAGGCTAGGATAGAACGGAAAGAAAGCACCTAATGTTTTTTTCTCTGCTAAAATTTAAACTTGAGACCTCATGGTTCTCACCCACTTCATTGACCACTTGGTCACACCCTTGGGTAAGCATGCATGATTTTCATAATGCAAATGTTATTAATTTGTATTTTTTCTAATAGGAAAACCATGTGAGCACCTGTTTAATTACGATTTCAAAACAACCGATCGAGTGTATAAATATAAATATATACCAAGATTTATATATGGATTTTGTTCTTATCTTATGTCTAATCCTTGTTTTGGATCATATTAGCAAGATAATTAGTCTGGAGATTTAGACATGTGGATTTGCATAAGCCAAAATTGTATGTTACCGAAATTGCAAGCACATTTCAGAGGAAGAAATATAATACTATGTAATTTTTTCTCTGAACATTTTATTTGTTATAGTTAATACTTAATAAAAGTGCTTAATGTAAATTATAACGAGTTGAACTTTAATAATTAAAAAAAGATGGTGAATGCAATGATAATGTGATGTGACAACTAGCTTCATGGTGATTGTGAAATAAAATATGAGTTTAAAATGTATGTGAGATTTATTGTAACGGATAATGTGACAACATGGCCTATGGGTGTAAGAATTCCTCACACAGATTGATACATACAACTTAAATTCATAAAATATATTTGTGTAGTTGATTATATTAGCGTTAAGTTAGCCAATAAAATATATGTTTTCTTCGATTTGGAGTTAAAGGGGACATATGTTACCTTAGTACCAATATTAATACCCTAGAGCTTTGATATCATTGTTTGCCTTGTTACTTCTGTCTAAGTTTTCCTTATCTTCGTACCAATTTTGCGAATCCATTTCCACAAATATATATATTTGTTATCACAAATCGGCATTGAGAAAAGATGTAGGATTAATAGAAATCAGTAAATGTGTAGGTAGTTTGGTGGTTTATTTAATTTGCAGAAAATAATAGACATTATCATTGAACGATGTTGACAAACGATTTGGATTGGACTCTCTTCTGAGCATATTGCACGAGCCAGGGCACTAATTTTAGTTTTCCACTGACCCTTCTTGACCAATCGATCACTTCCTTAATGATTTTTTTTGGTTATTCATCCGGTATTTTTGTATTGGAGCTAAGCTAAATTTAAATTTGGATTCGCAGTCCAGAAGTCTTACATTTGGAGGTTAAACGCTCAAAAGAAAGTAATTTCATACTCAGAATTTGAACTACAAATCTTTAATTAAAGATGAAGAAGTACTAATTAATCCATACAAATAACCCTGATAAGTCTTCTATGACATTTGTATTAACTCATTGGCAGCTAGCTGAGGAAGGTTAAAAGGTATGAAAGCAATTAAAGGCATCTTTGCACATGCGTGGTGGTCAGATATGGAGGACCCCTAAATTTTTTAACATTCCTTAAACAAATGCTAAACATTTTTCGTTATGTTGTTCTTATATAAAACTTAAAATGTAATATTAGGGGTATAAAAATTAGATGCATCTTCATACAGGATAGAGGCCCAACTACCGCCGCAGAATAAAAGAGCAACTTATGTTGATCTAACCATTTCTTCCCCAATGTCGTCTTTTTTAAGGGATAAAAAAGAAGACACTTTAGTGCAATGTTGTCCCCAAGCTCCTGCTATATGCGCGATTTGGAGAAGGGTCAAACTATAAGGAATGAGCATAGAAACACGAGGAAATTGTCAATTACACGGGTTGTATGACCCTTTTAAATTTATTTTTGACATGTGGGACTGTTAATCTTGAAAATAAGGTAGGTTAATTATCTGCTATAAGAAAAATTAAACGATTGATATAAAATATTCTTAAATTAATGATGTACATAACTTAAAATTCATTCAAAACCTAGAGTAAGGAAACCAATATTATTTAAGATTTACTATTTACAACTTTTAAAAATAAATATCTAAATAGCGTTCGTAGTCGAATCCATATCAAAATATGTTTCCCAAGTCTTAACAAATTAGGTTTTGCACTATATGGCACGTATGACACACCCACTCAAACTCTTATAAATAGCTGCCCCTTCCCCACTAAACAAAACCTACTTTCTCATCCAACACCAAACTTTAGAAGAAAAAAAAAACCTTAGTAGAGCAAAACAATGTCACCCTGCATCAAAATCCTCCGCCAAATGCTACAACACTGGAGGAAGAAGGCAGCCACAACGTCCCGTCGTCACGTCCCGATCGACGTGCCATTGGGTCATATAGCCATCACAATAGGCGCCAATTGCAAAAGATATGTTGTCCGTGCCACTTACTTAAACCATCCAATGTTCAAGAAATTGTTGTCACAAGCAGAGGAGGAGTATGGTTTTACTAACTCTGGTCCATTAGCTATTCCTTGTGATGAGTTGTTATTTGAAGAGTTACTTAGTCACTTGGCTCAATTCGGTTCGCCTAACAACAATTGTCACATGGATATTCGAAAGAATCTTGATTTTTGGGGTGATTCTAGACCCCTTTTACATAATAAATTCGTATGGTAATCCACGAGAGACAACATCAAGATCTTAAGTCGATGTCCGATGGATACATACAATTTTAGTACAAAGAGGTAATTTTTTTCTCATCAATTATATATATTAAGTTCGAGTGGAACGTAACACAAGTGGATCTGTCCAGTTTATGTTACGAGAATGTGATTGGAGATGGCAAGAAAGTGGACGAGTTGATTAGCCACAGAGTCGTCCCAGATTTTGAATAAAGAGTGAAATTCAAGAACAAAGAGACCTATAGAAATTGCAATGTGAACCAAAGGGAAAGAAGAAAGAGACAAGCAATGATTAATGTTGTACTTAATTTTTTTCTTCATAAAGATTGATTTTTGATGATATATTAATGGAAAATTGTAGAGAAATTAATTAGAAGCATGTGTATATAAATATTAATATATACCAAGATTTATCTATTGATTTTGTTCTTATCTTATGTCTAATTCTTGTTTTGGATCATATTAGCAAGATAATTAGTTTGGAGTTTCAGACATGTGGAGTTGCACCTGCAGAATTTGCATACGCCAAAATTGTATGTTATGGAAATTGCAAGCACATCTCAGAAGAAGAAATATATTATTTTTTTCTCTGAACATTTTATTAATTTGTTGAAGTTGATAAAAATGTTTAATAATTAAAAAAAAAGATGGTTAATGAAGTGATAATGTGACAACAAGCATCATGGTGATTGTGAAATAAAATATTAGTTTAAAATATGATATTTATAGTTTCGAAATTAAAATAAGTTATCTGCTATAAGGGGTAATGTGACAACATGGGGTAAGAAATCTCACATACACTGACGATATATGTAATAAACTCATAAAATATATTTGCGTGGTTGATTATATTAGGGCAAATTAGCCAATAAATTAAGTATATGTTTTCTTTGAATTTGGAGTTAAACGGGACATATGTCATAAGTTACCTTATTATCAATATAAATATAATCTATAGCTTTGATATCATTGTTTGCCTTATCTTCGCACCAATTTTCCATAATCCATTTCGATATCTATATAAAAAAAAGTAGCTATCATTTCTCAAGCAAAATCAAAATTTTGTTATCACAAATCAGCATTGAGAAAAGATATAGAATTAATAGAAATTATATGTGTATGTTGGTGGTGGGAAATAGACTTAATTCAGGAAATAATTGTAGGTGGTTTGGTGGTTTATTTAATTTGCAGAAAATTATTATTATTGAACTATGTTGATAAACGATTTGGATTGGACTCTCATCTGAGCGCATGCACAAGCTAGGGACCTAATTTTAGTTTTCCACTAACCCTTCTTGACCAATCAATCACTTCCTTTATGATTTTTTTTTTTTGTTATACATCATGTATTTTGATATTGGAGTTCGACTAAATTCAAATTCCGATTTCGCAATCAAGAAGTCATACATTGGAGGTCAAACGCTCCTTGAAAAAGGTACCTCCATACTTGACTCGAACCCCAAATCTTTGATTAAAGAAAGGAGTATTTACCATCCAATAGTAACCCTACTAAGTTTTGTATGACATTTTATTAATTCATTGGCAGCTAGCTGAGGAAGGTTAAAAAAAAATATGAAAGCAATTAAAGGCATCTTGGCACATGGGTGGTGGTCAGATATGGAGGACCCTTAATTTTTTTTAACACTCCTTAAACTAATGCTAAACATTTTTCGTTGTGTTGTTCTTATATGAAATTAAAATGAAAAATTAGGGGGTTATAGAAGCATCTTCGTACAGGCCCAACTACCGCCGCACAATAAAAGAGAACTTATGTTGATCAAACTTTTTTCTTCTTTGGTGTTGTCTTTAAGGGATAAAAAAGACAGTTCAGTGCACTAAAGCTTTGTTAGATGTGGGGTTCGAATAGAATCGAACAAGACTGAATAAAACACATAAACACAATGAAATTGTCAATAACATGGGTCGTATCACCCTTTTGAATTTGTTTTTGACACACAAGACTTTTAATCTTGAGAATAAGATAGGCTAATGATGTGCTACAACATAAATAAATTATTTGATGATATAAGATATTCTTACACTGACGATGTATATAACTTATACTAACTCACAAACTAGAGTAAGGAAACTAATATTGTTTAGGATTTACTATTTACAATATTTTAAAATTAACATCAAAATAGGTTAATGCAACAAGGGTACGGTGTGGTCGAACGGTCAATGAAGTGATTAAGAGTCATATTATCTTTGATTCAAATTTCATTGGAGACAAAAATAAGAGGTGAAATTTTTCCATCTTTCCTAGCCTCTATGACTGGTGGGAAATAGACTTTGCACTATATGGCACGTATGGAGTATGGACCTACCAACTCTAAACTCTCTCTATATATCTGCCCATTCCACACTGAACAAATCCCCCTGCTTTCTCATCCAACACCAAACTTTAGAAAAAACACTTTGTATAGAAAAAATAATGTCAGACTGCAGCAAGATCCGCCACATTGTAGCGCTGCGCCAAATGCTACAACGCTGGAGGAAGAAGGCAGCCACAACGTCCCGTCGCCGCGTCCCGACCGACGTGCCATCGGGTCATATAGCCATCACAGTAGGCGCCAATTGCAAGAGATATGTTGTCCGTGCCACTTATTTGAACCATCCAATGTTCAAGAAATTGTTGTCACAAGCAGAGGAAGAGTATGGTTTTACTAACTCTGGTCCATTAGCTATTCCTTGTGATGAGTCTTTTTTTGAAGAGTTGCTACGTTACTTGGCTCGACTCGATTCCTCTAACAAAAAGACATCATTGTTTGTGAACTTTGAAGATTTTCAAAAATATTGTCACATGGATGTTCGAAGTAATCTTGATTTTTGGGGTGATTCTATACCCCTTTTGCATAATAAGTCCGTATGGTAATCCACTGAGAGACAGACCAAGATTTTAAGTCAATCGATACAGACTACAGACACCTATATATTGTGACAATAGGTAAAGTTTTAGTACAAAAAGGCAATTTTTTTTCTCAGAATTTTGTCAATTATATATATATTGAGTTCGAGTGCAACACAAGTGGATCTGTCCAGATGCACAAGGTAAATTATGTTATGGGAATGTGATTGGAGATGGCAAGAAAGTGGACGAGTTGATTAGCCACAGAGTCGTCCCAGATTTTGAATAAGAGAGAAATTCAAGAACACAAAGACCTATAGAAATTGCAATGACCAATGTTGTACTTAATTTTTTTTCTTCCTAAAGATTGATTTTTGATGATATATTAATGAAAAATTGTAGAGAAATTAATTAGAAGCATGTGTTGTCCATTATTTGCTGTACATCATAACTATACATGGATTTTGGATGAAATATGGAATATGATATGATGAGTTTTAATTTGTTGTTTGTATAGTGGATGAATAGTTAGAGTAGTGAGGAAGGCGCTCAATGTTGTGGAAAGCCATAATTGACAGCAACCCACGCCAAATTTATGGGCTCTCGTACTATGTGTCCTGTTAAGTCCTCTTTTAAGACTAGAGAGGTATCAATATTTTATTTACTTCATTAGTAGATTTCAATTAGTGTCGATTCTATCAACAATATATCTGATCTAGTCCCGTAAGTGGGATATGAAAAGGATAAGATGTACGTAGATCTTACCTACCTTCATGGGGTGTTATATGTGTATGTATGCATATTATAAAATACTGCGAATAGATGCAGCTAGCTTTTCAAACTTTAAAACATTTTACCTTCCTCATATTTGTGGCCTTTGTTTGCCAAAAAATTTGCATATTTGCTCCAATCCTCTCCATATATGTATAATAGAGTAGTTGTTTTGGTGATTTTCGTCAAGACAACGAATACTTACTATCTTCAATAATAGTCCTAAGAGGGTAATCGGTCATTCTTCAATAAGCTTGATAGCAAGTAGGCAGTATGTTTTCATATGTATTCATATGTATATAGTTTTTTGTATCTCTTTTTTTTTTTGTTTCCACTTTAAACCTTAGTTGATGCTTCATAGCTCGATAGTGAGGCTTGAAGTAAGTTTTACCTAACCTGAATAACCCATTATCCACTTTGCTTATTCGTCTTTAAAAATCCAATATAAGTCTGAATCCTGACATTGTAATATTGAATTTAATTTTTCCTACACAGTAAGGAGACCAAGCTACTACTTTGACTTGTTTAGAATTAGGGATTTGTAGGTTCTATAGGTAAAAATGTCTTCTCAATCAAGCCTTTTTTCGATCTTACTGTATATATATATACCATATACTTGAAATTATAAGAATAACGGTAGTCAAATATTGGACAGCCCGATGCACTAAAGTTTTCACTATGCGCGGGGTTCAGAAAAGAATCGAACTACAAGGGTCAAAGATTGTCATATTATTTATATATAATACCATCGTATCAAGCAATTCACGCAACAAATTGACATTAATAACATCAGTCTTAATCTATGAAATGAACTTGACATTTGAATAATACCTTATCCTATATGTTGTCAATCATACATGAAGTTAATTCAAACTTGTTAGCTAATGGAGTTGGGTGAAGCAAAAGGAAAATAGGAACAAAGACTAGCGGGAGTTGGGGCGGGGTAGGTGCTGATTGGAATTTAATGATGAAGTTAGCTTCAAATAAAATCTTACTAGTAGTCATATTTTTGGAAAAAGGAAGAATAACGAAGCTGGCACACAGCTCACTTTTTTGGAACTTTAGACTTAAATTAAATTAATCCACAAATTTAATAGTAGTAGTACTTTAATTTAAGAATATAGTGTACTACTAGCTGGCGTTACTGGTATTTGAGCCATTGACGATTTGACCCCTTGAAAATTGAATAAATTACACAAATCTCCAAACGTCCGGGTTATTTTTATTTTTATTTTAATTAAACCAGCATCCTTTTATTTCGAATGGCAATAGTCAGGAGGACAAATGAGGGCAAGGCCCTGTTAGTTTGAGAGATTGGCATACCAATCCCTGTTATTTAAGCCTAGCTAAAACGTGCAAAAAAGAAAAGGAAAAAAAAAAGTCATCCCTGTTAGTTTGAGAGTTTATTTTCCTTTTTTAAAAAAAATGACTATTTCCATTTTTGATAACACTTTAATTCCAACTTGCTACATGACATGTTTAAGATCACAAGATTAAAGGTCATTTTGGTACATTTGACATAATTTTAATTTAAAACTACAAGATTCAAAAGTCTTTTTTATTTTTCTAAAACTTCATATCAAATCAAAACATGTCATTCTTTTTTAAACGGTGGGAGTAATATTTGATTTAGCTCTAGAATTGACTGAATAGGCACAAATTGTCAAAGAAATCAGGATTGAAGAAGTTCTACATTATGTTGTGTTCTCAATATTTTTAGCCCCAATTGTGTTAATATGCGAGTTAGGCCCAATCTTTGATTGTGTAGTAAGAGTACCAAATTAGACATGATTTGGGTTTCTAGCCACTTGGGAGGAATTGATAAAATAGCCAGTTGACATCTACTACTATCAAATATTAACATTATATATATATATTTTAAAAGCTATTAATATTTAGTGATTTTTTAACATTATAGTTTTTTGGGACAAAGCTATTCTCAATCAAAACACACAACAACTCCGGCAAATAACGCCGATAAAATCTAACTATTCATAGGGTTTAAACATTAGTTTGGAGTTATAAAATCGGTGAGCGATAAATGAGATTCAAAACTAACAAAAAAAGAAAAAAATGTCAATATTTTTTATTGTTTTTAAAAATGACGTGTCAAGTAAAAAACAAACAAATGAATTAAAATTAGAAAAAATATCTTTTTGAGACTAACTAAAATGAAAAAACGTCAAGTTAATTGTCCTTGGGCACAGGGAGAATATTAGTACTCCCTCCGTTTCGTTTGTCTATTTTTTTTTTTGATTTCTCACGCGGTGCCCCGTACCTACATTGAGCCCCGACTAATTCGGATCGCGCATTGCAGGGCCCATTGTGGGAGTGACGCTTCCAACAGAATTTTCTCTATACCCAGGGCTCGAACCCGAGACCTCTGGTTAAGAGTGGAGTAGTTTTACCACTACACCACAACCCATGTTGGTCTTTCGTTTGTCTAGTTATGATTTGGTAATTGGTATAAAGTACAAGAAGATAAAGAATACTTTACAAGAAGATAAAGAAGACTTTTAAATCTTTTAGTCATAAAATAAAGATATATAAAATATAACAAAATATTCTTTAATTTTATGGTCTTGAACATGTATATAGAAAGTTGAAATTAAAGAATTTTCAAAAAAGTATTTATTTTTGAAGACAAACTAAAAAGAAAAATAAAACAAATAAATTAAAATGATGATATATAGTACCTCACGTCATTAGCTTGCAAACATGCGCGATGCTGCGAGCCGGACTAAGGGCTCGTTTGGTATGAGAGATAAAAGATAACTAGTACTAGATTAATTTTAAGTGATTTTATTTTATGTTTGATTGAGATAAAATTATGAGATAAATTATTTCGAAATTATAAAATTCTTTTCAGTCTACACTACAAATAAAATAACAATCTTGAAATAACTTATTCCCAATCAAAACGAGCCCTAACTGATTAATGAATTTATCTGTGGAAGCACAAAATTAAATTTATCTTTTTTAGATTTTCAATCGTCATATATTTCCAGTAGAGATATTTTCACTCAGCCGCCGTTCTACATAAACAAAAAGGACATTTTCGTCTTTTCACATCCATTCTATGCCCTAACCACTTTTCCTCCTCCAAATTCTCAAAATCCCAAGCCCGCCATTCTTCTTCTCCAATTTCTGTTACACATTAAGTAAAACATTTTTTCACTTATTCGCTCGTTGCAATGGGAGTACCAGCATTTTACAGGTGGTTAGCGGAGAAGTATCCAATGGTTATAGTTGATGTTATTGAAGAAGAAGTAGCTGTTATTGAAGGAATTAAAGTACCCGTTGATACGAGTAAAGTTAATCCGAATAATATTGAATATGATAACTTGTATTTGGATATGAATGGTATTATTCATCCCTGTTTTCATCCTGAAGATCGAGTACGTATTCTAATGCCAATCCTTTCAATTTTAGTTCTGTGTAATTATTGATGGTTGAGTTGTATTTGTTTTTAAAGTACGTAGTTTTCGTTAGGATTTGACTCGTCATGAGTGAAGGGCGAAAAACACACCTAAAGTATCAGGCGTGCGAGTTTCCTACCTGAACTATTAAAAGTGAACAATTAATAGTTGAAGTGTGTTTCGATAAATAGTTGAAGTGATAGTTCAAGTAGGAAACTCCCTCACCTGATAGTATTGAATATGATAACTTGTGTTTGGATATGAATGATATTATTCATCCCTGTTTTGATAAATAGTTAGTGATAATTCAAGTAGAAAACTCCCACACTTGATAGTATTGAATATGATAACTTGTGATTGGATATGAATGATATTATTTATCCCTGTTTTGATAAATAGTTAGTGATATTTCAAGTAGGAAACTCCCACACTATCACCTGATAGTATTGAATATGATAACTTGTGTTTGGATATGAATGATAGTATTCATCCCTGTTTTCATCCTGAAGATCGAGTACGTATTCTAATGCCAATCCTTTCAATTTTAGTTTAGTTAATTCTAGTCCTGTATGATTATTGATTTTTGAGTTGTGTTTGTGTTTTATGTTATTTTTCGTTCGAATTTGACTGTGTGTTCATGAGTGAAGTGTGGAAAATATAACTGACAGCGTGTCGATTTTTTGAGTTTCGTACCTGAACTATTAGGCACACGGATTTTCTAACTGAACTATCACCAACTATTTATCAAAAGTCAAAAAATACCTCAACTTCAACTATTAATAGTTGAGGAGTATTCGATGGTTATAGTTGATGTTGTTGAAGAACCAGCAGCTGTTATTGAAGGAATTAAAGTTCTTGTTGATACAAGTAAACCTAATTCGAATAATATTGAATATGATAACTTGTTTTTGGATATGAATGATATTATTCATCCCTGTTTTCGTCAGGAAGATCGAGTACGTATCCTAATTCCAATCCTTTCAATTTTAGTTAAGTTAATTCTAGTCTTGTATTTTTTAAGTAAGTATTTTTTGTTCGAAGTTGAATGTGTTTTCATGAGTGAAGGGTGAATAACACACCTGAAGTATATCGATTTTTTTCTTGAGTTTCATATCTAAACTATCATGTGTGCGAGATTCCTACCTGAACTATCAGGTGTGTGAGTTTCTATGATTGTTGCTTGATGAGTTGTGGTTGTGTTTGTAGTAAGTAATTTTTGTTCGAATTTGACTGTGTTCATGAGTGAAGGGTGAAAAGCACATCTAAAGTATCTCGTTTTTTTGAGTTTCGTAGCTGAACTATTAGGTTGGTAGAGAAGTATTCAATGCTTATAGTTGATGTTGTTGAAGAAGAAGCTGCTGTTATTGAAGGAATTAACGTTCCTGTTGATATGAGTAAAGTTAATCCAAATAATATTGAATATGATAACTTGTATTTGGATATGAATGGTATTATTCATCCCTATTTTCATATCCCGAAGATCGTGTACATATTCTAATGCTAATCCTTTCAATTTACAGTTAATTTGCTTGTTGAGTTGTGTGAATTCTAGTTTTTTGAGTTTCAACAACAACAACATTATACCCAGTGTATTCCCACCGGGTGGGGTCTGGGGAGGGTAAAGTGTACGCAGTCCATACCACTATCTCAGATGAAGTAGAGAGACAGTTTTATTGAGTTTCATACCTGAACAAAACACTAGAACAAAACACTAGGTGATTCTTCCCATTTGTTCTAGCCTTGGTGGACAGAGTTATCTAGTATCTGTTGCTGGTGGGAGGCAGCTGATATCTAGTGAGGTTAGTCGAAATGCGCATAAGTTGGACCAGACACCACAGTTATTAAGGAAATTTTTTTTTTTTTAATGGAGTATCTTTCTTAGATTTTCGATTGTCATGTATTTTTCACAAAGATATTTAAGGAAAGAGCATTATCGTCCTTTCACGCCCATATTCCGTGCCCTAACCACTTTTCCTCCATCTGGAAAAATCCAATCCCACCATTGTTCACATAATAGCAAAACAATTCTTCAACAAACGCTCATAGCAAAGTTTTTTTTTATTACAATGGGAGTACCAACGTTTTATCGGTGGTTAGCAGAGAAGTATCCAATGGTTATAGTTGATGTTGTTGAAGAAGCAGCAGTTGTTATTGAAGGAATTAAAGTTCCTGTTGATACGAGTAAAGTTAATCCAAATAATATTGAATATGATAACTTGTATTTGGATATGAATGGTATTATTCACCCCTGTTTTCATCTTGAAGATCGCGTACGTATTCTAATGCTCTTCCTTTCAATTTTAGTTTTGTTAATTATTGACAGTTGAGTTGTGTTTGTGTTTTAAGTAAGTAGTGAACAATTAATAGTTCAGACTTCAGACGTGTTTTGCTAAATAGTTGGTGATAGTTCCGGTAGGAAACTCTTGCATCTGATATAGTTCAGGTATGAAACTCAAACAACCAAGATACGAGTAAACCAAATCCAAATTATATTGAATATGATAGCTTGTATTTGGATATGAATGGTATTATTCATCCCTGTTTTCATCCCGAAGATCGAGTACGCATTTTAATTCCAATCCTATCAATTTAGTAGTTAATTCTAGTGCTGTATGATTTATTGATTGATGAGTTGTGTTTTTGTTTTAAGTATTAAGTAATTTTTCGTTCAAATTTGAATGTGTGTTCATGAGTGAAGGGTGAACAACACACCTAAAGTATCTGCTTTTTTGAGTTTCATATCTAAATTATCACCAATTATTTTTCAGAATACACATCAACTATTAATTGTTTGAGTTTCATACGTGTTTGTTTATTGCTTGATGAGTTATGTTTGTGATTAAAGTAAGTAGTATTCGTTCGAATTTGACTGTGTGTTTATGAGTGAAGGGTGAAAACTTAAAAACACACCTAAAGTATCTCGATTTTTTTGAGTTTCATACTTGAACTATTAGGGCTGCGAGTTTCATACCTGAACTATTATCACTAACTATTTATCAAAATATACCTCAACTATTAATTGCGCTTCACTTCAATGATGCGGTCGCATCGCTTCACTTCAATGATGCTCTATTACTATTTGGATGCTCTATTAGTTTTTTTTTCTTTTAAATTGCGCTCCACTTCAATGATGCGGTCGCATCGCTTCACACATCGCTTAATGCGTGATGTGGAACCTTGTCGCTTTTTACCGCATCACGCATCCCTGAACACTGGAGGAGTTAATGCTAATTTGGAGGTTTGGAGACAGACCCTAGAGTCTAAAGGGTTTAGGTTGAGCAGGACCAAGACGAAATATTTGGAGTGCAAGTTCAGTGAAGGGACGCAGGAAGCTGATGTGGTGGTGAAGCTCGTTACTCAGGCTCTTCAAAAGAGAGATAGTTTCAAGTAACTTGGGTCTATGATCCAGGGAAATGGGGAGATTGACGAGGATGTCACCTACCGTATTGGTGCATGATAGATGAAATGGAGGCTCACTTCTGGAGTTTTGTGTGATAAGAAGGTGCCTCTTAAATTTAAAGGGAAGTTCTACAGAGTGGTGGTTAGACCAACTATTTTATATGGGGTGGAGTGTTGGCCAGCCAAGAAATCTCACATCCAAAAGATGAACGTGGCAAAGATGAGGATGTTGTGATGGATGTGTGGGTTTATTAGGACAGATAGGATCAGAAATTAGATTATTCGAGATAAGGTGGGTGTGGCTTCTATGGTAGTCAGGATGTGAGAAGCGAGGTTGAGACGGTTTGGGCATGTGATGGGGAGGTGCCCGGATGCTCCAGTGTGGAGGTGTGAGAGGTTGGCTATAGATGGATTCAGGCGTGGTAGAGGTAGACCAGAGAAATATTGGAGGGAGGTGATTAGATATGACATAGAGCAATTACAACTTACCGAGGACATGACCTAGATGGGAAGATGTGGAGGGCGTGAATTAAGGTAGATGGGTAGTAGGTAGGAGTGCATCTATGCTAGTAGGTAGGTGTGTTTTGTCTTGTTATCCATGCTAGTTTGTTGTAGTGTCTTGGTCTTGGAGTTTTGGTGATGTTAGTTGTTTCAGGGAGGTCGTGTATGGTACTACTTTGTAGTAGGCTTATAGTTGTTATTATCTGTCGTTTATTTCTACCTAATGTTTCTTGTTCTTATATTATGTCCTTCTTCAGAATATTTTTGTCTTGAGCCAGGGGTCTTTCAAAAACAACCTCTCTACCTCACTTCTGAAGTAGTGTTATGGACTGCGTACACTTTACCCTCCCTAGACCCCACTCTGTGGGATTATACTGGGTATGTTGTTGTTGTTGTATATACCCAAACTATTAAATGTTGATGCCATTCGAACTTAATATTTTTGGAGGACGACTCATAGGAAAAGAAAAAAAATTTAATCTAGCTAGAGGATGTCACAAACACAACCCTGTGGACCTTTTACCTTTAAAGGATAGTAGAATTTTGGATGAATAATGTTTGAAAAAGATGATGAATGACATAGAAAATGAGTTATGAATGCAAATCTTAGTTATGTAATGCATTAATCTCACATCCGATAGTTTTCTTTTGGTGGAAGTTGTCCCTCTTTTACTTATTTTTAGTTGTATAAAGAAATAAGCATCTGCTTATTTGGGTATGATGATTGTATTCCACTTCATTTCGTCACCCATAGTTAGGTTCCTTGAGTGCCTTGTTATTATTTGCTTTTCGGCTTCCCCCTGATGCCTTATTTGAGCTGTAGGAATCTTTCCTGAATCCTTCTTTCTTTCTGCCATATTAAGAATGGGAAAGTTAAGATAAATAGTTGGAACATTATACTCTTTTGTTGATGAGTGACTCAATATGTTTGAGCCTTGCTTTAGGGCTTAAGTGCGCCTTTGATAACATTTCATGACCTATGTTTCTATTGGATACATGTTTGAAGGATTCTACTTTCATGGTATATATTTTGTTAGATATCTCAATCCTCTCTATTCTCTATAACATAATTTCCGATGCTTTCTAATGCAGCCTTCTCCAACCACATTCGATGAGGTGTTCCATTGCATGTTTGACTACATAGACAGACTTTTCTCAATGGTGCGTCCTCGAAAGCTGCTATATATGGCTATTGGTGGGTGACAAGGTCAAATTGTCTTTCAATTGTTGTATAGATTCTATATTTCAAAGAAAATGAGAGTATGGGTCAGATGTTTCTGGGGAAAAGGGTGGTTTGTTATTGCTTGGGAACTCAAAGAAAACTTTGGATTCATCTTGTCAAATGGAAAATGGGAAAAATTGGAATTATAAAGAGGGGACTAAAACTGCATTTTACTTCCCTCCCCAATACATAATTACCAACTTTTAAAATCCTTAGAAATTCAAATTATATTTAATTTCCTTCACCCTCCTTTATTTTCTTAATATGGGTCTTTTCTAATGTTTTGATTCCCCATTGAACAATTTCCTGTACAAAACAAATTATATGTATTATAAGCTTGATAGGTTTCTGCGCTAATTACTGACTGGATGTATTTGGTAGATGGTGTTGCACCAAGGGCAAAAATGAACCAGCAAAGATCTAGACGTTTTAGAGCAGCAAAAGATGCAGCAGATGCGGTACATGCCCTTTATATTCTTTAATGGTGATTGGTGAGTAAGAATTTATTCTCAAGTTTTATCTCATGGAATCCATTTTTTAGGCAGCCGAGGAGGAAAAGTTGCGCGAGGAATTTGAGAGGGAGGGTAGGAAGCTTCCTCCTAAACAGGCTTCCCAAGTTTTTGATTCAAATGTTATCACTCCTGGAACACAATTCATGGCTACATTGTCGATCGCTCTTCAATACTATATTCATCTTAGAATAAACCATGATCCAGGATGGAAAAAAATTAAGGTACTGTTCCTGTAAAGTTCTTGCTCTTTCAATTTAAGATTATTTGGTTTTGGTTTTGGAGGTTGGTGCAGTCGCTTTCTTTTCTGCACCTCTATATGATACTAAAGAATTTTGTGTGCTTATTTATTATTCAACTATTGTTTTGAAGGTTATACTTTCTGATGCAAATGTCCCTGGTGAAGGTGAGCATAAAATTATGTCCTATATCCGCGTACAAAGGAATCTTCCTGGTTATGATCCAAATATGCGTCATTGTCTTTATGGTTTGGTACGTCTTATCCTTTGAATTACTTGCAAATCTTTGCATGGGAATTTTCTTCCTGATTTTCATGAATGTTGTACCGGATAACTTACAATTAAGTTCTTTGGTGCTTCCACAGGATGCAGATCTAATTATGTTGGGTTTGGCTACACATGAAGTTCACTTCTCCATACTCAGAGAGGTTAGTGCTAAACTTCATTATATGGAGGGACATTTCTCATTACATATGCTAATATGTTGGTTCTAAATTTACAAATGAAATGATACATCAGTATAACAACATACCCAATGAAATCCCACAAGTGGGGTCTGGGAAGGGTAGAGTGTGCATAGACCTTACCCTTACCTCAGAGAGGTGTAGATGTTGTTTCCTAAAGACTCTCGGCTCGGGTAACACATATCAAAGAATATACAGAAGAAAGGAAGGTAAAACAAATACTAGAGGGAAGCATTACATAGCATTCACGAAAAAGGAATTGTAACAACAACAAAATAATGCGATAACCTAAGCACGAGAAGCAATTGGTAGTAACAAAAATCACAAGACAAGAAACTACCTCTCCTCTTTACATGTCCGAACCATCTCAGTTTTGCTTCCCTCATCTTGGCCACCACAGAGGCCATTCCTGCCTTGTCTTGGGTATCCTCATTCCTAATTTTGTCACTACTAGTAAGCCCCCATATCCATCATAACATACACTGATGTAGTTAAAACTTATATCTGTTTTCTATTTTGAAGTAATAATCATTTTTTTTTTAATTTTCTGATAACACAGGTATTACTTCTTTGTTTCAACCAATATTGTTTTTCCTTACAGATAATTTGGTGCACATGTTGAATGCTTTTTAATCTATTGTCATCATTGGACATTGTTTTTATGACTAATATACATATGTAGTCTGTATTTTTTCACAATAAAATTGGATTTCATTACAAACCTAGATGAAATCTTCCTACCCTAATCATTTAATTCATTCATGTCAAAAATCAGTAATTTGGAATCAGCTTGAGCAAGGTTAAAGACTACACTATAATTAAGTGCAAAGGCAACTCAGACTTGTAATGAAATAGTTAGGAAAAGTAGGACAAACTAGTCTCAAAATTTTCACTAGGACTTAAATAGTGTGTCTGACAATAGGATTGATCTGGTACTTTAACCTTAAATATTTTGTAGTGATGGTGCTTAATTGCATTATTTTTAATATACGTCTATGTTTAATTTGCGTCTTGATTTTTGTTGAATTTTGTGTCTACCTTTAGGTCGTATTTACTCCAGGCCAACAGGACAAATGTTTCCTTTGTGGTCAAATGGGTCATTTAGCTGCAAATTGCGAAGGAAAGGCAAAGCGAAAAGCAGGGGAGTTTGATGAGAAAGGAGATGCCGAGGTTGTGGCAAAGAAACCATTCCAGGTAACGTGTGAGATTTTCCTTTTTTAAGTCTACCAAAAACATTATGTCCCGATTGCTTGTGGTTTTCCCAATGTAAGTTCTCAAAATTTTCCTTTCTCTATTTGATGCATTGCAGTTCCTCAACATTTGGACTCTGCGGGAGTATCTGGAATATGATTTGAGAATTCCCAATCCTCCCTTTGTGATTGATTTGGAGCGTATTGTTGATGACTTCATATTTATGTGCTTCTTTGTTGGCAATGATTTTCTACCACATATGCCCACACTTGAGATTCGCGAGGTGTGTTTTCAATTAGAATTGGCTTATGTCTTTGTTATGACTAGCGTTTTCTCCAACTGAACTTCTCTACTAGTTTTGTATTTAAAAGTGTTATATTACTTGACATGCTTTGACGGTTTTCACGATATTTAAGGATTAATATTTCTTTGACCTTGAGAAGTTTGTATCTCAAGCTGTTGCCTGCTTTTTGTAGCCAATAATGAATTTTAAATGTGAAAAACTGAATATGGGGGAAAGACAAGGACTGATCATATATGAGTGAAAAAGTGCGGAACATTTTGTGAGGAAAAATAAGAGAGATTTTGCAAAATGCATAGCTGTCCCTGAAGAATATACTACCATAGTGCTCATGTATCTAATGCCCTTGAAGGTGAAAAAATGAAAACAGTAGGAAGTTTGCTTTCCAGTGAGATTAAAATTTATTTGATTATCAGAGGAAGTTGTGTTAACTTTTTCAGTTTCATGAAAAGCTAGCAGAGAACACTGCTTGTGTTAAATGGTGTTGTATGCATATAGAGTGGGAAAATAATGGTGGTGCTTTTGCACTCTCCTTCTAGTGAAGATGTGTCTGATTGAGAAACATTACAATGGAGTGGTATTGTATGGAGCTTCCAATTTTGCTAATGGCAAAGGTACATTAGCCCCTTGATAAGGTATTGCGGGTGCATTGTTTGGTTATGATAGGCGACCCGTCAATTATGTTTTCCCTTCTTTCAGGTAAGAAACTTGAGTTCCATAGGATTATGGCTTTTGGAGTTTCGCCTCTAAAGAAAGATTGCACATGGTCATAGCAAGCAAAATACGGTTTGAGGAAGTAAGTTGGTGTTTCCAAGGCAATCTCCTCATTGTTTGGTGTTTAGCTTATGACAATTTTCAAGACACCATCTTGAAGGTGGACAATGGAAGAAACAGCAGATATTGGATGGGTGGGTGGAGACCTTACTGGAGGGTTGATAGTTGGTTTTCTAATCTGGGATATGCAACTGAACATGATACTGTTTATGCCAATTAGGATTATGTGTGGGATTTGAGAGTTCAGAGAAATGCAATGGTTCAGTGATGGAAAGATTCAATTTGCTGTTACCAATGTTCAATGGGGACTGGATTTTACGAAACAAGCCTGATGTTCTAGTATGAGATGAAAGTGTCATGAAAGTGTCATAGGAACTTGCTTGGTCAAGTCATTCGACAGAGCAATGATAAAACGGATGCTCCTTCTGGAATAATGTGGAAAACCAAATCACCCACAAGATTAATGTTCGTCACCTGGAAAAAGTGACATAGGAAGCTATCCTCATTCGACACTAGTTACAGATAAAAGGAATGAAAATATTGATATGATTATGTTATTTGTAAAGACCAGAATGAGCTGGTCAATCATCTGTTGTTACGCTGCAAGGTGGTTACTGAAATACAATAGAGGTGTTCCTGCCGTTGTATTAGATGAATCCAATGATCCTTAAATCAATGCTTGGATTTTTTGATGCAAAGAGAGGTTGTGCTCCCTTTGTTTGTAATCCACTGTGAAGGGGTATGGGATGCACTTAGTGACCCAGTCTTTTGATGAAATACAACATGCTTCAAAACAGTTTAATCATTGAGTTGTTTAGTCTTCTTGAAGATTGATCTCCAGATAACGTGTTTTTGGTATATAATTATTATGTTTATGAATGGATTTTTTTTTTTTTTGCTGTAAGAAACCCCAAATTAGTTATCCAAGTTTGTTTGATAAATTTGTTGTAGGATAATCATTAATCATCAAGATATTTGTCCTTTTACTTATCAGGGTGCGATAAACTTGTTGATGGCTGTTTATAAGAAGGAGTTTCGGTCTTTGGGAGGGTATCTGACTGATGCAAGCAAGGTAGTTGGTTACCCCTTTGACAGTGACCCTTTAATCTGTGTATTTTCCTTTTATAGCCTTTTTACCTAGTTATTCTTGAAATTTGTTGTTAACCTTTTGATTTGCCTCTTTTACTTCTTTTTCAGCCAAACCTTGGCAGGGTAGAATCTTTTATTCAGGCGGTAGGATCATATGAAGATAAGATATTCCAAAAGAGATCTCAAATGCATCAGGTCTGCACTTGTCTGATCATTTACTGCTTTTCACCTTCCTTTTGGAAAAAAATAAAATAAAAAGGAAATTGTGGCTTTACTGATTGCTCTTTTTGGTTTCGAGTGACTTGTTTTTCTGGTAATAAAGATGACTAGTATCTTAAACATAGAAGGTTTTTATGAATGCCCTGTCCATCACAAATGAAGAAGAAAGTGGGGAAGAAAAGGATAGTGCTATTGAATTTTTTTGTCCTCTTTTTGGGTTAAAAATCCAGGGGCCAGTCTTAGTGGCAGTAATTAACTTTCAGTTATATATCACTAAATAGAGATGATGAAATCTGTTATACTTTTACTTATATTACTTGATTTTATTGCTATAAGTACACAGCATCAATGTTCTGACATTTATTCTGCAATTAACCATTCTATTTTAATCCTAATTATTTTTTAACTGGCAATTATTGTATTGGTACATTCTTCTTTTTGGGTAAAGATCATTATTCATTCTTATTGTGCCTTTCTTTCATAGGGGGTAAAAGTGCCTCTTTTGAATCTAGGCTCAACACCATCTATTGCTTGATATCCTGCATGAAAAATGGATTTTCACTATACTATTTTTGTGGTATATTCAGAGACAATCTGAAAGAATTAAGCGTGAAAAGGCACAGGCAAAAAGAGGAGACGACTTTGCACCTCAAGCTGAACCTGAATCTCTGGTTCCAGTTGCTCGATTCCATGGTTCTCGTCTTGCTTCAGGTCCTTCACCTTCTCCCTATCAACAGGGAGGAGCTTCAAAATCTTGTAGACCTGATCAGCTTGGGCAGACCACCTCTAGTCTTTCCATTCTTGACATTAAGAATGAACAGTCTGACACTTCTGATGATAAAAAGACTGCCAGTGCCCGAAGAAACAAAAGGAAAAGGGCTAACCTCCGTGCCAAAAAACTATCACGTTTGAGTTCCGAGGCCACAATAGGAGCTGCAATTGTAGAAGCTGAGAATGACCTTGAAGTATGTTTTCTTGCTTTAGTAGAGACATTTTTTATGTATTCTAACTCCAGCCATCTTTTAGAGCTAAGTTGTAGCTCATGAAATTAAATTGTCTAGGTTTGCTTATAGGAGTTGGTAGTTTTCTTTTCACTTTTTATTGACATGTACAACATGTATTGCTTATTACTGTTGTAAACAAAATATCTTTTAATCTTTTTCTATGCCATTCAGGTTTCTGAAAACAAGGAAGAATTGAAAACAAAGCTAAACAAGTTGCTTCGAGAGAAGAATGATAGTTTCAATTCAGAGAATCCTGAAGAAGACAAGGTGCGAAAATAAACATCTCCTGTCTCTCCTTGGAAGTTGTGGGTTTGATTGTCTCAGAAAATAATGTGGCATTTAAGATTATCATAGATTAATCTGATTGGTGAATTTGGATATCAGAGTCAAACTAGTGATTCTACTTGGGTTTAAGTTCAGGTCGCTAGTATGGTTGAGATGAAAATAATCTGTGTGTTTGGTGGAAAGAAGTTGAGCTGAATTGCATAGTGAGATTTTATCTTTTGGAAAATGATACTTTGTTCGACTTAGCTGTTAAGAGAGTCAAAGGAATAGAAGACTCGAGCAAAAGTTTTTAATCCAATTTCATCACTGTTAATGCTTGACAAAACTTTATCAAACCATGGGCAGCTGCACTAGTTTATTCAAGTTTGGGACTGGGATTATATAGGAGCATGCTCTATTATAGGTATGAGTTAAAGCTTGTTAGTCCAGGTTTACCCAGTGAGACCTATCAGTCAATTGTCGCTTTTATCCATCAAACTAGAAAAAACAAAAAAGTGAGACCAATCAGAGGAGTTTCTCTTGAAGACTGCTAGTTAACTAATTCTAAGCTAGAGTATAAAGTCGGAAAAAGACAAATTATCAGATCATGGATCCTGTCTGAAATTGTTACGGAAGTTGATCCGCTGATGGAAAAGGGGTTAAAAACACTGTATTAGTAGTAGTAGATGGTATGTGCCAAATCTGCTAAAGTGATCTTGCTATTAGTATTTCCTGAAAGCAAGATGAATGACACTTTTGGCCTATCGAATTTACATGAATTACTACCTTGAAATCAGTGGAGCTTCTCTTGAAGACTGCCAGTTGATTGGTTCAAAGTCACAGTATGAAGTCTGAAAAAGACAAAAAATCAGATCATGGATCCCCATAGACCTCCCCCACCCAAACCTAAAAGAGGCAATAGTGCCTCTGAATTGTTAGGAAGTTGAACCGCTGATGGGAAAAGGGTTAAAAAACGCCAAACTAGTATTTTTAGATGGTGTGTTTGTGCCAAATCTGCTTGGGTGATCTAGCTATTAGTATTTTCTGAAAACAAGATGAATGTCACTTTTGGCTTATCAAATTTCGATGAATTACTTCCTTGAAACCTCTGAGAAGGTGATGAATTTCTAGGGTGCATGGAACTGTATGTGTCTACCTTGGGAACACCTGAGACTGTGTTTGCAGATTGTCACCTTTTCTTTTAAGTTTTAAAATGTATTAGCCCCACTTCTAAACAGCCGAGGGTGGATGTTGCTTTTTTGCTTTGAGATCTTTAGCAGCTTGTGCTATTTAATTTTTTAACTAATCGTCACAATCAATTTATACTCCCTTTGGTAGTAGCTACTATTTACATGTTCATTCTGCAACACTGTTATCTGGTTTGTTTTTGTAGGTCAAATTGGGAGCGCCAGGATGGAGAGAGCGGTATTATGATGAAAAATTTTCTGCAAAAACACCGGAGGAAATGGAAGCAATACGAAAAGACGTTGTAAGTTATCTACTATTAGGTAGTTTCTTACTGGTTAAATATTTATTTTTGAGGTGGTTGGAAATTTAGAATTTTTTATCTATTCATTTACTTTTCTTGATGATTCTGCACCAAGATATAGCTGGTACATTACCTTTTTTTTTTTTTTTAATACTCTCTTATACATTTGAGAATGTTGTTTCCATACCTTATTTATTTGGGAATATTTTCCGATTGTGTTTTAGTAATGTTTTCTGAAAGTTCCTGTCTAGAGAACAAATTGTATTTGGGTGACTGCTTTTTCAAAATTGTGTTTAGAAAGTAGTGTTTAGATGTTTTCTAAAGCAAGAAACCAAAACAATAACCATTTAGCTAATAAATCAATCAGACTCCTCCCCCATAATATTAAATTTGTCTCCATTACGTAAGTGTTTTAATTAATATGCATTGGATTTGCACAAAAATTTTTATCCTAGCATTATAAAGAACTTTTCTCAAAGAGAAATCCATACTAGATTTTGTATTTTGAGAAATTGTGTAAGATGAGAGAAGTTACATAAATTTTTCGAATGCAATGATAGGGAGAGTGAAATGGTGTAAAAAATAGATAAGGATAAATTAGATGTAAAAGGAGGGTCAAAGTGATGCATTTAAAATTGTGGTCTATTGAGGATGTAAGGTTTGTTTGTTTCAAGTCTAATTCAAAATTTTTTTTATGGAAAATTACTCCAAAGACAAAAATATTAAGAAGATTTTCAGAATCATTTTTTATGGAACCATTGTAACAAAAGATTTTTCAAATCATACATCAGAAATTTCTTCAAAATAAATTATCGAAAAAATTGGAAACAACCTCTCTACCCCACAAAGGTAGGTGTATGGTCTACGTACACCCCACCCTCCCCAGACCCCACTTGTGGGACCACACTCGGTATGTTGTTGTTGCTGTGTTACCAAAAGACTATCCAAATGCACCTCCCTAGCGTAGGAGATCTGAAATGACTACAACCTTCAGCCTTTTAGGCAACAACCGCAAAAGTGAGGCTTAGGATGTTTTATGAATCTTATTGAAACTCTGAACCTTACAACAAATCTGGTCTTCTGTGTGTAGGTGATGAAGTATGTAGAAGGGCTTTGCTGGGTTATGCATTATTATTATGAAGGGGTTTGTTCCTGGCAGTGGTAAATTCTCCCTTCTGATACTGGAGGTTTTTGTGCTTTATTTCTTTCTCACCCACTTTAATGTGTGGATATATTGCCCTTAGCATACGCTATGCCTTGCATGCGTACAGTATACGTAGGACGAAGATCCCCACATGATTGATGCACCTCACTGTCAAGTTTTGCATTTACATGATCACACACATCTATCACGTTTGTTTGTGCTTGAAACTTTATCTTTCAATGTATGTGCTATTCTTGTGTTGCATTTTCTATGGAACAGTCTTCTTATTCGCATTTTCTATGGAACAGTATTTTTATTCTGCATCTAATTTTACACACTGCTTATTCTCTTCGCGCTTTGGCTTTCATTGCATAAGTTGTTCCTCTGCAGGTTTTATCCCTATCATTATGCACCATTTGCTTCTGATCTTAAGGATCTTGGCCAGATGAATATCACATTTGAACTAGGTTCTCCTTTCAAGCCATTCAATCAGTTGTTGGGGGTTTTCCCTGCTGCCAGGTTTAATTCTCTTCTTTTACAGTCTTTGAGAAACTTGTCTCTCCTATTGTAAATTTTTTTAAAAAACAGAATCTACTTGTAACGCTTGGGAATGTTGACTATTTTTTTTCTTTTTGCAGCGCTCATGCTCTACCCGAGCAGTATAGGAAATTGATGAACGACCCAAATTCACTCATTATTGATTTTTATCCTACCGGTATGATCTCTTCTTGTTTTGATAATTTACGTGTTTTCAGTAAATTGTACTCCATTGTATAGGATAACATATATCTCCTCTGTTGGTGTGAATGTCCTGCTTCTATTGCTTCTTATATCATGCTTTCTGTGCAGATTTTGAGGTGGACATGAATGGCAAGCGCTTTTCATGGCAGGTACTTATTAAGCATTTTCAGTTTTCTTCAAGAACTGGATGCATATTTTGTGTTGACTTCTTTCTGTATTGAAGGGTATTGCCAAATTGCCTTTTATTGAAGAAGGGAGGCTCCTAGCAGAGGTTGCAAAAATTGAACATTCTTTGACGGTATGATGGTTTTTGTTTCCGAGTCAGTAAGTTGTCTCTCTTAACTAGATTTTGATATGCTAAGGTAGTTATTTTCATACAGGAAGAAGAATCACGAAGAAACAGTGTGATGTTTGATATGCTTTTTGTGTCATTATCCAATCCTTTGTCTCCATGCATTTTCTCTCTTGATGATCGCTATAAGAAGCTTACAGACCAAGAACGTTCCGAAGTCAAGGAGCGGTTGGACCCAATATCTAGGTTTGTTTGCACCTTTATTTGTCTGTGCTTATGTATATCTTATTATTTTGGATTTCCCTTTTGTTTGTATATCTGTTTCTTTTTGATTGAAACTTGTTTATTTGGACGTTGAAGGACATTTAGCCAAAATGACAAAATTGATGAAGTTGGGTAGCATAGCTCATGATTGGCTGGCTGTTAGTTGGTGTTTTTGGTTGTTTGTGTGGATAAAACTGTTTTTTCAGTTTCTTGTTCAGCTCCAGTGACACTAATCTCAGTTCATCCTGTATCCTGGTTCCCCATTGTTGGGATACTGACGTTCAAGTGTTCCTTACTGATGTGTTTTTAAAGTCAGCGAACAAGAATGTTAGTTATGTTGCTTAGTGTCTGTGCTCTTATGTGGTTGCCAGAGGAACATACATAAATTGCAATAGTTGTATCTTAAATCTTCTCAGAGCTCCATACTGCAAAACTTGTGTCGTTAGGACTTTTTAAAAGTTATTCCTGATTTTGTCCTTGTGATCCGACCCTTTAATCATGATCAGCATAGATACCCTTATAATTCCTTTTTAGGCCTTGTCTTCTCATTCTCCGAGTTGGGTCATGTTTCTTCATCATGTATGAAATTAGTGGGTTGGTCTAAATCTCTTCTCCATCACGTTGCTCTGTATCTTCTTTATTATGTGATTGAATCCTGCTCTAACCGCAATAGTTGAAGTCCTAGCTGGATTCTTCTGATTCTCTCTAGGTCTACATGCAGTGGTGGGATGAATGGCTACCTATCCCTTTGCAGTGGAGATCCTTGTCCTCCGATTTTTAGATCACCTATTGAAGGGATGGAAGATATTACACAAAATCAAGTCATGTAAGAATCCAGCATTTAGCAGCAGCATCTTTATCGAATGCCATCACCACCCAATGTGGATTTTTATGTTTTGCTGATCAGCCTTTCCCCTGTTCTTGCATTTCAGATGTGCAATTTACAGACTTCCAGATACACATAAACATATTGCTCGGCCAATGGAAGGGGTTGTTTTCCCGAAAAAGGTACTTAATTCAACAGATCATATACCATGAATATATTTGTTTCTGGTGTCTTAATTTTCGGTGAAAGCAACAGTTCCACCTTTCCACATCCACGTGGTCGTTTTGAGGCAGCAGGGGGTGGGGGTGTGCCTCATTTTTATTAGAATGCGTTTCTTACCTTCCTCTACGAGTACGTGGAAAAAAGATTTCCCTCGAAGCAGTGGCTTTTGCACATTGATAAGGTCGTCTAATATAACCTATTTGGATGTAGCCTTTACATGACCTATATAGATTGAAAAAGTAGCTTGATTATGTGCCCGTGCTTAGCCAGCTTGGACAAGATAAACCATTATCAGATTCGTGTTTTATTCATACGTCATTACGTTTTACAAGTTTGTGCGTTTTTTTTAGAACTTTTCAGTATCTTCATTTTGCACGCATTTATCTCTCTCTCACCAATGTTATACTGTTTAATGCAGATGGTCACATTAGGTGATATGAAGCCTGATCCTGTACTATGGCATGAGGAGTCTAGGAAGAAACCTTGGGAAAATGGACGGTATACACCATGTTATTGATACAATGTAGTTAGTATGTCAATCTTAGTTAGTTAGGTTATACATAACTTGTGCGCATTGTTGCAGGAACCACCCCCGTGGTGCAATATCTGGTCGTCAACTTGGAGAAGTTGCACATAGACTGGTGGTTAATAGTTTGCAGAAGAAAGAAGATAGGGGTAGACATGGTGATTACAGGCGTACACAAAATGGTCAAGGACATAGTGATTATATGCAGGCCCAACCATCGTCTTATCCTGCTGCACGTGGTCCTCCCTCTCCTTCCTTTCAAACCCAGAGATACAATGTTCATGAAAATGTACGGCCTAGTTTCGGCCATTCTGCTAGAGATGCTGGACGTCACTCCAGACCTCCAGGTTTCTCGAATCTACAGCATCAGTATGACCAAAGTTTTGGGTCTCACCCGCACAAGAGTGGTGCGGGACCTGTCGCCCACGGTAGAGATTATCGTGGTCATGGACATCATACAGATGGAATGCAGCAAAATGGTGGA
Organism: Capsicum rhomboideum; assembly: GCA_031232105.1. Lineage (NCBI taxonomy): Eukaryota > Viridiplantae > Streptophyta > Magnoliopsida > Solanales > Solanaceae > Capsicum > Capsicum rhomboideum. Next base: position 8,380,179 of record CP124714.1, on the reverse strand, counting down.
CACAATTATTCCTCGTATGCTAGTCATCCTCAGCATGTGGGCCAAATACCAGTTCCACCAACTACTAATTTCCACCAGCAGGGTGGATATAACGCTTCTACAAGCTATGAACCTTACGGTGCTGGAAGCTATAACCAACGGGGTGGTGGTAGGGCCAATCATAACCAAAATGTTAAAGGACATAATCATCCACATCCTTCAGGAAATCAGTTCTCAGCTTTTTCGAGGGGAGGTAGAAGGCCACCTTCAGGGCATCGTCGATAGAGAGTCATTTTAGCCCGGACAATCTGAGGCTAAGCTTGGTCGCTGACGTAGGATTTGATAAAGGGGAAGATCCTGCAAACGACTTCTGTACTATGGGAAGCAGGTAGAAGAACAAAGAGCTGTTCCTGTCAATGATAATTTATCTGCAGGCCACTTTTTGGTGCTTGTCATAAAGGTTATGTAGTAATTGTTGTATCTTTTTCTATATTCTTTATTCTAACACTCAATGTCAGTGAGTTTCATTTGTTAGAGCAAAGCACATTATATTATTTGAAAGGTCAAACTTGGATGTATAAAGATGAAATTTCTCATCAAATAGAGTGGTTAATTTTTGTTCCTAGTGCTGTATTTGCTTAATACTTTTGTTTATTGCATTAATCAAAGAAAAGAAAACATCTTGCCTAGTCCCTACCCCTCTTAATCTCACTCTCACAGTCACCACCACAAGTGTTTGCCTTACTGAAAGTACTGTATATTTATCAGCAGAAACTTAAAAAGGCTATGTACCTACAAGAGTCACCAAACCTGATCCAGCAGCAGTCAAAACACCAGGTGATTTCTTTCCATTTGTCCAAACTTTGATGGACAGAGATACTTGGTAGATATGTATTAGAGAATTTATTACATATATTAGTCATGGTATTGTTTAATCCTTTGTTTGGTAGGATTTGCATCGTATGTGTAACTTATACATGTATTAGTTGTAAAACCTATTCAATATTATATGGTGTATTACTAATACATAGCAAACTATTGTATTAGCAATACAAAAGCTATTAATACATGAATAGGCATGGTTAAAGACATAGTCGTCCTGAATACACCAAATTAAACCGTTGATAAAAATAATCCTAGCATAACTGATACACCAAATTCAATACTATTCTTATACGCTCTATCAAACGACCCTAACACGAGTTTAAGCTACTTTGCCTTGAATATATTTCCCCTTTTACCGCGTTGAGCTATAATTTTACTAACAAGCTCTGTAATATTGGTAATTTTGACTCAAACTCTATATTTGTGCTTGAAATTCACATAATATGTATAAATAAATTATCCAGAAGCCAGTAAGTCCTTTTATTTAAAAGAATTCACATCCCATATACTCCTAATTCCTCCTTTGCCCTTCTTCTTGAATCCTAATATCTTGTCTTGCTTAGAAGAATGAGAAGAATAATTTTAGGGGTAGGTGGAGGTATGAAAAGGATATCTTATGTGATGTTTTTGAGATATTTGATTTCTATAGTACCATATCAGACAGCCTTTTCAACAACAAAGTCGATATGTCCGAGTGGTTAAGGAGACAGACTTGAAATCTGTTGGGCTTCGCCCGCGCAGGTTCGAACCCTGCTGTCGACGATTTCGTTTTTAAATTTTTTTTTTTTACCAAAATGAAAGTATATTTGTGAGATAAAACATTTGATTTCCATGCAAGTGTTGTCTTTTTCTCTTCTTTTCTTTCTTTGTGAATCCCAAATGGACAAATACACGTGAGGGACTTTTGTCTTTCTACTCATGATTTAATGCATAGTGTAATTACTGATTCTCTTTTGGGATTTAAACATTCAAAGAAATGAAGAGAGTGATGATGATGTTACACATCGTATTGAAGCAAGGTGCAAGAAATTAGAGTTCACATTCGGTGTCTTGTGCAATAAGAATGACAGATCAAATTATGTTGTAGGGGATGGAGTGTTGACCGGTTATGAACTCGTACGTGCAGAAGATAAAAGTAACGAAAGTGAGGATGCTGAGATAGATGTGTGGACATAACAAGAGAAATAAGATTAGGAACAAAGATATCAAGGATAAGGTGACCTCCATGGTAAACAAGATGAGGGAGACGAAACTGAAATGGTTTAGACATGTGAGAAGGAGATGCATAGATACCCTAGGAGAAGGTGTGAGAGGTTGAATATGGTGGGTATGAGGAGAGGTAGGTAAAAAGGTCTTGGGGAGCGATGATTAGACAGGAACATGCCACATCTAAAACTTATCGAGGACATGACCTTAGATATGTAGGAAGATATGGAGGTCAAGGCAGTGGCAGAGCCAGGAATCTGACTAAGGGTGTTCAAACTTATAAGGTAATTTTTGTTTTTCAAATGAGAGTATTTGCCACATATTTAGAATCTAACAATATGATATTTAGCTTTGCTAATTTTTTTTCTTCGTTTGTCCTCAAAGCATTATTCAAACACAAAATTTGAAATATATTATTGAATTTTCGCTGAAAATTTTAGTTGACCAAAGAAAATCGCTCAAAGGAGTCCAACAAAAAAAATCATCATGCATGCACCACTATAACGAAAGATTGGAAGGTAACAAAAGAGAATAAAAAATAAATTGAGAAGAGTGAACCAAACAACCTCTTTGGCGGCGTTTAACGATGAAAACGGTGAGGTTTTAAACAAAATCAAACACACACTAACTTTAAATACAAGTAGCAAAATTATTCTTGCTTCACGGGAGGAAATACATCAATATATTTAAAAATAATATTTTAATAAATTTAGTCAAACACTTTATATGAAAATTAATAATATATTAATAATGAGCACAAATATAAAATCTTTATTGGATTTAAAGTTTATATGGTACTATATTTTTCATAATCAAATTTCCTCATAAAGAAAATGTTTTCACTTATAAAGATATGTTAGGTAGGTTTAATTCCTAATTATATAAATAGTTAATTTATTTATGTATTTAATTTTCTTACTTTTTCCTTTTTGATTTCAATTTGGGTAACCTAAATTACTCAGTTTTGGATTCTAAAAAAGAAAAAAAACATAATTTCTAAAAGGATATGGAAAAAAACCTTTCTAATTTACCTTTTTAATGACATGTTAAGACTAATACTTATTTAGTAAGAATAGAAATTAAAATAGGACATTAACAACATAAATTTGCCTAAAATACAAAAAGCTTTACACTTATGCTTCTACGGGGATTGAACCCGGGCAACAAGACTCAATTTGAACACCCTTTACTGCTGAGCCGTGGGACTCATTTACTTCAAGGGTGTTCATTGTGCCGTATATAACCATAAAAATCCATATTTTACTTATTTATCCTATACAATTTTCAGACGAAGGGTGTTCGGATGACCACCCTTCGTATTGGGTGGCTCCGCCCTTGGGTCAAGGATTAGGGTAGTAGATTGATAGGTATTCGAGATTTGTCTATCCTTACTAGCGATGTTATTATTACACTCTTAGTATCTTAATTATTCGTAGATTTTAGTATTAGCTGCTACTTTTTTTGCTTTGGTTATCGTTTTATTTGCTATTGCTACTGTTCACTTGATTCATTATTTTTCAGCATGACTTTTTCACTACTGTATTTGTTTTACATACTTGATTTCTGATATGTTTTACTTGAGTCCAGGATCCATCGAAAAAAGTCTCTCTACCTTCACAAAATAGGAATAAGACTGTGTACGCACCACCCTCTCTAGACTACTTATGAAACTGCACTAATTATGTTATTATTGTACAATATTATTTTTTAATTAAAGGAGTTTGATTGAAACCACTTATGTCTACCTAGATCTCCCTTGGTTGTGAGATATGAGGAATAAGTAGCTAGCGAAAATTTTAAAATAGTGAGCAACTATATATAGATTATCGTTGTGTTTATTATTTCTTTTATGACAACGAATGTAGTAATATTAACATGTATGTTTAGAAAAAAATGACCTAAAGGAATGGAAAGTGTGCTAACATTTGTTATTGTAGCCATCATTTGAACCCATGTGGCAGTATATATATAGCATTTCTCTATACACTATTTTGTTAATTTCATGGTCTAATTCATGCTCAAGCCCTAATTTTGGATCGTTTTTCCTTTTGATACAAAATCTTGAAATGTGGTATCCAAGTTCTTTTTTTATATTTTCAGTTCAACACGCAATATTTATATTGAAATCTGATTAAATTTAAATTTATGTATAATGATTCCACATTGGGAATTAAAATGTTTTCTAGTAAAAATGACTTCTTTAATGATTTTACGTAGCACAAATTTAAATTAATCTAGACAACAAATTTAAGTTAGTGAATATCTATAAAAATACAAGTGTAGCTGAAATAGACATTAATGAAAAGGAGTGGAGAAGAACCAAAAAGTCTAATATTAGGGCCATTAGGCATATGCACATAACTTTTTGGTGCTTTTGTCATCCTGAACTATATAGTACATGTAATTATTAGGGGAGCAATCTAAAAGAAGAACCTTCTCTTTTCATTTTAGTTCCTTTTACTTCTTGTTTTTACTTTTGGGAGTGTAATTAGGTGATTCTTCCAATATGTTTTAGCACGTGAACAGAGTTATTTAGTACCTGTCGTTGGTGGGAGGTGACAAATATTCCGTGAAATTAGTCGAGGTAAGTGAAAGTTGGTCCGAACACCACAGTCATAAAAACATTTACTATACTTTGCTCTTCATATACTAGGGCTAAATTTCAAATTTCAGTGAACACTGACAATTTATACACTTAGGGGTCATTTGGTAGAGTGTATTGGAAAAAATAATGCATGTATTAGTTAATGTGTACTATTAGTACCTTGTTTGATACATTTTTTAACCTATTAGTTATACACTCTATTGTGTATTGAGGTGTATTACTAATACCTCAAAATTCATGGTATTAGTAATGCAATGGATTCTAATGCATGCATTAGCATGATTAAAGATATAATTATCCCTCAAAATCTTTTCCTCATCTTTTTCACCATATATATTGAGAGTATTTTTGTAAAAAAATATTTTTTTAAAAAAAATTATGCAATTCATGTATTTTTAATACACCAAACCAAACACTGCATAAGAAAAATGCAAGCATAACTAATGCAAGCATAACTAACACAAGCATTATTAATACAACCATTACTAATACACTATATTTTGCATTATTCTTATACACTCTACCAAACAACCCCTTACTCTATAAGGAGTTTTATTGCCAAATGCAGCCCCAACCAATTTTGTGAAAGTTCATGAACTATCAATCAAGCCTAATGAGCAGAGTTGGAAATATTATAAGATACATGTGTTGGTAAAGATTCGATAGTGATGCTAACATTTCTCCAAATAAGTTGTTCATAGTGGATAAGGTTACAAATGAAGTCTTGTTTAGACTCTTCCACTTAAAGCAACAAACACCTTGCAATTCACAGGGTGTGTTTGGTATAAAAGAATTGGTTTCATGAAAGAGTGACTTTTTAAACTTATCCTTCTAGAAAAGACATAAAGTCACCACTGAAGTTGTTCCAAATTTGTTAAAAGATACTTTAACTTTGCGGATATCTTATTACCCCACAAAAATTGTAACGACCATTGTAAATAGACCATTATGACTAATTTTCAGCCTATGTTTGTATTCAAGCAAATGACGCGTGTGAAGGAGAAAAATTGGCTGCAACAACAAATTAAAAAATGTCACGTGTAATTAATTTTGTCAATTATTTAAAAACCCATCATCTCTTTTAAAGAAATGGAGAAAGAAAGAAATGGAGAGATTAAAGTGAGACAAATGAAAAAGAAAGAAAAGAAATATTTGATAAAGGAGAGTTAAAGGGTCTCGGGTCGGGTTAAACCCAACCTTTATTAATAATTTAATTTAATTAATTAATTTAAATGAAAGTGACCAACACGAGCTGAGAATTAGTCCAAGGTTGATGAGAAAATTAGTCAAAATGGTCTATTTACAATGGTTGTTACAACTTTTGTAGGGTAATAGGGTGCCCGCAAAGTTAAAGTGTCTTTTAGCAAATTCAGGACAACTTCAGTTGTGACTTTGTGTCTTTTCTCTTATCCTTTTGATATTTGATAAGCAAATAGAAAATATTACCTCAAAAACATTCACAAATAATTTAAAGGGAAAATCCATAACTACCCATAAACTATACTCATATTTTTAACTACACACTTTATCTTTGAAAGAATTCTATTACCTCACTCAATTATTTAAAAACGGAATAAAAACACCCTTGATGAATAAGGAGGTATTTCCTTGTGGCTGAAGAATTGTCACTACAATTCTGGTGGAAATTTTTGTTTGAGGCTATGGATGGTTCATCCTATTGCTGTGGAATTTCTGAAAAAGAAAGAATAAGATATCGAAAAGAAAAGAGTGAAGTGTTAAAAATAGATCTAAACTATTTCTTCTTTTTTTTTGAGTTTTACATCTAAATTAATGAAAGTGTGAAAAACACACCTAAACTATCACTTTTAGTTTGAGAAACACACCTAAACTATAACTTATAATTTGAGAAACACACCTAAACTATCAATTATTAGTTTGAGAAACACACATAAAAGTTGACTAGACCAAATATTTGATTACAAATTCTTTAGCTATGTCTAGCCATTAAAAATCAGTCTACGTGACATATTTTTATTCTTTTTTACTAACACGTTATTTTTTTTCATTTTAAAAATATTTTTATTAATTTTAAGGTGTGTTTCTCAAACTAATGAGTAATAATTTAGGTGTGTTTCTCAAACCCTCAATAGTTTAGGTATGAAACACAAAAAAAGAGGATAGTTTAGATATGTTTTTGACACTTCACCCAAATGAAAAGGAAAAAAGATGGAGGTCAGTTTAAGTTTAAGTAATTAATTAATGTAATTAGTTGTCAAAAAATATTAATTAATGTAATTAGTCGTAAAATTCAATTAAAAATAACAGTTTTACATATTAATCAGATTTATTATTTTCTTTTTTTGGCCTTCACATACTTTCAAGAGAGTGAACACACTCTTTACGCCACATCATAATACAAAGATGTTTTTATTTTATTTTTAAATAGTTTAGGAAGGTAATAGTACCCTTTCAAAGGTAAAGTATATAATTGAAAATAAAGAAAAAACATAAAATTCCCCCTAAACTTATTCACATTAATTTACTTTTACACTTTAACTTTACAACTAATTATTTACCCCCTAAATCTTTTTAAAATAAATAAATACCACCTTAAAAATATAACATCAGTCTCACAATGAAGAATATATTACACACGCTTCAAATCATCGTAGCATCAGCGCCATATCATTATCACATTAAAAATTATTTTTTAAAAAATAACCTCACTAATTTATAAGTATTTTTTATCATATAAAAAAAAAAAAAAACCACCCCTACGCCATCTCTTTCTCCTACGAGACCCACTACCCCCCTTTAAAAACCACCCCCCGCCCCACTCACCCCCTACCCCATTCCTTTCTTCTTCAAGCCCCACCACCCCCTTTAAAAACACCCCCTGCCCCACCCCTTTCTTCGTCGAACCCCATCACTTTCCTTGCTTCTTTAGCAAAACCTCCATTTTCTTTCTCTTTCTACAATCCAAAAACATGAAAAGATTCAACTTACACAACTTACAATTCAAAAATTTGAAGAAAAAAAGAGTCAATAGATAAATTCATTGATTGGTTGCAGCTACAAGCAAAGTAAACAAGAAATTCCGACGGACTTGAAAAAACACAATTACAATCAATCCAACAAAAAATTATTTGAGCATCGTCAAAGCAAAAAAAAAAAAGTATTAAAAAATTAAGCTTTTGGAGATTGTAATAATTGAGAAAGTTATTCTTCTTGTGAAAAATTGAGTTCGAAATTAGAAGAAAAAAAATGTTTATTTCTCTTCAACAATGAAGTTCGTGAAAAAGAATGTTAAAAATGCTACTTCTTCACATATATATTTTTTTCATTCTCAGAGAAATTGATAAGTGTACAGGTGGGGGTGGGGGGTAGAAGAGGGAGAAAGGGGCTGGGGAATTTGAAGAAAGAGAAATGAAATGGGTTTACAGAAGGCTTAAGAGGGAGGGGGGTTGAAGAAGAAAGGGGGTGGGGTAGGGTTTTTTTTTTAATTATATAATAAATAATTTAGTGGGACCATTTTTATTATTAATTTGCCTTTATTTTTATTTTTATTTTTTTATGTCATGTCAGCCTTAGAGGTGATATTTAATCACTTCAAAAAAATTTAAGGAGGGATAAATAATTATTTGTAAAGTTAAAGTGTTAAAGTAAGTTTGTGGATAAGTTTAGGGGGAATTTTATATCTTTTCTCTTAAAAATATAAATATAGTTAAAGGGATACTTATGCCTTTTTTTTAATTTAAATAAGTACTATGAGGATGGAGGATGTCTATCGAAAATAATCTCTCTATTTTATCTAAGATAGTAATATGAACTACGTACACTTTGCCCTCTCGAGATCCCGCTTTATGGAAATATACTATGTTGTTGTACTATGAGGATGGAGGATGTCTATCGAAAATAATCTCTCTATTTTATCTAAGGTAGTGGTATGAACTGCATATACTTTGTCCTTTCCATATCTCACTTTATGAAAATATACTAAGTATGTTGTTGTACTATGAGTATGGAGGATGTCTATCGGAAATAATCTCTCTATTTTATCTAAGATAGTGATATGAACTGCGTACACTTTGCCCTCTCCAAATTCCGCTTTATAAAAATATACTAAGTATGTTGTTGTACTATGAGAATGGAGGATGGGCGGGTGTAGAGGGAGGGTGATGGGGCTTAGTCAGAGGCGGACCCACATGTTAGGGTGGGGGTGCACGTGCACCCGCTAACTTCGGAAAAAGTTCTGTATATGTACATGTATATACCTTAAGAAACTAATATAAAATAGTTTGTGCACCCAAAAAAATACTATTGCACTTTAGGCGCGCTGGTTCGGGCTGCTCTTCCCCACAGAGGCGACCCAGGATCGATTCCGAATGGCACCCTCTCTCTGCTAATTTTGTTTTAATTTTAACAAGCAAAATGTCACTGAGGGGAATTGAACCTGCGACAGCTTGATCACAAAAGGCATTCTTTACCACTAGGCTATTGCACTCATCTACTCTTAATGAGTTAAGGTTTCTTTATTACCTTAAATCCCATATTTGACATGTATATTTGTATTTTCGTCATTGCTTAAGCCTCTAGTGACCAGTCAGTCAGATGACGCACTATCCCTCAGTCGTCATTAGAAGATTCTCTAGCGCTTATGTTAAGATAATGGTGCACCCCCGCTCTGCAAATCCTGGGTTCGCCTCTGGGCTTAGTTGGGGCTGGGAAAGGGTCGACAGGGATGGGGGCTAAGGGGCAAGGGTTGGAGCGGAGTGTTTGGGATGGTGGAAGACAATCAATACAAAATGTCACTTATTAAGGTTATATGCATTTCCTCTCTATTTTCTACTGGCCATTAATTTATGTCTCTTAGGGCAAGTACTTTTTTCACGATGCATAAATTTTTATTTTTTTTAGTATCATGATATCTCATAAATTATATTCGGATCACTTATTAAGGTTATATGCATTTCCTTTCTATTTTCTACCGGTCTTTAATTCATGTCTCTTTGAGCAAATGCTTTTTTCACGATGCATACGTTTATTTTTTTAGTATCATAATATTTCACAAATTCTATTCGGATATGACTTCATTAAAGGTCAAAGGCTAAAATTAGAAAATATTTTGAACCATCAACCAAATATATTATTATTATTTTTTTTTTTTTTTTTTTATTTTTTATTTTTTTTAGAACATGTCATTTCCTCCCTACCAAACAGGCAAAACACATCCTAAATTATCGTTATGATGCATTCAAAGGTGTGGCCTAGTGGAGATAATCACTAGGTGATTTCTTTATTCAGTGGACCGAAGAGGAAGCCCACGTTATTACCGTAGACCCTCACACAACTAATCTCCGCTCGATCTTAAATTTTAAAAATGATATCAACGAATTAAATTGTACTTTGATAAAATTTTAAAAACACAAAATCCAATCTGGTCCCCCCTCTTTCTCTTCGCCGGCGCCGGTAAATTCCTCAAACATCTCCCAATCACTCCGTTTATTAACTAACTATCAATTTTGCAGTAGATATTCTTGTTTTTGTCATATCAGTTGCTATGCGCCTTTGTTCTTAACTAGAGGTATGAGGTTCGAGTCCTTCGGGGTATGGGCTCTCCTTTCTTAGAAAGCGCTTTACCTCGATGTGGTATTTTCATCCGAATTTATTAGATGGGCTGTAAAGCAAGTACCGAACACCGAGTGGGAAACCAAACAAATAAATGAATTTCAATCTGTGCAGAAAATTTGAATATACGAAATGAGTGACTTTATGCGAGGCGATTTGCGTGTTTGCATAAGTATATGGTGTTTTTGTAGGCGTTTTTAGCTCAATCAGAAAGGGAAATTATTGGATGTTTTGTTTTCCTGTGTATGTTGTGTAGTTTTCATCTATATTTTTAGGGCTCAATGATCGTGGTGTCCAGGGCCAGCTTGCGCACACCTTGACTAATTCCACGGGATACGAGCGACGACCAACAACAAGTGCCAAATAATTCTATCCACCAAAGCTAGAACAGATGGCAAGAATCACCTAGTGTTTTTGTCTTTGCTGGGATATGAACCTGAGACGTCACGGTTCTCAACTAACTTCATTGACTACTAGGCCACGTCCTTTGGTGCTGGATTTGTATAATCCTTGAATGGATTATAATGCAAATTTATGCTTGTTAATGATGAAGTAGAAACAAGAAGCAATTTTATTGTATATTAGTATTGGAAGAATAGACTTAGAGGATTCATATGGCCAACCCAAAAAGCTTTTGATCAATGTGTTGTTGTTTTCACTCCATCGATTCTGGCACAAAAAGGCCCGAAAGTACTGGCACTCTTGGCACTTTCCGTATTCCTTTTTCTTTGTAATTTGAAGTTTAAACTGATTTTTCCTCATAAAATTCATTCCCCTGTGTGTTGACCTTTGTATGCTATCAATGTGAGAATTTGCTTAACTAACACTGGTTTTTTTCCTGTCACAGGGATTCAAGATGATTGGATCTTTCCTCACAAGAGGGCTTGTGTGAGTTTGAAAATGTCTCAACAATATTAGTCCTAGTTTTCTATTGATGAACATCCCTAGTCATGATTTTTTCCTTTTTGGCATGCAGGATGGTTTTCGGTTACGCTTATCCTGCTTATGAGTGCTTTAAGACTGTAGAAATGAATAAACCTGATATTCAAGAACTTCGCTTTTGGTGCCAGTATTGGTATATTGCAGCATTTGCTCTTTCGATCTCTAAAGTATCTTCTCGTGAATCTTGGCTGTAACTTCCTCATTCCTCCTAATTTTCAGGATCTTAATTGCTCTATTGACAGTTTGTGAACGGTTTGGTGATGCTTTTGTTTCATGGTATTCAAACGGAATTTTTGTCTGTTCATAGAAACGTATGGTAAATTTATCTAATGTTAATGCTTTTGTTATTCTTTGAAGGGTTCCAATGTACAGTGAAGCTAAGTTGGCATTCATCATATATTTGTGGTGTCCCAAAACTAAGGTATTCCGCATGATATCCCCTCCTGTTTGAAAGAAATTTTGATCTTTGATTAGTTCCGGTGGTCATCTTTTTCTAATAAACGTATTTCAGGGAACAACCTATGTATATGATTCCTTCTTTAAACCAGTAGTGTTGAAGCATGAAACTGAGATTGATCGTAATTTGTTGGAGTTGAGGACAAGAGCTGGAGATTTGGCATTTCTGTACTGGCAGAACTCTGCTAGCTATGTGCAGACGCGGTTTTTTGATATATTGCAATATGTTGCTTCTCAGTCGACTCCTCGTCCAATTCAGGTTTTTATCAATGTGTTCCTTAACTGATCTTGCCATCTCAATTGTGTTCTATCTTTGAGTCGTGCTATTTACCTAAATGGTGTTAGTTGCTTGACATCTGAAGTCTCGTTTTCATTAGGAGCTCAAATTTGCTTCTCCAGTTATACAAGTAACTTGCAGAGTATATTGGATTGTGCTCTAGTTCTTACAAGATTGTGGCTAATTAATGCCGTTAGGGACTAATTCATACTTAGAGATTGGAATTGAAGAATTAGAATTTCAGCATAAATTTGTTTGCCTATGCTTATTGCATGCATTTTGTTGCCTATCTATCACAAATTCCCAGCTACAATCTTCTTTCCATAATGTTGCTAGAATATAAGTCCCGTGTTTTAGAGGGTCAATTATGAGCCTTTTTCTTGAAATTGCAGCCAAAGAAGCAAAGCAATAGAGGTCACCAACGCACAGTAACACCACCAAAACGTAGATCAGCTGCCCCAGCAACAAAGGTACAGACGGATAAACAAGCCTCTGCTGCTTCTACTGAATCTTCAAGTGAAAATGAAGCAGACGCAAAAGAAAAGGTGAAGCCTTCACAACCGCCTCCAGTGGCTGCCCCTGCTGCTGCTTCCTCCTTAAATGCACAAAAAACGACTCCAACTGAAGACCTCGCCCAAACCACCAAACCTTCGAGTTCAAGTGAAACTGAAGTGATGCAGATTGATCAAGTACCTTCCTCGGATGATCAAAGTGCAAAACCTCCTGTTGACACAATCATGGAGGAAGCAGTTCGAGTAACACGTGCCAGATCAAGGAGGACACGACCTGCACCCAATCCTTGACTTAGCTTGTGGCATGCACATGTTAGTTTGAAGGATCTGTTTAGATGGTGTGGGTAAAAGGATGCGTTCTAGGATATTGAGTTCAATGTACATGTCATATCTTCTTTCATTCATCATCTGAAGTTGTCCATGATTTTTAGCATGGATTTAGAAATGAGGGACAATTGAACACAATTACCATTGATGATGAACCTGAAATCCAAATTCAAGTACTTGTGTTAGGTGCTTAGTCATTTGAGATGTTAATTCATAGTTCATTTGTGGGGAAACTTACCAGCTAGCTGTTCGCCTGTTTCTGCTCTGACGATGATCTTGAGCCAACAAAACTTCCGAGCTTTTTAGATGGTTTCTGTAAAAGCAGATAGACCGATACATATTGCGCTTTCGGTTGGGATAGACTTTTAAAGATTTCAATGATTGTTGAAGTAAAACTCAGTTCTGAATTCTAATGCTCTACTATTTTGATACTCTTGGTTCTTCTCTCAAGGCTGTTGCTGTATGTATAAGTTGGTTTTTCCTTGCTTCAATTGGGTTGAAGGCTTGTGCTGGACTAAGATATTTTAAATGAAAAATATTTTAAGTTATACTAAGCCTTCATTTTGTTGTGGTTACTGTCATTTTCTGTGTATGCTTTAGAATGCGTCTTCTATTAGTTGCGATTTCTTCATTATTTCTGCTTTTTTGCCTTTTAAATCTGCTTTGATATGTGTTACATGAGCCGAGAGTGTCTTTCAGAAACAACCTCTCTACCTTCATGAGTTTTCAGAAACAGCCTCTCTACCTTCATGAGGTAGGGGTAAGGTCTGCCTACATTCTACCCTTCTCAGACCCCACCAGTGAAATCTCAGTGGGTATGTTGTTGTTATAAAGCCTTCACTATCTATATTCATGAGCCAGACCAAAAAAAATTGCAACACACGTATGTAATGGAGCACATAAAAAGGTGGGATGGACATTTATACCTCAAAACTGATGCTTATAGAGCTTTATATTGGCATCGATTCCAACTTATATTTAGTTATAATCTCTTCCTCTTTTCTATGTTTGACAAATTCTACTTTAATTTGCTTTTCAATAATCAACTCGATCAAATATGGAAATTGTGTGAGACATTTTCAAACAAGTTAACTGACAGCTATTTCCGTCATAAAGAAGGTGGGCTCTGGGAGGACAACATGTATGCAGACCTTACACCTACCTTGAGAAGGTAGATCGAGAGACTGTTTTCGATAGTCCTCGACAGAACGGACACTGAAAAGTTTCGTCATTAAGAACGTTGAATTGAAAGGCAATGCATGTAGATGGACAATCGGTTTTATTTTCCTTCATGAAATGTTAACCAACTATGTTTTTTTCATTCTATTTCTCTACTTATATATGTTCTAGCATGTTACTATTAGTAGTCATCGATGTTCTACCATGAAACAAGACGTCAATTTGCAGACGTGTGGAGTCTATTCATATTTTCTTTGTTTTCTTGAGACTCGAAATACAAAAATTATGCTCAATTTTGAAAATAGAGAGTTGATTCATTTAATAATCATGCTAGTAAGCTTCATGAATATTTCAGTACAAGCATCCATGTTTGCAATTTTTCACTAACCGCATGCTACATCTAATTCACTATTATTAGTAGTAGATAAAATTTGTCTATGTTGCTCAATTGTTCACAATTTCATACAAATGAAATTCCGGCCCACTAAGCAATACATTACACTATCTTTAATGTCTGTAACTTCTTTTAATATATCAAACTCTTGCCTCATAGATAAAGCTAACTTATGCACATATTACAACTAGAACTTATGAGTGATATCAACGGACAAAACAAAGGAGGTCAATTTCAAATTAAAGGACTTTAGTAATTGAAAAGTCAAAAATTCAAAGATCACCTCTTATGATGTAATTTTTATTTATTTTTTTGGCATTTTCTGGACTCAAAATATAATTTTACAATGCAAATTCAAATTGATCGAACTCTAATAGAAAAACCGGAAAAAAAGAATGATGTCAATCGAATGAATTCCCCTATACGTGTAATTTATCACTTGATTATTTACATCACAAAGTAAGATGATAGCAACTTGCCAAAGAAACATATTATGACCGATACGTGCACAAAGAGGGACATCTATCGCATGCAAGCATAGGTTGACAAGAATTTTTTTTGTAAAAGTCGATAAAATTTGGCAGAATACCTAAAGACCACCTTAAACTTGACGCATTTTATTTAGATCCATCCAAATTATTAATATACTACATATACTAACATATAGTACTATATAGTATATATATATATTCTAGCGCATGCAAGCAAAGGTTGACAGGAAAAAAAATTAAAATTCATAAATTTTAAGTCAGATAAAATTAGGTAGAATACCTAAAGACCACCTTGAACTTGACCCGTTTTATTTAAACCCCTCCAAATTATCAATATACTACATATACTTCTTAAAGTTTTTATACTATATGGCACTATAGTAAAACAATATTCAAGGGCACTTTGGCCTATCACCAGGGGTAAGCATGTCACGGTAGCAAGGGTAAACCTCTTGGTTCCCAGAGTGCACACATTGTATTTATTGATTTCTTCACAGTCGTAATTTTTGCTAAAATAATACTTATTTTGAAACAGAGGAAGTACATAATATGATATACATGCACAAACAGGGACAAGATTACACGAATGATGATGATCATCTAGCGCAAGCATATGTCGATCAACAGGAAAAACATTCGTAAATTTTAAGTCGATAAAAATTTGACAGAATACCTCAAGACCACCTTAAACTTGACGCATTTTATTTAAATCCCTCTAAATTATCAGTGCACTACATATACTTCTCAAACTTTTTATACATATAGTACTATAGTATATATACATATTCAAGGGCACTTTGGCCTGCCACCATGGGTGAGCATGTTATGGTAGCAAGGGCAAACCTCTTGGTTTCCAGAGGTGCCAGGAGGCACACAGTTACAACGAGCACAGCAAGTCCCACATGCTCTCACACACATTTTCTGCCTCGATGCTAGACGGCATCTTCCCTCACATGCTGCTCCACAATCTGCATAATGTAACAATTTGGGAGTTGGGACTAAGAGGACGGATTCAAGATTTTAAGTTTTCGATCGATCATAAATTTTGAAGTTGGAAACTTCAAATTTGAATTTTTGAAGATGAGTTTGAACATGCATGCATTTTGCGTGGGAATTTTTTTGAAGTTTTGCAGTTTTTGGTTTGTGACTAATTTTGAGAAACTTGAAAATATTTGAAGATTAGATTTTGAAAATTTGATCAAATTTTATGGTCAGACAGATATTTGAAGATAATTTTTTAAAATCTGATCCAAATGCTATCTAAGTTTGTGGAAACTGAGAATTTAATTTGTGCACCTAGCTATTCACGTACTTCTTGTGACCATGAGTTCCAAATTCGTGGAAAGCACTACTACAATGTTCTTGGAAAATCTATGCACTGAAAAAGGGCAGTTCGGTGCATAAAGCATCTCAAAGGGTGTGACGTAGATAATCTACTCTAATGCACGTATTAGTGACTGATTCCACGATTCAAACTCTTGACCTATAGGTCACACAAAGACAACTTTACCATTACTCTAAGACTCAATAACTAAAATTAGTCATAGCTAGGGAGATGCCTGTTAATTTTTTTTAAAATTTTTATAACCATGCTGTCCGGATCAGCTTGCGAGCACCTCGACTAATTCCACGAAATACTCGACACCTCCCACCAGCAACAAGTACCAGGTAACTCTGTCCACCAAGGCTAAAATAGATGAGAAGAAATCACCTAGTGTTTGTCTCTGTTGGGAATTGAACCTGAGACCTCATGATGCTCAATCTAACTTCATTGAACCACTAGGCCACACCTTTGGGTGCGATGCATGTTAAATTAGAAGTTAATTTCAAGCCCCATTGATACAATAAGAAAATTGAATAATGGACTAAACTAGCACACACTTTTAAACTATAAATAAAGTTGATGATTAGTAATATATACTTCAGGAAGGGAGAATTAAAACAGTAATTGATGTGAATTACCTAATTTTGGGGTATAAGCACCCTCTGGTGCAACCGTGTTCACCTGAATTATCATAAAATCTCATTAGCAACGAGTTATATAAAACGACGAATTTCATAGCAATTTTTAAATTTTTTTTCTAGTAGTAATTACTCAAAATTAAAGAATATATATACCATTTGGTTGTCATCATTAGCTTCCACAAGATGAACAACAAGTAGAGAAATCAAAACCATAGTAACAAAAAACAATTTGGAGATGGCCATGGCTAACTAACAGATAACCTTTACACTATAGTTTATAAAGTTTAAACTAAAATACCATTCATTCATATAAATAGACTGAAAATTAAGACAGAAAAAATAAGTGAGTAACAGCTGTAAACCAGATAGGACAAATTAAAAATATTTTTTTTAATTCCTTCTTTGACGTGCAAGTAATCTAAATAACATGACTAAAAAAAATAAAAATGAGCATTTTACACAACTTTATCCTTTTAAGAAATTAATATTCTATTTAAGTAATAGATAACGACAATAACATACCTAGTGAAATTTTATGAGTGTGGTCTGGAGAGGGCAGAGTATAAGCAAATCTTATCTCTACCTCAGAAAAGTAGAGAAGCTGTTTTTGAAAGATCCTTGACTCAAGTGCAGTAACTTCAAGTACAAAGAAGAAGAAAACAGTGAAGAAAATATATCAAATAATTAGTAAAAAAACATTGCAAAATCTATAAAAAAGAAATAATAATAATAATAAAATAATGTTAGTTACTGTGATTTATAATTTTTTTTACATAATTTTTAGATAATATAATATACTCTCTCTGTCCCAGTTTATATTACACTAATAGAATTCGGAGAGTCAACTAAATTTTAATATAGTTTTAGCTATTTAAGTTGTTAATTATTATGATTTAAAGTACTTTCTACATAGTTTTCAGATAATATATGTTACTTCCTCTACTCCAATTTATCTGACATTGATAGGATTTGGAGAATCAACC
The DNA here is from genome assembly GCA_031232105.1 of Capsicum rhomboideum. Lineage (NCBI taxonomy): Eukaryota > Viridiplantae > Streptophyta > Magnoliopsida > Solanales > Solanaceae > Capsicum > Capsicum rhomboideum. Next base: position 8,362,389 of record CP124714.1, on the reverse strand, counting down.
AAATTTTTGATATGCCTTTTAAATATTTTAAGTTGTTAATTATTGTGATTTATAGTACTTTTACGTGTGTCACTGATAGAATTTTAAGAGTCAATCAATTTTTTTTACGCCTTTTACATATTTTAATTTTTTTAGTATTGTAATTTATATTACTTTTTACTTAATTTTTTTTAAATTTAATATAAGTATTTAATTTTTGTGGAAAATTTGAATTAAAAAACTTTGATTTTATTTTTATTTTTTTGATGTGTAAAAGAGAAACACCATGTTGAATGAAAATAAATTAATTATCTCTTTACATCTTTGAAAGACACAAATCTCAAAAAGCAGGCGCAATTAATAATGACGAGAAAAATTATCGGTTTCTTTGGTCAAATTATATGAATTGGCTACTTTATGTTCTCACGTATTGAATATTTTATGTTGTTAATTATTGTGATTTATAGTATTTTTTGCATAATTTTTAAATAATATATGTTACTTCTTATGTACCAATTTATGCAACTATGATAGAATTTCAAGAGCCAACTGAATATTTTATGTCTTTTAAATTGTTAATTCTTGTAATTTATAACACTTTAAAATATTGTCCTAATTCATGCGGCACCGATAGATTTTCGGTAATCACTCGATTTTTTTTTTACTATGTCTTTTAAATATTTTAGAATTAATCATTGGATTCATTATTTTTTTACGTACATTTCAAAAAATAAAAGTAATTCTAGAGAAGTAGAAGAGCGAAATGGTCATTTCGCAGACTGACCTCTAATAGTAATAAGTGGGATTTTGCAGAGTTTATTTGTAATTTTTGAAAGTTAACCCTAAGCTTCTCTAATTCCCATTTTTTATCTGTTTTTTAAAATATTTTAAGTTGTTAATTATTATGATTTATAGTACTTTTTATATCATTTTAAAAAAATTATCTCAATTTATGCGGCACTGATAATTTCGAGAATCAATCATTTTTTTATTATGCCCTTTACATATTTTAAAATTAATTATTATAATTTATTAGTATTTTTTTACGTAAATTTTAAATAAATATAAGTAATTCTGGAGAAGTCCTAAAATAGTAATAAGTGAGACTTTGAGGAGCTCAGTTGTCATTTTTGAAACTTAATCCTAAGCTCCTCTTGCTCCTCAAATAGTAATAAGTGGGACTTTGAGGAGCTTCTTTGTAATTTTTTAAAGTGGACCCTAAGCTCCTCTTATTCCCATTTTTTATACGACTTTTAAAAATTTTAAGTTGTTAATTATTATGATTTATATTACTTTTTATATCATTTTAAAATAATTGTCCCAATTTGTGCGGCACCGATAGAAATTCGAGAATCATTCATTTTTTTTTATTATTCCTTTTAATTATTTTAAAATTAATTATTATAATTTATAGTATTTTTTTAACTTAAATTTTAAATAAATATAAGTAATTTTGGAGAAATCCGCAAATATTAATAAGTAGGACTTTGAGGAGCTTAGTTGTCATTTTGAAAACTCCTCAAATAGTAATAAGTAAGTCTTTGTAAAGCACGGACCCAATATATGTTACTTTCTTTGTCCCAATTTATATGACGCAGATAGAATTTAGAAAGTCAATCAATTTTTTATATGATTTTTAAATATTTTAAGTTTTTAATTATTATGATTTGTTGTATTTTTTAATATAATTTTCTGATATGTCCCAATTTATGTTACATGGATTGAAGTTTGGGAGTCGATCAATTTTTTGGTAAATTTTTAACCTTAAGTTGTTAATTATTGTGATTTATAGTATTTTTTTTTACATAATTTTCAGATAATATATGATACTCTCTCTGTCCCAATTTACATGACACTAATGGAATTCGGAGAGTCAACCAAATTTTTTTATATAGTTTTTGTATATTTAAGTTGTTACTTATTATGATTTATAGTATTTTCTACATAATTTTCAAATAATATATGTTACTTCCTCTGCTCCACTTTATCTTACATTGATAGAATTTGGAGAGTCAACCAAATTTTTTATCAGTCTTTTAAATATTTTAAGCCGTTAATTATTATTATTTATAGTATTCTACGTCATTTTTAATAATATATGTTACTTACTCTATCTCGTTTTATATGGCGCTGATACAATTTTGAGAGTCAATTAAATTTTTAATATATTTTCAATATTTTTAATTGTTAAGTATTGTGATTGATAATCGTTTTACGTAATTTATTCCTTCTTTCCTTTATTTAACAGCAGTATTAATTTTCTTTTGAAGAATCTTAAATTTGGAAAACTAAACAAAGATGAAGCTTTATTGACGATTAATTTATTCCTTTTACCCTGAAGTAAAGTAATAAACAATGTAAATGAATTAGTATAGTGTATTAACCAAAAAAAATTAGTATTGTGGTCAGGGCAATTTTTTTTGCACCTCTCAAAAGGCTGTTTTTGCACAGTTTTTATCCAATCATAATTGTCTTGCCATGTGGACAAGAAGCAATTAGTTCATGAAATTTCCAAAACGCCCCTATATAAGTAGCTGACCCCAAGTTGCTCACATTTCCTCTTATTATATAGAGTAATATGCCAGAACAAATTAGATATTTTATTTTTTTCATTTTCTCTTAATCCAGTAACTTTGAACTACCGTAACATAATAAATTTTGAAGTTAGAAACATAAAAAATTTGAGTTTCTAAAATTATCCATGAATATATTTTTATTTGAAAAAAAATTTAATATTTTGTGAATAGAAGTTTCAAAAATCAAAAAATTGATTTGAGCAGGTGTTTTAAAAAGAGAATATTTAAAGAGTAAATTTGATCAAATTTCATAGTCAATAGATGTTTATTAAAATGAATTTTAAAATTTAATTCAAAATCTATGATCAAAGTTCAGCTTAATTAGCTTCACACGTTATCCTCTTTTTCTTTTTTTTTTTTTTTTTTTTTTTAATTATCGTACTCTATTCGTTCCATATTAGTTGTCAAAGTTACTACAGTCTACAAGTATTGTCTTAATATACTTATTATTTTATAAAAATAAGATAAATATAATATTTTTATTTTATGTTATCTTTAATATTAAATATTTTTGAAATGAAATTAGTTTAGTCTTGTTCTCAAATAAAATATAATTTATTGGAGAAAAAATGCTATTTATTTATTATTTTCTTAAGAATATATATATATATATATATGACAATTAATAATAGAGGAAGGGAGAGAAATCAAGAATACTCCTGACAGTCCTTCGGTTTATTTTACTTGTTCACTATATTAAAAATTATTGTCTAATTTTATTTATTTAGTTTAAAAAATTAAGAAATAATTTATCATTTTATATCTATTTTACTATCATTATTAAATATTATTTATTTCTCAATTTTTAAATGACTTATTATTCATAGGAGTGATATGGTATTTTTTTTTAAAAGAAGTGTGCCAACTAAAACATGGACAAATTAAGATAGACAACAAATACTCCATTCATTTCGTTTTAATTGACCTCTATATTAAAAATAGTGGTTTTAATTTATTTGTCTAATTTATGAAATTAAGAGAATTTTATTATATTTTTTCCTTTCTACTTTTAGTATTAAGTAATAATAGTTAAATTTAGAGTTATAAAATATTATTAATAAGGTTAATTTGATAAAATAAATTCTAATTAATTTTTTTTAAGGATATATGATATCAAGTCAACATAAATCAAGTAAAATAAAACAAGTAAGTAAGTTAATTAGGGCTTCGTCGTCCCAACTCCCAACAAATAAAAGATGAATCACAATATGGGAACTTGAAATTTAGATGTAAAACATTATATTATCATCTCATTTAATTTGTCTTATACTTCGCCCATTTTTAAATAATTGTCATCATTTTTGTTTGTATTCCTCTTAAGAAAAATATTAACTACAAGTTAAATTGATTAAATTATCTTTATTTATTACTTCTCTGTATTTAATATTTTTTTTTGCACTATATTGATATTTCTCCATATTTATGACTAAGGACAAAGAGGAAAAAAATAAGTAATTATGTTTGATTTTCTAAAATGATAAGTATTATGGAATATATATATTTTTTTTAGTAAAAAGGACAAATAATTAGGAAGAGAGGGAGTACTTGATGCTATTCCGCATTCGGCTAAAAGAATATACTAAAATGCTTTTATTATACTTTATTCTTTTCAAAATAAATATAATTTTTTAAAATTTAAAATAAGTGATGTTTTATATAATCAAGAAATATTTTTTTATTTTAAAAATAATCTTTATTTTAATATATGGAGTTTTGACTGAGTAGCCTTCTCAAGATCAGGTGTGTCCAAGTTAAAATATCACTTAGCTTAAAGGCCAAATACATGTGGTTGTGATTATTCTGAATCTTCAGACCCCTGAAATCTGGATTCCGAGATTTTTTTGATCTCGAAAACTGTAACCTTTTAAGAGCTCTATAAATGAAATGTCCTATGTTCAAAATAGAAGATTCATCTGAAGTAATTAGGAATCAATGGACTATGCAAATGTTGCCAAGGCTGCAAACTAAGGAGGTGAGAGGCAGTTCAATGGTTTGATTGATGTCTCTAGTGAAGATGTCCATTGTTCGAGAGCTCACTCAATGAGTCCTCCCAGATTCTTAAAAACGAGCTGAGGGTGCCAAATCTCTTTTCGGAGGTACTGGTGCTAATTACATCATTCGTGTTGTTGCTGTTGTTGTTACTGGTGCTAGTGTATTGGCAGGATATGATTAGCTTCCAATGATACTTTTCCGAAAATAAAACATGGTTCTGGTGCTGCATGCCTAAATTCAGATCATATAGACCTTCCTTTTAGGATTTGTGTGAATTCTTATCGAAAGACATTTTACGTTTTTCCTCTTTTCACTTTTTGAATGAATTGAAACTTTAAAGCAGGTTGAACAATGTTTTATTTTGGAAGCTTTATACTCATACTCGATCTTTCAACAAATCCAAATTTGTACAGTTCCATCTCTGTATACTTTTGCTGATATGATTTTGTTTTATCAACACCATTTTTATTGTCTATATATCTCGTTTCCAATCGCAAAGTCATTAAATTTTTTCCTTTGCATGCTTAGTATCTTCCTCTGTTAATTCAAATCCTCTCAATGCTCTATCTTTAAACTGATACAAAACTTGAGCACACGTTGAAGTAAGAAGAAATGCATACACTTCACTCAATACACACACCATTTATTGAATACCTTAAAATCTTACATAAACTTGATGAATGTATCATCAAATTCATAATATTATTGCATCTCCGATGAGCATTCCACCAAATGCTCCTCCAAACACCTGCATATTCAAATTTGTTTATTTACTGTATGATTTTTACAACAAAGAAAGTTACATCTTACTTTTATTTTATACAAAGAAAGTTAAGTCTGACGGAGCAATTAAAAATTATGGAAATAAAAGAGCAGTGTGTATATTAACTTGAATACCTGAAGTTCTGAAATCAAATCTTGCTCGATCAGTAACTTGTCTACAAGGGATTGTTTCTTCTTCTGTTATTCCTTAGAAGTCGCTGCTTCCTTTTCCTTCTCATAATAATTTTGTGCTCCAGTTCCAAAATGATTCTTGCAAGCCATTTCGGATTTCCAGTTGAGATCATGATATATATTATGGATAATCCAATACATAGTCCACTTCCATAACCCATAAGAGCAGCTTTCCAAAAATCATTGAGAAATTCAGAATTTCTTTCTTGATCGTCTAGTTCAGATAAGGTATAATTATTATCGAACACATGATCATTGCCACAACCTTTTGAAAGTGGGAATCCACGTAATCCATCATTGCCTTCATGTGAATTGTTCTCAAAGGTATGAAATTGATTTCCTTGAGGGATGCACCCTTCGAGGTGATTGTGGGAGAGATTTAAGACTTCAAGAGATGTAAGAGAAGCAAATTGTGTTGGTATATCTCATACAAGATGGTTACGTGACAGGTCCAATGATTCAACTGAAGATAATCTTCCAAGTGATGATGGTATATGACCTTGCAATCCATTATGAGATAAATTCAGCATGTATAGTGCATTGAGATCTCCCATAATACTTGGAATTTGTCCTTCAAATTTGTTATTTGAAAGATCGATAGTGGTGTACAAGAACAAGATTCTCACAACTTCAAGCTCCTATCGCTTTGTCACGATAGCTACCGTGTCTTGGTAATACCCATCACTTGGTTTCTTCTTTGATGGTTCAATTGTCCTCATGGCTTTCAATGTTGAAACAAACTCGTCGTTAAGTTTTTCGTGAAGGCATTCAAAGAGAGATCTAACATTTGAAGATTAGGAAATATGTTTTCTATTGTTGGAGTTCTAATGGAACCATGTAATTCATTGGATCTCAAGCTTAAGACTTGCAGCTTTGGAAGAGTTCCTAACCACACGGGGAACGTGTCAATGAGATGATTATGTCCTAAGTCAAGGACTTGCAACTCTTTGCAATTGGCCAAAGATCGGGGAATTTTCCCCTCTAGTTTATTTCCATGCAAGTTAAGGCTTCTCAGTGAACTTCCAGTGTTGAAAGCTCTTGGAAGATTCCTAGAAAGATTGTTATGCCGCATATCCAAAACCTCGAGGGTGGTTATATTTCCCAAACAATGCGGAATTTCTCCACGCAAATTATTTCTGGCCAAATCTAGTATCTGCAGTGATGTCAATTTGCAAATAGATAAAGGAATCTCCCAACTCAGATTATTATGTGATATGAAGAAGATCCATGTGGTATTTGGTGGAATAGGTAGTGACCCTTGTAGGAAATTTGATCGCAAATAAATGGTTTCTACAAATTGAAGAGGAATTGAATCAACACTTGTCAGCATGTTGTGGGATAAATTAAGACTTATCAATGAGGACATCCAGTTAGACCATACCCAATATGGAATCCTTCCTTGAATCGTATTATTTGAAAGATCCAACTCCCAAAGATGCTTTGCGGATCTTAAAAACTCTAATTCTTTCACTTCACATGCAGCCAATTGTAATATATTAGTAAGAGATTCTGGCCAAGTAAAATTAACTTTGTTCTCATTGTTCAATGAGATACTATTTTATGAAAACCAAGATACCAAAGCTGTTTGAGGTCTGTAAAGAAGTTGACATCCACGCTACCACTAAAATTATTGAAAGACAGATCAAGATCTATTAGGTTCACAAGGTTTTGAATTGAATAGGAAAGATGGCCTTGCAGCTGATTATTATTTAAAACAATCTGGACTAGCGAATTGGACTTGAAATCCTCAAGCTGACCAGAAAAGAGGTTACTACTCAAGAATAAATGACTTAGTGAATGAAGGGAGAACAACCGTGATGGTATTGTTCCATTTAGGGAGTTATCTGAAAGGAACAAATACTCTATGTAGGTGAGATTTGAAAGAGATTCAGGAATAGGCCCTCTAAGGTTGCAATATGCAAGAGACAAATATTGCAGTGAAGTTAGATAACCAAGAGAATCAGGCAGCAAATTATCAGAAAAATTCACGTCACTGAGATATAACTCTATGAGAGATGCATTGCTGTTCCATTTGGTCTTTGGAAAATAACCACTGAGTTTAGATAACCAAGAGAATCAGGCAGCAAATTATCAGAAAAATTCACGTCACTGAGATATAACTCTATCAGAGATGCACTGCTGTTCCATTTGGTCTTTGGAAAATAACCACTGAGTTGATCGTTTTCTGATAAGTCAAGTGTTTCCAGGTTGGGCAGGTGAAAAATACTCTCAGGTATTATCCCATACAATCTTGTCCCCCTCATCCATAGATTTGTTAAATGAGAAGAAAAATTCAGAGGAATGGTGAAAGAGATGTTTATGCCAGTAAGATGAAGCTCTCTTAATTGGGTAAAATTCTGAAGGAGAAATTTAAAATCATGGGCTGTGAGTCTTAGATTAGTTCCAAATGATGAGATTCGAAGAGACTTTAACTTGGAAAGATGAGAGATTTCAGAAGCAATTTGACTTGAGAAAGAGGACACCGAAAGATTAAGATGTGTCAAGCTCGAGAACCTTCCGAATTCAGTGGAGATGTGAGAATTGGAGAAGTCGTTATCAGAAAGAACAAGCCTTTGGAGATGAGAGAGTTGGAATATGCTGCTTGGGAATCGATCACCCCAAAAAGTTGGCTGCAATGGAGGTCAAGCTCAATGACATGGCCATTCATCTCATCGCATATCACTCTGCCCCATGAGCAGTAATCTCTGCTCATGTTCTATGAACTCGTTTTTGGATTAGGTCTATAACACGAAACTAATGAGGGATCCTTTGGGGTAAGCGTTTCCTTGAATTTCAGAAGGGAAATTCTTTGATTTCACAGCAGACAGAAACAGAGAAAGAGAAGAAATGAGAATTGTCTGTAGCCCATGTTTAGCAAGTTGGTTGTGAGAATTAAGAAAAAAGTATGCAATTAAAGTATGGAAGTTGGTTGTGGAAATTAAGAAAAGGGCTACTCCAAATATATATAGGCAGATAATAGTTAGACTAGTCCAAGTTGCTGCTAATCTGATAATCTCTGTGTGTTTCATTATACTAGATTTGGACTCCTCAATTTTCGAAGAGATGAGATCTCTTGCCCTTTTACAATTTGAATAGAAGAAAATGATCTTTTGTAAAAATGAAAAATTTCTTGTAAAAAGGACGTAAAACTAAAAAAAAGTTTGTAAAGGGCTAGAAAATTATTTCTCCCTCAATTTTCATATAAAAATTTACTTTTTCTAAGAATACTAGACTAAACTATAAATTAAAAATTAAAATACACACAGAACCTCTTAAAAATAAGAAATCGGCATTCTATAATCAAATCTGTCAAGTTGTATTTTTCAATCATGACATTACTCTTAAAACCTCTTGCAAGGCACACCTTTTCTTTTTGCTTTTGTATTAGTAAAATTTATTTATTACGCGTTTGGGCATGAATTGAGCGATATATGAAAAGAAAATAGTATTTGAAGTTAAAACTGAAAAATGGTATGTTGCCGTTGAAATTGGATTTGGAACCACAATTCATTTGAAAAAGAATTACTTGTGAGGGGGAAAAAATTTCGCTTGAAAAATTGAATGTAGCATCCAATATGAAATATAAATGCATTACTATTAATTTCTTTTAACATACGAAATATGACGCTTTGTTATGGCTTTTAACATCATAGTGCAATTTCGTCTTTGGTATCCGAAAATTACTGGCTCATCAGAGGGAACACATTCTTTATAGAGATTATTCATTTTCAGGGAAAGAACTTGAGACCTATGATTATGGTGTGGGTAAAGAATATATGTGGTCATAACCTTGTTAAGTTGAGAGACAAAAATATAAAATATATACAGTGAAATAAAACATAAATTTTACTCTTAAAAGAAGAAAGAGAAAAGTAAGCTATAATTGACACCTGCCTTCATATCAAATTATCAATCAATTCCTACATTAGAAAATGTTGTCATTCTTGTTTTTCAAAATATTGAATCCAGTTAAACCTGTTGGTTTTGAGCTGCATCCGTTTTTAGCGACTTGCATGAAAGAATAAGTAAAGATTTTTCAATCCTTACACAATGAGAATTTCAAATGACATCTACTTAACACACAAATCCCTTTCACTTTAATTTTTTTATTTTTGACGTGAATACTCTGAACGTACTCTTTACTCTAAATGCCCAAGGATCATGACTTAGTCTTTATGCATTTAAGTCTTTTTCTACTTTTCTTTATTTATTTTTTTTCCCAATTACATTTAATAGGATTTCAATTGTTCAATTTGTTGTCCGTTGATAAAATACTAAGAGCCGAGACATTTAGTTAACGAGAATATTTCTCTATTTCAAAAGCTCAAATCGAAGACCTATATTTAAGAAAGTAGGGATTGCACCTATCTATTCCACCACATACTCTGGTGGTAACTGCAGTTTCGTAGAAAGAGGTGAGATTAGGGTCTAAAATGATCTCCACAACCTTTTTTAGTTTGGAGACCAAAATATAAAATTATTTATTCAGTAAAATAAAATGTGTATTTTACCCTCAAAAGAAAGAAAGAGTCCAATTGTAAAGATTTAAATTTTATATTTCTCAAGTCTCATCCATGGAAATTTCAAATGATGGGGTTCATTTTGTTAGCATGATGGACTGCTCAAAGATCATGTGTTAATAGTGAATATTGTATATATTAATGTAATTATATATTATTGTATATGTGTAATTATAGATATCTGATATAGTAATCAAAGAGATAGAATAGCAGATTTGGAGGGATACAATAGCGGATTTAGAGGGATAGAATAGCTGATCTTTAGGGATAGAAAGGACGGATCTTTGGGGATGTAATCTTTGAATATTTTCTATTTAATGGAAAGACTCTCAATATTGAGAGATATTCAACACAAACTTGACATGGTATCAGAGCTTTCTCTTGGTTATCTAGTTTCATAGAGTCCATCTTGGTCATTTCAATATTTTTTTTGGAAATTTTGGTTGTGTTGACAATTTTTTAACATCTTGGACTTTTGATCTTGGTCATTCTGGTTGTTTTTTGAGTCATAGTGTTTCTAGTTTTCATAGCTATTCAAGAACGTGGCTTCACATCAATTCGAATCCTTCAATGTTTGCTTCACTGGAAAATATCATTCTTCCTGAAAATTTCAATTTCAATTATTTGTCACTGAAAAAAAACTATGGGGACATATAGATGGAAGCAACCCTGCTCCTACCGATCTTACAAAGTTAGGTGAATGGAAAATTAAAGATGCTCAGGTGATGATATGGCTTTTGGGATCAATTGACCCTCTTATTGTTCTTAATCTCAGGCTACTGCAAATATATATAGGCAGATAATAGTTAGACTAGTCCAAGTTGCTGTTAAGTACTGATAATCTCTGTGTGTTTCATTATACTAGACTTGGACTCCTCAATTTTCGAAGAGATGAGATCTCTTGCCCTTTTACAATTTGAATAGAAGAAAATGATCTTTTGTAAAAACGAAAAATTTCTTGTAAAAAGGACGTAAAACTAAAAAAAATTTTTGTAAAGGGCTAGAAAATTATTTCTCCCTCAATTTTCATATAAAAATTTACTTGTTCTAAAATACTAGACTAAACTATAAATTAAAAATTAAAATACACACAAAACCTCTTAAAAATAAGAAATCGGTATTCTATAATCAAATCTGTCAAGTTGTATTTTTCAATCATGACATTACTCTTAAAACCTCTTGCAAGGCACACCTTTTCTTTTTGCTTTTGTATCAGTAAAATTTATTTATTACGCGTTTGGGCATGAATTGAGTGATATATGAAAAGAAAATAGTATTTGAAGTTAAAACTGAAAAATGGTATGTTGCCGTTGAAATTGAATTTGAAACCACAATTCATTTGAAAAAGAATTACTAGTGAGGGGGAAAAAATTTCACTTGAAAAATTGAATGTAGCATTCAATATGAAATATAAATGCATTACTATTAATTTCTTTTAACATACGAAATATGACGCTTTGTTATGGCCTTTAACATCATAGTGCAATTTCATCTTTGGTATCCGAAAATTACTGGCTCATCAGAGGGAACACATTCTTTATAAAGATTATTCATTTTCAGGGAAAGAACTTGAGACCTATGATTATGATGTGGGGTAAAGAATATATGTGGTCATAACCTTGATAATTTGAGAGACAAAAATATAAAATATATGCACTGAAATAAAACATAAATTTTACTCTTAAAAGAAGAAAGAGAAAAGTAAGCTATGATTGACACCTGCCTTCATATCAAATTATCAATCAATTCCTATATTAGAAAATGTTGTCATTCTCGTTTGTCAAAATATTAAATCCAGTTAAACCTGTTGGTTTTGAGCTGCATCCGTTTTTAGCGACTTGCATGAAAGAATAAGTAAAGATTTTTCAATCCTTACACAATGAGAATTTCAAATGAAATCTACTTAACACACAAATCCCTTTTACTTTGATTTTTTTATTTTTGACGTGAATACTCTGAAAGTACTCTTTACTCTAAATTCCCAAGGATCATGACTTAGTCTTTATGCATTTAAGACTTTTTCTACTTTTCTTTATTTTTTTTGTTCTCAAATACATTTAATAGGATTTCAATTGTTCAATTTGTTGTCTGTTGATAAAATACTAAGAGCAGAGACTTTTAGTTAGCGAGAACATTTCTCTATTTCAAAAGCTCAAATCGAAGACCTATATTTAAGAAAGTAGGGATTGCACCTATCTATTCCACCACATATTCTGGTGGTAACTGCAGTTTCGTAGAAAGATGTGAGATTAGGGTCTAAAATGATCTCCACAACCTTTTTTTGTTTGGAGACCAAAATATAAAATTATTTATTCAGTAAAATAAAATGTGTATTTTACCCTCAAAAGAAAGAAAGAGTCCAATTGTAAAGATTTAAATTTTATATTTCTCAAGTCTCGTCCATTGAAATTTCAAATGATGGGGTTCATTTTGTTAGCATGATGGACTGCTCAAAGATCATGAGTTAATAGTGTATTGTATATATATTAATGTAATTATATATTATTGTATATGTGTAATTATAGATATCTGATGTAGTAATCAAAGAGATAGAATAGCATATTTAGAGGGATACAATAGCGGATTTAGAGGGATAGAATAGCTAATCTTTAGGGATAGGAAGGGCGGATCTTTAGGGATGTAATCTTTGAATACTTTCTATTTAATGGCAAGACTCTCAATATTGAGAGACATTCAACAGCAACTTGACATGGTATCAGAGCCTTCTCTTGGTTGTCAAGTTTAATAGCGTCCATTTTGGTTCATTTCAATTTTTTTTTTTTGGAAATTTTGGTTGTGTTGACTGTTTTTTAACATCTTGGACTTTTGATCTTGGTCATTCTGATTGTTTTTTGAGTCATAGTGTTTTTAGTTTTCATAGCTATTCAAGAACGTGGCTTCACATCAATTCGAATCCTTCAATGTTCGCTTCACTGGAAAAAATCATTCTTCCTGAAAATTTCAATTTCAATTATTTGTCACTGGAAAAAAACTATGGGGACATATAGATGGAAGCGACCCGTCTCCTACCGATCTTACAAAGTTAGGTGAATGGAAGATTAAAGATGCTCAGGTGATGACATGACTTTTGGGATCAATTGACCCTCTTATTGTTCTTAATCTCAGGCTACTGCAAATATATATAGGTAGATAATAGTTAGACTAGTCCAAGTTACTGCTAAGTACTGATAATCTCTGTGTGTTTCATTATACTAGACTTGGACTCCTCAAGTTTCGAAGAGATGAGATCTCTTGCCCTTTAACAATTTGAATAGAAGAAAATGATCTTTTGTAAAAATGAAAAATTTCTTGTAAAAAGGACGTAAAACTAAATAAAAGTTTGTAAAGGGCTAGAAAATTATTTCTCCCTCAATTTTCATATAAAAATTTACATGTTCTAAGAATACTAGACTAAACTATAAATTAAAAATTAAAATACACACAAACCTCTTAAAAATAAGAAATCGGTATTCTATAATCAAATCTGTCAAGTTGTATTTTTCAATCATGACATTACTCTTAAAACCTCTTGCAAGGCACACCTTTTTTTTTGCTTTTGTATCAGTAAAATTTATTTATTACGCGTTTGGTCATGAATTGAGTGATATATGAAAAGAAAATAGTATTTGAAGTTAAAACTGAAAAATGGTATGTTGCCGTTGAAATTGAATTTGGAACCACAATTCATTTGAAAAAGAATTACTTGTGAGGGGGAAAAAATTTCACTTGAAAAATTGAATGTAGCATTCAATATGAAATATTAATGCATTACTATTAATTTCTTTTAACATACGAAATATGATGCTTTGTTATGGCCTTTAACATCATAGTGCAATTTCGTCTTTGGTATCCGAAAATTACTGGCTCATCAGAGGGAACACATTCTTTATAGAGATTATTCATTTTCAGGGAAAGAACTTGAGACCTTTGATTATGGTGTGGGGTAAAGAATATATGTGGTCATAACCTTGATAATTTGAGAGACAAAAATATAAAATATATGCAGTGAAATAAAACATAAATTTTACTCTTAAAAGAAGAAAGAGAAAAGTAAGCTATGATTGACCACTTTTGTCACGCCCCGCATCCCATCCGGACGGATCGGCACTCGTAGCCGACAACGCCCGAGAGAACCAAGCTTTGCTTCTCTTTAATCATATGCATGACATAAGAAACCCATGATCACGTAAGAGCTTTAAATACCAACAACGGAATACATGAAACATGTGATATATAGATACATGTGTGAAACTTGGCCGTTGAGGCCATCAAGTCAAAAACGTCATATACCACCTTACATTCGTACACCCACATACGTCTACAAAAGCCTCTAACATAGACATTTACCCAAAACCAACTGAAAGTCGGGACAAGTCCCCGCTTTATACAATATGTACAATACCAAAACATATGAACAACTGTGACTCGGAGAAGCCCCGAATTAACTGGAGCTCACCAATGATCTGCAACAACTGGCAACCTACTGTGGAGGCCTACTAGTACTTGCGCTTGCAGCAAGTAAGGTAAATTCCCAGAAGGGGTCAGTACGAAGAAAGTACTGAGTATGTAAGGCTGTATCAATACATAAGAACTTCAATGGAAAATACATTACAAGGGAATGCCCAATTATAGATAAGTCATCAATTTATATATCTGGAACTGTGTGCATTACTTTCGATGCTTACTCTATTTTTGTACCTCTTCTTACTTGCTTGCCAGTCATTAGTTATATATTGCCCTGGCCCAACTGATCAGTGGGAAAACAATATCATCATGAAGGTGTTCATTTCACCCCATAGATACACCCATAATGTTGGGATAGTCATCATGAAGGTGTGTTCTTTTACCGCATGGATATCGTTATGAAGGTGTTTATTACACCCCATGGATACACTCATAATATTAGGATCGTCATCATGAAGGTGTTTATTTCACCCCATGGATGCACTCATAATGTTAGATTATTACATTGAGGATTATGACATTTTTGGAAGCACACATATATGCATTACTTCACTTCACTTCATTTCCTTTGTAACCAACAACCATGCATTACTTCTTACTTTTGAGAGATTGATACATTCGTTTGTGAGAAATTGATATATTGTAGTCATAACTTTATTGGAAGCTTTGGAACATAACATTATTGGGAATTTGGAACCATGTCCATGATTATGTAATACATGAGCAACAACGACTAATGAATGAGGATTATGCGACTTAACAATAGATAACAACCTGGAATGAGATACCTTTGGACATTTTGGAATGAACTAGTACAACATCAATGTAACTACTAGGAGCTGCAGAAGGATACAGAAAGAGTAACCTTACATACCTCGTATTCTCAATATGAATATTCAATCCTATATGTGAACACAATAGTCCCGCTCCTTCCTTATGACTTACTCTACAACACAAATACATAACGGAATTTACATTAACCACCAACTACCTTACAAATGCACATAACGTCAATGAGTTATATGTTTGCCTTTAAAATGTCATTTCCTCCTTTATAATACCATTGATGAAATTATCATACCAATAATCCCACAATACTCCCAACATTGACCAAAATATCATAAACCATTAGCATGTCACCAAGTTCATACTTTCCACTCTTTATCACCACAACATCACAATTATTCCATTAAATCACTTCAATACACCTCACAATAACAAATCGGCCAAAATCCTATAATTTATACTTATAGAAAAATAACAAGTTTAGGACCATAATCATACCATACATGTGGATATTTCATCCATACCATGCACTTTCATCAAGACAACAAGTCATCTTTCAAGTTTAAATCTCATGGATAACACATCTTTTACAAAAACACTAAGTACCATGTTCAACACTTCGAAGCATAACCAACATGATTTACATACTCTTCCATGCATATAATATATTATTCCATAAGAATAATTACTTATCCAAGCTTGAAAATTGATGATTTTTGCTCCAAGAAGTTGGCTTAGGGTTCTTGAGAGTTGAGAGGAATTTTTGGAAATTTCTAGAAATGTGTAGTGTAATCCTTTGAATAAAAATCAGATTTTTCCACTTATTTATAGTCCCTCAAGTCTCCTTGGCATTAAATGCCATGTATAAGGGGTCAAAGGGTGAAGAATGGGTCCTTTGACCCATTTTGGCCCATGTCTTGTTTCTATTTTTGGGCATTTTATTGAGCCCAATTCACTCAACCTAATAAAATTAATAATTTCTCATGTTTAAATCATTTAATACGTGTTACGATAATATTTCCACTCACGTGATTCATATTCGTAGCCTCAATCCCAAAAACAAGTGATTCTAGCCACGTATGACCTATTTTGACCATAAGGGTAAAACCGTCATTTTGATGCCAAATTCGTCCTCGAGTAATTTTATCATACTAATATAATAATTTACTCATTTCATGTATGTGCTCGTGGTTGTAGAAGAAACGTGGCAAAAATCGGTCCGGTACATCCCCGGGCACCCTTGGGACTTAGCAAATTTCCAACTTTTGAAAAGTGAGAAAAACCATCCTGGCACGCCCTTGGGCGCGCCAGCTTGCTGACTCTGGGCTAAAAATTTTGGCCCAGAGCGGCCTGGCGCACCCCAACCTTAACTTTTTGAAAATTTCATTTTTCGACTTTTCTTCACGGGTTCGGTTAGATACTTCAAGTCCTATTCTTTAACTTACTTCTCACCCTTAATATCCTTTATTTGGAGGTCCTATTAGCCTCATTTTGAACCCCACAAATGCTTCACGAAAATCACAAAACACCTCCTATGAAAGGCTAACCACATGTACGAGGTCCAATTTCAATTTTCTCATCATTAACATAACCAAATACATACTTATAGCTCTCGACACCTAAAGAAACATTATTCAATGTCGTCAAGTAGGGCTAGGAAGGTACGGGGTGTTACACCTGCCTTCACATCAAATTATCGATCAATTCCTACATTAGAAAATGTTGTAATTCTCGTTTGTCAAAATATTGAATCCAGTTAAACCTGTTGGTTTTGAGCTGCATCCGTTTTTAGCGACTTGCATGAAAGAATAAGTAAAGATTTTTCAATCCTTACACAATGAGAATTTCAAATGAAATTTACTTAACACACAAATCCCTTTCACTTTGATTTTTTTATTTTTGACGTGAATACTCTGAACGTACACTTTACTCTAAATGCCAAGGATCATGACTTAGTCTTTATGCATTTAAGTCTTTTTATACTTTTCTTTATTTTTTTTGTTCTCAAATACATTTAATAGGATTTCAATTGTTCAATTTGTTGTCCGTTGATAAAATACTAAGAGCAGAGACATTTAGTTAACGAGAACATTTCTCTATTTCAAAAGCTCAAATCGAAGACCTATATTTAAGAAAGGAGGGATTGCACCTATCTATTCCACCACATACTCTGGTGGTAACTGCAATTTCGTAGAAAGAGGTGAGATTAGGGTCTAAAATGATCTCCACAACCTTTTTTAATTTGGAGACCAAAATATAAAATTATTTATTCAGTAAAATAAAATGTGTATTTTACCCTCAAAAGAAAGAAAGAGTCCAATTGTAAAGACTTAAATTTTATATTTCTCAAGTCTCGTCCATGGAAATTTCAAATGATGGGGTTCATTTTGTTAGCATGATGGACTGCTCAAAGATCATGAGTTAATAGTGTATTGTATATATATTAATGTAATTATATATTGTTGTATATGTGTAATTATAGATATCTGATGTAGTAATCAAAGAGATAGAATAGCAGATTTGGAGGGATACAATAGCGGATTTATAGGGATAGAATAGCTAATCTTTAGGGATAGAAAGGGCGGATCTTTAGGGATGTAATCTTTGAATACTTTCTATTTAATGGCAAGACTCTCAATATTGAGAGACATTCAACAGCAACTTGACATGGTATCAGAGCCTTCTCTTGGTTGTCAAGTTTAATAGCGTCCATTTTGGTTCATTTCAATTTTTTTTTTTTGGAAATTTTGGTTGTGTTGACTGTTTTTTAACATCTTGGACTTTTGATCTTGGTCATTCTGATTGTTTTTTGAGTCATAGTGTTTTTAGTTTTCATAGCTATTCAAGAACGTGGCTTCACATCAATTCGAATCCTTCAATGTTCGCTTCACTGGAAAAAAAATTCTTCCTGGAAATTTCAATTTCAATTATTTGTCACTGGAAAAAAACTATGGGGACATATAGATGGAAGCGACCCTGCTCCTACCGATCTTACAAAGTTAGGTGAATGGAAGATTAAAGATGCTCAGGTGATGACATGACTTTTGGGGTCAATTGACCCTCTTATTGTTCTTAATCTGGGGCTACTGCAAATATATATAGGCAAATAATAGTTAGACTAGTCCAAGTTGCTGTTAAGTACTGATAATCTCTGTGTGTTTCATTATACTAACTTGGACTCCTCAATTTTCGAAGAGATGAGATCTCTTGCCCTTTTACAATTTGAATAGAAGAAAATGATCTTTGGTAAAATGGACGTAAAACTAAAAGAAAGTTTGTAAAGGGCTAGAAAATTATTTCTCCCTCAATTTTCATATAAAAATTTACTTGTTCTAAAATACTAGACTAAACTATAAATTAAAAATTAAAATACACACAAAACCTCTTAAAAATAAGAAATCGGTATTCTATAATCAAATCTGTCAAGTTGTATTTTTCAATCATGACATTACTCTTAAAACCTCTTGCAAGGCACACCTTTTTTTTTTGCTTTTGTATCAGTAAAATTTATTTATTACGCGTTTGGGCATGAATTGAGTGATATATGAAAAGAAAATAGTATTTGAAGTTAAAACTGAAAAATGGTATGTTGGCGTTGAAATTGGATTTGAAACCACAATTCATTTGAAAAAGAATAACTTGAGAGGGGGAAAAAATTTCACTTGAAAAATTGAATGTAGCATTCAATATGAAATATAAATGCATTACTATTAATTTCTTTTAACATACGAAATATGATGCTTTGTTATGGCCTTTAACATCATAGTGCAATTTCGTCTATGGTATCCGAAAATTACTGGCTCATCAGAGGAAACACATTCTTTATAGAGATTATTCATTTTCAGGGAAAGAACTTGAGACCTTTGATTATGGTGTGGGGTAAAGAATATATGTGGTCATAACCTTGTTAATTTGAGAGACAAAAATATAAAATATATGCACTGAAATAAAACATAAATTTTACTCTTAAAAGAAGAAAGAGAAAAGTAAGCTATGATTGACACCTGCCTTCATATCAAATTATCAATCAATTCCTACGTTAGAAAATGTTGTCATTCTCATTTTTCAAAATATTGAATCCAGTTAAACCTGTTGGTTTTGAGCTGCATCCGTTTTTAGCGACTTGCATGAAAGAATAAGTAAAGATTTTTCAATCCTTACACAATGAGAATTTCAAATGAAATCTACTTAACACACAAATCCCTTTCACTTTGATTTTTTTATTTTTGACGTGAATACTCTGAACGTACTCTTTACTCTAAATGCCAAGGATCATGACTTAGTCTTTATGCATTTAAGTCTTTTTCTACTTTTTTTTTTTTTTTTTTGTTCTCAAATACATTTAATAAGATTTCAATTGTTCAATTTGTTGTCCGTTGATAAAATACTAAGAGCAGAGACATTTTGTTAACAAGAACATTTCTCTATTTCAAAAGCTCAAATCCAAGACCTATATTTAAGAAAGGAGGGATTGCATCTATATATTCCACCACATACTCTGGTGGTAACTGCAGTTTCGTAGAAAGAGGTGAGATTAGGGTCTAAAATGATCTCCACAACCTTTTTTAGTTTGGAGACCAAAATATAAAATTATTTATTCAGTGAAATAAAATATGTATTTTACCCTCAAAAGAAAGAAAGAGTCCAATTGTAAAGATTTAAATTTTATATTTCTCAGGTCTCGTCCATGAAAATTTCAAATGATGGGGTTCATTTTGTTAGCATGATGGACTGCTCAAAGATCATGAGTTAATAGTGAATATTGTATATATTAATGTAATTATATATTATTGTATATGTGTAATTATAGATATATCTGATGTAGTAATCAAAGAGATAGAATAGCAGATTTGGAGGGATACAATAGCGGATTTATAGGGATAGAATAGCTGATCTTTAGGAATGTAATCTTTGAATACTTTCTATTTAATGGCAAGACTCTCAATATTGAGAGAAATTCAGCACAAACTTGACATGGTATCAGAGCCTTATCTTGGTTTTCTAGTTTCATAGACTCCATCTTGGTTCATTCAATTTTTGTTTTTGGAAATTTTGGTTGTGTTGACTATTTTTTAACATCTTGAACTTTTGATCTTGGTCATTCTGGTTGTTTTTTGAGTCATAGTGTTTTTAGTTTTCATAGCTATTCAAGAATGTGGCTTCACATCAATTTGAATCCTTCAATGTTCGCTGCTTCACTGGAAAAAATCATTCTTCCTGGAAATTTCAATTTCAATTATTTGTCACTGAAAAAAACTATGGGGACATATAGATGGAAGCGACCCTGCTCCTACAGATCTTTCAAAGTTAGGTGAATGGAAGATTAAAGATGCTCAGGTGATGACATGGCTTTTGCGATCAATTGACCCTCTTATTGTTCTTAATCTGAGGCTACTGCAAATATATATAGGCAGATAATAATTAGACTAGTCCAAGTTTCTGCTAAGTACTGATAGTCTCTGTGTGTTTCATTATACTAGACTGGGACTCCTCTTGCCCTTTTACAATTTGAATAGAAGAAAATGATCTTTTGTAAAAATGAAAAATTTCTTGTAAAAAGGACGTAAAACTACAAAAAAGTTTTTAAAGGGCTAGAAAATTATTTCTCCCTCAATTTTCATATAAAAATTTACTTGTTCTAAGAATACTAGACTAAACTATAAATTAAAAGTTAAAATACACACAAAACCTCTTAAAAATAAGAAATCGGTATTCTATAATCAAATCTGTCAAGTTGTATTTTTCAATCATGACATTACTCTTAAAACCTCTTGCAAGGCACACCTTTTCTTTTTGACTTTGTATCAGTAAAATTTA
This sequence comes from Capsicum rhomboideum, assembly GCA_031232105.1. Taxonomy (NCBI): domain Eukaryota; kingdom Viridiplantae; phylum Streptophyta; class Magnoliopsida; order Solanales; family Solanaceae; genus Capsicum; species Capsicum rhomboideum. The sequence continues at coordinate 8,341,301 of CP124714.1, read as the reverse complement.
TTTATTACGCGTTTGGGCATGAATTGAGTGATATATGAAAAGAAAATAGCATTTGAAGTTAAAATTGAAAAATGGTATGTCGGCGTTGAAATTGGATTTGAAACCACAATTCATTTGAAAAAGAATTACTTGTGAGGGGGAAAAAAATTTCACTTGAAAAATTGAATATAATATTTAATATGAAATATAAATGCATTACTATTAATTTCTTTTAACATACGAAATATGACGCTTTGTTATGGCCTTTAACATCATAGTGCAATTTTGTCTTTGGCATCCAAAAATTACTGGCTCATCAGAGGGAACACATTCTTTATAGAGATTATTCATTTTCTGAGAAAGAACTTGAGACCTTTGATTATGGTGTGGGGTAAAGAATCTATGTGGTCATAACCTTTTTATTTGAGAGACAAAAATATAAAATATATGCAGTGAAATAGAACATAAATTTTACTCTTAAAAGAAGAAAGAGAAAAGTAAGCTATGATTGATACCTGCCTTCATATCAAATTATCAATCAATTCCTACATTAGAAAATGTTGTCATTCTCGTTTTTCAAAATATTGAATCCAGTTAAATCTGTTGGTTTTGAGCTGCATCCGTTTTTAGCAACTTGCATGAAAGAATAAGTAAAGATTTTTCAATCCTTACACAATGAGAATTTCAAATGAAATCTACTTAACACACAAATCCCTTTCACTTTGATTTTTTTATTTTTGACGTGAATACTCTGAAAGTACTCTTTACTCTAAATGCCAAGGATCATGACTTAGTCTTTATGCATTTAAGTCTTTAGTTTGGAGATCAAAATATAAAATTATTTATTCAGTGAAATAAAATATGTATTTTACCCTCAAAAGAAAGAAAGAGTCTAATTGTAAAGATATAAATTTTATATTTCTCAAGTCTCGTCCATGGAAATTTCAAATGATGCGGTTCATTTTGTTAGCATGATGGACTGCTCAAAGATCATAAGTTAATAGTGAATATTATATATATTAATGTAATTATATATTTTTGTATATGTATAATTATAGATATCTGATGTAGTAATCAAAGAGATAGAACAGCAGATTTGGAGGGATACAATAGCGGATTTAGAGGGATAGAATAGCTGATCTTTAGGGATGTAATCTTTGAATACTTTCTATTTAATGGCAAGACTCTCAATATTGAGAGAAATTCAGGACAAACATGACGTGGTATCAGAGCCTTCTCTTGGTTGTCTATTTTCATAGAGTCCATCATGTTTCATTTTAATTTTTTTTTTGAAATTTTGGTTGTGTTGACTGTTTTTAACATCTTGGACTTTTGATTTTGGTCATTCTGGTTGTTTTTTAAGTCATAGTGTTTCTAGTTTTCATAGCTATTCAAGAACGTGGCTTCACATCAATTCGAATCCTTCAATGTTCGCTTCACTGGAAAAATTCATTTTTCTTGGAAATTTCAATTTCAATTATTTGTCACTGAAAAAAAACTATGGGGACATATAGATGGAAGCGACCCTGCTCCTACCGATCTTACAAAGTTAGGTGAACAGAAGATTAAAGATGCTCAGGTGATGACATGGCTTTTGGGGTCAATTGACCCTCTTATTGTTCTTAATCTTGGGCTACTGCAAATATATATAGGCAGATAATAGTTAGACTAGTCCAAGTTGCTGCTACATTCTGATAATCTCTGTGTGTTTCATTATACTAGACTTAAACTCCTCAATTTTCGTAGAGATGAGATCTCTTGCCCTTTTACAATTTGAATAGAAGAAAATGATCTTTTGTAAAAATGAAAAATTTCTTGTAAAAAGGACGTAAAAGTAAAAAAAAGTTTGTAAAGGGCTAGAAAATTATTTCTCCCTCAATTTTCATATAAAAATTTACTTGTTCTAAGAATACTAGACTAAACTATAAATTAAAAATTAAAATACACACAAAACCTCTTAAAAATAAGAAATCGGTATTCTATAATCAAATCTGTCAAGTTGTATTTTTCAATCATGACATTACTCTTAAAACCTCTTGCAAGGCACACCTTTTCTTTTTAATTTTGTATCAGTAAAATTTATTTATTACGCGTTTGGCATGATTTGAGTGATATATGAAAAGAAAATAGTATTTGAAATTAAAACTGAAAAATGGTATGTTGCCGTTGAAATTGAATTTGGAACCACAATTCATTTGAAAAAGAATTACTTGTGAGGGGGAAAAATTTCACTTGAAAAATTGAATGTAGCATTCAATATGAAATATAAATGCATTACTATTAATTTCTTTTAACATACGAAATATGACGCTTTGTTATAGCCATTAGCATCATAGTGCAATTTCGTCTTTGGTATCCGAAAATTACTGGCTCATCAGAGGGAACACATTCTTTATAGAGATTATTCATTTTCAGGGAAAGAACTTGAGACCTTTTATTATGGTGTGGGGTAAAGAATATATGTGGTCATAACCTTGTTAATTTGAGAGACAGAAATATAAAATATATGCAGTATTATCAATCAATTCCTACATTAGAAAATATTGTCATTCTCGTTTTTCAAAATATTGAATCCAGTTAAACCTGTTGGTTTTGAGTTGCATCCGTTTTTAGCGACTTGCATGAAATAATAAGTAATGATTTTTCAATCCTTACACAATGAGAATTTCAAATGAAATCTACTTAACACACAAATTCCTTTCACTTTGATTTTTTTTATTTTTGACGTGAATACTCTGAAAGTACTCTTTACTCTAAATGCCCAAGGATCATGACTTAGTCTTTATGCATTTAAGTCTTTATATACTTTTGTTTATTTTTTTTGTTCTCAAATACATTTAATAGGATTTCAATTGTTCAATTTGTTGTCCGTTGATAAAGTACTAAGAGCAGAGACATTTAGTTAACAAGAACATTTCTCTATTTCAAAAGCTCAAATCCAAGACCTATATTTAAGAAAGGAGGGATTGCACCTATATATTCCACCACATACTCTGGTGGTAACTGCAGTTTCGTAGAAAAAGGTGAGATTAGGGTCTAAAATGATCTCCACAACCTTTTTTAGTTTGGAGACCAAAATATAAAATTATTTATTCAGTGAAATAAAATATGTATTTTACCCTCAAAAGAAAGAAAGAGTCCAATTGTAAAGATTTAAATTTTATATTTCTCAAGTCTCGTCCATGGAAATTTCAAATGATGGAGTTCATTTTGTTAGCATGATGGACTGCTCAAAGATCATGAGTTAATAGTGAATATTGTATATATTAATGTAATTATATATTGTTGTATATGCGTAATTATAGATATTTGATGTAGTAATCAAAGAGATAGAATAGCAGATTTGGAGGGATACAATAGCGGATTTATAGGGATAGAATAGCTGATCTTTAGGAATGTAATCTTTGAATACTTTCTATTTAATGGCAAGACTCTCAATATTGAGAGAAATTCAGCACAAACTTGACATGGTATCAGAGCCTTATCTTGGTTGTCTAGTTTCATAGAGTCCATCTTGGTTCATTTCAATTTTTTTTTTGAAATTTTTGTTGTGTTGACTATGTTTTAACATATTAGACTTTTGATCTTGGTCATTCTAGTTTTTTTTGATTCATAGTGTTTCTAGTTTTCATAGCTATTCAAGAACGTGGCTTCACATCAATTCGAATCCTTCAATGTTCGCTTCACTGAAAAAAATCATTCTTCCTGAAAATTTCAATTTCAATTATTTGTCACTGGAAAAAAACTATGGGGACATATAGATGGAAGCAACCCTGCTCCTACCGATCTTACAAAGTTAGGTGAATGAAAGATTAAAGACGCTCAGGTAATGACATGGTTTTTGGGGTCAATTGACCCTCTTATTGTTCTTAATCTCAGGCTACTGCAAATATATATAGGCAGATAATAGTTAGACTAGTCCAAGTTGCTGCTACATTCTGATAATCTCTGTGTGTTTCATTATTCTAGACTTGGACCCCTCAATTTTTGAAGAGATTAGATCTCTAGCCTTTTTACAATTTGAATAGAAGAAAATGATCTTTTGTAAAAATGAAAAATTTCTTGTAAAAAGGACGTAAAAGTAAAAAAAAGTTTGTAAAGAGCTAGAAAATTATTTCTCTCTCAATTTTCATATAAAAATTTACTTGTTCTAAGAATACTAGACTAAACTATAAGTTAAAAATTAAAATACACCCAAAACCTCTTAAAAATAAGAAATCGATATTCTATAATCAAATCTGTCAAGTTGTATTTTTCAATCATGACATTACTCTTAAAACCTCTTGCAAGGCACACCTTTTCTTTTTGATTTTGCATCAGTAAAATTTATTTATTACGCGTTTGGTCATGAATTGAGTGATATATGAAAAGAAAATAGTATTTGAAGTTAAAACTGAAAAATGGTATGTTGCCGTTGAAATTGGATTAGGAACCACAATTCATTTGAAAAAAAATTAATTGTAAGGGGAAAAAAATTTCACTTGAAAAATTGAATGTAGCATACAATATGAAATATTAATGCATTACTATTAATTTTTTTAACATACGAAATATGACGCTTTGTTATGACCTTTAACATCATAGTGCAATTTCGTCTTTGGTATCCGAAAATTACTGGCTCATCAGAGGAAACACATTCTTTATAGAGATTATTCATTTTCAGGGAAAGAACTTGAGACCTTTTATTATGGTGTGGGGTAAAGAATATATGTGGTCATAACCTTGTTAATTTGAGAGACAAAAATATAAAATATATGCAGTGAAATAAAACGTAAATTTTACTCTTAAAAGAAGAAAGAGAAAAGTAAGCTATGATTGACACCTGCCTTCATATCAAATTATCAATCAATTCCAACATTAGAAAATGTTGTCATTCTCGTTTTTCAAAATATTGAATCCAGTTAAACCTGTTGGTTTTGAGCTGCATCCTGTTTTAGCGACTTGCATGAAAGAATGAGTAAAGATTTTTCAATCCTTACACAATGAGAATTTCAAATGAAATCTACTTAACACACAAATTCCTTTCACTTTGATTTTTTTATTTTTGACGTGAATACTCTGAACGTACTCTTTACTCTAAATGCCCAAGGATCATGACGTAGTCTTTATGCATTTAAGTCATTTTCTACTTTTCTTTATTTTTTTTGTTCTCAAATACATTTAATAGGATTTCAATTGTTCAATTTGTTGTCCGTTGATAAAATACTTAGAGCAGAGACATTTAGTTAACAAGAACATTTCTCTATTTCAAAAGCTCAAATCCAAGACCTATATTTAAGAAAGGAGGGATTGCACCTATATATTCCACCACATACTCTGGTGGTAACTGCAGTTTCGTAGAAAGAGGTGAGATTAGGGTCTAAAATGATCTCCACAACCTTTTTTAGTTTGGAGACCAAAATATAAAATTATTTATTCAGTGAAATAAAATATGTATTTTACCCTCAAAAGAAAGAAAGAGTCCAATTGTAAAGATTTAAATTTTATATTTCTCAAGTCTCGTCCATGGAAATTTCAAATGATGGGGTTCATTTTGTTAGCATGATGGACTGCTCAAAGATCATGAGTTAATAGTGAATATTGTATATATTAATGTAATTATATATTGTTGTATATGTGTAATTATAGATATCTGATGTAGTAATCAAAGAGATAGAATAGCAGATTTGGAGGGATACAATAGCGGATTTATAGGGATAGAATAGCTGATCTTTAGGGATAGGAAGGGCGGATCTTTAGGAATGTAATCTTTGAATACTTTCTATTTAATGGCAAGACTCTCAATATTGAGAGAAATTCATCACAAACTTGACATGGTATCAGAGCCTTATCTTGGTTGTCTAGTTTCATAGAGTCCATCTTGGTTAATTTTAATTTTTTTTTTGAAATTTTGGTTGTGTTGAAATTGGGGTCAATTGACCCTCTTATTGTTCTTAATCTCGGGCTTTACAAGACAACTAAGGCCATATGGGATTATTTACAAAAGGTTGACAACTAAGACAATAGCGCAAGACGCTTTCAATTAGTGTATGAAATTGCTAATTACTCACAAGGAGATCAATCCATTTAGGATTATTTATCTGGATTTAAGAATTTATGTGCTGAATTTATAGATATTGTTTATGCAAAAATACCTTCCCAATCTCTTTCTGTAATTCAGGAAGTTCATGAGGAAAGCAAGCGAGACCAATTTTTGATGTATTTATGTTTCGAGTTTAAGAGTATTCGCTCTAACTTGATAAATCGTGATCCGTCTCCCTCTTTGGATGTTTGTTTTAGGGATTACTCCGTGAAGAGCAGCGTTTTGTCACACAAAATGCTTTCAAGCAAGTAGATAATGTCGTTGTTGCATTTGCTGCCCAAGGTAAAGGAAAGGGTAGGGATATGGCTAGAACTCAATGCTATTGTTGCAAAGAATATGGTCATATTTCTAGCAATTGTGGCAGAAAGTTTTGTAATTATTGTAAGCAGCAAGGACACATTATCAAAGAGTGTCCCACACGCCCTCAAAACCTTAGGGTCAATGCTTTTCAAGTTGGAATAAATGGTTTCACTACTGAGAACTCATCTTCGGGACAAGTTCTTACACCTGAAATGGTAATACAAATGATCATGTCAGCATTTTCAGCTTTGGGCTACAAGGTAATGATACCACATCTAATTTTTAGCTTGTTGATTCTGGCACTTTCAATCATATGACCAACTTATCTATGATGCTAAAAATGTTCGTAAGTATCATGGTCCATCACAAATTCAAGTTGCCAATGGTAGTAAATTACCAATTACCAAGGCTGGGGATATTACTAAAACTTTCAACAATGTTTTTGTATCACCAAAGCTCTCCACTAGTCTTATTTCAGTTGGACAATTGGTAAATAACAATTGTGATGTGATTTTTTCTCGTAATGGTTGTCTTGTGTAGGATCAAGTGTCGGGGATGATAATTGCGAAGGGTCTTAAAGTTGGACGACTGTTTCCTATACACTTCTCCGTTCCTCGTGTTCTATCTTTTGCTTGTACTTCTACACCTAGTAAGACTGAGGTATGGCATAAGTTCTTAGGACATCCAAATTCTATTGTGTTGTCTCATTTATCAAATTCTGGTTTATTGGGAATAAAAATCAATTTTTCACTGCTTCCTTTGATTGCTCTACTTGTAAAATAGGCAAAAGTAAAATTCTTCATTTTCCTAATTTTGGTAGTCGTGCTACAAAGTGTTTTGATGTTATTCATACTGTTGTTTGGGGCATTTCACCAATTGTTTCTCATGCTCATTTCAAGTACTTCGTGACATTTATAGATGATTATAGTCGGTTTACGTGGGTGTATTTTCTTCGTTCCAAATCTTAGATATTTTCTATATTCAAGACATTTTTGGTTTACATTGAGAATCAATTTTCTACTTGCATCAAATTATTAAGATCTGATTCTGGTGGAGAATATATATCTTATGAATTCAAGAATTTTTTGCTTGAAAAAGAAATTGTCTCACAACGCTCTTGCCCATATACGCCACAAAAAAATGGGATTGCTGAGCGTAAAAATCGTCATCTTTTAGATGTCACTCGTACTTTATTGATTGAGTCCTCTGTTCCATCTAAATATTGGGTGGAAGCTTTGTCTACTGCTGTCTATTTAATTAATAGACTACCATTTAAAGTGTTAAATCTTGAATCTCCATATTTTCGTCTTTATCAAAAAAATCCAAGCTATGATAATTTTCATACATTTGGTTGTATTTATTTTGTGCATCTGCCTCCTTCTCAGCGCAATAAACTTTCTGTTCAGTCTACTGAATGTGTTTTTATGGGTTATAGTACTTCACAGAAAGGTTTTATCTGTTATGATCCATCCTATAATAAATTTCGTGTTTCTTGAAATGTTGTTTTCTATGATAATCAGTATTTCTTTCCTACTCATGTTGAGTCATCTACTGTTTCTCCACCTCTTCCTACTTTTGAGGATTTTTCATCTTCTTCTAAGAGGTTCAACCCTGAATTTGTGTATGAACGACGTCGGTCAACTTTACCCCCCCACGATATTGATCCACCACCTAAGATTGCTCCACAACTAGAATGTGAGAATTCTTCAAGGTCTGCTCCTCTTGAGCCCACTCGGCAATCTACCAGAGTATCTTGTACTCCTAATTGGTATAGTTTTTCCTCAACTTTATCAAACATTTCTGTTTTAACTTGTTACTCACAAGCTTCCAAGCATGAATGTTAGCAGAAAGCAATGGAGGAAGCACTTTTGGCTCTTAAAGAAAATAACACATGAGATATTATTTCATGTCCTTCAAATGTCCGCCCAATTGGATGTAAATGGGTTTATTCAATTAAACTTTATTTTGATGGAACTCTTGATCGGTACAAAGCTAGGTTGGTTGTTCTTGGTAACAGACAGGAGTATGGTGTGAACTATGAGGAGACTTTTGCACCAGTAGCAAAAATGACTACATTGGGAACTATTATTGCCATTGTTGCTTCACAAAACTAGCCTCTTCATCAAATAGATGTCAAAAATGCTTTTCTTCATAGTGATCTCAAACCTGGTTTGTTCTCATCACCTACATCAGATGTATGCAAGTTGAAATGGTCTTTGTATGTATTAAAACAAGCTCCCAGAGCTTAGTTTGACAAATTTTAGTCTACTTTGCTAAAATTCTCTTTTGAGCAGAGAAAATATGACTCATCTTTGTTCTTTTGAAAAACATCTACAGGTTGTGTCCTTTTTTTGGTATATGTAGATGACATAATTATCACAAGAACTGATTTTTCACTAATCACTAGCCTCCAACAGCAGCTTAAGGATTCTTTTCATTTGAAAGATCTTGGTACTCTTACATATTTCTTGGGATTGAAAGTTCATAATGATTCTTCAGGTGTGTTTCTAAACCAACACTAATATACTCAGGATCTGATTTCTTTGGCTAGCCTTCAAGGTTCCTCCTCAGTAGATACTCCATTAGAATTGAATGTAAAGTATCGTCGTGAGGAAGGCGATCTTCTTCCTGATCCAACTATATTTCGGCAATTAGTTGGGAGCTTAAATTACCTTACTATTACCTGGCCTGACATCTCTTTTGCATTTCAACAAGTTAGTCAATTTATGCAAGCTCCCCGTCATCTCTATTTGGTGGTTGTTCGTCGTATCATTTGGTATCTCCAAGGAACATCTAATCGTGAATTATTCTTTCCTAGTAGTTCTCCTATTCGTCTTTATGCTTTTAGTGATTCTGATTGGGCGGGATGTCTCAATACCCGTCGTTCAGTTACTGGTTGGCGCATGTTTCTTGGAGATTCTTTGATATCTTGGAAGAGTAAGAAACAAGATTGTGTCTCAAAATCTTCAACAGAGGCTGAATATCGATCTATGTCTACTGCTTGCTCCGAGGTTGTATGGCTTCGTGGATTACTTGCTGAGATTGGATTTCCTCAATCTAGTCCTACTCCACTCCATGCCGATAATACAAGTGCTATTCAGATTGCTACTAATCCGATTTATCATGAGAGGACCAAACACATCGAGGTAGACTGTCATTATATACGAAAAGCTATAGATAAAGGAGTCATTACTCTTCCTCACGTATCCAGTGATCTTCAAATAGCTGATGCGTTTACAAAATCCATGGACGACAACGCCATCAGTTTTTAATAGGCAAATTGATGCTTCTTGATCCACCAACATCAATTTGAGGGGGGATAATAGAATGATGGACTGCTCAAAGATCATGAGTTAATAGTGAATATTGTATATATTAATGTAATTATATATTGTTGTATATGTGTACTCATAGATAGCTGATGTAGTAATCCAAGAGATAGAATTACAGATTTGGAGGGATACAATAGCGGATTTAGAGGGATAGAATGGCTGATATTTAGGGATAGGAAGGACGGATCTTTAGGGATGTAATCTTTGAATACTTTCTATTTAATGGCAAGACTCTCAACATTGAGAGACATCCAGCACAAACTTGACACATTTGTTTTGGGAAAATAATTTCTTCATTAATTTTCTACAAACACACAAGTCCTTTCAATTCAAATGAATGTATTATTCACCCTAATAGCTAAGGATCGTTCAATTTCTCTTCTCTTATAAGGATAGAGGGACCGCACCTATTTCACCATATCCTTTGGCAGTAAGCATAATTTCGAAGAAGAAAGAGATGAGAAAACAGGAAAATTAGGGAAAAGAATTATCACTATGTTAGAGGTAAAGATATAAAATTTATATGGTGAAATAAAACATGAATGTTACTCTCAAAGGAATAAAGGGAAAAGCCAAGCAAAGAGTGGTGCCTTCATGGAAATCAATTCCAACTTTAGCAAATTTTGTCATTCTAAAGTCAATACATGAGTCTTGTCCATGGAAATTTCAAATAAAAGCTACAACACACAGTTTTGGAACTTTTTCTTTACTCTAATTGTCAAGGATCATTTAATGCTTCTTCAATCGTTTTCATGAACTATATACTTTTTCCCTAAACACACAAATCCCTTTCCCTTTGATTCTTTATTTTGATGTGAATACTCAGAACGTACTATTACTCTAAATGCTCAAGAATCCTGACTTAGTATTCAAGCATTTAAGTCTTCTTGTACTTTTCTTACTTGTTTTGTTCACTAAGACATTTAATATAGGATCTCACTTGTTCAATTTGTTGTCAGTTGGTAAAATACTAAGAGTAGATACATTTTGTTAGTGAGATGTTTCTATGAAATAAACTAATTTTGTTATCAAAAAAAAAATATATATATTATCAAAAGAAAGGAGAAAGGGGAATTATAGAGGGATAAGTCAAGAAATAGCTATTGCAAGTCATATCAAATAATCGATCAATTCAAAGTTTGGAAATGGTGTTATCCTCAAGTCAATGCACAAATCTTGTCAATGTAAATGTTAATTGATCGGGTCCATTTGTCCAAGAAAATAATCTTTATTAAGCTAAGTGCATCTTTCAAGGTTCTATCCGCAACGGCGCCAATAAGAGTTGTTTAATTATTTGATGCCCCTCAAAGTTTCCGCCTTTTCAGCTTAGTTTTGTCAATTAACAACAAATTTTTTTACTGATACCAAATGCCGATCTCATATTTCACCTTTGGAACTTAAAACGGATCTCTTTGAATCCTCACCGATTCAGAGGTAGAGCCAGAATTTGGAGGCTGCTAATTTGATAGGGAAATAAGACCACTCAATCAAACTCAGATATTCAAGTTGTGTTATCTACCCAATCTCTTCTGGGTCCAATAAAGATGCCACAAATAACATGGTTTCAACTCGTTAATATAAACTTAATTTGTCAATGATAATAGTTTTATTCCACAATGTGATTATTTCCAAATTCCACCTTGACCAATAGTAAATTTGAAAAGAAATAGGGTAATATTGGCCAAATTCCACTCAATTCAATGCACAAGTATTGCTATGGAAATTTCAAAAGAAAGCACAATTCGGTAGCCAAAAAAGTAGAGAAATATCATTATCAAATATTAGACACGGCTAAGTCATATTACAAAGTGTCGTGGGTCTGTAATTTTGGATAATTATAAGATATTGAGCTATTGACACCTGATTGGACACGCTATTTAGAATGAGACATGGCCTTTTCTTTTGGTTCCTCATTTGGTTTCTGATATACACATTATTTTTTTTTTAACCAAAAGGCGGCCCAATTGGACCATATTTATTACTAAATGAAAATTATGTACAATATAAGTCAGCCCAAAAATCGGACCTAAAATAAAAAGGCAAAAAAAAATCTAAAAAGAGATAAACCAAGATTAGGAAAGTGGAAAGTGGAAAGCCTCTCCAGAAGCTTCAACTTCAAGGACATGGATCTGCATCGATTTTATTCTGATAAGGGATGAGTACGCAATTGTCAACTGCAAGATTACTACCATGTTACTCACAATCTGGATGAATGATCTCCCATCATGAAGGCGCCATTGATGACAAGGTAATTCATCTTTGATTTCTCTAGTAGCGGGAACCCCCATATCCATGACCTTATCTCGATTTCTCTAATGATGCATGAAGTCAAGATTAGGAACCCTAACTTAGATTTGGAAAGCTGAAATGAAGAACCGCATTAGCTTATAAGTGTAGCTCAGGTACATCTAACACCTTTCAAAGTAACTTTCAATTTCATTACCTTTCCTTCTATGGATTGAATCCCAATAGGAATTAATACCACCGTATAAAGTCAAGATACTAAAATTAATTATTACCTTGAAATTGGTATATTTGAAACACTGTAACTGAGTGAAACAATTTTGGCTACGATGAAGAATATGAATAGTGTTGTCAAGTCCTGGTTTAGTACCCAATAAATACCTCAACGCTCTCACCAGGTGCAGATACTGTCAACCACTAGAAATTGCTTTAGACTTCCCAACCAAAAACTCAAAAATTCACTAGTAGCCTCACTTGTAACTCAGTAATGAAACATGTATAGTAGAATTTTAGATTTCAACTTGTCAGCCGGAATTGCTTGATATATTTGTTTTTCTGATTCTCATGATTGGAGTGTTGATCTTGTCAAGATTAATAATATTTTTCCCTACATTTGGAACTTCCTAAACTGAGCTGAATTCATATGTACCTGCAAAACTAAAAACTAAGTTAGCAAAAAAATCAGTAAGAGTATTTCCCTCCCTTAAGGAGTGTTGTACTCTCACTGATATGGCATCTCTGATCCTATTAATAGTCTTGACCTCCATAGAAACAGTCCAAGGGATCTCCCAATCTCCATTGATAATGTTAACCATAGCCAATGAGTCAGTCTCTAGGATAATGTTGGTGAGCTGATTATCTAAACAGAATTGGAGCACTTCCCTTATGGCTCTAGCCTCAGCCACCAGGTTAGTTGTATCAGCAATCTGGAAACCTTTAGCACCCACAAAATCTCCTACATGATTTCTCAAACAAAAAGTAGTAGCACTGGGGCCTGGGTTACCTTTAGAGGCACCATCTGTATTACATTTTAACCACCTAAAAGGAGGAGCCATCTACCTAACAACTTTGCAATGAAAATTAGGTCTGTGATTTTCCAAAAGAGAAACCATTTGGGGCCAATTATTAGGAAAATTTAAGTTGAACTTTAACATAATAAACTTACAGATAGAAGCATGAATGTCCCACATAACCTTATTTCTGGAATATGAACTGCCATGAAGAATTGTATTCCTCCTTTTCCATAGAAATCAGAGAATGATGTTAGGAAGTGCTTGAAACACCATTTTCTGTCTAACATTACCTTGAACATCCCACCATTTCTTCATAGTCTGTTTAACCCTTACCCAAGGGCCTAAGAGACCAGCAGCTCTAGCATAATAATCCCAGATAAAAACAACTACTTCTCCTATCAAGAATAGGTGCTCTACTGTTTCCCTCATAGGAATTTTGCAACACTGACACATTTGAGAAATGTTAGGATTCCAGTTAGCCATGACAACAGCTACAGGAACCCTATGTGGCCAGACCCTCTATCTAAAAAAGGAAATTTTAAAAGGGAGCCCCTTCACCCACAACATCTTAAAATCATCATTAGGAGCAGACTTCTTTCTTAGAATTTCCCAAACAGATTTGACTGTGAACTTCCCAGTACTATTTTATCCACCAAGGTTTGTCCATTTGTCTAGTCTGTCTAACATTGCCCATATTCATCCTAACATGCTCAACAATGTTACTAGGCAAATGTTCCTACATGAGTTAAAAATCCCAACCATCTTCTATCATGAAGATATCAATATCTGTCAGAGAATGACAGCCTAGTACATCAGTAGGTTGAAAATATAATGGACCAAGATTAGTCCAATTATCAAACCAAAGACTAGATGAACATCCCCTTGGTTCCCACCACAAGTTCAGTTCAACAATCTCTCTATTCTGCAGTATGTGTTTTCACACTTGAGAACCACCTTTCCACTGAACAAGAGTGGGAATTTATTTTTTGTAGTACTTCTTTCACATGAAATTAGCCCATAATGAATTTTGGGTCCTAAATTTCCACCAAAGCTTGGCAAACATAGCTTGAGATATATCACCCATAGATCTAAAGCCCAAACAACCTTCAATTTTAGGTAACAAAACCTTATCCCAAGCAGCCCAATGCTTGCTCCTACCTGAAATGTTAGCAAACCTTATCCCAAGCAGCCCAATGCTTGATCCTACCTGAAATGTTATTACTCCAAAAGAATTTTACAAAAATTCTATGAAGCTCTTTCAAAACACAATTAGGAGGAACAACTGCTGATAACACATGAATTGGTATACTTTGTAAAACACTAGTGATTAACACTTCCTTACCCCCAGGACAACATGTTACCTTTCCAAGCTTGAAGTTTGTCTCTCACCCTTCTAATCAGCTCAGCATAATGTTCCTTTCTTTTCTAGCATGAGTGATAGGGCAACCAAGGTATTTGAATGGAAACTGACCCCTGGAAAAACCTGTGCATTTTTCTTCCAATCTTCGTAAATCTGCAGCAACACTCTGATGTATAAAGAAAGAACTCTTTTCTTTATTAATTTTCTAACCAGAGTAAACTTCATATCCTGAAAAGTTGACACAATCTTTTTCAAAGAATATTTGTCAGCAGAGGCAAAAATAATAGTATCATCTGCGTATGCAAGATGATTTAATTGTGAACTCCACTTAGGAAGACCATAACCAACATACCGCACATCCTCAAATAAAGCATTCAAAGATCTAGATAGAACCTCTGCTGATAGAATAAAAAGGGCAAGAGATAAAGGATCCCCTTGCTTTACACCTCTAGTTGAGTGAAAGAAGCCCTGTGCTTGCCCATTAATCAACACTAAATACCAATTGTTAGATACCAATCTCCAAATCAAATTCACAAAAATATGAGAGAAGCCCATTTTTCTTAGAACTTTCATCAGAAAGAACCAAGAAACTCTATCATAGGATTTAGCCATATCAAGCTTAAGTATCACATTAGCAGGCTTACCCCTCTTCCTGATTTATCTGGTTTATTTGATATCCACATTACGGTCTGGTTTATCTGGGTTCACGCTGCGAAGCACCATGTTTTTGCGGTGTGCCTCCAAATATCTTTTTTCTCGTAGCTAAAAGTATTAACACAGTTCTTTGTATTTTCAAGTAATTGCACGAAGTCTCGTTGTAGAAATTTCAATGAAGGCTACTTAATACACAAATCCCTTTCACTTTGAATTTTTATCAAACGAAAATGAAAAGGGAAAAGTCTTTGCACGGAGTGTCCTTTCTTGTTTGAAGGTGGTAATTCTAAGTAATGGTTTTTATTGTTAAAATGGTATGAGTATTGATTATTTGTTCTTAAATCTTTAGTTCAAATCCTCATTTATGTATTTGCTTGAAGAATCTCAAAACTCCATTGAATAGTTGCATTGGCAGTAGGGGTGTACAAAAACCAAACCGATAAAAATGTTATTGTTTTATTGTTATTGGGTTATTAGGTTAACGTTTATTGGGTTATTGATTCTTTTTCGGTTTTTTCTTATTGGGTTATTGGATAAACCGATAACCCAATAAGAATATACTAAATTAGTATTTTACTCCTACTTTACCGAATAATAAGTATATATATCTATTAATTATTATTATATATATATTTATCTTTAATTTCTACAAATCTATCCAAAATCTGAAAACCTATAACCCGATAAAGTTAAACCTTTTCAATTTCCTCTCTGGTAAATCGACGACGAGGGTTTGCGACTTACGAGGGATAATAGTTCTTCATTGTGGAATTTGGCACTGCAAGGCATATGTCATGTTAGTTGCTACTGTTTTTATTTTGTGAGCATTCTTATTGATGTCATGTTAGTTGCTATTGTTACACAACATTGAAAATCATTGCGCCAAATTAATATTTGTTTTATGAGCATTTCTTATCGGTTAAACTAAAAACCAAACCGTTAAGGATCAAAAATTGATAAACCGAAAACCGATAAAAAATATCTTATTAGTTTGGTTATTGGTTTAGCATATTTAAAAATCGAAAATCAAAAAACCGAATCGATAATACATAAAATCGAACCGAACCGACCGATGCACACTCCTAATTGGCAGTGTGCAATCACACAACTTTAATTCATGTAAGTGAGGTTTATATATTATGAGGTGAAATTTAAGGCATAACAGGATTTAATATTTTACTTAAAAACATACAAAGGATGCTAATCACAAAAAATTATTAGCATCATTTAAATCCCCAAATTATTGCCTCGGACACTTTAGTCTAGTGGTAAGAGCATAATGTGTGAAGTGTGGGTTAGGCACGCGTTTCAAATTCAAATTCTGCCATAGACAAAAATCTGATATTTAATTGGAGAAGAATACAGAGGTGGGTGGTGGGGGATCCATCTTGCGCCACTGGCCCTTGAAAATTTCTTGATTATAAAGAAAAAAAAAGAAGAAGAAAAAGAAACCTACACCATAGTTCCCTGGCTATCTTATAGACACAAATTGCATCATGTGCAGAGTTTTAGTTTCCTTTTCATCAAGTTTTCTTGCATTACACACGCTCCGTGTACAACTAGTTGAAACATGTCATTTTCATTGGAGACTTGTTGGTGAACAAATTGTTTATCTTCGTGTGAAAAAATCAATACATTTTAGCTTATTTGGAACATATTCTAGTTCTATCGATAAATAGCTTTTCATTCCATTCATGTATTCATCTTTGAAGAAAATGAAATAGCAATAGTGTTAGCTTAGCTCTTAGTTTCTATCTATTTATCTCCATTCTTTGAGCAAGTAAAATATTCATTTTTTTCCCCATCTTATTTGAGGAAATTAAAATCATGTTTGTTACTGTTTCTCAATCAAGTCAACCAAATGAAAGCTACAACACATCGACTCATTCAATTTGATGGTACTCCCGACTCTATTAGAGTGGATCATGGGGTTGTTGTGCATTATATTAGTCTCCATTAAGAGTAGTGGAAAGAATCATATGTCACCTTTCTCATTGGACCCGCCATGAAAATGATTTTCCAAGGCTGCAAAGAAAGGAGGTGAGAGGCAGTTCAATTGTACGAGGAGAGCTCACTTGACGCGTTCTACTAAATTCTTAAAAACGAACTGAGGAAGCACAAATCTCTTTAATGAGTACATTGTGGATGCTATTTTTTTATTGTGAGAAGGAAATTCAAGGTAAATCGTAACAAGAATTTTATTCCACCTTGACCCATAGTAAATTTGATGGTAACTGAAAAGAAATAGGGAAATAATTATTTGTTATTCTCAAGTCTTGCTATGAAAATTTCAAAGAAAGCTACATCACATAAAGTCATTAAATTTGAGGTAAAATCCCAATGTTTGCAAAAGAAAAAATAGGGAAAAACAAAACAAAGCAAACTGCTTTTTAGTTCAATAACCGGCAAATCCATTCACTTGGTTAGACATTTAATTATGTGAACCTATTTTATTAAAAAGAATACTTTATTGGACTAATAATTGGCCAATAGTCAAGAATATTTAAGTAGCCAAAAGAGTAGGAAAATGTCATTCTCGAATATTAGACACGATTAAGTCATATGACAGAGTGTTTTTTTTTGGTATAATAATACGATAGTGAGGGACTGGTTAGACATGATATTTAGAATGAGACGTGGCCTTTTCTTATTTCTTTTTTGGTTTCTTATTCGGTATTCGATATCCAAATTAGGGCCTTGATTAATCTGAATTCGCACCGTCACTTCACCACCAACAGCCGCCACCCTCTCCTCTTTTCTCTCTCTCCCCTCATCTCTCTTCTCCTCTCTCCACTTTAAGGCATATTAAAGGGGGAAGCAACAAGTTTTTCCACGGAGTGTCCCTCCAAATATCTTTTTTTATGTAACTAATAGTATAAATACAGTTCTCTGAATTTTCAAGTAATTGGAGTTAGTCGTGCTGTGAAAATTTCAATGAAAGCTACTTGACACACAACTCCCTTTCACTTTGAATTTTGATGCTAAGGGGAAAAGTCAAGCAAGGACTACTGCCTTCATATCAAATCATCAATCAATTCAAAGTTTAGAAATGTTGTCATTCTCAAGTCAATGCACAAATCTTTCTTGTCCAAATTTACTACTTTTCTTGTCCAAATTTTTGAAAAGGAGTGAATAGGTTAAAAACCTCCTAAATCTCACTGTTTTCGAGTTTCATATCTAAATTATTAGATATTCACGTGATCACCCTAAACTACAATGAACTCATTAATTGTATTAGGTGGAATAACTTTTAAGAACCTAGCTCAACAACCTCAACCAGAACGGGCATCCTCCTTCCTAAGAAGTTGCTGTCTTCTCTCGTGAACGGTTGCAAGATTTGATAAAACAGCAATAGCCTTGTTGACAGTTGGTTCAAGCTTAGAGATTTCATCGGATCATGCAGCTTTGCATTGTTTGATTCACACCAATTTGCATAAGTGCAGGTCTGAGACTGTTTCATTGTGAAGAAGAAGCCATGCATATGGGAAACGAGCTATAATTTGCTCAATATATTTAACTTCCTCAGTCTTTTCAGTTTGTTCAGCATTCTTCTTAAATTTTTTAATGGCCACAAGCTCAATCAAAAACTCTTGGTTCGACTTCAATCTTAGGGAATCCGCAATTTTTGCAAAGCTATGTAAGGCCTTCCATTTGGGCCTTAATAGCCTTTGAGATACTCATGGACATCAGTTCATAATCTACATACTTAATTTTCAATATACAGTGCTTTAATCCAAATGTAAGAAAGACATCGGGAAATCCCTATAAGTCAGGATGACAATTCTAACTGACAAAAAGAGTAGAGTAGAACATTACAGGAGGAGAATGTTCTGAAATCTGGCTGCCAGGATTTTTTTTTTGTCTCGAGAACTGTAAACTTTAAGAGTGCTACAAATGGAATGTCCAGTGGCGTATTGTGCATTTCAGAGAACAAAAAATAAGATTCATCAGAAGTACTTAGGAATCAAAGGCTATGTAGAATCGATTCCATCAGGTGGCTCTTTGTCTACTTATTGGACTATGCAAATGATGCTAAGGCTGCAAACAAAGGAGGTGAGAGGCAGTTCAACGGTTTGGTTTGTGTCACTAGAGAAGCTGTCCATTGTACACTACATGTGTTCTCCCAGATTCCTAAAAAATAAGGTGACGGTGCCAACTCTTTTGAGAGGTGCTGGTGCTGGTGCTGGTGTGTTGGCAGTATATGATTAGCTTCAGATGATTGTTTTTTGAAAAATAAAAACACGGTTTTGGTGGTGCCTAAATTCGGATCGTATTGTCAGGATCCGAATCGAGGCCCTAGCCGTAACGGACTTCCCGAACCAGTGATGGTCGAAGAAAGCCCCTTAGCATTACATCATAAGCATAGTCATAATAAAAGTGAGGAAAATAGACCCATAATGAAGAAGTTCAACTGAAATGATAATTTAAATCCAAATCTTAGAATGAAACTCAAAACAATAATCAACTTGAGTCTACGAAGCCTCTAACATTATGAATAGAAATTCTAGCCGAGACATGGCCCCAAAAATACTAGAAAATCCAAATAGTCTGAATTTAACTGAAAATGAATCTAAGACAAATGTCTTCCAAAAGATGGATGACTCACCACAGGCTAGCTGCAACTCAGAATGTATCCTAATGCGGGGCAGAATCTCGGATAAGTATTTCGGAACCTACATCATGAAAAGATGTAGCGTCCAGGGACGGACAGTACGATGAGTACTGGCATGCAACCCGAGGAAAGGGAATCCAAAATAATTTATATAATATAATAATAATTAAAATTCGAAAAGCTTTATAATATAAGTCTGTCATAAATGAGGTAAGAAATAAAGAACATTTAAAATGTAAAATAAAGCAATCACTTGAAATTCTTTAGTTCTGAACTATGTAGTTACACCGACATTAAGTAATCCACGGGCAATATGGGTCCAGTACTCCTCAACTGACGGGGCCTCAATCCATGTTAGCCGCATGGACTGAGATAACATAGTTGGCCAAATCATAACATAATCATAGCTGCGTACAACTGCTCAAGGCAAGTATACAGTGGTCATCCATATTTCAGGACAAGACCTCCCAATGTCAGCAAACGCGGTTTCCAGTGTTGGTCACAGGGACTACACCTTCTCGGTAAACTACATACTTCTCTTTAAGCTTAAAATATTTTCATTAGATTCAATTATGGAGTCTTTCATTAAGGCATTAAAATGTTGGTATCGTCATACCAAGAACTTGCAAGTCACTCTTATCATGCCAAATCATTATCATTAAACATACTTTTGTACTCCAAAACCCCACTTTTAAAATCATAATTGAAATCCTCATAACAATTTTCAAACCATTTGAATAACATAATACATTCAATGATATAAAGGACGGAGAAAAACATTTATATTCCTTATGAAGTTTTAAAGCTTTCACGAGGTTAGAAATCATGGCTAAAACATATATTTAAGTGATATTTTTAGCTTCGACACACCCCTTAAGAAACTATTACTCATTTTTAGAAAACAAAGAGAGTTTTTACTAATTTATCCTTGATAAATACAGATGTAACTCTTTAGTAGTTTCTTGTTTATGCAGAACTCTCTTTATTTAAAGAAGGATAAATTGGAAGAACATCATTTAATGTCTTCTTGATTATCTAAAATAATCCTTCCATTTCTAAATAAGTGCTCATTTTGACTTGGGCGTACCCTTTACTAAACTACTCACTCTTAGAAAATTAAAGATAATTTTATTAACTTACCCCTAGTTAAATCTTATCTCTTTTCAAGTTGACATTGATTACTCCCTCCGTCCATCAATAGTTGTCTACTATTGACTTGACACACAGGTTAAGAAACAGTAAATGATAGGGGTAATTTTACCATATCAACCGTTGTATATTATAAATTCAATGCTTTGAGAAATGTATTGGGTAATGACTGTAATTAATAACTAATGGTAAAATGAGTAGAAATGGATAAATTATTCATTGATTTTTCAAACTAGACAAGTATTGTTGTACATCTATTTTTAGTATAGTGGACAAGTAAAGATGGACGGAGGGAGTACTATATTTAAATTCAAGGACATATTAGGAAGATTATGATCAACGTATTATTAAAATCCTAAACATACACTTATTTAAGAACAAAATTATAACCCAAAAAGAGCACTTGTAAGGAAATGGAGGAGTACCACTTATAGGAACAAAATTAAAATGTTAAAACATTAGTTATTTATGAATAAAATGAAAATATTAAAACACTATTTATTTAGAAACGGAGGAAGTGATGAATTTGCTTTTTAGAAATCGGTCGTCCCATATGCATGTCTCATATGGGCAACCACAAAATGATGATACTCCATTTATAAGTTCTTTCTTTCGAACACGTGGTTGGAAATTTTTGTTGGTACATTTGTTAATCTAATGATAGGGAACCACATGGCTTTGGATATTTTTCTCACCTTACACATTTTTGGTTTGGATTTTCAAAAATATACACGTGGTCCTATTTTTATTTTTAGTTTTAGTTTTCCACTTAATGTTCGGTATCAATATTGGAGCCCGATTAAATTCGAATTGTTGTCGGAAAGTCTCACAGTAAAACAATCTCTAACAAAGACGACTCTATACCCAGGAGGACTCAAACCTGAAACCTCTAATTCTATTCTTTGTACTTTATTCCCAGGTCAGGGCCGACTCAGTACTCAAGCCATTAAGGCAAGTGCTTTAGACCTCTAAATTTTGAGGGCCCATTTTTCAATAAATATTAAAATTAGATTTAAGTCATGTTTAGATCTTTCTTCTTTAGAATCAATGAATTAAGTTAGAACATAATGATAAGGAGGGGTTACTCGAATGATAAATATCCTTCACTTTCAATTATGAGGTTGTGCATTATCAAAAGATTAGAAAATAGTTCATATATAGTTGTAGTCTCCATGCTCAAGAAAGTCTCAAATTTAAATTAGCTTGCACTAATTTCTTTTTACTATAAATGTAAACCTCACACACTTGTTTAGCAACAATATATATGTGATATAAAAATATGTTTACAAATTAACATGAGATGCACGTGCGGCGCATGCATAAGATATACGTGTGATGCACTCAAAAGCTGATATCTTTGAATATGTATGAGGCATCTTATAAAATTTAGCTTTAGATCACCAATTTTACTTAGCCATAGCTTTTAAAGAAGTTCTTTTCAAACTAGAGCCCCACTTCTTTCGCGGGTTTGCTCTTTCTTGTGTTCCACTTTTGCAAAACTATCCACCAAGTGTAGATATGTCTTAAGATTGTGACATGTAGCAACATTCCCTTTACTAATTTGTGGAGATAAATCTTTACTACTTAATCTAAGTTCTTTGCCCACCTCAGCATATACCCATTGGGTATCCTCCATGCACTTTTGTAGCCAGCTTGGCAGCCCGGGCCCAGCGGCTGCGGCCGCCACGTGGGCAGTCCCTTTTTCCACCACATCATCAAATTCGTCGTCGATCACGAATCCCGGAACTTTTGTGATTGGATCATCGGAGTTGACAATGCGGAGAACATTTGTACCACTTTTCTCCAATTGGCATCTAAAACTTTTGTTCCCAATTCTAGGCCCTCCAAATGATACAACAGTCACTATAGGTGTGTTACTATATTTTGTAGTAATATCATACGCTGTTAATGTTGCAAGGGCAGCACCAAGACTATGTCCTGTGACAGTTATACTTAAAGGCTTGTCACTGTATTTATCAAGAATGTGGCCAATTTCTTCTATAATTGTGTCCTGCAAGCTTTGGTTACATTC
Source organism: Capsicum rhomboideum (assembly GCA_031232105.1). NCBI lineage: Eukaryota > Viridiplantae > Streptophyta > Magnoliopsida > Solanales > Solanaceae > Capsicum > Capsicum rhomboideum. Next base: position 8,318,544 of record CP124714.1, on the reverse strand, counting down.
ATTTTTTGTTGTGTACAAGCTTAAGAATCCACTTTGTACCATGGGTTGATCGTAATTATATTGGGGTGACATGTCATTTGGTAAGCAAGTCAACGTGGCGCGTAAATTCTCGAGCCATTCGGATGAGGTGGCGGTACCACGATAAGCGATCACCACATCGCGGCGTCCGAGCCTGGCGATTTCTTCTATGTCGTCGCATACTGCCACGTAACCGATCCAGCTGGATCGCGGGGACGCCAGGTTCGGGAACCTTTTAGTCCACCGTAGCATCTTGACCGCACACGTGGCGTACAAGTTCTTGATCACCTTGTACCCGCTCTTGTCTACTCCGCAGTTCGCTAGCATCGAACTCTCGGGATAAAGACACATGGCATGTATGGAGGATGACATGTCAAAGTCGAAGCAACGATAGGCTGCTTCGACGAATTCCCCGTACCTCAAGATCTCCTTGCGGAGATCATCATCAAGTGGATCAAGCAAGCCTTCCCAATTCTTGATCCCTTGGAATTCCATCCACCGGTCCCCGAGTTCAGCCACAGAGCAGTGGCCGGACCCTGGGTTCCACGAGCTTGAGATCTTGAAGCTACGAGCTCCGAATTTACTCAATGTAGAGCACTTTGAGATTGGGAGTACCAATCCCATATGTTGTTTGGTGAAAAGAATGTTGCAATTTGATTTGAAATTTCCACTTGATGAGGGCATCATCATTATCGAAGGTATATATATTTTTTTACAAGATTCTTATACTATGGATGAGCTATAAGCTAGCACTTTTGTGGAGATATAATATTAATGCATACACATTCACATAGTTACATTTTTTGGTGCACTCAAATGAGAGCAATTTATAGTTGTTCAGATAAATTAAAAGGGTATACATATAGTTGGGTGGCGTGGGGCAGAAGGATTGTGTTATATATGATATATATAGGTATTAGTATGGTCAGGTGGGACAAAATGTGTTCATTACCAAACTGAAAAAGAAAAAAAAACTTTGGTTGAAGAGGACTTATTGTATCAAGATTTTGAAATTTAAAAGCATAGAAATAGAAATTATACATGCATTACACGAAAATTTAAGAAAGAAGAAAAAAAGATTTTGGACTAGTGGTGTTTAACATGTCATGATAACGTTTCTATAATTATTATGATAAAATGTCATCATGGATAAAATGAGATTAAAGTTAAAGAATCTTATAAGATGATAAAGTATATATCGATAATTCTGGAATAGACTGAAAAGAAATAATAATGTCGTGTAATAAGCTAAGTGTAGTATTCAATCGAAAATACTATACATAATTAGGAGAGTTACATATTTCTATTTAGGGAGCGGATCTGTAGCAATCACGGCCTTGAGTTATCAGTCGTTGAAAATTTTCACGGAACGGATGAATATTCATTTTTCCACAACCTAAAGATCGATCCCTTCAATGTAGATTGTAGAGATTGGATCTTCACTACTCAAAATTATAACCGTTCTGTAATGATGAAAAAGCGTGTAATATTAAAATAGAGGCTAATATCAGGTTCTTAGGGCGTAGAATTAATTACAACAACATACCCAATGTATCCCCACAGAGTGGTATCTGGGGAGGATACAGTGTACACAGTCTGTACCTCTACCTCAGAGGTGACATAGAGAGATTATTTCCGATTGACCCCGGCTTAAGACATAGGCAGTCGTAATAAGAGTACAAGGCATAGAATTAATTAATGGGCTAATATGCACGGCTAACACACACCCCTTACAAATGATGAATCAAATCCAATAATATTTTTCAACAATATGAAAGATAAGTAGTTTGGTTCAAAGCTTGAAACGTGTTCATTACCAAACTGGACAAAAAAAAACCGTGTTGGTAGAAGAGGACTTATTGAGTTATTGTATGAAGAATTTGGAATTAGAAAGCATAAAAATAGGGAGTACACATGCATTACAAGAAATTTAACGGAACAAAGAAGAGAAAAAGGATTTTGGACTAGTAGTGGTGTTTAACATGTCATGATATTTCTATAATTATAATAGTAACATGTCATTAAGGATAAAATGAGATCGATAAAAAGAATCTTTTAATATGATAAAGTATTATCGATCATTTTGAAATACTACTTATTTATATATAGGCTAATAATATCAAAATCTTAGGCGTAGAATTAATTAATGGGCTAATAAGCACGACTAACTAACACCCCTTATATATGATGAATCAGATCCAATAATATTTTTTTCAACAACATGAAAGATAAGAAGTATGAAAAGGAAGAGTAAAGAAATACAACAACAATAACATACTTAGTAGTGTAGTTTCACCAAGTGATGTTTGGGGAGGACAGAATATATGTAAATGTTATCCTTACTTTAAAAATAGAAAGATTGTTTTCGATAGACCTTCGATTTAAAGCTTGAAATCGGTCAGCACTAAAGAAAGATTGACCTTGAAAATTTTGACATGTTGGACCAACAAGGAAGTAACAGCAGGAGGCAACTGACAAGTAATAAACAGCTTACGTACTGAGGACCATTGGTCATATTTCACTACTCTTGACTAAAACCCACCGATCGATGATAAAATTAGCCTTTGAAAATATGATTTATTTAACCCGTCAAAGTTTGTCATCAGTGACAAATTATGACAAGAGCCCGTCTAGCTCTGAGGATGCGACACCAGTTGTGGGGCGTCGTCCAAATTAAATGTGTTTGAAGATTCAGCCATTATGCAAGATCTCGAGATCGTGGTCAGCTGTTACTTAGTGATAATATATGGTCAATTAATAGACTTTATGAGGACGTGATTTACGAATCATGTTCTCAGTAGTTTGGCTATACTAGTGCCCTACTTTTTTTGTTAAAAAACATCTGAATTTCATTCATTCACAAGCATCATATTGAAAGTTTTTTGTACTCAGAGTTATTTAGCTTTAACAACTTAAAGTGCTTAAAATCGTCTTCTCCGGTGGCAATGCTAGTTTATTGTTTATGTCTTGCAAGTTATTTCGTTATAATTTCACTATCTGATCAATTTAATCTACGTGTCCTTAAATTATGTGTACAAATTCAATTATATAGTTTAAAGAGTAAACAAATTTCAGACAACAATGTGCATGGACGGGAGAATTGACAGTTCCATAGTACTTGTGGATCATGGTACGTATATAGTGGAAGTGATGTCTTCATACATGGAAGCAGTTTATCTAAGGATGAAAACTTTATAAGCACATGTACTGATCGATCCTAAACACTAATAATTAATATAATGAATGTCATAGTTTTATTTTTGTCACATGTGCAATGTGACAACAACCATGCATGTTTTTTTTGGAGGAAGAATGTGAAAATTGTACACATGAAGTACTTGTGATATCTTTTGTCTATGGATACTTGGTACATCATGAAAACACCATATCTACCTGCTCAATGCACTGATCATTTGAGTGAATTATTGGACTCAAAACTTATTATTTATACTCTCTCCAACTATTTCAATATAAATGAATTATTAATATGTGACACGTTTCTTAAGAAAGATATTTAATGACACTAAGTATAGGCGTCTTGCGTGTGTTCTTCATATTAATATAAGAACAGATTTTTAAAATAACATATATAATATCAAAAAGATGTGTTGTGTAACATTATAAGAATTTAGAAAGAAAATTCTAAATTTTAAATTGATAAATAATCATGTTTAAGAGTTTGATCTAATTCATTAGTTCTTCATTCATTTTGTTCTAATACTTGCGTCTAGAAATAGCGTTTGATTGAAAGGTAAAAGTTATTCACTTTTACATGAGCACTTTAGTCATGCATTATATGTATATTTTGTTGTTTTCCGGGTACAAAATCTGTATTTACAACAATGAACTTCAATACCAAGTTCAAGAATAACTTCAAGAACAACAAAGAAGTTCAAACTATTTTCTGGAAAATAGATAAAACCATCAAGAAAGAGATGAAGAAAGAAAGAATCAAGTCCACCGAATTCACGGTGTGTCCTTAAGAAAATTATTCCCCTCAAGTACCCGGGGTTAATGGAATATATCCTCCCAGGATAAAATGATTCATTTCAGCAAATGGTGGTACCTCAAATTTGTCGAATTACGAACGCACTCAACGATTCGTAAATTACACTAGATTTTTAGGAAGAAGAAGAGTGTTTTCACTTCAAAATTTCGTGCCTTTACCTAAGAAAAAAATTAGGTATTTATAGCTAAAAGGTGTTGCTTCAGAAAGAAAGCAATGGTTCATGGAAAATTACACTGTTTCGTACCGTCGGGATTTCCTGCGCCGGCAGGTCAGCTTTTGTCCAAAAATCTGAAACTTTCAGTCCGACCTGCAGACCCCATCTGCACCGGCAAATGGTGACCTGCGCCCGAAGGTCCCATTTTAGTTTCCAACCAGTGCCTCAAAGGTTCGCATCCCTTCGAGATGTGTTGTGACATGCGTCCACACTTCCTCATGTGCGTCTGCAAATGAAGAAATTTTAGATTGAATTTTTGGATCATTAACTCTCAAGTTTCAAATGAATTTTGTCCAAAAAGATAATCTCTCGATCGATCCAAATCCAAATTCAAATTTGAAGCCGAGCGAGCAACGCCGCCGCCGCAAGGCTTGACTTCTTCTTGCCTCACTATTCAAATGAAAGCATGCTTCTATATTCAAGCATGAAGAAGTTCCTTTCTCCCACCAATGTGGGAGAACACTTCTTTATTAAAGTGAAAACTCAATTCACTTTCCCTCCATTTTTCATTCACATTTCATCACTTAGAACCCAGTATATTTTATGTTAATTATACCAAATCTACATTACTACATTATTAATGGATTAACATTTAATATAAATATTAGCAATACAAAGATACATTGTAATACAAAATTGTATAGTAGATTAGAACAAATAGTATAAGTTATTCGTTTAAACAATTAGCACTTAGGAAGCCTATTGTGATTTATTACTGATATATTTTGGGAATAACAAATTAATGTCAAAGCATAAACTCATTATTTATTCGTAATTAGTCGTTATAGAATTATCATGCCACCAAAATAAGAAAGACTCATAAAAAATAGTGGAAACTGTCATTAATGCTTTCATTAGGATAGGTTGTCTATATCACACTCCTTGAGGTGCGGGATACTATTAAAGGGGATGTTTTGTGCACCGAACTGACCCATTTTTACTTATATTTTCAAAAGTTCTAAACATGAGATTGCTTTGTATTATAAGTACAGTTTTATTTAAAGTTTAATTATTTATTAAAGGGTAAATTCTTAATTAATCGCTTTTAGATTTCTAAATATTAATACGTGTAATTGTAATGCCTATTTTTTTCAAGTGTGATCTTATAGGGTAAATTATTCTTTTTATTAATAATTTTGTAAGAAGGCCGTAAAAAAGAAGTGGACGACAACTAATATGAAACGAACTAAATAATAATCTAAAAAAGGAAAATCCTTCGTTACTCCCTCCTTCTTGCAGTCTAAATACACAAAGGAGAAGGAAAAGGTTAAGAAATAAAAGTAAAAAAAAAAGTAATAATTAGCCTTACACAAAAAACGTAATGCTATAGTAACCTAATATTTTTGTCCAATTTCTTTGTCATAAAATTTTGTTTCATAGTTTTCATTAAAAATCTGAAATCCAAAAAAAGAAAAGAATGGAACGGAGCATGATAATACAAAGTAGAATTATACAAGCTGCTTCGTTCGATGAAGGTGAAATCGAAGTCTCTAATATTCTGCTCAATCTAAAGCACCTAATCGAAGAATCAGAGTCTCGATATAATAGAAATTTAGATTTTAATTCTCCATCTACATCGAAGAATTTTCAAGTAGAAGAAGAGGAGATAAGTAATGAATTTGATGATGAGCACAAGCAATGTACTCCCAAGAATGAGAAAAGCAGCAATAAACGAAAGGTAATGAAAAATAGTAAAATTTTATATACTTTTTCGATTCTTTATTTCTGCAAAATTTCGTTTATATGTTTACTCTTTCCGTCCTAATTTACGTGACATTGTTGTTTTAGTTCGATAAATAATCTTGTTTTATTTTGTGTGGTATGTTCTAATTTCAATAAACAAACCAACTTTCCGTTAACTACGATTCTTAAAATATTATGAGTTGTTAATTATTGTGACTTATTGTTTACATTATCTTCAAACAAAAAATTTAAAAGTTTGATATCACATAAACTGTGACAAGAATACATTAAATTTCTTTGGATTTTGATAATTGTCCTTTCAGAGTAGGCTTCTTCATAATTTATTTTTTTATGTATTACTATATAGTAATTAGTAGGTTCAACTTCTTTGATTTTTCGCGAGTTTATTTTTTAAAAAATATATATATATTTTGAATTTACTTAGTGAAAAAATCTGAATAAGACATTTTTATATTTGATTTATTCTTTTTTTTTTTGGGAATTTACTGTTGAATTTTTCTATGAATTTTGCCTATTGCAGACAAGAGAGGAGTTAACGTGTGATATAGAGAAGTTCACTCGAGATAGAGAATCACTAATATGGGTGAGTAAATTTATGAATTATTAACATAGTCTTTATGTGATTTATAGATCACGAATTTGAAGCGTAAAAATAGTCACTAGTAGGTTTATGTCTACATCACACCTCTTGGGGTGCAGCCTCTCCCAAACTCTACTAAGACATAATCCTTAGTTTATCAGACGATGTTTTTTTTTAACTCGTTTTTTACTAGAGGGGGTCTTTAGAACAACAATAAAGTTGTTTCTGTATGACTTATAGGTCATGGATTTGAACCATGAAAACAGTCATTAATATTTGCATTAGAGTAGGTTGTGTCTATATCACACCCTTAGAGTGAGACCCTTCTTTAAATCCTGCTAACACGGGATACTTAGTTAATTGATCTACTTATTTATTAATCCTGTCTTTTACTCTCTCTTTTTTTCTTTTCTCTAAAACTCCTTTTTTTTGCTGGAATTGTGCAGGGTTTGAAGAATGTAGAAAAACACCATAATAACCAAAAAGTTTACAATCTTGAGTTAAAAGCAATACAAGAAAGGGTAAGTATGAAAATTTCCCATATAGTGATCAATTATTTTAATTTTTTTTTATGTAGTACTTCCTCACTTTTTATGATGCGTCCCACGTTACATTTAAATACTTGTATATTGTGCTATTAAAATTAAAATCAAGAAATATAGACATCTCATTTGTATCAAAATAAATAAAGTTTTCGAAGAAATCTGTTAATGGCCAAAAGAAGACCTCTTGCTTATTGAAATTGATGTGAATTATCGTGACAACTCTTCAAATTCTATTTCTAGTCAAATATGTCACTAAAATAAAGTAATTTCTATGTCTTTATTTTAAAGTGTCAACCTTTTTTAAAGTGACGGAACACTATCTTCATAACGAACAAACATACTCAGTGTAATTGTTTGTTTGTTATGAAAGTATTGTTCTGTCACTCAAATTTTTTTTTATTTTAGTGACATATTTGACCAGGCTAAAACAATAACTTCATATTTAAGTGAATATAATAATTTCTCAATATAAGATTTCAATGAAGTTAATTTATTGTGCTCGACTTTATAGAATGCCTAATTCAATTGGTGTTATCACGGTTAAATTGTAGCCTCCTAATTGATTCATTTGTCTCTTTGACAACATATTATTTCCAATTAAGTTTTTCTCTTTCATTATTGTTTGAACAATCACTACAACATCATCATCCATTAGACCAATATAAGATTCAAAATTTTAATATTGCAGTTTGAATAGTGACTATGTTTCGAAATTTATTTACTTAACTGGGTTGATTACTTGCTTACACGATAGAATCTGGTAGGGCCGACGGGTTTATTCGAACCCTCTTCAGCGGAAAATTTACATTGTTTATACATGATGACAATTATTTGTTATGCATATATAGTAGATAGTGAATTCCCTTTAGCTTCTTCATATTTTGAACTTCTTAGTGAAAATTCTGACTCTGTCACTACTTGCTAATTGCAGGTAATGACGATCTCGAATGGACAAGGGCTTGGGATTAGTATGGGCCAAGATTTGGGAAGTTCTACAGTCCAGCCCCATAGATTTCAGTATCCAATGGGCCCAATGCTACAAGCACAGCCCATTATCTCATCTGCTAATGGACTAGGCTTTGTGAACTATACAGGCCCAAAAGGTACTCCTAATCTCAAAGTCACTTTGGTGGAGGCTTTCACCATGAACTTAATGGGCCTTGCTGAAAGAAAGGCCCAATATGCAGAAGCTAGGAGGAAGAGAATGATGAAAAGAAAGAAATTAAGAGATGGATAATTTTTTATCATTTTTTTCAAATTTTCTAGGTGATCCATTTTGTTATGTGATGAAAATGCGTGAGATTGACGTGACATCTCACTAATGAAATGAGAAGTTTTGATAGAATTATTTGATGAGGAGTTAGCATATGTAGCCCAAGTGGTTAGGAGAATTGTAAATGAGGTTATTTTTTTGTAATGAAGTTTGGTTCACATACTGGTTATGTAGGTAGCCGGGCACTATAATGTTGAGATTATCTATGTGATGATTAACAACGAAGGATTGTTAATCGTGATTCTTGAAGAGATTGTTATACATGAATTACTTCAAAATGCATTTTACATTAGAGTTATGTGGCGATTTTTTTTCTTCCAAATAATGTACTTATTTTATGCATAATATTGGTTGAAGCAAAAGCATGGTTCTCCAAATTTTTCAGATGTTACTAGAATCAGCCTCTCTATCTGTGGTAGGGATAAGGTCTGCGTACAATCCAGACTCCCGTCTTGTGAAACCACATTGGATGCTACAATGCATCATATTTAGATAATTATTTAACATTCAATTTTCATCCACAAAAGAACATATTATGAAATTTGGCCTCTATTCTTTTTCGTGTCTTAATTTTAAGTGTTTGAAGTCCATATTATGATCAACCTTTTGAGTTTATAGATTCTGAATTTATTTAAGAAAATATAATTTATTGGATTTTTCATAAATTAATTATACATATTATTTAATTGACTTTTTAAATATAAATACAAAATCTGAGTCAAAACTACTAAATTTTGCCAAACCCGTATAGGTAAAGTTTTAGCTCCGTCTCTAACTTTAAAGGTGTGCCTTGTAAAGTTAATAATGTAAGTAAACAAATCAAATAGAGAGCCATCGCAGCGGAAAACATATTAGAATGTACGTACCTTAAGACATTATTATTCTAGTCAAGTAATAAAAGTTAATATTAAAATATAGAGTTATCACAGGGAGGTTATGTATACATATACATTTTTGGTATCTAAAAGTTCTAGCCGTCACGATCCACCCATCCTCACTGAAATCAGACTAATAGCAGTACTTATTAAAATTTTATTATACGTATTCCCTCTATCTCAATTTATGTGATACACTTTCTTTTTTAATCTATCTAAAAAGATTATCAATTTCTATAATTGAAAATAATTTAACTTTAAAATTTCTCTTATATCCTTAATAAAAATAATCAAGAAGTGTTTTAGACGATAAATTTTAAAGGTTTGGGTTTTTTTCTAAATTTTTTTGTCACAACTCACAAGTCCGAACACGGAAAGGGAAAGGGAAAGGGTAAAAAAGAAAGAAACATATCAACAATTGTCTAAAACCGAATATAATAATTAGTAGATTTTACTGTCGTAAAAACTAAAAAGAAAAGAATGTGATAAAATTTCAAAATAAATAAATAAATAATTAAGGGAAAATTTAGTAAATTATTCTTCTTATTAATAATTTTAATAATCTAAAAAAGGAAAATCCCTAGCTTCTCCCGCCATCTTGCAGTCCAAATACACAAAGGAGAAGAAAAAGGTTAAGAAATAAAACACAAAAAGTGATAATTGGCCTTACAAAAAAAAAACAAAAAAACAGAATGCTATATTAACCTAATTTTTTCTCCAATTTCTTTGTCATAAAAATTTTGTTTCATAGTTTTCGAAGTATGGAACGGAGCACGATAATAGAGAGTAGGATTATACAAGCTGCTTCATTCGATGAAGGTGAAATCGAAGTCTCCAATATTCTGCTCAATCTAAAACACCTAATCGAGAAAGCAGAGTCACGATCTAATAGAAATTTAGATTTTAATTCCCCGTCTACATCGACGAATTTTCGAGTAGAAGAAGAAAGTGCTAATGTTGAAATTGAATTAAAATCAGAGGCAATAAATCCTGAATTTGATCATGAGCATAAGCAATGTATTCCCAAGAACAAAAAAAGCAGCAGTAAACGAAAGGTAATGTAAAATAGTAAAATTTTATATACTTTTTCAATTCTTTGTTAATCCAAAATTTTGTTTGTATGCTTACCGTCTCTGTCTTAATTTATGTGGCATCGTTCCAATTTAATGAATAATTTTTTTCTAATTTATGTGGTATCGCTCTAATTTCAATAATAAACCGACTTTTCGTTAACTATGCTTTTTGAAATATTTTAAGTTGTTAATTATTGTGACTTATTATATAGTATTGTTTACATTGTTTTCAAACTAAAAATTTTGAATGACGCCTGCAGTTCTTCTACTGCTTCTGGTAATCTTGTTTAATATTAGATAATATATTTCCCTTTTACCAAAAAAAATAATATATTAAATTTCTTTGGATTTTGATAATTTTCCTCTGGGAGGCAGACCTCTTCATCGAATTTTTTTTTATGTATTAGTATATAATATGTTTGACTTCTTTGTTTTTTCTTATGTTTATTTTTTATTTTTTTATATTTTGAATTCAAGTGAAAATTTTGGCTAAAATACTTTTATATTTGATTTATTCTCTTCTTTTTGGGAATTTAGTATTGAATTTTTCTCTGAATTTTGCCTATTGCAGGCAAGAGAGGAGTTGATGTGTGATATAGAGACGTTCACTCGAGATAGAGAATCACTAAAATGGGTGAGTAAATTTATGAATTATTAACATAAATTTTTTCTGTGTGATTTATAAATCACGATTTTGAAGCATAAAAATAGTCAATAGTACTTGTATCAAGGTAGGTTATGTCTACATTACACCTCTTAGGGTGCAGCCTTTTTCGAACCCTACTAAGACATAATGCTTAGTTCACGGGCGACTTTTTTTTTTTTTTTAACCTGTCTTTTACTAGAGGGAGTCTTTAGAGCAACAATAAAGTTATCTTTGTATGACTTATAGCTCATTGGTTTGAACCATGAAAACAATCACTAATACTTGATTTAGAGTAGGTTGTATCCAGTGGCGGAACCAGAATTTTCACTAAAGAGTGTCAAAATATAAAGAAGTAAATTCACGAAGAAATGAAGATGTATCAATATGTAATATATATATATATATATTCATAAAAAAATATTTTTTACTAGGTGCACAGTATAATTTTTCAATAACGAGATATCGATTGACACCCCTCAAGCAGATGTGGCTCCGCTTGTATCTATATCACACCTTTAGAGTATGATCCTTCTCCGAACCCTACTAACACGGAATACTTAATTAATTGGTCTACTTATTTGTTAATCTTGTCTTTTATTCCCTCTTTTTACTTTTGTCTAAAACTCCTCTTTTTTTTTTTTTTTTTGCTGGAATTATGCAGGGGTTGAAGAATGTAGAAAAACACCACAACAACCAAAAAGCTTACAATCTTGGGTTAAAAGAAATAAGAGAAAGGGTAAGTATGCAAATTCTCCATATAGTGATCAACTATTTTAATTATTTTTTTTCTATGAAGTACTTCCTCACTTTTTATGGTGGGTCCCATGTTATATTTAAATACTTGTATATTGTGCTATTAAAATTTAAATAAAAAATTATAGACATGTCTGTCATTTGTATCAAAATAAAATTTTTCGAAGAAATCTTTTAGTGGTCAAAAGAAGAACTCTTTGCTTATTGAAATTGAGGTGAATTATCGTGACAAGTCCTCAAATCCTATTTAATCTAGTCAAAATATGTCCCTCCAAAAAAATACTTTATTTTAGTGACATATTTGACCAGTCTAGAACAATAATTTCATATTTAAGTGAATATAATAATTCTCAATGAATGAAATTAATTTATGATGCTAGACTTTATAGAATGCCTAATTCAATTGGTGTTATCATGGTCAAATTGTAGCCTCCTTACTAATTTATTTGTCTCTTTGATAACATATTATTTCCAGTTGAGATTCTCTTTCAATATTGTTTGAACAATAAGTACAACATCCTCATCCATTAGACCAATATAAGATTCAAAATTTTAAGTCTCACAGTTTGAATAGTATTTTATGTCAAAATTATTTACTAAATTGGGTTGATTACTTGCTAACTGAGGCGAAGCCAGGTAGGCCAAGAGGGTTCACTAGAATCCTCTTCAGTAATGATTTTTTTTTTTTATGTATATATAGTAGATGTTGAACATCCTTTAACTTTTCGTGTGTTTACTTATTCATATTTGAATGTCCTTGATGAAAATCCTGATGCCGCCACTACATGTTAATTGCAGGTAATGACTAACTCGAATGGACAAGGACTTGGGATTAGCATAGGCCAAAATTTTGGAAGTTCTACAGTGCAGCCCAATATATTCCAGTATCCAATGGGCCCAATGCTACAAGCACAGCCCATTATCTTATCTGCTAATGGACTGGGCTTTGTGAACTATATAGGCCCAATAGGTACTCCTAATCTCAATGTCACTTTGGTGGAGGCTTTTACCATGAACTCAATGGGCCTTGCTGAAAGAAAGGCCCAATATGCAGAAGCTAGGAGGAAGAGGATGATGAAAAGAAAGAAATTGAGAGATCCTTTGGTTTAACAAGACCACCAAAGAGAGAGTTTTTTATTTGATGACAAGGCGTGAGATTGATGTTTCATCTCACTCGTGAAACGAACAGTTTTGGTAGAATTATTTGATGAGGAATTAGTACATATAGCCCAAGTGGTTGGTAGAATTGTAAATGAGGTTATTTTTTCTGTAATGAAGTTTGGTTCACATACTAGTTATGCAAGTAGCCGGGAACTACACCGTTGAGATTATGTGATCATTAATAATGAAGGATTGTTAATCGTGATTCGTGAAGAGGTTGTTATACATGAATTACTTCAAAATCCATTTTTGTCTTTAGATTACTTAATTCAATTGTTACACTAGAGTTATGTGGTGATTACTTTTTTCTTATGCGGTCAATCAAATAATGTACTTATTTTATGCATAATATTGATTGAAGCAAAAGCATGGTTCTCCAAAATTTTCAGATGTTACTATAATCAATCTCTCTATCTGTGGTAGGGGTAAGGTCTGTGTACAATCCAGACTCCCGCCTTGTGGAACTACATTGGATTGTTGCAATGCATCATATATAGATCGCTATTAAACATTCAAACTTTCATCCACAAAAGAACAAATAAAACAAAGAGTTCATCCAAAATACAATAATAAAGTGGCAGTTAAACATAAATAATACTAAGTCCACTTGCAGAAAATAAACAAAGCAGTAGTAATATATATACTGAAATTTTCAAAAGCCATTAGCTTTCATAATGCTCTTCAACACCCCCCTCATGATCATATTCTTCCTCATCTTCTGCAGTAGCATCCTGATACTGTTGATACTCCGCGACCAAATCATTCATGTTGCTCTCAGCTTCCGTAAACTCCATTTCATCCATTCCCTCTCCAGTGTACCAATGCAAAAACGCCTTTCGCCTAAACATGGCAGTGAACTGCTCACTCACTCTCCTAAACATTTCTTGAATGGAAGTTGAATTGCCAATAAACGTTGCTGCCATTTTCAGCCCGGTTGGTGGAATATCACACACACTTGACTTCACATTGTTAGGGATCCACTCGACAAAGTATGATGAGTTCTTGTTCTGGACATTGATCATTTGTTCATCTACTTCTTTGGTACTCATTTTCCCCCTGAACATAGCTGAGGCTGTTAAGTAACGCCCATGACGAGGATCAGCTGCACACATCATATTCTTGGCATCCCACATTTGTTGTGTGAGTTCTGGCACTGTGAGGGAATTGTATTGTTGTGATCCGCGAGATGTCAGTGGTGCAAATCCCACCATGAAGAAGTGAAGACGTGGGAAGGGGATTAAATTTACTGCCAATTTTCGCAAGTCTGAGTTCAGCTGGCCGGGAAATCTCAGACAACATGTAACACCACTCATTGTTGCAGATATCAAATGGTTCAGATCACCAACTGCAAACAAAATGTATAAAATTTAACATACCACTCCATCCCTATCGAACAATAAATTTATATAATGTTGTCTAACTGAACTCGATGTTTTAACATCAACAAATTCAGAATTTAGAATCAGTAGGTTCCGTATTTCCTAGCCCTTTATATAAAATATAGTTCGAGCTAGATGCAATGGGCTCTGTCAAACTTGAGCATGTAGTGTAGATCCGGCACTATGTTCTAAGGGGTCGTTTGGTACAATGTATTAGAACAAATAATACCTGTATTAGTGATACTGCAAGAAAATCTTAGAATAACAGCAGAACAATTAGTTTGATAGAGAAGATATCATATAAAAACTTAACGACTTTGTTTTGAAGGTTAAATAGAATAATAGTATTACTCCAAGAATGATGTGAAACATTTGGAATGTTCGAACATGAAAAGATCATACTCCCTTCGTTTCAATTTGTTCGTCTTACTTTCCTTTCCCTTTTTAGTCTGTTTCAACAAGAATGCCTCATTCCTCTTTTGGCAATGAAAACATTGAAAGACATTTTGGTACATTCTATATATATTTAGTTCAAGACCACATGATTCGAAAATCTTATTTACTTTCTTAACCTCCGTATCAAGTCAAAAACCAAACAAACATATTGAAACGGATGGAGTGTAACTATAAGTAAATATTAAAGAGAGAAACTCACAGCTTGGATTAGTGAGCTTCAGAGTCCTGAAACAGATATCGTAGAGGGCTTCGTTGTCAAGGACCATACATTCATCAGCATTCTCTACTAATTGGTGCACTGAAAGTGTAGCATTGTATGGTTCAACAACAGTGTCTGAAACTTTTGGAGATGGGAAAACAGAGAAAGTGAGCATCATTCTGTCTGGATACTCTTCCCTTATCTTCGATATTAAGAGCGTTCCCATGCCGGAACCAGTTCCTCCTCCAAGTGAGTGACAAACCTGGAACCCTGGCTCATGAAACAAACACAAAGACTATAAATAAATAAAGACTCAATTCGGAGTATAGATAAAGTATGAGATTGCTGATCTCAATGAGAATGATATTCCAATCTTTCTGCTTAGAACGTATTGATTTGACCCCATAAGTGGGACCAAGCATGTTGCCGCCAGAAGCAAAACACAAATCATTTACAATTCATTATGTCCGAAGTCGAACAATGCTCGAACAAAAGAGCATTACAGTACAAATCAACTAAGATAAAAGTGTAAAGTGTGGTCTATGTGAGAGTTTGTGGGAAGTGAACCTATTCTTTTTGGCACATTGTTGAATTGGTTTAATTAGGGAGCGATATATATATTACTCTAAAAAGCTAAAGATTACTGGTGTAATGGTGAAGTTTTTTAGAGCTTTTTTTTTTTAATTAACAATAACCACTCTATCCTATATGTTATCTGTTCTGAGTCGGGGGTCTATCGAAAACAACCTCTCTATTTCATCTGAGGTAGTGGTATGGACTGCGTACACTTTACCCTCCCCAGACCCCACCTGGTGGGAATACACTGGGTATGTTGTTGTTGTTGTACTCTATCCTATATAACAACAAACAACATATCAGTGAAATCCCATAAGTGAGGTCTGGGAGGGTAGAGTTAATTTCACGACAAACAACGTTCTGTTAAGAAAATAGGTGTTTAAGTGAGATCAAGAAACATTGTTTCACAATTCGTGAAGCGTTGGAGAACTCTCATTCCACAAATTTTACGCGTTCATATCTCCAGAAAACCATGGATCAGTATATATATATATATATATTTTATATAACATATTTAGAGCCTTTTTTTGAGATAAAACACTTTTTTTTAAAAGAAGGGTGTTTGGTAAACTTGCAAAAGTGTTTTTAAAAAGAAGCAGAAGTAGTTTTTCTGCTGTTGGGAAAAAGCAGAAAATTATTTTTTTCATGATAAAAATATCCCTATCACTTATACACACACGCACGCACGCACGCGCGCGCGCGCACACACACATATATATATATCAAAATATCTCTTATTAATTAATTAACATATCTTATAAGTTTGATTAAAGTTATATTTTAGAATTTTATGCTTCATATTTACATCATAATTCTTTATTTCATTCTATGATTTATATATTATTATTTTATTTTTGACTCATTTTTTTAAAATAAAATTAAAAATATCATTGATGATTTTAGTTAAATAAAATAAAATTATAATTAAAAATATTATAATAGATATTTAAAATAAATTTTCTCTATAAAATGATTTTAGTAGTAAAAGTTTATTCATACATGTCCTTTTTGGTCATTTGTCTCTCAAAAGCACTTTTTGAAAAAGATTATCCAAATACAATTTGTTTATCAAAAGCACTTTTCAAATGAATTTACCAATCACAAATTGCTTTGTTTCAAAAGCATTTTTCTGAAAAACTATTTTAAAAAAGTATTTTTCAAATAAGCAATTTTCTACCAGCAATTCCAAACGGGCCTTTAATCATGTTACATGTACTATAAGTTCTGAGAAAAGCACTAGGCAGTAACGTCAGTATATGGTGCATCAAATATGATCTATGAGCATATGAAGGTGCATCATAGATCATAATTAAGAGTAGGGAAAGGGAAAATGGAGGGATGAATCTTCACTAAGTGAAAATTCAAATACCCAACCGAGTGCATCATAGATCATAATTCCAGCTGTTTTTTTGTACTTCTATGTGCTTCACCATGAAGGGGTGTGCATCATATATCACAATTATGAATTTGTCTATCCACAATTTCTTGTATGTGTTCAAAATCTTTGTTATTTTCTTAAACTTCATATCTAATTAAATACCATCATATCAACAAATAGTCATTAACAGGGACAGTACTACTTTATACGTTTGCATGCGTTCATTCATGCGTCATACGACGAAAATCAACAAACCACACGAACTGTAGCCATCACAACATGTGAGTATATATATATTTATAATAAGCATTACAGTTATCATTGTTGGCAGGTGATAAATCATTTTCTACATGATAAAAAGTTAAATAGTTTGTACGCACCTGATTATTTCATTATTTATCAAATACCCAATCAAAACCTAGACAAATAGTTATGCACATTAACTATGCAATCATCTAAAATGAAATGTAAAAACATAGCAAGAGTATTTTTTTTTTAAAAAAAAAACTCACTCTGTTATAATTTATGTGGCACAGGTAGAAGGAATTTCAGGATTTAAACTTCTAAATTTTGACCTAAATTCTGTACAACAACTCCGCTATTCTCCCTTTCAAGTAGGGGTTCAACGGAGCTTTATTTAAAGAACATTAACCACCACTTCGACTGATGCGGACGCGGTTCTCTCGTCGTGAAAGAAGTAATGAAAGGGAAGCCCGGGGTCAAAGCGCGTTCGTTGTTGCCTGTATAGCTTTCTAGAGCAGAGATCTAGCAACGCATTCTAGTCACAGATCATTGGTATTGGATGTATCGTTAGGTTGTGCCGAGTCAAATCTGCTCCCTTTTTTTTCCGTTGCAGAAAAGAGACTCTTTAAAAAAGATTTGAACTATATATATAAAAAAAAGAGATACTCCCTCTGTACCAATTGATGTGGCATAGTATGAGTTGAAATTTCGACATTCAAACTTTTAAACTTTGACCGTGAATTCGATTATTCAAACAAAAAAGCTTTTAAGTTTTCTGAAATAAAATTTATATATTTGATCACAATAATTAATAACTTAAAATATTTAAAAGTCACATAAAAAAAATTCCAAATAAACTTGATTTACACTCTAAATTATCCAACTGTGTCACGTAAATTGAGAAGGAGGGAGAACTATAAATCAGAATAATAAAACCTTAAAATATTTAAAAGGCATATAAAGAAATCCTGCTAAAACGATTAGGTTGATTCTTGAAATTCCAAAATGTATCACGTAAACCGGGAGGAAGTTTATCAGTAACAAATTAAATAAACACCACAAACCTTGCATGCAATCACAATTCTCAGCCTCTTTACGTACAACATCAAGAACAGAATCAATCAACTCAGCACCTTCAGTATAATGTCCTTTAGCCCAATTATTCCCAGCACCAGATTGTCCAAATACAAAGTTATCAGGACGAAATATTTGTCCATAAGGACCAGATCGTATACTATCCATAGTACCAGGTTCTAAATCCATAAGTACTGCTCTAGGTACATATCGACCACCAGCTGCCTCATTAAAATATACGTTAATACGTTCGAGTTGTATATCATCATCTTCATCCAATCCATTAGCAGCACTGTTGTTGTTGTTATAACGACCCGTTGGATCAACGTTGTGTTCGGAACATATCACTTCCCAGAATTTCGAACCGATTTGGTTACCACATTGGCCTCCTTGAATGTGTAAGATTTCTCTCATCTTTTTTGGAAATGAAAATGGAGAAAAATGAAGAGAAATAATTAATATTTTAAATATTATCGGCACATCACAAGGGTACAAATATTAGTTTTAATTATTGAAAGAGGATAGGAGGGGGTGGGGTGGGGGAGTGGGGGAACGTGGGGAGGAGTTGTTGGTTGGGGATGGGACAAGAATAGCTAGGGACGAATTATAACCGCTGGCTTGATAGATGGGGACAAAGGTCCCACGTGGCTAGATTTTTTTTATAATTAATTTATATTTTATTTTGAATATTATAATTTCTGATCATATAAATAATTTTTATACTATTGAGTCGTTTGATTGATCGGTAGAAAAAAATTACTCCGTCCGTATCGATTTATGTGATACATTTTGACTTGATATATAATTTAAGAAAGAAAAAACAATTTGAAAAAGTCATGTTATACACAGCGAGGGCACCGATTCTTTAAGGACAACGGATACACTATCAAAGTTATTTTTGAGTTAATATGAAGGGGAATCAAATAGCCATTAATTTCTACCAATAAATTTCTAGTAATACTATTAAAGTTTTAGTTGAATTTCTGGCTTTGTAAATTTTGAAAAGACTATGTAATATAGGCAATAACATAGTGAGGTGCGTCAATTCTTTAAGCACAGTGATTACACTATGAAAGTTGTTATCTATTAGCTAATTTGAAGGAGCATCAAGTATGCCTTAATTTCTACTAATACATAAGTATAATACCAATTTAGAAGTCCACTAGCTAAGATATTCTTTTCCTCACTGCTTTGGATGCTCTTTCCGTGTGCCAAGAGTCTATCGAAAACAACCTCTCTACCTATGAAGTAGGGGTACGTTTTGGTACACATTACCCTCCCCAAACCCCACTTTGTGAAATTATACTAGGTATATTGTTGTACTAGCTTAGATACTCAATCCATGAAAGGATAATTGGGAGTTGCTGAGTGGTAATCTTTGTAAATTAATAAATTAATACAGATTATAGAAAGACATTCTTCTAAACTTCTTTGTTGTGAATGATAATTACAATTACATGTAAGCTTCTTGTGTGGCAAAGACCTAAGAAATGTCACCAGAAGCAACAACAACAATAAACCCATCGTAGTCCCAAAGTGGGGTTTGAGGAGAATAGAGCGTACGTAAACCTTACCCCTATCTTAAGGAGATACAGAGGTTGTTTCTGGAAGACCCTCTACTCGGAGTAACGGACATCAAAATAGCTAAAAGAAAAATACAAAAGTAAAGAGCAAAAAATAAAAGGGAAAACAAAGAAATGTCACCAGCAGGTCCAGAATAAACAAGTTAGAAACATGTTGAACATTAGTAAACTTTTGCACCTATTTTTCTTTGGCCAAGTAATATCAAGAATCATATTACATTCAGAAATCATGTCTTTATTCAACTATATTATGCCCCTCCCAGTTTAAATCACTATAGACCCCTCCCTACCTTTAATTTACCTACTGCTACAAGACACTGGCCCGAAAATGAAAATGATTTAACGAGCGGGAAAACAAAATGAAGTCTACTTCCATGGTGGTGGATGATGTTTAAAAGGGGAAGGCTCCCAACCACCATCCGGTTCTTTGCGTTTCTCACCGATACTCAAACTGGTTGAGGGTTGCAAGCTGAACCTGAAGTGTTCATCCATCGGTCTAGCCTGTCCTTGATCAAAAAACTGCCTCAGACCTCCAACGTCTTTATTCCCACGATCAAGTACTAAGCCAGTGTCGAGATCCAGACCGCTTCGTGATGGCCAAACTCCATTGGGAACAGGCGCACTTCCCATGTTTAAAATGAATGGTTGTTGGGAGAAAGATGGCATTGCTGACGCAGATCCGCCAATTTGAGGTACAACAGGAGCCCCCCTGGAATCCACCATGTAAGGAATATGACCACTGGGTCCATACATCGACGAGGAGAAAGCCATGGGAGGAACTGGAGCAATGCCACTGTAACCAAAAGCAGGAAGAGGGGTATATTGAAATGGAGATCCCATTCCTAAAACTCCTCCGCCTCGTGCAACATTATGCTCAAATGCGTTTTCTGCTACCCTACCGTTTGGGAAAGGAAAAGGCTGAGCAGCAAAATCTTTACGGTTGACCTCTACCTTCATGCCCATGATGGTCACTACAGAATCACCTGATTTCATTCCACCAGACGCATTAGAATTCTGAGGCGGTTTATTGAAGTTATTCAGATTTGAGAAATCATTGAGAAAAGATGACTGGTCATTTAGATCAAAGTTCCTTAATGAAGGTTGCTTTGATGATGATGATGATGAAGGCGACTGGCTCAGATGACCATTCCTCAGAGACAAGAGTGTTCCCTCCATACGCCAATCAGATGGTGCCTCACCCTCCTCACTTGCACAGTTAAGATCCCACTCTAACATTTCCGATTTTCTTGGACTGGCTTCAAGAGAAGATTTCCCTAGAGGAAGAGCAGATGATAGCGAAACTTCCTTTTCAGGAAAAAGGTCTGCAACCCTATCATCTCCACTTTCAGATACATTCAGATCAATACCACGGAAACATTGCATTTGCTTTGAGCTGCTGTCATTTCCGCCAGAAGAAACAGCCTTCTCACCTGCAGGAATCCGGCGAGGTGATGCAGGTCGAAATGCACTTGTTGCAGCGGATCCTTTCCATCCAAGAGTTCCTTCAAACTGTAAAGGAGTAACAGGTACTCCAGGGGCTGCTGCAGCCCTTGAAGCAGAAACAACAGAGACGGAAGTGGAGATTGGATTTACCTGGCTATCTATATCGTCTGAGCAAACCTCTAGATTCAGATCAAAACCGCACAGACCTTTCTCACCGTTGGTTTCAAGATCCAAAGTGGCATCAACAACCTGAGAAGATTCCACTTTCACTGTTCCATTGTTTGGTCTAGCTTCTGAGTTTGCGAGTGAAGCTTCAGTCAAAGGAGCCATTCCTCTTGATACTTCCATGTTAGAGCACTCGAACCTTTCTTGGCATTGATTTGCACTAATAGAATCTGGGCTACCAGGGTCATGAACTTTACTCTCCTCTATTTTGTCAGAAGAACTGCAACTCTGAACTTCCCTCTCCACTTCTATCGCAACTTGTCTAGCTAGTTCTAAAGGATCCATGATGCCATAGTCAAAATCAATATCACTCTTCTTCCCAAACACATCAGAGTCTCTACCTCCTTTTCCTGCTTTTTGAAATTCACTTTCATTTTCCATATCATCCTCACTGTTGTCACTAGTGTGTTTGTCCTCACTATTGTCACTAGTGTGTTTGTCCTCACTATTTTCACTAGTGTGTTTGTCCTCACTGTTGTCACTAGTGTGTGTGTCAACCCGACCAACAACAGAATCTATGGGATGTTCTGGACTATGCTTGTCAGAGTCCTGCAATATGTCATCATTGCAATTTCTGTTTTCTTTACCTTCAAGCACTATCTTGCTGCTGTAATGATTTTCAGGTATGCTATCATCCGCCGGTGTCTTTCCCTTGGGATCAGCCACCGAGGCATCACCTAAAGAAGATTCTCCACTACAACTATTTTCATTGTAGACATCAGTTTGTTTTTGTAAATCTGATCCTGCAACAGCATCCAAAGCTTCTCTGACATCAGTAATTAAAGAAATAGTTCGGTCTTCCAATGATTTAGACACTTCTGAGTTGAATTGCTCAGCACTTCTGATTTCTTTAATGTGATTAAAATGATTAATCGAATCTGAAACAGGAACATCTGTCTGTTCATCAACAGCACCAGGTCTCGTTGCTATAGAAGCGCACGTATTTGACGTATCAATAGCATTGGTGGCACACTCTGCATGATGTGTCGGGTGTTCAACCTTGTGACCTTCAGTAACCGAATTTGACAAAGAAGAGCCTGGAAACGCATCCTTCATGTGTGTATGCTCTAAATTTTGGTTGAATGTTGCGGTATCGCCAACCCTAGATTGATGGATATCAAACTTTGAAGACAGTATCGCATTATTGCCGACATGTTCCTTGGACTTTTCTTCTCCACAACCTCCTTCCACAGAAGATGGTTCAGACAGCCCATTTTCCCCAACAAGATCCGCAGCATCTCTTGTTCTATCATCAATAGATGCTTGTACTTTTTCAGTACCCACTGAAACCATACAATCGTCTTTCCCTGTATCCCAACTATCAAATAGTGCTTTAGCCCTCTCTTGCACCTTAGAACTATTGTGGCCAAGAAGGCTCTTCACAGTCTGCCAGATTCCAGAAGATACTGACTTCTTATCATCTACGTGCAGCCTTTCAACAGCTTGCAGTAAATGATCAATCAAATGACTAATTGACTCGTCTACAAAGTACTCACCTGTCTCACTTCCAAATCTTAGAGCATCCCTTAACCAACTATGAATAAAGCTGAGTCCATCTAGCTGGATAAAGAGTTCAAGACACTCTTTATTCTCAGTTGCAGCTATCGTGTTTGCAACAGCAGACCACTGCTTTGTTGTTTCACCTGCATTCTTGACAACACTCTCTCTTTCCTTCTGCATTATGGAGACTAGCTCCTGGACTCGAGAAGGAGTAGTGAGCCCATTACTCATCTCAGTCAAGGTAAAGAAGTCCTCGAGTTTCATAATGTAACAGTAACTCACAAGTTAGGACTTCCGAGATATAAAGAGATTTTTGTAGCATCTACTTTTTCCATCATATCTGGAAAAGATAAAGAAGACGAATAGCCAGCAACCTTCCCTGTGACAAAAATAGAAAAATGATCCGAAAGATTAGTTCAATAGATCTAGTAGACACTAGACACAAAGATTTCTTAACCTTCTGATCCCAAAAGAGGAAACTTTATTGGATTCATAGAGAGCTGACTAGTTGTTTAAACGTCACTGAGAGATACAAAGGAATGTAATTCTTGCATTAATTTTCGTCTTTATTAAACAGAAAAGCATTCAAATTAAGCAAATAGAAAGGCATGAATGGTCCTATAACATGGCAATACCAATTTATGCATCAAGAGCTCCTACATCACCAAACAGATTAGACAGTGCTGTAAATAGAAAATCAATTAACACTGTGGAAATACCATGGACCTTGGGCTAACTCAACGCAAAAGGCTAGCTCACAAGGTGATGGTTGCCCAAGACCATATAAAGAGACAACAACCCATTCCCTCAATGGGACACCTCAAGGCCACGAAATTTGAAGCACAGACAACATAACATGGGGGGCACGGGGTAACATTAGGTAAACCAAGAATAGGGATGGGCAGGCTTAGATACCATGTAAAGATATAGACCTTGAACCTAACTCAGTCCGAAAAGCTAGTTTATTAGGAGTTAGGACCAACAAAAACAGGTAGTGCTTTTATATGGTCTGGAGAAACCCTCACCTCATGAGCTAGCTATTGAAATTGAGTTAGCCACAAGGTCTATTTTTTTTTTGAACATTGGTAAATTGGTATTCTTCAGCATTGGGATATGCTGGCCACCTTCAGAAATTACAGCACCCTAATCAAAATTATAGATTTCCTATTAGATCTACAATTTCATTTAATTTTGAAAGCAAGAGGCATTGAGTTCAAATTCACCACGAGAAAAGCAAAAAAAATATGTCCACGTGTTTGACCCCTGAAAGAATAAGGTGCACAAGTGAAGGAGCATGTTGAAACACAATATAACTCAAAATTTTAAGCGTTCTTTCTCTAATAGCTTACACTTTCAAATGAGATAGTCTCACACTCCAACACATTAAAAAAGATACTTCTGCAAAAATTATAGACCAATGATATGTGATATGATTAACTTACTGTAACACCCCGTACGTTCAAGGTTATCTATTGTCTTGGATCGAAGGGTTACGAGCCTAATTTTGAGGATTTTACTATAACACCCTGTACGTTTGGGGACATCTGATTATACTAGATTTGATAAATTATATTTTCTTCTAAAAGAGTTTAATATTTATGAAAATTTTTAGCTATGATATATTAGTATATGTAATAAATTTTACAAGATTTTATAATTTATTAATATTTTAATGGAGATACTAAGTTTAGCTAAGTGGAGAACTTTCTTGAAGCCCAAATGAGGGAACCTTCAACATTAGGAAATGTCCAGCAACAGGATGTTATCAAATTCATCCATTATACTAGATTATTTTTCGTAGGACATTATACTAGATTATATTATTCTATAAATAAGAATATCATGAAGCAAATTGATTTCTCAATTCATTAATGAAGTTCCACCATTTTATATCCATTTTGTGAGCAGATACACCCTTCCACTATATCTATTTCCATTACATAAAATATGCATCAATTAGTTCCCAAACAATAGAAAGATAAATCACGTTGAATGGTGGTTGGATATGGGAATTGTTGCATCAGAACCGGTAGATTCAGGCTCTTCAGCATAAAGTTGGAAAGGAAATTATTAGTCACGGTGCAAGAGGAAATGTCCAAGAAGTAAGGTATGTAAAGGCTATTTCTTTCTTTTTGGGCATGATTTCTTAAGTTCTGTGATTTCCGGGTCTAGCGTGTTTGGAAGAGTTGATCGTTAGATGTCCCTAAATTGGTTCTGGTGTTACTCTTCGTTAAAAACTCATATTTGGTGATGTTGATTCTGTGTCAAGTCGAGGAATAGGAGGTGGTGTGTATATTGTTATGACATCCAACTTATATGTTGCTTACTATAGTCTATGGACAATCTGCCCTTCCAATTTTTACTTTTTTTAATGAGTGGTAAAAATGGTCTTATTTCATTATGTTGACAAGCAAGGAAAAGACTAGTAACTACTTAGTTGATAGGAAAATTTACTTTTAAATGTTTTGTTTTTCACTTACATCTTGTTTAAACACTTGTTCCAAATTAGTGGTTAAACTACAATATAAGACTCACTTGCCTCATGACTCAATTAACTGTATTTGTTATTCTACTGGTGGCTCGTATATAGTGATATCATTGGCTCACTAACCTATATTGACTCTCGAGTAGGGGTGGAATCGGATAAAGTAGAAATAGAATATTATGTTCCTTTATCATCTATTAGAGATGAAAAAATAAGTTGTTGGCTAAGATATATTCACATCCAGTAATAGTCTAACCCCAAAGACTTAAGCAATTTAGTGGTCATTCTACAAGATTCAAGGAGCATAAGTAAGGGATTAGTTTGGAAGGGAAAACGAGAGATTTCTTCCGGAGGAGTTCAACCATAGATCCCTAGAGTTACATGGTAGCTTGAAAGCGTTAAGGTATGTCAAGACTACTCTTATTCTTTTCGGCATGATTCCATAGCTTAAGTCGTGCTTAATTGAAAAGTAAAGAAATGGATAAAAACTAGTCATAAGGATAGCTCATACGCAACCAAAGGCTATAATCGAGGAAATATCAGGGGGTTTAGATATAAGAGAAGGTACGTGTAAGTGCTAAAAATAGCAGAAGCTAAAGAGCTAGTAATTATCCTTGAGAAGTAGTTATTACGAGGTGAGTTATTTGGGCAAGCCGAAGTAAGAAAGTATAGAAGTATACCTTGTTGTAAATGGAACTGGTGTACGAGAGGAAGTTGTATAGGCTGCTTGGAATGAACAGAAAAGTATATTACGGCTATTTCCTTCTTTCGCCAAGTTTCCTTAAAGCTTAAGAACAATACATCTGGTTGTTGTAGCCGAATTACTCGTAGCCTTATTTGATTTGGTTGGATGCTTAAGCTTATATAGTCATCCCTCGTCGGGATTTGTATTCTATTGTTAGCTCCCCGAGCACAGGTACGACTTAGAGATTATTTGTATAGGCCGCTTACAACTACATTGCTTGCCTTCCGGCTATTTGATTGTTGTTGTTGCCCTCGGGGCTATTGTGGTTAGCTGCAGATATATGACTTGTGCCTTCGGGGCTATAAGCAGGTTGCCTGAGGGACTATTAAGATGAGTTGAAGCCTATGGGCTACTCCAATTGCCTAGAAAGCCTGTGAGCTATTTTGATTGCCTAAGGGGCTATACTGAAGCCCGTTCACTCATGGGCTATAGTATTTGCCTAAAGAGGCTAGATTGAGGCCTATGGGTCACATAGTTGCCTAAGAAGGGTAGATCGAGGTCTATGGACCCCTCAGTTGCCTTCGAGGCTATACAGATATGCAGTTACCTTTGGGGCTATACAGATATATAATTTCCTTCGGGACTATACCGATATGATATACAGTTGCCTTTGGGGCTATATGATGTGCCTAAGGGGCTAGATATGAAGTGCCTTAGGGGCTAGATATGTTGCCTATGGGCTAGAATATAGCCTATGGGGCTATGCAGTTGCTTATATGGTTGTGTAGATTTTTTACGGAACCTGCTAAATTGGAATATCTTTGGTTACAGCAGGGTGACCAACATTTATACACATTTTCGCCAGTATCAATAGGTTCAGAAATTCAGTCTTTGCTAGAGAAGATTCAGTAAGATTTAACTTGGAATCTAAATTGAAGGACATTTACGGTAATATTTAAATGCAGGTTATCTGCTAAGGCAGAGAGATCCTCAGCTCTTTGCTAATCTAAATAAATGAACCTCCTGTTCATTAGGGTTCAAAATGCTACTATTCTCCCAGCTAATTTTTGCTTGTTAAGTCTTAATAGAAGAATAGGCAAATATATGATAAATAGAATGGTTTTCCTTCTTCCTTTACTCTCTCCATTATGAACCTTTTCACTTTATCAAGAAGTTCATCTACTAGCCAGGTTCATAGAAATTTCACTTCACTACCGTTTTTATAATCAAGAAATTCCTGAGTGAGGACCAATGGCACACGATCTGAAACATGGTGTACACTGGACAATGGGTCCGCCCCTCTACCCTTTTCCACTTAAATACCAAACTTTTGTCAGCGGCAAGGCTCGAGTTTGTGACGTGCGCCTAATCCACACATCAGGTGTTGTCCTCTATCCACCTGACCAAAGTCAGGGGCGCAAGAAATAATTTCACTTTACTACTAAAAGAAGAAGATGCATAAAGTCCAGACAAAATACTTAGCAACTGTTTGAATGCATAATGCACATGCGTGAAAGAACAATATAGTCATATCTCTTATACAAAGTTCTAGGCAGCCATAAATCTATACTGACTACTTAAGCCAATGAATATTGATCTAAAAGGGTTGCAATCAGTAGACACATATCCAACATTTTTTTAATTGACGGTGGTGTCCGGGACAGCTTGAGTGCAACTCGACTAATCCCACCGAGTACTCTACTTCCACCATCTTCAACCAGCACAGGTACCGGTTAACTCTACCTATCAAAACCTAGACAGATGAAAGAAATAGCCTAGTGTGTCTTCGTCTCCATTGGATTTGCACCTAACGCCATACCCTTGGGTGAGATACATATCTAACATTTTAGAATCGTGTGAGTATAAAAACAACCTTCACAGAAGCAGAGACTGACATTGGCATGTACTATTAAAGAAACAATCTACATATCTAGGATAATAGGACCACTGACATCAATTAATTTGTAATCAAATGCAAAATTGTAAAGCAAGTGCAGAAGAAGAAAGACACAGAAAAAGTCAATGGTCATGGCTAATAACCATCTCAAAAAGCTAAAAAATGTAGTGTATCAGTAACACTTTGTATGTCATATAATTTAACGGATTCTTTTTTTGGGGGGGATAAGTATCTATTATTATGATATCTCCAGCACTAAGTGGATTTGGAAGGAGAGGATATACGACAGAGAGCAAAACTCAGTCCCTTACCACAGTTCAACAGAAATTGTCAAACTGCACGTGAAAACATGGACAAACTTAGATTGTTGTTAGTTTACCTAGCATGATAAATATGAGAACTCCAATCGCCGCAGAGCACGATAAACCACAAAATGTCATATCTGCAATTTTTCTCAATACCAACCAAGATACATATCTAAAGAAAAGGTGAAGGAGTAACATCCATTTTTCTCTTTGTAAACCATATTGTCCTTTTTAGTGAAGGCCCATAAACCTACCTTCCCTGATCCTTACTAGAAAGAAAATGACAAAAGGCTCCAAGAAAGGAAAGAAAAAGAAGCTTGTGGTTGGGCGGCCGCCAAGCCAACTACCAAATATGGTATCATGCATATAAATAATTATGCAAATTACACAAAGACCAATTTAAAATTTTGAACAGCATGGCAGTTGTGACAGAATCTGAGCATCCAACTAAGGAGCTCAAGCGTAGTGGCGGAGCCAAAATTTTACTAAGAGGTGTCAAAATATAAAAAAGTAGACATCTAAGAAATAAGGGGAGTCAACATATAGAAAAATTTTAACTAGCTAAACAACGTAATTTTCCCGCACACCCCTTAGCACAAGGTGGCTCCGCATTGCTTAAGCAATCACAAAATTAACATCAAAGATATATAGATCAGCATAACAAGTTTGAAGACAGACTAAAATCTAAACTTTCAATCAATACAACTGAAAAGAAAGAAAAAACGCATAGAATAAAAAGGTCAAAGTAAACAGTTTATGGGTTCCGAGACGACAAAACGAGATGTAAAAAAGATCAATCAAATAAACATAAACAGAGAAAAAACTAATACAAACAATAACTACACTTCGATCAAAATTAATCAGCTAAACAATACGAATCCTCGCTATCCATTTCCATCTATTTTTTGACCCTTTTCACTCTACGAACAAACCTAAACCCTAAAACAGTTTCAAGCTATGCCAAACAAGGAAAAAAAAACCACACCAAACCTCAAAATACCAACAAAAAAACAAAAAACATATAACAACTCCTTTACCATAAACCTAAAATGCCTAAAGAACATATCTTCATATACACCCAAAAAAAAAAAAAAATGCTGAGCCAAAACAACAACAACAACATCCCAGTGTAATCCCACAAGTGGGTCTGGGGAGGGTAGAATGTACGCAGAACTCACCTCTACCTCGTAAAGGTAGAGGGGTTGTGTCCAATAGACCCTCAGTTTAACTCATACCTGCCAAACAGTCTGGAAAAAGGGATACACATATGGGAACGATCACAATACAAAGCTCAAAAAAAAAAAATCTACCAAACCTCAAAATAACAACAAAAAAGAACAGATAAGAATTCATTAAGCATAAGCTCAAAATGCCTAAAGAACATATCTTTATACACAAAAAAGAATTGTTGAGCTAAACAAGAAAAAAAATCCACCAAACCTCAAAATGCCAACAAAAACAAAAATTCAGATAACAATTCATTTACCACAAGCTCAAAAATCCTTAAAGAACACATCTTTATACATAAAAAATTTCAAAAAATAAAAATATAAAAAATTTACAAAATAGATGCAATTAAGATTGTACCCATTAACCCAATACACAAAAATCTTCAAAAATAATTGCAATAATTAATAGTAATGAACTTTACCTTTTCAAGAATCCACAAAAAAACCCTAATTTTTCTCCACTTTGAAACTCCAAAATTCAATTTTTTTATTTTTTTTTTGCTTTGTTTTCATTTAGCAAAATAAGCTTAAAATGCCTAAAGATTATATCTTTATACACAAAAATAAAAATAGCTGAGCTAAACAAGAAAAACAAATCCACCAAACCTCAAAATACCAACAAATAAACAAAAAGTTATATAACAATTCATTTACCATAAGCTCAAAAATGCCTAAAGAACACATCTTTACACATAAAAAAAAAATTCAAAATAAAAAAAATTACACAATAGATGCAATTAAGATTATACCCATTAACCCAATATACCAAAATCTTTAAAAATAATTGCAATAATTAATAGTAATAAACTTTACCTTTTCAAGAATCAGCAAAAAAACCCTAATTTTGCTCCACTTTGAAACTCCAAAATTCAATTTTATTTTTTTTTGCTTTATTTTCACTGTAGATTTCCAATTCCACCAAATGGGTATCTGAATTTATTTTTTGGTGAATTTTTTTTAAAAAAAAATTGAAAAAAAAACTGTGGTTTGTCTCCCCCTGTAAGAACACAGAAAACAAGAAAGGACTAAACG
Organism: Capsicum rhomboideum; assembly: GCA_031232105.1. Lineage (NCBI taxonomy): Eukaryota > Viridiplantae > Streptophyta > Magnoliopsida > Solanales > Solanaceae > Capsicum > Capsicum rhomboideum. The sequence goes on along the minus strand of CP124714.1, from coordinate 8,288,004 downwards.
TTTCTTCTTCAGCCGTCCTTTTTTTATTTTTGTTTTTTATTTATTTTTAAGTGTAGTCTATTTTTTATATATTTTTTTTGGAAAATATTTTATTTTTAATGTATAGTTATGGTAGGTTGGAAAAAGTCTAAAGGGACACTTGGTTCACGAACTAATTATGCAAGATATACTCCTTTTGTCTTGTCCATCCGCTTTATCTATTTTGACTTGATATGAAGTTTAAAAAAATAAAAATAATTTTTAAATCTTGTATTTTTAAATTAAAGTTAGGTCAGATGTGTCAAAATATCTTTTAATCTTATGGTCTTAAACATGCTAAGTAGAAAATGAAATTAAAGTGTTGCCAAAAAAGAAAATGATCATTCTTTTTAACGGACTAAAAAGAAAATTATTCTTTAACTGGAGGGGGTTATTTATTTGTTTGATGTTAACTTGGTATAAAGTTCAAGAAAGTACATAAATAAGTTTTTATTTGTGTAGTTTTAACTTGGCATAAAGTTCAAGAAGGTAATTAAGACTTTATTTGTGTGGTTTTAACTTAACATGAAGTTCAAGAAAATAAAAACGATCTTTAATTGGTGGTTAAAAATATGTGATGTAAAAAGTTAAAATTAAAGAGTTATCAAAGAAGAAAGAGGTGTTTTTTTAAATAGACAACAAATGAAAGTACGACAAACAAATTGAAACGGATGGAGTATTACTATTGGCTTAATATATTGATAACCCCTTAAACATATGAGCAAATTTCATTTTGACATTGAAATATTATTTGTCTTAATTGAGCATCTGAACACATGATAAAGAGTTCATAGTAGAGAGCACATGGTAAAGAGTTCTTTTTAGACATTTTTCGTTCAAACTTAGGATTTTTTGCGCTTTTTCTTAAATAACAATTACATAGATAAGTTAACCACTTAAAATATATTATTTATTTTAACCATAGGAATTAGTCCCAACATAAGCTATAAAACATCAGATATGTTTCAATTAAGGATGATGTATATAATTGAAAAGATAATATATTTTAAGTGGTTAACTTATCTATGTAATGGACACTTAAAATCACACATAAAAGTTTTTTCAAAATTTCAATCAAAAGTGTTTAATAAAAATATTTATCATATATTCAAATACTCAGTTAAAATAAATTAAAATTTAAGTGTCTAAATAAAATTTTATTAGCAAATATTGAGGGGCTGTAAATGTATTAAGTCTATATTATTTGATCTTATTGTAGGTATATATTCTAGAATATTTTTGCATATTTTTTGGTGAAAGTTGAAAGAGAGTACTCGTAGTTTAATTTGGCACTACTAAAATTTCAAAAGTTCAATAATATTTCATTTCAGTTTTTTAGTATTCTTAATTTTGATTTATAACTAAAGATTATGGAACTTATAATTTTCTTTCGGTAGTTAAACTAAGTGAACCTCCACTATAAGTCTATAATATGTATATCTTGAGCATTTAGATGTAAGAAAAAATTGTACTGGATGATACTTTCATGTGGTTTACCTAAAGTTTAATGAAAAAGAAAGCTAGTTTAGTTTAGTTCCATAATTGGTCAAATTGATGGTACTTGTTAAAGCAAAGGTACCAAATAATTAAAATAAAGGAGTATATTTTATATAATTTCTAACGACAATAACAATATACCTAGTATAATTTTAAATGATATTTGGAAAGGGTGGTGTGTATATAAATTTATTTTTATGTTGTGAGTGAAGTTTTGATAGACTATTGGCTCAAAAAATCATATCAAAATCAGTAAACGAAATAAAATAATTAAAAAATAAATAGAAAATAATGAAGAAAAGAACGATAGAATATCATCAAGATGCCCTGCCCTAGTTTGTCATTGGGTATAAACCAAATTGAAAGTACTATAGAATTGTGCGTCTTTGATCTTACCATGAATCAACCAAAAAAAAAAAACGTATAGTCAAAATAATAGTGATACTTTTTGTCTACATTTCTGGTGGACAAAACAAAAGTCATACTTTGCCATCCTTTATGGACTGTCTTTTAATTTGGCATTCGATGCTTATATTAGAGTGCGATTAATTTAAATTCATGTACTGCAAGACTTATTTTTGGATAGTGATTTCAACCAAAATAAAAATTATTTCCAAGATTCCCAACCAATTTTTTTGATTAAGTGTACAGGAATGTTATGGACCCAATCGATTTATGAAAAAACAAATGAATTTGAATGCAGAAATGGGACTGAATTTTATTAAGAATCAACTGTCAATTACAACCGAATTAGAAAAGAATTCAACTAACTATTACAATCGAAACCCTAGAAAGCTCCAAGATCAAGCTTCGATCCTGTAATGGAGAAATTCAGAATGTTAGGAGAATTGTAGGAGAGAATTAGGAAGAAGAAGAAGATGAAGAAGAGAGAATTTGGGTAAAAGAATACCAGTCCCAAAACTGAGTTCGTTATTCTCTTTTCAGGTAGTCATAGTTGACTAGGCGCCTCTCCACCGTCTGATTATTTCCTTTAGATTGATCCAATCTACATCGTTCATCTCTTAACTGCCTAAGTGAACTCCTACAGCTGGCTCACGTGCTCCTCATGTGTGTTTCACCTGGCTCGTAAGCTGCCACGTCACCCCCTTTGTAATCACTTATACAGCCGACTAATTCATTTCACTTTCCCAATTCTACACACTCTTTACAGATATTTCATTCCTTACAAACCCATCGTGTTCAAATCGACCTTGTCCTCAAGGTCAGAGCTGATCGACAAACGCTGGAAAACGACTCAAAATGTAACCCCAATCCTCCCAAGTAGCTGAATCCGGACCTAAATTCGCCCATTGAACTAAGACCTTCACCCCAACGGCGTTGTTTAACTTTAATGGTTTCCGCTGGAGTGTAGCCACCAGCAGCACTAGTATTCGACCGTCTGAATTACAGTCAGGATGTTGTTGTTGAGCTTCTAGATCGGGACATACACGCTTCTTTAACTGCGAAACGTGAAAGACGGGATGGAGCTGAGATCCCGGAGGAAGATCCAAACGGTACGCTACTGCACCTATCTTCTCAAGAATTTTATAAGGTCCATAGTAATGTGCACTAAGCTTCAAGTTTCGTCTTAGCTCAACGGAGTTCTGTCGATAAGGCTGTAGTTTCAAGTAGGCCATGTCACCAACCTGTAACGTTCTGTTTGATCGATGCCTAGCTGCAAAAAACTTCATTCTTGACTGAGCTTGCACTAAATTGTCGTTCAATATCTGTAATTGTTGTTGCCTCTCAGCCAAACATAGGCCAACTGGAGTGGGGTAGGGAACCTATGGGCACCTGAGGTGAAACATATCCATAAAGGGCCTGAAATGGAGTGGTGTTGATGGAATAGTGGTGGTTGGTGTTATACCACCACTCTGCTAACGGTAACCACTACTCCGCTAACGGTAACCACTTGAGCCACTGCTTCGGATTAGTAAAAACCATGGCCCGGAGATAGGATTCCAAGCATCGATTTAATCTTTCTATTTGACCATCAGTCTGGGAGTGGTAAGAGGTTGAGATGGTCAGCTTAGTACCCATAGATTTGAACAGATGCTGCCAAAAATGGCTAGTAAACACAGAATACCCATTAGATACAATAGTGCTAGGCAACCATGAAGTCTATTGATTTTGTTAAGGAACAATGTAGCAACATCCTAAGTTGAAAAAGGGTGTTTCAATGCCAGGAAATGTTCATACTTGGTTAGTCTATCCACCACCACTAATATGGCATTTTTTTTGTCCCGAAGAGGGTAGGCCTTCTATAAAATCCATGGCAATGTCACGTCATGGTATCTCCGGAATGGGTAAGGGCTGAAGCAACCCCAGAGGCTGTACATTCTCATTCTTAATCCGTTGACATACATCACACTTCGAGACCATTTTGAAGATATCTTCCTTCATGTGTGGCCAAAAAAATATCATCTTTATTCTCATGTAGGTGCCTTTCTGGCCTAAGTGGCCCCCCAGAGGGAATTGGTGCAAGGCCTCAAAGATAGATATCCTGAGGTCTGATTCTTTCCCCACTAAAAGTCTCTGCCCATATCTGATTATTCCCTGAGCCAAACTGTAGTGTGGTTTACTGCTTGAGGAAGTGATCAATTCTAAGAGTAATTGTTTGCACACAGGGTCATGCTCATAACTTATCATCACCTCTGTTATCCAAGTAGGATCAGCTGTTGTAATAGCACCACACTTCACCTCCTCTTCCAATCTTCTAGATAAAGCATCGGCCACTCTATTTTCTGACCCTTTCTTGTACTGGATGACATAATCCAACCCCATCAACTTAGTAAGCCCTTTTTGTTGCAAGGCTGTAGTAATCCTCTGCTTTAATAGGTATTTAAGACTGTGATGATCAGTCTTTATAACAAATGGTCCACCCAGCAAATAGTGCCTCCACCTATCTACGGCTGAAAGGACTACCATGAACTCTTTCTCATAGGTAGATAGTCCCAGATATTTTTTAGAGAGAGCTTTACTGAAGTAAGCAATAGGTTTACCACCCTGCATCAGCACTGCCCCAATGCCTTCAGTACATGCATCTGTTTCAATGGTAAAAGACTGAGTGAAATATGTCAATGTTAACACTGGAACTGTAACCATAACCCTCTTCAACACTTGAAAAGCAACATCAGCCTCACTAGACCATTGGAAAGCATTTTTTTTTCAAATTTGTCAAGGGCCTGCTGATCAACCCATAAAACTTGACAAACCTTCTATAATACCTCGTGAGGCCTAAGAATCTCTTTAGTGCTTTGATAGACTTGGGAACTGTCCAGTTTAGCATACCTTTAATATTGGTAGGGTCTGTAGCAACACCATTCTTGGTAATGACATGCACCAAATACTCTACTCTATCTTGCCCAAAAGAACAATTGGACAATTTGGCAAACAACTATTCTTTCTTCAATATTTCTGACCCTTTTCAGAGATGCATTTCATGATCAACAAGTGAAACACTATACACTAAAGTGTTGTCAAAAAAAATAAACACAAACTTTCTGATATAGGCAGCAAACACAGAATTCATCAACCCTTGGAATGTGACAGGGGCATTAGTTAGACCTAAAGGCATGACTGTGAATTCATAGTGGCCCAAATATTTTCTGAACCCTATTTTTGGTATATTATCTTCCCTCATTCTGAATTGGTAATAACCAGCTCTAAGATAAATCTTAGAGTAGATACAAGAACCATGCAACTCATCCATTAAGTCTTTCATTAAGGGTATAGGAAATTAGTCTTTGACCGTCATTTTATTGAGTTTCTTATAATCAATGCAAAACCGCCAAGTACCATTTTTTAAAACTAATAAAACTGGTGAAGAAAATGGTGAGTGACTAGGCTGAATTGTACCACTATTAAGCATATCAGTGATTTGTTTTTCAATTTCATTCTTTTGAAAGTAACTGTACCTATAAGGCCTGATGCTTCTTTCTTCAGGGGTATTGAATGATCATGGGTTCTTCTTGGTGGAAGGCTCTTGGGCTCTGCAAATACATCAGGAAATTGAGCAAGCACCTCCTGAAGTTAAGCTGGTACAGTCTCCTCTGCAGTCATGTCTATGGGTGTAATTATGAGCAGGTGGGCCCACATAATCTGTCCCTTCTTCAAAAGTTGTTTTACTCCACTGGCTGTTATACTCTTCAATTCACGTTGATGATATCAAACTCAATTTCATGAATCCTCCATCTGAACTTGGGACAAAAATGTTGACTATAGATTAGATTTCCATTCGCAACAGTGACTCTCATAGGACCAGTATGATAAATGTCACATCCCAATTTCCTGGCAGTATCAATATCTAGGAAGCTATGGGTGCTCCCTGAATCCAATAGAATAGTAATTTGGTGCTTCTTGGCTTCCCCCCTCAACCTGATGGAATTGGGCATTTCAGTACCTGATAGTTCATTAAGACTGATAGCTTCTTCCATTACCTTCTCCATTTGTAAGTCCCCATTACTCCCTTCCTCTAGCATGCTTTCTTCTATGATTTCTTCATCCCTTTGTTTCGTAGTGGCAGTCATAGTATTCAAATGCTTCAGTTTACACTGGTGCCCAAATTGGTACTTCTCACCAGACTTGTAGCACAACCCATTTGACCTCCTATATTCAAACAGTTTGTTGTTCTGACTATTGGGAATTAGGATTGTGCCTTTAGACATGGTTGAGGGACCTGGGTTTCCCCTTACTCCACTACCCTTTATCCTTCCTTCCTAAAGTAATTAGCAATTTCTCTTGGTGCCTAACTTTATCAACAGCCTGATTTAGAGAGAAAGGATTTAACCTTCTAACTGTGTGCCTTATTTCTTCTTTCAACCCTTCAACAAAAAATTCTAGGAAGAACTCCTCCGGTATAGAGGGATTCCTAATCAAAACCCAGTCTTAAGCTCTTCAAATCATTCTAAATATTCATCCACCGTGCCTTTCTGCTCAATTTTTTTAAATTCCCCAATTAAGTTGAGTTTACTATTATTAGCCCCTTCGAACCTCTTAAATATTTCATCTGTAAATTCATGCCATCTAACTACTCTCTTACTTATGTGATAGGAGAAAAACCAGGATTCCGCCTTACCAGTTAAATGCATCACAACAATTTTAAGCTTTTGGCCTGGCTCAAGAATGCGATAGTACTGGATATATCTATCCGCCTTCCTCAGCCATGAACAAGGGTCAAACCCATCAAAGAAGGGAAACTTGAAGCGAGGATAATGATTCCCTTGATTTCTACCATAATCGTCGGACTCGCTCCTTGCAGGTCGATTCCTTGAGAAATCCATCTGTTGCTGATCTCTGGGTACACTGCCCAGAATTCCATCTTGATTGGGAATCAATTTCTCCATTAGAATATCCATTTTTTTGCCTAATTCAACCATTTTTGAATCGTTTGTCGCAATGTAACTCTGTAACTGGGCGTCCACCTTCTTGACAAGTTTTTCAGTCGACTTGGATGTTGTTTCTGGGATCATCATGATGGCCAGAAATGGGCTTTGATACCAATTGTTATGGACCTAATCGATTTATGAAATAAAAAATGAATTCAACTAACTATTACAATCGAAACCCTAGAAAGCTCCAAGCTCAAGCTTCGATCCTGTAATGACAAAATTCAAAATGTTAGGAGAATTGTAGGAGAGAATTAGGAAGAAGATAAAGAAGAGAGAATTTGGGTAAAAGAATACCAGTCCAAAAACTGAGTTCGTTATTGTCTTTTCAGGTGGTTATAGTTGACTAGGCGCCTCTCCACCGTCTGATTATTTCCTTTAGATTGATCTAATATACATTGTTCATCTCTTAACTGCCTAAGTGGACTCCTACAGCTAGCTCACGTGCTCCTTATGTGTGTTTCACTTGGCTCATAAGCTGCCATGTCACCCCCTTTGTAATCACTTATACAACTGACTAATTCATTTCACTTTCCCAATTCTACACACTCTTTACAGATATTTCATTCCTTATAAGAGATCTCAACTATCCCTCAACTATCCCACTGCAACTTATATGTGAGTAATATTTTTTAAGGAATAGTGCTTGACATATTAACCTCAAAGGCATGTAAATAAGAAAATTACATTATAATTTTCATACGCTGTAATACTGTATAGCATGTTAAATACTACAATTACCTGGTGTACTGCTATTTGTATATTGTTAGTATATAAAATTCAAATTCAAAATAAATATAGTATTTTGATACGCCAATAGTAGACTATATATAGTTCCAGTGCTTCAGTTAATGTCACTAAATATATTAGTAGTGTGCACGTACTAATGAATTAATTAATACTCTAAGAAAAGGAAGTACTATTATTTTAAAGGAAGTACTATTATTTTAATGGTTGATAGTACTTGTGTCTTATTTACTGAAAAAACAAAAGGTACATGTATGTCTTAGCAAAACTTATTAAGTACTTTGACTGTGGGAAGTTAAAGCATTATAGTAATAACAAACTACGCAATAAATAAATTGTGTACCTTCAAATAAATTGGCATTAGGGTGGATGTACATCATATCTTTTTCGATCTGGTCTTTTTTCGAATTCTACGTGAATGCAAAATACTTTTTCACTGAATTACTCTATTCTTTGCTTACCTTTACATTCTGTTTAGATGGTTCTTACATATTACTTATTTCATAACATATCGTAAATAGTATCATGTTGTATTGTATTGTTTTAATGAATACAACATTTAAATAGATATATACATTTTCTTTATATTCCAGAAACCAAAAAAGAAAAAGAAAAATTAAAGATTGCTACGTCATATGCATAATAAGGTTATACTACTAGACAGGGATGAAGCTACAGTTCTATATACATTTCAATAGAATTCAAAAATTTTGATATGGTATAAATTCTTTGTGGTTAAAAATTGACTTAATATGTATAAATAATTTATTCAAAACCTAATAAGTATTATTTTTCTAAAATTTAAAACACATAAATTCATAATCATAAATCTAGACCACTTCATTTTTATATTCTTAAAATTATATATTCAAAAATTGTTAGGTAATAATAGAGTGTTCTTGTGGCAGTCCAAATTAAAGACCTTCCAAGTGTAGATGATTTTAATAAATTATGTCTCCACTGAAACTTGATGTGATCAAAATGCAACTAATTATAGAAGATTTAAAATTATAATATAAGGTTTAAGTAGTCATATGTGGTCCAAGTTTAAAAATTTAAATGCCCATTTGTGTATCAAAGACTTGCATAAAATATTATTGGGAAGGACACTTAATGTGAGCTTAAATTTATTAATTGTAGCAGCAGATGTAAATATTTTTTTCGAACAATTTTTTATGTTCGAGTGGTCAAAATATTTTCCAAATATTTTTTTGGAAAACAAGTTTTTTTTTTTTTTTTCAACAATTAAACAAATTTTATTAATTACCTAGTGGCACATTACAAATCCAAGAGAAGCAATTCATGCATCTGCTTCCTACAATCTACTCTCCTTCTACTGACCTAACAAACACCCCACCTCCTCTATCATTACTACAAGGAACTGATGTTCTGTTGGTGTATTTCTCTTCTGGAAGATCCTGTTATTTCTCTCAATCCATATGGTATACAGTGTTGTTGCTAAGCTAGCTTTCAGTATCTTTCCTCTAGACTGCTTTCCTCTAGCCAGTTGATCCACCCATGACCACATAGCATTCCAGTCCCTTGGAGATCCTTGAATTTTTTGTCATCTAAGAATTGAGTCCCACACTCCATAAGTACTATCACATTCAAAGTAGAGATGATCCCTGGATTCATTATATACTTGGCAGAACACACATTCCTCATTTAACAAGTATGTCTTTTGTTCTGATCCTGCTATGCACGCACAACCACATTATAAACACTTGTTTAGGTAACAAAAAAAACTTAATAAAATAAAAAAAGTGATTGGATAGAGATATTGCTCTGATACCATGCAAGAAAATAAGATACTGATTTGTGGAAATTTTTCTACTTCTCATTCAAGTGATCGTGTACTAATTTATACAACTTACATGGGACCAATATGTAACAAAAAAAACCCTACCAGCTGTCTAATTATATTTGTATACTATACACTTCTATAATTATCACCATAAATATGCTTTTGTATCTTGGACTTCTTGTAGAATGAATTCTGCTTGCCCAAAGTATCCGTCTTGCATCGGCCCAAGTCTGAGGTCCAATGTGGAATGAAAATATCTAGAAGTATACTTCGGCCTCCTTCTTCTCCATATAATTTCAATATAATTTCACCATTGAAGCAGAGGGCTTCTTCATTTTAACGACAGCTTTCTCCATTCCAACAGGCTTATTTACCAAAACACTAGAAAATAAATACAAAAGATAGGGAAGATATTTTTCATGAAAAATATTTTCATTCATACGGAACATACCCTAAGTTAACTATTGGAAGAAATAAAAAAGAAAGACCGAGCGAGAACAAAAATACTAGCGAGCTAATTCCTAAATAGATGTAAATTCTGACATCACCATAGAAAACTTGATCACATTTATAGCACTATAAACATTTGCCATGCATACTTTTTGCATATAAAGTGCATGTAGAGTTGTACCCGGGTCCAAACTCCTTGCTACGCCAAATTTTAACCAAAGTATAAATCATGAATGAAATAATGCAAGTAAATATTCTGCTTTTTTAAAGAATTAACCTAGAACAACACTTAAAATCTATAATTGTGTACAAGAAAAATCTATAAATAAAATAAAAGAAGAAACAAACCACTTGTGTCCATAAAACAATTTTTTTTTTGGTGGATTAATTTTCTTCTTGATTAAAATAATATTCAATAAGATGAAGAGCATCTGGCGAAATGGTTTCACGGGATTCAGCCAATTGTCTTGATCGTGGAATATCATTCAGAAATATATACCCTCAAGAAGCAGTTCTCCATTGCAGCTCAATTTGAAGTCTACCATTCTTTGAGTCAATAAGATGGTATCTTTCATTAATTCTCTTGTTGTTAATAACATCAGCAAGGTATATATCCACATAGCCCAAAGCTTCCTATAAAATTAAAAGAAATATCAACATATATTAAATGTAAATAAAAAGGAGTTTAACTTCTTTACACTGACAATATAAAAGTTAGCCAACGAGGACTTGTTGCACTAATTCAGAGGCGGAGACATGATTTTTAGTTTATAGGTTTTCTACCACAATTATTTTTGCTTATTGGGTTCGGAATAGATTTTTTGACAAATACAGGGTTTGAGTCAAAATTACTGGATTCTGCCAAGCCAAACCCAAAACCACCATTGTGGCTCCGCGTGGAGCTATGATATTGGCACGAAGAAGCTAATAACTTTTGCTTAGACACTGTATTTGCATTAGAAAATCTATTAAATATGTATAAGTATCTAATTGCGAACACAGTAACTAGAATAAGATATGGATTCGATAGCAAGTTCAGAACCCATAAAATTTTTGAATCCTGGCTCCGCCTCTAATGGTGTAAGTTATAAGTTTCCAACATCTTGGTGCTATGTTGCTCGGACTCTCCAAACATGTCGCCACTCCCGTGTTAGATCCTTCAAAATGCACTACTTTTGGAGGATTCGACACGCACCCGTTGACAATTTTGAAGAGTCCGAGCAACATAGGTTTATAGTGAGAAATCAATTTACCTTGGGATGTCTCAGGCCCATTCTTTTAGAAGTACTAACAACTTCTACATGAATCCTATCATTTACTGGTGGCTCCTCCAGCACAAACTGAAATTCTTCTTCCCACCTTGGATCTCTGCTTTTCTTTACTACCTGTGGAAGTTTGAAGGGGGAAAAAGAAATGGATTAAGGCATAATGAAAGAAAATCACTTATAACCAATAATTTTAGGCAACATTTTTCACTTGTCAACATGAAAAGTTAATTGAGAGATACAAAAAAATTGGCTAACCAATGCAACTAAGTGCTTATAAAATAGTATAAAGTGGCATTTGCATCATTTGGGATGTGCATTAAGTTGCTTTCCCATATTCAAGAATATAGAATTTTCACTATATGGAACATTATAATTTGTAAGCATAGGTAAATTCAGGATTTAGAGTTTGTGGGTTCCAATGAATTTGCAAGCAATTGGTTACTTTGAACTCACGGTATCCACCTTAAAATCCGTGATTTAGAGTCGGTGAGTTCAATAAGAGTTTGATCTTATTGTATGTGAAAATTTCAGAATATGTTTGCATGTGTATACATAACTCGAGGCGAAAGCAATAGGTTCAGTTGAACTCACAGTATCTGCCTTAAAATCTCCTACAGTTGCAAGTTATTTTCCTTATACATATTTTACTTGTCTACTTAGCATTTGTTGTAGAACATCAGAAAATGATTAGTCCAAACAATTTTACTAGCTCTAATTTTAGGTGCTTATTTCAATACTATGGCTATGTTTCCTATTGTGCATGGTACAAAATACCTTAGTTCTTCTCTCTTCTCCTCTGAAGAGCATACGAACAGATGGATTCGTGTGGTGCTTCCCTTCGAGATCTTGACCTTCATGGACAATAACTACAAGCAATCCTCCGCCATCAGGTGTTCCATCAGGAGCCTTCTCTACTGTATTTGATTCATCAGCTCCATTTGCTAGTTCTTCATCGTTGAATGCTTTGTACATCACTTCAAGAACAAGCTGTCCTCTTGCTTTTTCGTTTTGAACATCGTCTGGTTTTAAGTTTTTCAGAAGATCTAGTGTCAATACTTTTGGTTCATCTGGTGTAAGATTTTTCAAAGGGACAATGTTCACTCCCATCTTTTCATGTGAACCAACCTACTCAAAAGCACAAAAGTTCTCCATATTAACGACATGATTTAAGATAGAGGATAACTTTGATCAAAGGGCAGCCCGATGCACTAAAGCTGCGTAGGGTCTTGGGGAAGGGCCGGACCAAAAAGGTCTATTATACCCAACCTTACCCTGCATTTCTGCAAGAGGCTGTTTCCACTGCTTGAACCCGTGAACTCCTGGTCACATTGCAATAACTTTACCAGTTATGAGAGGATAACTTTGATCAAGAACAATATACCTGCTCCCAGTCATAAACAGAAAATTTCAAAACTTGAGTTTCTGGATCTTTAACCACGAAACTGAACTCCTCGTTCCATTCGGGGTTCAAGTTTTTGTGTTTGACTGTTGTTTTCTTTGATGACGGCTTGTCATTGATAATTTTTAGTTTAACATAGGGGTCTGAGAGCCCCAGAAAATCTGTCTTCTTAAGCTTTATTGCCTTCACAACCGTCACATTAAGAATTCCAAGCGGCCGCTTCATTGCTCTGTACTCGAAAGAACAAAATATAATTTAGTTATCAAGAAAAGACATCAAAATGAATCAAATTGATTGAAATGCCCTAACAAGTTTATCATTGCAGAACTAAGAAAACATGAAAAGAAAAAGAAGAGAAAATGGCTAAAATGACGCCTATACTATAGCCGGATTTGCAGTAACACGCTCTTTCTTTAGGTTAGCCGACAAATGCCAAAGAAATGCTTTAAGAAAATATCCAGGGTTCATAGGACTCCGAAAAGTAAGTGTGTTACTGCAAATCCGGCATAGTATAGGACGTCATTTTAGTCATTTTTCCAAAAAAGAACTTACTTTGAAGGATCTAATATTTGGACTTCAAGCGTTTTTGGCCATAGATACATATTTGCTACCTGATCTTTGACAATTTCCTAAGAATGAAGAAAAATATTAAGTGACTGAGACTAGAAGAGATACATATATGCAAGGACGATATAGAAGAGATAAGGGATCATACTTGAACAAATCTGTATAGGCCAGGAATGGACATTGCATCTGCTCCGAGAAGTTTTAGTCCAAAATCAACATGAGGCTGCAAGCAGATTAGACCAAAGGCGGATTCAAGATTTGAACTTGATAGCTCCAACTTTACGGTTCTCAGCACTGAACTCATTGTACTTTTAAATAATGAGTTAAAATATACATATCTATGTTCCAATGTCAAAAATAATGGACATATTGTCATTTCTAAATGGATGTGCACAATCTCAAGGGAGATGAAAATTTATGCAACATTTTCAGGGAGTGAGATTTGGTTCAACTCTTTTACTCATATTGAGTAAGTTTGGAGAATGAGCACTCACCTTCTCCATAAGAGAAACATATATCTTCGCGAAACAAGGAAAGGTCGGAACCAGTGGCTTCAAGGTGATTCGAGGAGAAGCAAATATTTGCAAGTCAATCACCTGAGACAATGTCAAGTGTCAGCAGTTAAATGACAGAAGGTAAACTTGCAAGCTGAAGAAAAGACAAGACGAGAGAAACAGAAAGAGTTTCTTTGAACATAATTCTTAAAACTAGAAGCACGCATGAATTGTTTTATTACCTGAGCAGTGGCTTTCAACCCAAATGCCTTCACTGCAACAGTGATGTTCGGATTAGCAGCCCACTTAATGACTGGTTCCATTATCAGTTCTTTCTCCTCAGTGATATAGACCTTCATTCCTGGTATGGTTCAAGGTTACTCATTTACATTTATGCGGGGAAGAATATAAAGTCCATAAAGTAAAGAGACGGAAAGAGAGGCTGTACAGCAGAGTAACTTCAAATAAATTAAGACTCGATATGGTTGACACAACGTATTAGTCTTTGTGATTCAGCTATCAGAAGAAAAATCATGACCTTCTTACTGCTAAACTAACTTAGATAGTCAGATCCCAGATTTAATTCTATGTTATGTTGCTCGGATCTTCCAAAGTTGCACTATTTTTGGAGGATACTACATGGGGTGGCGACATTTTTGAAGGATCAGAGCAACATAGATTCTAAGTCTTTTTGGTGGTATGTACAAATTAAGTTAAAGAGCATGCAACTAACCTGGAAATGTAGGTGGCAAGGTGCCCAAGGTGAGTGATAGAAAATCAACCGACTCAATTTTGTACTGCGGAATCTGCTCAGCTATGATGGGATCTACTATACCCTTTGCTGTCTTACAAATAGCCTGTGAATCTTGAATGTCAGTAATAGGAGGGAAGAGCGTAACGTGCTATACAAGTAAATATTACCTTGTCCAAATAAGGCCACATGAGTTCGATCATTTTATTAAGCCAATCAAGCTGCACAAATGCAGTTAGAACAAAACGCTGTTAAGCAACGAAAAGTTTCCCTCTAAAGCTTTTGTGCAAGGAGCTATAAACTGACAACATACGCGCTCATAATCTGGATTTTTAACCCATAGTGGTATCTCAGGGAGCAGTTTTTGCAGGCTTTCAGTATCTTGCTCTGCCAACGGCCGAATATCAGGATGCTGAAAAGAGTAAAAGCCCAAATAAGATGATTTGTTGTCTAAAGTGTTTTGCATTTCATACATCTTGCTAATATTAACGAGATGAAGTAACATGAAACATATAAAAGCCGTTGCATTTAGTTTGAAAACCAACTTTATAGCCGAAACTAAAAATCCATATCTGCTAAATGTATGAGCAAGGCCACCTTCACGTAAACTGCAAGCTCTAAGTAGGCAAAGCTTTCTTCGCTAAGTAGGAGAAATTTTCTTCCAACTTCAAAACATAGAGTACTCCATTCGTTTGAATCTGTATGACCCCGTTTCAGTTTTAGACCATCTCAAAATGTTCGACACCATTCCATTGATAATTCGGTCTATATAAACTTCCAATATATTCAAGAATTCAAATTTACTTAATATTTCTCTATCGAACACATTTTAAGGTGAATATTTGAAATGTAATGGGTCCTAGTGGGAGCGAAATGGATACCAAAGATTCACATAACCGATCCCAACTAACTTTGACTTGGGCATTGTTGTTGTTTTTGTCATGTTTCTATACACAAATAGGAAGTTCATTCCTCAAATAGTCATTGAACTTATACTTCTTTTTGCGATAAAAGTCACTAAACTATTTTTTATCAATATAAAGTTACTCAGCTTATAGATAATCTTCTCGAAAAATAACTGGAAAACCAACTAAATCTCACCGAAAAACCACACATAAGCCAGTGAAAATACCATGTTCGCTCAAATTACTTCAAACCGATTTTATTTATCATAAGTCTTACGCTCATTTCTCCAATACCATGCACATGCACAGTAGCGGAGTCAGGAATTTGAGAAAAGGGATTCCAAAAAATGCAAAATTATCACACCTACGTACATCAAGGAAATTCAATAGTTTATATATATACAAAAAACAATCGTTTTACCCCTTTTTTGCACAGGGCAATTTTCCGGCACTATACAACACACAGATACATGTAGAAGGAAATTTTAACGCGGATTATGATAACAAGCAGAGCAAGAAAGAAGAAAATGACCTTGACATCAGTTGGTAGAACGTAGATGAAGAGGAAATACCCGATCACAAGACCAATGACGATCCCCATTCCAAATCCGAAAAATCCCAATATACTGCTTATGAACCCCATCTCAGTAATATATTCACCTTTCAAATATATCTCAAATTGCCTCTTTTAAATCTCCTACAAGGAAAACATAACAACAATAGGAAAACAAATCATTTTACAATCCGAAACATAGAATGAAAGCAAATAATGTCACGTGTTCAAGCCATGGAACAACAACAGCCTCTTGCAGAAATGCAGCGCAAGGCTATGTACAATAGACCCTTGTGGTCTAGACTTAGTGCACCGGACTATCCTCTACGTAGAGCGAAAGCAAAGATCTTCTTAAGAAATTACCAGAAGGAAATTAAAATCTCACCACCAAAGATGATCAGAGAAACTGGGGTGTCAAATTTCTGAGAAATTAAACATGAAAAATATTTAGCAATATTAAGATTCAGAGCAATAACAGAACAACAATATAAAACAAATCATTTTACAATTCAATACATAGAATGAAAGCAAATGTCACGTGTTCAAGCCGTAAAAACAACCTCTTGCAGAAATGCAGCGCAATGCTATATACAATAGACCGTTGTGGTCCAGACTTAGTGCACCAGACTCTCCTCTATGTAGAATGTAAGCAAAGATCTTCGTAAGAAATTACCAGAAGGAATTAAAATTTCACCACCAAAGATGAATAGAGAAACTAGAGTTGCAAATTTTTGAGAAATTAAACATGAAAAATATTAATAACAGCATTAAGATTCAGAAGAATAATAATAAATTAGAAGAGCAATAATATATTCTCCTTCCAAATATATCTCAAAATCTTCTGTAAGGGAAACAGAACAACAATAGAGAAACAAATCATTCTACAATTCAATACATAGAATGAAAGCAAATAATGTCATGTGTTAAAGCCGTATAAACAGAAACAACCTCTTGCGGAAATGCAGCGCAACTGCGCAAGGCAATGTAGAATAGACCCTTGTGATCCAGACTTAGTGCAACGGGCTGTCTTCTACGTAGAATGAAAGCAAAGATCTTTGAAATCTTACCACCAAAGATGATCAGAGAAATTGGTGTGTCAAATTTCTGAGAAATTAAACATGAAAAATATTTAAAAATATTAAGATTTAGAGCAATAATAAATTAGAATTGCATTAATTAAAATTAAAAAATGGACCCTTAGAAAAGTCAAAAGTGTAAACCATAGATGTAACGGTTTTTAGGAGGGAAGGAAATTCATTGGCATACCAAACATGTCGGTAACGTTTTTCCTATAACATAAATTCCCTTTGGATAGATTCATGTTTTGCCAAAAAATGATATACTACATAGATTTGTCTTAAAACAATGAACAATTATGGGACTATGAGTAAATGCATCTACTTTTATTTTTTTTCTATAATCGCGGTGTCCGTCCAACTTGTATATGTGTCTGAACTAATATTACAAGGTACTTGCTATGTGATACGTGACTTTTCCATTTTTTAGCAATGTTCTTCACTCCCGTTGTTTCTTTATTTAAAAAAAAAAAATTGCATTGTAGTGTTTTTACTTCAGCCGAGCGAGGGCCTATTGGAAACAACCTCTCTACCTAATAGGGGTTAGGTTTGTGTATACACTACCCTCCCGAGACCCCATTTGTGGGATTATATTGGGTATGTTGTTGTTGTGTTGTACCTGCTACGTCATACCAATATTCTCTCCAACAGTTAGTGTATTTTATATCATGGTTCTGAATTCACTTCATTGAAATTTTAGTATGTGTACACTTGCAAGTTATAACTCATGTTATTTTTATATAGTTTTTGAAAAATTGAATTTTTCATTTTGAAATTATGAATTAGTCTCGTTGGTTTGCCTGGAAAATAAGCCAAATTTAATATATACATTTGGCTCTGTTTTTTCTAAACCAAGTCAAATTAATTTGTTGATAACCGTAAATTGCAAATATACAGGGATGAAATGAGTGTTTTCATTTCGTTGCAACAATTTTTTTCCTTTCATTCGGCCTTTTTTTATTTTAAAAAAATCATCGATGATTCCAAAGAACGTTGAAATAGTAGTGAATGGTTTTATCGTAATCGATCAAATTTCTTGTAATCTCTCCCCATACACACCTTTTAAGAAATAAAAAGTAATAGGGGTAATTTTACTGTCACCCTTTGAATATAACAAATTCAATGTTTTGAAAAATGTATTGAATAATGACTATAGTTGATAACTAAGTGTAAAATAGATTCGAATGAGTAAATTATCCATTTGTTTTCCAAACTGGACAAGTATTGTTGGACATCTATTTTTAGTGAAATGGATAAGTAAAGATGGACGGAGGGATCAAGAGTATATTCTTATTTGAGGGACAGACTAGAAATAGGTGTTTTCTAATGGAGACAAAAAAGTTGGACACATATTGGCTTATTTGACAATGTAAAAGGTTCTTGCATAAAACCACAAAAGGAAAGGCTTTAATTTAATTTTTTTTTTTTGGTTTTCCATTTGGTTTCCGGTAGCTGCATTGGAGCCCGACTAAATTCGGATTCGAGCCGAAAAGTCCCACATTGGAGGGTAAAGCGCTCCTTGACAAAGGCGACTCCATACCCGGAAGGACTCAAACCCGAGACCTCTGATTAAGAATGAAGGAGTACTTACCACTCCACTACAATCCTTGTTGGTATTGCTTTAATTTTCCACTATTATAACGACAACAACAAATTAAGTATAAACTCATAAGCGAGATTTAATAAGCATAATATGTATGCAGACCTTACCTTGACCCACGCTCTAGCCCTAAACAGTCTATTTGGTTTTTAAATGCGATCTATTTAATAGGATTCTTGCGGGAAGGACAAACCGGGCCCAACTCAAATAGTTAAATTGGTTTGGGAAGAAGGGGAAAAACATCCATTGTTTAGGTTTCTAAGTAGCTAAAGTTAAGATAGAATAGGTCATCTCTACCTTGTCAAGGTTGGGAGGTTGTTTCCGAAGACTCTCGGCTCAAGGAGTTTTTTCCTCTATTATACTAATGAAAAAGTAACGATTTGTTTTAAAGTTTATGATACCATTATTTAAAATCTCGATGATACGTCAAGACTTGTGGCAAGTTCATTCATAAAAAAAAATAAAATTGGTGATCCGTCAAGATTTGTGAATAACTTATTCTACAATTACTACACATTTGAAATAAACTTTTGGTGATCTACCATGAGGTTGCGGCAACAAAATCTTCAAACGATACACCAAGAATTGGACTCTTAACTTCTTACTATTGGGAAATTATTTTTGCATAACTTATTTAAATGGATCAAAAATTAAACAGTGGTACCGACGTATATATTTGCATAAATTTCCCGAGTCTCCGTTATCGACCGGAAAAAAAAAAAAGATTTAAGGGTGAGAAACACAACTAAAGTATTCTGATTTTTTGAGTTTCATACTTGAATTATCATATGTGTGAATTTCCTATCTGAACTATCACCAACTATTTATCAAAACACACCTCAACAATCAATTGTTCACTTTTCCTACTTGAAATATCACCATCGTTCAAGTAGAAAAAGTGAAGAATGGATAGTTGAGGTTTGTGAAGATAAATAGTTGGTGATAGTTCAGGTAAGAAATTCACACAACTGATAGCTCATGTATGAAACTCAAAAATCCAAAATACTTCAAGATGTGTTTTTTACCATTAACTCAATTTACGCCGAAAACGACATAATTAGGGGCAGACAATAAATATCTGAACTCCAAGCTCCATCAGCACAAGACCAAAAAAATTGATTGTTGAGTTGAAGTCAAGTCACCATCACTTAGGATGAAAAGAACAGAGTACTGTGCTTGAACATGAATCAACAACTTGGTAGGCCGTTTTAATAATGCTACGTTGTCTATTTCAACATTGGTCCCCATGCCTCACTCACAAGGTCCCTCTAACATGAACCAATGGAGGATCCAGGATTTTTACACAGGAGGTTCAACAATAAAAATATAAAAAATAATGCAGTCCCTGAGAATCGACTTTGGACGTTGGGGTGCATTTAGAATGCCCTGGACTACTGAGCTAATCTTTTGCATGTTGTTCAGGGGATCCAAAATTTGTATTTGTATATGTACATAAACACAAGTCTACCGTATATATACATATTTTGCCGAGGGGGTTCGGGTGAACAGTCTCCCAGCCCACTAGATCCGCCCTGGCTGTGACGATATCCATAGGAAGATTTATGGTTAGCTACTGAGTCCCATGTGGAACATCAGTTTCGGCTCAAAAATATCTTCTAATGATCAAACAAAGTAGGGACTTGGGGAGAGAAACGAAGGGCCTTCCATGTATTTTACTCCACCTAACTACCACAACGACAACATACCCAGTGTAATTCCACAAGTGGGATCTGGAGAGGATAGGATGTATAAAGACCTTAACCCCTACCTTGTGGGTAGAGAGGTTTCCGATAGACCCTCGGTTCAAAAACAATCAAAGCAAGATAAACAAAGCAATTGAAGTAACAAGTAATGAAGAATAAGAGACCACGCACCTAACTACAAATAGCAAAACATTTATGTCACAAGCTTGGTCTTTACCTAAATAAGTTAATAACCTAATCAAAATATATCATCCATTTTTGAAACCCAATAAATACACATTTCTTTTTATTCATTTAAGAGACAGCCCTGTACAAGAAGTTCAAATCAAGAGCAACTCCTAATATACACTCCAACCAACTGGCAATTCAGCAATAAGAATCCAAGTGAAACGGGAGCTGTTTCTCCTTCGACGCACCAACTACTACACAAATCAGGCATATTCCCTCCTTTAGGTAAAGAATAGCTTACTGTAAAAGGAGAATTTTACATTGAATCACCTAGAAGTAAGATTGTAGGAAATTGTTGAATTTATTGCTGATAGAATAATTGATGGGCAGCGGCACTGCAGAGGACTCATTTGGCAGTTCACTTTCAGGGCTTAGACGAAATGTATTTAGCACGTCAAACTTGACTACCACAAGAAACATGAAAGTATCACACCTTAATTGGACCATATTTCTCCCCCATTAGCCCTCCTTTTTGTTTCTGAAATTGAACGTAACGCAATGTGCTGGAGAAGAAAGCGTCTGAAGCTGAATCTGGGGTCGTGGCGTCACTCTGCATCTCGGTTTTAATCAACTCTATAAGGCTCTGAATTGCAGCAGGTGTAACTTGAGGGTTCCCCTTCTCAAAAAAGTAAAGGTACCTGAGGCCAGAAGTGGATTCAATATAATGTAAAACCCAGGCCTGCAATCTAGGACCCAAATTTCACTTAAAAACATTAATGTTCTGATTACTAACTTGTTAAGTATTTCAACAAAAAGCGTGACAGGTCCACTGCTACCCCTTGTAACATTTGCTTGTTGTTGTGCTGCATTAGCAATCCGCAAAGAACGTTTTAGGCAAAGCAAGACCCTGTGACAACCCAAAAGGCATCAAATCATATATTTCAGGGGAACAAAGTAAAAGAGAAATATGCAAAAAGTAAAATGCAAGACTTTAACTCCTGAATGACAAAAGATATGGGGAAGACATGTTCAAGCCTCCTTAGAAGATGCATCAATTGAATATGCAAATAACTCAATGGAAAATGAGAAATTTGAGGAACACTCTAGCCAACCTTTCTCCATCTTTAATACCATCTTGATCGTCAACCCAAAATAGATGTGAACAAGCGTAAACTGCTCTACATTGATCAGGTTTCTTTAGGAGTTTTGCGGAATACTATACATTAAAGAGGCATTCCCATTGTTAGAAGACAAATAAATAGATAGACAGATCAAAAGAGATTAGAGGTAGAAATTACCCCTGTGGCCTTATGAGTTAAGGTATCCCTGTTCTCAACACCAAACACAGTCATCTTTTGAAGAGTTCCGATTATCAAGTGTATTGCAGTCACTTGCGCTTTAGAATCCTAATGCCAAGTACAAGAAGTTTAAGCAGAACTTTGAAAGGATGAAAAGGTAAATGGAACAAGAATATGATTTCAAAGTTCAAACACATGGTCTATAGGTGAGCAGTTACCGCAACTTCTTCTTCATATAGTACAAAAGCTTGTGTAAAAAATTCATAAGCAATCGGTTCAAGTTCACAATCATTGGCAGCCTGAGGAACAAAAACAAGTTTCAGAAATAAATAAAATTCTAAATGGATCGAGTAAATTTCTGTTGCTCGCCTAGTGAAGAGACTTTCACATGAAACAACTAAAAGGATGCACTCACACACATGCATACATCACAGGCACTGCTGGAAGGCATATATTAGTGCACATCTTATTGCATAGAAAGACAATTTCCTAGGGCATCCAAAAGATTCCACTAGGTAATTCTCCTGCTATGTTTGGAAATTTGAGCAGATTCCGAGGGCGTAAGTGGAGTTTTAAAAAGAACATAAGAGAGATATGAACTAGGTCTATCCATCAACACCTATCCACCTTTCGCTCTAAATGTGCTCCTGAGCCTTTCACCATGATTGTCTTATTCTTTCAATCACCTCCCATTCTCCCAGTGAAGGGATGAGGTTGTTGAGCCTAAAAGCTCATAATCATCTTAGGGCATAATTTAGGATTTTAAGGAGATATGTTTTATAAGAAAAAAAAGAATATCTCCTTAAAATCCTAAATTATGCCCCAAGGAGATATTCCATGATATAACTAGCTATTTGTGTGTTGGATGTCCGAAAATTCTTTTAAATGTTGGACAGATACTAAAACTGGAACAGTCTTTCATTTTAGTCTAAATCTAAGTTGCTCGGACTCGGGTGCGGGTATCCGAGAGTCGGATTCATCAAATTTAAATTTTAAGATTCGGGGGTGCGAATTCGAGTATGGATACGGGTGCGGGGATTTGGCTAACAAAATTCAAATATTATAAAAATAAAGTTATAAAGATATTCCAATTTACTTTTCCTTGACACACATTGATTAGGTTTAGGAATTACGTTATTTTACCTTTTTTAGTTCCTTTTGCAATTAATTTTACTTTTTCAATTAGGAGTCCCCTAGCCGACATGTCATCTCTCAAAATTGTCGGCCTACTATTTTCCTTGACATATTGCGGACATACTAGTATTAACTTTACTACTTATTTCTATTATTAATGAGTATTATTTTACTACAATATTAATATGAATTCTAATAGAAATATAAGTAATAAAGAGTCCTTGAGATCTGTGTCTAAAGTCCGATGACTGTCTCTTTCTTCCCAAAAGTTTGACGACCTCTTTACCCTCTTTCTTCCCAAAAGTCCGACGACCTCTTTACTCCCAAATTACAGTCGTCGGTCCTTCCAAGACGACGGGAGAGGTCGGAATTTTTCCCTCTGTTTTGCCCTGAAACTTTAAGCAACTAATATATATATATCAAGAGGAAAAGCTACAAAGGAGACAAAGGTAAGGTGTAAATTTATTTTAAGATCGAATTCTCAATTTCCTCCAAATTTGTTCTTGATTTTGGTCAAAGTGTCCGGATTCGTTTGACCGAATCCGAGACGCACCCCGCACCCGCACCAGTGTCCGTGTCGCGTCGAGACGGGTTCGGCTTCAAAATCGAAGATTCCGCGCAACATAGGTCTAAACTAAGTCATTTAAGGCGAATCGAGAGGTTTGTCTTTCAGATTTTCAAAGCCCTGCATTTCTGTTGGGTAAAATTTTAGTCTAGTTGGGTATCTGTTTGATGGCTTGGTTTGCTTTAATCTCTATTTACATATATTTTCTACTTACAATAGCGAAATTCGGAGCACAAACCTGACCATCTTTTTTTTTATATAGAGGCAAAGAGCTTGTAAAAGCTTATGTGTTTAAATTGCTTATTTCTAATTAATTAACAATTCATAGATGGACAAAAATTATCTATAACTTTTAGGAAGTAGTTTACTTATTGGCTTCTTAAAGGGGTTTCTAAATAGTATAATGCACATAACATTTCAAAAAATAGTATCATGCATAACATCTCCAGCGCAAAACAAATCAACTGTTCACCTCTGCACATTGCAAGTACAACCGCAATGCCAATTCTGACGATGGAACTGATGAAAGAGCCTCGATAATCTGCAACATGATTAGCTCAATCAGAAAACTGCAGCACACAAGGGCTTATCTGATAGTTTATAGACAATGATAGGAATCAAATGGAGGTAATTGTATCCTAATACCATGAATAAAACTGAACACACCACAAATCAGTGTGTTCAAAATTCAAAAGATCGACAAAGTTTAAACCTGAAGATCAACAATATGGGGGAGTGGAGTGAAGACGATACTACAAAGTCTGCAGTCATGACTTATAATATCTTCTCTCAGAAGACAAAAAGAAAAGGAAAAAAACACTCTAGTGTATTGCATCACCAGTACAGAGATCATCCAGGAGAGGACATTTTGTGTCGCATCTCATAATCATGGTGAGAATAAAATAAACAACAAAACAAAACCAAAGGATACAAAAAGAATCTCACACCCTAATTTTAATGACAATTACAAGACGCCATATCCAAGAGCTGATACTACCTCATTCAATAACTGAAAAATCTTCTTTGGTGTAGCTGGAACCTCTTCTCCAGCTATATCTCCATCCTGACCTTGCAGTCTCCTAACCAACTTACATTTGATTAAGAAAGTATTTCAGACTTATGATCCTGAAATTTCAGGAGAGGTGGAAAGAAGAAAATAGAATGGTACAAATTCTGCGTAAGCATTTGAAACATTCAACTGTATGTGAAGTCTCCAAATTTCATTACAGGTATAAGGTTTGTAGCAAAAACCATTTTCTCTCATAACAAAGAAAAAGATTAAAAGAACTTCAGAAACTTGCAGATTGGCGGGCATATGATCAGTCTCCTGCTTTGGTCATACATCACTTGCACAGTCTATAACAGTTCTTACAGATTGAATGTCTGTATCTAATTCCAATATGTACAGAATTTTTTTTTTCAAGTATGCTGGATGTGTGTGAGAGAGAAGAGGATACTGGCCTACGGATGCTATATATCATCTATTTTGATAAGAAAATCATCTATGTATTTACTTTATTAGTATAACTATGCACAAACATCTTGTTGATGGGAAACATGTCAATGGCAAATGGTATTAAAATTATTCATTACTTTTTTTCTTATAGAGTTAATGTAAGAAGGTCATGGGATTCTACCAAATGCATACTAAGTAAAGAAATCAGTATAATCACAAACAGTAAAAAGGAGAGAGAGAGAGAGCATAAGTGTTGAAAACAACAAACCTTCAGTGCAGAAAAGGCTAGAGGAGGAACTGTAAAAGTTAGGCGCTTTGGACCTCCAGCCATTATATGCTTCCTAACAGTGCATATTATCTGATTTGCAACAACGAAGAGTTAAGAAAATTATGAGCATGAATTTGGGGTATTTCAACTTATTTAGTCTGTACTTTTTTATTTGGATCAATTTGATAACCATTATTGGTGTTTGGTTATTATATGTAAAAAAAACCTTAAGAATTGATAACCACATAGTATTAGTATGTTGAACTGACTGTTATCTAAGGAGCTGAGTAGAGGCATAATCAACGGTGCTAAGTATAAACCAATAAACTCTATTTTTGAACCTCGAGCAAATCCATGTTCTCTAAAGTGTTTGTCCTTCTTGATCCTACTATGCAGAGTATTCTATCTAATCATGCGAACAAATCTAAGTACCCCACAGCACCGATAATTTTCACTGTGATATCCCTTCCAAACTTAAAACCATATACCATGATAGCATCCTCTTATCAAGCACTAGCCCAGTAATATAATAATGCCAATCTAGTTTAGAATATCAAAAGAAGAAAAGAAATGTGAAAACTGGGTGTTGCTATATATTACTGGAAGATGGGCCCTTTTTTTTAAGAAAAGGATAAGTAGATAGTGTTTTTCTTCGGAAGATAGTTTTGTGTTTTTTTTTCATGATTCCACCCCAAAAATATTACTTGGAAAAACAAACCAAAAAAGGCAACTTAGTGAACCTCCAATCATATAGTACCTAATATGTAATATGGTTCTATCATAACCGGCAGAGCGACGCATGCCATCTTAATGAAATGGGCTTCTTTTCCGGTTAATTGCCTCTATGAATGATTGTGGTCTGCGATCTAGAAATCGCTTTTGTCTATAAATTTTAACATTATCGGGAGTTATCACTTATCCCAAAGCTCCTCACAGAAATTAGGTAACTAGTTTCAGCATATGTGCATTGCACGTGCCAATAAATTATAAATTTTATACAAAAAGAAAAAAAATTGAAAAATAGTAATGAGCGTCAAATAAATGCAACATTCATTTAAATGTCAAAATGATGTTATTACATTAACCCAAATATTGAGTATAAGGCATCCAACCTAATATCTCTTTATAGCTATAACTAAATTAAATTGTGTCAAAAGCTGACATTTTAAAACATTCAAATGTAAATCAAAATAAGGTTAAAAACATTCCTAATTTTTTGTTTGGGAAACAACAAAGTTGCTGAAAAAGTTTTCAGTGATAAAAGTAGGTAGAGCTCCCTTTTTTATAAGGTATTCTCCTCTTTTATTTAAGGTAGGAGGTTTTGGAACCGAAATCGATTTGATTCCTTCTTAAAAGATAGTTTCTAATTATTTTTTTTCATAAGCGTGGTGTCCGAGCCAGCTTTCACGCATTTCGACTAATCCCACGAGATACAGAGGTATAGAATATCAACAAATGACTACGATCTAAGTGCTTTAGTTTTAGCAGTGTTACATGTTTCATACAACTACACAAAGAAAATGCATCAGAAAAATAGTTAATTTGTTTTGTCTACAGAGAGGAAGTTAAGCAAAGGACATACAAAAATGCAAATTATTATATTGGAACTCTTTTAATTACACCGATTTTTTTACCATTTGTTGAAAGGAATAACCCTTTTAACAATTCCTCTCAACTCAAGCTTCCATCAACCTTCAGTACTTGTCCATCCATCTAGAGTAAAATGAATATTTTGTAGACAAATGATTTAACATCAAGTGGCATATCGCAGAACACATTCTTCTTTCAAAACTGACCTTTTAGTTTCTTTATCGAAATCAAACAACATATAATTTTATTAGTGTTCCTCTAATGGGGATAAAGGCCAGATTCAGACAGTATACCACAAGCAAAAAACTTGGTTTATTGGATCATTTCTAAAATTAAAAAAGAATTAATTGAAGCAATAATCTTAGTGTTTACTCCAAAAAAAAGAAAAAATGACGCACCAATCTTAAAGAGGTCTGCTAGGGCAAATACCTAAAAAGTGATCAATTACCTTTAACATTTCCTCAGGTTCATCGTTATACAGCATGTGTATAAGCCGAGCAACAGAATTCTGTTCCTCCTTGAAATCCTCCTCATCAAGCTTATGGTCAAAACCACAACAAAAAGGAAAATAAGTCATTCAACTGGTAGACACTATCCAGAAAAACTCACATATATGAGTACTGAATACAAAACGAAGAAAAAGGAAGTTCTCAACAGAGTCAGAACAAAATATAACAAATTCAAGAATTTGAAGTAATCAAAATTCAAAATTGATTTATCTGTAAACCTCATCCGTAGCAGTTCCATCCAAGTCCTTGATAAGCCCTTTTATCAATTCAAACAAAACCTCGACCTGGAAAAAGATGAAAATCAATTAAAGGAAGAATCAAATTATTCGAACTAATTATCAACCACAACAGATTGTGGATTATACCTTGTCAGCAGTTGATACACAGGTGTCATTCTTCATGATGCTCTCAATGATAATCGTTGCCATGATCTTATTTGTTCCGGTATCAAGGTGATCCATGACACGTGGATAATTTGAAAGAGTTAGAACTGTCACAATGTCAGTGTATTTCTCCAAGGGTGCACTCAGGAGAGCAACAACTTGTTTTGTCGCTCTACTATCCTCAAGCTTGGCTTTACCAGAAAGTTTCTTGACACATGCTCCCTATCAACAATCAGCAAAGCAAATCAGGCAGAGAAATGCTATCCCATACATCTCCCTAACAACTCTGCTGGGATTTCCTAACCTAGCCTGTTTAACACTCCTATCAACCACTAAGAATACATGCCCATACAGAAATTGATCAAAGAAAGACCTATCCTAGAATCCATGCCCACACAGAAATTGATAAAAGAGACAACTATCCTCCTCTCACCAAAAACAGTGACCACATTTTACACATCAAGTGGCTATATAGAGCTTAGACAATAAAGAGCAGTTTCTGTGTTAACCTCACATTGGATACCAAATTAACAAGAACATACCAGAACTTGATCCACGTAGTCCAGTCGATCAGGATGAACACGGAGAGTGAAGGTCAGAAGAGATACAAACAAAGAAATGGCTCCAACAACTGGCATATCAACTTGTGCTTCAATAACCTGCATATAAAGGAACCCATCGAATATTTGGAAGGCTAGTGTTAGGTGCTCTTAATCATAAATCCTACTAAAAACTTAAGACTCCCAACTACAAGTTACAAAACTAGATAATCCAAATATGTGCCTGAAACAATGTAATCGCCAATTACATGCAGGCAGACCTTGCACTTAACTACTACTTCCCCTAGAAACTCTAAGTAGGCAGCCTAGTTAAAAATTTTCTGGAATCCGACAGTAAAACATTAGGATTTACCTTCCCGATGGCACTGCTTAGCTTGGCAAATGCTTCAACTTGAAGGAAGTCAGGTAACACCTAAGTAATCAAAACAATTACACCTAAATAGGAGAAGAAATCAAGAAAATCTCAAGGCAGAAGCTGTTAAACATTTATTTACTTACTTCGGGACTGGAATCAGCATAGTTCGACAATCTCTCCATCAATCGTGACAGCACAGTCTTAACGTCAACAGCAGGCTAAATAAGAAAATGAAATAAAAACGTATATTTTAAATTTCCTCATGGAACTTAACATAGTAACATAATGCAGCTATTGTGGATTGTTCTTTCTTTTTTCTTGTCTGGGAGATTGGATAACATGTTGAGCAAGGGCTGATAACACATAAGCATCCACATGCTTCTACAACACCAACCACCATAAGATTTGAACAAATGGTTAAAACTACAAGTTTAAGCTCCATATTTAAAGAATACTCCAAACTTTGTAGATCACAGAAAAATTAATTGTACACCCACACATTCTCATCCAGAAAGAAAAAGTCAAGCTGGAAGCTACAGCAATATGCCAGACAGTTGCTCCAGTTAATCTAGTGAATGAGGAACTTATCTAGTCCACTAAAGCTAGAGCGGGAAAAAAAAAAGAAAAAAAAAAAAAAAAAAAACCAGCTCTCTCAAAACAATAAGAACACCTGGAAAACATTAACTAAAAACAAATTTGAGCCACTAGCATTCACCAGGTACATAATCTTAACACCTGGAAAACATTAACTAAAAACAAATTTGAGCCACTAGCATTCACCAGGTACATAATCTTATTCTTCTTTCACAACAGGAGAAGATCTGGCAGTCAAAATAGGATGTCTGTTTCTGTTTTTCTTTTTTCATTTGTTCTTTTTTTCCAAAAAAAAAAAAAAAAAGGCAATACTTGTATCTATAAACAACACAAAGTTAGTGCAGGAATTTCCTTTAGCTAGATATGTTTTAGATATACAGTTTACATTTGAGAGATGAAGGATATGAAGATGCAATGAAGAGGAGTAGACACAGGACAAACAAACTTATCCTGCCAAAGAAGTTGGGTACTCGTATATTTTTGGTTACTTACTTGGAGTTGAGGACAAGCACCCAATAAAATTTCAAGTGTCTGCAAGTGGTACTCATCTGGAAAGACCTGAATTATGCAGTCCATCAGATAATATTGGGCAATCTCATCCTTACAATTGACAACCTGTGGGAACATTTAGCTGCATCTTTAGAGAGAGAATAATTGCTACAAGCAAATGAGAGAGTCTTACATTCCATGTCCAGAAAAGGTGTTATCATGCTAATATTTACCTGCTCCAATACTCTGGGAAGAACCACGTCCTTGTACATTTCAAGATCCACACCCTCTATCTGACTAAGAACGTGCAAATTCTTCCCAACCTAAAATATGAGAGGTACCGCTGAATAATGTATTTCTGAACCAAGCCATAAGGATCTCGAAAGGAGAACATAAATGATTGAGTGCATTGATATTACAAGATCACGAAGCTCGCTCCTTTCTTTCTCCAGTTTCTCTTTCAGCCTGACAGGTCCCTGCAGACCATAAAGCGCGAAGAATGCCTCAACTCAGGATCACCAAAGCAAATGAATGTATCACAAGCACTATAACACCTGCATGGCCAAAACATGCTTTCATGACTCATTGATGTACATTACCTTCCTGGCATGCAAATGCACAGATGCCATGCATGTCCAAAGTAAAAGCAAGGTAAAGAGTTCAGAAGATCCTAACGTACATTATGCTGCATTCTGACCCAAAGCTTATTCATCTCTGTGAAGTTCTGCAGCACAAAATCAACAGCATCCATGACAGTATCACCTTCTCTGCATGAAGAACAGTATCTCAGAAGATCATCCCCCTAGGTCAAACTAGAAAATGAAAAGAAAATACTCAATTAAACAAAAGACAATGATTTACAGATGGATACAATAAATTGGCTCTCCCTGCATACTTAAATAGGTATATAACAATATATATCACTAATGTATGTGCATGCAGCTCTCTGTGTGTTTGTTTCAAGCAAGTGAATAAAAATGTACTTAAGCAGAGCTGACGTATATATGTGCAACCTAATCATCACATAATCCCAGCAGTAATCAATAGTTTTACCCTTCATACTCAGAACCTAGGTCTGGCAATTTATCTCTGCTAATTTGAGCAAGATAACTCCTCAAGAAGAGCCCACGTGTCGGATGCTGAATACCACGACACATTTCAACAAGATCCTTGAGAATATCCTTAGCAGGAGCCTCTTTTGATTTTATGTAAACAGATCCTACCGTACATAGGAGATACCTGAAATATTACATGATAAACTTCCATCAGACATCTGATTCTTCAGGAACAGCGAGGGCTTACAAGATGGTGAGAAGATAATAACACAGGAAACAAAGATCAAGGTAAGGAAGCAAAAACAAGCAACTATTGCTGGACTCCAAAAACAGAAATTTACTCGTGGCATGAGCAGTTCACAACCAATCTGGAGAAAGAAAGACACATTTACTGATAATTGTTGCCTACCAAGAAGCCAGTGTGACCTCATTCAAAACAGATGATGTTGATATTGCCATCAGTTGGTGTTTCAGATTTAAAAGTTGGTGTTTCAGATTTAAAAATTGGTGTTTGTGATATTCTTGGTAGCTACATAAAATATTAACCCACTGCCATTTAACAATGGCACAAGGCGAGGAAATAAAACCTTTTTTGGGATAAGCACGTGAAGGGCCAAAAAAAGTAACTGTAAAGGGATTATATGAAGTTCTCAATTCTCTGACAGAACTCTGCTCTCACCACTTGAGCAGCCAAATAGTTTGGATTATGAGCTGTGAAGCCAAGGTGACCTCATTAGAAACTGGGTGATGTTGGCATTGCCTTCAAATGGAATTTCAAATTTAAAACAATGGTGTTTATGTAGGTTCTTGGTAGCTACATAACATATTTACCCACTCCTTTTATCAATTGAACATGTTGAAGACTGTAAATGGTTCATATAGAGTTTTCAATTCTGCAGATTGGTAGCTACATAACATATTCCCACAGCCCTGTATCAACGGGACATGTCGAGGACAGTAAATGGTTTAAAATTAAGTTTTCAATCCCGTCCTTCTTCAGATAAGATTCCAAGAAAATCCAACCCTAGCAAAACACCCATACCTCTCAGATCAGATAAGATTCCTATCCATCTTGCCATGTCTTGGGCATCACAGTGGACTGATTATCCTATATATAATATCTACTCTAAAGATTAAGAGGATAGAGGGTCTCCCTTCCACAAATTCCATTGGGATTGATTCTCAAGATCGAGCCCTTATCAGAGGCTTGCCTACGGACACTTGTCAAAGTCTTCAGCTATAGTCGTTTAATCAACATCTTACGTGTAAACCAATGGGTGTTTATACTTTCGAGCAATTAGAAAAAAAGAAGAAGATAAAAGTTGTTGACAGGGCATTTTTTTTTTTGGAAAGGTAGATAATTTTATTAATATTGGGGGAAATCCCGCGTACAAGAAGTACACCAAAAATTAAAAGATCAACATCGAAACATGATCTCTACACAAGGCATCTATTCATTTATAGATTGAGTAATCTAAGTTCATATACAAAGAAAATTGCAAGGAGAAAAGTACTGGTTGGTTAATCAAAAGACTACAACGAGAAAAGGAAAAATTCTTTAGTAGGAAATGGGGTAGAACGAAAATTGTTGAAGAGGAAGTCTAAATTATCTGTATGGTTTTAATCTCTCAGTCCCCAATTACTTGTATTTGGACATGTATGTGGACAAGCTGAATACTATATAAACATTTTAGTTTTGGAAGTTAATCACTATGGTAAGTTCATCAGCACCTTTTAAAATTACTCTGAAATGCCTGATATTTATATGTTTGATGGCCTCAACATATGTTAGTTTTGCTAGAAGTTTACAATGCCCTAGACTGACCATGCAGAGCGCTTTCGAGAAATTAAGATCCATCTTTTTTATTTTCCGGTCTTGGTACTTTTTTTATTAAGGTTTCTCCCAAGTCCATGCTTCTGTGTCATCTATGAATGCAATAGACTCAGTTTTCACAACTTGCATGAAAGACACTATTTCATGGGAACTAAAGGTGCTTAAGCATGTCGCCTCGCAACCTCTCTTGGGAAAATTCTCTGGCTTCTCTGGTAAGTAGTTCTCCTTTCTCTTTATTTTTGGTAGGTAATTGTGAAATATTTTTATCTTAAATAAAAAAGAATCTATCCGAACATAGCTCTTTTTTCTTAAAGTTAGCGAGTAATGCGCACGGGGAGGCGGACATGAACCCAGTAGCTTTTGCCCAGACCCTACATGATTAAGTATTAAAAAATTCATTATCTATCTATAAATATTTGACTGTAAACTCAGTTATTAATGTTTATTAACTTGAGGTCACAGCAGGAAACCATAAACTTCAAATTCTAGATCCATCTTTGCACACAATATGCTTACTAGGCTTGGTGAGGAGAGACAGTTCTTATGTTATAAGAGTTATCCGCTGGATTCACATCCTATCCGGCACTACCCTCATGCATAATCGGAGGCCATCAACTCTATGAGAAACTGAACATTCTCAATAACACTAAATACACCAATTACGAGAAAAACACATGAAAGAAGAACAAATTCGAAGTTATCCCATTAAATTTCAAGGGGAGCATAAAAATCATATTTGGATAACCAAGTTTACTTCTTAACTACATCCGCTAATTTGCTCGATTCTAAGATACTAGTAATTAAAAAACAATATAAGTAGCTAAGTAGCACACAACAAAGCTTGGCAACTAAGAATTTTAACACATGAACTTCATCTGAGACTTACAATCGAGGCAATATATTTCCAGCATGTTGAACAAGCTCATACAAGTCAATAACTGAACAACCATGTCTATCTTCTTCTCTGAAGAACATCTCCAGCTTCCTCAATTCATCAAAAGCTCGCATATCTACCACAAAGAACACAAAGCATGTGAATAAACATGACGTAATGAACATAGACACTTCCTCTATTCCAGATATTTGACACTTCTAGCTTTCCAACATTTAAACTACGTAACCAACATTTTAATTTTTCTCACCATTTTCCTATGAGGAGAATTGCAACTTAAGCAACTTTTCTTATAGTACCAGAATATCTAAGTTATTCAATTCGTGACGATCATAAGTAGAAAGTTCATATTCTTCGGTCATTGATAAACAATTTGTTGGGCAATACTTAACACAATTACCACAAATAAACAGATTCCAAAATCAATATTGTAATTAAGCAATCGTTTCTTTCGGATATCAGTTTCCAACTTCCAATCAACAACGGCTAAATCTATAGGACATACATGGAAACATACTTCACAAGCAATGCATTTATCAAATTAAAGTGTATTCACCCTCAGAAACATAGTCCAATATACATCCATAAGTTAGTCAAATTAAATTTCATAGATGAAATGTGCAACTTATCGTACTTCTTGAGTAGTTTCCAAATACTTAAATTTAAATAATTTTTTTAAAAAAAGAATAAACTTAGTCCAGAATGGCTTCAAAAATTTAAAATTCAATCTAAGAAACTGAATTACTATATTCCTATTTAGCTAGAAGTATAAATTTGACCCTCCATAAGAAAAACTGCCAAACAAATTAGAATAAAATAGTAAATATAAATTGATTTGATCTGGTTTAGCTCGAAAGTTCGTCAAATTTACTTTTCATAACCAAAAACTGCCAAACAAATTAAAATAAAAAAGTACAAGTCAATAAAATCATTAAAAACATGAATTAATATGATCTAATTTAGCTTGAAAGTTAGTCAAATTAACTTTCATGAGTGAAAAGTGCAACTTATAGTATCATCTCAAGTAATCTCCGGATATTTAAATTAAATATGCTTTAAAAAGATGAATAAACTAGTAATCTCCGGATATTTAAATTAAATATGCTTTAAAAAGATGAATAAACTTAGTCTGGCTTGGCTTCTTGTTTGTCTAGTTTTGTTTTGGTACGGAATATCAGAAAATAACAAAGATTTTTGAATCTTGTGTCTTAAATTACAGATATGTAGAATGTACCAAAATGTCCTTTAATCTTGTGGTATTGAACATCGTCACATGGAAATTTGAAATTAAAGAGTTGTCAAAAAAAGGGAGGAGTCATTCTTTTTAAAAGAGTGAAGAGTGAAAAACACACCTAAAAGTATTCCCACTTTTGAGTTTCGTATATGAACAATCAGGTGTGTTAGTTTCGTATATGAACTATCATGTGTGTAAGTTTCCTATCTGAACTATCATCAACTATTTAGTAAAACACACCTCAACTATTAATTGTTCACTTCTCCTAAACTCTATATCTAGAAAATTAGTAAATTCGACTCTCCATAAGCAAAACTACCAAACAAATTAGCACGAAAAAGTCCAAATCAATAAAATCAGCCAAAAAAATAAATTAATATGATCTAATTTAGCTCGAAACAAACTCAAATTGACATTACATAACCAAAAAAACAGTAATTAAAAAAACTTAAGCAAAACAACATATAATTTGACTAGAAAATTTACAGAGCTCATAGTATTTATATGGCGAAAGTTTGGAAGTGCGCAGCTCAGACAACAACAAAGCGGAATACTTCAGTGCTTCTGTTGCTATCATAGTTCAGGTTCAATGCTTCAGCATATTTAATTAATATGATCTAATTTAGCTGGAAAGTTAGTAAATTTGACTCTCCATAACCAAAACTACCAAACAAATGAGAATAAAAAAGCACAAACCAATAAAATCAGCCAAAAAATGAACTAATACGATCTAATTTAGCTCAAAAGTAACTCAAATTGACATTACATAACCAAAAAACTACCAAAAAAACAGGAATCAAAACAAATTGCACAAAAAACATGTAATTTGACTAGAAAATTTTACAGAGCTCATAGTATTTATGCGGCGAAAGTTTGGAAGTGCGAAGCTCAGACAACAACAACGCAGAATACTTCAATGCTTCTCTCAAATTATCCGAATCCTGAACAAAAAAAAATCAAAAATCAAAATAAAATGTTAGGGTTTTTTTTGGATACAAATTTAATAAAGAGTTGAAAATTTATTTTTTTTGAGAATTTTGAATGTACCAATGCACGAGACATGTAAAATGCGTTGTGTTGAATAGCTGCGATGCCTTCTGCTAACCATTTTTCTTCGTCTTCCATTCCTTCTGTTGTTAGCATTTTTCTGCTCTTTGATAATTGGTCAAAAATATTATCTAACTACTCTCTATGAATCACTTTATTTATTACTCCTCCCTCCGTTTATTTTACTTGTCCACTATATTAAAATATGTGTATAACAATAATTGTCCTTTTGTATTTATTTTATCCTTGTTATTACATATTATTTATTACCCAATACATATAGTAAAATTACCCTATTATTTATTATTTGAACAAGTCAACTATACACAAGTAAACATGAACAAAGAGAGTATCTTTAATTATTTAAAATATTAATCTCTCTTCAATAAATACTCTCTCTTTGATAATTAAGGAATTAATCTAAGCAATCATAACATTAAAGTATGTGTATATGTTCTTTATTTAGATTTTCTATGCTGATTAGTCAATTTTATTACTTTCAAGAATCATTGTTAAAGGACAAAATAGGAAGAATACTCAATTATATTTTTATTTTCTAAAATGATAATTATTTTAAACCATTTATTTTAAATAAGGACGACAAACAAAATGGTCTTGAGAGTATCATTATTTCTTTTTTTGCGAATTTCACACTAAATTATCAGCTATTCCTTTTTTATTAAGAAAAAAAAATTGAACTATCACCATCTAGTTTCTAAAATATTTGCGAATGAATATACAAATTTTTACCTTTCATTATTCATGTATAATGTATTATGTTCAATATTTTCATCTTGACGTTTTACTCTTGCATTTCTTTCAAATTATTTTCCAGAGGTGAAATCTATGTGTACACTGATTGTATTGATATAACAAATAATGACTATCTCTACTCGGAAAGAATCAAAAAAATGACATTGATAAATTTATCTTTTAATGTTCTTAAATATCTTTCTTTTTTAAAAGATGTGTCACACCCCAAGTATTCATTTATATTGGACTAAAGGGAATAGTCTCGTGCATTATGTGATCAATATCAAAGGCATATTTTGCATTCGTGTTCGTCTAAATAAAGAGAGAATAAAAGAAGCTTCATTTGCCAAAGAAATTGAATGAAATTGCACCAATTATGATAGACCAGCACAATGCTTTCATGATATTACTTGGCTGAGAAAAATCAAAAGAATAACACTCATGTCTGTGCATGAAACTCAGATCAATCTACAATGCTTCCATAGAAGGGATTTGGTATGAGATCGATGACCTTGATGAGATTGTTATTCCAATCTTTCTTCCCTAGGCGGAAGATCTAGCTCAAATTTACTACAAGCAACTCAAAAAGGAACTGTGAAGGGGAATGCATATAATTCAGCATCATCAAGGTATTGCGCACGCGGCAACAATGCAGAGGTGCCACAAGACATGTCATTGCTGACTTCGCCTTTTTCCTTCACTCTCATGCACTTATGCTTTCTCTGGAACAACCAATCTTGATCATCGTAATCATAATGAAGACTTGGTGGAGCACAGTTAATAATCAAATTCTTGAACTCTTGTTCGATATCATTCACGTGCAATTTGGAGCAAGAAGCAGTTGTTGTCTTGTCCTCTGCAATGGGCTCTGTCCACCCAGACGATGAAATGAAAGGGAACAATTGTTTGTTTGTGTTCGGGAAGGGAGCGGAGGCTCTTTCAACCTCATGTTTAGCAGATTCTTTGAAACAGTCTTCTTTGTTAGATATATCACATTGTCCATGCTTATGTGAGGACAATCGAATGCGGACAACAGTACCTATGTGTCAAGCAAAAGAAATGTAAAGGCAAGCACCAACAAACACACTTGAAAAAACGAACATAAGTGTGTGGGAAACAGAATAGAACTCACCATGGCCATGTATTCCATCTGAAGGTGA
This sequence comes from Capsicum rhomboideum, assembly GCA_031232105.1. NCBI lineage: Eukaryota > Viridiplantae > Streptophyta > Magnoliopsida > Solanales > Solanaceae > Capsicum > Capsicum rhomboideum. The sequence goes on along the minus strand of CP124714.1, from coordinate 8,250,441 downwards.
GGTAGATCTCTTTCTTTTATTGTTATTCTGGGTGCCATCAGATGAGTAGCTTGGATCTTGTAAGCAGACAGGCAGGCCGTGTTCCTCGGATAGACTGCTGTTCTCTAACCGCTCAACAATTTCATCCTCAAGGTCTCTCTGCAAGTACCTAGTTTTCAACTCTCTATTATCTCCTCCAGAAATCAAATTACCATTTCGTGAACAACTTGAACTTGATTCCTGCTTTGCCTTTCCCTTCTTTCTGTTCCTCTCTTTCTTCTCCGTTATCTTTTCTTTCTTCCTTTCCAATTTGACTCTTCCCTTGTCCCTCCGGAGCTTTAGAGCACCAGAAAAACAAGTTCAGATTGGAGGAACAAGAGATGACCAGTACAACATGATCAAGATAATGAACAAGTAGGATCCTCAAATATATACTAGGTATCAGTCACTTCTTCCTATTAGAGACCAAACATGTCAACTCCTCAAGTTCACAACAACATGCATCTAAGTGATTAATCATGTAATGCACTAAGTCAACAAATTCTTTAGGCAACCTGCCCCCTAATACTACAAGAAGAAGTTGCATAATTACAGGCTTAGCACCCAACATGATAATATCACAAGTTCACAAACAACATGAACCTAAATGGTTAATCATGTAATGCACTAAGTCAACGAATTCTTTACACAACCTGGCACCTAACGCTACAAGAAGAAGTTGCATAATTACTTCTAGTTCAATACCCAACCCACGCCCGAGGTTTAAAAAAAATTTACTTGACCAACGGACTTGTTATTAAGCAAGTAAAAATAATAGCATCTTCGTTGACACCTTAAATGACCAACCACTGGAAGAACAAGAGAATGGTGCTAAAGAAATCCAGCAAAAGCTTTTGCTTCAACAAGCTGTTGCTGCTTGCAAAAGAGTAATAACAAATATTCTCGAGCAAAAAAAAGGTTAAAACTATGAACTTAGTGGTCTTAAAAGAATGGTTAGGGAGTGGGATTCTCTTAAGAATGTAGAATTAAAATAGAATCTAATTTATGTTCATTAGAATTAAAATAGAATCTAATTTATGTTCATGTTTAGAGCAGAGCGGACTTTCCAAATAAATAATTATTGGTACTTCTCTTTTGATAAAGTACTATGGCTTATCACGGAAAAAATCCTTTAGTGGACACTACTGATAATTTTAAAAAAAAAAAAAAAAAACTACTGATAACACAAAATATTGACTTAAAGTAGTGACATCAAGAATTTCGACCTCTGTGACAACCCAAAATTTGTGTAGACCAAAAACACCAGTTAAAGAAGTAGCTCAAATTAGTTTTACAAATGAGAGGTGAGAACCTCCCTCCCCTTTTTTTGATAACTGAGTGTCTTACCACCAAAAAAAAAGATTCTATACTATAAACATGAACACCGCTCGTTGGAAAATTCCTAACACATAATGAGAATAGCTAACCTGAGAGTGAGGCAGAGTGATGAAGTGAAGAGCATTTTTTACCACACCACAAATTTAAATGTAGGCATACTTTTTTACAGATTCCTTATTAGCTTTAGCAGGTGTCCGGTACTCTCAATTCCCAAAACAATAATTCATTAATTTACCAAATCAATCAACTATGCTCAATCTTAAATAGTTAAAATCTGCAATATCAATCCTCTAACTTCATTCCATTCTTTCTCAGGTCAGATTCATTTCAATTTTTAGTGGATTATCTTCCAAATGTTAATTGCCTAAGTTCATTACAGATTGAACACTAACTACTAGTCCAAACATCTTAAAAGCTAGCCTCGACTTAACCCTAATCATAAATCCTAACAAAGTAACCACTCGGAAATTCCAAAAATCTACATATGTCGTCCTTTAATGCTAGGTATTTACAATCCTCCGCAGAAAAATCACACACTGCAACATCATCTAAGGTATCAACTGCACAACTTAGTGTAGTTTCAGTAGGTCGCCCATTGTCATAACTGAAAAATTATGCATTCAACAAATGTTACCAAATTCTCAGCCCATCTCAGCTTTAACAACTCTTTACACCTATGTTGCTAAGACTCTTCAAAAATATCGAATACTCCAAAAAATGCAGCAACATTTTTGAAAAGTTCGAGCAACATACTAGTCAAAGAACTGTCCAAAATTTAACTATAGTGTCGGATACTCCAACAAATGCAGCAACATTTTTGGAGAGTCTGAGCAACATAGCTTCCCACTAGTTCAAAAACTATCGAAATTTTAACTAAAGTTCACTCCAACCCTAAATTCTAACCAAAGTCGATATACCTAGGCACGTCCATCCTTACCAAATAGTTCCAAATTCTCCACGGGAATCCTACCCGTAAAATTCACCAAGCCCGACAACAGGGCATTAAGAAAATCTACAAAATCCTGTGATTTAATGCTAGGTACCAACTGCACAGCTTAGTGTAGTCTCCAGCTTGCATTCAACACATGTTACCAAATTCTCACTTTTACAACTTTTTCCACCTATGTTGCTTGGACTCTTCAAAAATTATCCTAAATTCTAACCTTAACCAAAAGTTAGATATGCCTACCAAATAGTCCCAAATTCTCTACAGAAAAAATCGTACTCGTCACAATCACCAAAAAATCTACAAAATCCTCTCTCCATGTAATTTCCGTTTCATTGATAACATTAACTCGAAAAAAATCCTAATAGAGAATAGTTCTGAGTCTCAGTTATTGAATTTAACATCATCATCATGCATATAATGGTAACGGCCGAGGTAGAGAGCAAAAAGACACGCAAAATCTCAAAAGTGGCTCTTGAACAAACAAACCTTAATCGATTGGATCAAGGCATAATTGGTAGATGTATTAGGAGAATACCCAGGTGCTGGGTACGGAAAACAACGAGACATCCTTCGTTCGATTGATCGAAGAAGAAAGGCAAAAAAATTATCTAGGGTTTCGATGACGCACGGAAGAAGAATTTTGCGCGAAAGATATTGGCAATTATGAGGAGTCAACTATTGTGGGGTATATATAGGCAAAGGGGCTTGGAGTGAGGGGAGTAAACAAAGTTTTAGGACCCGTTCTGACCATAAAAAAATTCATTTTTTTTTTGAAAATTTATTTTATTTTAGTAAAAAAAATAAAAATTTATGGTATTTAATTATAAAATTTATTTCACGAAAGTAAAAAAAAAATTCAAAAATATGAAAATAAGTTTTACTTGTTTTCATTTTTTTCACTCCTATTTCTCTCATAAAAAGTCAAAACAAACTCTAAATTATTTTCATGGCCAAACATAACTCCAACTTCCACTCTAACTTCAACTCCAACTCCAAAAAATTTAATTTTCATGGCCAAACGCCTACTTAGTTTACCAGAATATCTAATTTACCAAATATCCATCATTTTTACTGTTCATTCAAAATAGTACCTTAAGTGTCACTTGTGCATTTTGATCGTTTAAGTAGGCGTTTGGCTATGAAAAAAATAAATAAAATGGAGTTGGAGTTGGAGTTGTATTTGACAATGAATATAAATAACTCAATTTTCATAAAACTCCAAGTTTTTTAAATTTATTTTCACTTTTTTTATTTTTTAACTTTAAAAATACCCCATTTCCAAAATACTATCGCCAAACACAACTCCAACTCTATTTTCAACTTCAAAAATATCACCTAAAATGAATATGTTTTGATTTTTATGGCCAAACAGGTCCTAAGTTTCACTTGTGTTCTCATGGTCAAACACCGACTTAGAGTTATATTTGAAAGGGAAAAGGCTCAAATATGCTATCGAACTATTAGAAATGGTTCATTTATGCCATCCGTTATAAGTTTGGCTCATCTATGCCACCGCCTTTAAAAGTTTGACTCATCTATGTCACTGCCGTTACAGAAAGGTTCATTTATGCCATTATTTTGTAACGGTGGTTTTGCAAAATCATTTTTGCCACGTGGCCTCTTATTAGAGGTCCACGTCACCAAATTCAAATCAACCAATATTACTTAGAATCAAAATTAAAAATCATAACCATTAAAAAAAATTGATCCACATCGTTAAAATAAAAATTGGACTCATTAAAAATAAAAATCAGACTCATTAAAATAAAAAATCAGACCCATTAATTGTTTTGGGTTTATATTTTAATGGGTCCAAATTTTAATTTTGATTTTAAGTAATATTGGTTGATTCAGATTTTGGTGACGTAGACTTCTAATAAGAGGCCATGTGGCAAAAATAATTTTGCAAATCCACCATTACAAAATATTGGTACGAATAAACCTTTCTGTAACAGCAGTGGCATAGATGAGCCAAACTTTTAAAGGCAATGGCATAGATGAGCCAAACTTATAACGGATGACATAGATGAGTCATTTCTAATAGTTCGATGATATATTTGAGCTTTTTCCCTATTTGAAATAAAGTGAAAAAAATTCAAAAAAAATTCTCGTGGCCAAACGGGCAATTAATTTGTCAAAAGTGAAATTTTTTAATCTACGTCAAATATTTATTAAAATTTAAGTGAAACTGTAGAAAAAAAAATTAACTAGAAACATCAGAAAATTTTGCCAAAATTCTTGAAACTACTACTACAACAACAATATATTCAATGAAATTTCACAAGTGAGGTCTGAAGAAGGTAAAGTGTACGCAGACCTTATCGATCACTACATCGTGGAGGTACAGAGGTTTCTGAAAGACCCTCGGCTCAAGTGTAACAATTCCAAGAGAAGAAACAATGAAAACAATATGGAAACTACGAGACCAACAAGAGTTGTGGTGGAGTGGTAAGTACTCTTTCATCCTTAACCAGAGGTCTCGGATTCGAGTCTCTCTGGGTACAGAGTTGCCTTTGTTAGGGAGCGTTTTACCTCCCCAATGTGGGACTTTCCAGCATAAATCCAGATTTAGTCGAACTCCAATGTGGATACCGGATACCGAATGGGAAACCAAAAAAAAATATAGAAACTACGAGGAAAACAGTACAAAGTCTACAAGAACAACAATAAAATAATGGGATAACGAAAACACAATAAACAACGTAACAGACTACAATAACTATCACAAGCAAGAACTACAATATCACGGCATAACCCCTCGAAAGCTCGATAACTCTCCTACCTTACTAACCTTCTACTCTAATACGCGTCCTCTAAAGCCTCCTATCTAGAAACTACAGCATAAAAAACTACCCCATACAAAAAAGTGGGAGCAAAAATAATAGAAGTATATTTTTTATGCCTAAAAGATCAAATTTTTGGTATGGTGTTGGACTGCCGAAAGCAAATTTTTAGTATTTACAGTTAAATGAAAAGAACAATCACATAGCCGTATAGAAGTCATGTTCTGAAGCTCAAGGAACAGATCGAAGAAAAATGATAGTAGTAAAAGCTAATGAAAGTAAAATATCTCAGAATAGCATATGTAATGTTATGATCAAACGTTTATTATCATGTCAAAAATTATGATAGCAAGGGTGCAAGTTTATTTTTTAACTATGATCACTAAGCAAGTGTCATGTTCGATCATGACTCTGATCCAGACCATCCCATCTTCTCATGGGCCCTGATACAGACAGAATGTTGGCGTTATCCAGCACACAATAAATGTAAAAGTGAGTTTAGAATACAAACCTGCTTGATCTCCACAAGTTAGGTGTGTATATTGTCGCCAAAGGCGGGCCTGGAATATAATATATGGAGTAATATTTATCAAAATTTCACATATATAAATATTTAATTGTAAACCTTATAATAAACTTTAAATCTTGAATTCGCTTGTATAATTATTCGATACTTCAGGGGCGGTTCTACAAGCCTAATAAAAAGGCAACCGCCTTAGGCTTCCAAATTTGAGGGACATCATATTTTTTTAGTAATAATAAGTAATACGTATTTTTTGAAAGAAATATTGAGCATTATTTGTAGAAAATGAAAACTTTTCATATAAGAGAGAAGAATTATAAGAGGAAGTTTGACACATCTAAAATATTATGTGTCGAGAAAAAATCCAATGAATTGATTATAATAAACTTTATAAAAAAAATAATTAAAGTTCAAGGCCTCCATTCAATTTTAGCTTTAGGCCACCATTGTTGTTGAGCCGCCCCTGCTAGACTCTCGACCCTTCCAAAAGTCAACCATATCAAATGAAAAAGTTAATCTAAAATAAATTACTTCAATATATCCAATGAGGTAAAATAGCATCATTAATTAGGAGATGAAATATTTATAAGGAGAAGTATACATATATGATATGCTAGAAATATTGAAGCCTGTGCCAGCACGGGTCCAATGCAGGTTACTTTTATATTTCAATTTTTTGTGTCACAAATGAAATTTAGAAAGTCAATTATATTTTTTGTATAATTTTTTAAATATTTTAAGCTATTAATTATTGATTTATAGTATTTTTACATAATTTTCAGATACTATATATTACTCTTTTTGTTCCAATTTATGTGGCACTGATGGGATATTTGAGAAAGTCAATTAAATTTTTATATAGTTTTAGATATTTTAAGTTGTTAATTATTACTATGATTATGCGACTTTCTACGTAATTTTTAAATAATATATGTTACTCCCTCTATCCAATTTATATAACATTGATAGAATTTAGAAACTCAAACAATTTTTTTATACATCTTTCAAATATTTTAATTTTATAATTATTGTAATTCATATTAATTTTCAAGAAATTTTTAAATAATACACCCAATTTATGTTGCACTAATAGAATTTTGGTAGTCTCCAAATAATTTAAATTATTAATTATTGTAATTTATAATATTTTTTACGTAATTTTTAAATATATAAAAGATTTAAATAAAAATAAAAAATATATAAAATTATAAAAATATCCTCCACCAGAAGCAGACAACTGGAAGCAGGCTGCCTACTTGAGGTGTGTGCTCACCCGTGCTTCTATATAGTAGTAAAGTAATACTTGTCTTTTGTAAGAGAATACTATGGGCTTTGGGTCCAATTCTAACTTGGGCTGAAACAAGAACCTTAACATGCAACTCCTACAAGCCCAAGACCATAACCGTAACTCTTGACCCAACAGTTTTCTTCTGTCCAATTTGCCCATTTTATTTCCTCGCAACTAACATTAGAATTCTGGTGAAGAAGGACAACTTCATTTTTGATTCTGACCAATTGTTAGCTTTTTGTATAGTTCGAAGTTCTTTGTTTTAACACTTCCTTTTTTTGTAAGTTATATGATGAGGAGTGACCCTCTACTTTCCCCTTTTCGTTTCTTTGATAAGCTATAATGTAAGGATGAGTTCTCGATCATCCCCAGTTCTGTATTATCCCTAGATTTGTTGTAATATAGAAGTCCCGGATAGCTTCTTTTATTTTTCTTTTGTCTATTTATAAAATTTGAAAACTTTGATTAAAAAGGAAAAGCTGAACCACGACTACATTCTACGAGTAATTAAGTATTATTTATAGTAAACTCGATCAACTCATTCATTCAATCAAATCTGTGGGAATATAGTCGTTGAACATTTTCCAGTGAGAAATTTCAATGGAAAATAGTGATTTTTTTGGTGGTGTAAATAGATGTGTATATAAACCTAACACATGGATATATAATTTGCTTTTGGTCTTTTGTGGATGATCCAATTTATGGTAATTAATAAACAAATACAATTCTTTTATGTACGTACCATGTTGGGTTGGATTATATTCCTAACTAGTTCAAGCTGCTCTGGTGTCCAATCAAATTTGTCTAAGAAAACCAAATGTCATACATTACTGGTGTGAATTAAACTCTAAGATCGAGAAGACAAACTCGGCTGATACCTTACATGTTGTTCACCAAACCACTCCCCTTTACATTTATGTATTGTTTTTTTATTTTTTATTTTATTTTTATTTTTAAAAGTAGTGGCGGAGTCATAATTTTTATTAAGTAGATTCAAAATATAAATAAAGTAAACACGTGAAGAAGCTAGTGAAGAAAATTCAACATCTATTATATAACAACAACAAACAACAACATAATTTAGTGTAATCCCACAAGTGGCCGGGGTCGAGAGAGTTGGATGGTGTGTATGGCGTAAGGGTGTACATGATCGGGTTGGTTCGGCTTTTTTAAATACCAAACCGAACCATTTGTGTTGGGTTTTTAAATCTATATACCAAGTCAAACCAATAAAATTCTGGTTTTTCAACCTCGGATTTTTTTTGGGGGGTTTGGTTTTCTCGGGTTTTTTCCGTTTAAGCCTTCATACAAACATATAATTAACTTGTGCTTCAAATTGTCCTTCGGGATGACTCAGTTGGTTTGGAGGGTGGTTATCCACACGGATGACCAGGGTTCGATCCCCCCTCAATTCTTCTGAGTTGAGCCTGACGCACAGGGTTTGCCTAGTGTGGTTTACATCCCCTGTATGGTTTGCAAGTTATTACACATTGGGGGGTTTACCCAGTGCGCACAAAGTACTCACCCGAAGGGCAGAGGTTGTAGCGCCTACGGGTTATCCTGGGGTTCCAAAAAAAAACTTGTGCTTCAAATATTTCTTTAGTCCTATCAAAATACAACTATCTAAGGTGTTCCTTAAGAAAATAACACAAAATATGAAACGAGTTATGACTATAAAATATTCAACAAAAATAATAATAAAATCGTATAAAATAAATATTGCATATTAATAAGTTATAATAAAACTAATTATAATTTTAAAATATTAAGTTATGCTAAAATAAGTCTAGTAAGTATTAATTACATAGCTAAATATTAAATAAATAAAAAAATTAGGTTATGTATTTATGCAAAACTAAAGAAAAGATATCTAACATTATTATCATTACTAGTGTTTTAATTGAATATTTTTGTTAGCCTTAGTATTGATTTGAGCTTTATTTGAATTACTAATATCTATGGGCTATAAAACTTATTGGATGATTCAAAATTTCAAGTTTAAACTTGAAATAATATGTTAAAAGATAAAAACAATGAAAAAGTTTAAGAAATATGTATAAATTATATTACAGTAAATATTTTTATGTATTAATTAAATATTTTTAAAAATTATATAAATATAATATCGGGTTGGTTTGGCTTTTTATAATTAAAACCAAACCAAACCAATTATAGTCGGGTTTTTTTTTCTTTTTCAAAATCAAACCAAATCATTATTTGGGTTTTTTTTGGTTTGACTCGATTTGCGGTTTGATTTGGTTTTCGGTTCGGTTTTGTTCACCCCTAGTACGGCGCAACCTTATCCCTATCTTGAGAAAAGGTAGAGAGGTTGTTTTCGATAAACGCTCGACTCAAGTAAAACATATCAAAAATTAAGCATGTAAAGCAAATACATTAATGAAGAAGGCACACTGAAAACAATGGAGAAGAGAATCATATCAACAAAAAATAATATGATAATCGAAGTAAAGGAGGAGACAACATGTAATACCCAAATTATGACTTTTTCTCTAACATATATTATATATACAACAACGACGACAACATACCTAGTGTAATCCCACAGAGTGGAATCTAAGGAGGATAGAGTGTATGCAGACCTTAACTCTACCTCAAAGGTGAGGTAGAGAGACCGTCTCCGATAGACCCTCGGCAACATCTATTATATATACGTAAATAATAATAATTATTACTTTGTAAATTCATGAATATAATTTTCGGTGAAAAAGATTTGAATGAACCTCTTGCGCCCCTACTTCGATCCTGATAATCATAAGCTAGAATTTATTAATTTTTAAATGAAAAGATAAAATGGAGTATGATTTGGTAGCCCACCAACCTGGTGCAAAATACTGGTTCATTTGAAGCACAAGTCAAGACCGTACCAACCCTACCAATTTCATGTCCATTATCCCTATTTACTTCGAAGACTCTATAGTCAAAAGATCGTAGAAACAATCTCGTGCAGAAATGTGGAGTAAGATTGAGTACAATAAACCTTTATAGTTCGGTCTTTCTTCAGACTCTGAGCATAGAGAGAGCTTTAATACACCGGACTGTCTTTTTTATTCTATATATAGTACTCCTATCCATAGAACACGCACTGCTGATTATAAGCAACTCAACTCTGTAAACATTCTACATGTTTTTATTTTTTGGATTTCATTTATAATATACTGTGTAAATTTCTTAGCATCTGAAAGTTATAGTTCAGAGGGATCGATAGCATAAACTAGACATAATTTAAATATGAAGCTAATAAAAACATTATAGTTTTAGGGGAGGGGGTGTTGGTATTTGAAATTTATAGTTCTAGAGATAACGTAAATTAGATATAGTTTGAATATGAAACTAATAAAAACGTGATAATTTTAGAAGGGTTTTGATTCAATTATCTCTAATATATAACACGTAAATTTTAGCATCTGAAAGTTATAGCTCAGAGTGATCGATAACATAAATTAAACTAGACATAATTTGAATATGAAACTAATAGGCATTGGCATATGAATTTATAGTTCAGGAGGGACCGCGTACAACGCCATTGACAATAACATGATTTTCTCTACCCTTCTTCTAAATCCCCCGTTGTTTACTGATGATATAATTAAGTAAATAGTGTGTGCGTTTTCTAATAATTTAAATTTTTAAACGAGATGTGTCACACAATATTTAACATAATATTAAAGTAGACAATGGTCATGAGCTCGAATTTCAATCCATCGCCACCCATTATATATATAAAAAAAATTCACATGCACGTTTGATCCATAGAAAAATTAAGCACGCACATGAGATTGTCACACACTTCAACAACGATAAATACTTACCCACACTGATTGTTTATACAAACTAATTCAACTGACCATGATTAAGTGATTTGATATAGGAAAATATGACTTGATTAATCATAATTAAATGATAAAAGTCTATATATCAACATATCCATGCATTCATTGATTTGATGTAGACATCCCATGCTTATAAGTTTTTATCCTTCGACAACAACAAAGAGGCAATCAATTTGTATTGACCCCGTTTACACCATTGCCGTACAGAATCGTTGGTCAGAGGTTCACATGAATTCAATAGTTTTTGTTTTTTTTAATTACAAAATGTTTAACAAATCCAACATAGTTATTAATTTATTAACTTGATCTTGTAATACGAATTCATAAACTTCAAATTCTGAATCCGCACAAACATGCTAATCAACTCAATTAATAGTTTATTCTTATCTAGCCTCCTATAAATAAACGGAACCCCCCTTTACTACGTTAATCAAATGATTTGCCATTTGAAAGCTCAATAATTCCTATCTATACTCCATTTCTTTCTTCTTGATTCTTGAACACAAAGTGTCAATACCTTTTGTGGCTAACATAACAATATCATGGTTTATTTTCTTTCAATATTGTCTTTACATTTGATGTTTTTGTTCTATGGTGTTCTCATATGTGAAGGAAAGACACAACTACCAAAGAACTTGATTATAAAGGCTGTTTTTGTGTTTGGAGATTCCATTGTTGATCAAGGTAATAATAACAATATTACAACCATAGCCAAGTGTAATTTCCCACCTTATGGGAAAGATTTTGTTGATGGAAAGGCAACTGGAAGATTTACCAATGCCAAAACACCAGCAGATTTGATAGGTATGTCCATTAGCTTATGTTCTTGGTCTTGTCATTTTGTCTTTCTACTTCTTCCTTCACATAAGTAAAAACGGATTGGATGTAAGACGGGTCGTGTGGTTCACCTGAACTCATTACTTTCGACTTGAACTATATATGCATATGAAAATAATATGTAAGACGTGTCAACGTGGTTCATCTTAACTCATTACTTTCGACTTGAACTATATATACATATCAAAAACATATGTACATGTGATGGAAAATGTTTTCCTAAACAATATTTTGCGGAAAATAGGTACTCCATTTTTTATTTTCTAATGTTTGATAAATAAACAAAAAATATTTGTCTCAGATATATTTGTATATAATTCAGGCAAGGGGCTAAAGGTGGGGTTTGTGGTGGTGGAGGTCAGAGGCACATCTAAAATTTGAAACTTGTTATGGGTTAAGGATTTTTATTTTTTAAAGTTACTGATTCTAAATTAATAATTTGTACATACACAATGAATTATTCAAATACAAATACAAGATCTGCCCCAGTGGATGGGGATGAAATTGGGCGTGGGAAGAGTGAAGGGGGGTGGGGAGGGGGTGACGGTCGGGGGAGGAGATAATTAGAATGGAATCTTACTTATGAAACTTGTTTTTTCTACATCCATTAAAAAATCGGATTTTAAAAAAAACTTAAAAATTTTCCTAAAAAAATATATTATATTTTCCAAATTGAAATTCCTACCAAACACAGTAACACACCCTTAAGAAGATATGTTCATTCTGATTCTAGATTCTAAATTTATCTCTAAACCAAGAATTTTTCTTTCTTCATAAGAAGCAAAAAAGTAATTAAAACTAATTTGACTAATAATACCCATGATCACAATCAATCATCAGTTTTGCTGGGACAACGTCAAATGGACATAAGTTTAATATTTTTCCTATATAAATTTTGAAATATTGATCTTCAAACTTGTTTTTTATTTGAAAAAATTATGAATAATCGATGTACCTATAAAACATATTGCAGCTTAATTAACTCCATTCCAAAATATACTATGTTTAAAGTTTAAACCGTAGTTATATCTTGACCCAAAAACAGGTAATTTGAAGACGTCAAAAAAAAAAAGTTTCAAAAAATACTTGGAAAATCTATAGTCAAACGGATCCTTAATTAACATGACACGTTAATTTGAGGAATTTGACGTATTTCTTTGTTTCTTTATTATTACAATTGTGTTGGGATTATATATTTTTGACTTGATTCTAATTAATATTCATATATGATTAGTGGAAGAATTTGGAATAAAAGAATTAATGCCAGCTTATCTAGACCCCAATTTGCAAGCTGAAGATCTTAAAACTGGAGTAAGCTTTGCCTCAGGAGCTTCTGGATATGACTCCCAAACAGCTACACTCACGGTAAGTATTTTTCCATTCTTAAATTTAAACGATTCAAAAAATATTTGCACAATTGAATCATGTGAAAACCAACAACGTTTAGGTGTCTATACTTGAGAAAATGATAACAAAATTTGTTCCTATCTTTGATAGTTGCTAGGTTCAAAATAGTCTCTTAAGTATCATACGCGCAATTTTAGTCCTTTCAATTTATCAAAAACGAGCTTTTTTCGTCTCCGCCAAATATTTACCAAACTCAAATTATTTAAATTTAATAGGAACTATGAAAAAAAGTTCATCAGAACCACCAGAAATTTCCATCACAAACCCAGAAATTGCTACATATAAAACCATACTAGACAGAACAAAATAGATGAAACATAAAAAAAGAATGTCACTTTAAAAAGTTGTATCAGACTCTTGAACTAGATCAAAATAACATAAACTGCAAAAACTGTACTTCTAATTAAGTGCGAATTTCCATTAACTATTCCCATTAGCTAGTTCCTATTTTCATAGTTTCGATTAAATTTAATAATTAAAATTTGATAAATATTTATATTGGAAAAAAAAATACTCACTTTTGATAAATTTAAAGGACCAAATTGCTAAGAGACTATTTTTTGTTATTTTCTTGTCTATACTTGTTTAATTATGTGATCACCTTTTCAACATATGCTAAATATGTAAATATTTTTTATGACAACAATCAAATCATGTGAAAACTAACAACGTTTAAGTGTCTATACTTTGAGAAAATGACAAAAAATTGGTTTAGTTGCTAGGTTCAAAATAACCTCTTAAGTATTATTTGAGCAATTTTGATTCTTTAAATTTATCAAAAGTGACATTTTGATTTCTACGAGATATTTACCAAACTCAAATTGTTTAAATTTAATAGGAAGCAGAGATTGTGAAAAAAAAAATTCACCAGAATCACCAGAAATTTCGATTAAAAATCAGAAGTCGCTACATATAAAATCACACTAGACACAACAAATAAATGAAAAATAAATAAAAAAATTGCACTTTAAAAAATTGTATCAGACTCTTGAAATAGATCCAAAATAATATGAACAGCAAAAACTTTATTACCAAACGCGAGTTCCCATTAGATATTTCCTATTTTCCTAATTTCGATTAAGTTTAATAACTAAAGTTTGATAAATATTTAATGGAAACTCAAAATACTCACTTTTAATAAATTTAAAGGACCAAATTGCTCAAGTGATACGTAAGAAATTATTTTAAACCTACCACCAAGGATAAAAGACCATTTTTGTTATTTTCTCGTCTATACTTAGTTTAATTAAGTGAGCACCTTTTCAACATATGCTAAATATGTAAATATTTTTTTTTATATATACCCTCAATTGATGAAACTCTTCTTTGCCATAATACATAAACGTGCCATTTAGCTTGGCCTCAACTTACATTAGTTATACCCTCTAATTTTTGGTGTGCACAAGTAGACACCTATACTATCATAAAGTTGAACAAATAGACACACGTGTCCTACGTGGCGTCCTACATGTCATCTCATGCGAATTGCCACGTAGAACGCGTGTGTCTACTTGTTCAACTTTTTACAAAGTTTAAGTATCTACTTGTGCACACCCAAAGTTGGAGGTCATATATACAAGATGAGGCCAAGTTACAGGGCACACTTATGTATTATGCATTCATCTTTTATTGCAATAGTATAGTCAGTCAACTTAGTTTAAATTTCATCATTTTCTGTTACTTCTAATTTTTTTTTTCTATGAAAAATTTCAGTCAGTGATACCACTATCTACACAACTAAATTATTTTCAAGAATATGTTGGGAAGCTAAAGGGATTGGTTGGAGAAAAAGAAGCCAACAACATACTAAACAACAGCCTATACTTAGTTGTTGCTGGCAGCAATGACCTTGCCAACACCTATTTCACCATTGGACTTCGCCAGAAACAGTATGATATTGACTCATATACTGATCTTTTGGTGGACAGTGCTGCAGATTTTATCCAAGTATGTATATCAATATTTTTCTCTATTTCAATTTATGGTACTTGCACTTGAGCTGAGGGTCTTTCGGAAATAGCCTCTCTACCTCCGCGAGGTAGTGGTAAGGTCTGTGTACACTATACCTCACTTGTAGGATTTCACTGGGTATGTTGTTGTTCATGTTGCTGCAATTTATGGTACTCTTTTTATTTTGTTTTTTTGTAACGGTTCAGGACCAACTGTCAAGGTATATTGTCCCACTTTAGCATGTACCCAAAAATGTCTCTACAGTTCAATTCTGAACTCGTCCTAGCTATGAGCCATAACTTTCCATTTAATTGCATGTTTGTCTTTAATTTTTGCTATTTAGCAATTGAACTTATGCCTAGTGGGTATATCTTGAAGTCATATCCGGACTCTACTTGTGAATATTATGATACGAATAAAAACTTATGTTGCGCGAAAAAGTTGTTTGTTATGACTTATGAGGAACATAAATTAAAGACCAATACAAAATAGGGGCAGAAGTGCAAATGACCTATGACTTTTCCCTCTCATTTTGAAAATCATAGATTCAATTTGTGATCCAAGTGAATGAGAAAAGAATCCTATGCCTTACCCACCCAGTGTTATTCTGGTTAAATTTTAAAGTAGAGAAATTCCTTGTTGCATAAGGAGTGACCTGCACGAATGGTGTAACAACTGTCTCGTTGTCTCCAACATGAACCAGGTGAAATTAAATTCTCCAAGAACAATGTTTCCTAAGACAATTTTTATGGCAAACCCTTTCAAGTTCACTAGCCCCTCTTTATGAACTCGGTGTCTTTCCTGAGGTTTGCCCCACTACCGAACTAGGAGAAGTACGACTCTGATACCACATGTAACATCCCAAGTGCATCGTCAAAGTATTGTCTGTTTTGGCCCGACTCCTTTGTGCCACCTTAAAGCTTTTAGTCCTCACGGTTTTTTCCTGTTGAACTTTATACAAAAAGATCCAAAAGACGCCTTGACAGTTGAATCTTGAACTCATTCTTACTATGTATGTATGGACTTAATGTTGGAACCCGACTCTCGTTCTTTGGATCAACCTATGACCGAAGAAAAATAAGTTACGTCACTCTTTATCCACTAATTCACATCAGTAATTTGCAACCTGAGTCATCACATTAATTTAATTTGCATAGTTAATTTTATTTATTTATCTTTTTAATTTGGAAGGAATTGTACAAGTTGGGAGCAAGAAAAATAGGAGTTTTTGGGATTCCACCAGTTGGTTGTTTGCCATTCCAAAGAACACTAAGTGGAGGCATAGCTAGACTATGTGTGGAGACACACAATCAAGCTGCACAATTGGCCAATACTAAGATTTCAGCTGCCATTAATGGTTCACTATCCAAGAAGTTGCCTCAATCCAAGCTGGTTTTTATTGACATCTATGATCCTATGCTTGATCTCATTGTCAACCCTGAAAAATATGGTAAACTTTTGGCCTAAACTTTAATCTTTTTTCAAGTTCATACTTCTATGATTCTATATATGCTTGATTTCATTGCAACTCTCAAAAGTATGGTAAATTTTGAATCTTTTTAGGCTGAATTCACTAACTTTGGTTCAAATATAATCATGTATGTATATGTTAAATTTCGAAATCAGTGCATCTAAGGGTGTGGCCTAGTGGTCAATGCTGTGGGTTGAGATCCATGAGATCTCACGTTCAAATTCCAGCAGAGACAAAAAAATACTAGGTGATTTCTTCTCATCTGTTGTTGCTGGTGAGAGGTGACAGGTATCCCGTGGAATTAGTCGAGGTGCGTGAAAGCTAGCCCGGACTCCACGATTATTAGAAAAAAGAATTCGAACTCAGTATTGCAAAACAAATTAATTTGAACTCAGTACGTAACTCAAATGGTAGGTGATTCAGTGATAAAGTTTAAATCCAGGATCTGTCTTTGATGGTGGAGGTGCTTCAGTATCGGAGAAAGCCTTAGTTGTAGTTTAATAAGTGTCATGATCCAGTGTAATCCCATAAGTGGGGTCTGGGGAGGGTGGTGTGTACACAACCTTACCCCTCCCCTACCTCGTGAAGGTAGAGAGGTAAAAAAAAAAAGGTTATATATTGTATAAAAGAATTAGTTATATTTGTCAGTACTCAAAACTGATCAACAGGTGCAAAATGTTTTCATTTATTTATATCCTTTTTTGGTACATTTGTATTATCCAGTAAGTGAACTTGATTGATGCTATCAGGATTTGAAGTGGTAGATAAAGGATGCTGTGGTACAGGAAACATAGAGGTGGTCATGTTATGCAACAGATACATGAGTAGCACATGTGAAGATGACACGAAATATTTGTTCTGGGATAGTTATCATCCCACCGAAAGAGGCTACAGGATCCTTGTTGAACAAATGATCAAGAAGTATATCAATAGTTTCACATAAAAATGAATACCAAGATCCAGGATATTGCTTCGTCCAAACATAGGAACAAAGCGCAAAAAACAAGTGTGCGCCTTTTCATCCGTCCTTTATCACTGTCCTAATATTTGTATTTGGTTGATTTTCTTTCAATGTTCTTTTATACAAATGTGTTTGTGTCCTGCACAAGAATTTGAACATCTGTACATCTTATCGTTTTTCATTTAGATACCTTGAAGGATTTTGGACTGTTGACAAATAATTTTCTGAAATTTAAAGAAATCCAGAGTTTGTGCTTACTTTATGTACATCTTACATGGCCCGATAGATGTTCTTTGTTTGGACATTGATGATAATATCTTGTTCTAGAGCTGCAGGTCTAGCTCTATAACAAGTTGAGATGTGTGTGTGTCATAGGCCACCAAGTTTTTAAGCAATATAGGGAAGGTAACATCCACCAAAGCCATATAATGAAATCACCCATTCATGTTAAAGAGTCCCAAATTGGTCAAGGAAATGAGCTATTGTCTTCGTTAGTCTTGTGCTATTCTAAACTCATGAACTAACTTGCGTTAGGCTCAAGGCCCGTTTTCTTTACAATTAACTACAACTTTAAATATACTATTTCTCATAGATATTGAAGCATGCAAATCTACTAACTTCAACTCAAACTATACATGTATGTATATTCCAATAACTGTAAAAACTATATTGGAATTGGTGTAATATTGGACATTCTCAAAATAAATGAGTCTGGTTTTCCTTGTGAGCTAGGCCATCCCACTAGTCTTTAAAACTTTTCACTATGGTCGTAAACAATACTTCAACTGAGATAACGTAAAATTATTTCACCTTCTGTTTTTATGTTCACTGTGCATGTTCTTGTTTCTACTTTTAACTGTTTCCGATCTTTTTATGTACACTAGATCAAGTTTGGAACATCACCAGTGTGGTTGAATCAAGCAATTTGGAAACTTTACTCAATTTTCAGGTGTAAAGACTCCTTTTTTATCCGTGCACAACATTCTTAAATATCACACCAGTAGCTAACGAGAAGCAAACGTGTCACTACAACTTAATAGCTTCTCTTTTACCCTGTTGAGTATTCAGTTTATTGTCACGTAAAACTGCATACAGTTCTCAGTAAGGGGAACTTAATATTTTTGTATTTACAGCTTCAGAAGAAGCTTGAAATGAAGTGTTGGCTTTTTGTTTAGTGTTAAACTTTAAGATTTATCCCTTAATCATGCCACATCATTTCTGAGCTGTAATAATCATATTGGTATTAGTAGTATTACCATGGGTGTATGCGAGTAATCGTTAGAAAGTCATTTTATTTGTGCAGTATAGCATGAGTTCTGAAAAACTTAAGTCCAACTTCCATGTTCTTTTTCTGTTATAATTCCAACTAAAGGTAAGTTATTTGGTATCCACTTTTTGTCACTATGCTATTACAGGGAGGCTTTGTCGATGACTTCTGTTCACATTTTCTGTGTTGTTGGCGAAGAGATTATCAGGTGCCACTTCTTTACCTATTAGTTTTTGGTGATGTGAAGTTATTTTACAGGCCAAATACCTAGATAGCCCCTTAAACTTGACATGATTTCTAATAACACAATGAGAAGCGGACTAGGTCCAAATTTGTTGGCTTACACCAAAAAGTTCTGCATTTAAGTCCCAATTATACGCACACTACATTCCAATTAAATTAAGAAAGGGAAACAAGACAAACATGCTGTTATAAACCCTTCACCAATTCTTCTTTGCTCAAAAGTACACAATTCACCATTCAAGAAAATGAAACAAGTAAAAAGTTCGCCAATTACAATAAATAAAAAGGCCTGAGCCTGTGAAATAAATGTTTTAACAAGGTCATCGCTCGTCACCTAACAAATTTGCAGTCCAGCCTAACTTCTTGTCCATTACCACTGATACTACTCATCTTGATCATAGAATTGGCGAATGCTTTAAAGAATGCATCCTGAGAGCTAGCATACTTTGAAACTAGTCTTTTGGTCCTTGAATTTGTGAGCAGAGCTTCGTCTGAAGAGAAAAGGCCCTTGCCATTCATTAGTAACTTGTAGTAGGCGTTGTCGAATAAAGTTGTTGTAGAATCCATTGTGGCGCCTGCATTTCTGACCTTGTTGTGCGCAGGGCAAACATTTTGCAGACTGGCTGCAAATGATGCTTGTAGTGTTGGATCAACATTGTGGCTATTGTCGAATTTGTGGATTCTGTTTTGGAAGGAAGAACAATGAGAGAATCCAAGAGTGTGCCCTCCTGTTAGCAGAAACAAAAACAACAACTTCGTAACCAAGGAACGGAGTGTAACCTCCTGTATTCATTTTTAAAATAGTTAATTATCTATCTATATATATATAGTTCAAATTGAGAACCGTGAACGCGACTAGTAGAAGGTCAGAGGTGCTTACCTGAAAGTGCAACCAAATCATCCAAAGAAAGGCCTCTTTGGGCAAAGTTTTGTTGGAGTTGAGACATGTTGAAGGTGGGAGAAGGTAATTGTCGCGTTTCAGTGGCTTTGGAGATTCTTCCATCTTTTCTACCTTTTGGCACTTCCCAAGTAGGACCTCCAGACTGACACAATATGCCAAAAAAGAAAACAATTCACATTAATGGAGAAGTATATTGCATTTTTTTGTTTGCTAGGAATATTTTGATGATAATATCATGTTTTTTTATCTGTAGAATATATTAGAACTTACAAGAGCAACAGCATCCCGAGCAGCGACAGCCACAATATCAGCACAAGAGACAACTCCAGGGCACAAATCCTCGATTTGTTTCTTAACAACGTCAATAACATAGAATGCGTGCAATGAGATGTTAGGGGGACCATCTTTCTCTGCTTTGTTGTTTGTTGTTGAGTTCAGCAGCACAGAGCCATCACAACCCTTTCAGATACATTAAAACACATACAATTAGTTACTAATACATATATGTAATTAGTCAGTATTGTAGTGTAGTGACCAACAGAGTTCAAAAGTTGTTTTAGGTAACATGTTCAGATCATAGGTATGACATTTTAGTATTTGTTTAATCCAAACATATAAATTTCTGGCTCCCGAGTGATAGATAAATGATGGAGTTTAGTTGGAGTAAAGAGTAGAGAAGTGGGAACTTACTCTAACGAAGCAATCATGGAAGTGCATCCTTAAAAGCGCAGCTGGAACTGTTTTGTCATTCAACATAGATTTCTTGACAACTTTGGTGATGGTTGACTCAGCATTAGGACATGTTTGGTCGTAGTAATTGGAGCTCAGTGCCTTCACTGCAGTGGAAAACAATGCAAAAGCAAAGACTAAAACAATAAAACATCTTGGCACTGCCATCATAACTAAATATATTTGCCAAATTAGCCTTACTTTCTTTATGCTTAATTTGGACTTGGAACTTTGCTGTGAGTCATTAGGATACTGTATAATGTGTGCATTTAAAGGGAATGGACTGTAATAGTGGGCAAAAGACTACAGAGAGAGTTGTTACTGGAATTATTGGTTATGTTTGTTAGCAAGTTTGGTCAGCTAGAACCATTAGAGTGTTATGGAATAGGAGTAGTTACATTCTTAATTAATTAAATTCTGCTTTATGGAGCACTTTCATTTTCTTAAGCCTGAAGTGATCCCAATGATTAGTGATTTTTTGTTGCCATATAGAAACTAAGAGTTTTGCCAAATGGGGGCGGATCCAAGATTTTAAATTTTTAGATATCGTTGGTGGAACCACCCGTATACAAGAGGTGCACCAAGAACTTTGCCAAAGAGTTTACTACTAAATATGTATATGGAAATAATGTTTAAATCGCTCTTTATAAGTCACTAACGAATTCTCGTTATCAGGTCACAGAAATGGAGGAATAAGTTTCTGCTTAAAACTTCCCTTTTAGGTTTGAGTAGCAGTTGCAAAGAGTGGTTTCTGATCAGGCAAGCAAAATGACCAAACTTTCACTTACTTTAAAAGAGGAATATTATTGTTGCCTTAGTGGATAGGGTTGTAAGGATAAAGTATAGACAGATTCATGACTATCTAATATCACATGACCATGTTTGTGAGCATATTTTATGGGCCACTGTGATCATAAATAATGGATTCTGGCCAACTACCTTTGTCACTGTCTGATCAAGAAAATACTTGCACAGGTCCTGTGTTTATAGTATAAACTTTATAGTAACCTGATGAAAACATAACATGTGTTTTCATATTTACTGTTAACATTAAATCATACGAGTTAACTAGTACACATTCTCAACTTAATTTATCACTTTAATCATAGTTAATTCATATGGTTTGGTGAAAACACTGGATCTGCGTGAACTTTACCCTGTGTCCAGTTATCTGGATCTATCATGAACGACAGCCACTAGGCAAAATTTCATCAAGGGTTGTTATACACACTGTATCAGTTGAAAGCTCCGTTGAATATTCAACATTAAGATTTTCTCCTTAATCTCGTCACATCATCTTCTAGCCATAATAAACATATTGATAGAGGTAATATTACTAAACTATGAAAGTAATTGTTAGAAAATCATTTTATTTGTGCAGCATTTGCATCATGTTTAGCAAAAACTAGACGAATTATAGTTTTGTTGGATCGGCCATTGCTACTAGTTCTTGCAGATCTCTCACACAATCTACAGATAGTCGTTTCTTTGGCATCTGTGTGGCCATTTTAACTACTTTTTCTTCAGTTAACTAACACGTAAAATAGAAACTTCAAGTACAACTTTCTTGTTCTTTTTGTACTATAATTCCAATTAAAAGGTAAGTTCTTAGATATTCACCTCTCACTATGCTTTTTCAGGGAGGCATCGTCGACGACTTTTCTTCACATTTTCTGTGTTGTTGTTGTGCACCAGTCCAAGAATAGACGGAATTGTAGATAAGGAGGTTATCAGGTGCCAACTTCTTTACCTGTTAATTAGTTTTTATTAATGTGAAGTAAAGAGCATCAATGAGAATATTCCCATTGTGTTAATGGTCAGGTAAAACTGATTTTCATTTCTATTGATTTTCCAGTGTTGTTCGATTTGGAGGCCGTTATAAATACATAACATACGTCTTCACATGTACTTTTATCATAAATCGTAGTTAATAATACACACTCACCCCTCAATTGATCTCATAGTCGTACTAAATTAGTACAGTTTGATGTGAATACCGGTGCCTGTATACTTCTACCATACAAAAGTTGATACTGTTGCTTAATTTTAGGAGTCATTTACCTTTTATAAGGAAAGACGAAACGAATAACACAATAGGACTAGGCCATAATATATAGAGTTACACCACAAAATTCTTCTTCATCTAAACCCCAATTTTTACTCACACTACATTTCAAAGAAACCAAGAAAGGGAAACAAGACAAACATGTTGTTATAAAGCCTTCACCGATTCTTCTTTGCTGAGAATCACACACTTCACCGATCAAGCAAATGAATACAAATTAAAGTTCTCCAATCACAAATAATTAAATGGACTCAGCCAGAGAAATAATTTCTTATAACTAGGCCATCACCTAAGAAATCTGCAGTCCAGCCTAACTTCTTGTCCGTTACCACTGATACTACTCATCTTGATCATAGAATTGGCGAATGCTTTAAAGAATGCATCCTGAGAGCTAGCATATTTTGAAACTAGTCTTTTGGTTCTTGAATTTGTGAGCAGAGCTTCATCTGAAGAGAAAAGGCCCTTGCCGTTCATCAGTAGCTTGTAGTAGGCATTGTCGAATAAAGTTGTTGTAGAATCCATTGTGGCGCCTGCATTTCTAACCTTGTTGTGCGCAGGGCAAACATTTTGCAGACTTGCTGCAAATGATGCCTGTAATGTTGGATCAACGTTGTGACTCTTGTCGAAGTTGTGGATTCTGTTTTGGAAAGAAGAACAATGAGAGAATCCAAGTGTGTGTCCTCCTGTTAACAAATTCAAACACAACAACTTTGTAACCAAAGAAAAGAGTGTGCCCTCCTGTATGCATATGTATGTTTGCATTTTTAAAATAGTCAATTATTTATAGTTCAAATCGAGAACTGTGAACGCGACTAGCAGAAGGTCAGAGGTGCTTACCTGAAAGAGCAACCAAATCATCCAAAGAAAGGCCTCTTTGGGCAAAGTTTTGTTGGAGTTGAGACATGTTGAAGGTGGGAGAAGGTAATTGTCGCGTTTCAGTCGCTTTGGAGATTCTTCCATCTTTTCTACCTTTTGGCACTTCCCAAGTTGGACCTCCAGACTGACACAATATATATGCCCAATATAATTTCACATTAATGGAGTAAGTAATATATATTGCATTTCTTTTGTTGCCAGGAATATTTTTGATGGTAACATCATGTTTATTTTATAGAACTTACAAGAGCAACAGCATCACGAGCAGCGAGAGCCACAATATCAGCACAAGAGACAACTCCAGGGCACAAATCTTCGATTTGTTTCTTAACAACATCAATAACATAGAATGCATGCAATGAGATGTTTGGGGGACCATCTTTCTCTGCTTTGTTGTTTGTTGTTGAGTTCAGCAGCACAGAGCCATCACAACCCTTTCAGATACATAAAAACACATACAATTAGTTAGTATGTTAATATAATTAGTTATTCTGTCCATCATAAGCAAAACTAACGACAACATTATATGATCATAACAAAATAATCGCCTATTGGGCTGGGGGGAAAAGAAAGTTGATAATCGCCTAGCTAGAGTCAAAACTAGAAATCAAATAAGTAGAAGTTTACTCTAATGAAACAATCATGGAAGTGCATCCTTAACAGCGCAGCTGGAACTGTTTTGTCATTCAACATAGCTTTCTTGACAACTTTTGTGATGGTTGACTCAGCATTAGGACATGTTTGGTCGTAGTAATTGGAGCTCAGTGCCTTCACTTCAGTAGAAAACAGCACAAAAGCAAAGACTAAAGCAATCAAACATTTTAGTACTGCCATCTTAACTAAATTTATTTGACAAATAAGCCTATGATTCTTTATGCTTAATTTGGATTTAGGAGTTTGTTGTGAGCCATTAGGATCCAAAACAATGTGCATTTAAAGAGAAGGGATTGGAATAGTGGGCAAAAGACTACACTGAGAGTTGTTACTGGAATTATTGGTTATGTTTGTTTGCAAGTTTGGTCAGCTAGAACCGTTAGAGTGAAATAGAATAGGTGTAGTTTAACATTCTCCTTAATTTACATATTCTTTGTGAAGCACATTCATTTTCTTAAGCCTGAAGTGATCCCTATTTTAATGTTTACTGAGATTTTTGGTATCCATATAGAAACAAAGGGGTCGTTTAGTCCGGAGATAAGTAATGTAGGGATTAATAATGCATGAATTATAATCTATTGGGATTCATTGTAATGTAAGAAACAACAGTGCATGAAATATAATACAAAGATTGAACTATTTGTTCTGTTTATTTTCATTTTAAATATCAATTGTTTGATACATAAGGTTTACTTTGGCTATTTTAGTTGGTTTAATCCATATGTACTACGCTAATCCACATGTTCTTATTTTAGATTCTAAGCCTATACGTTTTGTAACGGATAGTATAGTTCTGATCATGCTGGTCAAGAGTTCGAGTATGAATATAAAGAGGTAGTTTGATTCAGAATAAGGATATCCTGAGATTATAGTCTCGGGATCATGATCTTGAGAACATAATTCCACATCCTATACGGAATAGATAGTACAGAAATTTTGGGATAACATTTGTATTAGTTAATACCAAACAACCAAATGTGGATAAATAAAATTTCAAATTTTATATTGGAATTAGTATATATCCTAAACCCGTCAGCCAAACGACCCCTTAGAGTTGACATCAAGTTTTAACAACCCTAGGCTAGAGAATGTGGTTGATCACCATAAACAACAATTAACCAATTATTATACCAAATAGAGAATATATAAAATGACAGAATAATAGGTTAGTAGGTAGGAGAATTCTGTGTGGCTTTAAAGTTAGTTAAATGGCTCTTTATAAATCAATAAGGAGTTGTTGTTATCAGGTCACAAAAAGTGGAGGAAAAAGCTTCACTTTTAGGTTTGACTAGCCAGTTGCTAAAGTGCTGTTTCTGAGGCTAGCAAAATGACCAATCTTTTTACCTACTTTACAAAAGGAATGTTATTGTTGCATTGTTGGTTATTGGTTAGGTTTTAACTAATAAAGTATAGATTGATTGATGAATTGACTATCTTATATTTTTTTAATGAAATAGAATTGACTATCTTCTGTAATGTTCAGAAAATTCTATTATCACATGACCATGTATTTAGGAGCATATTTTGCCTGGTCATTGTGTAGGAGCTGTAAAGAAATCTTGAAGTTTTGATATATCCATATTGATTGTTGTACCTAATGAGATTTTACTGCTTTAGGTTTGCCGCCATCACTTAAATTGCTCGGACTCTTCAAAAGTATCGTCGGGTGCGTGTCCGATTCTTCAAGAGTAGTGCACTTTTGGAGGATCCGGCACGGATGCGGTAGCATTTTTGGAGAGTCCGAGCAACATAGACCATCATCAACTCCCAAAGTAGAAAAAGAAGAAAAAGGAACTCCACTTCTTCAAAAATTCTTCTTTTACAAAACAAAATGTTGTACTTAAAATGATAAACAAGAATATATATGGTATACAAGATGTATATCATGAAAATAGTCATATTACAAGGGTACAATATATGGAGCAAATTGTAAGTATAATTGATGCAGCTGGACAAACTGTCTTATTCATCCTTCAATATAGTAAAATACAATTTTAAAAACTACCCCTACTTACACCAATAATTGATTTCTGTTTTTTCACCAGATTTATTTGGACTATAGTTCATGGGCTTACTCTTTACCAACAACTCCTCAATAGTCAAATTGTATATGTATCTGAATAAAAGCGAAAAATAATTGGGCGGGCTGCTTTTTGTAAATGGTAAGCCCGCCGCTGCCCTATAAACCCAAGAACTCTGATTAAGAAACGTATTCTTTGAGCTTTTTTTTGTAAAGATCAGAATTGAGTTTGGCTTGAGAATGTCTGGCCAAATTTCCAACCAGATGGAACAACATTTAAGAATGTTTTTGTGACACCATCAGTTGTAGTGACCTTAAAAGATATTGATTTTCCATCAAGATATGCATTGGATTGCCAACTTGCTCCCCAATTTCTTGACATGGTTAGCCAATTTGTGTTTGAGCCTTTGATTTGAACAGATTGAACAGATCCTGCCCCTGCTACATTGGTTACCAACACTAGTTCAAAATAGTCCCTTCCATTTATTGTGAATCTAACTCCACCATGCTTCTTGCAAGGTACCCTGTTCAACAAAACATCGAATTTGTCAAATCGACGTGTCTGATTGCTCAAGATCATATAAGGAGACAACGTCATATTCCATCAATGAATGTGAGACCATTCTAACACCTTTGGAGGGGGCAAGCAATATAATTATGGAGGCTCAATATTGGGTAAATCAAGAAATAAGGCCAAATCTGACTCTGATACCATGTAAAGAAAATAGACCTCGAGTTTAATTTAATCTCATATTTAGCTCAGGAGATTAGTATTGTCCAAGACCATATGAGAAGATAGCAATAATTCACTCGACCAATGTGCAATATTGTAACATTGTCTTCATAACTTTTGTATTAGTTGTCCGAAATCTTGATAATACGTAAACAACAATTCACTGAATCAATGTGGGACATTGCTACACCACTACGGGGGGCGGACAATATAACTTGGACGCCAATATTGGCAGAGGTGGAGCAAGAATTTGAACCTTTTGGGTTCTAGACTCTAGCACACGACCTCAATCAATTGGCAAGAATCTTCAAAACAACAATTCACTCAATCAATGTGGGACATTGTAACACTCCTTGGAGGGATGACAATTTAACACGGAGGCTTAATATCGGGTAAATCAAGAAACAAGGATGACTCTGACTGACTCTGATAGTCTGATAACATGTAAAGAAAATGCACCTTGGACTCACTTGGTTCCAACATTTAGTTTGTTGGGTAAGAATTGTCTAAGACCATACGAGGAGACAACACTCGTTCCTCACTCAATGTAAAATATTCTAATATTGCCTTCACAACTCAATAGACTAATATATAAATGAAGAATGACTACCTTTTGTAGAGCACAGGAACAATGCCACCTTTATAAATGCCAATCTTTTCCCAAGCAGGTTGAGCCATGTCAAAATGTGGTCTAGGAGGGTTGCACCAACCTCCATTGTTACTAGGAAGATTGTAATTTGGTGGACAAAAATTTGTAGAAGTAATTGTAACAGAGACTCCCTTCTTGCACCATTGAGGATCTGCTTTGTAATCACATATGATCTTGTAGCATTGGCCACAGGATCCTCCATCATTGAACAATGCAGTGCTTAATGCTGCAGTCCTCGTTCCATATCCTGTTGAATACAAATTGCCATATCCACATGCACCCCCTGGTTTTTCATGCCCAAAAAAACAATCATTTGTTAATGATCAAGATTTTCTAGTTAAGGTAATAGTCTGTTTGGCCAAGCTTCTAAGAAGTCAAAAGAGTTTAGTTTTTAAAGTTAAGATGTTTGACCAAATTTTTGAGAAGTCAAAAGTAGGGGCAGAGTCATGTAGGGTCGAGAGGTTCATCCGAACACCCTCTGGTGGAAAATTACACTATTTATATATGGATTAAATTATATTTTATGTATATAAAGTAGATGTCGAACCCGCTTTAGTTTATTCGTGTGTTTACTTCTTCGCATTTTGAACCTCCGTAGTGAAAAATTCGACTCCACCACTAGTCAAAAGTGCTTATTTTTTAAAGTTGGTGTTTGGCCAAGCTTCCTAAAAATCTAAAATGTTTATGTTTGAACGTTGAGGTGTCTAGTCAAGTTTTTGAGAAGTAAAAAGTGCTTATATTTGAAAGTTGGTGCTTGGCCAAAATTTTAGGAAGGAAATAAGTGTGTTTGACGAGTAGCAGAAGCTGAAGAAAGTAGATTTCACTAGGAAGCACTTTTGGAACCATCGTCAAGCACAAATTATTGTTTCAATATTGACAAAAAATATATATATTTCAAATTAATTAGCCCACTACAAATTACTACATATATGTATTGAGTGCACTTCGACTAGAACTACATACATGTTTGTACAAAATGTAAAGTAACTTTTTCAAAAAACAAGTAATATATATAATGTAGAGGTGCACATAATCTTTAAATTCTGAATCCGTCTACTCACCCATTGTGCCAGAAGCATCAGCTCCACCATAAAATGTGGCATGAGCACTTGTCCATCCAGAATCTGCTGAGAAACCATTTACACTTAAGAAAAGTGTACACAAACCACTTATACATCCCAATGCCAAAATACCATTGTTGGCCATTTTCTTAGTGAATGCCAATAGGCAATTGAAGTAGAAAAAAAATGAGATTGGTGGATGAACTATGTTGAAACTTTGATGAATTCTACAATACTGACATAGCCAAGAAAAGCAATTCCTAGTACTTAAATAGGTGCACTTTTTATTAAATACAACCACCCTACATGTGATCACTACAACTAGGTGTGAAAAAAATATAGCACCATATATTATAAAATTGAATTATCACTGCAGAAAACTGAAACTCATTCAATTATTCCCACGTTCTATCACCTCTTAAACTTGTTAGCTTCACATGGGAATGCATCAAATACCCCATCTCCAATTTGGTCAATTTGAAATATTTTTCTAATGTTTTTTTCTTGGTTCTTTTGTGAAATTAAGGTGATGCCTGTTGTGTCGGGTAGATTGAATATTGCATCATTCTATGGTAGTCTTGTTTCTGATACTATCTGTTGTTTTCGTACTATCTATTATTTCTTGTACTTCTATTATGTTCTTTTCTACACTGTTATTGTCTTGGGCCGGTGGTCTATCGGAAACAACCTCTCTACATCACATCTGAGATAGAGATAGAAACTGCGTACACTCTATTCTTCCAGACCCTACTTTAATGGGAATACACCAGATATATGTTGTTGTTCTTTTGTGAAAGTTAACACATTCAATGTAGCCATTAGCATGTAGGGAATATTTTTTTCTGTCAAAATTGTGATGCTACTGCCTTTGATTCTGTCCCATCATTATGATCATCTGTAAATGCACATGTTGATACTAGTGAGGACTCTGTCATTTATATACTTGTTTAATTTCCAACTCTAATTAAATAGGAGTATAGTCGCACCTCTCCGTAATAATCATTCTCCATAACAATATCAATCTTGCACTATAATAGTCCTGTATCATGTGGAATTGATTTTTCATGTTATGTTATATTATATGTTCTTTTTAATAATATTTCGCTATAGTAGCAAAATTGATTTTGTAGGCCATTTATTTTATTTTTATGTTCTTTTTACAAGAGATCTTCATTGTTAGATTTAAGAGATTTGAAAAGACTATTTTGTTCTATTTAATTTGTAAATGACCCAGAAATTTCATTTTCGATCTCCAAATATCGGAACAATGACACCGTTATAAAAAGGTTCAACTAGGTATATTATATAAGTAGCATATTGGATAGGGAGCTTTATCACTCTCTACATCAGATATTAACTACCCCATATAACTTAGCTTAACAATCATTACTTACCTGAATAAGATTTGTTACATAAGATACATCTAATATTCTCCATGTTTAAAGAGAATGTTAGTATGTTACTGTTACTTAAAGGGTCAAGCAGTTTTTCAATTCAATCAAACTTTAAACTACATCTAATTAGTAGTATCATATAATTTCTAAATATTCAAAGTTTGTTAAATACCGATAAAATAAATGAACTTTGGATTTAATTCAATCAAAAAAATTAGTTCAAACGATGAGGATTACCTCAACTATATAAGAAGATAAATTGTTATCCTACCCAATGTGAAACTACTAACAAATAGACTTAAGAAATAATGTAATTTCTACGATCGAGTTTATTAAGTTGTATGTACAGATAATATAAATCATATTTATACAAGTAGATCATTTATTAAGTATGTATTGCAAGCAAATCTCTTCTTAAGCATTATAATTGGTAATATAATAAAAATGATAACTAAACTATTATCATATATTAAAATTTATTAAAATATAAAAAAACATATAAACTATCAATAGATATAATTTAAATCTAATAGTATTTAAATATACAATTTTTTTTTTTATAGATGACCTAAGAAACCACCGTTCGAGACACACAGAAAAATAGGACATTAATTAATTCTTGCCAACCGTATTCTGTATGTATGTGACAAAGAGGAGTAATAAAAAACCAAAAAAAAGAAGATAAATAAATAAAAACAAAAAGATAGTCAATTTGTGTATAAATACAAAAACCGAGTTACCTGTGCGGAAAAAATATATTAAAGAGTTCACTTATCCCTCATCTATTTGTAGAAATTTTTTAAAGCGATATGTATAGTATGGGTCATTTCATTCATTACCTTAAAATTTTGTAAAAATTTCGTAAAAAACTTATTTTGATACCGCTATTTAACCGGGGAATCTTAGTGGCTCAGTTGATTGACTATCTGAACTCTCAACTTGTTGATGAGGGTTCAATTTTCCATATTGTAATCCCTTCCCCATTTTCCCCCCTACCCCCATTTTTTTTTTTTTTTAAAAAAGATACCGCTATTTAACCTAACTTCAGAGTGATATATGTCTAAAGTCACATACTTACACATGGTTGAAGTTCAAAATTTTGTTTCTGAAATTCAAGTAAAAACGGTCGAAGTATGTATATAAGCTTCGCATAGAAATGACTACATTTAGCTGCATGCATATTGCTGAAGTTCAGGTAAAAATAACTAAACTTCAGTTATATGCATTTGAAATTTAGATAAAAATAATTGAATGTTTAGCCATATACAATTTTAGACACTGTCAATCTGCCATTTTCTTTTTCACTAAGTGATTGCTTAGAAACCTTAGTGTACGATCTGGGTTGTTTCCCTCTCGACTTTGAATCTTAGCACCCAAAAAATTTATCTATACAAATAATCTAGACCTGTATTCGGAGTTTCCCTAGGATTGATAAGGGGAAACGAGATCACTCTAGCCCATTGAGTGCTCTACCTCTGATACGTCATACTCTCTACTGAAATATCTGAAATTTTTTAGAAATAGACAAGATAAATATGACTTAAATGTTGATTCCCCTATACTCTCTATTGCACAAACGGCTAAAATGAAATTGTTGCTGCTGGAATATTCAAAAGGGGTTAAAAGTTGTCAACTCAATTATTGTGGATATTATAAGTAACACTTTTTTGTCCACAATGCAAAAATTATACAACAGTGTTCTTATAAATTTTGAATTCCACTATTTTTTATTTTTTTTGGAATATTAAAGTATCATCTTGTAATTTATGATATTTTCCCCTTGAAATTTAAAGTTATGTTGATTCTATATACATTGATCCATCATTTTTATCTTAATTTTTTAACTTGATTTTTTTACTTTAACTAGTCAATTTTGTGTAAACGTTTTTTTTTTTTTTTTAGAAAAATCATGTCAGAACTAATTTTTCATTGGATTCATTTAAGCTTGTTTTGTTGCAGTAAGATGATCAGTTCAAAAGTGCTGGAGAGAAAAGAAGTGGTAAAACCTCTCTTATTCCGGTCACCGAAAAGTCAGACGACTCTTTAGTAACCCAGGGTGATCCGACCCGTCGATGATTTTTTCGTGTTATACCCTCTAATTATTCTTACATACTTTTCAGTCTAATCATTTGTGAATATAAATTTCATCAATACTTTCTTTGTGCTGATTCTTAGAACAGCTGGATCTTGATGTAGTAAACAGACAGTCTAGTGGACCAATATGAATTTCTACTAATATTTTTCTTTAATGGAAGCTGGTAATAATAGTAACTTCTCAATAGCTCTAGTTTATAAATACTGGAAGTTGTCTAATCATTTCTAAAAATTTTACATTTCTCTCGTGAATCTTTATTTGTTCATATTTGACATAGCACACTCTTCAAGAAACTATAAATAAAAAGATAATTTTATTATATCGTTCCTATTAATCACTCATAAGTCATCCAAATTTTGAAAAATTATACTCCCTTTTGTCCATATTAACTAAATTTGTGAGTCTATGCACACCTATTAAGAAACAAAATTTGGCGTATAAATTGAACACCATTTTCCACTTTTTCCCTTTTAGTTATTCTCAGACTATTCTTGAAAATAAAGATAGTCATTACTCAAAAGACAAATAATTCAAAGTAGTAACATTAAATATGAACAATTAACTCTCGTGAACTTATCACCTAGAAGATATAAATGAAAGAAAAAAGTTGGCAAAATCTCTAGAACATTGAACAATTAACTTATTTTGAACATTGAAAAAAGGCTCAAAAGTTCAATTGTTATAGATTAGAGGGAGTAGTATTTAATAACAAGGGCAAAATACAGAGGTGTCTCCGTGATTTCGAGGAGATGGGTGCACTATTACAACAAGGTGGATCTAAGATATAATATCAGTTTGACCTTTAGGTTCTTATCATTGAATCCATTAAACTTTTAAACTTACAGATCCAAACTTAATTCTTATCCTTTACAATAGTAACTTGTGTTGTAAATAATTATTAAGATGATTATTGTGGATGTCCATAGCTTCTAGGTATAACTCCTCCTTTAAGTGTAGTAATTCCCACACCTCCACTACCTCCTCATTGATCATCCACTCCCCCACCTTCTCATGAGTTAATGTCATGTTTATGACACCTCTTGAAGTTCCTTCATGTAATACTATAAATAGAGGTCTTGAGGAAGATGTTGGATACACTTGAAAGAAAGAAGAAAGTTATCTCATAATATTGTTCATCTTATCTTCTATATTGTTGTTATTGTTCTTTACTTGCTATTCTTGTTCTTTATTTTTGATCACGTTATCAGCACGAAGTTTCAAGATATGATTAAAATCTACTTATTATTATTTTAGTACGTTATTTTTATCATTGTACGTACTTATTACTTACTGTCGATGCCCTCCCATGTATCTTGGTTCTGAATTTTTTTTTATTTGATTTATGGTTGCAATAGTGAAACAATAATATTGTCGCAGGAAGCAACCTAGTACTTTAACATATTTAAATGATTTTGTTTGCTAAGAGAATCCATATATAGGATATTTTATTAATTAAGCTTGTTTTTAACCTTGTGTAAAGATCATAAGTTTTCTTCACTGTATTTCACAATATAATAACTGCAATCTATATATGTGAACTTTTAGTTTACGAGTTAGCAGTAACTAATTTTTACAAAAGTTTTCATCAATAACTGATCTTATCATTCTGGTTGTATTTTTACAAAAGTAATCTTTGTTTTTCTCTTTCACTAAAAGAACCTTGTTTTACATTGATTGATATTTTTGTAATAAAACCATTGTTACTGTTTTTCCTTATCTAACTTAATATTGTTTTTATATAGTTTTCATCATGTCGAATTTGTCAAAACTTGAGTTTGTGGCACTTGATATCTCCGAAAAAAATTACTTGTCATGGGTTCTCGACTCTGAAATCCACCTAGCTGCTAAAGGTCTTGATGCTACCATTACTCAGGATAATGCAGCGTCGAGTCAGGACAAGGCCAAAGCTATGATTTTCCTTCGTCATCAGCTGGATGAAGGATTGAAGGTTGAATACTTGACAGTGAAAGATCCACTTGAACTGTGGACTGATTTAAAGGGAAGGTATGACCACCTAAAGGCCACGGTATTGCCAAGAGCTCGTTACGAGTGGATGCACTTACGGTTTTAAAATCTTGAAACCGTAGTTGAATATAATTCTGCTGTATTCAGACTTGCTTCCCAATTGAAATTATGTGGGGAAACTATTAATGATGAGGATATGATGGAAAAGACATTTACTACTTTTCATGCCTCAAATGTGATATTGCAGCAGCAATATCGTGAAAAGGGCTTTCGGAAATATTCTGAATTGATTTCATGCCTTATGGTGGCTGAGCAACATAATGCCCTTTTAATGAAAAATCATGAATCTCGTCCCACTGGAGCAGCTCTATTACCGGAAGCAAATAAGGTAGAAGCACATGGCCAGCCTGAAAGAAGGCGAAATCGGGCTCAAAATAATGTGCGTGGACGTGGTAATGGCAGGGGACGATATAATAATCATTGTGGTGGTGGTATCTATAAGAGGGAGAACCAAATAAGTTCTCAAAACAATCCTTCAAGAGGTGTCTGTCATCGTTGTGGCATGAAAGGCCATTGGAAGAATGAATGTCGGGCACATGAGCATTTTGCTAGGCTTTATCAAAATTCTTTCAAAATAAAATAAAATAAGGGTGGTGCCTCTTCTAATGCCCGAATGGAGTCACACTTGACTTTTGAAAATGATGTCGAGTAATATCATCAAGACCATCAAAATCATCATCTTTCAAAATAAAATAAAATAAGGGTGGTGCCTCTTCTAATGCCCGAATAGAGTCACACTTGACTTTTGAAAATGATGTTGAGGCAGGACCTTTACAAAAATATGATGATGATGCCAAGGCAAATTTGGCTTTGAAAGATGATGATTTTGATGGTCTTGATGATATTACTCATTTGGAAGATGAAGATTTTTTTGGAGATCAAAACTAAAGTTTGATCAATTTATTGGGGAAATAAATTATGTTGTTTTATTTATGTTTTTTTTTTTAATTATCTATTTTTCCCTTATGTTGTTTTTATTTTAGAAAAAAAGAGTATTTAAGTTTTCTTGCAAGATTGATTAGATTTCACATTTCTTATGATGTATTTTTCTTTTATGAAGATAAATAAAAAAAATTCAATCTTCAATTAGATCTAAGATGA
This sequence comes from Capsicum rhomboideum, assembly GCA_031232105.1. Taxonomy (NCBI): domain Eukaryota; kingdom Viridiplantae; phylum Streptophyta; class Magnoliopsida; order Solanales; family Solanaceae; genus Capsicum; species Capsicum rhomboideum. The sequence goes on along the minus strand of CP124714.1, from coordinate 8,215,252 downwards.
ATAATGGAGATATGCGTCTTCTTGATAGTGCTACAACTCACACTATATTAAGAGAAACAAAATATTTCTCTAATTTGATTATGAAAAGGGCCTATGTTAGTACAATATCCGATAGTACAAAATTAATTGAGGGCTCTGGAAGAGCAACCTTATTACTATCTGGGGGAACAATATTGGCCATTGATAATGCATTATATTGTAGTAAGTCTCAAAGAAACTTGTTAAGTTTCAAAGTTATTCGGCAAAATGGCTATCATATTGAGACTGCAAACGAAGGAAAGGTTGAATACCTTTATATTACTACAATAAAATCAAAAAAAAAAATTGTGCATGAAAAATTACCCGCACTTTCTTCTTGGTTATACCATACAAGAATTGGTATGGTTGAATCACATGCCGTAGTAAATAAAAGGTTTACAGGTTTTAATGATTTTATCATTTGGCATGACCGGTTGGGTAATCTCGGTTTTAATATGATGCGCAGAATTATTGAGAATTCGCATGGGCATAATTTAAAGAATCAAAATATTCTTCAATCAAAAGAATTCTCTTGTGCTGCTTGTTCTCAGGGAAAGTTGGTTATTAAACCATCAGCAACTAAGGTTGGGGTTGAATCCCCTGCATCTGCATTTCTGGAACGTATACAGGATGATATATGTGGACCAATTCATCCTTCATGTGGACCTTTTAAATATTATATGGTCTTGATAGATGCATCTACAAGATGGTCACATGTGTGCTTATTATCAACTCGTAATATGGCTTTTGCGAGATTGTTGGCTCAAATAATAAGATTAAAAGCACAATTTTCAGATTATGCAATAAAGACTATCCGTCTTGATAATGCTGGTGAGTTTACATCTCAGTCCTTTAATGATTATTGTATGTCTACTGGGATAAAAGTTGAACATCCGATTGCTCATGTTCATACTCAAAATGGTCTAGCAGAATCATTGATTAAACGCCTTCAATTGATAGCTAGACCATTCCATCCACCACAGGAGAATATGTCTCCGCATAGTCAATGCCAGGTCTTTGCAAAAAACCTCGTGCCACAAGTTGTGCTTTATATCTTACGACTTCACCTTTTTCATTTTATTTTTGCACAAAAACCCATTTGTACCCCACTGGCTTGACACCTTCAGGTGTTCGGACTATTGGTCCGAAAACTTCACGTTTTTCAAGTGAAGTCAATTTCGCTTGAATTGCATCCTTCCATTTTAACCAATCATTTCTCTGTCTACATTCATTGACAGATTTTGGTTCCAAATCCTCATCTTGTTGCATTATTTCAGTAGCAACATTGTAAGCAAAAATATTGTTAACCATAATATTATTTCGATTCCACCTTTTTCTCGTCGAGACATAACTTATTGAGATTTCTTCATTCTCATTATTTTCAGGTATTTGAACCTCTTCGGTGGTCTTATCATTTGTTATGTCTTGAGGTTCTTTTTGAGCAATTGCCACCATATCATGATCATTTTGATCATTTATTCCTTTTCTTTTTCGAGGATTTTTATCCTTGGAACCAATTGGTCTACCACGTTTCAAACATGGCCTAGATTCATTTGCATTAACACTTTATCTTATCGGGACATCAACTCGAACTGGAGCATTTGCAGCTAGAATATAAGATTTAGTAACCCTTGGGAGGTTAGTAAATGCATCTGACAGTTGATTTGCAACATTTTACAAATAAATCATCTTTTGAACTTCTTGCTCACATAAATTTGTTCGAGGATCTAAATGAGATAGTGATAATGCATTCCAATCTATCTTCTTATCCAACTGCTTATGTTCTCCCCCTAATGTTGGGTATACTGATTCATCAAAATGGCAATCAACAAACCTTGCCGTAAATAAATCTCCAGTCATAGGTTCCAAATATTTTATAATAGATGGAGACTCATACCCAACATATATTCCCAGCCTTCTTTAGGGACCCATCTTTGTGCGTTGTGGTGGAGCAATTGGAACATATACTGCACACCAAAAAATTTTAAGATGAGAAATATTTGGCTCCTGACCAAAAGCCAATTGTAATGGGGAGAATTCATGATAACTGGTTGGCCTTATGCGCACAAGTGCTGCTGCATGCAAAATAGCATGCCCCCATATTGAAATAGGAAGTTTTGTCCTCAATCAACATATACTGAAAAGGTTTTAAAATGATTTTACATGGATAAATCACATCCTTTGAGTACCCCAATGATTGTGAGATCTCTTGACATAAATAAAGATCCATTTCGACCTCAAGAAAATGATGAAGAGCTTCTTGGTGATGAAACTCCATATCTTAGTGCAATCGGGGCACTAATGTATCTTGCCAATAATACTAGACCAGATATTTGTTTTGCAGTAAGTTTATTGGCAAGATTCAGCTCTTCCCCAACAAAAAGACATTGGAATGGTGTCAAACATATATTCAGATATCTTCGGGGAACCATTGACTTGGGATTATTTTATTCTAATGAATCCAAGTCAGAAATGATTGGCTATGCAGATGCAGGATACTTGTCTGATCCACATAAGGCTCGGTCTCAGACGGGCTATTTGTTTACATATGGAGGCATGGCTATATCATGGCGTTCAATGAAGCAAACATTAGCTGCAACTTCTTCAAATCATGCAGAAATTATTGCCCTTCATGAAGCAAGTCGGGAGTGTGTTTGGTTGAGATCAATGACTCAACATATTCAGGAAATGTGTAGATTTTCTTTGAATAAGGATATTCCAACTATATTGTATGAAAACAATGTTGCATGTATAGCTCAGTTGAAGGGAGGTCACATTAAAGGAGACAGAACAAAACACATTTCACCAAAATTCTTTTTCACTCATGATCTTGAGAAAAAAAGTGAAATAGATATTCAATAAATTCATTCGGTCGATAATTTGGCGGATCTATTCACTAAAGCATTACCAACCTCAACATTTGAGAAGCTGGTATTCAAGATTGGGATGCATTGTCTTCGAGAAATGAAATGATATTTAAATCAGGAGGAGTAAAGTATGCACTGCACTCTTTTTCCCTTAGCCTAGGTTTGTCCCAATGGGTTTTTCTGGCAAGGTTTTTAACGAGGCAGCTACCAATGCGTATCAGAATATATGTGTACTCTTTCCTTAACTAGGATTTTTTTTCCATGAGGTTTTTTTTCTTAGTAAGGTTTTAACGAGGTACATTGTCTATCAATGGACATCCAAGGGGGAGTGTTGTAAATAATTATTAAGATGATTATTGTGGATGTCCATAACTTCTAGGTATAACTCCTCCTTTAAGTGTAGTAATTCCCACACCTCCACTACCTCCTCATTGATCATCCACTCCCCCACCTTCTCATGAGTTAATGTCATGTTTATGACACCTCTTGAAGTTCCTTCATGTAATACTATAAATAGAGGTCTTGAGGAAGATGTTGGATACACTTGAAAGAAAGAAGAAAGTTATCTCATAATATTGTTCATCTTATCTTCTATATTGTTCTTTACTTGATATTCTTGTTCTTTATTTTTGATCAGGTATATATATATAATATATATATAGATAGATAGATATAGCATTCGAAGATATTGAAATCGGTTGAATTCATTGACTGTATGCTATATCATCTACTACTACTAGTTTTAGTATACACATTTGATTTTATTATATAAAAAATTTTCTGTGAAAAATTTTTTTAGGAATTTTCAATGTAACAAACTTTAAAATTTTGAAACATTAAAGGAAAAACAAAAAGAAAAAGATATTAATTAAAATGCAAATAGTATCATTAACCACTAAGAGAGGTGTTACCCAATTTTACAAAGAAAGAAAAAATAAGATAGATATAAATTTAAATTTCTAACCTTACTTAGAGAGGTGCACCCAATCATCATCACATTATGATACTACGAAAGTGGGATAGTATTATTTTTTTTTTAAAAAAAATATAACACTACTATATAGTAGCAATCTTATCTGCACCCGGTGTATACACCAAGTCAATACATGCATGTCATGTGTTTGAATCTAGAGTTCATGTTACTTAACCATGAGTAACTAACATGTATTTTACTTCATTTAATCACTTAATCATGGCAACTTATACTAATTTGGTGTCTACACAGGGAGCGAATAAGTTTTTACCCTACTATATATGATCTAGTGAGGGGAGCATGGGTTCAAGTGAACCCGGGTAACCCCCTCAGATACGCTCTTTGTAAAATATATATAAAATGATAAATTATTTCTTGATTTTTCAAACCGGACAAGTAAAGTTGGATAACTATTTTTAATATAGTGAACAAGTAAAGATGAACCGAGAAAGTAGTTGTTAACTATCAGAAGTATATCAGACGTGAGAAAATGTTTTCTTTCCCTTGTTAGTTGTCAATTAAGAAAGATATACACACATATATATTTTTTTTAAAAGAAATCAACTTAGGTCCTAAGTTTCTAGAAAAAAGTGGTTCCTTCTCAATGCTTCGCGACCTTTGATATCATCTTTGTCTCCCTTGCCCTTCTAGCCGCCCTTTTCTTTCTCCTAATCCTTTTCAGTCACTTCTTGACGCATGAACCATTACAAAGAAGACAACGCTTCAAACTTAATATTGCCATAACCATGATTAGAGATATGGAAAATGCATGTCTGCGTAGGGGATGAGGGTTTTGGACTTAAATGATTCGAGAAAAAGACCAAAATACTCCCTCTTTAAATTACAATCATCCCATTTTTTAACCTAGAGCACTAATAGTCCTCTAGCTATGCAAAATTAGGACTCGTTTAGTACAAATTAACAGATTCCATAAAAAATAACGAAATTTTAAAAAAAGCACGACTGGCTTAAGGATAAGATCACTAAAGCATCTGGCTTTAGGTTTCCATGAGTTAAAGATTCCCAAAAAAATTATTTTATTATATAACTAGTCAATTATATATGGTATAGTTTATAGCTTTGTATGCAAATAGTCAGTATTTTACTATATAACTTGAGAAATATTCTTTCAAGTTATTAAAATGTTAGTCATTTGTTGAAATACGATACCTTGGTTCTTATTTTAAAGAAACTTATAGTAAATAATAAGCTTTAAGTAGTTTATCTAAAAAATTTAAATATCAAACAAAGTTTTAGTGTCATTTAACTAAGAACTTAAAAATTCGAAAAGGAAATTTAGTACATTCCTAATGTTGTAACAATGTAAGAAAATGGTGATTTTTTCCAAATACAGTCTCCGTTCATTTTTACTTGTTCATTATTTAAAAAATAGATTTTCACTTTTACTTGTTTCTTAAGAAAAGACAAGTACTTATTCTATAAATCATTTTCCAACACCTAATACTAAATATTAATTAATAGGGGTAATATGGTAAAATAATAATGTCAATCATTATTTTCTTAATGGGCATGTCAATTCCAAATATGACAAGTAAAAGTGAACGGAGTGAGTATTAACTATAACTTTGTAATGCTTATAGTAGTGTTTTTCTAATGTCTATAAGAAGACATTAGGGCGGCTTATCGGGCGGATCGATTGGATAATTATGCTTAACGGTTCGGCTTATTGGCTATCGACTTTTAAATGTATGAATCCGCTGGCCAACCGATAAGATAACAGTTGATTTGGTATCGGATTAGCAATGGTTATCGGACGGTGTCACAGATAAATCTAAAAGACAATGAAATATCGAGTGATTATTGTTAGGTCCTCCATTTCTTCACCGACTATGTTGTTTGTATACTATGATTCATCTATATATCAATCTTTTAGGCTTGTTGAGTTTTGTTCGTATAATTTTTTAATAGGTTAAAACATAGAATCGCATGAAAATTTTCTTCTAGACCTAAAACATATGTAGAAACATTTTTAATTATGGATTGATAGAAAAAATTTCAGAATTTTTCACGTTGGGGTTGTTTTATTTTTGTTGCGGTCCTTCGTGTTATCAAGAATAATTTATGTTTTGGTTTAAGAATTAATTTCAGATTTCGTTTACGTTTTAGGGAGACTGACTGCGTTTTATGATTAGATGTCACAAGAAGTGGCTTGTTATTTTCTAAGCTGAGAAGTGAATACAATAATAATGGAGTTTTAGTTTTTGGATTTACAAAAGATACTTGATATATCTAGGGGTAAAAATATAAGTATGATAATTCTTAACGGGTTAACAGTTTACTCGATTAGAAAAATTGAGTAATCCACCCCCGCACCAATAAGCCATTAATTATAAAATTTTAATTTGTTCTCCAACCGTTAATCCGATAACCCATTATAAATAAGTCAATAAACTAATTTTGCAGTTGGATTATCGGTTACGGTTCGATTTTGAACAGCCCTAAAAAACATTTTTAAATAATAAAAATTAATTATAACTCGAAATAAAAACTTGATAATATATAAAGAAGATGAATGCATTCCTATGTAACTATACAAGAAAATTATAGACTTTTATATTAGAAAGACTTGGAAATGGTATTTAATGTATATAATATATATTTTTTCTAGTTATCATAAATAAAAGGTTTCATTGTTTAGATTTTAGTTTGGGTTATTCAAATGAGTGAATAAATTAGGTTAAGTTTCTATCTCTCATTAATTACTCTCTCTGTTTAAAAAAGAATGATTTGTTTTGACTTTGCATGGAGTTTAAGAAAATAAAGAAGACTTTTGATTCTTGTGGTCTTAATTTAATTAAAGTTGTTCTTGTGGTCTTAATTTAATTAAAGTTGTGTCAAATGTACCAAAATGTCTTTATCTTGTGGTCTTAAACATGTCACGTGAAAAATTAGAGTTAAAATATTGTCAAAAAAGGAAAGGGTCATTCTTTTTGAAAAAGACTAAAAAAGAAAATAGATCATTCTTTTTAAACGGAGGGAGTAGTATTTAGTTAACTACCCTATTGGCTCTAATTTTTCCTTGTTCCTGTACATTTGTTCTCCTAGTTTGACGGTTTTATATATTATTTTAAATTCAAATTTTCTATATTAGTTATTTTTATTTGTTCATATTTGGATGAACTAATCCTCAAATGGATAATTTTATTGCTTTGAATCTAAAAAAGTTAAAAGAGTGAATTTTTAAAAAAAATGCATAAAATTTATTAAATAAATTATAAAATTTTATTACCCGTTGACTTTAGGCCACTGATCATATTAGACCGTAAAAAAAAAACACAACCATTCAGCTCAGCCAGTCCTAATGACCCAGAAAGAGGTAACAACTCCTTATCCAATAGGCTGATATTTTTATTACTTCAATTTTAATTATTATATAAGGAATTCTCGTAATTTTGTAGGTATAGTATAATAAAGAAAAATATATTTGTAAAGTCTGGCTTTTTCTTTTTACTCCTTTCTCAGGAGATTTCACCTTTTTTACCTTTTTAGTAACTCGAATCCACGAAGGGGAGCAGTAGGGTTCCTGGTAAAGTTGTTGTCATGTGACCAGAAAGTAAGGTAAGACTGAAAACAACCTCTTGTAGAAATGTAAGGTAAAACTGCATACAATTGATCCATGTGGTCGGGCTCTTCCCCGGACCCTGCACACAGTGGGAGCTTTAGTACACCGAGCTGCCTTTTTTTAGTGACTCGAACCAACAACTCTAAGATTGGATGTGGAGGACACTTACCATTTGAGCAACCCCCTCTTATCATTAGTTTATTTTATTTTATCTTAGATAAAAAATTGTCTACATGAAAAAGTGGCTTCCTTTAATGTACTTCAGAATAAGCTTTGTTGTGCATCATGATGGAGAAGATAATAAGTTAATCAACATGAACAAATCATAGTTGTTAAGATTGAAACAAATTATAATTTTTTAATGTAATTATTTAATTAATAAAGTGTAAAGATCAAAGAGAAAATTAAAGAAACTCTCTTCTATATTTCCTACACGCATGCCGCCTATTAAGGAAACAATTAACTTGGAATCAATCATGAAAGCCCATGATCAACCAACTAATACCAACCACAAAATTAGAAGTTAATTTGATTAACTTCGAAGTTTGTTTAATATGGTTATAGTTATAATGAAATGATGTAGATTATAAATTAATTGAATTCCTTCATACTATCTATGTTTTGTTACTACCCATTATTTTTTGTTTTTATATTAGGTCTTTTTCTAGACTATTTTTATATTAAGTCAGGGGTCTATCGGAAACAACCTCTTTACCTCACCTCTGAGGTAGAGGTATGTTTTCAACTCGAACTTTGACTATAGTTAAAGAGCATACTTCTTTTTTTAGTTATCCAGCTCCGATAATAATATGTTGAATACCGTATCGTCTGATAATCAATGTTGCAATTAGAGTAAAGAAGTATGTAATATATCAAAATGTATTTTGAATCTTGTGGTCTGAAACAAGTCATATAGAATGTTGAAATTAGCTAGAGAGAGGCCAAATATAGAAAGATACTTTACTTTTGAACAGACAAAATAGGAAATTAAGACACTGAAATTAAGATGAAGGGTAACCTTTACATAGGATAGAGTGACAACATTTGCAACCTTAATTCTAATGCTACTTGCTAAGTGCTAACCAAATAATAGGACTTCATGATACAAGCTTGATAAGTTCTTACAATAATCTTATTTGATACTTTTTTAGGTGACTTTATTTCTCCATTGATCATAAAATCAACAACCAAATCATCACCATAATTTCACATTCTTCATTTCAACAAATATTATGTCAATAACAAGAATCGTAGCGTAGGATCGACATAAACAATCAGTAGTTCCGATGAACATTCACTCACTTTTGACATAATTTCCCACAATTAAAATCACCCATTTTCAACATAGTCTCAATAGTAAATTGAGCCAAGAATTTCTCCCTCAAGTAACTAATCACTTTCCCATTACTCTCTTGTGCCAAACCAACCCAATATGAAGTACTAATAAGGCTAAAAATCCTCCACTTTCTCTCTTTTGCATATTTCTCCAAACCAACTTTAATACTTTTGCACAATTGATCACCCTCTTGTAAACTTTTTGCAAAAATAGCCTCTGAAATGCACCTTGCAAGAACAACACTATCTTCTAATGCTGAACATCCACCTTGGCCAATATCAGGAGTCATTGGATGAAGTGCATCACCAACTAAACAAGTGTTATTTTTGACAATATTGTCTTTCATTAAAATGTTCCATGGGGTTCTTAATTTTAGCTTTGCACAATATAGGCTATCTAATGAAGTTTTCTCTAGGATATTGTAGGCTTCTTTTGAAACATTTCTGGCCAAACTTAGCACAAATTGCTTCATTTTTGTTGGACTTCCTTCAATGTTTTCATCATCTGAGATATACATGCAATTCAAAGGCAGATAATTAATTTATTAGTAAAACTTATAAAAGAGAAAGAAAAAGAAAAGCATGCACAAAAGGATTACTTTATGTAGAAAAAGTACATAAAGATATACACATGATTACTAGTTACCACTTCATTTCATTTTATGTGGTGGGGTTTGATCGATAATGAATTTATTTTATTTTTTAAAAAAAGGCTTGTAGTATACACTAAAAATATCTTTAGAATTTGTGATATATACTGAATATTTCTTTTCATCCCAATTTATATGGCACCTCATTCAATTAGATTTAAGGGAAAAAATTAAAACTTGCGGTACAACAAATTGCTAGACATTTATGCGGCTATATATATTATCTCATTAAGGTTAAAATGGAAGTTTAAATTTGAATAGTCTCTAAATAAAAAAAATAGTAAACTTTTCTTTATTTGAACAAACTAAAAGTGACCCATAAAATGAAACAGATTGAGTATGACGTAACATTTCTATTGTTATATCGTATCATTAAGGCTAAAATTAGATGTTTAAAAATAAAGATTAGTATTGAAATATAAAAAAGGTGCTATTCTGTTATAAATGGATAAAACATAAAAGAATTAACCCGAATAGAAGCCCACTCAACTGCACAAACTTAAAATAGCTGACAGATGTATAATCTTTGTATAATATGTGTATAACCATGTATAATTAGTGCATAATCTATGTATACAGACTAGAAAAAAGTAAACAATGAATCCGACTGGCTATCTGTAAAGGAAGTAGTAGGCTTACAATCAACAGCAGATGGAGTAAAAGTGCAAAACCAGTACAAGCTTTTGTCATCACAAGGTAGAAAACCAATACGAACTCCTCCACCAAAATAAGCACAAAATTTGGGCTCAAATCCATGGGGCTTGGGATACTCAACATATCCCCTAATTGCTGAACGATTTGCATCAACTGGTTTTGGGAGGCCCATCCACTTAGCCACAATTGAGTTGACACCATCACATCCTATTAACACCTAATTCATGCAAAGTAGAATTTAGTCAATTATATATCATGTTTCAAGACGGATTTAGAATTTTGAATTCAAAGATTCTCGATACTAAAAAGAGAGTTTATTGAATTCTGGATAAAGTTATTTATATTTATTTAATACATATATAGAGTTTGACTAAAATTACTGAATTCTGTCGAATAGTAACTAGACCTATCCAACTCAACTTTCTACTAGTAACTTGATTTTCTTTAGCTGAAGGTTTCATTCACGGGACTTTCACATAAATTTTTTTTTTTTAAAAAAAAGTTAAGCTTTTATATACAGATACTAGTATAAAAGAATTTTTACTATGGAGTCAACTGAGAAAATAAGTAATAGCCTTCTTTATTTTTTTAAATTCCGTATCAAGTCAAAACAAGTCTTTTCTTTTTTTTTTGAAATGGAGGGAGTAAGTGAAATTAGCATGCTAGAAAATAAGTAACTCAATCTGAAAGTTAAGTTACACTGATGATAAAAATTCTTATATATTAACGTATTTAAGTTATAGTATACATTATAATTTAACTAGTTATAGCAAATATATCAGTACTCTTGATAAGATAGCAGTACAAAAAATTATTTATACAATCAGTCAGTGCGGAGCTAAGGTACCGCAAGGGGGTTTGGATTCTTCATCAAACAATTACACTATATATAAGTTCAAAAGTTTTTTAAAAAAATGTTTATATAGTCGATGTTGAACTCCCTTGATTTCTTCATGTGTTTACCTCTTTATACTCTAAACACCGTTACTAAAAATCCTGACTCCACCACTAAGACGACGAAAAACACTATTTACCTTGGTTCGAAGAACAGTTTTGTCTGCAAGATGCACCAATTTGTATAGTCCACATTCTTCAATGGAAACAACACGAGAACAATACTTAATAGTTCCTGGAGGCAGTTCTTTTTCTAAAGTCTCCACTATCTCCTGCCTTTTTAGACAACGGCTATCGTAATCAATTCTGTAATATATTACAAGAGTTATGTCAGAAGAAAAAAGAGGCTAATAAGTACTATATTAGAGTTCAATTTCTATGATATAATTTGAATCGGTACGAAATTTTTGGAATTTGTAGACGAAAATATGTTATAGTATTTGTGATTATTAAACTTTTGAAATTTGTGATGTTAAACACGTCATGATAATTGTATGATTATAAGAGCTAAAATAAGAAAATATAAATTATGTCATTCTTTTTTGAACGAATTAAAAAGAAGAAACGGAGGGAGCACTAAATATTAATTGGAGCTTACGGTCTGTTATCTGGCTCGAGGGAAATCTCAGCAATAGGCATTCCTGAATCTGCTGAAAATGCTTGGAATCTACAAGAAAATGTTCATTGAATTCAATCAATATACCACACAAATTTGTTAATCGTCGACGTGAAAATTCTTTTTGCTAATGAGAGACGATTATAAAATTAGAGCTCGTGCTCCAAACTATTTAAGTGTGTGATAATTTCATCTAAAAGTTTAAGTTGTTAGCAGATCGTACACCTTTATTTGCTTAATAGTAAATTCTTTTTCCTTCAACTTTAATGCGCAAGCAGATCACAATATGGTTATATGGTGAAATGTTCAGTTCGTTAAAGCAAGCATATTGACCATCAAAGGTTATGGTGTAGTGATAAATACTCTTCTATTCTTATTCAGAGTTCTTGAACTTGAATCCTGATATAAAATTAACTTTGGTAGAAAGCGCTCGAATCTCAAAACAAATACCAGACAGGATGAGATCGATAAACTTACCTAGTAAAGTGGAGAGAACGTTGCCTAAGGGAGTCTCCAACACCAAGAGCATCCAAAGCCCTCCATGCGTTGGTCCATAAAGCAAGTGCAAATCCTGATGTTCTTAAAGAATCTGATGATTCTAACACTATGCTCCGAACTCCGAGCCTAAATGATTTACACAATCAGATCACTTAAAAGTGATTTTATTTAATAAAGTAATCTCTAATAAATGATAAGTAATTTGTTATAACAAGTTAAATCATTAAGCTATCGTTGCATATATCTCAAGTCCTTATGACAAATAGGTTGAGCAATGCACCAAAATAACATTTACGAGACAATCAAATCTAATGTACAAAATTTTTTACTCCTTTTTTTTATGTAGCATTATTTGATTTGGCATATAAATAATTTAAGGAAAAAAAAAAAGACTTTTAGCACGTACTACTAATATAATTAGAAGTTGCAGTCTCAAAAATGACATTACAATTCGGTGGATATCAGAGTATGTTATTATGAGCAAAGAAAAAGAAAACGTGTCACATAAAATGAAACCGCCTAGAACAAAATTGTCCTTTAGCATGATTTATATACCTGTGAAGTGCCAAAGAAGTAGCAAGTCCACCAATTCCAGCACCAACTATAACAATGTCCTCTTTTTTCTCCATATTCTCCTTTTGTTCTGCTTAATTTGTCTATATAAGTTATGATACTTTTGCTCTATTTTAATAGTTCTCAGCTGAAATTGATTGCTAAACTTTTGAGGGACATACCTTATATAGAGGTGTAATAGTAGTATAGTCTGTCTTTATTTGTTAAATGTTTGAGTCAAGTAGGTCAACCCAAAATGGAAAGATGGATATTACCAAAAAAAATTAGTTTATTTCTTTTTTCACTTTAGAGAGTTGTATAGAGGGGTCCAAGAAAGTAGAAACCGAGTAAATGAATGGTACGCGTATCAATTGCTCCTTCCTCATAAATTTACGTGTTTGATACTCCTTCCTCATAAATTTACGTGTGTTATGTAATATGGATGTCATGTGACATATATATGTGTAGAAGCGAATCTAGGACTTTAAGCTTGTGGGTTTTCAGTTGGAGTGCTTGTGGGTTTTCAGTTGGAGTGCTTATGGGTTCCTAACTAAGAGTTCCTTAAACATTTACAAGATTCTAAATATAAATACAGGATTCGGGTGAAAGTTATTGGGTTTCCGGGAACCCCCATCGATACCCTGGATCCGCCCCTGTATATGTGTGAATTTCATTAATAAGAGATAAGAGTTAGTAGGCAAATTGAACTTGAACACCAAAAGTTACATATTCAAATTGGATTTGAATACCAAAGTTACTTGTTCAAATAGGATTTGAACACCAAAGTTAGTTGACCAAATTGTCAAGTTGATGTCAAACTAAACATACTTAGGGAACAAGTTTGGTAGCTTATAAATAGCCACCCTTTTATACATTTTGATATAGTTCCAAGTAAAAAACAAAGTACTATTAAAATTCTCTAAAATTACCTCTTTTCTTTAAGTTTGATATTGATATTTTGTCTTTATTTTATAACAACGTGACTTTTTTATCTAGCCAGTTTTAAAAAGAATACTCCATCCGTCCTATTTTAATTGGACACATTTTATTTTACACGGTGATTAAGAAATTATAAATTGGATGATGAACTTTACTATTTACCCTTTACCCATATTAATGATATTCATTGGGCATATGAATAGACATTGAAATTGTAATTGTTCACATTTAATGTATATTATTAATTGTAGGGGTAAAATGAGAAAAAATTAATTAATTCTATCAAGATTTAGTAAGCGATCAACTAATATTAGACATTTATTTTTTCTCTTATTATTTTATCACACTATCCTTATTAATTGATGTTTAGTAGTATTAGGTTTTGAAAAATAATTTAGTTATAAGTAATTAATATAAAGGGTAAAACATGGGAAAATAATAATTGTCTTTTTTGATATGTTAGAAGTGACCAATAAAAGTGGAAAACTATCTTTGAAATAGCAGACAAGTAAAAGTGAACAGAGGAAGCACAATATATTTTTTCCTCTGTTTCAATTTATTTGACCTACTTTCCTTTTTAGTCTGTTTAAAAGAAATGATCATTTCCCTTTTTAGCAACTCTTTAATTTTAACTTTTCATATGACATGCTTAAGACCACAAGATTAAAAGAGACTTTGATATTTCTGACATATCTTTAATTTAACACCATAAATTTAAAAGTCTTCTTTATTTAATTTTCATGTCAAGTCAAAATAAATCAAATAAATTGAACGATAGGAGCAACAGATAAAGATGACATTAGGGGTGTACATGAACGGGTTGGTTCGGGTTTTTTAAATATCAAACCAAATCATTTGTGTCGGGTTTCTAAATCTATAAGCCAAACCAAATCAAACCAATAAAATTAGGGTTTTTCAACCTCAAGTTTTTTCGGTTTTCTCGGGGTTTTCGGGTTTTTTCCGTTAAAGTCTTCATACAAACATATAATTAACTTGTGCTTCAAATATTTCTTTAGTCCTAGCAAGATACAATGTTCCTTAAGAAAATAACACAAAATATGAAATGAGTTATGACTATAAAATATCCAACAAAAAATAATAATAAAATCGTATAAAATAAATATTGCATATGTCACGACCCAAACTAACGGACCGTGCGGGCACCTACGCTATCCTAAGTAGCTAGGAGAACCCTTATTACCCAATCAAAAATATGCGGAAGACTTCTGTTTTTAAGGGAATACTGAATTAAATATAACAAAGTAAATTAAATACCAATAAATAAACTTTTCAAAAACTTCTTACAACTGTCCTTCACTACCCCAAGACCTGGTCAGACATGTACAAGAGCTACCTATTATAGAATAGACTGACAGTAAAATAAATAACACAAAGACTCCAACATCTGCCAGGAAGGAAGTGTAGAAGTTAGTGTTGAATATCGCCATCTATCTAGTAACTGCAAACTAACCTGCATCCAGTCTATACTCCAAGAAGGAATGTAGAAGAGTAGGGTCAGTACAAACACACGTACTGGTAGGCATCATCGCCCGACCAATGTTAGTCCACATTATCATAAAGTAGAATCAAAGAAAAGAAATCATGACATCTTAAATAGAGTATAATTCAACTAAGGCTGTAATATCATTATAACACTTTGCTTATATAATTTACAATTCTCCAACTCTATTAACGAGATTATATTCACCACTAGCACAGTCTAACTTCATTAATTCATAACAACCACCACAATTCAACACTAAACCATCACTATCACCCCTTTATTAGCATTGTCGCTTCCATTACCCACATCTATAGGATCAACCCAGTAATCATACACAACTCACACTAAACTCTCGGGCTAACAACCAAACAATCTCTTATAATATTAAAAAATAATAACTAGCCAATCGGATAAGCCACGATTACACCAAGTATAAATAAAGTAAGTCGACCAACATATAGCAAGTAAGCACAGAGTTTCACTTTTTCAAGTACATGTCACACAATCAATCTCAAGGATACAATCAAATAGGGAATACAAATCAACTCACATCTCAGTAAAACACATGAGAGAACTCAAGTTTCATTAGCAAACCTTATAGATACTCTTGGAGAAGGATTAATTCAATTATTGAAACTTTGGGATTGTTTCTTTGAGATTATTCATTGGATTCATCACTTTAGATCACTTCATTATCAATTTCTTTATTATTAATATTACCATGCCGGCTCGTGGCACCCGATCCAATCACGTCTTACAACAATACCAAAATTTAACGTCGGCCACATTGCTACTAACAATCTTTCCACTTTTCTGTTCTTAATAAATATTCATCATTCACTTTTCAACCTGTATGAAGGTATATCACAAGCCTTCTCTACTCAAGGCATTCTTTTCAATCACATTATCATTATGAATCAAGATTTTTCATTTATCAACAATAGTCTGTACACACATTCTAAGGGACTTATTTCTGCCCAACTAGTCATGACCTGCAGGGGATAATCTAAGTCCATGTACCGTACCGACATGGTACCCGATCCTCCATAAATAAGTAATATCAACATCCATATCCATACCGACGTGGTACCCGATCCTCCATAACCATATTATGTATATTTTATCAACTTCATACTATCTCTCAGGATACAACACGGCATACTAAATTTACAAGTACACTTATAATCATAAGGCAATTCGATCAAGTTCTATTTTTCATAATTATTCATGCAAGTATCAACAATCCAAATATCATCAATTCAAGTATTTTCGAAGACCAATCAACAAACATCCAATTTAGGAGCATACACACAATTAAATTGAGTCTAAACTCCAATTAAACCATAACCTACTCAAATAGCACAACTTGGGTTCTAACATCACCACCCATAACTAGCACATTCAATCTTATCATTATTCTCTACCTCTCTCCGCATAATACAATGCACACAATGATTCAAGTCATCTATCCCTTAGGCCTCACCATTATCATGGCACAATATGTAACTTATACCTTTATAACTCAATTAGGTTCATCACTAGAACAACTAAGAAACATCATGTCCACATACTTCATTCACAACAATCTCCTTTCGGACACATAACACATAATATCATAAATACCACATAATCAATCAATAACATAATTTTCGGGATTAAAGTAAAGTTCTTATGTCTTTATCCACCTCAACTCCATGTCTGCAGGCCTAAACATACTTTCTCCTATCAATTATAAATTATGAAAATATGAAATAACACAGTCTTCTACTCATTAACCTAGTCTACCTGGACGCCAAGCTTTTTGAAGCAACAAGTCATATTAAGGATGCTCCTTCCCTTTCTTCATGCTTCGCAATGATCAATCATCTAAATATCAAACAATCAAATAAATATCTTTGGAAATTCAAACCCACTAATTCTACCCTAATTCAAGGTCTATATCATTCTCCAAGGTCAATTAACCATTAACTAGTTCTTTCAAGCTTAACCCATCTCCATTAATGGAGTTTTTTAAGCTAAAGGTCTCATCTTTATGGAATTCAAGATTTCCAACCAACAAAATACATAATCTAGTTTACCAAGTTCATGCTAGGAATCATTAATTTATAATCTAGAATTAGTTTTAGGTGATATTAAGAACACCCATAAGTTTTTCCCAAAAATCCACCATTAAGGGTCTTCCTAAGAATTCTAAGATGTTAATGGCTTAAAAGACGAAGAAAATGATGGAAAAACTTACCTCAATGAAGAAATTCCACTCTAAACCTTGGGAAATCACCTTTCTAGGGTTGGGGAATGAAGTTTTGTGGTTTTGAATCTGAAAATGGGCTAAATATGATTTAAATACCACCAGATTTTTCGCTACAGCAAAATTTTCGTTTCAGCCCGGACAGTATTTGGTAAAACGATCATAACTTTTTACTCTGAACTCAAATTGATGAATGGTTTATTACGTTGGAAAGAAGACTCAGAGATCTTTGATTTGGTGGGTATTGGGCCCCCTAAATCCTTATATTCTAGGAGATATGATCTTTTGAAATTGGCCCTAATAGAAACCCATATCGAAACTCTATCGGTTAAAAATGTTTTCAACTTAACTTTGTACTAGGGATATTGTACGACCTTAATTCATATCTAAAGAACTTTCAAATTAAAGGATTTATATTAGTACTCATGAATAATTAAATTCATCCAGCTTGAGTCTATCTAGACACATCGAAAGACTAAAATCTTCGCCGAAAATCTTGAGGTGACACAATGAACAAAATGATGGCTATTTTGGACTCAAGTTAATATTGAGGAAAGGATAATTTAGTAACGACAAAATGGGTCGTTACAGCATATTAAGGAGTTATAGTAAAAATAATTATAATTTAAAAATATTAAGTTATGCTAAAATAAGTCTGGTAAGTATTAATTACATGACTAAATATTAAATAGAAAAATAAATTTAGGTTATGTATTTATCCAAAATTAAAGAACAAATATCCAACATTATTATCATACTAGTATTGATTTAGGCTTTATTTGAGTTATACTAATGTTTATGGGCTATAAAACTTATTGGTCCATTCAAAATTCTAAGTTTAAACTTGAAATAATATGTTGAAAGGTGAAAACAATGAGAAAGTTTAAAAAATATTTATAAATTACATATCCCCCTTCTCGTGACAGATAGGATCCTCCTTGGCATTAAATATTTTTAAAAATTGTATAAATATAATATCGGATTGATTCTGATTGATTTGACTTTTTTTAGTTAAAATCAAACAAACCAATTATAATTGATTGTTTTTTTAAATCAAACCAAATCAAATCAAACCATTAGTCGATTTTTTTTTCTTTCTAATTTGACTCAATTTATGTTTTGATTTGATTTTCGGTTCAATTTTGTTCACTCAAGATGACATGATAAAACTAGAATGAGGGCCATCTAGGAATCTCTTGAGCTTTTACCGTCCACTAACATTGCTACAAAAAGTAGTTTGCTTTTGGAAAGACTGTTTCGATATGATAGGTCAATCATTTTATATTGGTACTTCGGAGGACTTGCAATGTATTCAGGCAGAAAGTTCACAAATCACAACACAAGTTGAGTTAAACTATGTTTAATTTTCAATCATGGCAAAAAGTAATTAAGGTTGTTAAGGAGTTGCATTCGTCTTCCTCCACATAATTTTTCAATCATCAAGATGCATGCATACAAAATGAATAAGGTTTCTTCGTGTATATGTGAATTTGATTCTTTTTTATGAATTAAGCATGCAATTTTTTTTTATTTATAATGAATCATGTGTAACCGTCTCATCAGAAAATTTAAATTGTCAGATAAAACATATTTATATTTGCTTAATTATAATTTGCATTAACTACCGTGCATGATTTATCACTAAGATTTACCGATCAACTGACGATTGATCTTACGATTCTTTATGTGTCACTCACATTAATATATATAACTACCCAAGTATATGACCATCAAAGTCTACAAGTTTCTTCTTATGTGTGCGTCTATATTACCCAAGTATATGACCATTAAAGTTCACAATTTTGTTCTTATGTGTGCGTCTTCAAACTATGGATAAAAATAGTAAGTTGACACACAAAATGGCAATTTATAGGCAGTAAGCCAGCCCGTTCGACGCTATCACTTCGCCATGATTGCTTCATCAAGCCATCAACTTTGAATAGTGATTTGTGGAGTTATAACCCCGCCAAAAACACTTTTAATATGTTCTAGTATTGTCTGTTTGAATCAAACACGTAAGTTTTTTTGAAAAAAGACATCACACCAGTAAAAACATCCTCTGCACTTTATATGTAGCTTTTATTTCTTATAAACTTTCAATTTTGAATTTTATTTTCACACTCAATAAAATAGAATGACACCTCCGTCACACGCCATGATATGTTTGACTCTGACTAGAAATATAAATAAATGTAATTGAAAGTTTTCAACATTTTTATGTTTTTCTTAAATTGGCACTCGTATTAAAAAGTGACTAATGAGTGGTGTCGTGCTTCACGCTCCTTGATTATTTTAACGTCTTGAAACACAAATGAACGAAAATAATTACTCACTCCGTCCATTTTTACTTATTCATTTTTTTATTTTGAAATGTCCAACAATACTTGTCTAGTTTGAAAAATTAATACATAATTTACTTTTTTTTCTCATTTTACCCCTGATATTAAATACTATTCATCCCTCATTGTCTTTTTCAAAACAAAAAATTTATTATATTTAAAGGGTGATATAGTAAAATCACCCCTCTATTTATTATTTCTTAAGATATGTGCTAAATTAAAAGTGGACAAGTAAAAATGATCGATGAGAGTAATTAATTAAAGTTGTTAAAAACTCTTTAATAATGAGATAAAGTTTAAATATACATTGATGTCATGTACTTTCTTTATGACCTTCTGTAGGTTTTCTTTTTGAGTTCTACGTTCGTTTTATACTCTCTTCGTCCCATAAATATTTGTCCTAAATTATATATTTATTTACTAAATTAAGATAAATTTAATTAAAATTTTCTTATTTTAACTTCATAATTAATATTTCTTGAAAGTCTAAATAAATTGTAAGTTCTAAAAAGTTTTTTTTTTTCAAAGAAATGAATAAAGAATTATACTATTTATCCTATTTATAATTTCTTAAGAATCATGTAAAAAGAAAAGGGAAAAGGACAACCAATTTAGGACGGAGGAAGTAAAACTAATGGTTCCATATTAATGTCCACATCATATCAATTATTACTATTATTATTATTATTATTTCTTGATTAGGATTGATGTTTGTCATCTCATTGTAGATAGAGATGGATTATTTTAATTCTGTTCCATTTTTCTTGCGTTCAAATTCCTTTTTTATTAAGTATGTTTTACTTTTCTCCCATTCTGAAATAAGTGTCGGCTTAACAAAATTCACTTCTATTAAAAAATTAATAAATATAATGTAGTTTACTAGCTAGACTATGAGTATAAATAAGTCTATAGGGTATATACTTGGAAAAACATACTCCCCCCGTGTTGTATTACTTGACCCTCTTTCTAAAGATAATTACTTCCTTCATCCATTTTTACTCATTCACTATACTAAAAAAATAAATATTCAACAATACTTGTCCAGTTTAAAAAATCAATGAATAATTTATCAGGTTTTACCCATATTACCCCTGATATTAAATACTGCTATTCATTAAAGCATGAAATTTATTATATTCATAAGGTGATATAGTAAAATTACCTCTATTATTTATTGATTCTTAAGGTGTGTGTCAAGTCAATAGTGGATTGTTGGACGGAGGGAGTATTTCAATTTACTTGTCAATTAGTGAAATCAAGAGAAGTTTGTTATTATTTTTCAATGTTATCCCTATCATTAAATGACTACATAAAGTATTACTCCCTCCATTTTTTGTTGGTACGGATAAACAATAACAACATACCTAGTGAAATTCTACAAGTAAGGTCTGGGGAGGGTAAAGTGTACGCAAACCTTACCACTATCTTTTGGGGATAGAGAAGTTGTTTTCGAAAGACCCTCGGCTCAAGTGTAGCAAATTCAGATAGAAAAAAGAGGGAAACATTATTAAAGAAAATATAGCAACTAATAAGAAAACAGTGCAAATTCTATAAAAAAAAGAAACAATAATCAATCCCAAATAATGTGATAATCGAAACACAATAAACATAATATAATAAACAACAACATATGAATAAATATTTCATAAATAATATTGTTAGTGGTTAGCTAGCTTTTGTTTTCCATGTGTACTTTCTCTTATACTTTCCTATCCCACTCCCCACGCCACACCCTTTTGGTCTTCTCTTGGTCGTTCTATTTCTTCTCAAGTCTTTTTTGGTCGTTCTAGTATTCTCTTGAATGTTCAATTTCTTCTAAGTCTTCTTAGGTTGTTCTCTTTATTTTCATTCTTCTCTTTATCATTTTCTATGTTAAACTTCTATTTCTTTTGGACGAAGTTTGGCAGTAAAACTGTAAAAGTAAGAACACAATCATTCAATTTCTTGTTTTTTCCTTTTTGGTACTGATTTTTTTGGAATTGTTTACTACATAACATAGTGACCTAACTAGTTAGGACCCTTGTAAAGAAAATTAAGCGCCTTTTATTAGGAACTTTTTTTCTCTTCGAATCAAATTTAAAATTTCTAATTAACGATGGAGTGATAATTCATTTTGAAGTATTGACACTAAACGGATAACAAGGATTTAGAATCTAGACAAGTGAGACTTGCTCAAGTAGTTGACCGTCTTCACTCTTCATTATCAATCAGTAGGTTGAGTGTTTCAAATCATACTGAAGTGGTGAAGGATAAGTGAAAATATTATTCATCCTCCTTATTTAAAAATAAAAAGAGAATTTAGAATTAATGTTGCTAGAAATGAGGAGGAATATAATATTGAGAAATTAAAAGGAAGAAATAAATGTTGTGGAAAATCAAAATCACAACAAATGATGAAATTCAATAGTATTTGTTAATCCTGGTTTGACTGATTGAATTTGTAAAAATATGATCTCCGCTCACAAAATTTTAACTTTTATGAGACATTCTTAATTTCCAAACACATTTTTAACTTTCGATTACTATTTTTTAACTTCAACTTCAAATGATATCTTTAAGCTTCAACCATGAATTATCCAAAATATAATAAAGCGTGGAAGAGAGCCAATTTGAAAAAGCACCAATATAATATAAGTTAAAACCGAAGAAACAAAATTGAAATAATCAAATTCATGTGGCTACCAAAGTGATTGAACCACCACTAGTGGTGGGGCATTAGGCATAGACCCCAAACATCACTTCTTGATTTGTTCGATCTTTCCAGTGGTGATGGTCGATGGCGGACCCCTTCACCTTATGTGTCTATATTCTGTCAAGTATGCTTTCCAAAATTAGAAAAAAGATCAAACTGAACAAAATTTATTTCGGTCTAGTTTAGATTAAATTTGCGATTTTTCAAAACCAAAAATTGAATTGCCAAAATAATCAAACCAAACTGAACCGATTGATGTCCACCCCTAGATAAACATTTTGACTAACATGTATCTCTCACAAGCGGTACAAGTACATTTAGGTACCTTGACATCTAAATACGAGCCTTCATTGCTATTTCATTTTCATGAAGTCCTTGTAAATTATAAAAGGGCAGCCTGATGCTCTAAAACTCAAGTTATGAGCGGGGTCCGAAAAAGGGCCGGACCACGAAGGTCTATTGTATGCAGTCTTACCTTGCAGTTCTGTCAGAGGTTGTTTTCACGGCTTGAACTCATGACCTCCTCTTCACATGACAACAACTTTACCAGTTACCTCCCATTCAATAGACGTTAATGTTTCAATTTTCTAAAGAACAAAATGTGAAGAAGAAAACAATTAGAGCAATTCATTTTTACAAAAAAAAAAAAGTTGGACAAGGCAAATAAAATCGTATGAGATCGATCGAAAAGGTAAATTTGATTGAACACAAAAGGTTAAACAATCCACGATGTGTTGTAATAAGTGTCAAGAAGGAACAAACAATTGACAAGACTATATTGAATTCCAGCTACATTGTTTTGTTTTGCAGATCTAGCTGGGGTATTAAATTATACAATTGAGTAAAACATATTCTCCTTGGTCCTTTGGTTCCAAATCTAGAGGTACCTTTAAACCTGCACCATAGAATGAGGAAACACTACCAACCGGATATTCCATTTGATAAAAGAAGGTGTGACGAACGCGAATTAGAGTAAAAGGTTAGTAGGTAGGAGTACGTACTTGCTAATAGATAGGAGTGTTGTCCTTACTAGTAGTCATAGTGCTACGCTTGTACGTAGTTTATTCTTCTTGGATTTTTGGTTGATATATGTTGTTTCAGTTAAATCGGTTGCAATATTATGTAGTGGTAGTTCTCTATTGTTCTGTTACTATCTGCTGTTGTGTTACTCCATGTTGTCTGTGGTACCTCTAGTACATCTTTTTCTAGATTATTTTTTGTCTTGAGCTGATGGTCTATCGAAAACAGAGGTAGTGTTATGGAATACGTACACCTACCTTCTCTAGACCCAAATTTGTGGAAATATACTGGGTATATGTTGTTGTAAAAAAGGCAGCCCAGCGCACTAAGTTTCCTTAATGCATAAGGTCCAGGGAAGAGCCGAACCACAATAATTTATTGTACATAGTCTTACGCTACATTTCTGCATGAGGTCGTTGTTTCCACAACTCAAACTCGTTACCCCCTGATCCCATGATAGCAACTATACCAGTTACGCCAAGGCTCTCCCCTTCGGATATTCAATTTGATGCTTGCATATTTTCCATCTTAAGAGAATTAACACAAGAAAATAGCTTTTCTTTCCTTTTTAACTCTCCTAGTCTAACAAGAATTTACTTTTCCTTTTTCTCTTTTTCAAAAACCAAATGTTTAATCAGAAAACAAAATAAAATCATTTGGTACATCATACATACACAACCAATAACTCTTTTTGCTTAACTTTGTCACACCCAAAAAACAAACAAACCCGGAAACTAACCAAACTAGACTTTGTTGTCATGACCATTGATTTTGTCAAACTTGCTACATCTTATAATAGGGGTGTTAATGGTACGGTTCGGACAGTTATTTTATAAAATTTATACTATATTAATTTTTCTATTATTTTATTTTATATAACTAAAACTGGACTTTTCAAAACCATTCCATCATCTCTGTTTTTCTTCGATATCGGTACGGTTCGGTTAATTTTTTTTTTTTTTTTTTTTTTTTTTACTTTTAAAGTTTCACCTGAAAATACACCATTATTAAAACTTTTCTTTACTACTAAAAGGAATCAACCCAATAAAGCCCATAGAGGGAAAAATACATTTAGTAGTTCTGCAATTCTTCTACTATATGTTAATTAACTATCAAGAAGCATTTAGCAACACAAAAATGAAGGCATCATCGTGATGTGAAACTTGAAAACACCACCAACTTTTTTGTATCTGTCCAATGAAGCCTTCATAATTGATATCAATATCTTCTCCATTCTGGATGAGAAGTAACTTAGTGAAATACCTTATTGTCGTATTATTTGATCTCAAACTTTCAATAGGAGTGTTTGCATAGGTTTTGTCGTATTAATTAAATGCTATTTAAAGGGCAAAGGCCCAAATAGGGGTGTCACTAGTCGCTTAAGACCTAGGTTATATATTTTATATTTGAAAAATATTATAAAATATATTTATATATTAAATTTAACATATTGTTAATATATAAAATATATTTGCATACATGTAAGGTTATTCTGTTCGGTTCGGGAATTTTTCGAATTTTTGTATAAATTAATAATACCATCCCAATTGTTCGGGACGATTATACGTTTAAATAAAAGCCCACGATTTTATTTTAAAAATGATATAAATCGGTTCGATCGATTTTTCATATTTTTTTGACACCCCTATCTATCTTATATTGTTGATTCTCCAAATGGTGTTTTTATTTGACCCTAATAACCTCTTTTTGCTCAACTTTTAAAAGTGAGGATAACAACTAGAGACTAAATGTAAAGTTTAACCACCATGGAGTTATATATGATGAGCATCTACTGGTTCATAGAAGTCCTTTGACATTATATAACTTTTGTTTGACCTTCTTGCTCCTAAAAAATTAAAAGCAGTGTGGTGCACTAAGCCTTCGGTATATACAGGGTTCTACAAGGGTTTATTGTACACGGTTACCCTGTATGGTGCACTAAGCTTCTGTTATGGGGGGTTTTTCCACAACGTTCTATTATACATAGTCTTACCCTGTATTCTTACAAGAGACTTAATGTTTATTCAAGTTGTTTCTAGTCAACGATGAAATTTTTATGTTCTTCAAATCGGCAAACAAATGAGCTTTAACTACTGACGAATTTTTTATGTTCTTCAAATCAGTATCAAATTCAAACAGAGTAGAAAATCAAAAGGTTTTAATCTCCAAAAACCCAAAATACAGATACATAATTTTCTTAAGATTGTTATTTTCGTTAAATAAAATCTGTATTCAAAATATGAACTTCAAAAATAAGTTCCAAAATAACTTATGAATAACAAAAAATGAAGTTCAAACTATTTCTGAAAAATAGTAAACCAAACTTAGAAAGAGATGAAGATTGAAGAATCAAGTCCACTAAATTCACAGTGTGTCCTTAAGGAAATTATGCCGAATAGTGGTACCTCAAATTTGTTGAACTTCAAATGCACTCAACGGTAGCAAATCACACTAGAGTTTTTGCAAGAAGGAAGAGTTTTTAACTTCAAAATTTTATCACAATATCTGAGGAAAAATCATATATTTATAGCCAAAAAGTGTTGCTTCAGAAAAGAAGCAATGGTTCTAAATAGTTGCACTGTTTCAGACCGACGGACCCATCTGTGGAGCCATCTGCGGGAGCACATGGCCATGTGCGGCCACAGATTATTCGACTTCCAAAATAGAATGTTGAGATGGCATCTGCGTCCGTAAATAACCATATGCGGACACAAATCCTCTCATCGCCATTCAAACAGTGAACTGAAGGATCGCGTCCCTTCAATGTACATTGGATAGGCGTCCGTAAATGGAGAAAAATATTTTAGATTAGATTTTTGGATTAATGGAAAAAAATAATCTCTCAATTATTTGACAAATTCGAAGCCGAAGTCGAGCGAGTGACAACGACGACGGCGCGAGGCTTGCCTTTTCTTACCTTACTAACAACATGGAGTAGTGCTTTAAGCATAAGAAAGTTTCTTTCTCCCACCAATGTGGAAGAACACTTCATCCATAAAGTGTATTCCCTTTTTGCTTTTCCCTCCACTTTTTCCATTCATTATATCACTAGAATCCAACAAGATCTAGACCACAATGGTTTATTATTGGGTAAACAATAGAAAACCTACTAGAATAGGAGTTAATTACTCCCCCAACTACTAGTTTTCAATATTACATATTATACCACTAAAAAAAAAGTCGGATACATGTTAAGACGTCCGGATACATGATTTAGTAGCAGTAGATCCATGTATCTCAGATACATACGCATGTATCCAGGGGGTTACAGCTAAGTCGCATGTATCCGGGGGGTTACGACATGTATTCACATGTATCGGGGGGAGAGAATTGTTAAGAAGTGAGGTATTATATAATTAATTTAAATTAGTGAGAGATTAAGTAGATATAGTAAGGATATTTGGTTATTTATTAGGTAGTTTTCCCTTTATTATACACAGTCTTACGCTGTAAGAGGTTGTTTTCACAACTCGAACTTGTGACCTCCTCATCACATAACAATAACTTTACCAATTATGGCAAGACTTAATTTCCTGGGATGTTCAATTTGATGCTTGCATATTTTCCATCTTAAGAGACAACATTTATTTTTAACTCTCCTAGTCTAAGCAAGAATTTACTTTTCCTTTTTTTTTTTTTTCTTTTTAAACTCCAAATGTTTAATCAGAAAACCAAATAAAATCATTTGGCACATCATACATTCACAACCAATAGCCTCTTTTTGCTTAACTTTGTCACACACAGACCAAAAAAAACCAAAAAACGGAAGCTCACCAAACTAGACTTCGTTTCATGACCATTGAATTTGTCAAATTTGGTGCATCTTATTCTTTCCGTCCATTTTTACTTATCCACTTTTCTATTAGCATAGAGATTAAAAAGCAATAAATAATAAAGATAATTTTATTATATTACCCTTTGAATATAATAATTTAATGCTTTGAAAAATATATTAGATAATGAATCTTATTTAATTCTAAAGGTAAAATGAGTAGAAATAAACAAATTATCCATTAATTTTATAAACTGGACAAGTATTGTTGGACATCCCAAAATAGAAAAGTGGACAAGGTAAAATGAACGGAGGGAGTATATTGTTGATTCTTCAAATGGTGTTTTTATTAGTCTCGTTTCGTTTGAAGACAAGTTATGATGGAATTAGTTATCCTGAGATTATTTTTTATTGGGTGTTTAGTTTGTTGTATTCAAAATAATATACATTGCATAATTTTTAATAATAAGTTGTTTGTTTACAAAAATACCCTTCACCTTAATTATTTAATTTCTTATGTTATATTTCCAAGCCTTAGTTATTCATTCTTAAAAAATAAAACTTCCATTTTATTTAGCTTAAATATTTTTGTATGTGCATTCTCATAATTGTGCCGTGTGTGTTTAAAAATAAACTTCCATCTTATTTAGCTTAAAAATAAAACTTTCACCTCAAGTTTGTTAAAGTAAAAGAGCTAGGATATATCACTTATGTCACTCCATTTAAGCACATATCAATCCTTTATTGTAAAATATTAAAGTTATCTTCAATTTAATTGATATATAAAATACAAACTTTCAAGTGATTAAATAATTATTTAATTAAAAATATATAATTCAATAATAGAGAAATCAAAATATAAATAAACATAAGAATTAATCAAATAAATTCAACGTATAATATATTCATAAATAAAAATTATATTTATATAGTGTAATTTTTTAATAAAAAATAAAGAATTATTATAAAAATAATTAGTAGTGAAGGTTGTAAATGTTGTTATACATGGTATTAAAAATAATGTGAATATACATGGATGTTAAAGTGATGTATAAAAAGGGTTTAAGGAGTTACTTTTGTCATTTCTCCTATTTTATCCTGGGATAAGTTATCCCGGTATTACTATATCACCCAAAGGTGGGGATAACGTATCCCATCACTAATTACTAATCCTGGAATAAGTTATCCCAGACTTTATAACCAAACAAGAAATTAAAGACTACTAAAAATTTATCCTAAAATTATATTTCTTTTGTTTGACCTTCTTGCTCCAAAAAAACTAAAAGCAATGTGATACACTAAGCTTTCGCCATACTCGAGTTATACAAGAGTCTATTGTACACAGTCTTACCCTGTGTGGTGCACTATGTTTCTGCTATCGGGGTTTTTCCCACAACGTTCTATTACATACAATCTTAACCTGCATTTTTACAAAAGGCTGTTTTCACAATTCGAACTCGTGACCTTCTGATCACATTTCTCTAATGTTCTTGGAGATTACTTCTTTTTTTTTTTGGGGGGGGGGGAGGGGTTTACACAAATAGTGCCCTCCGTCCATCTTTACTTGTCCACTCCTTCAGAAACAATAAATAGAGGGGTGATTTTAGTATATCACCCTTTGAATATAATAAATTTTTTGCATTGAAAAATGCAATGAGGGATGAATAGTATTTAATATCAAGGGCAAAATGGGAAAAAAGGATAAATTATGTATTGGTTTTCCAAACTGGACAAGTATTGTTGGACATCCCAAAATAGAAAAGTGGATAAGTAAAGATGGAGGGAGGGAGTAAGTGATTACATTTAAATTTCATCTTATAACAAGGAGTTAGACTTCAATGTAGAATGGTTGCCTTATTGTGTAAGTGTTTTTCTTAATTTTGATGTCTCCAAGTAGAAACAGTCCAACTACAAATCTTACTTTCCTTGGCTACACGGAGATCATGGCCAGCTACTTAGGCCTTAGTTTCTAGTTCAATGCAAATTAGGAAGTTTCTCGTCTGTCTCAATTGGAAAATTTTTGTACAACAGAAGCCTTATACCCCAAGTACTAGAATGCATCTGCACAGAGGAGTTGTCTTGCCACATCGACTAGTTTCTAATGATCGTCAGTGACTCGGTGTATATAATTTAAATCTTTCTTCTATTATCAGTATTAAGGTCTCTACCTCATCTACAGCATAGAAAATGTCGTAGATTATTCATCCTCCACGATCATTTGGTGTTCAATATCATTTACACTTGATCAATTAGACAGAAAAGACTTTTACTATCAGATTAGTATTTTCATTTGCTATAACCATAAGATATACAACAACATACCCAATGTAGTCCCATAAAGTGGGGTGTGAGGAGAGTAAAGAGTACCCCTACCTCAGAGATAAGAGAGGTTGTTTCCAATAGACCCTCGGCTCAAGGAAAACCATAAGATATAGAAGCGATAAATTACTGTCATTATACTTGTAAACATAAGAAATATGAGTTTAATTTGTCTCTCTAGCTCAGGACATTAGGTGATGAGAGTACATATACAATTGGAGACTAAAAGATCAGCGATTCACAAGAAGAAATCCAAAGTTCCAGTTCTTAATTGTTCTTCTGGTGAAAACAATGGATCAAGGATATTTCTCCACTCGTCGTAGTCCAATGGTGAGCCAGCATTAGGCAGAGGAAACCCGTTTACGAAGAAAAAAGGCGCCCCATACACGCCTTTCACACAACCATACTGTGAAAAAATATACATATACACAAATGTAAGTTTCGTCATAGGTGAAAGGTATATACACACAATGTATGTATAGAGCAATTGAGCCTGATAAGCATACCTTGAAGGAAGTTCTTGTTGCTTGATCAGTTTTGGAGTCGGTAAATCCAGCCTTTACAGCAGCGTAATTCGAATTCCCAATTGCATTGGATGTAAATTTTGCAACTTCATCTACAACAGATGCTTTGGACAACTTGAAAGTTGCTTGGTTATAAAACTTGTCCTGTTCAACCAAGCACAATTAAAACCGACAACAACAACATACCCAATGTAATTCCACAAGTGGGGTCTGGGGAGGGTAGAGTGTACGCAGACCTTACCCCTACCTTGTAGAGATAGAGAGGTTGTTTCCGATAGACCCTTGGCTTAAATAAAGCCTGCTAAACAGTTTGCAGTGGATACAAATATGGGAGCAATAACAACAAAAACAATGCAAAATAATGCGAAATGGAGAGTATTACACAACAAACAAGAGAAAGAACAGTAACAACAACGAAATCATGCAATAATCGGAGCACAAAGACAACAGTGGTAGCCGAAACCGAAGATCAAGAAACTATTGAGAATAGTGCTAATACCACTAGTAAGAAGGAAGGTCCAAGTGCGACCACCAAGCCTATCCCGCAGGGAAGCGAGAGAATGCTCAACTACCAACTAACTTCTACTCTGCGACCTCCAACCTCTCCTTTCTAGTACAATAATTTCTAATAGAGGAACTTCTTTCACATACAATCTGATAAGCACTAATCTGTGGTTTGTGGATTCAACTAACTCATGCTTTTCCACAGTTCTAGTTCTTACATGAATTATAAACAATCGTAGCAATTTCATATTTTTTTGAGAAGGAAAAGGAATTGTAGCAATTTCATACTTCATGAAGCGATTTACTAGATTCTAATAAAGACTACGTGCAGTAAATTGTTATCTTGGTCCAGTTCTTGGTGAAAATAGTTTAACAGTTGAAGGTCACTTAAAGAAACAGAGAACAATTATCTCAGGCAATTAATATGAGATGACTATGAACAAAACAGTTTGTTGCAGTTGCTTAAAAACAAACGAAGATCCTTAAGACCATAATCTGAAGGTTACCTTGTAGTAAGGTTTTAAAGATTTCGTAAAGGTTTTTTAATCGCATATGACAGTGTCAAGGTAGTATAGCATATCAAAGAAAGTCCGAAAAAATCTCAGTTATGTGAGTTGCCAAATCTTGGTAACATAGTTCTGCAGATCCTATTAACACCAATTTCATGAATACTACTTCCATAATAGAGACAAGGATGGAAAAACAGAATATGCTCAAGGTTGCATCCGGTGTTCTGTACGATAAGAATGTGCCACCCTAACTTAAAGGTAAATTCTACAGGGTGATGGTTAGACCGACTATGTTAATGTCCAAAAGATGAGAGCAACAGGGATGAGGATGCTGAGGTGGATGTTTGGGCATACCAGGAGAGATAAAATTAGGAATGAAGATATTGGGGACAAGGTGGGAATGGCCCCCGTGGAGGACAAGATGCGGGAAGTGATGAGGAGATGTGCAAATGTCC
Source organism: Capsicum rhomboideum (assembly GCA_031232105.1). NCBI lineage: Eukaryota > Viridiplantae > Streptophyta > Magnoliopsida > Solanales > Solanaceae > Capsicum > Capsicum rhomboideum. Next base: position 8,183,787 of record CP124714.1, on the reverse strand, counting down.
TTATAAGGAGGATGTTGAGGTGGATGTTAGGGCATACCAGGAGAGATAAGATTCGGAATGAAGATATTGGGGACAAGGTGGGAATGGCCCCCGTGGAGGACAAGATGCGGGAAATGATGCTAAGGTGGTTTGGACATGTAAAGAGGAGATGTGCAAATATCTTTATAAGGAGGTGTGAGCGGCTAGCCGTATTGGGTTTGAGGAGGGGTTAAAGGTAGACCGAAAAAGTATTGGGGTGAGGTGATTAGGCAGGATATGGCGCAACTTCAGTTCACGGAGGACATAACCCTTGATAGGAGGGTGTTGAGGCTGAGAACTGAGTGGAGGGATAGTAGGTAGTCGGATGTATTTCTTTTCCTTTCTCTGAGTATTAGTATTATCCTTGCTTTACATTATTTTTAGATTTCCATTACTACATGTTGTTCCTTTAATCTCGGTTATCTTATTATCTTCTTGTTGTTTCTGCTTGTTTCTAATGCCCTTTTTATCATTCTTTGAGCCGAGGGTCTACAGAAACAACCTCTCTTCCTTCTCAAGGAATGGGAAGGTCTGTGTAAACTTTATCCTCCCCAAACCTCATATCCAAGATTACACTAGATTTGTTGTTGTTGCTCAAGTTTCAAGCAGTAGAAATTAAGGGGTCGTTTGGTTGGAAACAAGTTATCCCAGGATTAATTATCCAAGGATTAGCTATCCCGGGATAAGTTATCCCACCACGTATATGGGATAACTTATCTCATTACTATGGTATAAATGGTGAGATAAATAATCCCGGGACTAAATAATACCTCCAACCAAATACGGGATAAAATAATCCTAAATATTATCCTTGGATTATTTTACCTTATACCTCACACCAAACGACTCCTTAAGTGTTTCACACTGATAGTGTCGATTGTAGAATTGCATACTCTTCTCATAAAAAACAAAGGATAAAAAATAATCTCAACATAAGTAATCCCAGCATTACTAATATACCATATTCAATACTATTCTTATACGCTCTACCAAATGACCCCTAACATGTGTTATTTTACTGCAGCTGAACTTTAGTAGATTGTATACCAGAAAAATCTTGTTACCTGTTGATCAAAGAAAGACTCCAGCACTCTGTATGTGCTAGAAGTATTCAAATTATTGACAATGTGCAACGCGCGCGAGGAAATAAATGCATTGTCATGGTAACTGCATATATTAGGACAAGCAAACAAAAAAAAAACATGTCAATTATAACAGAAATTCCAAATGCTGAACTGGAAAACCAGATGACATTGTCATGTCCTACACATACCAACAATTTGACTCTAAAAGCTATAGAAATTTCTTCTACATGAGTTAACTGACATTACACAGTGATCACACAGTTGCAATAGCGAAAAACGTATACATATTTTCTAAAAGGACAACAAGAAGCCCAGTGTAATCCCATAAGTAGAGTCTGGGGAGGGTAAAGTGTATGCATACGTTACCCCTACCACCAAAGGTAGAGAGACTGTTTTCGAAAGACCCTCGCTGAACAAACAATGAAAAAGAGGCAATCTTCTTTTAGAAAAACATGGCTATCATTAGCTGCACTAGTATGTTTAATGGAAGTTAGATCAACTACATAATCTTCTTTTAGAAAAACATGGCTATCAATAAGCTACACTAGTATGTTTAATGGAAGTTAGATCAACTACATAGTCTTAATATTCAGATGATACTTGATTAGAGAAGCCCAATAACGAAATGCTATCCCATTTAACAAATAATTAGTAACTCACTATATAAACCAGTATTATAGATTTCACAACATTGCACATAAGTTTAGCTGAAGATATTTGGGACAAGGAAGGAATAGCTCCCGCGGAAAAAAAGATGCAGGAAGTGAGGCTGAGATGGTTCATGCATATGAAGAGGAAAGGTGCAGATCTCCCGGTTAGGAGGTGTGAGAGGCTGGCCGTAGTAGGCTTGAGAAGGGGGAGAGGTAGGCCTAAGAAGTATTGAGGTGAGGTGATTAGACTGGATATGGAGCAACTTCAGCTCACTGAGGACATGCCAGATGACAGGAAGGTATGGAGGTCGAAGATTAGGACAGAAAATTAGTAGTCGGACGTACTTTCATTCCCTTTCCTAGAGTTCAGTATTATTCTTTTCTTTCCTTTATTTTTAGATTTCTACCACTTCTTGTTGTTTCACCCAACTTTTTCACTATTTGTTCAGCCATGGGATAAAATCTGCCTACACTCTATTATCCCCAGACCCCACTTGTGTGATTGACACTGAGTTTGTTGTTGTTGTTGATATAAATAAGTTTAGCTATTTAATTGTCTACATTTACCCATGAGTATTCAAATATGTAAAAAAAAAAAAAAAAAAAAAAAAAAAAAGGGAAAGGGTCAAAAATACCCCGCTACTTTAGTTTATTGGCTAAGTTTATCCCTAGTTATACTATGGGGGCTAAATATACCCCGCCGTTATAGAAGTTCACAAAAATACCCTTACTTTTAACATTAATTTGCAAGTTTTATACCTAAATTATTGATGTGACCGTGGACTCATTTCATCTACCATGCACCTCTCAACAAGTTATTTCAAACATTTTATCACATATTCAATTGGGGGTTTATTTTGATGTAAAGGGCGTTATAGTCTAAGGAATAACATAAACACCCAAATAATTTAGATATGAAACTCGCAAAATAGTTATAGTTTACGGAACTTTAACCTATAATTTAGGGTAAACTTACGGTAAAGGGAATGGATGAAGGAGCAGAGAGAGACGAGAACCATAGTGACGAAGAGCTCGTTTAAGAGGAGGCCATGAATCTCTGCTATCAGGACAAACTGGATCGAAAAATGCTTCGATTAATATTGATTCTGGTTTAGCATTTCTGTTTTCATACCAAAATCCGTCTTGCTTGGATGGAAGCGAAATTTGAGAATTTACAGATCCAATAAATAATAGTAGTAGTACAACAGAACAAAGAAACATAATTGATTTCATGTGCTCCATTTCTAGCAATAGATATTAGTTCTATCTGGTTTCAGATTTTTTGGGCCTTTCTATTACACCCTTCGTTCCAGTCGTACTCTTTCCTTTTTAATCCATTTCAAAATAATATCGTGTTAATATAATTAATAATAATTTAATTTTTTTAATAAAATAATTTATAATTATATAAATATTATTGTCGAGAGATGTGAAAATGCAAATGATATTTGGAGACATTTGAGGTAAATGTTCATTAGAAATTAAAGGGTAATTACATTTAATATTTCTATACTTTTGACTTAATTAGAAATAAATCCTTTATATTTTAAAATCAAAAGTGAAATCTCTCTAAGTTAATACTCAATAAATTAATAAACTCTCAAAAATAATATTTTTCTTTAATTCTTTGGACTAACCCAATAGCTTTTGTGTAAACTCGATATTTGTGTTGGAAAATCTGCTAACTGTATATATTAATTGACGTGCGAACCCACAAACAACCATGAAGAAACGGCTCAGTAGTAAGGAGAATGACACTAAAGCCTAGCTGTGTGTTCGAATCATTAGCGGAGTCAGAATTTTCACTAAGGGGGTTCAAAAGTAAATATATAAACTAACTGAAGGGGGTTCAACACTTACTATATATACATAAAATATAATTTTAACCATGTATAAATAACATAATTTTCGTTCGAACCCAAGTTGGACACATTTCTTAAACAAATCAAGGAAACGGTTTTTGCCTGTACACGTTATTCCTCTTTCTGGATTTCTTCAAAAATTACTATTTTTAAAAAACATAAGATTAACAATAAAAAAAGCAAAAAGCAAAAAAGCCACATTATATTATACCCTAAAACAAAAGAGAGACTGTTTTTTTACACATATCAAATTCAAAAAAATTCTACAAAGACCTAAAAACCTATTGGTCTTCTTACCTTTTCTTCTTCACAAACAACAAAATCCTACAACCTCGTGATTGGTACGTTCAAGAAATTCTTTTAAGTCTTTCTCCTTTCTTCCTATTTTTTATTTTCAATTAGTTTGACTATTATTATAATGCATAAAAATATATTCAAAAAAAAAATTTTAATCTTTGATTCTAGAGCTGTCTCAGATTGTTCTTTTATGTTTGTTATTTTTTGTTGTTTTTCCTCCCAAAATTTCAACCTAGAACTCATGACAAGCCGACAAGTATATGATTCATTTCATATTTTTATTCTTAATAATGTAGTACTTCCTTCGTTTCAAAAAGAATGACCTAGTTTGACTTGACACGGAATTTAAGAAAATAAAGATGAGTTTTGAAACTTGTGGTCCTAAATTAAAGTTATGACAAATGTACCAAAATGCCCTTTCATCTTGTGGCCTTAAACATATTATGTGGAAAGTTGAAATTAAAGTGTTGCCAAAAAAAGGAAAGGGTCAATCTTTTTGAAACGGACTAAAAAGAAAAATAGGTCATTCTTTTTTAAACGGAGGGAGTAATTTTTTTTCTTTTTCATAATTTGCAATCTATATATGAGTTGTCAATAAAAAATAGGTACAAACTGTGGAAAGAGCTTCTTCCTCTATGAAGTTTATTACTAAAAATGACTTGCGAAACTGACTTAATGATAACTTTTTAAATAATTGTGTAGTTTATTAAATAGAGGATGAAATATTTGAAAGTGTGTCTAATGATGCGGTCATTGATTGTTTTTGAAACATGACAAGTTGTTGAGTGTAGTTGTAATGACAATATTTATATTTATGTAGTGTTTAACTGATTCATTATTTTTTAAATATATTAAATATTTTTTGAGCCGAAGATCTATCCAAAACAATCTCTTAAGGTCTGCGTATACGCTAATCCCCAGACCTACTTGTGGGATTACACTGGGTATGATACTGTTATCGATACTTGTTTGTTGGCTTAGCACGGCTATTATATATTAGTTTGAGGTCATTCTCCCGTCTTAAATTTTAGAACCCCTTAGCTTCAAATCTTGGCTCCGGCTCTGATTATAAGATAATATTTTTTCAAAAGAACCCTATATAAATATATGGTCCCATTAATATTATAAATTAATAATTCTTTAAAATTATAAAAATATTTAAGACAATTTAGCGAAATATGGTTATAGTGTTTTTTTGTTAAAATTTAAATCTAGTCTAATCTCATCTCTAACTTTTCTTATTGCATCCAAAAGTTTCGGTGTTGTCTTCTCGAACTACACTAAGAAATTGTGAAGAGTTCTAGACGTGATAAGTGCTTCCTTACGCGTAAATGGTTCCAAATGTATTGTATCGTCTTCAACTTCATCATCAACATTGTTTTCTCTAATGGTATCCACAATTTCTTCTAAGCTCTAGACCTCTGAACATGTATCATTTTCACCCGGGTAATCCAACAAGCTATTAACATCCATTTTATTGCAGCAACCTAGATCATTAATCATGAGATCAAGTTCATGAATGTCGTTATCACAAGTGGGTTCATTTAAATTTCTTGAGGCTTCATCCCCCAAATGAATTTTGCAGTATCGATATAATGTCCTTTTTTATAATGAATTTATTTTTTACATTAATTCAATAAATATGATACATAAATTAATAAGATACAATGATTTTGATGTAATCAAAATTAACCTTCATTGAATCTCGAAAACACTCTTTAAATTAATAAATAATAATTTATCGATTAAATAATATCTCTACAAAATAATAATATTTCATAGTCCCTACAATATTAATTTAGATAGGTTTTACTGTACTTACGCCACTTATGTTATGAAAATACCACACATATACGAGAAAATGGTTTAAAAGATTGAGTTTCATTGGATTTAAGTGTTCAGCAAAAGAATTAGAAGAAGGGTCCAGTTGACAATTCGAGCCAAATATAAGGATCTCCTAGACTATTCTGCTTAGACTAATAGTTGTAATTTTCAAGTACCAGAATGCATCTGAATGGAGGAAGTCGCCTTGACATATTGACTTTATTTTACAGTGATCAATAAATATACAATTTAAATCTTTCATATATTATCAATAATAAGGTTTCTACCTTATATATTGCATACATAAACAATCTTGTAGATTATTCATATATACTCCACCAGCTCGAGAAAACTAAAAGAGCATCAATTTTTTAAAATTTTATAAGGTTTAAATTCAATGTGTCTTGAACATTTGTTTTCATGACGGAGGAATAGTAATTGGGAGTGGTATGTTCTTAGAGCCTTGAGATCTTTCTTTTGCTATTTCACGGCTAGATCTAGATGTGAATCAAGAGTTTGCCACTGTGGAGAGAGAATGGATAGACCTCTATGTCGGTACCACGAGAAGGAGTTTACTATAGTCAGTGCAATGAAATTTGTGGAACTAATCATGCCTTTATGCCTATTGCCGTAACGTTTTATGTTCAAGAGCAGTTATAATTGATCGCAAAGGTGCAACTTTATTTCTTAACTAAAGTCACCAAACAAAACGTCATGTTTGATCATGATTTTGATACGAGCAGCAGGATGTTAGTGTTATTCAATAATCCCCCCTCAACACCTGCCTCATGCAACTTGTTGCCCTTGGAAATCGAACCCTTGACCTTGGCTTGGATACCACTTGTTAGTATCAAGCACTTATCATCATGTCAAAAGCTATAACTGATGGCAAAGACACAACTTCATTTCTTAACTAAGCCCCAAGCAACTATCATGTTCGATCATACTCCGACCAAGCCACCCTAGCCCCCTCGTGAGTCTTGCCATAGGCAAGATGTTGACGTTACCCAACCATTAGTATGTTCCATTTTTCTATAACCATAAGAAATATATAGAAGCAATAAATTATTGTCATTATATCTATAAACATAAGAGATAAAAGTTTGTCTCTCTAGCTCAGTCATCAGGTGAATGAGAGTACAGATACAACTAGGTACTTAAAGATCAATGACTAAACAAGGGCAGCCCGGTGCACTAAGCTCCCGTGCGTGGGGTCTGGGAAAAGGCCGTACCACCAGGCTCTCTTGTATGCAATCTCACAAGAAATGCAAATTCAGTTCTTCAATTTCCTGCTGGTGAAAACAATGGATCAATGATGTTTCTCCATCCTTTGTAGTCCAATGATGAACCAGCATCAGGCAGAGGAAATCCGTTCACGAAGAAAAAAGGCGTACCATATACGCCTTTCACACAACCATACTGTCAGAATACATATAGACAAATGTAAGTTTCGGCGTAGGTGAAAGATATACACACAATGTATAGGGTAATTGAGCCTTATTAGCATACCTTGAAGGAAATTCTTGTTGCATGATCAGTTTTGGGATCAGTAAATCCAGCCTTTATAGCAGCGTAATTCGAATTCTCAATTGCATTGGATGTAAATTTTGCAATTTCATCTACAACAGATGCTTTGGACAAGTTGAAAGTTGCTTTGCCATAAAACTTGTTCTGTTTCAATATGGCACAATTAAAACTAAAGCTAAATATATATGTCTAACCATAATTTGTAATAGAGGAACTTATTTTTCGCGTGCAATCTGATAAGTACTACTCTGTGTAAGTTGTGAATTCAACCAACTCATGCTCCTCCATAGTTCTAGTTTTAGATTCTAACAAAAGCTGAAAAATGGCAGCCCGATGCATGAAGTATCTCACGTTCACGCAGGGTATGGAAAAGGGCCGCATCCCAAGGGGGTGTAATGCAGACAACCTACCCTGAACCAACGTCAGTGGCTGATTCCATGACTGAATATTCGTATTTTAGTCCTACTATTGAAAGTCACTTAAAACCACAGAGAACAATAACCTCTAAAGCCATTATTAGATCCTTATAAAGACTAAAAGAGGGCAAGTCTGTGCATGAAGTACCCTGCGTTCACATAGGATCAAGGAAGGGCCGCACCTCAAGGAGGTGTAACGTAGACAACCTATCCTGAATCAAGCATCAATGGCTGATTCTACGAATGAATGTTATATTTTAGTCCCACTCTCGGAAAACATTTAAACTATTGAAGGCCACCTGAAACAACAGAGAACAATGACCTCTAAAGCCATTATGAGACGACTGGTGAACAAAAAAGATTGTTGCAGTTGCTTTGAATCCAAATAAGCTCCATCTGTCTGTAATATGAAAGTTACCTAGATTTTCAAAATTTCATTCAACATATGACATTATCAAGAGAGTATAGCATATCCGACTTCATAGAAAGGTTTGTAAGTAAGATCTTTTCCTAAAAAGTTCAGTCAAGTGAATTACCAAAATAATCTTGATAACATAGTTCAAGAGAAACTGGTAAAGTTATTGCTATGTGACCAAATGGTCACAAGTTCGAGCGGTGATGTGAAAACAGTTTCTTGCAGAAATGCAAGGTAATATACGTACAATAGACCCTTGTGGTCCGGCCCTTCCTCGTACCTCATGCATAGCGGGGGCTTAGTGCATGGGCTGCCTTGGTAACATAGTTTTACCGATCCTATTGACACAACAACAACATACCAAGTGTAGTCCCACAAAGTGAGGTCTTGGGGAGGGTAAAGCGTATGCAGGGGTGGCTCTAACCTTTGAGAAAAAAGGTGACCGCCTTAGGCCTCCAAATTTGAGGGGCCTCATTTTTTTTTAACAATAATAGATACTAGTTATAGAAAAATAATTTTTTTATAAAAAATAAAAAAATTATTAGAAGAAGTTTGATATATCTGGAGTACTATGTCTCAAGAAAGATTAAAAGCATTGATTATATTACTAATTAAAAGAAAAATATTGGAAGAAAGCGATTATATAATTTTAAAAATAGACTTTATTACAAAAAAAAAAAAATTCTTAAAAACTTAAGGCCTCCGTTTGATTTTGGCCTTAGATCACGTACGTGCTTGAGCCGCCCCTGAACATACGCAGACCTTATCTCTACCTAAGAGGCAGAGAGGTTTATTCCGATAGACCCTCAACTCAAGTAAAACAGTCTAAAACAATCCAGAAAAGGAAATAATGAAAGTACAAGAAACAATAGATAGTAACAGATCCGCACTACGAATTGGAGAGTTGCATATTCTCCTTAACATGTGAAATTTTACTGCTGCTGCAGAAGAATATTATACGGTTTATACCTGTTGATCAAAGAAAGATTCCAGTAATCTGTACGTGGCAGAAGCATTCAACTTATTGATAATATGCAACGCTCTTGACGAAATAAATGCATGATCATGATACCTACATATTAGAACAATCAAGTTTACTTTAGAAAAATAAACAGGTAATAAATCTAAATGTATCATTAATGTGAATCAAAAATTCTGTCAATTCTATAGTTGTCGTACCTAATTTTCGAAACCCAAACATCCGAATGCCGCAACACCACCATTATAATCGTCATTGAAGATAATTGAAATTTTGGGAAAAGGAGATGGAAGAAATTCGTCGGGGTTGAAAATAGTAATGAATACGGTATGATTGAAATTTGATTAACTATTTACGTTGATTTGGATATCTCAGAGATTCATTCATATACGCATTTCACGTGATTCGCTCTCCTTAATAAATGCAACTCCGTGACTTCCTTATTTAATTAACCGCTCAGTCATAAATGTATCACAAACAATATGTATCACGACTTAATATATGTATCACAAAAGATAAATTCCGAGAATTTTTGTAATTGAACAAAATTCTGGTAAAAAATGTTACTAGCTACTAAACTTATGAGATTCGTGTAAGTTACCCATACATTCTATCTGGTTTCTGATTTTTCTTTTTTGGGCCTTTTTATTGTTTTGTTTTTAGAAAAAAAAAATAATCCATTTTTATTGTCAATATATGTGAAAACAAAAGAGTTTATGTAAATGAGTGATTTTTACAATCTTTTCAATCTTGATTTCGTAAGAGCAAGTAAAAAAGATTGAGAAATAAATCATCTGATTTGAGGTAAATGTTCATAATTAATTAAAAGGTTAATTACATTAAATATTTCTATACTATGACTCAATTAGAGATAAATCCTTTATATTATAAGATTAAATATTTACACACCCTTATATTATGAAAATACTACACTTACACACCTTATAATTGTTATTCCTATTTTTCTAAAAATATTTAAATTTTTTATATAATGAAAATTCTATGCAAATAAAACTTCATCTAACTAATTATACAAGATAAATTTGAAGCCAAAGAATAAACAAAAAAGAGAAAGTTCTATATAATATTATAAATATTCTATAAATTTAAAGTGTACGAAAATATGTACAAAAGTTGGAGTGTATCATATTAAATAATTTGTGTTCGTTTCTTATTCATGAGTTTAGAAAGATAAATGTTCAAAAAATATTTATTCTTTCTTTTTAATCAAAGGCATGAATAGAAGATTTTATTTAAAAAATTTATTTGCATTTGAATTTTTTGTAAAAATAACTTTGTAAAAGTGTTTTACTTATAGTTAAGTTTGTTCGTTTAGAAATTACTCCATCCATTTCAATTTGTTTGTCACTTAATAATTACCATATTTTAACATATTTAGTTATGGATAAACCTGAAAAGGGCTTTAATTGTAGAATTTTTATAGTACAAGCGAAGCAAGTGTTTCATTTTAAACTAAAGGGGGTATCTCTAAAACTTAGCCATAGGCAGCAGGATGTTGGCGTTGGGCTGTTACCCAACACCTGGCTCATGCAGCATGTTGCTCTTGGGAGCACGTACCGTTATACCAAAAGCTAGGGCGGGTGTCAAAGGTGCAACGTTATTTCTTAACTAAATCCATCAAGCAAGCGTCATGTTTGATCACAACTCCAACCCGGGAAGCCTAACCCCCTTGTAGGCCTTACCATAGGCAGGATATGGCATTATCCACAACAGGTAGTATTTTCATTTTTTTATAACCATAAGAAATATATAGAAGTAATAAATTATTGTCACTATATCTGTAAACATAAGAGATAAAAGTTTGTCTCTCTAGCTCAGTCATCAGGTGAATGAGAGTACAGATACAACTAGGTACTTAAAGATCAATGATTCACAAGAAGAAATGCAAATTTTCAGTTCTTCAATTGTCCTGCTGGTGAAAACAATGGATCAATGATGTTTCTCCATCCTTTGTAGTCCAATGCTGAGCCAGCATCAGGCAGAGGAAATCCATTTACGAAGAAAAAAGGCGTACCATATACGCCTTTCACGCAACCATACTGTCAAAATACATACCACAAATGTAAGTTTTGGCATAGGTGAAAGATATACACATAATGTGTTAGGTGTAATTGAGCTTTATTAGCATACCTTGAAGGAAATTCTTGTTGCATGATCAGTTTTGGGATCAGTAAATCCAGCCTTTACAGCAGCGTAATTTGAATTCCCAATTGCATTAGATGTAAATTTTGCAATTTCATCTACAACAGATGCTTTGGACAAGTTGAAAGTTGCTTTGCCATAAAACTTGTCCTGTTTCAACATGGCACAATTAAAACCAAAGCTAAATATATATGTATAGTACCATAATTTGTAACAGAGGAACTTGTTTCGCATACAATCTGAGTAGTACAACTCTGTGTAAATTGTGAATTCAACCAACTCATGCTCCTCCATAGTTCTAGTTTTAGATTCTAACAAAAGCTGAAAAATGGCAGCCCGATGCATGAAGTATCTCGCGCTCACGCAGGGTATGGAAAAGAACCGCATCCCAAGGGGGTGTAACCTAGACAGCTTACCCTGAACCAAACATCAGTGGCTGATTCCATGACTGAATATTTGTATTTTAGTCCTACTTTAGGAGAATAGTTAAACTATTGAAAGTCACTTAAAACCACAGAGAACAATAACCTCTAAAGTCATTATTAGATCCTTATAAAGACTAAAAGAGGGCAAGTCTGTGCATGAAGTACCCTGCGTTCACATAGGATCAAGGAAGGGCCGCACCTCAAGGAGGTGTAACGTAGACAACCTATCCTGAACCAAGCATCAGTGGTTGATTCTACGAATGAATGTTGTATTTTAGTCCTACTCTCGGAAAACAGTTAAACTATTGAAGGCCATCTGAAACAACAGAGAACAATAACCTCTAAACCCATTATGAGGTGACTGGTGAACAAAAAAGATTGTTGCAGTTGCTTTAAATCCAAATAAGCTCCATCTGTCTGTAATATGAAAGTTACCTAATTGTAAGATTTTCAAAATTTCATTCAACATATGACATTATCAAGAGAGTATAGCATATCCGACTTCATAGAAAGGTTTGTAAGTAAGATCTTTTCCTAGAAAGTTCAGTCAAGTGAATTACCAAAATAATCTTGATAACATAGTTTTGGAGAAACTGGTAAAGTTATTGCTATGTGACCAAATGGTCACAAGTTCGAGCGGTGATGTGAAAACAGTTTCTTGCAGAAATGCAAGGTAATATACGTACAATAGACCCTTGTGGTCTGGCCCTTCCTCGTACCCCATGCATAGCGGGAGCTTAGTGCACGGGCTGCCTTGGTAACATAGTTTTATCGATCCTATTGACACAACAACAACATACCAAGTGTAGTCCCACAAAGTGAGGTCTGGGGAGGGTAGAGCGTACGCAGGGGTGGCTCTAACCTTTGAGAAAAAAGGTGACCGCCTTAGGCCTCCAAATTTGAGGGGCCTCATTTTTTTTTAGCAATAATAAATACTATTTATAGAAAATAATTTTGTTATAAAAAATAAAAAAACTATTAGAAGAAGTTTGATATATCTGGACTATTAATACGCTCTTGACGAAATAAATGCATTGATTATATAATTTTAAAAAATGCAAGAAAGATTAAATGCATTGATTATATTACTAATTAAAAGAAAAATATTGGAAGAAAGCGATTATATAATTTTAAAAATAGACTTTATTACAAAAAATATTTTTTTCTTAAAAACTTAAGGCCTTCGTTTGATTTTGGCCTTAGACCACGTACGTGCTTGAGCCGCCCCTGAGCGTACGCAGACCTTATCTCTACCTAAGAGGCAGAGAGGTTTATTCCGATAGACCCTCAACTCAAGTAAAACAGTCTAAAGCAATCCAGAAAAGGAAATAATAGAAGTACAAGAAACAATAGATAGTAACAGATCGGCACTACGAATTGGAGAGTTGCATATTCTCCTTAGAATAAACAATAACATGTGAAATTTTACTGCTGCTGCAGAAGAATATTATACGGTTTATACCTGTTGATCAAAGAAAGATTCCAGTAATCTGTACGTGGCAGAAGCATTCAACTTATTGATAATATGCAACGCTCTTGACGAAATAAATGCATGATCATGATACCTACATATTAGAACAATCAAGTTTACTTTAGAAAAATAAACAGGTCTACGTTATCAGGACAGCCCGGTATACTAAATTTTTAAATGAAAAGTGAATTGAAAAACGAGCATACGGTAAAGGGAAGGGATGAACAACAAGAGCGACACGAGAACCGTAGTGTTGGAGAGCTAGCTTGAGAGGAGGCCATGAATCTCTACTGTCAGGACAAACTGGATCAAAAAATGCCTCGATTAATATTGATTCTGTTTTGGCATTTCTGTTTTCGTACCAGAATCCGTCTTGCTTGGACGGAATTGAAACCTGAGAACTCACGAAACCAAAAAATAATAGTAGTAAAACAGAATTTAGAAACATAATTGATTTCCAGAGCTCCATTTCTTGTACTAGATATTAAATTCGATTTGGTTTTCGATTTTTTGGACTTTTTATTGTGAAGAGATGTGAAAACAAAAAAAGTTAAGAGGTCATGATAGTGATATTGATGCAAAATGTTGAGTAAATTATTGCGTCCAACATTAGTATATAGGATAATCTAAGAAAGAATATACAATTCAATTGTCTTAAATTTAAACTACACGCTATGATACTCACATGGTATATATCATAATCATTCAACTTTGATATTGAATAATAAGTTTCCCACTTGTTATTAAGTTAGATTCAATATTTATTTTTTGTGAGTGATATACTCAGATTCAGACTTTTTCTTTTGTATAGTGAAGGACATATGTGTAGGGCGGAGCTAAAAACTGGCATACAAGTTTGACCAATTAGTAATTATCTCAATACTTTATATTGTTATTTTAAAATTTAAAATTATAAAATTCAAATACTAGCTTCGCCTTCGCATATACGATGGTGGAAAAGGGGAAGCTAGTGCCATGTGACATTGATGGATAATGAAAAGAAGGACAAACGTAAACAAAACGCTAAAACTTGATAACAAAAAGTTGACGTAAAGGATAGCTAACTTTTTAACAAATTTTATTACAAAAACAAAAAAACAAAAAACTTTTTAACAACTTTTGTAAAAAGTATTTTGTTGAAAGCTTCGCTAGAATTGCTTTTTTATTTGAAAAGATTATCTCAAATCTGTGGAGAGTCTCACATCATCGACGGTTTAAGGAATCAGTGATCTCTCTAATATGACTTGGGTAATTTTCACATTTTGAATTAACTTTTGCGATTGAGTTGAGTCAGATCCATCCTCGTTCTTATTTCCCGATGTAAATCCCCATATTAAAATTTATCTTGGACAATCCTTACTTCTAAAGCTAGCTGAGTTAAGCCCAAAATCAATTTCTTTATAAAACAATTTAAACACATACATGTTCTCTCCCTTCGTTTTTTTTTTTGGGAAAGCTAATGTATTTGTTTTCACCTTGGGTGTGAGTGGGTATGGTTGGAATTTTGTTAAAAATAGATGGAAAAACTATATATACAATTTAAGATTAGAGATTATTTGGGTTAGCTTGAAGTGAATAATCAAACCTAGAAAACGTATGATATGCGAATATCATGTTGTATATCGTGTACATAGATTTTCATGAACTTCAATGCGTATATAATATTATATATAGTATCTCAGTATATAACACGTAGATTTTCATGAATATTTCATAAATATACACAAATATACATGATATAATACATAGTCGGATATAAATTGATATATACATGAGGATACACACGGGATATACTGGGCAACATATAGATGAGGTCATCTACAACCTCGAGTTTTAACCTGAAACTCATCTCAAATAGTCTTCAAACACCTTTATAATTAATATTCAAGATTCTTAAGATGCTTCCAACAAACCCGATATCACCCAATCGAAGTAAATCACTAATACACAAATAAAAAAATTTGAACCAAGCGTCGTCTTTAAATGGTATTTTTCAGGTCCTTAAGAGAGAGTTTTGGGGAGAAAGATTGAAAGACGAGTAGAAGACATTGTGAAGGAACTCATACCCTTTTAATAAGGTTACCTAATTTTGACGCAAGTTAATTCGAACACCATCTTTATACTAAAAAAAAAAAAAAAGAGGTGTATGAATAACTTGTTAAGACAAACCATGTTACAATGATTGTGATACTTATATATATACACCATCAACACAAAATTTAAATTCAATCCACAATAGGCTATCTAAACTTCCCTTGTAAGTTTTAGAGAAGGTGTAAAACTAGGTTAGTGTGGTCAGGCTTTTTACACATTTAGTCATTACATGCCATCTCTAGGAGTTAGGACTGGCCCATCTCTTAGCTACTTTCATGACCAAGACAATTTCCTCTATTATTGAATAATTGCTTAGGTGTATACTTATAAGATTATGTCACCACCCAATATGTTCTTGTATTATTGCTTTCAAATTGGTTGAGACTAATGATGATTGCCTACATGTATACTCACCACGTCACCACCCAATTTTTTGTATACTTTGTATATACTCACTACGTAACTATCAAAACATTGTTAGGTTCTTCATCTTTTCTGAACCATTTGATCAAATTATCGCTCTGGTAGATCAAATAAGTCTTACAGAGAGATTATCAGACATGACATGTGACTCAGTTGCAACTTACAGATGAATGAATATTCTAGATAGAAAGATATGAAAGTCGAAGATTAGGATTAAAGGATAGGAGGTAATTAAGAGTTTGTCTAGTTCGCTTCCCATGTATTGTTATTATTACTCTAGTACTATCTTATTTCTTCGATTGTAGTATTACATGTTGTTTCCTTGCTTCAGTTATTGTATTGTTTGTTATTGTTACTGTTCTAATCATTTCTATTGTTTGCAGTATGATATCTTTTTTTACTAATATTCTATTTGCTTTACATACTTGTGTGTCGATATTCTTTACTTGAGCCGAGGGTCTATATATTGGAAACAACCTCTGATCTATCTTCACAAAGTAGGGGTAAAGGCTACATATCCGCCACCCTCCCCAAATGCGATGGTATGTTGTTGTATTATTCTTTTGTGATACTTAATCTTAATTTTTTTATTTGCAGTTGTAATTTCGCCGAAACAATGAAAGAATTAAGGAGGACAAAGTGGTTGCGAGAGGATGAGAGTTCGGGCAATTGTGTTTGAAAGAATTAAATGAAAAAAAGAAATTAAGAACCTTCTTTTTAAGTTTTGAATAAGTGTGTGTTTGCACATGATGAATAATGCAAGGGTAAAATTGACCTCTTTTCCCTTGTTCTGGAACAACAGCTAGAAGGATATTTTTGGTCTATTTAAATAATTGAAGAGTATTTTTGAGCTAAAATGAAGACATTTTTAACCCAAAAAACATAATTTAAATAGTTCATGAGTATTTTAGGCCCCGTTGTTTTAATTTGATGGTCATGTGAAAAAGTATATTACTCCATTAAAGTTGAACTTCTTTCGAAAAGACAAGACTAAGAACAAAGATTGCCTACGTGTATGCCCAGTGTCCACCACACGTCACCCCCCAATCCGTTCTTGCATTATTCTATCCAATTGTAAAGACTTTAATCAAATAATTGTTCTAGGTCATTACTTTTGCTTTCCTATTTCATGCTTCGTTTTTTTTTTCATCCGATGTTTGATATTTATATGGAGCCTAGCTAATTTAAATGCGTGACAAAAAGTTTCATTTTCAAGGATACGTTAAAGCTCTTCCGATTAAACAACTCCAATTCTCAAATCCAAAATCTTTAATTAAAAAAAAATAAAAATACTTAGTACTTCATTACAATCATTAATTGATGGTATTACTTTTACTTGTCATTCCATCAAAAAGGACTCAACATTATCTCTTCTCCTAAAGTGGAAAAGGGCAATCACGCTTGTTACAAAGACATCTCGATCTTCTTCTTTTTATCCTCTCCCTTTCCCCCTCTTTCTTTGATTCAATCTACCACCTAGATATTTAATGGTTTACGTATGAATAAAGTCTAATATTGATAGTTGAATTGTCGAAAAGCTCTAAGTGAAGGGAGATGATATAGTGATGGCGTCGTGCTCGATTTACTACTTTTATCACTCTAAAAAGTAGCTTGGATACGCAAACATATATAGGAAAAGCTAGATTTGAGCTTCGATAATCATAAATATAATGCTCTATCATGCATGTTGGTGGCACATAACGAATCTAAGGTGGATTGTGGTTGGGCCACGTGGAACTTAATTTGAGCGATTGTTGGAGTTGCAAATATATAATGCATCATTGGTTGTTGAAAAGATTGGAAAGCAACATATATGAGGTATACAAATACTTCTAATAGCTAGAGTGAGATCCTTTCGTGAAAATCACGTAACTTGGCTTAAAACGGACAAAATCACATCATATAATTAAGAATACTTTTGAGTTCGCTTAGCCCAACATTAGCCTATTCAAGGGGACCATTAACGCACTAAACCTATTCTATCTAATCCGTCTTCCTTCAGGCAGATAAGGCCATTTAGGATGAATAATGCAATGTGTCTAATCCATAAGATGATTACCTATACCATTAACTTATATCACTTGCATATATATATATACAATGGATTATTCTTTTTTTAATTAAGGAAAGAAAGGTAGAGGTCTCGGGTTTGTGCTCTGAATATGGAGTCACCTTTAATAGAAAACACTTTAACCCTTAAATGAGAATTCTCGGCATGAATTCGAATTAGAGGTTCTGAATACCGGATAAGATTTTTTTTAAAAAAAACATATTTTATCTGTTATTTATAGCAAAACTGCAAAAGAAATGACATGATTCACGGTGGCTGACGTATATGGATAACATTGGGTGCTCAAGCACTCATTTCTCCAACTTAAACTCTTCATATATTCATATAAATATAATAAAGGTAATCAGGAAGAAAATGGATACATATTCTTCTACTCTTTTTTTCATTTTGTAATGATAATATTAACTACAGTTTGCTCGTTAAAATTTTCAATATGACATACGTTATTATACTATTTGTGTTCAAAAAACTTTACGAGGATGGAGAGGAGCACCTCTAACTTTAAATTTCTGAGTTAACCACCAATAATGATTCATAATATCTATGAGAGAGTCAGCCAAGTTGACAAGATGAACTTTTAGGGGACGTTTGATAGAGTATATATAAGAATAATACTGAATAAAGGGGTCATTTGATAAGATATATATTAGAGAATTTAATATATGTATTAATCATGGTACTATTTAATCCTTTGTTTAGTAGAATTTTCAGCCTATGTAATGTACTATTGGTTATTCACCATATTCAGTATTATAAGGTGTACAACTAATACAAAGCAATTAACAAATCATGATGTTAGTAGTACAAGGGCTATTAATACATCCGATAAACATGGTTAAAAACAAATTGCATTTAGTATACCAAATCAAACAGTGAATAAGAAATTTCAGCATTACTAATCACAACAGTACGTGATTCTTATATATTCACCAAACGATACCTTAGTTGCAAAAACTTTCAGTCTGTGCCAAGTTATTTCGTTTTTTATTTAATCTTAAGAAACCTTTATTTATTTATCTTAATTGTTCAAAAAAAAAAAAAAAGATATAGAAAATAGGAAAAAGATACATAAACCTTCATTTTGTTTCTGATTAAAGATAAGGTGATTGAGACGCAACATGCGATGTTGTGATCATGAGTAAATACAGGTACATGAAAAATATTTATTAAATATGTTAAACTGAATATATATTATCATTTTGGATATTTTTATATATAATTATGCCACCATAGTTTGTGAAATGAAAGAATCAAATCAGACAGTTGAAGACGAGGATGTAACAACATTAATAACATTATCAGTAGTACATGTGGGTGTTGTTTAAATGAGGGTATTTAATATATTATATTAATAAATTAATGATTGAAAAGAGAAAAGACAAAAATAAAGGAAATCGATGGAGACTTGACATTGTTTGTGAATAACAACTAAGCAAAAAGCACTACATATATGGAGCAGATTACAACAACTTATGATATGAAATAAATAAAGCAAAACATTAAAGGAACAAATTCAAGTGATTATATATGCTGATAGGATAAGTTTTTGCACTATCAATATAGTTTAATAAGTAATAATATATTGGTTAACTAATGTAGTATAATATTATATATCTTAAAATTGATCTAAATTAGAGGGTAAACCACTAAAAAAAACTGAATTTAGCGACAGATTTTAGCTGCAAACTTATTTATGTCGCTAAATAGCAACGGATTACCTACCGAATTACAATTTTTTTGCTAAATATGTAAAAAAATAATTGGCATCTAATTTAGCCACGGATTAAGGACGAAAATTTAAGCCCATTGGTAAATTTTGGATTCTGAATTTTAGAAAAGACAGCTTACTGAATTTTGAATAAATTATTTATACATATTAACAGATGCGTATTCATGATTTAAAGTTTATGGTTCCTACAATAATTTCATATTCATTTACAATGGTAACTAGGTTCACAATCAAATCTATATAAATTTTTAATGCATATACAAGCAAAAGTCACAGGTTTTGAATCTTTAAACACAAATACAAAATCTGAGTAAAAGGTACAGGTTCTGCTGAATCTGCAAGCAAAATTATGGATGTGTTAGGATGTTTTAACTTTTTTATGTTTTGTGGGTTAAAAATTTTCAAAAACATTTTTTCTAAAAGAAACAAGTTTCTTAAAAATAAGAAAACTGATTTTCCGGGTGCATGTAGAGAGTTCTGTGAGTGGCATTCTATTGATTGTGTCCTCTCGCCCTTCACTACACTTCTTCTTCACTTGCATGCTCCTACCCTCCACCCCCACCTTTCATAGTATTTTTCTAGATTATATACAAGTGTTTTTAGAATAATACTTTTTATTTACTTATATATTGAACACACACACAAAAAAAAAAACAAAAAAAAAACCTCATACTTTCCAAAAAAGATATTTCCTCCCTAATGAACACACCCTATAGCTCCACTCCTAATCCAATAACATAAATTTTATTTATTTTATAAGTCCATAATTTTTTTGAAAAAAAAAAAAAAAAAAAAAAGCAAGATAAGAGATACTTAAATGCCTAAAACTTACCTACAAGGGTTGTACATGGTAGAGTAGTAAATACTTCTTTATTTATAATCAAAAGTCTTGGGTTCGATTTCCCCTGAGTACGGAATCGTATTTGTTAGGGAGCGCTTTACTCTTAATATAGAACTTTTCGACAAAAATTTGAATTTAATCGGATTTTAATATAAGCACCAAACACTGGGTAGAAAAAAAAAAAAAAAAAGCCTAAAACTTTGTGATGTTAGCGGCAGACATGTAGTACGTTGTCGATGCTTTAAATTTTTGTACTGTTCCTTGACCTTCAAGAGACGCTATTCTTAACACTGACAGTCACCAACTTAACTTTGCCTGTCTGCTCTATTCTTTCTTTTTCTTCTTTGGTTTTTCTCATTGGCTTCATTATTTGTATTCATATTAGTATATATTCCATTGTACCATAGGTGACTATTTTCATATACTAGTTTGCAGATTCAGAATTTTTATTCAGAGGTTTGAAAAATAAAAAGGCAAAAAATAATGTAGCCCCGAGAGTCGAAACTTGGATGTTGGAGTGCATTTTGAATATATGTACATGAACACAGAAAATCTGTCTTTATATACAATATAATTTATTATCGAGGGGTTCGAATCCACATCCTTCCACTCCTTTAGATCCGCCCCTATTGGTCCTGGTATATGAACTCAAATAGATGGAGTTATATTGTGTGCAAAAATTGTACTAATCAATTTTCCAAATCTAAATTAATTCTAGCTCGATACAATTTGGCTATTTGTGATATATGTTAGCGAGATTATCGATTAGAATTGAAGAATTAAGCTTGTATCATAGTTTGGAAACTTGTGTCATGATCCCAAGGGTAAGGACAGAGGTAGAATCAAAACTCAATTGTTTTTTTCCTGTCTGTTCTATTCTTTCTTTTTCTACTTTGGTTTTTCTGATTGGCTTCATTATTTGTATTTATATTAGTATATATTCCATTGTATTATACTTGACTACTTTTATATTGGTCGCGGTATATAAGCTCAAATGAATCTAGCAGCAAGTTGTCAGTTGAATGATCAACGTATCGATTGCTTTCACATGTGGCCTTCTTCGATTGTCTTGACATTTTCATAAGTAATATTGTGTGCAAAAATTGTATTCGTTAATATTTTTCCAAATCTAAGATCGATACAATTTGGATATTTGTGATATAGGTAAGCAAGATTATTGATTTGATCGAATTGATGAATTAAGCTTGTATCATAGCTTAGAAATTGTGTCATGATCCCAAGACCCAAGGGCAAAGACGGAGGTAGAAGGCCAGCTAAGGTCAACATCTGCTATATATATCAAAAATCATTTAATCTTGTATAAAATCGATAAAAGGGGCCCTCTCTTGTTCCTCTAGCTCTGCCCTTTGCCTCAGGGTGCTAATAATCATATTTATGGTAAGCGTACGATTTGCGAATATTATATTATTGATAGTTGAAATAGTTGAAGTATCCAAGATATTGGTTGTATTGGCTCAAAATTGGACATCTTTTTATCCTCGTAAGGGATAGTTTAGTAGCTTTAGATTAATCTAAGCAATGTAATAAAAGTAGGGTTCAAACCAATCGAGTACTAATATTCATTTGTTCGATATAAGGTGTATTCTTATACAATAATTAGATTATCGCGATATAATTTAGTGATCATAGAAATGTGATTCATTTTATTATCATAGTTAGAGGATTCTTCCTAAGGGGAGCCTTGAAGTAGCTAGTTAATTAGTTACCATGCATGTGACCTAGAGGTCACGGGTTTAAGCTGGCCTTTTCGAATGATCAGCTACACTGGGAGTCTGGGACTGAGACACGGCCTGGACTAGGGGTAGCAGTGGGGAATCTTGGACTATGGATGAAAGCCTGATCCAGCAATATCGTGTGAGTGAAGAAAGGCAATGCCGCTTGTAAAGCTCTTCCGTCAACTGCGCGATCATGAAAGCACTCGAGAAATGAAGAGGCCCAGCTAATTCTGTGCCAGTAGGCGCGGTAAGACGGGGGGCAAGTGTTCTTCGGAATGACTGGGCTGCTACCATGTGACCTGGATGTCGGGTTCAAGCCACAGAAATAGCCTCTTGCAGATCAAATGCAAGGTAAGACTGCGTATAATAGACCCTTGTGGTCCGAACCTTCCTCGAATCCTGCACATAGCGAAACTTTAGTGCATCGGCCTGTCCGTTTAGTTAGTGGATTCTTCCATTTGATTTGTATTTGCATCAAAGAATTTATTTCCCAATGGACAGCTATTGAAATATTAACCATGTAGCTCTAGAACAATATTGGCATTTGATTAATTAGAAGTTAGTTCAATAGGCAAATAATTTCTCACTTGTATATTTGTGATCCTCAACATGTCTACGTATCTATTTTCTCTATAGGATAATTAAATGAGATTTTTCCTATCCATACTATATAGTCTTATGCTACCTTTGACCCTATTGATTTACAAGTAGGACAGGTAGGTGATATGATTTGATGCCATGAAAATCTAATGAGTTGTGTGCTTGCGACTTGTAGAGGAACATCACAATCACGGCGGAGCCATCGTTATAGTTATGAGTTCGATAATATTTAATTATTTTTATTTAAATACATTGAAATAATTTGTTTAAATCTTAATAAATAAAAAGAATTTATGGTCCAGATCGAACTTATAAGTTAAATATTATGAATCCACGTACTCTTATCTTAATCATAATTTCCCCACACCCTCTGCAAGTCTAATTAATTTCAACAGTTGGCATAATGATATTGCTTTTCCCCTTCATTAGTATATGCAGCCAAATTAAAATAGATACTTATTAAATAAGCACACCTTATTGTCTATCCTTCTTTGAGAAAGGAATTAAAATAGAGAATTTTAGCCATAAATTTTATGAATCCTAAACAAAGACGTATTGCTGTTTTAAAGTTGCCAAATCTTGAATAATTGGTTAGTTGAGGAAGATAGTTCTGCTCAAATGCTTTAAATTGTGAGAGAAATACCATTGCAAAATGGTACTTCTTTCGTAACAATTTATGTGACACAATTTTAATTTTGAGAGTCAAATTTGTTTAGTTGATCATGAATTCGGACATAAAATTTTTAAGTTCTTAGAAATGAAATTTACATATTTGGAAACTAGGTAAACAGTACTATAAGTTACAATAGTTTGCAATTCAAAATATTTAAACGACATATGATAAAAGTATCAAAGAAAAATTCGTTTGAATCTCGAGATTCAAAAGATGCCACAAAAATTGAGACGGAGGGAGTAATACAAATCCACTAAATTCAGCTATAGTTACATCAATTTAAGTTATGTTATTATCTTGTTAATATAATTATCTTTTACATCATCAGGCCATGTTTGTTTGTTATAATATATAACTCATCTTATTTTTTAAATTACAAATTTCGTATTTTGAAAAGATTCACTTATTAATATATTTTGAATGACCTGATAGAGTATATTGTTTTATATTGACGGTCATGATGATGCTTTATTTTTGCGGCTCAACAGAATTTCGTAGAGCTTTGGCCAAAATTCTATATTTGTGTTTGAAAATTAACTAAATATGTATAAATAATTTATGTAAAATCAATAAGCTGTTTTTTTTTAAGAATTCAAAATAAATAAATTTAAAATCTTAACTTAGATATACTAATGTAAACCTATAGTTCCATAGATCTCTACGTGGAAATTTCCAGCCCATCAATTATACAGTTATGGCCAATCAAGCACAAAATTCTACGTATTAATTAGTTAAGCATCCATGCATCCCATAAAAAATTGTAAAACTTACATAAATCTCAACAAGTTTACCCCTAATTACTCTTTATTTCTACTTTTTGTTAAATTACAAATAATCTCTTATTTTGCAAGTTTTGGATATATAATTAGCATCCGAATACATAACTTTAAATCTGAGATACATAATTTTGATTACTGAGATACATCCATTTCTGAAACTATTTGGTCAAGATACATATAATACATTAACTAGACTAAAGGGAGATACATAATTGAAATTATGTATCCAAAAATTTATGAATTTGTGGATGTATCCGGCTGTTTTTTTAGAAAAAAGGGATTTAGGTAATTAATAAAAAGGATAGGAATTTTATGTAGTTTAGTAAAGATAAGTTATGGTGTTATGCAATTTTTTTCAAAAAATTAGTCCCTCCATATCCCAAAATTAATTGTCATACTTTCTTTTTGGAAGTTATTTTGACTTATTTGTGAAGCTAAATTGAATTAAATCAATTCAATAGTTTATTTTTAAAATTTAGATATTTAAAAAATTATAGGATAAGTAGTATTTATTATAACTTTTCTCGTGTTAATTTGATGAGAAAATTTAAAATGCTACTCAAAATTTCCATAGTTTTGACTCTTAAAAAGCGAAATATCAATGAGGTGTAGGAATACCAATTAATCAAAATCATCCACATAATCAATTCTAGATTTCTAGTCAATTGCATGTAAAAAAAAGACTACTACCAGCCAAATTTACCTTTATTTCACTTTCTTAAGTTGTTTACATATAAATTATGAACCAATTATCATGTATTAACATTTTAGCTATGCTATTCAAATTTACTACAGTATAACTATGTGTTTATATCAGAATGGATGGTTCAGTAATTGGTGCAGCAGTTGTATCTTATAAGGGAGGTCAGGAAATGATTTCTACTATCAATATTTTTCGATGGAATTCGTTGCACTGAAGTTGTCTAATACAATTTATATTTTTAATATAATTTGCGAGCTATTATACATGCAGGAGCGGATTTACTTAATGTGCACCCAAAGAATAGCAGCTATGGATTTTTCTGGGGTTTTCAAAGAAAAAAACTATGCGATTGTAACAATGAAAATTTACAAAGGGCCATTAAGATTAATTAGTCTTTCCTCGCTTCAATTCATTTTTTTTAAAAAAAAAAAAGATATCGATACAACATACTTCCTCCATTTCAAAAAGAATGACATACTTTACTTTTTAATCCGTTTCAGAAAAAATGACCCCTTTCCTTTTTTAGCAATACTTTAATTTCAATTTTCTACATGATATGTTTAAGACCCCAAGATTAAAGGACTTTTTGGTACATTTGACATAACTTTAATTTAGGATCATAAGATTTAAAAGTCTTTTTATTTTTTTAAACTCTGTGTTAAGTCAAATCAGGTCATTCGTTTTTAAAGAAAGGGAGTATATAAAGTTAAATTAATGTAAAAATGAGATATTTTGTTTAATGATAAGTTTGATATCATGTCACGTTATGAAACTAAAAATGATGGCTCATCTTGATCATTTGATTGCAATCAACTCATCAATTATAGAAAAGAGGCTTCTTTTTTGTCAAAGAATTAAAATATACTTCCACTATGATATTATGTCATCCGATATCATCAACTGGGCCACTTTAATAATATATATTATATTTATATAATGCTTACGTTAAATTCTATCCAAATATATTTACCTAGGTGTAATGTTGTTAAATTTTATTTTCCTTGTGTCTTTTAATTATTTGATTGTACTGGACGAATCTCAAAGCTTCACTAAAAGTTCCCCACATAGTACTGTACGTAGGGCCTGTTGCCAAAAAAATTAGTTCTATTATTTATACATGCATATGCAAACATCTGTGTTTTCCTTTTCGTACCGTTTTCATATACGTTACTTGAGTCGAGAGTCTTTCGAAAAATAACCTCTCTATCTTCATATATTAGGTATAAGATATGTATATACACTATCCTTTCTAGACGTCATCTAGGGAAGGATGACTTCGAGAGAAATTAAGCGTAAGCTATTGGCATTAACCATTTTAACTTCTCAATATTTGCACTCTTAGCTGAGGCGGAAAAGGATTCATCCAAATCTCCTTTACCAGAAAATTACGTTGCATATAGAAAGTGAATTTTTTATATTTTATAGATAATTTACATTAAATTGTTTTGATGAAAATTATGGCTCCGCTACTTATCCTCAGGTCTCTACGAACTTCACACGAATGCAAGGGCCTTAACAACTTACAAGCTATCTTTCATTTTCTTCAAGTTAGACGTGTTTTTCAAGCCAAAGTTTTGCTTCTATGAATGAAAATGAACGGTATCTACCATTAAAGGATGTGATGATGAGATGATTGAATTTTTTTAATCCTCACTAAAATTCGTAAAGTAAGGCCTAGCCCTTCGTTTGTTGTAATTTTAAAGTTTTTTATTTTTATGATTAGTAAACTTTGCGAGGCAATCTAGGTGGTATTTAATTTTTAAAATGTCTTGGAATGAGGAACTTTTTATAAGGAGGTTGATTAGTCCTTCTCATTGAGTTTATTCAACATGAATTTGAATTAGTCGATTCAATATTCAGGCATAGAATGCCTAAAGTGTTGGGTAAAATATTTGAAAATTACATAGAAGGAGGTGTCGTATATTTCTAAGGGAATGAAGCTTTGATACTTGACATGTACCCCTCTTCCAAGTCCATCACAAGGAAAATGAAAACCCAAATTTGATTTATCCGGTATCAAACAGAAACTGCGAGTAAATAGAACACCTTCAATAAGGGAAGAAGAAGAAACAAACGAAAAATGTTCTGTCTTGATTGATTCTCTATCATCTCACAACACCTTAATTAGGTGTTAAGCCTTACAATATAAATTCTAAGAAATGAAGAGAAAAAAGATGAAAAAGTACCATTATACCCTTTTTTTCAGCAAGGATTGTTTTCACTAGTAGTATCAAACAACTCTGTCTCAAGTTTACTTCTACAAACAGGACAAACAGGTTGTTTAGCCAACCAAGTATCAGCACATTCAATATGAAAACCATGGTTACAACCTGGTATCAATCTTGCCACTTGTTCATTCTCAATTACATCCAAACAAACAGCACAATCATTTCCCATAACCAATTCTTGGCCACTAACTTTAGGCAATTTATCCAATTGTGTTGAAGAAAGTCCCTTTTCTTTAACACCTTTTGTAGGTTCTTGATGAATATTATTTGGTTGTTGTTGTTGCCTTGTTGTTGTGGCATAACAAAGAAAACACATGTAGACCACAAATACTATACTCATGCCAACACATGGAAGAAATAGTGCAAGAAACACAGCAAAAATCATTTTTTGCTAGAAGGTATATATCTCTATTGTTAATTCTCAATTCTATCCCTGACGGGGTTTTTGAATTCAGAACTTTAGTTCAAATTCTTTCAGAAGCGAATGCTTTGGAATATTTCGAGGATGGTATCTTTTTGGTAATTTTCAACTCTATCCTCGAAGGTTTTTTTTTATTTCAGAACCTTTCGAGGAGAATATCTTTTTGGTTAATATCAGCGTGATTCGAATAAATATTTAAGGGGGTTGTTGATAATAGTGGCAATGGGAGAGAGGAGAAGAGAGGGATGATAAAGAGAAGTGAAAAGAGTAGCAAAACATAATTGATGAGAAAAGTTAGAAGGGAAGATGGGTGGCTTAAATACTTGGTGGTGTGTTAGGTGCATACAATTTTTTTTGATCAATGTATTAAAGAGCTATCACAATCATATAATTTAAATTGTTTTGTATTTATATGTGTACATGATTGGAATTGAAATGAAGATTAGTACACATGGCGTTTCGATTTGTGTGATATAATTTGGCTCGCAAAGTTTAGGATATGTAAAAAATGAAATCGTGAACATTTGTGGTTTTAAATATGTTATAATAATTGTGTGATTGTAAAAGGGATTTTTAAAGGATAAAATGAGAAATTTAAAGTTAAATTGATTCTCTCTTCTTTTTTTTTGAGAAAAAATGGGGGTAGGCCGTTAGGGGAAAGGAAAATTAATGTGGGAGAGGAGTACCAGATGTGGAATCAAACGCTCATCAAAGTGAAAGTTCAGATAGTCAACCAGATAAGCTACTAACAATCCCTAATTAAGTTACGTTGATTCCAAATTTAGAATTTTCTCATTATTTTTGGGACTGATTAATAAGAAAATAGTGTCACATAAATCAGAAGGAAATGAGTGTTAGTAGTTAGATTTGACACTTGTAACATGATCATACAAAATCATTGCAAAAGAAATTCAAATTAGCTACGAAATTTATTTTAATCAGTGGTTAAATTGATCGTAGCTAACATAATTTTATGATAATACGTTGCTAATCCATCACTAAATAGGATTAGAGACGAATTTTTTTGTCTAACTATATAATTTGTCTGTTGCTAATTCATATTTTTTTCTTAGTGAATGTTGATCTAAAATATTTAGCTATATTAGGAGTTTAACTTTTCATAAGTAATAAAAATAGCTGTTCAAATAAAAATAAAAATAAAATATTTACCTTTTTTTAACAAGTTAATTACTATTTTAATCAACTCACTAATTAATAATCCTCATAAGAGTATCTTTAATTTTTATGTATAAGTGATATGCTTGTGCAAGTAAATATTTTTACATCATCATGAGTAATGCATAAAATTTTTTAACTCCTATGATAATTTTTCTAATTCTCCCATGTTTGACTGTTAAAATTTTAAGATAAAATTACAAAGTTTTTTTAAAATGATTTTTCTTGTGGAAGTTGGAAAAACAAGTTCCACAATTGACATTTGATATTGATTGTATCTTCCCCGCCTTCCAACACATGAATCTTCACCCCACCCCTTACCCCTATAACCCTCATCCCCGCCACTCCACACCCCTTGCCCCCATTTCCACCTCCCATAAAATTTATCTAGATTAAATACAATTATGTAGGATAAAAAATTTTGTTCACAAAATAAAAATAAAAAATCCACTTATTTTTTTGAATAATATTTTTTCATAGAAAACATTTTCTTTTGCATCGAGCGCACCCTTAATAAACGCATATGTAACCACGGCGAAGCTAGCTTGGGGCCAGGGGGTTCCGTCGAAAAATTATATACTATTTTTAATATATATATATAATAGACATCGAACTCCCTTCGGCTAGTTCTGTGTCTATTTCTTTATATTTTAAATATCCTTAATTAGTGAAAATTCTGACTCCACCCACCAAGAAGTCATCAAGAGGAGCAACCCACCAAAATGTTTACTAATTTGGTATTCACGTAACAAAGCTACTTAATAATCATGTATATATATTTGGATAAAGGTAAACAAATGTGTAGATTTTTTGACGCAGTAGATTACAACATAAAAAAAGAAATTTGCTAATCTGGAAAGATACTTTTGAGGAAATGGAGTTTATTATATTCTCCTAGCAAACTTAAGTTAAGTAGCTTACGAAAAAAATATTAAGAAAGATAAATCATGGACATAACTGTTCTTTAATGTAAGGTGGAAGTTCGATAGCCTTACCTACATTTCTGCTAGAGCCTGTTTCCACGGCTTGAATCCGTGATCTTCGTAGTCACATGACAACAACTTTTAAAAGTAATTTAAAAAGGTTGATTTTTCCGAATATGAATATTAGATGAAATGTTCCAATCAGTACCGAATATTAATGATAATCTTGATTTGTTATATGGTTTTATCAAGAGAAAAATCATAAAATATGGTTTAGATGAGTCCATTAGTTAAACTTTGCAAAATTAAGACAGGCAGGAATATATTGTGGAAGAGAAAAATTGTTGCGTTAGGCTCTTAGATTAAAATAGAGATAATCCACTTTCAAAATCTTTCTGCTCTTTTAGTAAAGTTTGAGATTGCTTAATAATTAATTAATTATCTAACAAACTCTATTTCAATTGTCATTAGATTCATACTTAGGCCTTGCATAACTTTAGTATATTAAATAGTGGAGTAGTAATTTGGTGAGATGTACTTGATCAATCTACATAGCGTGGATCTTGGGTACCTGGTGTGGATTTCGAGAATTCGGTAACTTTTGTGCAATTTTATAGTTATATTGAGAAATATGTTAAGTATATAACTTTTTTTTTTTTTTAAATTTGATGAGAATGCATACACTTCAAGTTCTGAATCTTCCTCGAGTATATGTATTCTTTCCCTTCCATAATGCTTCAAATAATTATTTGACGCGACTCAAAATAGTTGGTCTACTATTATTAATTTTCAAATATTTCAAGAATTGAAATTCACTAAAAATTCATCAAATATAAGCATGTTTGATTCAATTCCAATGTGAATAATAACATTATGGCCGTCTAGAGGATTTTATTGCGAATCAAATGCGTATATTTATTTTGTAATGATGTTAAATCAACCACGAACGAATGTGGTGAACAATAAAGATCTCTTCATCTTTAATCAGAATTTAAATTCTGAAAATGCACAACGTTGATGTTGGGGGCACTATACTAGATTTTTTTGACCTCTCAAATTTGCTAACAAATTTTATTCAGACATTTGAATTATGACTTGTTCCAATTAAGTACCTGAACACACGATAAAATGTTCTTATTGGACATTTTTTGTTGAAATTTTAATTTATTTTTTTTTTTTTTTGCACGTGATCTCAAATGCTCATTATGTAGATATATAAGTGTTCAACTCAAAATATATCATATCCTTTAATTATACACATCATACTCAATTGGAATATGTTAGAGGTTTACGACTTATTGAGACTAATTTATATAATTAAAAAAGGCGACATATCATATTCCTAATTGAAACAAGAAGTAATTCAAATATCTAAATAAAATTTAATCACAAGTTTAAGAGGTAGTCCATATATTAATCATTATAAAATTGTAATGGCAATACAAATGAACAAAGCAAGAGATAAGAGTGAAGTGCTAGTACGGAATATGAATGATTTATATACACTATTATAATATAGAGGTGGCCTTCCAGCAAAGGGGAAGAGGATATCAACAATGAGAATATGTAATTCATTTCATTTAATTATTGAACTCTCTGTCTGATAAGTGATAAAGAAAGGGTTAATAATGACATCTGTGATGTGAAAGAGAAGTTAAAATTCATGTGTCAAGAAGTTCAAAGTGATTTCCAAAAAACTTTA
The DNA here is from genome assembly GCA_031232105.1 of Capsicum rhomboideum. NCBI lineage: Eukaryota > Viridiplantae > Streptophyta > Magnoliopsida > Solanales > Solanaceae > Capsicum > Capsicum rhomboideum. Next base: position 8,152,556 of record CP124714.1, on the reverse strand, counting down.
ATTTTGGAGTTCGATGCAGAGTGAGTTGGGTACTCAGTTAGATATGAGCACAACATTTCACCCTCAGACCGACGTTCAGTCATAGCGTACTATTCAGATGTTAAAATATGCCACACGGATGGATTTTTAATGACCAGACGTGCCTAAATATGTTTGTAAATAAACATTTGATCTAGTCAGCTTCTAGTTGTGTTTCTTAAATTAATGAGTGATAATTTAGGTGTGTTTGTCACACTCCCAATAGTTTAATTGTGAAACTCAAAAAAAGAGATAGTTTAGATGTGTTTTGATACTTCACTCTTAGAACTACGACTCAATCCCAAATAATTGAAATTAGCTATATGAATCCCCACTTCTTTTTTTATTGAAGTTCCAACTTATTTCATCTCTGGCCTTTGAGTTGGATGAAATCTTATGGCATCTGGTGACTTGACTAGGTAGAATTAGATAAAATAAAAATACTAAGTAAAGCCAAATAATTGTCCAATCATAGTCACCTGATATAAGGAGCATCCATTTTCCACCCACCAAAATGCTTACATCTGTAATTCATAAAATGTTCTTTGTTGTAATTTGGTCATTTGAATGTTCTGGAAATGTATTGAAATTTCACAAATATGTATACTACATGAAATGTGCCTATCTATAATAATATGTACAACAATAATGCCCTACCACCAAAAGATATGAGGCAGTAGTAGATCGGGCTGCTCTTTCCTTAGTCAGAGTCTCGGTTTCGAGCCCTGAATATAAAAAAATTCTTGATATGGAGTGCTTAGCCCGAATGGGCCCTATGTGATGCTAATTCGGATTAATTGGGCTCCAATACGGATATAGTATACTGGATGAAAAAAAAAATAGAAAAAAGAAAAGAAACAATAATGCCTTAAGCATCTAAGGGTGTGGCCTAGTAGTCAATGAAGTGAGTTAAGAACCATGAGGTCTCAAGTTCAAATTCCCATGAAGACAAAAAAGACTAGCTGATTCTTTCCATTTGTTCTAGCCTTGACGGCCTGATACTTGTTGCTGGTGGAAGGTGGCAAGTATCCCGTAAAATTAGTGAAGATGCACGAAAGCTGACTGAAACACCACGTTCATCAAAAAAGAAACAATAATGCCCTAAAAGGACATGCAATATTAGTTGTGGACTTGGTTTATTTGTCTGGTTTGGGCTTAAGTTAAAATAGTGAAAGACCAAAGACCAGGCTGTTAAGATGGGCCCAAGCTAATTGTTCCCAAATTTAGAAGAATCCAGGTCTATGATGAATGATGCAATGCAAGCATGGAACTCACTTTAAGTAGGCGTTTGGTCATAGATTTCAAATACTTTTTGCTTTCTTTGAAATTTATGAAGGCGGAAATGTGTTTCGTTATACTTTTTGCAAGGAGAGAAGAAAACATTTTGTTTGGAAATATAAAAATGAAGTTGGAAAATAAGTTATAAGCTGTTTTCAAATTAATTTGGAATCCGGCAGGCCAATTTCAAGATAAATTTGAAGCTTTCAAATAAAATAAAATTATTCAGAAAAAAAGTGAATAATTCTCGTGGCCAAAACGAATTGTAAGATTTACAAGATAGAGGCAGGCAGGAATGTATTATGTAAGTTGTTAAGTTAGGCCTTTAGATCAAAATACATACACTTCTTCCACCTCTAAAATGTTAGTGCTCTTTTGTTAATAATGTTAGATACCTTCATGTTAATCTAATGAATTTTATATCAATTATCATAATTAAGATTACTTATGCGTCCTAACTTTTTATACTATATCAAAAACCTGGCTCACAGGCGTAGTTCATACGACAAAAGGTTGAGGGACATACTCGAATTCTGCGTCATCAAGCCTGATATTTAAGTGGAGAAAGGTAAAGGAGCGGGTCAATTTTTTCCGAATACCGAAAGGTGCGATTTGTTCTAAGGGTTGACACCATACATACAGATTTCCCGATCATAGAAGTAGAATATGAAATACCTATATTTTGGGTGAATTTACAAGCTCAATCTGAAATCATGTATTGTAATAAACTTTCTATTTTGTAATGTTCTCAATTTCGACATGACATGCCATCTCTGTATAGATTGGCCAACTCGTATTAATTTTCAAAAATCAAATCCATTAACAACATTAATTTAAGCTATATTGCGGATTCATTTACCGTGAAACTAACATATAAATCTAATAGGGTTTTGTCATTAACTAGACTGCATATTATATATATTTTTTTGATGATGATGTTGGGCCAAAACAAAATATTCTACTCAAAATTCTGTTGCATCAAACTAAAGAATATAATACTTACATTAGAAAGATCATCTGAATGTTGCATGTATGGGAGGTTATAAATTACATACTCCGAACTCCCATTACAACAACAACAATATAACATACTCAATATAATTTCATAAGTGAAGTGTGCGAAGTGGATAGAGTACACAACTTTATCTCTACGATAGGATAAAATTATCTTGTCCTATCTTATAAAGATAGAAAGACTGTTTTTAATACTCTCTCGGCTTAAGTAACGTAAATCATAATTAAGTATAGAAAGGCCCCAAACTCCCAACAATATGCCAAAAAACATAGGGTCGAGATTAAAATTGTAGAAAAAGAAAACACAATAAATAAAGTTGATTGATGAGAAAAGAGTGGCAACGTCATCTTAGCATAATTGGATATTGCTATTTTCCTAACCAAGAAAGTTGATGCAACGTGTCAGTAGGAGATACAAACATAAAGATACAATCATATGAATGCTAATTAGTGGCTTCATATATAGCCATTTTTCAAAATTTGTTGAAATATTCGATTTAGATATTTGAGCTTAGTCATGAATACCTTAATCCCTAATAAAGTATTTCAATTAGATATTTTTCAGTCAAGATATTAATATCTTTAACATTAAGAAATTTGATGCTTAAATAACATTTTGCTAAAAATTCTATGAAAAAGCAAAAGATAACAACTAGAAATTTTATTATGTGAGTGTCGTTCATTATTTGACAAGTGGACTTATGGATCGCACAAACTTGTTTTTAAATATAAAATAAAAAAGACATTATTAAAGTTTGTATTTTTCCTTATTAGGATAAGTAGCTAAAAGGAAACTTAAAATTTTAAAAGATCTCCAAATTAATTTTTAACGTTTATCTTAGAACAATTTTTTGCTGCAAGATTTTTACTTGATTACATTTTTTTAATTAATTGAGCTTCTTGCATTCTGGGATCTACAACTTATATTATAAGAAGAAGAGCAACAAATATACTTTGTCATCAAAGAATATAGAAGACGTAGATCTTGGTGGCAGCGTGATTTTAGACGGTGAATATAAGCTTCAAATTCAACTTAAAAAGTATGTAACTGAATATAATGAGTTCAATACTAAGAACTTTAAAGATTGAACTCATAAAACTTAAATTCTGAATTTGTCTCTGGTTGAACGTCACTCCTGGATAGTGAAGAGTTCGACCTGAACACGGGTGTGGAAAACATTATAATGTCATCAATTTTATAACTTATTTGTAAATTTGGACAAACTGAAGAATTGAGTCTTACAGTAGCTCGAAAATAGCTCGAGTAATCAGCCGATTAGATTGATCAAATTATCAATTACTTTAGAATATTTATTTTTCATGAATGTTGGATTAAATATGATCTTAATCGAAAATGTAATAGGGTATTTACATATGATCTAGCTAAAAGTAATAATTTCAAGAATGAAGTTAAAAGTTTTACAAAATATAGAAATTACTCATGCATTTAAATTGGATAGAATCGTGCAAAAAATTTAATTAAAAATTATGATGAAGTCAAAACCTTGCAGCAAAAAGAAAGTTCTCCCCAAACGATGAAAATTGCATTGGAGATCTTTTAACATTTTAACTTTCCTTTTAGCTAATCATCCTAATAAGGAAAAATACAAACTTTAATAATGTCTTTTTTATTTTATATTTAAAAACAAGTACATGGGACCAATAAGTCCACTTGTCAAATAATGAACCACACTCACATAAATAATGTTTGTTATGTGACTCACAAAATAAAATTTCTCTTTTTCTTAATAGAAAAATTATACGGAACATAGTATCATTTCTGTGTAGCAAATTTTGTCAAACTCAAATTCTGGAAATAAATCAGGACCCTTTTGCACACTTTCACCCAAAGATTGAATGAAATAATTCATTCATTCAATTTTTATGGTATCATATCAAAGTTCATGTTTCTTTTTTCAAACAAGTGATGGACCAAACCTATTTTTCAATTAGATTGCTTAACTGAAACAAGCATTTTGCCAAGTATATATTAAGCCCATTTTCTATTGGGCCTTAAGTCTTGCATGAAATTTTTTTTTTTTTACAACTTTGATCAGTTCAATTCGTAGTACACCTTACATCCAAATGAGAGATGTTAGACCAATGATTTGCCACAAGGAAAACGAACAAATATACTTCTCATTTCTTAACTTTGAGCAAATATATTCCTCGTTAATAAAGTAATAATAATAGTAATCATAATGATGATTATAGTAGCAATTAGCGTAATGACAATAATACTAAAGGGTCGTTTGGTAGAGTGTATAAGAATAATATAAAATATGGTGTATTAATAATACATGCATAAGTAATGCTTGTGTTGGTTATGCTTACATTAGTTATGCTTGCTTTTTTCTTATGCAGTGCTTTGTTTGGTGTATTAAAAATAACATGAATTGCATAATTTCTAAAAATAAATTACTTTTTACAAAAATACCCTTCATAAATATGATGAAAAGGATGTAGAAAAGATTTTGAGGGATAATTGTGACTTTACCCATACTAATGCATGCATTAGAATCCATTGCATTACTAATACCAAGGATTTTCATGCATTAGTAATACACTCCTTAATACACAATAGAGTGTATAACTAATGCAAGCATTAGTAATACATAGGATGAAAAAGTGTACTAAACAAGGTATTAGTAATACACAAAGCTAATGCATGCATTATTTTTTTTAATACACTCTACCAAACGACCCCTAAGATAATTGTTATAAGATGAGAACAAACAAGATATTTAAAAAATACAAGAGACGAGAGTTTTCTTATTCTTTTAAGTATTCAAGTCTCTGAGAGCATAAACAAGAAATGAACTTTGTCCCACATTAATTGGAGGACTGGAGGAAGAGGAAATATTTAAGTTTAAATCAAAATAAATACTTCTTCTAGCTCTTAAAGACTTGAGAAGAAATGGTGTCTTGTGCCGTTGTCTCCCTTTTTTCTATATATGCAAAGTAAGTTTGAAGTATGATTTGATTAATTTTTGAGTTTGCTGTAAACTGAAGTTTGAATTATCGCTATACCAATGTGTTTTATCTGTTTTATCCTTTTTTTCGTTTGTTTAGTTTTCAGAAATAATATTTCGCAGAAAGTTAACACTTTTATGCAATGTTAAATGACTTTCATCTCAAGCTTAAGTAGTTAAGAAAACACACACATTTTTTTTTAATTACTTAGTTAATTAACTAGCTATATGCTCAACAAAATAAACCTCCTAGTTTAGATATTTTCTTATTTTCCGTAAACATGCCTGAATGAAACACATCATCTTCTTCTTCTTCTTCTTCTTTTTTTCTAAAGAAAAGAATAATTATTGCACTTTCCAGCATGTGGAGAACACGTTTGACTATTTTTTGTTTTAATTTCTGATTTCCAAATTGTACTTTTAAAATAATAACAAATTTCATGTTAAAATTTAGTAAAATAATAAATCACTCCGGATTTATTTGAAACCCAACACTTTTGATGCGGAGCAAAAACTTATTAAATCGACAACAAATGATAGGTTTGAACTTTGAACTCATAACTTTTAAAATACATAATAAATTGATCAATGTAAAAAACCTTAAAAATTGAACCAATAAAATTTAAATCCTAAATTTACCTATGAGTATATGGTATGTTAGACTTGTATATTCCTCTATATATATTTGAGTACTGTTGTGCTGTAGTTCTAAAAAAATAATCTAAATACCTACAAAAACCATCTTAGTTACTTAGAAATTGAATAAACTAATCAAAATCAGAATTTATTAATAATTAAAGAATAAAAAGTGCAATAATTCAAAAATTCAAAATTAACTTAGACCTTTGGTAAACACACCCCTTACAAAGTCAAAGACACAATGTATGACCAAATCATTTGGCTTCAAATTTTTTTTTTTTTTAAAAAACATTGATCTCTATCCTAATTTTGTCTTTATATACATTGATAATTTAGTCAGCAGTCCACATCGAAGTCTACCAAATGCAACGTTACTTACAGCTAATTTCCAAGAAAATACTCCAAATATCCTTCACCGAATTTGATTACCGAGTTTAATGTGACAAAATTAGTTCATAAAAATATGATTAGTTTAATTCGTTTAAACATGAATGTGTTAATAACTTGTTCATTTAGTAATTTAACTCATTTTAACTCGTTTAAATTCAACTCAAATCATTCAAAGTCATTTATCACTTCTACCTGTGTTATCACATAATACTAATGTAATTTATGTTCAAATTATGCAAATGATAGCACTACTTAAATAGGTCTTAGACAACGTGTATTTAGATTAATCGGACTAATATACTTGAAATATCGGATGGTTAAAAACTTAAAATAAAGAAAAACAATTCTTGCTTATTTTTTTTTTTGGCTTCCCTTTAGATAAAGTCACAAGAGAGTGAAATATAGAAGAGATGAAGACATTTTTGGTTGAATTGAAGTATTACCACTTGTAAAATAATGGGGGTTGTAATAATTAGACAATAACTCTACTATCATTTATGCTAAAACAAATTGTTTCTTCTTCTAATACTCAATTTCGTCAATAATTTGAGTAATCTTAAAATCTATTTTAATTTAAACTTTATTATATGAAGTCAACAATTGAGTAATGAGTAATAATTATACTTTTCTAAGAAGCATATAAAATATATCTTGTGTGTAATAGAGTAGTTAGCAATAATTACTTAATTAGTAATGTTGTTTTTTTGAAAAAAAAATATTATTCCCTCCGTCCCAATTTATATAACTAATAACACTCTTTCATTTTAGTGGTAACAATTTAATTTGAAACTTTTTGTCTTACCCTTAGTGAAATGATTTGTAGCCAAAGAAATTTTTATGGTTTATTTTAAAGGGAAAAGGGTCAGAAATACCCCTTAAGTATTGAAATTGGTTCAAAAATACCCTCCGTTAACCTATTGGGCCAAAAATACCCTTCTACCCACCTTTATGGCTCAAAAATATCCTTCCATCCACCTTTATGGCTCAAATATACCCTTATAACTAACGGTCCTTTTTAAAACCATAATTAAAAAAACGGAAAAGGGCCAAAAATACCCTTCAAGTATTGAAATTGGTTCAAAAATACCCCCCGTTTAACTATTGGGCCAAAAATACCCCTCCATTCACCTTATGGCTCAAATATACCTTTACAACTAACAACCCTTTTTTAAACCATAATTAAAAAAAATATTTATTATGTGTCAGCTTTTTATTGGTTGCAAATTAAATTAATTAAAATGTTATTATCTTATAACCAAATCTGGACCCAACTAAAACTACCCGACAAAACCCGTCCCAACCAATTAAATAACGGTGACCCATAGTTTTTTGGTTTATATCAGTTACACCATACCTCAAAGGTGAATAATTTTCTACTTTCTGTGTCTGCCTGCAAATACGTTAGAGATAGGGGTGGGCATAAAAATCGGAGACCAAAAAACCGTACCGAACCGAATTAGTTCGGTTCTTCGGTTTAGGTTCTTCGGTTCGGTTTCCGTTTTTATTTCGGTAGTTCGGTGCTTCGGTTCGGAGTTTGGTTTAGGGGTAACGGTTCTTCGGTGCACACTTTTACAAAACCGAAAACCGAAGAATCGAACCGAACCGAAATTTGATAAAATCGAACCGAATGCCCACCCCTAGTTAGGGAGGTAAAACTATGTCTCATTGGCAACAACCTACTTACTTGCAAGTGTCATTCGCAGTTAGAAGAAAAATGAGTTTAGAACACGAAATAGTTTTCAAGAACCCTAAAAATTGAAGAAGAAGAAGACCCAGCTTTCAACAGACGTAAAATATGAATGAAATTAGGTTTAGAAGAAATGGATTTGCCTCTTTATTTAATTGGTTGGGGGCGGTTTTGTCTGGTTTGGGTCGGGTAGTTTTAGTTGGGTCTGAGTTTGATTATAAAATAATAACATTTTAATTAATTTAATTTGCAACCAATAGAAAACTGACACGTAATAAATAATTTTTTTAATTATGGTTTAAAAAATGACCGTTAGTTATAAGGGTATATTTGAGCCATAAAGGTGGATGGAAGGGTATTTTTGAGCCATAAAGGTGGGTAGAAGGGTATTTTTGGCCCAATAGGTTAACGGAGGGTATTTTTGAACCAATTTCAATACTTAAGGGGTATTTCTGACCCTTTTCCGTATTTTAAATCATAAATTTCAAAAATCTTTCTTAAATTTTTTAAATTTCATATTCCGTCAAACACTTTCACATAAATTAAAACGGGCGGAGCACTATAGTAAAATTCAAAGGAAAAGTTGGTCATCAGTCTGCAAGTTGATTTTGCACTTAGTTTCCTACTAATATTACGTAGTGAGTAGAATGCAATTTTGGACTTTTAGTTAAAGCATTACGAAAATGTGCATTAATTAATTATTAAAAAAAAGACAACTAGGTCCCATTAATTACTTTGGTCAAATTGGTTTTGCTTGGTCCTCTATGCTCATTTTGACTCTTTCAATTATATGTTTTTGCATTATGTTTAAATATTTTGTCCATTAATTTGCGTTTTTTCTTTTTGATTCTTTTTCGAGTGAAGTAACTTAAATTAAGCTTCAAAGAGACTCCTTAGACATATTTACTCCTTATAAGTGTTTTCGAGTAATTAATAAAGTTGCTATCAAGTAATTATCACTAACCAGGAGGTCACGGTTCAAGTCGTGGAAACAACTCCTTACAAAAAATGTGGGATAAGACTATGTACAATAAATCCTTATGGTTCGATCCTTTCCTGAATCCCGCGTATAGCTGAAACTTTAGTGCACTGGGCTGCCCAAGTTTTTTGAGAGAATCGTTGTAAGGGATAAATATTGAGTTCATGATTATATTGAACATGTCTGTTATTCTAAATTATTGTATTTGTATTTGGTAAGATAGGTAACTTGCATCTAAGTATGTGATCGGATAAAATTATGTATTGGAACTTTGGAAGGAAGTAACATATTTTCGATGGAATAATTAAAGTGTGTGCATGTTCGTTCCCATCACTATAACATTTTTTGGTCGTTCAATTATTGATAAATTATGATATGACTCAACATAATACGTTTAATCTTCAAGTAATTAAAATGTGCGTTGATTCTTTAATTATGTAGAAAATATGTTAAATTTGGACAATTTTTAAAAGTATATTACCTCAAATATGGAGTAATATTACAGGTTTAATAAAAACCATTGGAAATAAATTGATGAAACGATTATTTAATAATTCTGAAAATTTATGAATATTTATAAACAAAAACACAAATGCACATTTTAAATTATTCAAAATTAAATATACTTAATTAAGTATTGTAAAAACTAAATTAAGTTTAAAAAATTTACCAGTAACCAAAGAACCAAAAATATTATTAATTATTAACCCATTAAAAAATGAACGTACATTAATTGTACAAATTAGGAATTGGAAAGTACTGGCGTTCTCTGATAGTTTCATTTAGAGTATTAAATATTACTAACAAGAACATTATATATGTTAGTTAAAACAAGTGACACACATGGTGTTAATAGTCAAAATAATTATAAAAAACCAATCATGTAAGTCATGTTCTACCATTTGGTTTAAAATATATACACATCAACATCAATTCAAGTTTTAATTAAAGATAATTAAATATCATTTAAATTTTGTCATATCATGCCAAATATGACAATTAATTTACTTTCCCTCTTAACCTCTCCTTCTCACTCTTTTCCTGAGTCTTGATGACAAGGTCAATAATGATACCCCCAACCTTTTTAACCTCCTTAATTTATTATTATAAATTAATACTATTTCTCTAGCCAACCGTATTCAACCCCACTTCACCTATATATATCTATGTGTGTGTATCACATACACAAACTTAGAGATAACAAACTATTCATTCAAAAAATCAAAAAGAGTTAGCTAGCTAATTTGGATCAGCATCGACTCTACAAAGTCAGAATCAAATCTTTCTGTTGGTTTTTTCAATCCATTCAAGAACGTAAAACAAGTACTTAAAGAGAACTAGCTAGCACGGGCTCTATAAAATCAGAATCGAATTTGTCTATTAGTTTTCTCAATTCATTCGAGGACGTAAAGTGAGTACTTATGGAGAAACCATGTAAGTCATCATCAAAGAAGAAAACAATCTTCAAATTATTACCAAAAGCAGCTGCAGCAGCAATTTTTGTACTACAACATGCACATGCACCTTTTAGTCCAAGCAGAGAAAAAAGATTAGCAGCAGAACATCAACACAAAAATCATCATCACCATAAAGGATTTGCTGGCCCAATCATACCCGTAATTCCAGCCCATAAATCGGGTCGAAAATCGGAGCCCGGTTCGCCTAAAATTTCGTGCATGGGGCAAATCAAACACAATAAAAAGAAGACGATGAATCGCATCAACAGTAGCAAAAAAGGTAACAACAGTCGAAAATACGTTACGAAGAAGTCAACGTCTAGTTTTGGAAGTATATTTGGTGGAAAATCAAAATTAATTTTGGGGCGAAAATCAGATGTTGCAGCTGAAAATAGTATTTGTAATAAGCTTCCTAATAGAGCACCATGTTTGAGTCAAATGCAACGGTTCGCTAGTGGTAGAGAACCGTTGACCAATTTTGACTGGAGGTCGATACAAATTACACCCCAAGATCAACGTAAGTATTATACAGACAATGATAGAGGATATAGTGACAATGATGATGATGACGACGAAGACGATGAAAACGAAGAGATTAGTCCTTTTTCGACTCCAATATTATTAGGTAGAAGTAGGACAACTACATGTTTGGAGCCAAGGAAGGAAATTAATTTATGGAAAAGGAGAACTATGGTCCAACCTAAGCCTCTCCAATTGTATTAGATAAGTTCACTTCTTTTTTTTTCTTCTTTAGTTTCTTGTTTTTGTTTAATTTCTGCTTAATAATGTTTGATATGTTGTAAATGAAAATTCATTCATTTAAAAGTAGAGTTAAAATTAAGTTACATATATACTGATAGTGTAATCTGTAACTTAAATTTTTTTAGAATATCAATGATTAATTCTCAAATTTTATTTGAAATTTGATTTATTCATCTCTATTATAGATCTATAATTCGTCTTTCATTCCAATCGTTGAAAGTTTTGAGGGGTAATTTTCTTTCTTCACTCGAGTCTGCATATGTTTGATCCTATGTTTCTAGGAGAAAATTTAACGAAAGGAGTCCCAAAAGTCTTGTTTTAACTTTTGGGACCCTTGACCAAATGTAAGGGTCAAAGTAGTTTAAAAAATCAAATTAAGTTAATTGGGGACCCAATTAATATTTTTAAAACTTCTTAATCTTTTAAAAAATACAAAACAATCCACAACCATTTTAAATTAAAAAAAAAGAAGACAAAATCAGATTTTTATATCTCACAACTCCCTTCTCTCTCCTCTCAAACGTCTCACCTCTCTCTCTCTCTCAAACCCAACAACTGTTGGAACTGACAGACAACAGATCGACGCGATAGCAGCCTCCGGCCACTTTCAACCTCCGGCGACGACAGATTCGAGTTCTTCATCGTTGCTTTTTAACTTTCAACAGTCAATTTCTCTCTATTCACACGTAAATGCTTCTCTGTTTTTTTGTTTTCTAAAAAAATTAGGTCTTTTTAGTTATGAAGAAATAGAAGAACTTGAGTTAACTTCTCTTCTTAGTATGGGTTAACAATTTTAGTATTTGATGCTTAAAAACGAAATGGGAACACAACAAATGGTATTTCTTCTCTTACTGTGGTGGTTGATGTAAATGTAAATGGTATTTTTTTTCTGAGTGAAATATGATTCTTTGTTGTTGTTGTAGTTCTTTTTCTCGAACATTGTTGTAAAAATAGTGAAACTTGAATTTTAATTTTTTTTTGGAGTTTATCTGTTGTGACCAAATCCAACAATTATTGATTTTGTTGGTGTTTGTTATGTTTCTGTTTCTTCTTGAAATTTGTTTGTTGTTATTGTTGGGGTGTGTGTTGGTGTTGTTGGTGGTGTTGTATTTGTAAATGCTGGTAAATGTTCATGTTGTTGGTGTTGGTGTATTGATTTGATAAATGTTGGTGTTGTTGGTGTTGGTGTATTGGTAAATGTTGGTGTTGATGTATTGATAAATGTTGGTGTTGTTCTTGTTGATATATGTATTATGTGGTAAAAATGTTGCTACTGGTTTGATTTTTTCCAACAGATGACTCATATGTTGCAACAGATGACTCATATGTTGCAACAGATGACTCATATGTTGCAACAGATGACCCATCTGTTACAACTGATGAGTCATCTGTTGGAAAAAGAATAATAATTATTCCAACAGATGAATCATCTGTTGCAACAGATGGGTCATCTGTTGGAAAAAGCATAATAATTATTCCAACAGATGACTCATCTGTTGCAACAGATGGGTCATCTGTTGGATGAAATCAAAACAGTTATTCCAACAGATGACTCATCTGTTGCAACAGATGAGTAGTCTGTTGGAATAACTGTTTTGATTTCTTCAAACAGATGACCCATCTGTTGCAACAGATGACACATCTATTGGAAGAAATAAAACCAGTGGCAAGACTGTTTTGATTTCATCCAACAAATGACCCATCTGTTGCAACAGATGGGTTATCTGTTGGAAGAAATAAAACCAGTGGCAAGACTGGTTTGATTCCTTCCAACAGATGACTTGTTTGATGTATTGATAAATGTTGGTGTTGTTCTTGTTGATATATGTATTATGTGGTAAAAATGTTGCTACTGGTTTGATTTTTTCCAACAATTGACTCATCTGTTGCAACAGATGGGTCATCTGTTGGATGAAATCAAAACAGTTATTCCAACAGATGACTTATCTGTTGCAACAGATGGGTCATCTGTTGGAAGAAATCAAAACAGTGGCAAGACTGGTTTGATTCCTTCCAACAAATGACTCATCTGTTGCAACAGATGAGTAGTCTGTTGGAATAACTGTTTTGATTTCTTCCAACAGATGACCCATCTGTTGCAACAGATGGGTTATCTGTTGGAAGAAATAAAACTAGTGGCAAGACTGGTTTGATTCCTTCCAACAGATGACTCATCTATTGCAACAGATGAGTAGTCTGTTGGAATAACTGTTTTGATTTCTTCCAACAGATGACCCATCTGTTGCAACAGATGAGTCATCTGTTGGAAGAAATAAAACCAGTAGCAAGATTGTTTTGATTTCTTTCAACAGATGACCCATCTGTTTCAACAGATTACCCATATGTTGCAACAGATGAGTCATCTGTTGCAACAGATGGGTCATCTGTTGGAAATATTTTATTTTGTGTTGTATTTATTAAATTTATTGTTACCCTTTTTTTAATGATGCACAAATCAATTGTAATATTTTTTATTTTTATCTTGTTTGTAGATTAAATGGCTCCCAAAAGAAAAGAGAGTGGATCAACTTCTGACAACACAAGTAAAAAAGCTAAATTACAAACACCATTAGAAGACCTTGCTGAACAAGCCCTTTCACAAACAAATGAAGATGTACAGAAAGAGAATGAAAATGTGGAAAGAGATAATGAAGAAGAAATTGAAGAAGAAACAGTTGAAAGTTCTAGAGCTGATGTAGAAAAGAAAGGGGAGGAAGAAGTTATAGAGGAGGAAGATGAAAATAAAAATGAGGAAAAAGATGGAGATGGTGGGAATAGAGATGATGAAGAAAAAGAAAGTGATAAAATAGATGAGCTGGAAGGTGAGGATGAAGGTGATGAGGAGGAGGAAAAAGAAAGTGAGGAAGAAGATGAAAGGCAAAGTGAGGAAAATGAAAGAGTTGATGATGATGCTGAGATATCGTTGATCTCTCATGAACGTAGATCGAAAGCCCAGCATGATCTTGTCAAAACTTTTAGTATTGACAAGTTCAAAGTTGAGATGCCCGTCAACATAATGAGCCATAATCCGCACGCCACGGCAAAGGTCATCGGTAAATACTTCAAAAATAGCTTCCCCAATGATAAAGGCCCGTCTACAAGAGATATGGCCAATCAACTCCGTACAGAATTGGGTTGTAAGGTGAGTTATTGGAAGATTTATAAGGGCATGGAGATTGCAAAGTCTTTGGTTAGGGGAACACATGAGCACGGGTATGCAGTGCTTGATGCGTACCGTTATATGCTTGAGTCCGCAAATCCAGGAAGTAAGACGGCATTGCAGGTTGATGAAAATGGAAGGTTTAAGTACTTTTTTGTGGCCTATGCGGCTTGGATTCATGGTTTTCAACAAATGAGAAAAGTCATAGCCGTTGACGGGACATTCTTAAAGAGCAAGTATGAAGGAGTATTGCTATCGGCGGTGGCACAAGATGCAGAGAATCATATCTTTTCGGTGGCTTTTTGTGTAGTGGACAAGGAATGTGATGCCTCATACCAATATTTTTTTGAACAAATGAGAAACTATGTAGATGATACAGATGAGTTGTGCATAATTTCTGATAGGCATCCAAGTATAGGAAAGATGGTTTCGATTATCTACCCTTTAGCTCATTATGGTTGTTGCATGAGGCACCTTGGAGAAAATATTCGAAACAACTTTCACAATTCAAAGGTCGTATCTTATTTTTATAAAGCAGCGAAAGCGTACGATAGAGGTGAGTTCTATGACCATTTCAATCAAATAAGGGATATGGTACCCAAGGCAGCCGAACATCTCGAACGTTTCGGATTCCACAAATGGAGCAGGGCATTCTGTCCGGGAAATAGGTACAATATTATAAATTGAGTGTAATTGTCTTGTTTGAGTTTATTGTAATTCTATGTCTTACTAAGTGGTGTTTTTTTTTTCTATAGGTATAATATTATGACGTCAAACATTGTTGAGTCGGTGAATGCAATGTTTGAGGTTGAAAGAGAATTTCCCATTGTCGCTCTATTTGACGAAATAAACTTAAGGTTTGCAAAAATTTTCCACGAGAGGCGTATGGAGTTGACCAACTCACCAAACAGACTTGTTCCTACAATGGAAAAACAAATATCAAAGTACATCAACTTGGGAAACAAGTTATTGGCTCATCAAATATCTAACTACAAGTTCACTATCACCGGTCATGGTGATGTTGCCACGGTCGATCTTCAAAAGAGAGCTTGTACATGTAGAGTTTTTGACTTGGATAAAATACCTTGTCCACATGCTATGGCAGCGCTTCGAGTCCAATATGGTGCAGCTTTTGGAAACAAGATTTATGAGTACGCATCTCCATATTATTCGGTGGAGAAGTACATAATTGCATATTGTGAGGAAATTAATCCGATACCTCCCGAAGATTCGTGGATTATTCCTTTGGAGATTTTACAGAGAGAAATACCTCCTCCATATGTTGACCCAAGCAAACCGGGAAGAAGGGCTAAGAAGAGAAGGCGTGGAGTCGGAGAATCATTTCCAATGAGAAAAAATAAGTGCTCCATATGTAAGACGAGAAAATTTAACGAAAGGAGTCCCAAAAGTCTTGTTTTAACTTTTGGGACCCTTGACCAAATGTAAGGGTCAAAGTAGTTTAAAAAATCAAATTAAGTTAATTGGGGACCCAATTAATATTTTTAAAACTTCTTAATCTTTTAAAAAATACAAAACAATCCACAACCATTTTAAATTAAAAAAAAAGAAGACAAAATCAGATTTTTATATCTCACAACTCCCTTCTCTCTCCTCTCAAACGTCTCACCTCTCTCTCTCTCTCAAACCCAACAACTGTTGGAACTGACAGACAACAGATCGACGCGATAGCAGCCTCCGGCCACTTTCAACCTCCGGCGACGACAGATTCGAGTTCTTCATCGTTGCTTTTTAACTTTCAACAGTCAATTTCTCTCTATTCACACGTAAATGCTTCTCTGTTTTTTTGTTTTCTAAAAAAATTAGGTCTTTTTAGTTATGAAGAAAAAGAAGAACTTGAGTTAACTTCTCTTCTTAGTATGGGTTAACAATTTTAGTATTTGATGCTTAAAAACGAAATGGGAACACAACAAATGGTATTTCTTCTCTTACTGTGGTGGTTGATGTAAATGTAAATGGTATTTTTTTTCTGAGTGAAATATGATTCTTTGTTGTTGTTGTAGTTCTTTTTCTCGAACATTGTTGTAAAAATAGTGAAACTTGAATTTTAATTTTTTTTTGGAGTTTATCTGTTGTGACCAAATCCAACAATTATTGATTTTGTTGGTGTTTGTTATGTTTCTGTTTCTTCTTGAAATTTGTTTGTTGTTATTGTTGGGGTGTGTGTTGGTGTTGTTGGTGGTGTTGTATTTGTAAATGCTGGTAAATGTTCATGTTGTTGGTGTTGGTGTATTGATTTGATAAATGTTGGTGTTGTTGGTGTTGGTGTATTGGTAAATGTTGGTGTTGATGTATTGATAAATGTTGGTGTTGTTCTTGTTGATATATGTATTATGTGGTAAAAATGTTGCTACTGGTTTGATTTTTTCCAACAGATGACTCATATGTTGCAACAGATGACTCATATGTTGCAACAGATGACTCATATGTTGCAACAGATGACCCATCTGTTACAACTGATGAGTCATCTGTTGGAAAAAGAATAATAATTATTCCAACAGATGAATCATCTGTTGCAACAGATGGGTCATCTGTTGGAAAAAGCATAATAATTATTCCAACAGATGACTCATCTGTTGCAACAGATGGGTCATCTGTTGGATGAAATCAAAACAGTTATTCCAACAGATGACTCATCTGTTGCAACAGACCGGCATGCCATAATAGTTTATCCAAATCTCATCCATCTTCTTTTCCTCATCCTTCAAAGTTGTATCATCACCCATATACTTGATCCTGCGCTTGAGAAGACCATACGCCATGGTCATTTGAAAGCGTACATTGTTATCCTCCGGTAGATCAAGAAAGTGTCCTAAACAGCTGGACTTAAAGTAATCCTCCAATTTTTCATCCCTCAATATCTTCCTAAATTCATCAAAACCTTTACCCATAACAGATTTAACTACAAAATCACCAGTCAAATCTGTAGGGTTATCTATAGGCATCTCAACTTTGAACTTGTCAATACTAAAAGTTTTGACAAGATCATGCTGGGCTTTCGATCTACGTTCATGAGAGATCAACGATATCTCAGCATCATCATCAACTCTTTCATTTTCCTCACTTTGCCTTTCATCTTTTTCCTCACTTTCTTTTTCCTCCTCCTCATCACCTTCATCCTCACCTTCCAGCTCATCTATTTTATCACTTTCTTTTTCTTCATCATCTCTATTCCCACCATCTCCATCTTCTTCCTCATTTTTATTTTCATCTTCCTCCTCTATAACTTCTTCCTCCCCTTTCTTTTCTACATCAGCTCTAGAACTTTCAACTGTTTCTTCTTCAATTTCTTCTTCATTATCTCTTTCCACATTTTCATTCTCTTTCTGTACATCTTCATTTGTTTGTGAAAGGGCTTGTTCAGCAAGGTCTTCTAATGGTGTTTGTAATTTAGCTTTTTTACTTGTGTTGTCAGATGTTGATCCACTCTCTTTTCTTTTGGGAGCCATTTAATCTACAAACAAGATAAAAATAAAAAATATTACAATTGATTTGTGCATCATTAAAAAAAGGGTAACAATAAATTTAATAAATACAACACAAAATAAAATATTTCCAACAGATGACCCATCTGTTGCAACAGATGACTCATCTGTTGCAATATATGGGTAATCTGTTGAAACAGATGGGTCATCTGTTGAAAGAAATCAAAGCAATCTTGCTACTGGTTTTATTTCTTCCAACAGATGACCCATCTGTTGCAACAGATGAGTCATCTGTTGGAAGAAATCAAACCAGTCTTGCCACTAGTTTTATTTATTCCAACAGATAACCCATCTGTTGCAACAGATGGGTCATCTGTTGGAAGAAATCAAAACAGTTATTCCAACAGACTACTCATCTGTTGCAACAGATGAGTCATCTGTTGGAAGGAATCAAACCAGTCTTGCCACTGTTTTGATTTCTTCCAACAGATGACCCATCTGTTGCAACAGATAAGTCATCTGTTGGAATAACTGTTTTGATTTCATCCAACAGATGACCCATCTGTTGCAACAGATGAGTCATTTGTTGGAAAAAATCAAACCAGTAGCAACATTTTTACCACATAATACATATATCAACAAGAACAACACCAACATTTATCAATACATCAAACAAGTCATCTGTTGGAAGGAATCAAACCAGTCTTGCCACTAGTTTTATTTCTTCCAACAGATAACCCATCTGTTGCAACAGATGGGTCATTTGTTGGATGAAATCAAAACAGTCTTGCCACTGGTTTTATTTCTTCCAACAGATGTGTCATCTGTTGCAACAGATGGGTCATCTGTTTGAAGAAATCAAAACAGTTATTCCAACAGACTACTCATCTGTTGCAACAGATGAGTCATCTGTTGGAATAACTGTTTTGATTTCATCCAACAGATGACCCATCTGTTGCAACAGATGAGTCATCTGTTGGAATAATTATTATGCTTTTTCCAACAGATGACCCATCTGTTGCAACAGATGATTCATCTGTTGGAATAATTATTATTCTTTTTCCAACAGATGACTCATCAGTTGTAACAGATGGGTCATCTGTTGCAACATATGAGTCATCTGTTGCAACATATGAGTCATCTGTTGCAACATATGAGTCATCTGTTGGAAAAAATCAAACCAGTAGCAACATTTTTACCACATAATACATATATCAACAAGAACAACACCAACATTTATCAATACATCAACACCAACATTTACCAATACACCAACACCAACAACACCAACATTTATCAAATCAATACACCAACACCAACAACATGAACATTTACCAGCATTTACAAATACAACACCACCAACAACACCAACACACACCCTAACAATAACAACAAACAAATTTCAAGAAGAAACAGAAACATAACAAACACCAACAAAATCAATAATTGTTGGATTTGGTCACAACAGATAAACTCCAAAAAAAAATTAAAATTCAAGTTTCACTATTTTTACAACAATGTTCGAGAAAAAGAACTACAACAACAACAAAGAATCATATTTCACTCAGAAAAAAAATACCATTTACATTTACATCAACCACCACAGTAAGAGAAGAAATACCATTTGTTGTGTTCCCATTTCGTTTTTAAGCATCAAATACTAAAATTGTTAACCCATACTAAGAAGAGAAGTTAACTCAAGTTCTTCTTTTTCTTCATAACTAAAAAGACCTAATTTTTTTAGAAAACAAAAAAACAGAGAAGCATTTACGTGTGAATAGAGAGAAATTGACTGTTGAAAGTTAAAAAGCAACGATGAAGAACTCGAATCTGTCGTCGCCGGAGGTTGAAAGTGGCCGGAGGCTGCTATCGCGTCGATCTGTTGTCTGTCAGTTCCAACAGTTGTTGGGTTTGAGAGAGAGAGAGAGGTGAGACGTTTGAGAGGAGAGAGAAGGGAGTTGTGAGATATAAAAATCTGATTTTGTCTTCTTTTTTTTTAATTTAAAATGGTTGTGGATTGTTTTGTATTTTTTAAAAGATTAAGAAGTTTTAAAAATATTAATTGGGTCCCCAATTAACTTAATTTGATTTTTTAAACTACTTTGACCCTTACATTTGGTCAAGGGTCCCAAAAGTTAAAACAAGACTTTTGGGACTCCTTTCGTTAAATTTTCTCGTCTTACATATGGAGCACTTATTTTTTCTCATTGGAAATGATTCTCCGACTCCACGCCTTCTCTTCTTAGCCCTTCTTCCCGGTTTGCTTGGGTCAACATATGGAGGAGGTATTTCTCTCTGTAAAATCTCCAAAGGAATAATCCACGAATCTTCGGGAGGTATCGGATTAATTTCCTCACAATATGCAATTATGTACTTCTCCACCGAATAATATGGAGATGCGTACTCATAAATCTTGTTTCCAAAAGCTGCACCATATTGGACTCGAAGCGCTGCCATAGCATGTGGACAAGGTATTTTATCCAAGTCAAAAACTCTACATGTACAAGCTCTCTTTTGAAGATCGACCGTGGCAACATCACCATGACCGGTGATAGTGAACTTGTAGTTAGATATTTGATGAGCCAATAACTTGTTTCCCAAGTTGATGTACTTTGATATTTGTTTTTCCATTGTAGGAACAAGTCTGTTTGGTGAGTTGGTCAACTCCATACGCCTCTCGTGGAAAATTTTTGCAAACCTTAAGTTTATTTCGTCAAATAGAGCGACAATGGGAAATTCTCTTTCAACCTCAAACATTGCATTCACCGACTCAACAATGTTTGACGTCATAATATTATACCTATAGAAAAAAAAAACACCACTTAGTAAGACATAGAATTACAATAAACTCAAACAAGACAATTACACTCAATTTATAATATTGTACCTATTTCCCGGACAGAATGCCCTGCTCCATTTGTGGAATCCGAAACGTTCGAGATGTTCGGCTGCCTTGGGTACCATATCCCTTATTTGATTGAAATGGTCATAGAACTCACCTCTATCGTACGCTTTCGCTGCTTTATAAAAATAAGATACGACCTTTGAATTGTGAAAGTTGTTTCGAATATTTTCTCCAAGGTGCTTCATGCAACAACCATAATGAGCTAAAGGGTAGATAATCGAAACCATCTTTCCTATACTTGGATGCCTATCAGAAATTATGCACAACTCATCTGTATCATCTACATAGTTTCTCATTTGTTCAAAAAAATATTGGTATGAGGCATCACATTCCTTGTCCACTACACAAAAAGCCACCGGAAAGATATGATTCTCCGCATCTTGTGCCACCGCCGATAACAATACTCCTTCATACTTGCTCTTTAAGAATGTCCCGTCAACGGCTATGACTTTTCTCATTTGTTGAAAACCATGAATCCAAGCCGCATAGGCCACAAAAAAGTACTTGAACCTTCCATTTTCATCAACCTGCAATGCCGTCTTACTTCCTGGATTTGCGGACTCAAGCATATAATGGTACGCATCAAGCACTGCATACCCGTGCTAATGTGTTCCCCTAACCAAAGACTTTGCAATCTCCATGCCCTTATAAATCTTCCAATAACTCACCTTACAACCCAATTCTGTACGGAGTTGATTGGCCATATCTCTTGTAGACGGGCCTTTACCATTGGGGAAGCTATTTTTGAAGTATTTACCGATGAACTTTGCCGTGGCGTGCGGATTATGGCTTGTAATATGCTCCGAACCACATGTGTGATACTTTTCATAAGTTCTAATACAGAATCTGTCAGAACTTATGAATTTCACAGCCCTCAACCACCACTTGCACTCCGAATGTGCACATCTGAAACAATACACACTACGCGAATTACTCACCTTCTTGAGTCTGAAATCTTTTTTCAAGCAAGCAATATGCAATGAAGTGACTAGTTCTTCCTTGTTCTTGAATGTCATTCCCTTGTAAAAACCTGTTTCATCATCTTGAAGATTGCTCGACTGTGTTGATTGAGAACTGCCCACTGTATTACTCGCAACAACGGGTGTAGGTGTTTGGTCCTCCTCCTCTTCATCTCCACTCTCATCATCTGGAATATTCATGTCCGCACCATCCAATTCATCATTTAACATATCTTGTTGGTCTTGTTGTATACTCTGATTCTCTATTGATTTTTCAACCACGTACACCCTTAAAATGGGCCTAGCTGCATCACTTAGATAAGCACGCAAACGAACCTGATCGCTTATCTTAAAAGGCAGGACCTTCTGATTTTCAAAAGAGCTGTGCATGTAACTGATGACAAGATCTTTTGGTTGGCAATTAAGTCCACAATTGCTGATGATTAAGTTCACAAAATCATCATACAATACATCTCTTTGGACTGTCATCGCTATCGTTTCTAACATGTCACCATCATTCCAACGCCAAATAAATCGATTGTTCTTCTCTATCCACTCACCATGACAATCAACACCTACTGTTATTGAATCCTCCATTAATGGTACCTAAAGAAATTTGTTTAAAAAATTTAATAATGATAGTAATTTGAGTGGCTATGTACAACAACAAAATTAAATGCACTATCATTGTCCCAACAGATAAGCATCTACTGCAATAGATGAGTCATCTGTTGCAATAGATAACTTATCTGTTGCAGCAGATGACCTTTCTGTTGGGTGCATGTTCAGATTCAGAAGCTCAATCCAACAGATAGAGCATCTGCTGCAACAGATAACTTACCTGTTGGATTGAGCTACTGGTTCTGCAGCTGAATCCAACAGGTAGGTCATCTGCTGCAACAGATGAGTGATCTGTTGCAACAGATTACCCATCTGTTGCAGCAGATGACTAACCTGTTGGATTGAGCTGCTGTAACATGAATCCAACAGGTACCATCTGCTGCAACAGATGTGTAATCTGTTGCAACAGATCACTCATCTGTTGCAGCAGATGACTAACCTGTTGGATTGAGCTACTGGTTCTGCAGCTGAATCCAACAGGTAGGTCATCTGCTGCAACAGATGAGTGATCTGTTGCAACAGATTACACATCTGTTGCAGCAGATGACCTACCTGTTGGATTGAGATACTGTAACATGAATCCAACAGGTTAGTCATCTGCTGCAATAGATGGGTAATCTGTTGCAACAGATCACTCATCTGCTGTAACATGAATCCAACAGGTAGGTCATCTGCTGCAACAGATGAGTGATCTGTTGCAACAGATTACCCATCTGTTGCAGCAGATGACTAACCTGTTGGATTCATGTTACAGTATCTCAATCCAACAGGTAGTCCATCTGTTGCAACATATGGGTAATCTGTTGCAACAGATCACTCATCTGTTGCAACAGATGACCTACCTGTTGGATTGAGCTACCGTAACATGAATCCAACAGGTAGTTCATCTGTTGCAACATATGGGTAATCTGTTGCAACAGATGGTTCATCTGTTGCAGCAGATGAACTACCTGTTGGATTCATGTTACAGTAGCTCAAACCAACAGGTAGGTCATCTGTTGCAACAGATTACCCATATGTTGCAACAGATGAGTGATCTGTTGCAACAGATTACCCATATGTTGCAACAGATGGACTACCTGTTGGATTCATGTTACAGCAGCTCAATCCAACAGGTTAGTCATCTGCTGCAACAGATGGATAATCTGTTGTAACAGATCACTCATCTGTTGCAGCAAATGACCTACCTGTTGGAACTACTTTAACAGTAGTGGAAACAATCCAACAGCTGTTGTAAATGAATACAACAGCTGTTGGATACGCTACAGAAAATTGTTGAAAAAATAGCAGATATATCCAGATGAGAAATTGAACTAAAAATCATTATTTTTACTTACCAAAATCACCAATGAAGTAATGCCCAGTTATATACGAACAAAATTTGATCCAAAATTTCAAGCAAGAAGAAGAGGTAGTAGCAGCCACAACAACAATAACAATGGTGAAGAAGCAGAAGAAGCAGTAGCAGCAGCAATAACCACCACAACAAGAGCAAGTAGAAGAAGAAGAAGAAGCACCAACGACAATGGAGAAAAAAAAATCGCGCAGGAGGAGGAGAGAGAAAATGGGAGAAGAGGCAATTATTTTCCCTCTTTTTTTTAGTTATAATTAGGGTTTTATAAGTTGGACCAAAGTGTAAAAAAAAAAACTTTGAGGGCAACTCCGACACACCCCTCAAACTCCTTAATCCTTAATCTAATATTTGTCACCCCTACTCAATAATTAAAACTTGAGTCACCACAATTTCATTCTTAAACTTTTTGGTCACCCTTAATTCAATGTCCCATGATTCTAGGGTTCTTGAGTGAGTTCTTGATTTAGGACCGTTTGACCATAAAAAAAATTCACTTTTTTCTGGAAATTTATTTCACTATAGTGAAAAAAGTAAAATTTTGTGGTGTTTGGCCATAAAATTTATTTCACTAAAGTGAAAACAAGTTTTACTTGTTTTCACTTTTTGCAATCCTACTTCTGTCACAAAAAATCAAAAAGAACTCTAATTTTTTTCATGACCAAACATAACTCAAACTCCAAAAAATTTAATTTTCATGGCCAAACGCCTACTTAACAAGGAACAAAAGTCAAGTCATCATCCGACTAGGGGAAGAATCGCCATATTTGACGTTTTATTTCAGTGCAAATATTATTTTAGTTATATGATATGATCATACTATTCACAACAAAAATGGGACAAAAATACAACAAGAAGTTTATGAATTAAACATATATGAGATTTTTGTGAAGTCATTTTTGTTCTATTGAAATTGTAATTAAATGGGCATAGGAGATTATTTAGTTGGAAGAATCAAAGAAAAATAAATAAATGAAGCCTATTTTATTTTATAATAGTCCTACAGCAAGATATGAATCATGTTCACATTCACCTAATATATTTAATTTTGTTTGGTGGTAGTTACAAATTAATTATGCACGTAGTTGTAGTTCGGGGGGCTGGGGTGAGGGTGGGGTGTAGGGCATAGTGGGGGCGGAGCTAGCAAAGGCTCAGGGGTTTAATCAAACCTCCTTCAACGGAAAATTAATATGGTTAAAATTATTTTTTTCGTATATAATGTAGATGTTGAACCCCCTTAAACTTTTTCATGTGCTTACTTTTTATATTTCGAATCACTTAGTGAAAATTCTAGCTCCGTTACTGAAGTGCAGGGGTTGGTGTTTGGGGGTTGGGAGGGGGGCTTGACAAACCAAGCAGCCATAATTGAGTGTTTACCAATAAGATTCCAAAATTTTCGTATTTTGATTGTGTATAGATCACTATTTTCAAAGTAAAAAAAAAAAAAAGAAAAATTCATAAATTGTCATAATCAGTTTATAGTAATATATATCAAGGCTAACAAAATGTATCAAAAAATAGTTTTATGGGATTTTATGTAATATGAAAAAATTGTTATTGACTCTTTAACTTATGGAATTTTTGTATCTTACCCATTAATTAATCCACCGGCGTGATTATTGAGCTGAATTTAAAGCGGTACAATTTGAAAACAAAAGTGTGGAAAAGTACATTAATTTATGTGTGTCATAGCGATTTTTCGTCTTACGATTATCAATCTTCCAAATGAAGATCGATGTAGGCCGGTCTTCCAACTTACCAAGATGTAAGCCGTTTCATGCTACCCAACGATGGGATGCTAGAAACAACACCCTAAGTTTGATTTGGGTACCATAACCCATAGTAGAATATAGATGCAAAAATTAATGTAATTCTAATTAGTTAGCCGATCATTAAATTAGAAGTTACATCCGGATCTCTACACATAGAATCTTGATGAAAGATTTGACCATGTTAGGCAGAGAATTAGCAACATCAAACTTGATATGCACTTTGATTCTTTCTCCAATATTAGCAAGGTAATCCACAACATTGTTACTCTCTTTATAAAATATGGACAAAGGAACATTTAAGATTATTAGAGAGGCGAAGAATATGGAGTGATAAGTACTCCTTCATCCTTAACCAGATGTATCGGAGTTAGGGAGCGCTTTACCCACAATATGGGACTTTTTGCGCGAATTCACATTTAGTCGGACTCCAATTTAGGTACCGGACACTAGGTGGGGAACCATAACAAAAAGGGAAAAGGGCCAAATTTACCCCTCTACTTTGAAAAATTGGCTAAATATACCCTTTCATATTTTAGGGTCAAATTTACCCTCATTGTCACCCTTTGGGGCCAAATACCCTTGTTGTTAAGAAACTTTTCACCTGTACCCTTCCTTTTAACAAAAAAGCCCAAACCAACGTTAAATGATGCCCCATTTTAAAAAAAATAAAACACACCCTAATCTAACTCACTTGACCCGACCCGACCCACAAAAAAGACACAAACAAATATACCTCTCCCTCAGTTCCATTGGTTGAATTTCCCAAACAAAACCCCGCCCCCGAATTAGATTTTCTAGCATGATTGAAATATACACTTCTATTGAGGGACCTTAATTAATTAACGTTAATTGAATTACAGGGGACTGTTGGAGCTGAAATGAACAAAAATAAAAGTTATTTGTTTTGACGAACTAGACTTTCTAGCCCTGCATGTTGAAAGAGAAGTATATTTGTTCGTTAGAAAAATTTGACCAACAGAATCGAGGGAGGGTATATTTATTTGTGTCTTTTTTGTGGGTTGGGTTGGGCGAGTTAGATTAGAGTGCGTTTTATTTTTAAAAAATGGGGCATTTAACGTTGATTTGAGTTTTTTGGTTAAAAGAAATGATACATGTGAAAAATTTCTTAACAACAAGGGTAAATTTGGCCTCAAAGTATGATAACGAGGGTAAATTTGACCTCAAAATATGACAATGAGGGTAAATTTGACCTCAAAGTATGACGAAAGATATAGTTAACCAATTTTTCAAAGTAGAGGAATAAATTTGGCCCTATTCCCTAAAAAAAAAAAAATATGCTGCGTGTTCCAATAAATCTTTATTTTGTTGTTTCGCAATATGTAAACAAAAGTTCATCCTCGTGAATGATAGTACAATTGTAGTGTCATAGAATATTCTTCTACGAAAGTTCTCGAAAGAAATGAGCTCGCCCTCCATGTTTTTCAAGAAACTTTTATTCTATTGACACCTTCTCATAATGTTATTGTTATTAATATTATTCTTTGATTAATCAGAAAGGATAAGGTAGAATAAAAACTACGTACACTTACAAATTACAAGGGCAATTGAAACTAAAATTATTCTTTGATTAATTGGAAAGGATAAGGTAGAATAAAAACTACGTACAATTACAAATTACAAGTGCAATTGAAATTAGAATTAGCCTGTAAAATATACGAACGAACGAAGCATATCATTTTTAAAGAGAAATTTTATATAAATTGACGTTCATCAAAATAGCAATTTATATTTTTTTGATATATTATAAATGATTAACGAATATAATTATTTTAGCCGACTATTTAAATGTGTAACTTTCATTCCATTTCGCAATTGGCCCTTTCAATGGGCCACTAGATGTTGGACCTCCGAGATCTCTGCTTAGTCCAAAGATCAGGGAAAGCCCAACACATGAGATAACAAAGAGGATCCTTGCAAGTTAGGTTTAGAGAAAGTGAATTGGGCTTGCTTATCATTTGAACCAATAACAAGCAACCCAACGGCAAGACTGATATAGCCGTTTATCCAACCGTTTAAATTAAAAATAACAGATAGATATATTTATATAAACAGTATATAACTTATGTATATCAATTTTCAAAAGAGGCATAATACATAAACAAACACTCACATTTGACTTCAGCTGGCAAGTAAGCACTCAAACTTTGAGAGTGCACGTCTACACACTTCAACTTGGTCTCAACCAACAACTAAACACTTTTAACTCATTCTATTGTGTCTTGTGGATACTCAACACTGACGTGTCACATGTTGTTTTTCGGGTTTAGTTAAATATGTATTTTCCAAAGAGAACTTCAATCACATGTTCAAAATAAAATAAGAACAATCACATGAAGTTGTAACTTTGTATTTGACAACAAGAACTTCAACTTTCAGTTCAAGAACAACAAAGAAGTTCAACAACTTCAAACACAAGTTCAACAACTATGAATTATCAAAATGAGGTTTCTACTATTTCGGAGTTAGGGAGCGCTTTACCCACAATGTGGGACTTTTCGCGCGAATCCACATTTAGTCG
The DNA here is from genome assembly GCA_031232105.1 of Capsicum rhomboideum. Lineage (NCBI taxonomy): Eukaryota > Viridiplantae > Streptophyta > Magnoliopsida > Solanales > Solanaceae > Capsicum > Capsicum rhomboideum. The sequence goes on along the minus strand of CP124714.1, from coordinate 8,124,610 downwards.
GACTCCAATTTAGGTACCGGACACCAGGTGGGGAACCATAACAAAAAGGGAAACCCCTCTACTTTGAAAAATTGGGTAAATATACCCTTTCATATTTTAGGGTCAAATTTACCCTCATTGTCACACTTTGGGGCCAAATACCATTGTTGTTAAGAAATTTTTCACATGTACCCTTCCTTTTAACAAAAAAAACCAAATCAACGTTAAATGATGCCCCATTTTTTAAAAATAAAATATACCCTAGTCTAACTCGCTTGACCCGACCCGACCCACAAAAAAGACACAAACAAATATACCTCTCCCTCAGTTCCATTGGTCGAATTTCCCAAACAAAACCCCTCCGCCGAACTAGATTTTCTAGCATGATTGAAATATACACTTCTACTGAGGGACCTTAATTAATTAACGTTAATTGAATTACAAGGGAGTGTTGGAGCTGAAATGAACAAAAATAAAAGTTATTTGTTTTGACGAACTAGACTTTCTAGCGCTGCATGTTGAAAGAGAAATATATTTGTTCGTTGGAAAAATTCGACCAACAGAACCGAGGGAGGGTATATTTATTTGTGTCTTTTTGTGGGTTGGGTGGGACGAGTTAGATTAGAGTGTGTTTTATTTTTAAAAAATGGGGCATTTAACGTTGATTTGAGCTTTTTGGTTAAAAGAAAGGATACATGTGAAAAATTTCTTAACAACGAGGGTAAATTTGACCCCAAAGTATGACAACGAGGATAAATTTGATCTCAAAGTATGACGAAAAATATATTTAACCAATTTTTCAAAATAGAAAAGTAAATTTGGCCCTATTCCCTAAAAAAAATAATATGCTGCGTGTTCCAATAAGTCTTTATTTTGTTGTTTCGCAATATGAAAACAAAAGTTCATCCTCGTGAATGATAGTACAATTGTAGTGTCATAGAATATTCTTCTACGAAAGTTCCTCGAAAGAAATGAGCTCGCCCTCCATGTTTTTCAAGAAACTTTTATTCTATTGACACCTTCTCATAACGTTATTGTTATTAATATTATTCTTTGATTAATCGGAAAGGATTAGGTAGAATAAAAACTACTTACACTTACAAATTACAAATGCAACTGAAACTAGAATTGACCTGTAAAATATACGAACGAACGAAGCATATCATTTTTAAAGAGAAATTTTATATAAATAGACGTTCATCAAAATAGCAAATTTATATTTTTTTGATATATTATAAATGATTAACGAATATAATTATTTTAGCCGACTATTTAAATGTGTAACTTTCATTCCATTTCGCAATTAGCCCTTACTATTATGGGCCACTAGATGTTGGGCCTCCGAGATCTCTGTTTACTCCAAGATCAGGGAAAGCCCAACACATGAGATAACAAAGAGGATCCTTGCAAGTTAGGTTTAGAGGGCAAAATTTCACATATAGATAACTTAGAACCCTTCTAACTAACTTTTTAGTCTAAGTTTTATTAATTACAATTTATAGATAGCAATTAGTGAAGAAATGTATAAAGACTCATTTATACAAATCTATTAGTCATTTTTTTTTTTTCAAGAATCAGTTACAAAAAGAATAATCCATCCATTTAAAAGGTAAGAGAGTGTAATTAAGACCCTTAATTATGTCCAACCTCCCACAATATTATCCTTCCATATATTATCCTTTTAAATGCTGAAAAAAACTAAGAAAAACGGAGAAAACAACATCAAAAATTCATAACAAGTATTGTGTGTATATATATATGTACCAAAGTATACATGCAAAATATGTATGCTCTTATAAAATACATAAAACAAAAGTATATAAAGATTGTATAAATAGATTTGATACAATAAGTATAATAGGATGACAACAAAAGTAAATTATTCAAATATTCATATGTATATCTATTATATATTGTACAAAATATTCAACTATACATATACGTATATTCAATTATTCAAATATTCATATGTATATCTAAATAGATATGTATACTCTTGTAAAATACATAAAACTAAAGTACATAAAGATTGTATAAATAGATTTGATACAATAAGTATAACATGATGGCAACAAAAGTAAATTATTCAAATAGTCATATGTATATCTATTATATATTGTACAAAAATATTCAATTATACATATATGTATAAATAAATTTCATAGATTTCTAAAGATTGTACAAATAGATTTCAATACCTCTCGTCAATCTCCTAAATGGGATTTCATCAGCCATTCGAATAAAGCAAATTATTTAATGGGAAAATCCTAATTAAAATTGTAAAAATGGGGGAAATGGAAGGAAAATAATGTGATTAGATGAAGAAGAAGATAAAAAATTAAACAAAAAAACAAAGAAAATCAAATATACACAACAAGTGATGGATTATTCCAAAGGAAATCTTGTGCGGATGTTTAGGGATCATAATCTCGGATGAATAGGGGAAAATATTTCTGAAATCTTCTTAAGCTTATCTATTCCTTTCAATTGAAAATCAGCCAAAAAAGTAGTCAATTAGGTGAGTTCCATAATTAATTACTCTCTATTACCTTTTTCTAATTTAAATTAAAAAGATATATATATTGCTTCATTTGTATATGAGGGCCCACATAATTAACTACTTTTCCAACTATCTTTAATCATAGGAAACAATTATTTTAAACATTAACTATGTGAGGTAATTATGGTCTAAATTTATCTATGCTGTGTAATTTTTCCTTAGAAGGAGAAAGTGAATTGGGCTTGCTTATCATTTGAACCAATAACAAGCAACCCAACAACAAGACTGATATACCCGTTTATCCAACCGTTTAAATTAAAAATAACAGACAGATATGTTTATATAAACAGTATATAACTTATGTATACCAATTTTCAAAAGAGGCATAATACATAAACAAACACTCACATTTGACTTCAGTTGGCAAGTAAACACTCAAACTTTGAGAGTGCACGTCTACACACTTCAACTTGGTCTCAATCAACAACTAAACACTTTACTCGTTCTATTGTGTCTAGTGGATATCCGACATTGACGTGTCACATACATTTTAAAAGTGTCTATATGATCATATTGTAAGTTAGAATGTGCAACTTACATAATGGAGATAAATTAAAGTATCTAGACGTGCAAATTTAAATGTTGTTTATGTATTATACCTTAAAGAATAAATAATAAATCCAATCAGCAAGATCCCTACATCCAATTTTACTAATAGACCAATTTGTGAATGGTTCTTCCTCTCGAATCTCAAATGGTCTGACAGCTTCTTTTACTTTACTTTTCTTCTTTTATTTCTTGGGTAAACAAAATAATCCCGACAGTTTGGTGCCTAACTATAGAAAAATTTGATATTTTGTATATTTACAAAAAATCCAATTTTTGGGCTGTAGAGATACATAATTTGTTCCCGATACATTTCGTTGAGATACATAATTACCCACACTGTAATCATTCAAAGATACATAGTGTATGTATCTTTTAAACAAAACTCACTGATATACATAGAGATACATAATTCGTTCCCGATACATTCCATTGAGATACATAACTGATAGTTGAGATTTTTGTAATTACTTTGTAAGGACGGAGATTTGTGTAAATATGATAAGTTAAGATGTATATTTAAGTTATTAATATTTGTTTCTTCAATAAATCCAATAATGAATAATGGCCATATATGACTCATAACTCATCACTCAAGCTTTATCAAAAAGAAAAAAAAGAAGGTACCATTAACAAATTAATGAGGCATTACTTTAAAGTTGTAACCATCTAATTACTAAACTATATTCCATATGGTCTTTTTAATAAGAAAAAGCTTAAATGCCACATGCAAATACTTTTAATTAAGAATAAGTGCCAGTAGTTTATAAAGCAGATACGATAAGATTTGGCCATTTAGTCTACGTATCTGATTTTATTTTATTTGACAGTTCTATAAAATTAGTGATTCTACTACATTTTCAAAAGATCAATTCCATTGAAGATTAAAGAAGTATTAGGAATAACACGAGGCAAGAGAGTATTCGCTAGAGCTATCTCAAATAGAAGTAGCTAATGAATTGGTCTCTTTTTTTTTTTGGTGAATTTATACCACTACATAGTGTCCCCAATAGGGATAAATACAAATAAAGGGGACTAGATCTTACCTTATTAATCCTAATGAGGTAATGAATAGTTTGTATAAAGTAATCAACAAGAATTAAAAAAAATTAGCAAGGACATCAAGATTTTAACATGAAAATTCTTTTGAATAAGGAAAAAAAAATTATGGGCCAAGAGGAGCAAAGTAATCTGCTATAATAAAGGTTTTTTCACTGAAAACCCCGAGTAAAATACTTAAAAAGGACGACTACACACTTAAAAAAAAATTAAAAAATCTTATGATTATTATGATATGAAAACCGCGAGTAAGAAATTGGTGTATGAGGATAAATAGTGTGAGTGATACAATATAATATAAATGGTACAAAAATTGTTTTGTTAATAGTATAAAAATGACATAATACATAAACTAACATTCAAACGTGGTCTTAGCTGACAAGTAAGTACTCCAATTTTGAGTATCCACATCTAGACACCTCAACTTAATCTCAACTGATAATTAACTAAACTCCAGCTCATCTCCATTATGTCTTGTGACGTTCGATGCTGATATGACATATAAATTTTGAAAATACGTCTATATGATCATTTTGTTCGTTAGAGAGTTCAATTGATAAAGTATAGCCGAGTTGTTGTATCTAGATATGCATACTTAAAATTGAGGTACATATTTATTTACCAGCTGAAGTCAAATTTAAGTGTCTGTTTATGTGTTATGCCCGTAAAAAGTGAGGGTCCCAAGTAGTGGGAGAGCAAAGTGTATGGAGTGGGTTGTAACTTGTTAAAACTTGTACGCCTCAAAGCGTAAGAAGAAGAGGTACGACGAGTGCTGAGGTGAGTTTTATGTTTTTAATGATAGCTTCTTGCATCGACTTCAAAGTTACGTAATTATTACCTCTGTTCTTTTTTATGTGACATCGTTTAATTTAACATGGTATTTAAGAAGAAAAATAAGGACTTTGAAACTATACACATCGAATAAAAAATATTCCATTTGTCTTGTTTGATGTGTTTTAGTTTGATTATGCACTGAATGCAAGAAGTTAAAGAAGATTTTTAAATTTTGTGACTTTAAATTAAAGATGTATATGTAATGTACCAAAATGTTTTATGAATCTCGTGGAGTTAAACATGTCATGTGAGATATTGAAATTAAAAATTACACCGTCCGTTCATTTTATGTCGAACACTTTCCATTTTAATATGATTTGGAGCTACAAAATACTATATGCTCGAACCATCTAAGCTCTCTGCTTGCATCTTATCCTACACTTAAGCCACTCCTACCTTGTCCCCAACCTCATTCCTAATCCTATCGCTCCTAGAATGCCCACACACCCAACACAACATCCTCAGTTCTGTAACTTTCATCGTCTGAACGTGTGAGTTCTTGACTGGTCATCAACACTCCATCTCATACACTATAGTTGGTCTAATCATCGCTCCGTAAAACTTATCTTTAAGTTATTGTAGCACTTTCTTATAACACAAAACTCCGAAAGCGAACCTCCACTTCATCAACCCTGCACCAATACGTACAATGAGAGACATCCTCGTCAATCTCCCCATTTCCTTGGATAATAGACCCAAAATACTTGAAACTTCCCCTCTTTTGGATGACATATATATCAAGACTCACTTCCATGCGTTACGTCACTGAATTTGCACTCCAAGTATTTTGTCTTGATTCTGCTCAACATGAACCCTTTAGACTCTATGGTCTGTCTCTAATCTCTAGCTTAGCACTATCTCCGCATCAATCAGAACTATATATGTCATCCGCAAATAACATACACCATGACACCTCATCTTGAATTTGCTGTATCAATTCATCTATCACCAAAATAAATAAAAACAAACTAAGGACTGATCCCAGCTGGTGCAATCCCATCAAAACAGAAAAAGGTTCCGAGTCTTTTCTCAATATCTTACCCAAATCTTGACTCCATCGTACATATCCTTCAACATTATAGGAAATTCTCTTCTAACTTGTAATTTATTAAAGTAGTAGTTTTTAATCAATAATTATTAAATGTGATTACCTGTAATTATTTATTTGGTATACATGCCTATGTGTTAAAAGTGTCTCTAAACCCCCTGTGTCCCATTATCAAAAATAGCAAATATATACCTTATTCTTTCTTTTCCTATTTTTACTCTCTTATCGTCATACCTATTTTATTTTCTTCTCCTCTTTCCCTTGTTTTTAACTTTTTATATAAAAAGCTAGAGCCAGCAAGCAGCACTTTCCTAGTAGTGAACCTACTTGGCATGCAGACAAGAAAAGGATTTTCCAAAAGTTAAAACCATATTCAGAGAAGACAAACAAAAAGAAAACTTTTCTCATGTATGTGTTAGATTAATCGCTGAATATCATGCCAAAAGTCATAGCTAATAGTATAGGCGTAACTTTATTTTTTAACCAAGTCCATCAAACAAGCGCTATCATGACTGTGATCTGGGTGGCGGCTGGGCCACCTCAACCCCCTCATGGACATTGCCATAAACAAGATGTTAGTGTTATGAGTCAATTCTTCAAATAGTCACTGAACTTGTAAAAATATCCCAGTAAAGTAACTTTTGAATTTTTTTTGGACAATATGGTCACTGAACTTGTAGAAATATCTCACTAAAGTCATAGTTGATAGAACAACTACAACTTTATTTTGTAACTAAGCCCACCAAGCAAGCACCACGTTCAATCATGACTGCGACCTGAGTCACCCAACCCCTTCATAGGCCTTGCCATAGACAGAATGTTGGCGGTACCCAACAATATATATATATATATATATTTGAACTTGTACTATGTACTATACCATTACTTTTAAGACTTGGGGGTTCTGTTTTTCTCTGTTTCTTATATAAACTCTATGTCTGATAGAGTACAATAGGCTAAAATTTTGAAGGTATGGAGAACTTGTCTAATGGGCTAAGCCACCTCTTCATGACAGTATTTCTCCATTGTTTCTCAGCATTCATGGTGATTCCTGCAATAACTGATATCACCATGTCTGCCCTTTGTCCTGGAAAAGATGAATGCTCCATTGCTATATATCTCACTGGAATTCAACAAGCGGTATTCATTCTCTTTTTCCCTTATTCTTTGCTTAATTTTCGTGATTTGAATTAGAGACGAATCTAGGACGTGTTTTGTGTGTTCAACTGAACTTCTTACTTTCCATTTTGTTTTACGTATTGGAGATATAAAGTGCCGAATCACAGTGAATCGTGGCAGCAAGGGCTTTCAATTGGAAATTTGGAATAATGTATGCATACATGTTTAATAATATTAACACTCATTCTGAATCCATCAACTTTAAATTTTAAATCTGTATCTGCTAAGAATGGTTACTTCTCTTCATGCTAATACTTGTAATTTTGCTTGTCTTAAGTTTTTCTCTTTTCATTTCTTAGTTGAAATTCATAGGTCACTTGTACTATTTCTTTATTAATTAATTAGCACTATATTGGTTTCTTATGAAAATATGCTCATAATAAAGTGGTATTTCTATTTTAATGAAAAAAATGAGGGACTTTCTTATATGATTCCATGCGACATGTATTCCACTCTTTCTCACTTTGTTCAAATCTTTTATTATAATATGTGGAACGAATTCAAACGTATACATAATGAGTCACAAATATTTCAAAATCACATACTGACTTTAAATTTTAAATCTGTCACTATATATCTTTCATGCATGAAGTTATGTGCTTTTATTCTAAGTTAATTGGTTAGTAATTAATTAAGTTTGATCATGAGTTTTATGACTCACTTCCAAGGGAGAGTTGGACTTACTTAGAAGGGAACCCCCAAAAAAGGGGGGGAAAAAAAAGAAAAAGAAAAAAGAAGAGAATCAAAGAAATGATTTATCATAAAACAATTTCTTATTAATTAATTCCATGTCCTTTATTTAGCCTTCAACCATCCTTAGATTATATTTCCATACATATGTGCCAAATTGGCTCAAGTATTCCTATGGTGTTGTGATGCATAGTTCATTAATCAATCACTTTATCTCGATCCTTAGTCAGAGATTTTGAATTCAAGTTTTAAAAATGAAGAAACCTCTTTACAAATAGAAATGCGATCCATAATTTGGAATTTGTAGGTTTTGTATTTTAGAGAAAAGTCAACTTACTAGATTTTGAATAAGTTAATCTATCGATCGAATCAGTGAATACTGAATACCAAATGATTATATCAAAACAAAAGAATACATTATTCGTCTTTAAGTGAGAAGTTTCCCTAGTTCCTAAGAAATTCCATTATATAGAAAGTGAAACTTCTGCTTAGTTTTAACTTTTGTCAATTAATGCAAGTGTCTCAATCTTACATGTCTCTCCCACTTTAACTACCATTTTGTCATTTTTCATTTCATTCTTTCCTCTATTTTTTTTGTTTTTATTTTGATTACATATTCAATAATAATATTAAAAATCTTCAAATTGTCAGTTAGTACAATTTAAAGTTTGTTGGATATGAAGAATACAATATTTTTGCTGAAATTGATAAGTCGGTAAATTTTGATTTTATAATTTGGTGATGTTGCAGATAATAGGATTGGGATCTCTAATTATAATGCCTGTGTTGGGGAATTTATCAGACACTTATGGAAGAAAAGTTATGTTGATGGTCCCTTTGACCCTTTCCATATTTCCTCTAGGTACTTATTTATTTATCCCTGTTTCAATTTGTTTGTGTTAGTTACTCCCTTTAATCAAATCTGATACATTCCTTTAAAAAAAAAAAACTAAGTGATTTTACTAATTGACTACTACTAATTTGTGTAGTTATTTAATACAAATGATAGAATGGGAAAAAAATAATAAAGTTTTCTTGATTTGTTAAAATGGACAAGTAAAATGAAACATCTATTTTTATTATAACAGCCAAATGAAACTAAATGAAGGAGTATTATTTGGAGAATCAAAAGATATTCTCTTTATCATTAATATTTTAAAATATTTTAAATTGTTAGCTACTGTAACTATATATATATATATATATATATTTATGTAGTACAGTTTCTAAATATGTAAGTTTTCTTTCAAGAAAATTGAAGATTCTAGATCGAATTCACCCTGAACATTAGTTAATTTAAATCCACGTAATCCGAATCAAGCCAAATTGAGACGAAGTATTAGTACTACTATCTTTCTCTTTCACTTCCTTTATTTGTTTGTCAGTACTCACTTGTGGCAACATAAAAAAGAAATTTCTCTTTTGTTTGGTTAATCCCCCCCCACCCCCACCCCTACCCCACCCCCCCACAAAAAACAAAAACAAAAAGAAGAATAGAGCGGATTATTTGTAATAATAACACTTGAATTTTTGTAGAATCAAATTCGAAAATCATTTACTCATCATGTATTGACAAATTTTATATCGACAGTAATATTGGCATACAGCAGGACAAAATACTTCTTCTATGCTTACTACGTCCTAAGAACACTTGTTGCTATGGTTTGCGAAGGAAATGTTCACTGCCTCGCTCTTGCCTATGTGGTAAAAAAACCCGGCCTACGTATAAATATTCGTTTTGTTATCTGATAATATAAAAAAAATTATTTATACTGACGATATATATAACTTGATTCAGGCTGATGTTGTTCCAGAGAGCCGTCGCGCCTCGGTCTTTGGAGTCCTATCGGGCATTGCTTCCTCTGCTTTTGTTTGTGGAAATCTCTCTACTCGTTTTCTCTCCACTGCTTCGACTTTTCAAGTACGTGACACTCTTTTTATTTTGAGACGTCTTAAAATGTCTTAACACTATTTTAGTAATAATAATATTACGATTTAACCTATATTCACTAACACTACAATGAAACTTTTATACTATTAATAATGCGATTTAACATATTATAAAAGGTTAATTTTTGTTTTTCAGTTTACACTATTTGTGTATAGAAGTTAAATCCATAATATTGCTGTATTCTACTTTCATGATTTTAACTTCATCTTACTGCAAAAAAAATTGTAAATTTTGATAAGATGTTTTTGCTAATAAACTTCATCGCAATATTTTAAGGCATAATACATAAATAGACACTCAAACTTGACTTCATCAGTTGACAATTAAACACTTTAAATTTGAATATGTATATCTAGACATCTCAATTTATCTCCACTGTGTCAGTTGAACACTCCAACTTATAAAATGATCATCTAGGCACTTCCAAAATTATAATATATCATGTCGTGGTATCAGGTGTCCACGAGACACCGTGGGAACAAGTTGGAGTATTTAGTTACCAGTTGAGACTAAGTAGAGGTGTTTAGATGTGCATTCTCAAAGTTAAAAGTGCTTACTTGCTAGTTGAGACCAAGATTACGTGTCTATTTATGTATCATACCGTTATTTTAATTACATTTTCTTCTTCTGCAACTAATATAATATACAAGTAAAATTGACATTTCATAATCCATTAGTTTCCAATCACACACAAGTATTTAGTTTAATTTATGCTAATTAAATTAAACTATTGTTACCAACAGGTTGCTGCAACAATGGCAGTAATAGCTCTTGTATACACAAGAATGTTTCTCCCAGAGCCTTTGATAAAAGACCAAATTTCTGCTAAAGGAACAGAGACAATTTGTCTTTTGGAAAAAACTCCAAAGAAAAAATTCCAATTATTCAAGACATTGCCTTCTTTCAGTGATTTGCTATGTTTGTTAAGGAATAGGTCAGATTGTAAATTCACTCAAATTTTGTACTATCATTTAGCTAGCGTTTGACCATAATTTTTTTTGAAAATTTATCTTCCTTCGAATATCTGTTTCAATGAAATTTGATCAGGCTAAAATCTGATCTTTAAATATTTTCAAGTTTTCAAAAGCTGGCTCAGACTAATTTTTGGGACTTCCACTCACAAACTTCAACTTTTTTCCAAGTAAAATGCATGTCCAAACACAACTTCAAAAGTTCAAATTTTCAAGTTTTAAGTTTCAACATCAAAATCTGACCAAATGGGAGCTTCGAATAAACTTTTACCTGCATACTATGTTGCTCGGACTCTCCAAAAATATTGTTACATCCTTGTCGAATATTTTAAATACACTACATTCGACACACATCTGACGATATTTTTGAAGAGTTTAAGCAACATAGGCTGCATGTTCCTTTTTTATTGAATATTTTGCTTGTTTGGGTTTCCTATTAATCATGGTTATTGTAAAAACTTGCAGTTCCACATTCTTACATGCAGCTATTGTTTCTTTCTTTGTCAATGTTGCACAAGTTGGACTTGAATCCTCTCTTCTTGTAAGTTTCACTACTTCCCATTAATGTGGAAATCGATCCAAGATTTAAACTTTATGGGGTCCTACGAAACCTCAAGTTAATATATAATAATAACTGGATTCACAATCAAATATTTATAGATATTTAGTAGATTTCTTAATATATATATATATATATATACAGGATCGGGATAAAAGCTACTTGGTTTCAGTGAACTTGTAGGTTCTAGTCTATATCCACCACTGATTGTCTAGTATAATCTTGGGATCTTTACACAAACAGCGGGCCACATTCACTCATTCTTTTCCTAGTCAGTATACATAGATTATACGTACAGTATACATTGATTATACATATATTATACATCAGAAATTGTGCATTTTTTTTTCTAAGACAAATTGGTTTTCTTTAAATGTAAGCAGTATTTCTTGAAGGCTCAGTTTCATTTCAACAAAGATCAATTTGCTGATCTGTTGATAATTTCTGGGATTGCAGGATCCATATCACAGGTAATTGTTTCTTGATTACCTTTTTTGTTTTATATATTCATTTTTTAATTATTTTTTTTTACTTTTTGCTTCTCAATTTACATATTTTAAATATTTTTGCAGCTTCTTCTGATGCCCATATTAGTTCCTGCTCTTGGAGAGGAGAAGTTGCTCTCTGTTGGACTCTTTTTCAGTTGTGTTCATGTACAAAACTAATCAAATTTCTATTGGTTAAATTTCAAAGTACTTAGAGATAATTAACTAATGTTGATCTCAATTCAAATGCAGATGTTACTTTATAGTATTGCTTGGTCCTCATGGGTAATTTCTTCCATCCTTACTAGTCTATTTCATATGTTTTAGTCCTTTTCCTGATCTGTTACTCCCTCCGTTTTATTTTAAATGAACGTTTAGTACTCAAGAAAGACTTTTGGAACTACATTGTCATGACGGTTTTTGTAGCAGTGAAATCATGTCATTAAGGGTAAAATGAGAAGTTTAACGTTAAATTGATATTATTAAATGGCATAATACACAACGTGCCATTTAACTTAGCCTCAGCTGACATCTATGCCCTCCAACTTTGGGTGTGCACAAGTTTAAGTGCCTACTTGTGCACATCCAAAGTTGGAGGGCATAGATGCCAGCTGAAGCCAAGTTAAATGGCACGTTTATGTATTATGTCTTAATAAATATAGTCGTTCTTTCTTAAAACTGACATAAGAAGGAAAGAATGTCAAGTAAAATAGATTTTATGTTCTTCGAGATATGGCTTATCTACTTTACCAAATGAATGAGGTTGTTGATTAGACTAAAAAACCTGCAGGTCCCTTATGTTAGTGCTTTGATCTCCGTTTTATCTATTTTCGCGATGCCATGTGTAAGTCTCATTAATATAATCGTTTGTTTTTCGATAGTTTAAAGTTAAAAATCACTAAATGTTGTACCTGATTGCAGTTGAAGAGCATGGCATCCAAGCAAGTTGGACCAAATGAGCAGGTTTGTTATCAAGAATTGTTGTCATATTTTCCCTTTACACGACACTAACATCATTGATCATTTGTTAAACTCTCTTTTCTTTTTCTCCCCTGTTGTATTCTGTCTTGTAAACACTTTAGTTAATGTATTTTTCCTGTAGTTTCTTGTCCGTCAATTTCTGTTAGTATTAGTGTTTCTTGTACTTCGATTATCCTACATTTTTGTTGTAGTTAATGTTATTTTTTTTTCTTTTCGTTTAGAATGCTTTGTTGTGCTTTCCTTAGTATTTTGCCATGATCCTTTCACATCCGTTATGTCTTTTCTATCTGCTTTGATATGTTTTTACTTGAGCTGAGGGTCTATTGGGAAAAACCTCTCTACTTCCCAAGGTAGGGGTAAGGTCTCCGTACACTATACTCTCCCCAGACCCCACTTGTTGGATTACACTGGATGTGTTATTGTTGTTGTAGAGCTATAACATGTTTTCATTGTCTCAAAATCTGTTTTTTCCTGTTTTCAGGGAAAGGTTCAAGGATGCATCACAGGCATATGTTCCTTCGCGAGCGTAGTTTCCCCATTAATTTTCAGTCCTTTAACAGGTAGCTAACCTGCGGATTTCTTTTTCTTACCTCGTGTTCACGATACACAAGTCAATTTAATCTAATTATAAGGTGTCATTTTTTTTTCCAGCTTTATTTCTATCAGAACATGCACCTTTCCATTTTCCAGGATTCGGTCTAGCCTGTGCCGCCTTTGCTTTAGTAAGTGTTTTGGCTTCTGAATTGCATCTCCAATTTCCTTTCCTAGTTCTTCCTCTTATCATGAGAGAATGGGAAAACTCACATATAAAATTGATTAAAGCTGAACATGTTGCATGAAATTCTGTGAAAAACCAGGCTGTCTAGTGGCAGACCTAGGATTTTTATTCAGGGGTGTCAAAAAATGAAAGTAAACATACGAAGAAATCAAGGGATATATACATAAAAAAATCTTTTTACTTGTCTAAACTGTGTATTCTTCAGCAAAGGGGTGTCAACCTACACCCCTCGGATACATGTGGCTCCGCCACTGAGGCTGTCATTGGTAGAATTGCATTGCTAAAGCCTACACAATGTGAAAGTTTTCGTTTCATTTTAGTGTCATTTTGAGCTCCATTACTCATTTCTTGTGTTCATATACTATCTCAAGCATGCTGAATAAACATTCGCGTATTGGATACTAATGAAATGTTGGTCCTGAAGGATTTCAAATTTAACATGATCGATGTTTATGCAGATGGTAGCCTTCATTGAGAGCTTCATGATAAAATCAGCTCGTCCTGTAACCGATTGCAGCCAAAACAATTCAGAATCAGCAGAGCCTTAATGGCTCGAAACCATAAGGCCATTTCTTTACAGCTCAACGATCTATTCAACTTTATCGACAGTGTCTATTATGGCGTACTGAAGTCAGCCTGAAATCCGACATAAAATGAATGTTGTCAATATCGTCAAGATTGATTTCCGTCTTACACAAGAAATTCGGATTACTGCAGCCTCAAAGAAAATATGTTTGGATTTGTTTGTAATGTGACTACAGAGAAGTGTAGTTTGTTAATAGTGTTTTTTTGCATCTAAGATGTTCCACAGATGATTGCTCAGAGGGAAATAAAGATATGTAGAGATGTATGACAATATACATGTACTAGTAAGTGTTTCTTAATTTCTTTTTTCTTCCCTATTGTTATTTGATATCCGTAGAAGTGAACCCAAACACCAAATTTCCTTTACTTATGCCAAAAGTGTAAGTTATAATATCTTGTTTATGTCAAAAACAAACCTAAAATATTTCGATTTTTCGAGTTTCATACCTGAACTATCATGTGTGTGAGTTTTCTGCCTGAACTATCACCAAACATACCTCAACTATCAGTTGTTTTCTTTTCCTACAGGAAATATCTTTTCAGTAAGATATGCGCCAATCTTGACGATATCGACAACGTAAACTCCATGTTGAATTTCAGGCTGACTTTAGTATGCCATAATATACAGTACTGTCGATGAAGTTGAATAGATCATAGAACTATTAGCAACTATTTATCAAAGCACACTTCTGTTGGGTTTGGTTGATAAGAAGTGAATGAAAAATGGAGGTAAAAACATGGAGGGAAAAGTGAAGAGTAAGTCTTCACTTTAAGGAAGTGAAGTTCTCCCACATTGGTGGGAGAAAGAGACTTTCTTATGTATATATTGGAACACACTTCTTCATATGAATAATGAGGCAAGAACAAGACAAGCCTTGCGCCATTGTTATCACTCGGCTAGGATTTAGATTCGGCAAACAATCAAGAGACTATCTTTTTGGGAAAAGTTCTCCATATGCGGACGCATGTCACAACGCACCTCGAAGGGACGCGACCTTTCGAGGCAAGCAACGCACTGTTTCGGTACGACGAAGACGACCTGCTGAGGCAGGTGAGACAGAACTCACTGGTTTGTGCCGAAGTGTCACCTGCGGGCGCAGGTGACGTGACGTTCCGAAAAATTGTGTCTTTTCTTCAACCATTGCTTCTCTTCTGAAGCACCACCTCTTAGGCTATAAATACCTATATTTTCCTCAGATGAAGGAGATACAAAATATATTATTTTCACAAGTCAAAAACTTTCTTCTCTACAAGAGAAATTAAAAGTAAGTGTGATTTACTCCATTAGTTGAGTTCGACGAAGTTCAGCAAATTCCATTGCCAGTTTTGCTGAATAGTGTTCTATTCTATCCTGGGAGGAATTAATCCAAACCTTGGGCAATTGTGAGGGGATTATATTCTTTAAGGAAACACAGTTTAACTGTGGGCTTAGAACTACCATTTTCATCAATATTCTGGTTTTTACGGGTGAAGGAAACAACAACTTCAGCTATCAATTATTAACTTTTCTTACCTGAACGATGGTGACTGTTCAGGTAGGACTTAATAGTTCAGATATGAAACTCGAAAAATCAGGATACGTTAAGTGAGTTTAAAATCATTAATCCTTTAAATAATTTTGATGGATTTTATGAGGGCTAACCTTTTAGATACAATAAAGTAGAGTCAATGGTCTAAAACACATTAAATTATCACTTTTTCACATCCCAACTATATACTATTCCCTTCTTCTACCTAAATATTAAAACACACAACGATACTAACTAGGCCAACTATTAGCTGTTTCTTTTTCCCACCTGAACTATCACCATCTACTCAACTAATAGGTTTGTTTTAGTACATAGATGGTGATAGTTCATGTAAGAAAAAAGAAATAATTAATAGTTACGATGTATAACTCGCGAAAAAAGAAATAGTTCAAACGTATTTTTGACCATTATTTAAAATAAAACATGTTTTACCATCTGATTCATCATTTCAACTTCAAACTTGAAAAAGAGAATCTAAATCTAAAATCTGTAAAACATGCTTGTGGAGTATTATTTTAAGTTTTCATTCATAAAACTATAAATTATTTTTTCAAAATAAATTTAATTTTGAAACAAAAGGAATATGATATTGTTGGTGTCACATAAAAAGAAGAAGAAAAAAGATGGCGAATGGGGAACAAGTATTAAAAGTGTAGTACCACTAACTTTGGAGAAAAAGAGACCAACAAAAAGCAGTGTGACGAAAGCAAAAAAACGAATAATCTTTTTCAACCTTAGATGAATGGATGGAGGGATATCCATATGGTCCCCTCCCCACCCACATCCAAACCCGTTATCAAGGCGGATTCAGAATTTAAACGTTTGACTTTGATCTTTATTGCCTTTAACACTGAAATTTATTATTTTTGTGAAAAAATACTAATTCGGATATCATTCTTGTTGAAATTTTGGTAAATTTCAACATATATTGATATTCAGCGTCGAAAATATTGATCAGTTGGGATGATCCCGCAACCAGGAGCATAAGAGGTTCATGTTAGAGTGCGTTGAAGTCCCATACTGATTGGAAAATATATCAATAGTTGTTTATATGGACTTGGATAATCTCACCTCCTGAGAGTGGGGTTGAGTTACGTTCAAGTGTCATATCTTACATGATATCAGAGTTAGGTCCATCTATGTATGGGCTCTCGAGTCACGCTACAATTTGGACCAACTTAAGTTTTTGGGGTTTGAGTTAGTTCCAAGTGTCATATCTTACCTGATATATATCAGAGTCAGATCCATCCTGTTTGGACTCTCGAGTCACGCTCTAGTTTGAACCTGGGTGTGTAGGGATAGTGGACTATTTATATGGTATTATATGTTTACTTCTTTATATTTTGAATCACGTTACCCACAACAAAATAGTTGCATTCGTCACCACTTAGTTATATATGTTGCTGACTATTTCTAACTTCCATTAACATCAGTAGTTTTCCAACCAATAGTATACTATACAGTGATTCAAGCACTGAGGTAAGCAATCCATTATAATTATTGAATGAATCAAATTGCACCAACATAAAATTCTTAAATATCCACCATGTGAATAATAAAAATGCATCATTTCTTTTTAAAAAAAGATTCTTGATGGTGTCATCGAAGGGGAGCCTTGGACTAATTGGTAAAGTTATTACATGTAATGATCAGGAGGCCATGAGTTCAAGCCGTGGAAACAGCTCCTTGTAGAAATATAAGGTGAGACTGCGTACATAAATCTTTTTGGTCTGATCCTTTCCCGGACCCCACATATAACGGGAGCTTTAGTGCACTGGGCTGCCTGGATGGTGTCATCATAGAATCTCTTAGAGTGGAAAATGAGACACTAGACAGGTTTGTAATCTTATTGGACAAGAAGAAACAAAGTTGTGGTTGTGAGTAACTATCAAGCCCCTATATACCAGTATCTTATTCCAACATGATATGCATGAAATGGATATAATTGTTAAAATAAACTTATAATTAAAAATAAAAAAGAACAATAAGACAGCTTTTGGTGATATAAGCAAAGATTATAAACCTTGTTTAATTTGGATCCACGTCCTTCGACAGATACAACCATATCATAAAAAACATAAACAAGATTTAAACTTTATGAGTTCAAGTTCGGAATTCTATCATAAGCTATTTGATTTCTACTAATTTAGTGAAATTCTTACTCTTTCCGTCCCAAAATAAGTGTCTTACCTCATTTCACGCCTATTAAAAAGTAGAAGGTACAATCTATTAAATTACCCTTATTTATTTGATTTTTTTTTTAGAATTGAGCACTACTAGGAAGTACTCCCTCCGTTTACTCTACTTGTCACATTTCACTTCACGAGAATCAATTTGACTAATCTTCATATCTAAATTTAATTAGATTAATTCAATATGCTAAATTTTATATTTAGATGTTTGAAGATACGAAAAATACTATAAGTTGCAATATTTTTCATATTAATATGATGAAAAATACATCTTGAAATATTAGTCAAAGTTTATATTATTTGACTCACGATAAGCGAAACGTGACAAGTAAAAGTAAACGGATGGAGTAGTTTTTTTAATACAAGGGGATAGTTGGAAATAATTACTATTTCTTGTCTTGAATTTCAAAAGCCATAATTATCTTGGGACAATTTCTTTTTTGCTAGAGCACACTTATTTTGAAAACGAGGGAGTAATACATATACAAAATCTAAACAAAAGTTACTGAATTTGAAAAAAAATCCAGTAATTAATGCGCTAGGTCCACCCAACATCAATATATACCCACCGTAATCCCACAAGTGAGATCTAGAGAGCGTGGAATGTAAGAGGTTGTTTCCAAAAGACTTTCGGATCAAAAGGGAAGTATCCAGGCAGGATTATTATAGGTCCTCCCGTGAACAAAGACCAATCAGCACGAACCTGTGTTTTTACTTGCTTTTGTTTGCTTTCTTTTATATTTTCTGTTCATGATGTAAGCAGCTGCCTTAAAGAATATACATACATAATAATTCTTCAACTACTCCAATAGCCCTTTTTTCTTGTGATAATTAGAATCTGAATAAAAGGTGTATATTCACATTTACTTTTTGTAATATTCCTTAATCTGATTCTGTTGTTGGATGATGGAAGATGCTGTGAGTTGCAGTAGCAGAGGATTTTCAGAATTGTCGCAGAATCATACTCGAAAGAGGAGAGAAAAAGTTGAAGTTTTTCAAGAAGTGCTTCGAAGATTAAGGGAGTCGAATGATGAAGAAACGAATCAACCTGGTTTTGAGGACGAGTTGTGGGATCATTTCACTAAGCTTCCACTTCGGTAAATTCTTTATCTTATCATCCGAGCAACCCCCTCTTGTCAAAAAAAAAAAAAGATTGGGTATAGGGTGAGGGGAAGTGGTTGTGTGTGTGTGTGTGTGGGGGGGGGGGGGTTACAAAGTGAGGAATCGACCCTCACTAACAAGGTGAAAGTTCAGCTAGTCAACCAAGTTGTAAGTTATATATAAGTACTCATTTTACTGGTGCCAAGAATTTGTTTGTGCTTAGTAATTTAACTGGTTATAACGAGTTATTACTCTATTTTCCGAGTTATCGTAAGTTCACTGGCTAATATAGGTATGCATTGGATGTGAATATTGAGAGGGCACAAGATGTTGTCATGCACAAGAACTTGTTGCAAATGGCACATTATCAGAATCCCGCGCCAGCAGTTGAAGTCCGCCTAGTGCAGGTAGTAATATTGTCAAACTTTTGTGTGTCATTCTTTCTATGATGACCAAATTATGTCTATATACATGTCTGATGATTTAATAGTAATTCAAGAAATATTTGAACTCGATCATAGACTTACGGATTTTTGATGGAACGGTCACCTGAATCAAGATTATCAAACATTTGTAGATAATTTCTTCTATTACAGGTAAAAACTAGCTTGTAGCAATAGCTTTCTTTGATTTGTTTTCCCATCATGAAGAAGTCTTCTGCTCTAACTTGATATATAATATCCTGAATAAAAATGGTGTCATCCCCTCAGTAACGAGTGATGTAGTCGATTCCTAATCAGTAGTGTGTCAAAATCTTGAATTTTCTCTGTATCGAACACTTCAATTTCTTCTCTATCAGTTATGTTCAATATAAATTTATTTATTTGGAGTTATGTCTTCTATATTTATTGTGACCGCCTTGATGGAGGGCAGGTCAAACAAGATTGTCAGGCTTCTAGGCTGACAAGTTTATAAAGATGAGGTACACGTGACATCTTAGGCATATCCCACATCAAAATGGGAGGGGAAAGTAAAGACTTTATAAGGCATAGATAAATTTGTTTTGGTCTAGACCCAAAGCGGACAATACATGCCATGGACTTGGACTGTGACATTTACAATTTCTCTTTACTATCTTTTAAGTTTTCTTTTTTTGATAAGCCTTCTTGAAGCAAATTGTATAAGAACTTATTCGTTTGATATTTCCTCTATCCAGATTCATCAAATATCTGATGGAAATCCTGGGGATTCAGTTCATTCCACTTTCTCAAAAAGGGGAGGTGCACAAGGTATTGATCATCATGGCAGGTAGAGGCATGATAATACAAATTCAAATATATCTGAACTCTCTTTCCTATGCTCAGAATAATGATGAAATCTTCAACAGGCTATTTTTATAATTCAACTTTTTTCTTTTCTTTTTCAAATTTACAGCATGCATCCTCCACCTGCCTTTGGTTTGTTACCAAGCACAGAGCTCGCGTTAGGAACCAATAAATTATATGTTCAAGATGGAAATAGTGCTGTGAGGGGTAATTCACTGTTATTTAGGTAATATTCTGATAGATTTCTCCTGATTTAGCTTTCACTTTATTCTTTTCCTTCATCATCGTGTATAGGATGGTTTTCATTCCTCCAAGATTTTGCAAGTTAGTTTATGATGCTGTTATAATCAGGGAGAATTTATTAATAGTTTATGATGCTGTTATAATCAGGGAGAATTTATTAATTGTTGTAATAATCAGGGAGAATTTATTAATTCTATCTCTTTTTACTTTTTCTCTTCGCAGGCCTTTGTATGAAATAACGATTTCAACACTTGACAAGCCCAAGCTCCTCTTTCGGGTACGCCTTTTCTGTGTCAACGTTATATCTCTTTCAAGAATCTCTATGCACTCTCATAGATTGCTGTAATATATCCCGGTGCTCCTGAATTTTACCATTTTCAAGTAAAGAAGGAAACTTTCTTTTCGTTTCGTGCAGTGACCAGCACCAGTTTGTGAAAAAATAAAAACATCCCCTTTTAATACTGCGTCAGGATTACAAATTTTGTCAAGTTTTCTAGTTCTCCTCGCGGCCTTATTAGTAGTTGTGTGTCTTCTTAAGTAATTTATCACCATTTTTCAAAACTAATCTGTCACTTATAACTAAGCATTCGTCAAGTAAGGAATGCCTATGTTCTTTGTCAAGTAAGGCACTTGTTCAGATTTTTTCCCTCTCCAAACATTCTCTTAAGAGTTTCTCTACTAAGTTCCTTACATGAACTATGATTAATGTTAATGCACGTTTATTTCAGTTGACTTCTTTACTTTCGGAGATTGGACTGAACATTCAAGAAGCTCATGCTTTCTCCACAAAAGATGGTTACTCCTTGGATGTCTTTGTGGTTGATGGTTGGGAAAATGAGGTACTTATCTAGATGAACATATAAATTGACCGGTAGAAGACTGTTTCTTTTTTTCTTTCTTGGTGGTTAACGAGGTGGACTAATGAGTATAGGACCTAATTAGAGGTGGTTGGCGCCTATATACCACTTCAAACTTCCACTCCATATATCTTTATATAATTCTCGACTTTTTGTCGTTGCTAGGAAACTGACCAGCTAAGAAGTGCCCTGTTGAAGGAAATTTCAAATATGGAGGTAAAAGTCATTGGACAGGCTCAGTAATGTTGTTGCATCTATTATCTGTCTCTATCTTAAGTTTTGAAGTGCAATGCTGAAACAGCCTTTGCAGTCTGCGTTAAATCAAGACCTTTTGTCCCCCAAAAAGGAGTTCACACAAACTGGTATCAACATCACCGCGAACCATGTGGATACACCAAGCAACGGGAGTGAAGCATGGGAAGTCGACAATGCACTGCTGAAATATGAACATAAAATTGCAACTGGCTCAACTGGTGATTTGTCAGTAAAAATGTCACTTTGAAACAAGGATACAATATAGTCACTGACTATGGCCTAACAGTTTATCTTATTGGCAGGTATAAAGGTTCATTCCATAATCAGGAAGTGGCTATTAAGGTTCTCAAGGCTGAGTGCCTTAATGAAGATGTGCAAAGAGATTTTGCTCAAGAAATTTATATATTAAGGTGACTAAAACTAGATATTTTTGCTTCGTATGACAGCACTATGTCCTGTTTGGTTGCTCAATTTTACTATCAACTTCTACGCGTGTGTCTAAAATGATTACTAAAACTTATTCTGGAAAACGAAAAAAAGTGCACTACCTGAACTCTTTCTGGTACTTACAGGAAAGTCCGCCACAAGAATGTTGTGCAATTTATTGGTGCATGCACGAAACCTCCACGCTTATGTATAATCACAGGTAATCCAAGAGATTAATGTGTCCCATTAGATGCAATTTATTTTAAAAGCACATTGATTGTCTAGTGTAGTCAACCCTTTCAATGGAAAAGACTTCTCTCATCTATCTTCTATATGTTCCCTTCCATGCAGAATTTATGTCCGGTGGGAGTCTGTACGATTTTCTGCATAAAAAAAAAGGTTTTTTCAGACTTCCAGCATTACTCAAGGTTGCAATTGATGTTGTAAAGGGGATGAGCTACCTGCACCAAAATAACATAATCCACAGAGATCTGAAGACAGCCAATCTCTTGCTAGATGAAAATCAAGTAAGGAATGAATCGATTTCCTGGTGATCCTTATATGTTTGACTGTATATGTAAAAAACTCTATACAGACTGCTTACATATTGTGCTTGATAGGTTGTGAAGGTTGCTGACTTTGGTGTTGCTCGAGTGCAAGTTCAGTCTGGTGTCATGACCGCAGAAACAGGAACATATCGATGGATGGCTCCTGAGGTTGACCCTCCTTCCCTCTCTCTTTCTTTCTTCTCTATTATCAATCATTTTTCTCTGCTTGTTTTTGTGTTGTGGCAGTGTTCCGAAAAAATGAAAAATGACGAGGTCCATAAGGCTTGAAGCACAAAAGCAAGAAGTGAAGTGAACAATTTAGAACCTGTTCGACTTATTTTTACTATTTTGGCTTAAAAACAAGTGCTTAAAAAGCACTTATTTATCTTAGCCAAACAGTAAAGCTATTTTGGCTTAAAAGCACCTAAAATAAGCCAATCAAAAAAGGTTCTTATGGAAAATTAGAAGTAGGAGTACTAGACATACATGAATTTGATCAAATGGGAATTAAACTAGCTATATCTTTTGTTTGATATTTCAAAGGTTATTGGACATAGACCCTATGATCGAAAAGCCGATGTTTTCAGCTTTGGGATTGTAATGTGGGAGCTGTTAACAGGAAAGGTAATGTTTTATCTGTTGACTCTTCCATTTCAATCATTCATAAATTCATGTGTTTAACTAGCATTTGGCTTAAAACTTTCATGTTGCCAAAGATCATTGTTTTTCATATTGACAAGTTTATTATGGGCAATGGATCTTGTTACATATTTTATCAACTCTGTAACCTATTACTCTAGTGTATGTCAATTTTGTTTCCTCATGAGCATTTTTTTGGTTTAAAAATTTTCAGTGTCAATAATCATTTTTGTCGATGTTAACATATCAGCTTCCTTACGAGTTCTTGACCCCATTACAAGCTGCAGTGGCTGTTGTCCAGAAGGTATTTCTCAATCTACAAGCATATCTCGCGTCCTCTTGAATTTTGAACGATTCTACTTGATAACTCGTGTACTATATTTGGTTGCACCAAGACATTGAGGTTGTCAAAATCTGTTGAAAACTTAGCAGTAGAAACAGTTTTTTACTTTTAAAACATAAACTACATATAGTACACTTCATAGCAATCAACAAATATCAGTACACATTAGTTGGATTTATTTTCTAACATAAAACTATAGGGTCTAAGGCCAACAATTCCCGCGCACACTCATCCAATGTTGGTGGAATTGCTCGAGAAATGCTGGCAGCAAGACCCCTGCTTAAGACCTGAATTTTCCGAGACTCTTGACATCTTGCAACACATGACCAAAACGGTACGTTGTATACATAGTAATATCAATTTTAATGTGATTTCTGCATTTGTTTTGTGTTTCTAAACACTATTGCACTGCCAAAAAACAGATAGTCGAAGAAGAGAAAAGTAGCAAAAGAAGAAGCGTCAGATAACTATATCAGCTCATGTATGCGTTGCCGTTGAGGAAGCATGATGCATGACAACATTTTACCTTTCAAGTTATATGTACTGACAGTGTAATTTTTTTCGCTATCAGTGTTGTATAACTATGATGTGTGGTAGTAGGTTAGCTACAACTTTTCACAGGTTACAAATTAGTAATGTTTATCATTGGGATTTACCTTGTAACTGACATGATCATATTCTATAATATATGCATAAATATACATGAATTATACCAAATATACATATAATATATATACGTATACACTATTTATACAACCGAAGTGTATATATAGTGTAGGCATAATACATGAATAAACACTCAAACTTGGCTTCAATTGACAAGTAGACACTCCAACTTTGAGTATGCACATCTAGACACTTTAATTCATCTACACATTGCCAGTTGAACACTCTAACTTTCCAAATAATCATCTGCACCTTCAAAATTTATGTGTCATGTCAGCATCGGGCGTTCACAAGACAGAATAGGGACAAGTTGGATTGTTTAGTTGCTAATTGAAACTAAGTTGAGGTGTCTAGATGTGCACTCTCAAAGTTAGAGTGCTTACTTGTCAGATAAGACCAAGTTTGAACGTCTATTTATGGATTAATATTTTGGCCATATTTAATAAACTAGATAGACAAAGTGTAAACCTCAAAAGCAGTAAATAACAACTTGAAGGAACTGAAAGCATTCTTTCAAACCTTATCAGTTGCTTTAAGCAAGAAATTTAGGAATCTTCAATCATGTCCTCTCTTGTTTCTCGAGAATCTTCTTCCATCTTCGAAACCACAAAAAATATATACATAAATAGATATTTAAATTTGATCCCAATTGAAAAGCAAATCTTTAATTTTGACTAACGCATTTGGACACTTCAACTTATCTTTGTTGTATCAGTTGAACCCTTCAACTTACAAAATGATTATCGAGACACCTCAAAAATATAGTACCACATTAATATTGGGTGTCCATGAGACATACCAAAAACGAGTTGTAGTATTTAATTGCCAGTTGAAACCAAGTTAGAATATTTAGACGTGCTCTCTTAAAGTTACAAGCTCACATCAAATCTAACTATCTATTTATGTATTATGCCTTCAAATGAGGAAATAATACGTTTCATTCAAACACTACAAAAAGAGAACATTTTGCCTTACTGTCTGTCTATACACAAATCCCACTTTATTCAAATTGAGGCCAAATTTGAATATATGTTTATACATTGAAAGGATATCTTAGTGCACTAAAACTCCTGTTATGCGTGGGGTCCAAGGAAGGGCCGGACCACATAGTTTATTGTACGTAATCTTACCTTGTATTTCTGCCATAGGTTGTTTCCGCGGTTTGAATCCGTGACCTCGTGATCACATGACAACAACTTTACCGGTTAACTGTTCACGTATTATGCCAAAAAAAAGGACTTTTTTGCTACTGTTATGTCTGTGCAAAAATCCCACTTTATTCACTGCCTGCAATGCCAACTCTTCTTCTTCTTCTTTAACTTTTGTAGTTGTTCTTTCTAAAGAGTAGTGAAATCATCTAGAACAAGCCAAGAATCACTTTCCCCTTTTTCTTTTTTTGAACTTTTGAAAGCAAAAGGTGAGTCTCGTAGGTGGACGTATCGAACTGAAATAAGTTTAAGTTCTTGAAATGGAAAAACTTACCAAGTCCTTCAAATCTCTCTCTCCTGATCATCATCCTAAAGAAGAAGAACATCAAAATCTATTGAACCAAACTGAAAAATTCAATCTTTCCATGTATATATCCAAACCAAATAACAGAGAAACCCCCAAAACTCCTAAAGAAACTGAATTATCTCCTTCTCCAAAACCCCATTTCAACAAGAATGACAGCTACAATAGTACTAATCAAGATTTCAGCTCTGTGACAGAATCACCATGTTCACAACATTCACTGTTGTCCACCTCTTCTTTTAGGAAAAAATCGAGTCATTTGGTGAATAGGACAAAGTCAAGGCTAATGAACTCACAGGAGCAAGATCAGAGGTCAGGGGTTGTGTTAAAAGATAGTGAAAATGAAGAAGAGGACCCTTTTTCAGATGAAGATTTACCTGATGAGTACAAGAAAATGAAGTTCAGTACATTAACTGTTCTTCAGATGGTGAGTTTAGTTGCCATTATTGCTCTTTTAGTTTGTAGTTTTGTATTTAGTATATTGAGGGAAAGGAGGGCTTTTGGACTTGAATTGTGGAAATGGGAAGTAATGATCATGGTGTTGATTTGTGGAAGATTGGTTTCAGGTTGGGGAATAAGGTTGGTTGTGTTCTTCATTGAGAGTAACTTTTTGTTGAGAAAACGCGTTTTGTATTTCGTGTATGGATTGAGGAATTCAGTGCAGAATTGTGTTTGGTTGAGTCTTGTTTTGATTGCTTGGCAGTGTATTTTTGACAAGAAAGTTGATAAAATGACTGGTGGGAAGGTTTTGCCTTATGTGTCAAGTATTTGGATTTGTCTTTTGGTTGGTGCATACATTTGGTTGTTGAAAACACTTGTTGTGAAGGTGCTAGCTATGTCATTTCATGTTAGTACATTTTTCGATCGAATTCAAGAATCGTTGTTCAATCAGTATGTGATTGAGACGTTGTCTGGGCCCCCATTAGTTGAGATTGAGCAGCGGGAGCACGAGGAGGAAGAGAAAGTTATGTCTGAAGTGCCTGCTGATCTAAAGGAAAGCACACCACACACGACTCCTACAGCTTCTACTCCGAGGAGTTCTGCATTTTCGAGGGTTATTTCTGAGAAGGAAAAAGAAAGGGAGGGCGGAATAACTATAGATCATCTGCATAGACTGAATCAGAAGAACATTTCTGCTTGGAATATGAAAAGGCTGATGAATATGGTTCGAAAAGGTATGCTGTCAACTTTAGATGAGAAGTTACCGCAGTCAAATTATGAGGATGAATCTGCTGTGCAGATCACTAGTGAAAAAAAGGCTAAAGCTGCAGCCAAGAAAATATTTAACAATGTGGCTAAGCCGGGCTCCAAGTAAGTTATTTCCTTAAATAGACAAATTTAGTTTCTCTTCGAACTGCGGATGTTAACTACAATTAGTTGTTGCCTTTAAATTCTTATGTTATAATACTGAAGTTGAAATTCTTATATATCTATGCACGTACTATAAGTGAAACTTATCGTGTTGTTAGTAAAATAGAGCAGGATGATGCTAAGTGCTTGTTTTGTTAAAAACTAGACCGATAGTTATTGCCCACAATTCTTTTATATACTGGGCTATTATGCTTTTCTTGAGTCTCTTGGTTTATGCTTTTTTCTAGTCTCATTGATTTACTTAATAATTAGCGATCTGTGGTTGCCATCAGGTTCATCTATCTGGAGGACTTGATGCGTTTTATGGGAGAAGATGAGGCATTGAAAACAATGCGCCTTATTGAAGGTGGAACAGAAACCAGTGGCATAAGCAAACATGCTCTAAAAAATTGGGCGGTGGGTGTATAAAACCGATTTGCCTCTTATCCCTACATTCTTTTCTGAGCTATTTGTTGATGTTGAGTATGCAACTTTGCCAATTTTTTTAAAGAAAGCCAACTTCTTTTCTTGGTTAGATGAGTAAGAATTCATCTCAAAAGTGTAGTCAATGGCGATTTTGGTATTCATTTCAAGTCATAGCTACAAAATCAAGATCATGTTTTTCAAGAAAAGCATTGTTTTTTAGCCGAAGTTGCCCGGACTCTTCACTTTCGATGTATATCCGTGTCGGATTCTTCAAAATACACTACTTTTGGAGAATCGGACACATACCTGTTGACAATATTTGAAGAGTCCGAGCATAATTTTAGCACTAGTATGATGAGATTTTAAAGTTTTACTTTGTATTTTTCTTCCAGGTGAATGCATTTAGAGAGCGAAGAGCACTTGCTCTGTCTTTGAATGACACTAAGACTGCTGTAAACAAACTACATCAAATGTTAAATGTCCTTGTGGCAATAATCGTATTGGTTATCTGGCTCCTTATACTCCGAGTTGCCACTATGCATTTCTTGGTCTTTTTGAGTTCCCAGATTCTTCTGGTAGTATTCATCTTCGGAAACTCAGCCAAGACGACATTTGAATCAATCATCTTTTTATTTGTGATGCACCCATTTGATGTAGGCGATCGTGTTGAAATTGATGGAGTTCAGGCAAGAAATTCCTCCTTTTCAAATTGTATGGTTGGTTGTGTTCTAACTTGAATACTAAAACATTTATTGAATGCTTGTATTTCAGATGATAGTCGAAGAGATGAATATTCTGACAACAGTTTTCCTAAGATATGATAACCAGAAGATCATATATCCAAATAGTGTCCTATCGACGAAGCCCATAAGTAATTACTACCGCAGTCCACACATGGGAGATTCAGTTGATTTCTGCATTCATATCTCAACTCCCACGGAAAAGATTTCTATGATGAAAGAGAGAATAACAAGGTACATCTACAATATGTATGTTCATTTTTTTATAAGTTTGAGCTTTCTTGCTTTTTTCATGACGTTAAGCATAAGAAAAATGTGCTCATCATAGTAATCCAAGGACTCTGATTGTCATATTCGCCCACAGATTCTTACTCTTATCACTGGATATATGGAAAACAAGATTGTTGTTATAACTAGTATTAGTATAATCGGCTTGCCAAGTAATGGTAAAATGAGCGAAGGAAATGAACTTTTGACCTGCCTCTAAGCTTGATCATGAGAAGTTGTTGATGCTCTTCCATCTTTTTCTTGATTAGTTATGGACCTTATGGTTATGGTGTCTTCCCTGACAGGTATATTGAGAACAGGAGTGACCATTGGTACCCGGCTCCAATGATTGTAATGAGAGACGTGGAAGACTTGAACGGAATAAAATGGTCAGTGTGGCTGACACACACGATGAATCACCAAGATATGGGAGAGAGATGGGCAAGGAGAGCTCTACTAGTTGAGGAAATGGTAAAAACATTCAAGGAACTGGATATCCAATACCGTATGCTACCTCTTGATGTCAATATTCGTAACTTGCCACCATTATCGTCAAGCAGAGCTCCCTCTAACTGGACAGCTTGTGCTTAATTGATCGAAAAGACTAGCACTCACTTGAGGTCACACACTAATTTGAGAGTAGGAACTGTAATCAGATGTCACAAGGCCACAAAATCATCGTAATTTGATGTTATATGGCCACTAATTCATTGTTATTAGATGTCACAAGTCCATATATATATATTGTAGTAATTACTAATTAGATGTTATAACACTATTGTAATAAGATGTTATCAGACCAAAAGTTCATTGTAACCATGTTTGCGTGCATGCAGTAAACAAACTATACTTAATGGATCTTGAACTCAACTCAATACTAAAATTCCATCATGAGGAAAAAATTGTACAAGCCAATATAAAGAAAGGACTCGTAATAGTTATTTTTGGGCATGATTCATAAATATATCCTTTAATTTTGCCTCATCTGACATTTATGCCCTTCAATTTGTGTACACAAGTAGATACTTAAACTATCATAAAGTTGAACAAGTTGCACCTACAAGGCAAATGAAGTAAGATGCACACATCCAATATATCAAATCACATGTGATTTGCCACTTTGTACATGTGTGTCAAACACCCAATAAAATTGAAACTTTACATAGAAGATTAACATTAAAAGAAAAAGTTAGTTGAATACTCCCTCCGTTTAAAAATAATGATCTACTTTCCTTTGTAATTAGTCAGTTTAAAAAAGAATGACCGCTTTCCTTTTTTGACAATACATTAATTCCAACATTCCACGTAGTATGTTTGAGTCCACAAGATTAAAGGACATTTTAGTACATTTGATATAACTTTAATTTAAGACCACAAGATTCAAAAGTCTTTTTTATTTTCTTAAACTCTGAGTCTAGTTAAAACAGGTCATTCTTTTTTAAACGGAAGAATGAAACGGAGAGAGTACTAGTTAAATCACTTTAATAGTTTGGACTACCAAACCTATCACCTATAACACTTTTTCTTTATTTTTTTTGTTAAAAAAATTAAATTGGTGGTGCCCAGTTAACCATCTAGTGAAAAGGATAATGTGTAAAAGATTATCTAACACAGCTCATGTATAAAAAATTCACGAATAAGGAACAACACTACACTTTACTTTCTTGATTTCCTATGGCCACTCCAGTGAAAGTGTATGGACCAACTTTATCAACAGCAGTGTCAAGAGTTCTAGCTTGTCTTTTTGAAAAAGATGTCAAGTTTCAGCTCATCCCAGTTAACATGGCTAAAGGGGAACACAAGAAACCTGACTATCTCAAAATTCAGGCAAGTTTTTTAGTCGAAAATCTTAGTAGCTCAATTTGTTGACTATTTGAACTTTCATCTTATTGGTGACGATTCGCTTCCTCACCTTGTAATCCCCTTCACCTGTCCTAATTTTTTTAAAAAAAGAAGACAAGTTTTTATTTTGACCCATGTTTTTTATTTTACTCCCGTTGTGTCAGTTTATGTGGCGTAGTTTAGATTTTGGAAGTCGTACAGTTCAATTTTGATCGTGAATTCGGGCATGGAATCTTCAAATTTTTTGAAATAGAATTATATATTTGGATATTACGTAAAAAAAAGTACTATAGTCACAATGATTTCGAGATTTATGTGGCACTTTTCAGATAAATTTCATTTAATTTTTTTGAAAGATTTCATGTCCAAATTCAGGGTCAAAATTAAAGTGTTGGACTATCGAAATCTGAACTGTGCCACGTAAATTGGTACACAAGGAATACTAATTTTTCTAGTCTCACTGTCTCTCACTTTCCTAATATTTCACCAGCCATTTGGTCAAGTTCCAGCTTTTCAAGATGAGGATATCACTCTGTTTGGTAATTACACTTCTAACCCTGTCCAGTTACTCCTTTACTTTCAATCTTGCAGAAGATAGTCCTGTAAGTATTGGGCCCGTCTAAAGATTGGATTTTTAAACTACATTTGCCAAGAATAGATGATGCTTATATTAGTGCACAATTTGGGATCTTGTTCCTCTAACGCAATTCAGCTTACTGAGGACATGAACCTAGATAGGAAGGTTTGAAGATCGGGGATTAGGTAGACGGGTAATAGGTTGGCCCGCTCTCGTACTTTTATGTGGGAGAGGCAGGGGGCTAGTCTAAAGATTGGATTTTTTTAATGCATTTTCCAAGAATAGATGATGCCTATAGTAGGGCACAATTTAGGATCTTGTTCTTTAACATAATTCAGCTTACTGAGGACTTGACCCGAAGGTTTGAATATTGAGGATTAGGTAGATGGGTAGTAGGTAGCGAACTGCAGTCATACTTTTATGTGGGAGAGGCAGGGGGCAATCTGAAGTTTGGATTTTTTTTTTATTGCATTTTCCAAGAATAGATGATGTTTTGCACAATTTGGGATCTTGTTCTTTAACACAATTCAATTTACTGAGGACATGACCTAGATAGGAAGTTTTGAAGGTCGAGGATTAGGGTAGACGGATAGTAGGTAGCCAAGTGTTGTCGTACCTTTATGTGGAAGAGGTTGGGGGCTAGTCTCCTCTTCTCATATTCAACTGTCTGGTAGTAATATTCTAAGTTGTGCGGACTCTCCAAAAATGTTGCCGCACCCATGTCGGATCCTTCAAAAATACACTATTTTTGGAGGATCCAACACGCATCTGTTGACATTTTTGAGAGTCTGAGCAACATAGGTAATATTTAGTATTCACCTAGTATCTCTTTCTTCAGTTGTTGTTACTACTTGTTGCTACATTTATTTTGTTTATCGTGTCATTTTGCTGTCATTATTCTCCATTCAATCCTGCTTTGATTATGCTTCTTTTGAGCCGAGGGTCTATCGGAAACAACCTCTTTACCCAACAAAGGTAGGGGTAAGGTCTGCGTTGTAGGATTAGACTAGATATGTTGTTGTTTTTCTCTGTTTATACTAGGAATATGGGTCTTACTCTGCTGGTGATGATGCAAGGAGTTTGGCTTTGCAGCATTTTTCCAAACATCATATTTTCTGATGATGCTTATGCTATCTTGTATGGAATTTAGGTCTTATATGTTGTTCATGATGGTTTGACTAATATGCAATCTGAGTCTTACATTGTTCTTGATGATGCTTATAACTAGTACGGAAATTAGGTCTTACATTATTGTTCATGATCCTTAATACTAGTATGCAGTT
This sequence comes from Capsicum rhomboideum, assembly GCA_031232105.1. Classification (NCBI taxonomy): domain Eukaryota; kingdom Viridiplantae; phylum Streptophyta; class Magnoliopsida; order Solanales; family Solanaceae; genus Capsicum; species Capsicum rhomboideum. The sequence continues at coordinate 8,092,344 of CP124714.1, read as the reverse complement.
TGGGTTGTACAGTGTTGTAAATGATGCTTATACTAGTATGGAATTCGGGTCTCATGCTACTACTTATGATGCGACGTTGTTGATGATGCTTATACTAGTATGGAATTTGGGCCTTACACTGTCACTTCATGATGCAACATTGTTGTTGATAATGCTTATACTAGTATGGAATTTGGGACTAACACTATGTCATAATGCTTATACTAATGTAAGATTTATTCATGATGCTTAGATTAGTATGGAATTTGTAGCTTACATTGTTTTGTCGATGCTTATACTAGTATGGAATTTTGGTTTACATCGTTGCCCGTCTTTGTTTTTGGTAAATCCAGAATCCAGATCTATAAATAGGTACATATGTGACAAATATGGGAGTCAAGGGAACAAGGGATTATACGGAAAAAACTCGTTGGAGAAAGCATCTATAGATCAATGGATAGAGGCAGAAGGACAAAGCTTCAATCCGCCAAGTTCAATACTTGTATTCCAGCTGGCTTTTGCACCGCGAATGAAGCTCAAACAAGACGAAAACTTGATCAGACAGAATGAAGAGAAGCTCAAAAAAGTGCTTGATGTGTATGAAAAGAGGCTCGGAGAGAGTCAGTACTTGGCTGGAGATGAATTCACTTTGGCCGATCTCTCTCACCTTCCAAATATCCAATACTTGGTGAATGGGACAGACAGAGCAGAGCTCTTCACTTCAAGAGAGAACGTGGGAAGGTGGTGGGGTGAGATATCCGGCCGAGAGTCATGGAAGAAGGTAGTTGAAATGCAGAACTCACCCCCTCCCTCCTAGCCCCTAGAACTTGTTGAACTAATTTGTTTTCGTAGATTGTATTATCTGTGGTTTGAATAAAGTTTACTAGTTTAGACTACCTACGGCACAATGATGTGTATTTTCTCAGATTTATTTGCCATTCCCTACATCTTCAGACTTATCAGATAAACATATGCTCGAATATCTTTAAATCCTGCTAGCTCCATCTTTTGTGGATACAAAACTTTTATAAAGTGTGAGAGTGTGGACTAGTTTACATGAGCTATCACATACATACTGATGCCAAAAAAATCTTTTTTTTTTTTTTGCTACGATTTGTAGAAGTGTGGAAGTTTATGATGTGATCAGCAGTCTGAAGTTTGATAAACAAGAACACCTTATTAGCATGAGAACTAGTATAGGAAAACAAATCGGAAACACAAGGCTTTTAGAAACAGTTTTGGACTATCTAACGTAAGACGTTTTGTTCCACAGAAAAAAATCTGCAGTTTAGAGCTACATTACAGTGCAAAGTTACATGTTGATCTCAGGCTAAATGAATTACGCCACAAAAACAAGAAGGAAATATGAAAAAGGCAAAAGAACGGAACAATGCGAAAAAAATAAAGATAGTACATATCTTGACGAGGAGGAAAATGATAACACGACTCAGAAGTACTGCATATGCAGCGCAATCCAAGTATTATTAATTCAGCCTTTCTTCGTTAGATGAAGAAACCGAATAGGTGACATATCCAAAACTAAATTCACCGACCAAATGCATAATCTTATGGCCCATTTTGCCGATGTTGAGCATATGAAATCCACAGCGGGTCTGCTCCAGGCCAAGGCAAGTGAGCTCCGGTCAAAGAATGCAAGGCTCCAGGCTAACAATGAGATGCTGCAGGCTACGAGAAATATCTTGGTCCAATGACTCATAGAGATTAAACAGGAGCAAAAGGAGTTACAAGGGAAGGTCTCTTTAAAGGAGAACGATTGTGCTCATCTTTACTCGACGAATGATACCTTGCAAGAAAGGGTGGCTCAACTAGAGGCTGATTTGGTGTTGGTTCACGAGCTGTGTGATAAGGATGAGATGGGCAGAGCGCAACTTGAGGCCGGGCTCAACACGTTGCGGGTAAGGCGTAACAACGATAGATATGCAGCCGAGATGGATAGGAATTGGGTGGCTCTAAAGACCGAAGTGGACACGCCTCAGATCTCATGAAGGGTGTCCACCCGGGTCTTTAGGGCCACACAAGTCCTGTCCAACTCGGCTGCATATCTATCAGTGTTACGCCTCACCTGCAACGTGTGGAGCCCGGCCTCAAGTCGCGCTATGCCCATCTCATCCTTATCACACAGCTCGTGAACCAATGTCAAATCGGCCTCTAGTTGGGCCACCCTTTCTTGCAAAGTATCATTCGTCGACTAAAGATGAGCACATTCGTTCTCCTTTAAAGAGACCTTCCCTTGTAACTCATTTTGCTCCTGTTTAATCTCTATTAGCCGTTGGGCCAGGATGTTTTTCGTAACCTGCAGCATCTCATTTTTAGCCTGGAGCCTTGCATTCTTTGACCGGAGCTCACTTGCCTCGGCCTGGAGCACACCCACTGTGGATTTCATATGCTCGACATTGGCTGTATGGGCCATAAGATTATGCATTTGATCAGTGAATTTAGGTTTTGATATTTCACCTATTTGGGTTCAATCTTCTTCTTCTGATAATTGGGCTGATTCATGGATCACCGTTACTTTTGATTCTGGTCCTTTGGATGTTAGAGTACTCCATTGAGAACTTCAAATCCCATTTTGACAGACACCAAATAACCAGAGTCAAATTTGCCATCAATTGTTTCTTCTGCTTGGAAACACATTGATCCTAAATACACAAGAAAATTGAGAACAGCCAATGTGAGAAACCTTTGAATAATGTAAAAGAGAATAGTTAGGTGCACAAAGCATACCACATTCACACAATATCAGAAGGGTGAGGGTCACACCTTAAAGAGGTGTGACGCATGCAGCTTATCCTAAAGCAAATATCATTGTTAGAGCCATAATTTATACCCTATAGCCCTATAGGTCACACAAACACAACTTTAGCGTTGCTCTCAGCTTAATCCATTGAATGATATAGTAACATTTATGCTAAAAAAAGATTTCTATTAAATACCAGACACTCACAAGTATTACTAGAATGTAAGTTTAATTTGATCATTACAAGGACAGTATATACAAATATAATATAGGTTGTGTTGGGTAATTTTTCCATGTTTGATTGGTCACAATTTAGTTCTTCTAACTTGACCCAACAAACCCAATAAACCCAATTTTTAATACACAAACCCCCCAGCCACTTTCCCATCCTAGAAAAACATTGATCGATTGAGAGAAAACTACATTTCAGGTGTTCTATTAGTTGACTTGTACCTGATGCGGAAGAAATTATCGCAGAAGAGAGCCGGAGCTTTAGTTACAAAATTGGTTTCTACCGCCTTGATGTATCTTCACGTTATCACAGCCGCCGACAATGGAATTGTATAGAGAATATGTGATAACCCTAATGGGCAAAGGAAGAATCAATTTATAAAGGCTAAGACTTAATCTGGTACGTCCATCAAATAATCGGTGTGCGGACGAGATCTATTCTTTATTAAATATAAGTTAGGGCTTCACATTAATTGGGCCACAATTCAAATGGTAAGTCTTACATTTTTCCACTTGGCCCAATGACCACATATCATTAATATTTAATGACATAGAAATTAGTTGCGCATAAAATAAATTTCTTCTATAATGTCCATCATACATACCATAATATGAAAAATCACTAATGCGAGCTATGATGGTTATACATAATGTTGGTGCTAGATACTCCCTTCTATATAATACGACATTAGAAACCTATCATAGCAGGTTCATAAGTTATAAAACATTTAACATTATGGTCTGTAATAATGTGTCATTGAGACTTATCCTGCAATATCTCACAACAATAATGTGTACACAAATATGAAAAATAAGAAATTCATTAATTTATATCAGAGGTACATAATTAATCTCAGAGTGTCAACATCATAAATGCATCAACTAAAAGTACAACCAAGACTCATTTTTTGAACACGTTCTTTAAATGTCTTTGATTGTAAGTCCTTCATTAACGAATCTTCAATCATGAGATCAGTTCTAATATTCTAAAGTGACACTCTGTTTCCAAATTTCTTTCTTGATGGTAAAGTACTTTAATTCCATATGTTTGGCACTCTTAGAGTACATATCATTCTTGGAGAAGAATATTGTTGCGGTATTATCACAAAATACCTTCAGTGTCTTGGTTATGGTGTCGACAACCCCAAGCCCTGAAATGAAGTTTTGTATCCCATTACTAATATTTAAAGGATACTTTGAATCCTTTTTCTACCAACTGACAAATACTCAACAAGTTCTGATCAATATTAGGTACATAAAGAATATATGAAATTGTCTTATTACCTGAACTTACTTTGATGATGACGTTTTCTTTTCCTTCAACAAGAATCTGGTCATCATTTCCGATCTTAACTTAGATATTTCAATAGGCTTTAACTCTTTGAACAAACTCTTGTCATAAGTCATGTGGTTAGTGCAACCACTATTAATCAACCAAAAGTCTGTCGAAACTTAATTTGAGATACATGTTGCAACAAAAATATGCTCTTCTTTTTCTTCATCAATGACACATGCATCTCCTTCATCATTCTCAGACTTATTTTTGCAAATCACTGCTTCATGACAAGCTGGTTGCACTTCAAGTTTGGCCTTTTCCAACATCTAAATGGTGGATAACCCATTTTTCCACAGTGTTTACAAGGTGTGTAATTTTCAAAATTTTACCCCTACTTTGAGTTTTGTGGTTCGCTGCTAATGCCCCTTCAACCATACCATCTTGCCTCATAAGTCTTCTTTGTTCCTGTGTGTGAAATGAATTTAACAACTCTGCCAAGGTAATTTTGAACAGATCTTGTGTGTTTCCCACGGTAGTTATACATGCTTCATATCTTTCGGGCACTATTACAAGATTTTTTCAATAATTCTTGAATCTTCAAATTTAATGACTAGCAATCTTTCCTCGTTAACAATGTCAAGCAATCTGCCCGAGTATTTTTTGACTATCTCAGAGTCTTTCATTCTCTGCAACTCAAATTTCCTTATTAAATTCAATACCTGCATCCCTCGAATTCTTTCATCTCACACATATTCTTTCTTAAGATAATTCCAAATTTCTTTTGGTGATGCGAGAGACACAATTCTCGTAAAAATAGTTATTGACAATGTAGCAAACAGAGTTGTTTTCGTCTTCGACTTCATGGTTTTTGTGACTCTTGATTTGGTCTATGGTGGAATTATTTGGCAGCAAATTAATTTCATAATCCTCTTCCACGGCTTCCGAATGATCAAAGGACTCTAACTAAGTTTTGATCCTCACAGCTTATAATTGGCAATTTTGACAAGCCACAACAGGAGGAGTCATTCGTGAAATACTATTTTAAGAATCTATCTCTTTACTCACTGGTTCCTCAAGAAAGTGACTCTGATACCAATTGTTGATTTTTGAAAGGAAATAAAAGCAGGGAATAACAGAAAAATAAAAATTGAAGAATAACATTTTAATGCATTAGAAAATATGTTCTTTTGACTAACAAATGACATGTATTTAAACACTAAAAATCTAGTTGAAAAGCATATTTATATCTAATTTTAACTTTCATCAACTGCATAAAAAACAACAAAAATCAACTCCTAAATACTAAGTCTAACTAATTGACTAGGCCTAACTTAATAAAATTATTATTGTAAAAACATTTGCAGTTCTAAAGCAAATATTCAACAAAAAATCATCACACCAAATACAGTGTTAGGTTTGTAATTTAAAATCCCGCATAACTAATACAAGTATAAGTTATAAAAAATTTATGTATTATTTTATACAGGATAGAAGAAGAAATAACTAATACATGAATAATTTAACTTTGCATAACTAATCTATCCATTACTAATACCTGCATAACTCTAACCAACAACCAAAGGACTAAGTGTCAAATTGTGGACTATGTTACATAAACTGTCGATTATTTTTTGCTAGATGAGATGAAGTTGCTTGGATGATAATCACCCTCTCCTCCAACTCTATGGTTCTGGATTCGAGTCACCTAGAGAGCAAAAAAGGGAGGGAGCAAAGGAGGGGTAAAAAGAGATTCTTTTTTTTGCTATGTTTTTATGAAGTGATCACCGGTCTGAATTTTGATAAGAAAACAAATAGTTTGAGAAACTTGTTATGTAATATGGATGTCATGTAACATATATATGTGTGAATGTCATTAATGAGAGATAAGAGTTAGTAGCCAAATTGAACTTGGGCACCAAGAGTTACTTAGCCAAATTGGACTTGGACACTAAGAGTTACTTAGCCAAATTGGACTTGAACACCAAAGTTACTTGGCCAAATTGATATCCAAGTTACATGCTTATAAATAGGCATCTTAGTGTATTTGTAAATATACCAAGAAGTGAAGAAATAAAATCTCTCACAAGCATCTCTTCTCTACTTTTCTAGCTTTGTTAATTATTATGTTCTTGATATATTATCTTTATTTTATAACACGTTATCAGAACGAGACTCTACCATCTCAAGATAATGCTAAGGTATGGCTAAGGTATTTTCGATTGGGGTATGATATTAGTGGTAATCTCTGCCCATGAAAACTTTTGCTTAGACAAAGTTTGAACTTTGGATTTATACTTAGTTGCTCACCTTTATTGATTTAATTATTGGACATCATGGAAGTTTAGTTTACAATATATAATTCATATATATATTCTTTCTTGGTTAGCATGCCATTGGACAAGTTTGGTTGTCATAGTCTTATTCTTCTTGTTAAAGTTAATCGTGTATAAGTACTGAATCTAATACTATTGAAATCAGTATTATAAGTTTGATTAGAATGGTGAGAAAATCTCTTTCTCTGTCTTAATGTAAGTTATTGTCTGCTAAAACAGATGTACGTACGTGAATCCCAAATAGTTGATTTTCATCTTTAATTTTCTTTTGGTAATATTCTTTTTAAGGCTCAAGGGTGAGTCCTGTTATACTTTGGTTTAATATGCGTTTATAGGCAAGACGGTGGATTCAAGCTCTATCGCCTCAAAAGGGTAAGACATCGGGTTAGAGTCCCGGTGCACCATAATGATAAGATATTGGGTTAAAGTCCCATCGATCTATGGCCTAAGATGCCTTTTATTTGGATAAGACTTTGAGTTTGAATCTCGATGCACCATATTGATGATATAATGATTACTAAGGCAAAATTTTGGTGAAAAGTCATGAAATATGCTCCATTCCCTGAAGTGAATGTGGTAACAATGCATAATATGTCTAAAAGAAGACATGTGATTGAATTTATGAATATGAATATGGGTGTAGCAAAGGACAAAACTTTTCGTTACATTATATGTACGCCTCGATTTGCTCATGAAGGAGCAATATCTTGAAAGAGATTCTAAGCTATCATAATTTGATAGGCTTAAGGTACATTTATATTTCATTCCTGGGGAATGAGAATTTTGATTGTTTAAACTACAGATCCATTCCCTGGGGTGAATGTGATAGGAGTAACACCTCCAAAAGAGGTAGAATAATTGAGAAGAAATATTATGAAATATACTCCGAAATAGTAAATCTGAAAATTTATTCATGTTGTAGCAAATCTAAAATTTACTAAAGCAAAAATCATATGTCATGGTAAACTTGGAGTTTACTAGTACAAATAAGTTCATAAGTTGGCATGAACAATTATGACATTCCGAAGATGTGCATTGAGTATTGACATGCAATGAAGAACTGAAAGATTCTTCAATAATTGTTGTATGTTGCTTGTTTTCGTGATAAGTTGGTTGGACCAACTAATGTTGGGATTGGATCCCTTAAAATTTTAAAAGTATAAAAGGTGAATATGGGTCCGTTCACCTATCATGTGATAGATTAAATAAATGCATCTATAAAATGATCACATGTACGTTTGTTGTCAACCTGCAGTTTGACATTCATAAAGTTGCTTGCTCAATATAAATTGAGTTAAGAGCATAATTTCCAGATTATGTAATCAACACAATTCATCTTGATAATGTTGGTTTGGCGTTGAATGCCTCCAATAAATAGTTGAATCATTGCTTATGAGAACACAACTTCATGTGATTGGTCTGAAATATGATAATCACATATTATAGCACTTATATGCATCAGACCAATAAATTATGGTTAATTTTTTCCTCTCAATTGGTTCAAGGTTAGGAATCAAATATTCCATCTAGTAATTTTTGATATGCGGTATATGAGTAAGGAATATACCATGATGCATAAAGATGGATTCCTCGAAGAAGATAGAAGAGGTATGTTAGTTTTCCTAACATAAGGGGGGAGATAACAAGCAGCTATGAAATATGTTAGGAATTATCATCAGATCCTCATTCAAAAGATAATTCAAGTTCAAATGCTAGGAGCATTTGCTGACCCAAAAGTGATCTCATATTTAGCTGTAAATGCTCAAATTGAATGTCCCTGAAGTACAAAGTCTACTACATGCATGAAGCATGGTAGATCATAATCGGTTCCAAATGAGATAATCCTTGAAAAGGATAAGGAGCAAATGATCATAGTAAGGAAAGGATGTGCTTTTGAAGAGCTTACGACATAACACTTCATGAAACCTTATGAAAGGTTCAAGTACCTGAAAATAATGAAGTGATGATTTCTCAAAATATTATGTCACATTGCAAACCAATACAAAATGATATATCGTTGACGATATCTTTGATAAAATATGGCACAATATTGTAAGGGATTGTGAGAATCTGAATTCTACGTTTATTTAAGCATGCTGACGTAGAAATATTTATCAAGTGATATGGAAGGATGCATCTTGGTAAGCATAAAACTTATTTGATTTGCATACCGGACACTAGAAGAGGTCATACATAAAATGATTGAATATTGTCACTTGACAAAATCTATATGAAAATCCCTGAAGGATTCAAAATGCTTGAAGCATATAAAAGTTTTTGGGAAACTTGTTTATAATCCTTATAAGGGGTAAATTGATGATTTGAATATTATTCGAACTCTTGGAGAGTTTTCAAAAGCGATAAATTATCTGGTGAAAGAAGTTGAAACGAGAAACATGCAGAATTGAATTGGTCATAAAGTACCATATCTTGTACAATTGATGCATTTATACATCTTGCTATAACTATGACCATGATATAGTTTTACTCCTACATGGAGATAGTGAAGTAAGATCACTTGCATATTGCAAATGAAAACCCCTGTATGGATGTGTTTATCCTAACGAATATTGTTAAGCTTTTGAATATATAGGATATTCATATGATTGATATAAGGATTCGATATAGACATATTATCTATTGCCATGAAGGGTTACTGGCATACCATGCTATTTTACATGATAGTCTAATCATGTTGAGATAATAGCTATTCATGAAGCAAGCCAAGAATCATGCATGACCCAACTAAAGGGAAGATTCATAAAAGGAGATAGAATGAAACATATTTCACCAAAAGCTTTTCTGCGCACATGAATTCCAAAAGAATGGTGATATCAACGTGTTACAAATTCGTTCGACTGATAATATGATTGATTCTTTCTCAAAATATCTACCTAATGCAACTTTCAAGAAGATGATGCACAAGATTGAAATGTGAAGATTCAGGTTCTGTGTTGACGTTCTCATCAGGGGGAGTTAATACACGTTGTACTCTTTTTCCCTCACAAGGTTTTGTCCCACTGGGTTTTTCTTGTAAGGTTTTTAATGAGGCAACACTAAGGGCGTATTACAAAATGTGTATACTCTTTTTCCTTCACTAGGCTTTTTCCACTGGGTTTTCCTAGTAAGGTTTTAACGAGACACATTAGCTATTAATGGACATCCAAGGGGGAGTGTTATGTAATATGGATGTCATGTGACATATATATGTGAATGTCATTAATGAGAGATAAGAGTTAGCCAAATTGAACTTGGGCACCAAGAGTTACTTAGCCAAATTGGACTTGAACACTAAGAGTTACTTAGCCAAATTGGACTTGAACACCAAAGTTACTTGGCCAAATTGATATCCAAGTTACATGCTTATAAATAGGCATCTTAGTGTATTTGTAAATATACCAAGAAGTGAAGAAATAAAATCTCTCACAATCATCTTTTCTCTACTTTTCTAGCTTTGTTAATTATTATATTCTTGATATATTATCTTTATTTTATAACAAAACTACACTTTTGGAAACAATTTTGGACTATCTTACATAAGTTGTAGCAATGTTTTGATCCACAGAAAGGGTTGAAGTTTTGGAACTTCATTAGAATTAAACATGGCATATAGATAGTGACAATTACTATAACCTCTAATGCTAACTTATTTGCGGTTTTTCTAATTGCCAGTAAAAATTCAATAATTGCCACTAAAAATGGCTTATTTTAATGGAAATTATAATAGCATTTATTATGCCATAAATTTATCTTAATCGACATATTTAACCAAGCACTGTTTTATAACATCAAGGGATAATCCCAAGAGAAAATCAGTAACAACCTAGAACATTTGCACAAAAACCAAGATTCTAAGCTTCACATCTTTACTTCAGAAAGCTATCAAACATTTCAGTTCTTTTGTTATGATATCATGAATATAACTGCAGAGTAATTTCATCATCTTCCTTCAAAAGAAGTCCTTAAATTTCCCTTAAATTTCTCTTTTGAAGACTAGTAAATTCACTTGAACTACAGAGTGATATAGTCTTGCTCTTGCTTGACATGAAGCTGCAGTAACTGGCATTGAGAATCTGTTCCTCCCAACCCTTTGTTGGCTTCCTTCGCCAACGAGCAATACCCATCACAAGCAATACTAATGTTGTAACCGCCATTGCAATCCAACAGCTGCAGCAATTCTCATTCCGCGTGATCTTGGCATTATGCCTGCATGCTGTGCACCAGATAAGAACAGCCCATCCAAGCTACCAACCATGTTGCTTTTTTGCATGGCCTCCAATCCATTAAGGATGGTATTTGGAAGGATAGACTGCATGTTTGACGCGGGAACCACCTGCACAATGATCGAGCCATGGGTGATGGCCGTAGCATTCAGTACGAAGTCTTCGTAATAAGGGGTGACCAAATCTAAAGTCAGTGTTGAAAGGTCAAGACTAGAGCCCCACCATCTGGTTAACATAGACATTGAAGTACAACTCATTTAGGCCTTTGCTCACAGTGTCACAGAAACGCATTCTGATTAAGTATGAAAAGCTCGAATCAACATTCATCTACCGTCATATGAAAAGCTCGAATCAACATTCATCTCCCGTCATATGAAAAGCTCGAATCAACAATATTCAACATTCATCTCCAGTCATATGAAAAGCTCGAATCAACATTCATCTCCTGTCATATGAAAGCTCGAATCAACATTCATCTTCCGTCATATGAAAATCTCGAATCAACATTCATCTCCCATCATATGAAAAGCTCGAATCAACATATATAGATTGTAATTTGGATGTGGAAGAAGATAAGTACAAAAGCACCCAATACCTGCCTGGTTTAAAGACAAGAAACCTATAAATAGATTATTTTCTGAAAGAGTTGGTTTGGTTTATTTTGTGGGGTCAAACCCATGTGGAAGAAGATTCCATGTGCCAATTTACTTAGCTAGGAAATGAACTTGGAGGCCAAGCAAAATTTGTGGAGGACAATTTTTCTATTTATTTTTCCTTTTCTTATTTTGTGCTTGGAGCCCAAGTTTGGCCATCTATAAAAGGATGACCATTCTTCATTGTTGAAACCATTCTAGAATTTATAGAAAAATACATTGTAAGAGTAGAGAGTTGAGAAGCAATTCTCTTAGGTGTATTTGGGATCTCTCCCCTTTCTTTGTTAATATATAAAGGCGATTATTCTCTGGTGGACGTAGGATCATTCGGATACGAACCACGTTAAATCTTGTGTTCTTTCTCTTATTCTTTATTTCACGTTTCCGCTAACAATTGGTATCAGAGCCAAGGTTCTGTCTGAGTATGCTTTGTGGTTGCAGCACAGTCTGAACTTCCACATCAGAAAGGAATTACTTTGGTTTTCTGTATTTCCAAATACTATCTGTAGTAGAAGAGGAAGAACAAGTAACGATGAGTTCCATGAAATTTGAAATTGATAGATTTAGTGGATGCAACAACTTTAACATCTGGAAGATCCAGATGATGGCGTTACTGCGGAGAGAAGGTTCAATCCATGCTATTAACGGAAAGTACCCTAATGGTACATCGGATTCCGATAAGGAGAAGATTGAAGGCGATGCATTGAGTGGCATCCAACTGTCCCTTGCACCTAACGTGCTCTGTGAAGTGAGTACAGGTACCGACGAGACGGCCAAACAGTTATGGGACAAGCTGCAAGGGCTTTACCAGGATCGATCGGTGAAAACAAGGATGTTGTTACAACGGCGTCTTCACACATTTAAGATGGAGTCGGGTACTTTGTTGCAAGACCATCTAGATGCATACAATAAACTTGTCATGGACTTACAGACTGCCGGAATTAAAAAGAATGAGGAGATGCTAGCATGTGCTTTGCTATTTTCATTAACTTTAAAATATAGTGATATTGAGAATTCAATGATGTATAGCAAGGAGCCTATCACTCTTGAGCAAGTGAGGCAAGCACTTAACTCTTGTGATGTACGGAGGCATTTTGAAGGAGACAAAGATGATGAAACTAGTAGACTCTTTGTAAGAGGTCATACTAGCCAACAGGGAAGGAGCAAATCAAAGCACAGATCGAAGTCTCATGTGAATAAGAAGAATGCGGAATGTTGGGGATGTCACAAGAAGGGGCACTTTGAACGAGATTGTCCGACGACAAAATCCAAAGAAAAGGCGAGTGCATCCATTGTTGAACAGGCGCATGATTCTGATAATGAATATGTACTTACAACATCATGCAATAGTGGAGTCTATGGCGACAAATAGGTGCTAGACTCTGGTTGTACTCTGCATATGACATTTCGACGAGATTGGTTCAACAACTATGAGAAAAGTGGAGGAACCGTAGTAATGGGGAATAATGAAACTTGTAAAATAGTTGGCATTAGCTCAATTCGGGTTCGCTGCCATTATGGAATTATGAGGACTATTACATAAGTTCGTCATGTTCCTGATCTGAAGAAAAATTTGTTCTCCCTGGGTACTCTGGATAAACAAGGCTACAAGTACATGAGCGAAGGAGGAACTATGAAGGTGACTAAAGGTTCTTTAGTCATGCTGAAGGTCAAGCTGGAGGATGGACTTTATACACTGATAGGAAGCACCATTGTTGGCTCTGTTAATGCATCTACCGTGCAGTTATCAAATGATGACAAGGAAAGATTATGGTACATGAGACTGTGTCATATGAGCGCACGAGGATTGGAGATGTTGAGCAACCGAAACCTTTTGGATGGTGAGAAGATCAGCACACTTGAATTTTATGAGCACTGCGTCCTAGGGAAGCAGAAGAAGGTCAGGTTCAGCACTGGCAAGCACAAGACGGGAGGGGTGCTAGACTACATCCATTCAGATTTATGGGGTCCCTCTAAAGTTCCATCGAAGGGTGGAAAGAGGTATCTTCTCACATTTATTGATGATTTTTCATGAAAGGTTTAGGTGCATTTCTTGAAGGCAAAAAGTGATGCTTTTGAAGCATTTAAGGAGTGGAAGATATTGGTTGAGAATCAAATGGAGAGGAAAATTAAGTATCTTCGCACAGATAATGGCTTGGAGTTTTGCAGTGAAGAGTTTAATGATTTTTGCAAGGTTCATGGGATCTCAAGACATAAGACGGTCAGGCACACCCCACAGCAGAATGGATTTGCCGAAAGGATGAACAGAACTCTTCTTGAAAAGGCTCGTTGTATGCTCCTACAAGCCAAAATGTCCAAAGTGTTTTGGGCTGAAGCAGTTCACACTGCTTCTCATATTGTCAATCGATCCCCAGCATCAGCGATTGACTTTAAGACTCCAAATGAGGTATGGTCAGGTGAACCCTCTAACTATTCATACTTGCGAGTATTTGGGTGTCCAGCTTATTATCATGTTAAAGAAGGGAAGTTTGAACCAAGGGCTAGGAAGGCCATATTCGTAGGGTATGTGGATGGAGTAAAAGGGTACAAACTTTGGTGTTTGTCTTTACTAAAATTTGTAGTTAGTAGAGATGTTACCTTTGATGAATCCTCTATACTTGATCCTCGTAAAGTTTCTGTGGAGTTATTAGGAAACGAGAACAATGAGCAGGTTGAGCTACCGGTGGAGCTTACCAAGGAGAAGGATCAAAAGACTCAAGTTGATGAGTCAAAAGATGTAGATCTTGAAGAACTTACTGTCAATGAACCATACACAATTGCGAAGGGAAGGGACAAAAGGCAGATACGGAAGCCGGAACGCCTTATAGAGCAAGCAAATCTGATTGTATATGCATTCGTAGCTGCAGAAGAAGAGATTAAGGATCTTGAGCCCTCCTCGTATATTGAAGCAACTTCTTGCAAGGATGCTGCACAATGGCGGTTAGCCATGATAGAAGAGATGGAATCTCTTTACAAGAATCAGACATGGGTCTTAGTTGAAAGGCCAAAGGGGAAGAGGACAGTTGGATGCAAATGGGTCTACAGAAAGAAAGAGGGAATTCCAGAAGTGAAAGATGCTAGGTTCAAGGCGAGATTGGTTGCAAAGGGTTTCAGTCAAAAGGAGGGAATTGATTACAATGAGATTTTCTCTCCGGTCGCGAAGCATAGCTCAATTCGCGTGCTACTAGCATTGGTTGCCCAATTTGACTTGGAGCTTCAACAACTTGATGTCAAAACTGCTTTCTTGCATGGTGATCTAGAAGAGACAATCTATATGGATCAGCCTGAAGGTTTTCTAGCTGAGGGAAAAGAAGATCATGTATGCCAACTGAAGAAGTCTTTGTATGGTTTGAAGCAATCCCCTAGACAGTGGTACAAGAGGTTTGATGCATTCATGACTACACATGGATTCTCAAGAAGTGCATTTGATAGCTGTGTGTATCACAAGAAGATGTCTGGTAGCTCTATGATTTATTTACTGTTGTATGTTGATGATATGCTTATTGCTGCTAACAACATCATAGAGATAAATACTTTGAAGAAACTGTTGAGCAAGGAATTTGACATGAAGGATTTAGGAGCTGCAAAGAAAATCCTTGGAATGGAGATTTTAAGAGAAGACGGTGTTGTGCATCTTTCTCAAAAGAGGTACATCGAAAAGGTTCTTGAGAGATTCAATATGCATATGAGCAAGCCTGTAAATACACCGTTAGCTCCTCATTTTAAACTTTCAGAGTTACAAATACCTCAGTATGAGGATGAGGTGGAGCATATGTCAAAGGTTCTTTATGCTAGCGCAGTTGGTAGCATTATGTATGCTATGGTATGCACACGTCCAGATATTGCTCAATCTGTAAGTGTGGTAAGCAGGTACATGGCCAACCCAGGAAAGAGGCATTGGGAAGCTGTCAAGTGGATATTAAGATATCTCAAAGGAGCTTCTAATGTTGTCCTAACCTTTCATAAAGGTGAAGGTATTTCACTTCTCGGTTATGTCGATTCTGACTATACTGGGGATCTTGATAGAAGGAGGTCCACAACTGGATACATCTTTACTCTCGTTGGCAGTGTCGTTAGTTAAAAATCGACTTTACAGTCGATTGTCGCTCTGTCTACAACAGAGGCAGAATATATGGCAGCAAGAGAGGCAGTAAAAGAAGTTATCTGGTTGAAAGGTTTGGTGGCAGAATTAAGTTTGGTTCAGCTGAAATCAACTCTAAGATGTGATAGTCAAAGTACTATTCATTTGATTAAAAATCAAAGATTTCATGAGCGCACCAAACACATTGATGTCAGATTCTATTTCATTAGAGATGTCGTTGAAGAGGGAACTATCAAGGTCGTGAAGGTTATCACAGATGATAACGCTGCAGACATGTTGACCAAGATAGTTCCGCTCGCCAAGTTTGCACACTGCAAGGAATTGGCTGGGGTATGCATCAACTGATGCAACTGTCGGAGAACAACTGCTAGGTGGAGCTAGTATGTTCAACAAAGGTTTGATTCTTCTTGTTTCTTATAACGGGATTGCCCAGTAAGCTTAGAAGTTTTGGCCAGAGTTGTTCATATGCGTGCTCAGAACGCTAACCAAGGTGGAGATTAAAAGAGTTGGTTTGGTTTATTTTGTTGGGTCAAACCCATGTGGAAGAAAATTCCATGTGCCAATTTACTTGGCGAGGAAATGAACTTGGAGGCCAAGCAAAATTTGTGGAGGACAATTTTTCTATTTATTTTTCCTTTTCTTATTTTGTGCTTGGAGCCCAAGTGTGGCCATCTATAAAAGGATGGCCATTCTTCATTGTTGAAACCATCCTAAAATTCATAGCAAAATACATTGTAAGAGTAGAGAGTTGAGAAGCAATTCTCTTAGGTGTATTTGGGATCTCTCCCCTTTATTTATTAATATATAAAGGCGGTTGTTCTCTGGTGACATAGGATCATTCGGATCCGAACCACGTTAAATCTTGTGTTCTTTCTCTTATTCTTTATTTCACGTTTCCGCTAACATTTTCAAATATTCTTGCTGTGTGATATAACAAAGAGGCCAGAAAAATATATTATTTTAGAAGAATTTGCATATAATCTAGATAAATACTATAGGAGGTAGGGAAGTAGGGCCGGAGGATGGGGGATGAGGGCTATGGGGTAGGGGGTGAAGAGGAGGTGTGTTGAAGGTGGGAAGGACACATTCAATGTGAAATGTACTTGTAGAACATAACTTGTTTTCCCTACTTTCACTAGAGAGGTCATTTTACTCATTTTTAAGAAATATATTTTCCTAGAAAACATGTTATCCAAATATTTTGACCAACTGGAAAAAATCGGAAAACAGTTTCCAGAAAAAAATTCCCTCCATACTGAACACACCCTCAATGTCCTTATATTATCTAATTTTACTTTAATGATCGAGTTTGAGCATGCTTACCATTGTTTCTTCACGAGATAAATTGTTCCAAGATTCTCCTATCATATTTGTGAATTCCCTCTTTATGAGGATAAAGAGACTTGAGCATGGAATGTTTTTCAGCAATGAAGAAGTTGTATCCACTCCTATTAGATTTTAGGCGATTTGGGTCACCGTTTTCTTACTGATCCTGTTCCTCCGTCCTGAATGGTGGTGTGGTGGTGAATTGTAAGGTACAATCGCGTTGCAAGTTTGTGCAGATATTTTGAAGAAGATAATGGAGCTTGTTGGTGTAGATGGTAGAGTACTCCACTGAGAACTTCAAATCCCATTTTGATGGACACAGAATAACCAAAACTAATTTGGCATCAATTGTCCCTTCTGTTTGGAAACACATTGATCCTAAAAACACAAGAGAATTCAGAGTAGACAATGTGAGCAACAATTGAATAATGCAAAAAAGAATAGTCAGGTGCATGAAGCATTTCACATTCACGCAAGTTTGGAATGGGTCGCACCTCAAGGAAGTGTGATGCACACAACTTATCCTAAAGACAGTATCATGGTAAGACCATGATATATAGGTCATATAAAGACAACATTTATGCTTAAAAAAGATTTTCATCTACATCGGAAGATCAAGGGGTCAATGAGAATTAAATCCAATTATCATGTGAGAGACGCTCACAAGTATTACTAGAATGTAAGTCTTGATCGTTTCAAGGGCATTACAAGGATACTATGTAACAATATAACATAGGGCCTAGGACTTGTTGAATTTGTTTTCGTAGATTGTATCATTGGGTCATTTCTAATGTTACGACTTCTATTTTCTTTACATCTGTAGACCTAAGGTACTTGAAACTCTCTATCTTGGGAATAATATTGTGTCAAGCCTCACTTCTATGCCTGCTTTATGCATTGTATCACTGAATTTGCACTCCAAATATTTTCTTTTGGTCCTACTCAATCTGAACCCTTTAGACTCTAGAATTTTTGTTTTCATACCTCCAACTTAGTATTAACTCCACTGCGAGTCTCATCAATCAGTACCATGTTAGCAGCAAACAACATACACCAAGGAACCTCATCTTGAATGTGCCTCATCAATTTATCCATCTATAAGGCAAATACGAACGGACTAAGAGTTGATCCCTGGGGCAACCCCATCTCTATTGGAAAGTGCTTCGAATCTCCTCCTACCATTCCAACCCAAATTTTGGCTCAATCATACATGTACTATATCTCCCTAGTGTAAGCCATTGATACACCTCTAGCCTCCAGTCATCCCCATAGAACTTCCCTCGGGACTTTGTCATAGGCCTTTTTAAGGTCAATGAAATACAATATGTAAGTCCCTTTTTTTCTCGATATTTCTCCACCAGTCTCCCCACAAGATGGATGACTTCTATGGTCGATCCCCTGACATGAATATATACTGGTTCTTAGAATTGGACACACCCCTCCTCACCCTCAACTCCATCACTCTCTCCCAAACTTTCATAGTGGGGTTTAGAAGCTTGATGCCCTTTTAATTTTTATAATTCTGGATATAACCCTTGTTCTTGTACAACAAAACCATTATACTCTACCTCCATTCTTAAGGCATTTTTGTTTTCTTAAAAATAAAACTAAACAAAGCACTTAACTGCTCTATACCTGCCTTGTCTGTGCCCTTTCAAAACTCCACCAAAATCTCATTTGGTTTGATCGCTCTTCTCCTACTCATCCTACTAATAGCACGCTTAACCTCTTCAATCGTAATACACATACAATACCCAAAATCCTAATGACTCTCAAAGTGCTCTAAAGCACCTGCATCCAACACATATTTCTGTCCCTTTTTTTGTTCAATAATTTGTGAAAGTAAGCTTGCCATCTTTGCTTAATCAGGGTCTCACTAGCACCTTACATTGGACATCCTTGATGTACTTCACTTGGTCCAGGTCTTTGGCCTTCCTCTCTCTCTTCTTCACGAGCCTGTACATTTTCTTATCTTCACCTTTGTCCCCTAGTTCAGTATACAGTCGATCGAGAGCTACTGTTTTAGTTGTTGTAACTGCTAACTTAGCCTCTTTCTTTGTCGCCTCATAAATCTCCTTAAGTGACCACCTCTCGTCCTCGTCCTTTCACTCTACCAACTTTTCATAAGCAACCTTCTTTGCTTCCACATTGCCTTAGACTTCTCCATTCCAACACCAATCCCTTGGGCAACCCTTAAGTTACCCTTTAACAGCTCAAACACCTCTCTAGCTACTTCCCTAATGCAACTAGTTGCCTTATCCCAGATGCTTCTCGTATCCCCACTACTATTTTAAGCCTCAATCGCCATTAGTTTCTCTCCTATTTCTCGAGAGAGGGAACATGTCAAGCCACCCCAGTTAATCCTTAGCCGATCATATAAAAAAAAAATCATCCTTTGCTTAATCACTAAGTCCATCACCAAAAACTTATGTTGGTAAGTAAGATTCTTAGTTAGGATAACCTTGCAGTCCTTACAAAGGCCTTTAACATCCTTCCTCGAGAGTAAGTAATCTATCTGAGTTTTAGCCACTATGCTACGGAAGGTAACCAAGTGGTCTTCCTTCTTTGGAAAGCACGAATTAGCTATCAACAACTCAAAAACTTTCAAAATCCAAAAGCGAGGTTCTACCTATATTTCTATCCCCAAAACCAAAGCCACCATGCACATCATCAAAACCACTAGAATTTTCCCAAATGTAGCTATTGAAATTCCCTACAATGAATATCTTCTCAGTTTGCGGTATACCCCTCACCACCTCATTTAAATCTTCCCAAAAGTCCTTGTTGACCTCCTTATCCAAGCCCACTTGGGGCACATAAGCACTAATAATGTTCAAAGTAAGCCCTCCAACGACTAGCTTAATCATCAACATCCTATCCTTAATCCTCCTAACCTCCACCACTTGCTCCCTAAGGTCTCCGTCTACTAAAATGCCTACTCCATTTCTATCCCTCCAACCTTCTGAGTACCGCAACTTAAACTCGTCCACTTCCCAAGCCTTGGTACCTACCCATTTGGTCTCCTAAACACATGTTATATTACTCTTCCTCTTCTTTAAAATTTTCACTAGCTCTATGGAGTTTCCCATCAAAGAACCATATATTCCAAGACCCTACTCTCAGATTAGGGAAACCCTTAACCCACGTACCGCTCCTACCCCTCTCCCTTGGCCACGACCTAAGACATGACCCAAGTCTATCATCATTCACCATAGCCACCAAAGAAGGTTTAAACTACATAAGAAAATACTAATTAATACTAAATCAAACGAATAGTCTGAAAGGCAATAGCAAGAAATAATTCTAAACTATAATGGAAATTAGAAAGAAAGAAAGCAATCAATAAACTGAACAACACCAAAATCGGAAACATAGATCAGAACCCACATTGTATTATAAATCCAAAGAGCAAAAAAAGAGAATGCATAGTATGCTACAAGAGAAGAAGAATAAAGATCACGGTAATTATGGAAATGACATTAGCAAAACAAAATTCTAGTCAAAGTTAATACTTCCTAATCTAGGTCTAAATTAACACCAAACAACAGGTAGAAAGCAAATAAAAGAAGCATGAAAACGTTAATAAAACTGCACAAAAAATAGATAACAAAGTACTACATAGCAAGTAAGAAAAATGTGGGCAGAGAAAGGAAACTTAGGCAAATTTGAACAAAAATAAAAAATAGCAAATGAATTTAATAAAGATTTAAGGGATAGAAATCACAGGGATTAGGACAGTTTTCTTTGGAAACTTTGTTGAATTTAGGCAAAATCTGGTGCTCAAATTGGTCGCCAGAATATTATTGACGGAGACTCCGATCATTAGCCCTGGGTCGCCTAAGTAGTGGGGTGGACGGTGAACCGTGTCAGTGAATGATGGTTGTGCATTAGAATCAGCAGCAATGGTTCCAAATTTGATTTTATTCAATCAGATCTGATTGATCTGGAGACCCAGATTCCATTTTCTCTGATCATATCTGATAGATCTGGAGTTCAAGATTCAATTTTATCCATCATATCTGATAGTTCGGAGTTCTAGATTTGATTTTCTTCTGTCAGATCTGATAGATCTGGAGTTCCAGATTCAATTTTCTCCTTTCAAATTTGATAGATCTGGAGTTCCAAATTTTCTTTTCTCCAGTTAGATCTGATAAATTTGGAGTTCAAAATTTAATTTTCTCAGGTCAGATTTGATGGATCTGGAGTTCTAGATTTGATTTTATCCGATCAGAGCTGATTGATTTGGAGTTCTAGATTTAATTTTCTCTAATCAGATCTGATAGATCTGGATTTTCAAATTCAATTTTCTCCGGTCAAATTTGATAGATCTGGAGTTTCAAATTTGATTTTCTCTAGTCAGATCTGATAGATCTAGAGTTCTAGATTTGATTTATTTTATCAGATCTGATAGATCTGAAGTTCCAGCTTCGATTCTCTCTGTTCAGATCTGATAGATCTTGTCACGACCCGAATCTCATTCGGTATGGACTGGCACCCGAAGCCGTTGAGGCTCTAGAGAACCAATCTTTACCCATGTACCCTCATATGCATGTCTATATATGAATGTTCTTCTATCCCATATAATAATAAACAAGTACCAATGGTGGAAGTCATGACATGTACAATATATGAAACTTGGCCGTTAAGGCCATTAAGTCAAATTGGACATACATCTCTTACATTACTTATCCCACATATGTCTACAAAGCCTCTACAGATACATGTATGTAGCCAAGCTAGAGTCGGGACAAGTCCCCGCTCTATACCACATATATGCTATACCATAATCAATGTACACTATGACTCGGAAAGCTCTGGGTCAACTGGAGCTCACCAAAAATCTGCAAATGACCCTCACTGTACTGTGGAAGTTTACTAGTACCTGTGCCTGCAGCAAGTAAGGTAAGTTTCCCCCGAGGGGGGTCAGTACGAAGAATGTACTGAGTATGTAAGGCTCATATAAAACTGTATGACACATAAATACTTCAATGAACGCGAATATGAGAGCATAGCCCATTATGGGTAAGTCATCATTCTGTATGTGTATGGAACCATGTACATTACATTCATTACTTTACATTACTTTATTTGCTTTACTTTACATCATCCATCATCAATCATCAATCATCATCCATATAATGCCCGGGCCCCAAGCTGATCAGTGGGTAATCAATAGTAATCGGGATCGACCCATGCTAGGCTTTTCCTTTGCCCCTGGGATACCACCCGTAGCAGAATCGACCTATGCTAGGTGTTCTTCTCACCCCTGGGATACCATCCGTAAATATTGGGATCGACCCATGCTAGGTTATTTAACCCCTGGGATACCACCCATGAAACATCTCTCCTCTTTATAACATTACTTCTTTAATCTTTGAAATAGCTCAATCAATGGTTACTTCATTTTTGGGAACTTTTGAATATAACATTATTGGAACTTGGAACCATGTTCATAATTATGTGACACATGAATGACAATAGACCAAGAATGCGATATATGTGACTAACAATAACAAGAAATGATAACTCGAAATGAAATACCTTAGGACAATTCGGAAATGAGTAAGTACCCTAACAAGGTGTACACTATATGCTGCAGAATAATACGGAAAGAGGAACCTTACATACCTTGTATTCTCAATACGAATATATATAATCTTAGATGTGCATACAATGTCCCGCTACTTCCTTATGTTTCACTCTACAACACAAATACATAACGGAATTCACATTAACCACCAACTACCTTACAAATGCATATAACGTGAATGAGTTACATGTTTGCCTTTAAACATGCCATTTCCCCTTGACAAAACCATTCATGAAATTATTATTCCAAAAATCCCCCAATATTACCAACATTGACCAAAATATCATTTATGAATTTATTATCCCAATAATCCTACAATATTCCATACATTGACCAATACATGATAACCAAGATCATGTCACACCAAGTTTATACTTTTCACCTCTCCATCAACACAACATCACAATTACTCCATCAAGTCACCATAATACGCTTCATAACAACATATCGACAATAATCCCACAACTTACACTTTTGGAACAATAACAAGTTAAAGAACAAAATCACACCAAGTTTCTCTTTTACGTTTCTTCAATACCACCATGTCGCAATTATTCCATTAATTCACTCCAACACATGTTATAACAAAATATCGCCAACAATTCCATAATTTCCACTTATAGAAAAAAAATAAAACAATAAGTTAAAGACCATAACCACACCATACATGTTGATATGTCATCCATACCATTCATTTTTACCAAAACCTTAAGTCTCCTTTCAAGGCTAAAAGACATAGATGGCACATCTTTCATAAAAAGCAAAAGTGCACTACTCACACTTTTAGACATAACCATCATGATCCACATATTCTCCCATGCATATAATATATTAATCAATAAGAATAAACACTTACCAAAGCTTGAGAGATGATGATCTTGCTCCAAGAGAAAGCTTAGGGTTTGAAGAGCCAAAGAAATGTTCTTGAAAATTCTAGAAATGTTATGTGTGTTTATGGGAATAAAAATCTGATTTTTCTTGCTCTTTATAGGTCCCTCAAGCTCATCTCTATCCATCCAATTAGTCAAAAAAGGTTGTGTTTACTTGTCAAACACAAGAATGGGTCATTTGACCCATTGGGCCATGCATTTTGGCTCCATTTTGGGCCTCAAATTGGCCCATTAACACATATTACCTTAGCCCACTAAAATCAATGTATAATCCATCATATATCTCATGTTTAATTAATTCCATAATCATCACGACAATATTCACTTACGAGATTCCCGATCGTAGCCTCAATCGCAAAAATAGAAATTCTAGTCGCTCATGGCTTCTTCTTTTTTTTTTTTTGAACATAATTTGTTAAAATACTTGTGATGAAGAATTAACCCCACAAATGCTCCACAAAGTCACAAACATCACCTACTACCAAGGTCTAATCGCATGTATGTGGCCAAATTTCAATTTTCTCATCATTAACATTACCAAATACATACTTATATCTCTCGACACCTAAGCAAACATTATTCAACGTCATCAAGTAGGGTTGGGAAGGTACGGGGTGTTACATTCTTCCCCCCTTAGAAACATTCGTCCTCGAATGTTAGTAACATTGTCTCATTGTAACAACTTAAGTCGAGGTGAATCCTTCACATTATCGTATACACATATAACACTTGTAAAGATTTACTTATTATGACTCCAATTCTGTATATTGAACTTTTCCTTCATGTGCAACAATTACAAGTACTTTAGATTCCATTATTTCTTTGGATTCCCTCTTAATTTCTTCTACGTGCTAATTTCTCCCATATTGCCTTTACGGAAGCTACTTCTTTATTTCTTATTGCTTTCACTTATCAATCTAGAGTAGTAAGCAATACCTCTTCACATGTGAGGTCTTTCATAACTTGTATATCTCCACTGGGAGCAACACGAGATAATCTCCTATACACTATCAAAGCAGCGAATATGAAATACTGAATGAGCTGTGAAGAGTTCTTGGACTAGTGCTAACAGATACGCAATTTGCCCAAATCTTTAGACAATTTCCCTTTCTTTCCGATTCCCATTATTTCTTTCCTTTTCATTGGTCACATTGTCAAAAATACCTAATCACCTATGGCACACTTTAATTCCCTTCTTCTAATATAGGCATATGATTTGTATCGACTTTGGGCCATTTGTAGCTGCTGTTATATCACCTTCACTTTCTCTATAGCTTGATGAACAAAATCTAACCGGAGCAAAGCAAATTCCATCAGCTGTAACCCATCCAATGGATAATCTATATTTTCTTTCACATAAGGCTTCGTAAGGTACCTTTTGATACTTTTATTGTAAGCCATTTCAATAAGCAATAGATGTTCATCCCAACTATCTTTAAAGTCCAATGTACAAACTCGTGACATATCTTCACATATTCGTATAATGTGTTCTGTTTGTCCATCCATCTGAGGATGACAAGCCATAGTTACATCCACCTATGTACCCATGCTTTACTGAAAAGGCTCCCAACACTGTGCAAGAAAGTGAGTTCTCCTATTTGATATAATAGTGAGTGGAATCCCATGTAATCGTACTATCTCTGTAACATACAACTTTGCAGAATGTTCAGCTATACCGATAGTCCTAACTGATAGGAAATATGGTGACTCGATAAGTCTGTTAACTATTATCTATATGGAATCAACCTTCGCAGTGTACGAGGCAACCCTGTGGTTACATCCATATTATTCATGTTCCACTTCCAAACTTGAAGGGTAATACACTGGAATAAAACATATAGATTTCCAATGCCATACTGTTAATCAGTGACCGCTTGGACATTGAGCTACAAGTTCTACAATGTGCTTTTTATGTAACCTTACTAAGACATCTCTGCTAAACCATGGTATATTTTGGTTGCTTCTGAATGAATAAAATACCGTGAACGATGTTCTTCTGTCAAAATTCATTTCCTTAACTCGTCTATACCCAGTACACACAATCTACATTGGCGTTAAATTACTCCCTCTTGTATTTACTCAAATACCTTTGTCGAACTTTGTTGTACATTCTTTTTCAATTGAACTAAAACTATAACTTACATATTGCTTTTTCCTTTATATTAGGTGTCAATGAAAATTCCGCCATATCTGACACTATAAT
This sequence comes from Capsicum rhomboideum, assembly GCA_031232105.1. Lineage (NCBI taxonomy): Eukaryota > Viridiplantae > Streptophyta > Magnoliopsida > Solanales > Solanaceae > Capsicum > Capsicum rhomboideum. The sequence goes on along the minus strand of CP124714.1, from coordinate 8,066,780 downwards.
TCTTTCATCAGGAGTTCCAAGAAACAAAAATCTTGACTATATCTTTCTTTTCTGTGAGCTGGCCATTCATACTTTCTACTGCCTTGCAGCTTAATGTATCAACTATCCCATTGCTTTTTTTTTTTTCTTTTCCAAATGACACAAGATACCATTGTTCTAATCTTTTAATAGTTCAAGCCACCTTTGCTACCTCAGATTTAAGTCCTTCGGCTTAAAATATAGTACATTTTCTTATGAACAGTATATATGTCAGCATGAAACCGTTACAAATAGTGACACCATAACTGTAAAGCAATATCGCGGCTGCTAGTTCAGGGTCATGTGTTTGGTAATAATTTGTTTTCTTATGTAGCCACAACTGCCGTAAGGCATATGCTATTACCTTATCATGCTACATCAATACACATTCGAGGCCAACCCCGAAAGCATTACCATACATTGCATAACATTCTTATGCCTTCGGGAGGCACTTAAAACTGGTGTGAAAGTTACTTTATCTTTCAACTCTTGGGAAACTCTTCTTACATGCATCATTCTACTGGAACTTGATTGCCTTGTATATAAGCTTTGCTAAGGGTGTGTAGGGATAGAATAAAATCCTTCAATAATTCTCCTATAATAATCAACCAACCCAAGAAAATGATAGACCTCTGTAAGCATCGTAGGCCTTAGCCAATTGTTCACCATTTCTATCTTTTGTGTAACAACTTTCATCTCTTCATCCTATACAATACATGATCCTCTTGTGATTTTGAATACCATCACCAAACATGGTCACACACACCCTGAAAAGTGTTTTGAACACCCTATTCATTTCACCCATAACAACTATAGGTGCATTCACTAGCCCAATTGACATACTAGGAATTCATAATAACCATACCATGTTTGTAATGTTGTCTTGGGTATATCATCATCATTTTTTATTTTTTTTTGTCGTCATTCGTTTCATCATTGCATCATTCATTTTACCTTTTTTTTTCTAACCCCAACCCCATAACTAATCAAACAAATCATCAACTCTGGGGAGGAAATATTTATTCGTAATCTTCATCTTATTAAGTTGCCGATAATCGACACACATTCTCAATGTACTGTCTTTCTTTTGTACAATTAACACTGGTGCACCCCAAGGGAACATACTAGGTCTTATGAATCCCTTGTTCATCACGTCTTTCAACGTTTTCTATTTTTTTTTTTCCAATTCCCATAACTTTGTCGGGGCCATACTATATGAAGAAATAAAAATAGGCTAAGTACCTGACATCACAGTAACACCAGCTCATACATCGAGGAATTCGTTTACCACCAGAACTGATTGAAGAGTTGGTGGCTTCACAGCAGTATCTTTCACTCTTACCAAGTGACATGTGTATCCCTTAGAGTACCATTTTACTTGCTTTACTATGGGGAACAACTTTCCCTCTTAGTGTCCCCACATTTCTTCTTTTGGGAAAATTGACAATATAACTTCATAGTTCAGCATCTACTATGGCGCAATCCCCTTTATAACATCAAAATTCCATTATTTCCAGCTCAATAAGATCACCCAGTGTCTCATGACCACAAGCAATTACTATGCACTTAAGATATACTCTTTTAACTATCATAGATTCACCGACTGATGTATAGACTTCAAGTGACATAACTAGTAATTCTGGTGTTCATTTGAATTTTACAGCAATTAATAAAATAACATATGCTAGTGTCGAATATGGGTCAATCAATACGTGTACGGTACCTGTAGCTACCTCAAGAGAAGCCTCATTTTATGGCCCAACATACCATATCAATAACAAACATTCAGCCCCAACCGACATATCCTTTTTTTGTTGCCTCTGAGCTTTCATTATCTGTGCAAAAAGCCTGTATTCTGACTATATCAATATCTCTTTTCAAGATCGCAATGGTACAATCCATTTGTCCATATACCGATGCATTCTATCGGTCATAATGGCTACCACTTTTGGAGTATACCTAGCCACAGAATTAAACCAAAGATTGTACTTTCTTACACTCATTCTTACACTCATAGTTCTTTAGCAATGCTTTAGCAATTGATCCGCATAAGCTTTTCAGACCTCATATGAGATGTGCTGGTCAAAGAATGCCGTTTTAAATTCCTCCCAACCAGCTGGAAGTACATCAATGCACTTGTCACATGCATAACATCTAGAGCCCTTTTAATGTGATCTATAAGGTCCTGTGGGTCTTCATTCATATCCGACTCGGTGGACATGGGAGGGGATTTTAATTTCAAAAAATCCTGTGTTCGACGACTAGCTGCCCTAGCCGCACCATCATCACTCGTCATTGGGCCAGCTCGCCAATGACATTTCACAACAACTATCTGAGTCAACATATACACTACATGTCTTAAATCCTGTTCAGTGGCATTTATAGGTGGTTCTGCGGATATTTCTCTACCTTTTGGCTAAGAGAAACCCGTAGTGAAAATTCTATGTCAGCTCCACCCTAACTAGCTTGGTCAGGTGGTGATTTACTCATATCTTCTTCGGCAGGCATATTAACCTGCTTACCTTTGCCCTTATCTTGTCCGATAATCAACATTCACCCATGCAAAAGAAAACAAATGTCAATGCGTACATATACGTCCACCTACAACTTTGGCTCTATTGCACGATCTCGAAGTGAAGAAGTGAAACAACTCCTAAATATCCCGTAGCCCCCTACTTATAAATGTGGCGCGCAACACATCCATAAGCAAGACTCTACTCAGACACGGCTTTGTAGACACCCTTAGGACGACCTGCTCTGATACCACTTTTGTCACGACCCGAATCTCATTCGGGACGGACTGGCACCCGAAGCCGTTGATGTAACACCCCGTACTTTTATAACCTCACTTGATACCTTGGATAATACCTACATAGGTGTTGAGATGCCATGCATATGTGTTTTATAGTGTCATTGGCGAAACACTTGATACCGGACGTAACATGTGCGATTAGATCTTCGTAGGAGGTGTGTTGTGATTTCGTGGAGCATTTGGGTGATACCCCGTATACATTTTAACCTCATTTGGCGACTTTAAGTCATGTTTACTTGATGGTTAAGATCACTAAGTAAGTATTTTGTAGTGTTTTGATAAGGGATTGGACGATACGTAAACGTTGGATAAGTGGCCGGAAATTTCAGCAAAAGGTTGAAACTTGCGCCACTACCCTGTTTCAGGGGTGTGGCGCAAGCCACCAGCCTGCAGAAACTTCAGAGAAGGCTGGATTATTGCGCCACTACCCTGTTTCAGGGGGTGTGGCGCAAGGCACAACACTTATGCCCTTTCCGGCGTCGTTTCGTAACGCAATTCTACGACGATTTCTAGATGGTTTCTTTTGGTTCTTTGGGGTTATTTGAGCATTGTTAGAGATTCAAACACTTCAATACACTCCTACATACTCCTACATGATCAAATCATGAAATGTGAATAGTGATCCAAAATGTCCAATGAAACCAAGGGCGACTAGAATGCCTATTTTTGCGATCGAAGGGACGAATGAGAATCTTTTAAGAGAATAATGTCGTGACATTATGAAATTATGTAAAAATGAGATAGATGGTGATTAGTACATGAAATGTGATGGGTCACATGGATATGTATAATTGGGCCCAAAATTAGGCCCAAAATGAAATAAAAGACTTGGCCCAAATGGGTCATTTGACCCATTCTTGCCATGACCACTCCTTTATTGCTCCCAAATGGCTAAGGATGACTTGAGCACTATATAAGGGACCCAAAAATCAGATTTATTGAGGCAAAACACACATGCTTTTTCATTCTTTTTCTAGAAAAATCTCAAGAACACCTTTGGACTTCCAAAAACCCTAAGGCATTTTTGGACAAGATCATCCTATTCCAAGCTTTGGTAAGTGTTTATTTTCATGGATTAACATATTATATGCATGGGAGATTATGTATATTATGCTAGTTGTGTTGGCAAGGTGATGAATAGTGTATTTTTGCCTTTGGTGAAAGATGTGTCATCTTGGTAATTTGAACTTGAATTAGGCCTTGTGCCTTTGATGAAAAAGCATGGTATGGACAAAATATGAACATGTATGGTGTTATTTTTGGCATTAAACTTGTTCTTGGCTAAAAGTGGAAATTATGAGATTTTGGCCGATATGTGTTATGAGTTGAATTAAGGTGCTTTGATGGATTATTTGTGATGTGTTATGGATAAGAAAGTGTAAAGGAGAAGTATTGTGGTGAAATGTATTGATTTTCATGTATTGGTCAATGTTGGAAATATTATGGAATTTTTGGAATAATAGTATGATCAATGGTTTTGTCAAGGGGAAATGACATGTTTAAAGCCAAACATGTAATTCATTGACATGGTATGCATTTGTAAAGTAATTGGTGGTTAATGTGAATTTCGTTATGTATTTGTAGAGTGACACATAAAGAAGGAGAGGGATTATTGTCTACGCATCTAAGGTTGTATATTCGTATTGCGAATCCAAGGTATGTAAGGTTACTTTGTCCGTATCTTTCTGCGGCAAATAGTATTCACATTGACATCTTACTAGTCCTATCCCGAAATGTGCTAAGGTATCCTATTTCCGGATTGTCAATGGTCATTGTCATATATTTCCTATTCATTGAGCAATTGTGAATCTCATGTCTCGTATTCATGGTTAATGTTCCAAAAAGCCCAATAAGGCTATGTTTCAATATTCCAATAGTGCCTATACTTGTGTCTCTTGTTCATGGATTATTGTCCAATGGTTCCAATGGTATCATGGTGCTAGTTATGTTATATTTCTCATTGATATTTCTTCACATGTCCTTCACTTATTGGTCAATGATTCAAAGTTTCCATCAATGTTGTGTTCCAAAGTTCAAAGTGATATTATGATTATCAAAGTATCAATCTCAAAGTAATGAACAAAGTAATACAAATGTGGTCAATGATCAAGTATGGGTGGCAAGTCTAGGGGCGTAAGCCTAGCTCGACTCGATCCCGATGCATTGATGTATGGGTGGCAAGTCTAGGGGCATAAGCCTAGCTCGACTCGATCCCAACACAATGATATGATATGAAAGACCCACTGATCAGTCGGGGCCCGGGTACATTGTGACATATGTGATAACAAGTGAGTATTGTGATAAAGAAAGTAATGAAAGCAATGAAAGCAATCCACATGGTTTCCAAAATGCAACATGGTGACTTATTCACATTGAGTATTCATATGTTTTGAGTTCATTGACATATTCATTGAAATATTCGTGTGTTGTATAGTTTCATCTGAGCCTTGCATACTCAGTACTTATTTCGTACTGACCCCTCTCGGGGAATTTACCTTACTTGCTGCAGGTGCAGGTCCCAGTAGGCTTCCTCAGTAGATTGTCAGTGTTAGCAGTTCCTTGGTGAGCTCCAGTTAATTCGGGGTTTCTCCGAGTCATAGTAGATATATGTTTTGATGATGTACATATTGTATAAAGCGGGAACTCGTCCCGACTTTTGGTTTGTTTTGGTCAATGATCTAGTTAGAGGCTTTTGTAGACCGATGTGGGTGTATCAGTGTAAAAGACATACGTTGTTTTGACTGGATGGCCTCAACGGCCAAGTTTCATATGTATGTATAATGATGTCCCATGTTCTCCTTTCTTCGTCTTTCATATTATTATGAAATGGTGGTTATGATTATGAGATGCATATGATTGAACATAGGCAAAGGTTGGTTCTCTCGGGCCTTATCGGCTACGGGTGCCAATCATGTCTCGATGGGATTCGGGGCGTGACAGTTGAGGCTCGAGAGAACCAATCTTTACCCATGTACCCTCATATGCATGTCTATATATGAATGTTCTTCTATCCCATATAATAATAAACAAGTACCAATGGTGGAAGTCATGACATGTACAATATATGAAACTTGGCCGTTAAGGCCATTAAGTCAAATTGGACATACATCTCTTACATTACTTATCCCACATATGTCTACAAAGCCTCTACAGATACATGTATGTAGCCAAGCTAGAGTCGGGACAAGTCCCCGCTCTATACCACATATATGCTATACCATAATCAATGTACACTATGACTCGGAAAGCTCTGGGTCAACTGGAGCTCACCAAATCTGCAAATGACCCTCACTGTACTGTGGAAGTTTACTAGTACCTGTGCCTGCAGCAAGTAAGGTAAGTTTCTCCCGAGGGGGGTCAGTACGAAGAATGTACTGAGTATGTAAGGCTCATATAAAACTGTATGACACATAAATACTTCAATGAACGCGAATATGAGAGCATAGCCCATTATGGGTAAGTCATCATTCTGTATGTGTATGGAACCATGTACATTACATTCATTACTTTACATTACTTTATTTGCTTTACTTTACATCATCCATCATCAATCATCAATCATCATCCATATAATGCCCGGGCCCCAAGCTGATCAGTGGGTAATCAATAGTAATCGGGATCGACCCATGCTAGGCTTTTCCTTTGCCCCTGGGATACCACCCGTAGCGGAATCGACCCATGCTAGGTGTTCTTCTCACCCCTGGGATACTATCCGTAAATATTGGGATCGACCCATGCTAGGTTATTTAACCCCTGGGATACCACCCATGAAACATCTCTCCTCTTTATAACATTACTTCTTTAATCTTTGAAATAGCTCAATCAATGGTTACTTCATTTTTGGGAACTTTTGAATATAACATTATTGGAACTTGGAACCATGTTCATAATTATGTGACACATGAATGACAATAGACCAAGAATGCGATATATGTGACTAATAATAACAAGAAATGATAACTCGAAATGAAATACCTTAGGACAATTCGAAAATGAGTAAGTACCCTAACAAGGTGTACACTATATGCTGCAGAATAATACGGAAAGAGAAACCTTACATACCTTGTATTCTCAATACGAATATATATAATCTTAGATGTGCATACAATGTCCCGCTACTTCCTTATGTTTCACTCTACAACACAAATACATAACGGAATTCACATTAACCACCAACTACCTTTCAAATGCATATAACGTGAATGAGTTACATGTTTGCCTTTAAACATGCCATTTTCCCTTGACAAAACCATTCATGAAATTATTATTCCAAAAATCCCCCAATATTACCAACATTGACCAAAATATCATTTATGAATTTATTATCCCAATAATCCTACAATATTCCATACATTGACCAATACATGATAACCAAGATCATGTCACACCAAGTTTATACTTTTCACCTCTCCATCAACACAACATCACAATTACTCCATCAAGTCACCATAATACGCTTCATAACAACATATCGACAATAATCCCACAACTTACACTTTTGAAACAATAACAAGTTAAAGAACAAAATCACACCAAGTTTCTCTTTTACGTTTCTTCAATACCACCATGTCGCAATTATTCCATTAATTCACTCCAACACATGTTATAACAAAATATCGCCAACAATTCCATAATTTCCACTTATAGAAAAAAAAAAAATAATAAGTTAAAGACCATAACCACACCATACATGTTGATATGTCATCCATACCATTCATTTTTACCAAACCTTAAGTCTCCTTTCAAGGCTAAAAGACATAGATGGCACATCTTTCATAAAAAGCAAAAGTGCACTACTCACACTTTTAGACATAACCATCATGATCCACATATTCTCCCATGCATATAATATATTAATCAATAAGAATAAACACTTACCAAAGCTTGAGAGATGATGATCTTGCTCCAAGAGAAAGCTTAGGGTTTGAAGAGCCAAAGAAATGTTCTTGAAAATTCTAGAAATGTTATGTGTGTTTATGGGAATAAAAATCTGATTTTTCTTGCTCTTTATAGGTCCCTCAAGCTCATCTCTATCCATCCAATTAGTCAAAAAAGGTTGTGTTTACTTGTCAAACACAAGAATGGGTCATTTGACCCATTGGGCCATGCATTTTGGCTCCATTTTGGGCCTCAAATTGGCCCATTAACACATATTACCTTAGCCCACTAAAATCAATGTATAATCCATCATATATCTCATGTTTAATTAATTCCATAATCATCACGACAATATTCACTTACGAGATTCCCGATCGTAGCCTCAATCGCAAAAATAGAAATTCTAGTCGCTCATGGCTTCTTCTTTTTTTTTTTTTGAACATAATTTGTTAAAATACTTGTGATGAAGAATTAACCCCACAAATGCTCCACAAAGTCACAAACATCACCTACTACCAAGGTCTAATCGCATGTATGTGGCCAAATTTCAATTTTCTCATCATTAACATTACCAATACATACTTATATCTCTCGACACCTAAGCAAACATTATTCAACGTCATCAAGTAGGGTTGGGAAGGTACGGGGTGTTACAGATCTGGAGTTCCAAATGTAATTTTCTCCAATCAGATCTGATAGATCTGGTCAATGAGAGACATATTGAGCCACCAAAAGAGTTTGCAATGCTTTGCAATGAGAATCTTGAAATTCTCGAAGAAGCAACAATTGTTGGAGGAGAAGTCCTGCTGGAAACCAACCAAAACCAATAGCTTTATCACAGCATTGATCAAATTTTCAATAATCTTCAGTTTGTGGCTTTTTTTCACTCAGTACTTATAATCAGCTTAAAATAAAAACAAATCATAAGAGAACATTGATGTGGAAAAATATATATACTTTGTATAAAAGAATTAACACATTTGAAATCTAACTAACCTTAAAAGGAAGTAATGTAATATTTTGATACATGTATTAAAAAATATCGAAGTCATGACAAATGACCCGTGACAGAAAGTAACTCCTCTAGTTACTCCTCGATGAGAATGGAAAAGGAGGAGATTTGAGAAAAGATTAAACTTGAATATATGCCTAGTAATAATACACCGAGGTTATCACATATCCGAATAAATAGAAAAAGATCTAGCCCGATAGTAAAAGATCAAAATCCTTGAACTAGTTAGTAAGTATAAAGTGTAATTTAATCAATAACACTTTCGATTACTATTATTAAATAACTTTTTATTTAATAGATGAGTAATATTTTAACACATCTATTAAAATTAAAAATCTCAAAGTCATGACAAATGACATGTGACAAAAAATAGCTTCTCTAGTTACTCATCCATGAGAACGGAGAAAGAGGAGACTCACGAAGAGGTAAAAATTGAATATGTCTAGCCTAGTAATAACAGACAAATATAAATGCATATTTCAATAAATAGAAAAAAAATCTAACTTAGTAGTAAAAAAAACTAAAATCCTTGAACTGTATGCCCGGAAGAAGACATCAGGTTGTGGTAATACAAGCTAGGACAAAAAGTTCTAGCTATCAAAAAGCCTCACCAAAAATAAGGGGTTGTGGGGTCTTGCAGTGCCTGGATCGTTCATCTGAGAACATTGATGAGATGAGAAGGATACCTACTCATAGTCAACTGCAAAGAAAGGATGATAAATACAAGATAATCGAAAAAAAGAGGAAGATAAGAAGTCATGTCTTACTAGGATATCCAGATCTGAATGAATGGGGCTAAATCCTGACCACCTGAGGAAATACATAAGGAGGTAAGATCTCAGCTTAGCAAAGGCACAAATGTTAAGGAGGACAATACTATACCTAGTAACAGTAGTGAAGGAGATAGACAGAGCTTCCACCCTAAGATCCATGGCTTGAGGCTTATGATGACTCTAAGGAGAAGCTTGAACAACCGATAGTTTTACCGGCAACACTCCGACAACATTCTTCGTCGATGGCGGTGGTTTTTTAGGAAGAGTACTAGATACTCATTTCAAATTCTAAGGCATATGTATGGATTAGGACTATTGTTGCTTTCCTTTTTGGAACAGGTCATAGTTTGGTCCTGGTCCTCTTTTGTCATTTTTCTTTTTGGATCGGGCCTCTGTCCTTTTTTTCTGTTTTTTTTTTTGGGATTGGACCTCTAGCCATTTTTTATTTTTGATTATTATAAATACAATGGCCTCTGGGCCTAAACCTTAATTTTAAAAAAATAAACTTAAACTTAATGTACGTCATGATCTTGAAGAAGATGTCTTATAAAGAAATATTTTAGAAAACATACCTGACGCAGAAGACATTATCGGAGAGGTGAATGAAGGCTTTAGATGAAAAATTGGTCTCTGCCTCTTTGACCTAACATCATGTTATCGCGTCAACTATGAAATTGTATAGAGAATATGCGATAAATCTAATGGCCAGAGGGATGACTTATTTATAGAGGTTAAGACTTAATCTGGTACATCCATCAAATAATCAGGTATGGATGAGATCTATTCTTTATTAAATATTATTAGTAATGTGTTTTATGTTAACTGGGCCACAAATAAATAATAAGCCTTGCATTCTCCCACTTGACCCAATGACCACATAACATTAATATTTAACATAAATATTAGTTGTGCATAAAATAAATTTCTTCTATAATGTCCATCATACATACTACAATATGACAAATCCCTAATGCAAGTTATGGCGGTTATACATAAGTTTTGTGCTACACACTCCCTTCTATATACTACTACATAAGCAACATATCTAGCAAGTTCATAAGCTATAAAATATTTAACATTATGGTCTGTAATAATGTCTTATTGGGACTTATCTGGCAATATCTCAAAACAATAACCATCAATATGAGAAATAGAAAATTCATTAATGTATATCAGAGACACATTATTGATCTCAGAGTATTAAAACATCATATATATAGCAACCACAAGTACAGTCAAGACTCATTCTTTGAACATGTTCTTTAAATGTCTTTGGTTGTAAGTACTTCATTAACGGATCTTCAATCATGAGATCAATTTTAATATCCTCTAAGTGGAACTCTTTGTTTCTTAACTTCTTCAAGAATTATTTGGAACCAAATGATCCCAATAATCACCTAAAAAAATTTTCTTTTCTTTTAGATAATTTGACATACCCTACATCTTAAGGTTAATCAGATAAACATATGCTCAACATCTTTAAATCATGTATGTCTTGTAGATTAAAAAACTGCGTCCTATTTCTTTTATAGAACTAAAGGGTCGTTTGGTTACTGGTTAGGAGGTGATTTAATCATGGAGAAAATAGCCTAAAACCCCCCAACATTTATCCGAAATCCCAACTACACACTCGAACTTCAGGGGTGTCCTATCACCCCCCTAAACATTTTAAAAATGAAATTATTTGCTCCCTAAATGCGAAGATGGAAAAGAAGGTGTAGTTCACTCTCTTTGGGAGAGTGAAGACCAAAAATAAATATTAAAACTCATGTTTATTTTCATATATATAATTATTAATATTTTCATTATTTATTTTCTATCTTCTTCACCAACATATCCCAAATCTCTCCACCACTACCATCCTCTGCTGTCGCCGCCAGCCACCATCTCCACAGGAACTTGTACCACTTATCCATTCTTCTTCACCTTTCTCCATTTTCCTCCTCGTATATATCTCTCACCCTTTTCGCTTCTCCTATTGCCCATTTTCCCCAAAATCTTGCCCAAATTTCAAGAATCAAGAATCAAACATCAAAAAATAAGAATCTTCAAGACAATATTGTCTTTCATCCCACTTCAATCCAAGCCAAATTACACATCTAATTCAAATCATTGGGCTTATCTCACCCACCACTACCACCACCACCTTATTAGCCGGGATGCTACAACTTTTCTTCTTTTTTCCATCACAAGTCAAACAATTTAGTATGATTTAGTTATTGACTCCATTTGATTCCATTTGATAATATAGATTTGGTTGTAGAAAGGTATATTGATGAATCCGGACCTTTTTCATATCTATTTTCAGTCGTTTATGGAGGTCGTCGCCGGAGATGAGTACTATCCGATGATGACATGGAACACAAAATTATTCATGTTGAACTTGTTTGTTCATTTTTCTCTGAACAATGGTCTTAATTCAAGAATGTTGATGTTTTATTTGGTGAGAAGATGAAAATTTTGATCTTTACAAGATAAAAATCGACTCTAAGTTTGTAAAAGTGAATATGGTTGAAGATAAAGATAAAGAATAATTTTAAAAAATCCCACGGGTCAAATGTGTGAGTTTCACTTATCAACATAGATGTGGTTATGACGTTTTAAGGGTGTAATAATTAGTTTTAAACTATCACGACCTGAGACTACCCCCTAGTCGTAACATGGTGCTTAAAGTCACAAGTGATCCCAAGCTAACCCATGGCCTGGCATGACATTTAGAAAACTGAAATAACAGTTATAATACTGTGCGGAAGCTAAATTGAAATAACACAATCATAATAAAATTGGAATCAATACTGTATATCAAACTACGATTGTCTGACATAAATAATATGCTGAAAAATCTAACTGTCTGTCTAAAAGCCTATACATCATATGAGTTGCTGGGACAGGCCCCCAACTAACTCCAACTGTCTGAAACTAAATAGTACAAAAAGAAAGACTGATGATTGGCCTTCGAATAAAGAGGACTCACCAACACTGCTGCTGATATGGTATGAAATCATACTAAGCGTGGTCCAAATGCTGAACTTCTGCACCAATTTTATAAGACAATATAGCCCCAAAAAGGTATACGATCAGTAATTTGAATGTACTGAGTATATGATATGGGAAAATACTGATATAGGCTAAACATGATGCATGTGACATGGTAAGCTGATGCAAGACCGAGTAATAAACATGTACTGTATCAAAAGTTGAACAACTGAATATAAGGTCATGCAAGTATCTGAATCTGAACTGTGAACTGTGGACTGTGGGAGCTACCATTAACCTACATACCCCAATCTGAGATAACCAGAGTCCAACCTGTAACCCCAGATGGAAGAGTGTTTAGTACCTTGCCAAGGGTACGAAATACTGGCTGACGTGGATCCACTAACTGATGTCCAAAAGGACTAAGGTGTCAAGTCTGGTCTGACGGGTGACCCCTTAGAACCTACGATGGTGCCGTAGTTCTAGAATTTAGGGACTTCTTCTAAAGGTCTAAGCCTAACTAATGAGTGAGCCTTCATCCCTACGTTCGCTCGGTGCTAAGTACTACTCCCAACTGAATGACACTGATACTGAGATGATCAGTAATGAAAATAATCTGAAAACTATAAATAAATAAAGTATCTGAAAGCATTCAAATATGTGAGATAGAGGATTCAATACTCATAAATATATGCATGAAATCCTAGGTCATTGGGTTTTCATAACCAGCCATCTCTGAAGAATGCAACTATCATGACGATTTCTATAAACTGAATAAAGTAAGAAATTTCATGGCTCAAGTTCAAAATTCATAGATTTAAAATTATAATTAGGGTTCATAACTTGGTACATGTACTAGTACTGAAATTCATGGTAAAACATGGATTACAGCTCATTAATACCAAGGGAATGAGATATTAAGAAATTTACAACTTTCATTAACCCTAAGCTCTGAAGAAGGAATTAAACTTGAGAAATTGAGTTAACTTTGGGACTCAATGGGTGAAAGGAAACTCGTTGATGAAATACCACATACCAGGAGATGAAAACCTTGGAGAAATCTTTGGAATTAGAAGCTTGAAGAAGATGAACCCTAGTTACCTGAAGAGGAGAGAAATCGTCTCTTTTCTCTTGTCTTTGCTAAGGGTCGTTAGTTTTTTCTGAATAATGAGGGCTTAGGGTAATATTAACCTTAGTAATCAGCTTTGGAAAGGCTTAAACTACGTAGTTTTGATGTTAAAAGAGTGGGAAAAAACTGAGGTGCCCTTATAAAAACATACTGAAAAAACTACTAAGAGGAACCCACGAGACCTTTCCACAATCGTGGGACCCACTCACGATTGGGCCTTGGTCCGTAGGTTGTAGGTCTCAACCAAATCAACTTTAGAAGTCAAGATCGTACCTAAGATCGTGGTTTCTAACCACGGTCATGGTACCCGTTCGTGGTTGGAAGGTATAAAAGTCAACTCGCAGGTTTTTGGGGTTGTTTCGATCAGACGGGAGCATGGTACAATTGTACGTTGTAACCACGATCATACCTTCGCTCGTAGGTTCTCACTGTTGTACAGTACTTCACTAAAATGGCCATAACTCTTAGCTCTGACATCGGATTAAGGTGAATCTAGATGCGTTGAAAAGGTAATTTAAATATCTATCATTTTGTAGGTCTTGAGATCAGAAATTCATCAGAACCTAGGATTTATACTCGTTTGAAGTTGACAGCAAGATTCTTCACAAGAAAACCACTAGTAAGGAAGGTTTCAACTTGGCTATAAGCTAGGAGTTACTTGTGGCCTTAATACATGTCTAAATCACTTATAATACAGCTGAAACATGTAGTTTAATTTTACATGTACTTGAAGCATGGTTCTAATCTTAGCTTGGGATTTTTGGGTGTTACATAAACAGTTCAGGGGGGTGATAGGATCCCTGTGAAGTTCAAGTGTGTAGTTGGGATTTTGGGTAAAGTTTGGGGGTTTTAAGCTATTTTCTCTTTATTCATGTATTAAATCCTATATAACTTGTACAATATTTGGCAGCATTTTTTACTATGTATACAATTCATCACACCAAATACGGTGTTTATTTTGTAACTTAAATCTCACATACCTAATGCAAGTATAAGTTATGATGCAATCTATGTATTATTTTTGGCGGAATAACCTAGGAGACCCATGTACTTGTCTACGTTTGTTACCTGGACCCTCCTACTCTCACCCTTGTCAACTGAACCCTTCAACTCAATAAAATACAATATTTAAAACCCTTTTCATATCCAGTTAGTGTGCATCTAATACAACCGATTACACATGGAATTCCATGTCAGTTTTAATTGACACGTAAGAAATTAAATGCTAAAAAAATAAACAAAATAAATAGACCGCTATTGCATTTTCAACAACCATTTCTCCATATTTTCCCATAATTGAGCACCAAATTCATTCTAAATAGGTAAAATTCTTCCCCATTTGACTTGAATTTCAACTACATGTTCACAAACCCCAATGAATCTCAATCACAATTTTGAGTTACTTTAACAAATTCATAAGACTCATTTGTTATTCTTCAAGCTTTCTCAAGCTTATCAATGAAGGTTTTTAAATTTTTCAATACCCACCATCAGCCTTCACGTTGACTCATACCAACACTTCCTCTTTGAACATAGCTAACACAAACAATGGTTCCAATTTTTTTTAGAATCTAAAACACTAAAAATTTAAAAGAAAATTCAAAAAATACTCATGGGATTGAAATTCTGGGAGGGTGTTTTGGGGGTGGGGCAGAACGAAGGGAGAACTGGGGGTGGGGGTGGGGGGTTAAGAAAAAAAAGAAAAGAGTGGGTATGGTGGGTGGATTTGAATAAGAAAGAGGAGAGTGGCTAGAGATGAAGAAGAAGAAAATTGGGGTGCGGCTGGGGTGGCGGATGGATGATTGAAGAAGAAGATGTCACATGCATTTTTCTAACTCACCAACATTAATGTCACATAAGCTTGATTAATGGTCAAAGGGATTTAAAATATTTTTTTTTATTGAGTTTAAGGGTTCAGTTGAAAAAAATGTAAGTAGGAGGATCCAGGTGACAAACAGAGACAAGTACGTGGTTCTCCTAGGCTATTATACCTATTAGTTTATGCTGGATGGAAGATGGAATAACTAATACATTAATAATTAAAATCAACATAATTATTCTATGCATTACTAATATCTGCATAACTCTAACCAGCAACCAAACGACCAATTGTCAAATTTGTGGACTATGTTAAGTCAACTTTGCTAATGCTTGACCCTCCAATTACATCCTAATGCAAGAAAATAAATTATATTTTGCCATGATTTTGTAGGAGTATGGTGGAGTTTATGAAGTGGTCACTAGTCTGAAGTTTGATAGAAAAGACCATCTTACATTAGCATGAAAATTAATCTAGGAAAATAAATGTTTTGAGAAACTACACTTTTAGACTATCTTACATAAGCTATAACAATGTCTTAATCCAGAGAGAGTTGCAGTTTTGGAACTACATTATAGTGCAAAACGAACTACATATCTTGCTCTTTTTCTTCTGATGTGGTCATCATTCTTTCTTTATACTCCTTCAATTCCCTCTGGTACCTTTCCTTGTCTTCCACCCCATAGTTTTGATAAACCTGTAGTATGTATAGAACAACAATCAGTATCAATGTCCCTAAGGGCAGTCTGGTGCACTAAGGCTCCCGCTATATGGGAGATTAAGGGAAGGGGCCGACTACAAGGGTCTATGTACGCAGTCTTACCCTATATTTCTGCAAGAGGTTGTTTCCATGGCTTGAACATGTGACCTTATGGTCACATGACAGCAATTTTACTAGTTACTCTAAGGCTCCCCTTCAATCAATATCAATTTCCCTTAGTCCCTATATAATCTAATTTTTGTTTAATGATCGAGTTTGAGTATAGAGCAACTATGCTCCAAGCACAAGCTAGTTGGGGCCGACTATATGAATATTTCATTGTCCAAGTTACTCAAAATCCCACGTTCTCAATTTATTATGAGTTTGAGCATGCGTACCTTTTTTTCTTCAGGAGATAGATTGTTCCAAGATTCAGCAATCTTCTTTGTGAATTCCTTATCTCTATGCAGATGAAGAGATTTGAGCATGGAATGTTGTTCAGCAAAGAAGAAGTTGTAACCACTCCTATTAGATTTTGGGAGATTAGCGTCTCTCCTCTTCCTCCTCTTGTTCCTCCGACCTGAATTGGAAGGTGCAACTGAGTTGCAAGTTTGTCCAGATGATATGGAAGAAGATGATGGAGCTTGTTGGTGTTGATGGTAAAGCACTCCATTAAGAACGTCAGATCCAATTTTGACGGATACGAGATAACCATCGTCAAATTTGCCATAAATTGTCCCTTCTGCTTGGAAACTCATTGATCCTAAATACACATGAGAATATCAGACCAGCCGAGAGCAACCATTGAGTTACGTAAAATGAACAGTCATGTGCACGAAGCATTCTATGTTCATTCAAGGTTTGATGGGTTGCACCTCAAAGTAAGTTTCAGCACTATTTCAGTGCAATTTTCAGCACAAGTTAAGCACCATTTCATCACTATTTCAACACTATTTTAACATCATATTCAACACCATATTGGCCAAGTTTGTGTCGGGTTAGAATAATTAAATTAGGATCATATTTTAATTGGGAGAAAAATACATCCACTTAGGATAATAAGGGATGGGACAGTGGAATTAATGATTTAAGCGCAAATATGTGGTCAAAGTTAGATGACAAAGTTAATTTTGTTGACAAAAATATGATGAGGTCTAAATATAACTTTTTACTGAGTGGATAAGGACAAATATGACCTTTTTCTGTTGCTAAAAAACTTAGAAGAAATAAAAGGTAATTAAGAAGAGAGGGAGTGTAATTTAATCCCGTAACACTTACAATTACTTATATTAAATAAATATTAATAGATGTGTTAAAATTTGAGGAAGAAATAATAATTTGAGACATCTTTTAAAAATATCTCGACATTATGACAAATAACATGTGGCAGAAACTCCACTAGTTACTCCTCGATGTGAACGGAGAAAGAGGAGACTCAGAAAGATTGTTGCGGTAAAAATTGAATATGTCTCGCCTAGTAATAATGCACAAATGTTATATCATATTGGAATAAATATAAAAGAAGAAAAATCTAGCCTAGTAGAAAAGGACCAAAATCCTTGAATTAGTTACAACTACAATTTAGTCAAATAACACTTCTGATTACTATTATTAAATGATTTTTTAGTAGATGTGCCAAAACATAAGGAAGGGGTAATATTTTGACATATCTATTAAAAATAAATATCTCAAAGTCATGAAAAATGACATGTGATAGAAAATAACTTATCCAGTACTCCTCGATGAGAACTGAGAAAGAGGAAACTCGGTAAGATCGAGGTTAAAATTGGAGATAAGGCACAAGTACCCCCCCCCCACACAAAAAAAACTATACCCGAAGTTTCTATGACACACCTAAACTTTATGGGAATCCTATTACCCCCTAAACTTATTTTTTCTGTATTTTTGTGCTCCTTTGTGCTGACAGGGAGCACAAAAATATTCTGTTATTTGGAAGCCACGTCAGCAAAAAGAGCATAAAAATACAGAAAAAATAAATTTAGGGGGTAATAGGACCCCCGTAAAGTTTAGGTGCGTCACAGCAACTTCGGGTATAGTTCAGAAGGGTACTTGTTTCTTATCTTTTAAAATTGAGTATGTCTAGCCTAGTAATAATGCCCATATGTTATCTCCTATATAGAAAAATCTAGCCTGGTAGTAAAAAATCAAAATCCTTGAACTAGTTAGTAGCTATAAAGTGTAATTTGGTCAAATAACACTTCTTATTACTATTATTATGTAATGACTTGACTTGTAACTAGTTCTCATGTACTTTCGTGATTACCTATTTCCCTGTTGTTTTCGTTGTTATATTAGAACTTTTAGTGGAGATAATGTGAGCTACCGTTTGGAAACTTTTCTATTTGCAGGTGACGTGCTCATAGTATTTCTTTACTTGTATTAGTTTCTACTTTGTTCAATCGACCTATGATTCCTACTGAGTATAAGTGGACCGTACTCACTCCTAATGTGCTCTTTCGGTGTAGATCCCAGCATGAGTACGACATGCGGAGGCTGATTTTCTACTGTTGAGTTGGTGATTTTGAAGTATTGGCCCACTCTAGGCTTTCAAAGTCGACTCCAGACCTCCTCTTATATATTTTGATGTCTTTATTTTGTTTTCGGAGATATACAGTTGTATTTTTGGTATTTTGGATGTATTATTAGATGCTCTACACTTATGATATCAGATGTTGGGGTTTTATGTATTTTCTTCAGACTTTCGCTAAATTTTGCATATGTGTGACCTAACTTTGTTCTAGAAGTCTCTTCTTGTCTTATTTATTACTATTTTTGAATTTTCTTTCTTCATTGGATGTTTGACTTATATACCAAGGTTGGGTAAATGTCATCATGACCTCAACTTTTGGATCATGATAAATTGGTATCAGAGCGTCAAGAGCGTCAGGTTCACTAGTCTCATAAGTGTAAGAGCAGAATGTCTAGTAGAGTCTTGCGGATTGGTACATAGACGTCCGCATCTATCTTCGAGAGGCTATAAGATGTCTTTAGAAAAAATTTCTCTAATTTGATGCCTTATTGTGCGGGATATTCATACCCAACTTTCTAAACTTGTATTCCATTCTTTTCTATGCAGATGGTGAGGACTAGGCCCAGGGATGCTAAATGTGCTGAGTCGGCACCCGATATGGGAGCCTCAGTCCGAGGACAAGGCAGGGGTCATGGTCGACCCAGATGTAGAGGACGTGCAGGAGAAGCTGCCCCAGCCAGAGGATGTGCTAAGTAGGCCTCTCCCGAGCCTAAGGTTGAGTATGCTAGGGATGACTATCAGACAAGAGGTGCAGGGCCAGATCAGGTCCCACAGAGTTCAATTGAAACCCAGTACTTCAAGATTTGTTAATTCGACTTTTGAGTCATTTGAAGGGTGTTCCCTTGAGTGTACCTGGTATTCCTTAGACTTCGAGTAGTGTTCCGTTGTCTGTACTGGCATCTACCTATGGTATTCCTGCTTTTGGGGTACAACCATCATCTATGGTACCCCTGTGTAGATGATTAGAAAAGGTTAAGAGGTTTATTCGCTTGGATCCTTCCAAGTTTAGTAGAGCGATTAGTGAGGATGCTTATGAGTTTTTGATTGATTTCCAGGAGAAGTTACATAACCTTAGATCCCATGAGTCTCATAGAGTTACTTATACTATCTATCAGCTGATGGATGTGGCCAAAGATTGGTAGAGGTCTCTAGACAGTTGTAAGCCTTTGGGTTTGCCTGCTATGACTTGGACTCAGTTTTCTAAGACTTTCTTGGAGAGGTTTGTCCAATACAACTAGAGAGATCAGATGTGCGATGAGTTTGATCGCTTGGAGTAGGGCTCTATGTTTATTATCGAGTATAAGGTACGTTTCCATATCCTATCCATATATTCAGCCGCCAGTATCTCCATCGAGTCCAAGAGGATTTGGAAGTTTGTGAAGGGGTTAGAGGGTCCTTATCAGTTGGGTACCTCACAAATGGTTGTTTCAGGGGCTTTCTTTTAGAGTATTATTGAGCATGCTAAGTTGACTAAGTCTATTACCCAAGCTACTCAGAGAGGCACCAAGAAGGTGCACCGACAGGGCGAGTTTAGTGGTTGTGCCTCCTGAGGCAGAGATTTCTCGAGTAGAAGTTCTCATGGTTATCATGGTAGGCCGGTTCAAGCCGTTTTACAGGGATTAGGTGGTAGGCCTTCAGTTTCTATGGCTATAGGTATCCAGGTATCAGGTCAGGCGAGTGGAGGTTCTAGTTTTAGTGCTTCGGGCTAGGGCAATCGTCCTAGTTTGTCTGTGCCCCCTCAGATTGAGTCAGCCATAGAGAATGTTTTGTATGTGATGAGGTTGGCCAATTGGCCAAGGATTGTCCTCAGCGTATGTTTGTTCCTGCCCAGCAGGGTTCTTAGCTTTAGCTTTACCCTACTTTTATATCTACAGTCAGAGGCGGTTCACAGAGTGGTAGGGGTGGTGCTAGAAGTGCTCAAGGTAGAGGTAGGGGAGATCGTGGTAATGGTCACAGCGTTGCTCAATCTAGGAGTGGACATGAATAGTGTTATGCTATACCTAGGAGACCCGAGGTAGAGGCTTTTGATGCAGTCATTACAGGTATCATCCCGAGTTGCTACAAATCTGCTTTCGTGTTATTTGACCCTAGGTCTACATTCTTCTATGTGTCTACATATTTTGCCTCTAGTTTTGATGTTGTATATGAGTCCCTTGCTAGGCCTCTTCATGTTTCTACCCCCATAGGAGATTCTTTAGTGGTGGATCGGGTGTACCGATCTTGTGTAGTTACCTTTGTGAGGTGTGAGACTTGGGTAGACTTGATTATCCTAGATATGGTTGACTATGATATTATCTTGGTTATGGATTAGTTATCTCTCTATCATGCAGTTTTGGATTGTTATGCTAAGACCATGATAGCTTGGAAAGGTACACTTAATTCGGATTCAAAGGGAGGTATATCTTTTCTACGTGCTTGTCGGATGGTAGAAAGAGGATGCTTGTCTTATTTGGCTTACATTAGTGATACTAGTGTTGCCTCACCGCCTCCTATGGATTCTATTCGGGTTGTTCGTGAATTCATGGATGTGTTTCCTATGGATTTGCCTGGTATGCCTCCAGATAGTAATATTGATTTTGGTATTGATGTGGAGCCGGGCACCAAGCCTTATTTCTATTCCTTCTTATAGGATGGTCCCAGCAAAGTTAAATGAATTGAAGGAGCAGTTGTAGGATTTGTTGAGTAAGGGATTTATTAGACCCGGTGTATCTCCTTGTGTTGCTCCTATCTTGTTTGTGAAGAATAAGGATGGTTCTATACCTATGTGTATTGACTATCGACAGTTGAACAAGGTGACAATTAAAAACAAGTATCCTTATCTTCGCAATGATGATTTGTTTGACCATCTTCAGGGTGCTTTCATATTTTCCAAGATTGATTTGAGATCCGGGTATCACCAGTTGAAGATTAGAGCTTTGGATGTTTCGAAGACAGCTTTTCGGACTCGATACGGTCATTATGAGTTCTTGGTCATGTATTTTAGGCTGACCAATGCCCCAGTAACATTCATGGAGTTGATGAACCGAGTATTTCGACCGTATCTCGACTCCTTTGTGATTGTATTTATAGATGATATCTTGGTTTATTCCAAGAATAAGGTCGATCATGTGAGAAACTTGAGGACTGTACTACAGAAATTGTATGATGAGAAATTGTATGCTAAGTTTTCCAAGTGTGAGTTTTGGTTGGATTCTATCTCTTTTTGGGTCATGTGCTTACCAAGAATGGTATCATGGTCGGCCAAGATAGTGGCGATTCTTGATTGGGCTAGACCTCCTTTCTCTATCGAGATTATGAGTTTCATTGGTTTGGTCTATTATTATCGGTGTTTTGTAGAGGGTTTCTTGTCTATTACTGCTTCTTTGACCAAGTTGACTCAGAAGAAGATTACCTTTCAATGGTCGGATGCTTGTGAGGCGAGCTTTCAAAAGCTCAAGGAGTTGTTAACTTCGGCTCCTATCTTAACTTTGCCCAAGGAGAGCGTGGTTTTTACTATATTTTATGATGTTTCTGGTGTGGGTTTGAGTGCAGTATTGATGCAGGAGGTAAGGTGATTGCTTATGCTTCTCGTCAACTGAAGACACATGAGAAGAATTACCCTACCCGTGATTTGGAGTTGGTCGCGGTTGTGTTTGTGTTGAAGTTGTGGAGGCATTACTTGTATGGAGCCCGTTGTGAGAATTTCTTAGATCATCATAGTCTTCAGTACTTCTTCGACCAGCGAGATTTTAATATGAGACAGCGATGTTGGCTTGAGTTGCTTAAGGATTATGATCTCACTATTCTTTATTATCCAGGAAAGGCTAATGTGGTTGCAGATGCCTTGAGTCGAAAGGCGACTAGTATGGGGAGTTTAGCTCATCTCTTGACTCAAGAGTGGCCTTTAGACTTAGAGGATCAGTCTTTATCTAACCAAATAGTTAGGCCTGACATTTCGACACCCGAACGTGTTTTAGACTTTAGCTAACCAAATGATAGTTTGAGGATAATTCGATATAAGGTGTTGAGTAGCAAGGCTAAGGTGATATCTCTTAATTCAGATGGTGTTTTGAGGATTAGTGGTCGAGTTTATGTGTCGAGAGTTGGTGGATCAGTGAGATTGATTTTGGAAGGAACCGCATAGTTCCAGATATTCTATTCATCTAGAGGTGACCAAGATGTATCATGATTTAAAGCAGCATTACTGGTGGGGTGGTATGAAGAAGGATGTGATCGACTTTGTAGTCGTTGCTTGTGTTGTCAGCAGGTGAAGGCCTAACATTTGAGGCCGGGTGGTTTATTTCTAAGATTACCCATTCTTGAGTGGAAGTGGGAGAGGATAACTATGGATTTTATGAGTGGGTTGCCTCGTACTTCTCGTGGGTCTGATAACATTTGGGTCATCGTGGACCGATTGACCAAATTGGCCCATTTCATTCCTATTTAGATTTCCTTCAGTACCGAGAGGTTGGCTCGTATCTATGTTAGGGAGATAGTTCATCTTCATGGAGTACCCATGTCTATTATCTCTAATAGATACCCAGTGTTCACTTCTAGCTTTTGTACGACATTTCAGAAAGAGTTGGGTACGTAGGTTGACCTTAGCACAACTTTTTACCCCAGCCCGATGGTCAGTCGTAGTGGACTATTCAGGTTTCAAAGGATATGCTACGCGCGTGTGTTATGGACTTTGGAGGTCAGTAGAAGCAGCCTCTATCCTTGGCCGAGTTTGCTTATAATAATAGCTATCATTCGAGTATTGAGATGGCACCTTTGAGGCATTATATGATAGGCATTATCGATCTTCGATTGGTTGGTTTGAGACTTTTGAGGCTAGACCCCATGATACCAACTTTCTTCGCGAGTCTTTGGATAGTGTTTGGGTGATTCAGGATAGGCTTCGGGCAGCCCAGAGTAGACAAAAGAGTTATACCGATCGCAGACTTTGTACTTTGAAGTTTTGTTTTGGAGATTGGGTTTTTCTTCGTATGTCGCCTATGAAGGGCGTGATGAGGTTAGGAAAGAGGGACAAGCTCAGCCCCATCTATGTCGGGCCATTTAAGATTCTTTGAACGGTTAGTGAGGTTGCTTATGAGTTGGCCTTATCTCCAGACTTTTCAGTCGTTCATCCAGTTTTTCATGTATCCAGGCTTCGATGTTATATTCTAGATGAGTCTCACGTGCTTCATTGGGATTTGGTTTAATTGGATGAGAGGTTCACCTTTGTAGAGGAACCAGTTTCCATATTAGCCAAGGATGTTAGACGGTTGTATTCTAGAGATATTCCTATGGTTAAGGTTCAGTGGAGACACCATCCCATCGAAGAATCTACTTGGGAAATCGAGTCCGACATGCATAGTAGTTATCCCCAGCTCTTTACCGATTCAGGTACTTCCTTGCTTTTTAGTTTGAGAACAAACTAGAGTCTTAGTGGTAGATATTGTAATGACCTGATTCATGAGATTTTACTTTTTATATAATTTTACCATTTTGCCCTTCCCTCTAGTTGCTACTTGTTGACTTTGGGGTATGGAGATGGTTGGTACGGTTTCCAATGCCTTCGAAAGGGTTTTGGGAGAGTTTGAGATTTTTAAAGACTTTAAAAGTCCTATAGTTGACTTCGGTCAACATTTGATGTTTCGAGTTCCAGATGGCGATTTTGACAGTTCCATTAGATTCAGAATGTCTAATTTGGGTTAGTAAATGGTTTGGTTCGGCTTCGGAACCTTTATTTTGCATTTCGACCCTTCGTTTGTAAAACTAGTGAAATTTTCCAAAAAGGGGTCCCGATGACTAATTTATTGAAAACGATCCCTTTTCGAAAATCCGGCATTGCCATTGAGTTCGAAACATTAAAAATATCCTAGTAGCAAATATGATTTATTTCTGTGAGGTCCCAAATGAATCTCGAGGGTCCATTAGAAAATATTTCAGCTTGCCAAAACTCAACATTTTACTTATATCTCGTGCAGACCCCACCCTTCTTTGCGAATGCAGAGAAGGAAGTGATCCTTTATCGCGATAGGGCTATCGTGAATGCGAGGGTCCGGGTCATGGACCTTTGCAAACACGAAGCCCTGGTCGCAAATGCAAAGGCTATTTAGTGGCCTGGTCAATGTTAATCCTCGCGAACGCGAAGGTTTGACGGCGTTCTCGAGGTACTATTCACAAAACAGTATAAATAGTTCAAAATCGCAAATTTACTCCATTTTTGGACCTCCAAGCTTCGAAAAAGGTGATTTTTGAGGGTTTCTCCATCGTTTTTCACGTGGGTAACCTCTAAACTCATATTTTCATTATTTCCCATTGATTATATCTTCGAAAACACCTTTTAATCTTGATGTTGAAATGAATTTTTGAGGTTTTTATCGGTAAAGCTTAAAAATGGTTTTTCTTTGATCTGAACCTCGTTTTTGCATGGATTTTCAACTGTAAACTCCTATAACCTTGGTAAATGTGTTTCTAAAATAAAATTTAGGTTTTACCCCTTCCTTTTCAAACTCGTTTTTCGAGTCCATTTTAGACCCATCTTAAATATAGTCGATATGGGTATCATTAGCTTTCTTTTAATGCGTAGATGCTATATTTGAATATTTTTAGTTGATTTCGAGACCGTTTGAAAGGGTAAAGCTCCATATTGAAGGACTTTAGGCTTGAATTTCAACACTTCGAGGTAGGTTATGGCTTAACTTTCTTCAGACTAGGTTGGGTAGTTAATAAATAAGTAAAGCATGTTATGGATTGGGAAAATAATCATGAAAATTGTATTTTGATATTATTATTATTATTGTGTGCTCGGGTGGGGGCTTATATTCTTGTTGTTGTTGACTTGTGATATCATATATTGCGTATTGCCCGTATGGGGGCTTTATTTGACATTGTTGGTCTTATTTGTGCATTTACATGCTTTATTCTTAATGTGATGCCCATGTGAGGGCTTGAATAGATATTATAGGCCTTGTTGAGCATTATTTGCCTTTATCGTGATAAAAATGCCCAAGTTATGGGTTGATATGATATTAATGATGTCTTACATGCATATTTATTCCAATGGTACCAAACTAGAATTGATATCATGAATTATTGACATATTGAGTTGATTTTTGAGCTCACTTATACACGTATTGAATGGATTGGTTATCTTCATACTGATGTGATTGTGAGCATATTATCCTCATTTCATATATACACATTCATGATATATCGGTATCATTGAGGAACACTAATTTTTGAAAGAAAATCATACACTTTTAAAATGCCTAGACAGAGGGATATGCCGGTTGGGTAGATTGATACATGAGATTGGGATTGGTGGAAACTTTGAGATAGTATACGCATTGTGAACTCCCCATGGGTCCTATTTTGGGAGAATTGAGGCTCGATAGGTGTATACAGAAAGTCATGCGATGACTTTCAACCATTCATTTCATCATTTCATTATATTGCATTTGCATACACATATTCTGTGCTTATTCTATGTTTTTTTTTTGAAGTTTAACTAGTTCCCATGTACTTTAGTGATTACCTGCTTCCCTGTTGTTTTTGTATTTATATTAGAACTGTTAGTGGAAACGGTGTGAGCTACTATTTGGGAACTTTTCTATTTGCAGGTGACGTGCTCATAGTATTTCTTTACTTGTATTATTTTCTACTTTGCTCAGTTGGCCTATGATTCCTACTGAGTACAAGTGGACCGTACTCACTCCTACTGTGCCATTTCAGTGTAGATCCTAGAACGAGTACAACATGCAGGGGCCGATTTTGTGCTGTTGAGTTGGTGATTTTGAGGTACTGCCCACTCTAGGCTTTCATAGTCGACTCCAGACCTCCTCTTATCTATTTTGACGTCTTTATTTTGTTTTCTGAGACAGACAATTATATTTTTGGTATTTCGGATGTATTATTAGATGTTTAACACTTATGACACCAGATGTTGGGGTTTTATGTATTTTTTTCAGACCTCCTCTAAATTTTGGATATGTGTGACCTGACTTTGTTCTAGAAGTCTCGTCTTATCTTATTTATTACTATTTTTGAATTTTCTTTCTTCTTTGGGTGTTTGGCTTATCTACCAAGGTTGAGTCGGGGTAGATGTCATTATAACCTCAACTTTTAGGTCGTGACATATTAAATAATTTTTTATTCAATAGATGTGACAAAACTTAAGAATGAGTAAGATTTTGACACATCTATTAAAAATAAAATATCTCGAAGTCATGACAAATGGCAAATGATATAAAATAGCTTCTCTAGTTATTTATCGATGAGAACGGAGAAAAAGAAGACTCAGGAAGAGGTAAATTTAAATATGTCTAGCCTAATAGTAAATGTTAGCGCATATTGGAATACATAGTTAAAAAAAATCCTAGCTTAGTAGTAAAAGATCAAAATCTTTGAACTGTAAACTTAAACTTAATGCTTGTCAAGATCTTGAACATGATAATCTTACTAAGAAATGTTATAAAAAGACATACCTAATGCGGAAAACATTAATATCGCAGAAGAGGATAGAAGCTTTAGATGCAAAATGGTTTCTACTTCTTTGCCCTAACTTCACACTACTGCAGCCGCAATGATGGAATTGTATAGAGAATATGTGGTAACCCTAGTGGGTGGAAGAAGGCCCAATTTATAGAGATTAAGACTTAATCTGGTACGTCCATTAAATAACCAGTGTACGGATGAGATCTAATTTTATTAAACATTTATGGGCTTTACATTGATTGGGTCACAAGTAAAATAATAAGTCTTATATTCTCCCAATTGGCCCAGTGATCACATGACAATAATATATAATGACATAAATATTAGTTGCATATAAATAAATCTCTACTATAATGTCCATTATACATATCACAATATGACAAACCATTAACGTGAGTTACATATGGTGGTTTAACATAGTTCTAGCGCCACATACTCCAGTTCATATACTACTATATTAGCAACTTACTGTACCAAGTTCATAAGTTCTAAAACATTTAACATTATAGTCCACAATAATATTTCATTAAGACTTATCCTGCAATATCTCAAAATAATAATGTATACATCATTATGAGAAATAGGAAATTCATTAATGCATATCATAAACACATAGTTGAGCTCAAAAATGTCGAAACATCACAATTGCATTAATTATAAGTTCAATCAAGACCCATTCTTTGAACATGTTCTAACCATCTAGCAATCAAAAAATTAAGTGTCAAATTGTGGACTATGTTACATCTATTGTGTCAATGCTTGACCTGAAAATAGATTATATTTCCTAGACGATAGGGAGTTATTTGGATGGTAAGCACCCCTCACCTTCAAACTTATGATTGTAAATCCAAGTCACCAAGGCCAAAAAAAAGTGGGTGCTAAGGAGGGATAAAACAAAAAAAATGCTATGTTTTGTAAAAGTATGGTGGAGTTTATGAAGTGATCACTAGTCTGAAGTTTGATAAGCAAGAGCATCGTATAAGGATGAGAATCAGTCTAGGAAAACAAATGCTTTGAGAAACTACACTTTCGAACTATCTTACATAAGCTATAACAATATTTTGATCCACAGAAAGAGCTGCAGTTTTGGAACTACAATAGAATGAAACACTTAGAAGTTGATATCATGATACTAAATGATTACTATTACTTTCAATCATCGTGATGATAAGGAAACAAACTTAAGAAGTTAAGCAAGCAATTCAAGATATTTTGCACAAAGCAATTAACATTGGATGACTCGTGCAACGCACGTGTCTGAAAACTAGTAGTATGGTGGAGTTTATGAAGTGATCACTAGTATGAAGTCTGATAAGCAAGACCATCGTATAAGCATGAGAATCAGTCTAGGAAAACAAATGTTTTGAGAAACTACACTTTCGAACTATCTTACATAAGCTATAACAATATTTTGATCCACAGAAAGAGCTGCAGTTTTGGAACTACAATAGAATGAAACATTTACAGGTTGATATCATGATACTAAATGATTACTATTACTTTCAATCAACGTGATGATAAGGAAACAAACTTAAGAAGTTAAGTAAGCAATTCAAGACATTTTGCATGAAGCAATTAACATTGGATGACTCGTGCAACGCACGTGTCTGAAAACTAGTAGTTTGATAAGCAAGACCATCTTATAAGCATGAGAATTAGTCTAGGAATACAAATGTTTTGAGAAACTATACTTTTGGCCTATTTTACATAAGCTATAACAATGTTTTGATCTACAGAAAGAGCTTCAGTTTTGGAACTACATTACAATGCAAAAAATTTACAAGTTGTTGTCATGCTAAATGAACTACATCTCCTTCTCTTTTTCTTCTACCAGTCGGTCACCTTTAGTAGGAAGTTGATTTGGTCATCATTCTTTCTTTATACTCCTTCAGTTCCTTCTAGTACCTTTCCTTGTGCCTCACCCCATAGTTTTGATAGACATGTATGTATAGACTAACAATCATTATCAAACTCTTTCAATGTCACTATACAATCTAATTTTTGTTTTAAGGCTCGAATTTGATAATCCCAAACAAGATGGACTGACTAATGAAGCTTCATTGTCCCTATCGCTCATTTAAAGCCCACGGTCCAACATTAAGTAAGAATTAGTTTATCATTCTTAATTTATGATGAATCTTCATAATACAAAATATACTAAATGATCGAGTTTGAGTATGCTTACCATTTTTTCTTCAGGAGGTAGATTGTTCCAAGATTCTCCAGTCATCTTTGTGAATTCCCTCTCTCTCTATGTCTAACTTAGTAATAACACACAAATTTTATCACATACAAATGTTATCGCATACCGAAACAAATGGAACATCGATGTGGAAAAAAATACATATACTTAGTACAAAAGAAATTAACACATATGAACTTTACTAACCTGGAAATTTATCATTCAAAACTTCATGCCTAAAGAAGTAAAATTGTTCAAAGTAATGAAGCAAAGTGAAATAATGTTTCCTCAATGCATATGAAGCACTTGTTGTAGTTGGAGAAAATTTGAATACTGAAATCACTTCTCTCCATTTCTTCTCTGCTACTACCTATACAACAAAACAATATTTGTATATCTTCTGAATTTCTTTTTTTAAAAAAATAATATTAACAAGATGTATCATATCTGAATGAAATAAATAATTATAAGAAGAAAATTAAAAGAAGAAATATTTTTACCTTGTAGAAAACATGTAAATCAAGCTCCTTCCATCCATACAGGAACCCTTAATTAAACAACCCCCCCCCCACACACACACACACACACAATATATATATATATATATATATATATATATATATATATATATATATATATATATATATATATATATATATATATATATATATATAACATTATACAAGCATTAAAAAGGGTAGCTCGGTGCAATAAAGCCTTTCTTATGTGCGGGATCCGTACAAGGGTTGGGCCACAATAGACCTTAATTGAATATTTCCCTATGCCAAACCTTATAAAGTGAGTACTTAAAATATATAGTGTCAACTAATAACTGAATCCACCCCGTTACTGGAGAAACTGGGGAGGCGTGGATTCATCTGAATCATCTTCGTTGAAAAATTATACTATACACAAAAAAATTATAATTATTTGTATAGATTTCTTTTATACCTTTGATATTTTTGAGTATTTTTTTTAATTTTTAAATTTTCTAAGTGAAAATCCAACCATGCCATTGCCTACCGTATCTACAAGAGGAAGAATCTAAGAATAAAATTAAAAAAGAAAAAGCACAAAAATAAAATTAAAGGTTGTTTACGTGACAAGAGTGGGTTGCTCAGTATGTAAGCATCCTACACCTCATTTTAAGGTTATAGATTCGACTTATCAAAATAACAAAAAGGTGGAAGCTCGAAGGATTTTTGTTAGAAAAGAGTTGCTTATGAGATAAGAGGGGTTGCTAAGGTGATACACATCCAACACCTATAACGCTACAACCTTAAAGTTGTCGGTTCGAGTTTACCAAGAAAACGAAAAGGTAGATGCTCCATGGGATAAAAAAATTAAAAGGTTGCTTATGTTACAAAAGGGATTACTCAAATGGTAAACATCCAACACCTTTGATCGTAACGTTATGAGTTCAAGTTACCAAGAAAACAAAAAGGTAAAAGCTCGGAGGAAAAAAAGAGTTGCTTACGTGTACTTTGTGCCCAAAACAGAGTGGAAATTCTTGAGACACTCCGTGAATAGATTCACGTCATTAACAATCTTCACATTAACAATCCTTTTCCGGCACCAGGGTGAACAATAGCTGCCTCAGACATCATGATAGCGCCGAAACGGATTACACATTCGCCGGGAAAATTAAGAAACCGGCGAAACAGAGCTAACTTAGTATTGGAGAAAACAGAAGCCAAATAAGAAAAAGAGGTAATGAATACAAATTAGACCATTTTAGGTACTTAAGCAGAAGTAGGTGAAAAGATCGAAGTTTTTTAGATGAGTGTTTAAACAACGGTTATATAAAACTAAAACTTTGGTTTCTTCTTCATAGCAACAAAGAAAAAATGAGTTAAGGCAATGTGGACTATGCATAACTCTTACAAGCAATCAAACAACTAAGGGTCAAACTGTGCCAATGCTTGATCCTCCAATTACATCCTAATGCCAAAAATAGATTATTTTTTGCTAGATGAGAGGGATAATTCAGATGGTAAGCATCCCTCCTCCCCTTCAACCTTAAGGTTGTACGTGGGTTCAAGTATCAAGAGAGCAAAAAGGGTGGGTGCTAATAAGGAGGGGTAAATTTTATTTTTATTTTTATTTTTTGGCTATATTTTGTAAAATATGGTGGAGTTTCTGAAGTGATCACCAGTATGAAATTTGAAGCAAGACCATCTATAAGCAAGAGAATTAGTCTAGGAAAACAAATGTATTGAGAAACTTCACTTTGGAAATAGTTTTGGACTATCCTACATAAACTATAACATTGTTTTGATCCACAACAAAATGAGCTGCAATTTTGGAACTACATTACATTGCAAAGATTTACAAGTTGATGTCATGCTAAATGAACTATATCTCCTTCTCTTTTTCTTCTGCCGGTCGACCGGTCACCTTTAGTAGGAAGCTGATGAGGTCATGATTCTTTCTTTATACTCCTTCAGTTCCTTTTGGTACCTTTCCTTATCTTTCACCCCATAGTTTTGATAAACCTGTATGTATAGACTAACAATCATTATTAAACTCTCTCGATGTCACTATACAATCTAATTTTTGTTTTAATGCTCGAGTTTTATAATCCCAAACAAGATGGACCAACTTATGAATCTTCACTGTCCATATGGCTCATTTAAAGCCCACGGTCCAATATTACGTAAGAATTAGTTTATCATTGTCAATTTATGATGTCTCTTCATGATATAGAATATACTAAATGATCGAGTTTGAGTATGCTAACCATTTTTTCTTCAGGAGATAGATTGTTCCAAGATTCTCCAATCATCTTTGTGAATTCCCTCTCTCTATCTGGATAAAGAGATTTGAGCATGGAATGTTTTTCAGCAAAGAAGAAGTTGTATCCACTCCTATTAGCTTTTGGGCGATTAGGATCTCCATTTTTCCTCCTCCTGTTCCTCTGCCCTGAATGGTGGTGAGGTGGTGGATTGTAAGGTACAATCGCGTTGCAACTTTGTGCAGCCAATTTTGAAGAAGATGATGGAGCCTGTTGGTGGGGATGGTAAAGTACTCCACTGAGAACTTCAGATCCCATTTTGATGGACACAAAATAACCACAGTCAAACTTGGCATCAATTGTCCCTTCTGCTTGGAAACACCTTGATCCTAAATACATGAGAAAATCAAAACAACCAATGTGAGTAACTATTGAATAATGTAAAAAAAATAGACAGGTGCACGATTTCAACACAATTTCAGCACTATTTCAGCACCTTTTCAACACATATTTCAGCAATATTTAAGCACCATTTCAGCACTATTCAACACCATTTTAGCATCATTTCAGCACCGAATTGGCCAATTTTTGGTGCATCAATTAAAAAGTAATATTTTGCGACATCTATTAAAACTAAAAATCTCAAAGTCATGACAAATGACACGTGACAAAAAAAATAGAATTTCTAGTTACTTCTCGATGAGAACGGAAAAGAGGAGACTCGGGAATAGGCGAAAATTGAAAGTGTCTCTAGCTTAGCAAGAACACATAAATGTTATAGCATATTGCAATAAATAGAGAAAAAAAAATATAGCCTAGTAGTAAAAGATCAAAATGCTTGAACAAGTTAGTACTTATAAAGTGTAATGTAGTCAAATAACACTTCCGAGTATTATTATGCTTTCAACCCAAAAAAAAAAGAGTAAATTATTAAATGATTTTCTAATAGATGCGTTAAAACTTAAGGAAGGAGCAGCATTTTGACACATCTATTAAAAATAAAACATCTTGAAGTCATGACAATAATACGAGATGGAAAATAGCTTCTCTAGTTACTCCTCCATCTGAACGAAGAAAAAGGAGACTCGGGAAGATCTAGATGAAAATTGAATATGTTTAGCCTAGTAATAACGCACAAATGTTATCGCATCTTGGAATAAATAGAAAAAAAGAATCTAGCCTAGTAGTAAAAGATCAAAATCCTTGAACTAGTTACTACTTATAAAGTGTAATTTAGACGAATAGCACATCCGATTACTATTAGATGTTCTTTTAATAGATGTGTCAAAATCTAGGAAGGAGTAATATGTTGACACATCTATTAAAAATAAAATATTTTGAATTCATGACAAATGACGTGTGACATAAAATAGCTTCTTTAGTTACTCTTCGATGAGAATAGAGAAAGAGGAGACTCGGAAAATCGAGGTGAAAATGAGTATGTCTAGCCTAGTTAATAACACACAAATCTTATCTCATATTGGAATAAATAGAAAAAAAATCTAGCGTAGCAATAAAATATCAAAATCTTTGAACAAGTTACTATTTATAAAATGTAATTGAGTCAACTAATACTTTCGATTACTATTATTAAATAATTTTTTAACAGATATGTCAAAACTTAACAAAGGAGTAATATTTTGGCATGTCTATTAAAAAGTAAAATAATATCTCAAACTCATGACATATGACACGTGACATAAAATATATTCTCTCTAGTTACTCCCCGATGAGAACGGAGAAAGAGGAGACTCTGGAAGAGGTGAAAATTGAATATGTCTAGCCTAGTAATTACACACAAATGTTATCGCATATAGGGATAAATAGAATCTAGCCTAGTAGCAAAAGATCAAAATCCTTGAAGTAGTTATTACTTATAAAGTGCAAATTGGTCAATAACAATTTTGATTACTATTATTACAAGTTTTTAATAGATGCGACAAAACATAAGAAAGTTATAAGAAATGTATTTTAAAAATATCTTGGCCTCACGCCATATGACACATGGCAGAAAGTAGCTCTCCCCGATGAGAATGGAGAAAGAGGAGACTCAAGAAGATCGAGGTGAAAATTGAACGTTTTTAGCATAGTAATAATGCACAAATGTTATCACATACCCAGTGGCAGACCCAAAATTTAGGGGTCGTGGGTGCCTTTGGGAGGCTTTAAGGTTTCGCCTGAAAACCAAAGCACCCAGGTATGTTCTTGGTTTCCTAGGTGCTTTTTTGACTCTTACACCAATTTTTATATATTTCTTATATAATTATACCTAGTCTGTGTCGGATTTAGTGGATGCCGGAGCGGAGCACCACGTAAGTATACCTAGGTCCGCCCCTGCGCATACCAGAGTAAATAGTAAAAAAAAATCTGGCCTAATAATAAAAGATCAAAATCCTTGAACTAACTATTACTTATAAAGTGTAATATAGTCAAATAACACTTTTGATTATGAATATTAGATGCTTTCCTGATAGATGTGTCAAAACTTAAGGAGCTATATGTTGACACGTTTTTAAAAATATCTTCATCTCACGCTATATGACACGTGGTAGAAAATAGCTCGTGTAGTTACACTTCGATGAGAAAAGAGAAAGAGGAGACCAAAAGATCAAGGTAAAAATTGAATATATCTAGCCTTGTAATTACTCACAAATGTTATCGCATACCGGAGTAAATAGAAAAAATATGTCCTAGTAGTAAAAGATCAAAATCCTTGAACTAGTTATTACTTATAAAGTGCAATTGGTCAAACAACACTTTTGATAGATGTGTCAAAATTTAAGGAGTAATACGTTGACACGTCTTCTAAAAATATCCTGACCTCATCCCATATGACATGTGACAGAAAATATCTCGTGTAGTTGCTCCTCGATGAGAACAGAGAAAGATTAGACTCGGGATGATCGATCGAGGCAAAAATTCAATATGTCTAGCCTAATAATACGCACAAAGGTTATCGTTACCGGAACAAATAGAACATTGATGTGGAAAAAAATATTTACTTAGTATAAAAGAAATTAATACATATGAAATTTTACTAACCTGGAAATTTATCATTCAAAACTTCATGCCTAAAGAAGTAAACTTGTTCAAAGTGATGAAGCAAAGTGAAATAATGTTTCCTCAATGCATATGAAGCACTTGTTGTAGTTGGAGAAAACTTGAATACTGAACTCACTTCTCTCCATTTCTTCTCTGCTACAACCTATATAACAAAACAATATTTGTATATCTTCTTATTTCTTTTTTAAAAAAAATAAAATAAATTATTATAAGAATACTAATAAAAGGAGAAACATTTATACCTTGTCAAAGCCACCCCTTTTAGTCACCTCAACATATAAAACATGTGAATCAAGTTCCTTTCCTCCAATCACAGGAATCCTTTATTAAACCAAAATAAAAAATAAAAAAATCAGACATTAAGCAAACATTAATAGGCGCAGCCCCGTGCATGCTATGTAGGGGATCTGGAGGAGGACCGGACCACAACAGACACTAATTAATTAAGTCAAACTTCATAAGGTAAGTACTTTTAAAATATATAGGGTAAACTCCTGATTGAATCCACCCCATTAGTAGCAGAACTACGGAGATATGAGTTCATCTGAATCATCTTCGTTGGAAAATTATATCGTATAAAAAATCTAAATTATTTTTGTATGCTTTTTTTATCCCTTTGATCTTTTTGTGTATTTATTTTTTTGTTTTTAAATATTCTTAGTAAAAATCCACACTCATTTGTCTATTAGAGGAAGAATGTAAAAAAATAAAAAGTAAAATTAAAGGTTGCTTAAGTGAAAAGATGCTATTACATAGTGATAAGCATCATACACCTCATTTTAAGGTTATAGGTTCGAGTTATCGAGAAAACGAAAAGTTGGAAGCTCCGCGGTTTGTTTTTTTAAAAAAAAAAAGTTGTTTACGTGATAAGAGGGGTCGCTAGGTGATAAGCATCCAACACATATAAGACTACAACCTTAAAGTTGTGAATTCGAGTAACTAAGAAACCTCAAAGGTGGAAACTCCGGGGGTTTAAAAAAAAAGTTGCTTATATTACAAAAGGGGTTGCTTAAGTGGAAAATCTCTTACACCTTTAATCGTGTGACGTTATTAGTTCGCATTATCAAGAAAGCAAAAAGGTGAAAGCTCCGAAGGGTTAAAAAAAAAAAAGTTGCTTACGTGTACTTTGAGCCCAAAACAGAGTGAAAATTCTTGAGACACTCTATGAATATACTCGGGTCATTAACAATCTTCTCATGCGAGGCCAATGGTGTAGGATACACCTGCATCTTTCCGGCACCGGAGGTAAACATAGCTGCCTGAGACATCATCGTACCGCCGGAAAATCAAGAAACTGGCAAAACAGAGCTAGCTTAGCAATGGAGAAAACAGAATCCAAATAATAAAAGAGGTAATGAATACAAATTAAACCATTTTGTGTACTTAAGCAAAACAATTAGTTGAAAAGATCAGAGCTATTTAGACACGTGTTGAAACAACGGTTATATGCAGAGACTAGAGAGTTTTTCTGTCTTTGGCTTCTTCTTCATAGAAAATCAAAGAAAAAAATGAGTTAAGAGTCAAAAACAATGTACAGTATATGTCGATTTTTTGAGTTTCATACTAGAACTTTGAGTTGTGTGAGCTTTCTGCCTAAACTGTTATCAAATGTTTATTGAAATATACGTTAACTATCCATTGTTCACATTTTCTACCTGAAACATCATCGTTGTTCAAGTAGGAAAAGTGAACAACTAATAGTTGAGGTATGTTTACGAGGTAGACCTAAGGTCTACGTAAACTCTATCCTTAAAGTCTACGTAAACTCTATCCTTCTGAAACCCTGCTAATGAAATTATACTGATATGTTTAGCTCTTGGCTAGGTTTCCATATCCAAGTTGCTTCTTCTGAAATACAAAGACAGAATGTGACCGAAAACAGCCTCTATACCTCATAAAGGTATGGGTAAGATCTGCGTACATCCCCAAAATCCACTTATGGGGTGTATATGGGATTATACCGGGTATGTTATGGTATCAATTCTTGCACAAAGTTTTGTAGTAAATGAGAATCAGTGCGGGGGCACAAACTATTTCATATACTACCTTATGCCAGGGGCGGAGCCACCTTTAGGCCAGGAGGCCCCTTCGGCTGAAAATTATACTATTTATACATGGTTAAAATTACTTTTTATGTATATTTAGTAGATGTTGAACTCCCTTCGACTAGTTAGTATGTTTACTTTTTTAGATTTTGAACCCCCTCAGTGAAAATCCTGGCTCCGCCACTGCCTTATGCACAAAATACTAAAACATGAAGTCCCTTGTATCGATTAAAAATTCGAAAAAGGTTTACAGATGTGACAAATGCATTTCTAGAGGTAAAGGGGATTATACAGAAAACTTTTTTTTACTTGAAATGAAGCGTTCTCTATACACGAACTATGCTGCTAGTTGGTATAAGAGAGCTCAACCAATATTTGCAAGTAAAATCGGGTTGTCACCAGATGTTACTCCTGTAACTATGCATAGGAGAGTAAAAAAAAGCTGAAGGAATCTCCGGATGGACAGTTGGGATCGTCACTGGATGTTAGTACTGTTAGTATGCTCAGGAGAAGATGAAGCACACGGAGACCAGGAACTTGGATACAGATGCATGTTGGCTAGTTCAAGTAGGAAACTCATAAGAAAAAAAAGGATGGGTGCTAAGGAGGGCTTAAAAAAATTGCTATGTTTTAGAAGGTTTGGTGGAGTTTATGAAGTGATCACCAGTTTGAAGTTTGATAAGCAAGACCATCATATAAGCATAAGAATTAGTCTACGAAAACAAATGTTTTTAGAAACTACACTGTTGGAATAGTTTTGGACTATCTTACCTAAGCTATAACAATGTTTGATCCACAAAAAGAGTGCAGTTTTATTGGAACTACATTACGATGCAAAAATTTACAAGTTGATGTCATGCTAAATGAACTATATCTCCTTCTCTTTTTCTTCTGCCAGTCGACCGATCACCTTTAGTAGGAAGCTGATGTGGTCATCATTCTTTCTTTATACTCCTTCAGTTCCTTCTGGTACCTTTCCTTGTCTTTCACTCCATAGTTTTGATAGATCTGTATGTATAGACGAACAATCATTATCAAACTCTCTCAATGTCACTATACAATCTAATTTTTGTTTAATGCTCGAGTTTGAATCCAAAACAAGATGGACCGACTTATGAATCTTCACTGTTCATATCGCTCATTAAAAGTCCACGATCCAATATTACGTAAGAATTAGTTTATCATTCTCAATTTATGATGAATTTTCATAATACAAAATATACTGAATGATCGAGTTTGAGTATGCTTACCATTTTTTCTTCCGGAGAAAGATTGTTCCAAGATTCTCCAATCATCTTTGTGAATTCCCTCTCTCTATCTGGGTAAAGAGATTTGAGCATGGAATGTTTTTCAGCAAAGAAGAAGTTGTATCCACTCCTATTAGCTTTTGGGCGATTAGGATCCCCATTCTTCCTCCTCCTGTTCCTCCTCCCTGAATGGTGGTGAGGTGGTGGATTGTAAGGTACAATTGCATTGCAACTTTGTGCAGCCAATTTTGAAGAAGATGATGCAGCTTGTTGATGGGGGTGGTAAAGTACTCCACTGAGAACTTCAGATCCCATTTTCATGGACACAAAATAACCACAGTCAAATTTGGCATCAATTATCCCTTCTGCTTGGAAACACCTTGACCCTAAATACACAAGAGAATATAACAGAACGACCAAGGTGAGCAACTATTGAATAATGTTAAAAAATAATCAGGTGCACGAAGCATTCCACATTCACTCAAGGTTGTATGGGTCACACCTCAAAGAGGTGTGATGCATGCAGCTTATCCTAAAGCAAATCTTATCGCAATATGTCTAGCTTATAGTAATAATGCACAAATGTTATTGCATACAAGAGTAAATAGAAAAAAAATCTTCGCTAGTAGTAAAAGATCAAAATCCTTGAACTAATTGTTACTTATAAAGTCCAATTTGGTCAAATAATACTTTCTATTATTATTATGAAATGCTTTTAATAAATGCATCAAAACTTAAGGAGTTATATGTTGACACGTCTTTTAAAATTATCTCGATCTCATGCCATAAGACACGTGGCCTAAAGTAGCTTGTGTAGTTACTCCTCGGGGAGAACGGAGAAAGAGGAGACTCAAGAAGATCGGGGTGAAAATTGAATATTTCTAGCCTAATAATAACGCACAAATGTTATCGTAATACCAGAGTAGATAGAAAAAAAATCTAGCCTTGTAGTAATAGATCAAAATCCTTGAACTAGCAATTACTTATAAAGTGCAATTTGCTCAAATAACACTTACAATTACCATTATTAAATGTTCTTTTAATAGGTGTATCAAAACTTAAGTAGTTATAACGGAGAAAGATTAGACTCGGGATGATCCATCGAGGCGAAAATTGAATATATCTAGCCTAGTAATAACGCACAAATGTAATCACATACAAATGTTATCGCATACCGGAACAAAAAGAACATTGATGTGGAAACGAATATATGTACTTAGTACAAAAGAAATCAACACATGAAATTTTACTAACCTGGAAAGTTACATTAAAAGACACTTCATGACTAAATTGAACATATCTAGCCTAGTAATAACTCACAAATGTTATCGCATACCGGAGTAAATAGAAAAAATCTGCCCTAGTAGTAAAAGATTAAAATGCTTGAACTAGTTATTACTTATAAAGTACAATTTGGTCAAATAACACATTCGATTACTATTATTAAATTATTATTTTTAATAGATGCGTCAAAACTTGAGGAGTTATATCTTGACACGTCTCTTAAAATATCTCAATTTCATGCCATATGACACATGGTAGAAAGTAGCTGGTGTAGTCACTCCTTGATGAGAACGGAGAAAGAAGAGACTTGGGATCGAGGTAAAAAATTGAATATGTCTAGTCTAGTAGTAACGCACAAATGTTATCACATACAAATGTTATCACATGCCGGGAAAAATAGAACATTATTGTTGGAAAAAATATATACTTACTCCAAAAGAAATTAACACATGAAATTTTACTAACCTGAAAATTTATCATTCAAAATTTCATGCCTAAAGAAGTAAACTTGTTCAAAGTGATGAAGCATAGTGAAATAGTGTTTCCTCAATGCATATGAAGCACTTGTTGTGGTTGGAGAAAACTTGAATATTGAACTCATTTCTCTCCATTTCTTCTCTGCTACAACCTATACAACAAAACAATATTTGTATATTTTTTGAATTTCTTTTTTAAAAAAATAATAATAATAACAAGATGTATTATATATGAATGACATAAATAATTATAAGAAGAAAAAATAGACGGAGAAACATTTTTACCTTGTCAAAGCCACCCCTTTTAGTCACCTCAACATATAAAACATGTAAATCAAGCTCCTTTCCTCCAATCACAGGAACCCTTAATTAAACAAAAATAAAAAATCAAACATTATTTTAAATGTGAGTACTTTTAAAATATATAGGGTCAACTCATGTAGATCAGAATTATTTTATATGATTTTTATTCCTTTGATTTTTTTGTGTACTTTTTTTTATTTTTTAAATTTTCTTAGTGAAAATCCCACGGTACCCATTGCCTACTGTGTCTATAATAGGAAGAATGTATTTTAATAATTCAAAATGAAAAAGCACAAAAGTAAAACTAAAGGTTGTTTATGTGACAAGAGCAGGTTGCTCAGGTGTAACGGGTTCGAGTTATCGAGAGAATAAAAAGGTAGAGTTCGAGGGTAAAAAAAAAAAAGAAAAAGTTGTTTTATATGTGATATAGAAGAGGGGTTTGCTTGGGTGATATACATTTGACACCTACAATCTTAAAATTGTGGATTGAGGGATTTAAGAAAAATATTGCTTACGTGACAAGAGTGGTAAGTATACAACACCTCCAACCTTGTTCCAAAGAGTAAAAGAAAAAAAATTGTTTAAAATTGTTTACGTGACAAAAAGGGTTGCTCGGAGAATAAGCATATAACACCTCCAACTTTAAGACTATAAGTTCGAGTTATCAAGAAAATAAAAAGATAGAAATTCCGAGAGGTAAAAAAAAAAAAGTAGCTTACGTATACTTTGTGCCCAAAACAGAGTGAAAATTCTTGAGACATTCCATGAATAGATTGGGGTCACTAACAATCTTCTCATGTGACGCCATTGGTGTAGGATACACCTGTCGTTTTCCGGCGCCGGAGGTAAACATAGCTGCCTGAGACATCATCGTACCGCCGGAAAATCAAGAAACCGGCAAAACAGAGCTACCTTAGCAATGGGGAAAACAGAAAGCCAAATAATAATAAAAGAGGTAATGAATACAATTAGAGCATTTTGTGTATTTAAGCAAAAGAAGTAGGTGAAATGATCAGAGTGTTTTAGACAAGTGTTGAAAGTTGAAACAACTGTTATATGCAGAGACTAGAGAGTTTTGTAACTTTGGCTTCTTCTTCATAGCAAAACAAAGAAAAAATGAGCTAAAAGGGTCAAGAAAACAGAGGTAAAGTGTTTCGATTTTTAAGTTTCATACTTGAACTGTTATCTTGAATCGAAGGTCTATCGAAAATAGGCTATCTAACTTTGAGGTAGAGTAAGATTTGCATATATTCTACCCTCTCAAACCCTACTTTATGGAATTATATTGAGTATGTTGTTGTTGTTATACTTGAACTGTTACGTTGAATGAGTTTTCTACTTGAACTATCACTAAATATTTATTGAAGTACACTTCAACAATTTGAAACTAATACACCTAATAATTCACATATGAAATTAAAAAAAAATTGAGATACTCTAAGTGGTCATTTGGCATGCAGACTATATAAATTATTCTGGGATTAATTCCTGGACTAATTTATCTCACCTAAGAAATGAGATAAAATAATCTCAAGCAGAATGAGATAGGGTGAAATATTCCTTGATTAAGTCTGAGATAAGATTTATATTGTCTATCAAATCAAATGCATACTTAGTTCCGACATAACCCTATCGTGTGTATCAAATAACCCCTATGTTTGACCCTTCACTCAAAAATGTCTCTCAAAAGCTATTGAGTCTCAGTGTGAAAAGGCTAAGTACATTAAATTTTCACTGGCGAATAAAGATCATTTCATTAATGAAACGTCTGGGTTTTTTTTCTTTTTCTCTGTTTGTGCTTATTTGTTGTATTGTCCAAAGTATACTTGAAAGTATCTGTACAATTCTCTGCAAGTCCAACCCAATGCTATGCTATATGCTAGGCTATGTTATGCTACTTTTGTTTTAATAGTAACTAATAGGTTCTGATCAAATCTTTATAGTACAATAGAGGTGAATATATTCTGCAGGTTCTTTTTGAGCTCTGCTTACGTACCTATAGCTAGAGCATGCTTCAATTTATCCAATCACCTTATATTGGCCCTTCTTTTAATTTTTATCCGGCATTCAATATCCACACTAAAGCCGAAGGTGTTGTTTGGTATAAGGATAAGGGATAACTAATTCCAACATGAATCACGGAATAATTTATTTTAGAATTAGTTATTTCGAGATTAGATAGAGTTTTATTTTTATCCTACAGTGAGGGTGGATAACAATCCCGGAATAACTAATTTCAAAATAATTAATCTCAAGATAAGTTATTCCTCAACCAAGCGAGCCTGAAGAGTCCTAAATTAAGGGTTACATGCTCCCTTATAAAGCCTTGGTTTATGGTCAAAGTTTGAACATGAAACCTCTAGATGATGATGGATGAAAGACTATTCCACCATAACTTTTGTTGGTCAATAATCAGTTATCGGTCGTTTGTTGTTTTTTATCTATTTTTTTCCTCTCGCCTGACATGAATTATCATTTTTATCATGTCACCAAATATTTATCAAGAGATTTAATTGTATCTATTTCATGTGATCTTTTGCAAATGACATGGTATTGATTGACGAGACACACGACTGAGTTCATTATAGGATGGAGGTTTGGAGACACATTTTAGAGTCTAAGTGGTTTAGGTTGAGCAAGACTAACACAAAGTACTTGGATTTCACGTTCAGTTATGTGACTTATGAAACAAATATGAAAGTAAACTTGATACACAAGTCATGTCCAGGAGAAAAGGTTTCAAAGATCTTGGATCTATAATCCAAGGAAATGGAGAGACTGACAATGATGTTACACATCTATTTGGAGCGGGAGTGACTGATATGGAGGCTCGTGTCTTGTGATATAAAAAGGTGTCACTAAGACTTAAAAGTAAGTTTTATAAAGTGATTGTTTGACTAATTATATTGTACGGAGCAAAGTGTTGACTGTTCAAAAACTTGCACGTCTAGGAGATGAAAGTTGTGAAAATAAGAATGTTGAAATAGATGTGTAGGGATACTATGAATGATGGGATTAGGAATGAAGAAATTCGAGATAAGATGGGAGTGACTTTCGTGGAGGATAAGACAAAGAAAGCGATACTGATTGATTAAATTAAATTGATTCCAAATAAGAAGTTTTTTTTTAAAATATATAAACTAAAAAAAAAATATTACATAAATTAAGACAGAAAAAATAATAAGTAATACTTCTTACTCTTCAATACATAAAAATTTAAATTCTTTTTTTATTAGCCTACGTTTGTTAAAATTTTCAATTACACTAACAAAAAAAAGTGAAGGAAAAAAGAAAGGACTAGTCAAATCGATCTAACACATATTCTTCATCCTTTTCATCTTGTGCTTTTTTTAAAATAAAAAAAAAATCGGTAAAACATGTCAAATTTTCTTTAAAAGAAAAAAGGGGAAATTAATTAATATGTTGATAATGAATTCATGACATGTATTGGAAAACGTTGATCATAATTAAATAATACATTTTTATTTTATTAAATTATATTAATTTAATAATATTCGACGCAAGTAAGTCTTTTCGTATTT
The DNA here is from genome assembly GCA_031232105.1 of Capsicum rhomboideum. Lineage (NCBI taxonomy): Eukaryota > Viridiplantae > Streptophyta > Magnoliopsida > Solanales > Solanaceae > Capsicum > Capsicum rhomboideum. The sequence continues at coordinate 8,022,773 of CP124714.1, read as the reverse complement.
TTAGTTACCCTTAAGGAAAAAGGGTGGTTGGAAATGACATTAATTCATTAATGAAAACCATAAAATATATAAAATTCGTTGAGCCTTTCAAATGTGAGCAAGTTTGGGTGGTTAACATTTTCTTTGGGATAATGCTTCTATGTCACTCATTTTTTTATTATTATCTTATGTCTATTAAAATAAATGTACATTTTGGGATTAATTACAGCCTTTCAACTATATGATATGACACACCACAACTTTAGACTAAAATCGTATTATCCTATATTATTCTAATTGGTAAATTAATTACAGTATGCAAAATTCCGTCGTTTTTCTACAAGTATGCAATTTTTTAATTTTTTTAGAAACAGTATACATATTATTGTATTTAACTTATGTTATATACACCGATGATACAAAACAAAAATTTATGTTAGTCCGTTTTAATTTAGATGAATTTTATGTTATTGTTGTTGAATGTAGTTTAACTTATTGTAGTTGGTTACATATTTTGTCTTTTACGATAATAATTTCACTTTATTTTGAATAGTTATTTGTAGTTATCTTTTGAGGACACCAGGTTGTAATGACGACCCTGAAATTAAACTTATGAAACTTGAAATTTTGAAAGTGTGCCTACGAAAATTAAGTACATCATTTTGCATGCCAACAATGGTCATAACTCATAAATATGAGAATCTAGTTTTGACGTAGTTTGGAAGGTTATAACGATGGTTAGATATGGAGAGAAATAGTTTAGAGTGGTTTGGCAAGAGATAGAGGGAAAGGAATATCCAAAATAATTCCGAGATTAGTTAAAATATCAAATCAAACATGGGATGAAGTTAATTCCAATTTTTTCTCAGAAATATTTACATTATCCCAATTCCCATGTACCAAACGATTAAGTCACTTCGGTGGAACAAACGTATATAACTAAAATTTTGCTGGACAAGTACCAAATCGACTATGGACTACAAAATGGACAGGCCCAATAATCCCTTTGCAAAGCCATTTGCTTCAAGTTTAGAACTAGGAACCCAAAGCAAAGGGGATGAGAGTCCAAATCGGCCCAAATAAGCCCATTAGTTGAATCTAGGAAGGCCCAAAAGTATCACCCTACATAGGAGTTTCCTAGAACGTCATTTGTTGTTTTTTCAACAATCTCTGATCTCTAGTAGACCTCTCAGTAGTATGCGAACCTAAATGAAATTCTGATCATATATCACATTAAACAAATACGAAGGCGTCTTGTATAATTCCCAAAAAAATCTTCATTTTTTTCCTGAAACAAATTATTATCATTTGCTTCTCGATCACTCCTTTATTGGGATTGAGGAAATAAGTGGAATGATAACGCCAAAGTGGTTGGTGAAATCATAATTACTTTCTTTTCTTGTTTTCATCGCTGAGTTTGACTTCGCACAACAAGCGACACTTCACCCTCGCATCACCAATCTCTATCCAGTCCAAGTGTCCAACCTTGCATCGATAAATACAATTCTACTCGATCCATCGTTTGATTAATAAAATGGAAAAAGAAGTGTGTTACAACCAACCAGTTGTATGTAACCATGCAAAGTGAAACGTTAGTTCTACAAAAGTTGGATTTTCAATATCTTGCTCCATTTTGCACGTACCAATAAACAATAATATACTAACAAGTTATACGTAGTACACTCGATTTAAAACCATCATATAACTAGCTCGATGGTTTGTAAAAGGGGTTAATTTTACTAATGGTCACTAAATTTACCTTTTATAACAGTAAATAAGTCATAACCATTTTTTGTAATAATATAATCGTGAAACTAATTGTTTGTAATAATAAATTCACTAAACTATGTATTAGTTGTCCAAAAAATATAAATCATAGAAAATTAAAGTTTTTTCGCTCGAATAATGCATGTCGTCACCATATCATCATTTTGTCACAGTGTACGTACCACTTGCCAAAAAGAATTACTCGTATAACAAAAGAGTAAATCTACTTTTTCATAACCTATATTTTAATACAGTCAAACCTCATTATAATGTCACATTATTATAGCGTCATTTCATTATAGCAGACTGATTTTTTTCAAAATTAATTTTTCATGTTATATTTTACTTCTCTATAATGGTATTCTACCTATAATAATAATAACATTTATTATAGCGATACTCTCTTTATAAAATAACCTCTCTATAACAGCATACTCAAATATTATATAATAATATTTTACAAGAAATATATTATGTACAAAATAAAATACCAAAATATTTATGGTAATCATCATTAATGTCATGTACACAATAAATTTCAAGTATGGATATCTAATTTAAATGAAAAAATATATTTAAATGATGCAGATTAGTTATTTCATAACTTCATGAGAAAAAGACTACCAATGTTTGCCTTTTTTATATTCATTCTCTTTCTAGTTTTGCATATTTTTTCTTATAACAGCTAAATGAGATCTGAACGTCAAATATCAATATACATATATGACAGCACCTCTCTATAGCAGCTATAAATTTTTTGGATAATTTTATTATTTTTTTCTATAGCACCTCTCTATAACATAAAAAATGAACAATTTTCAAATGCGTCCTTAAAATGTATGTTGGTAGGCCCATGTGAAATGACTGGTCGAAGATACACCTTTAAATTCATCCACGTAGCACCAACATGCTGGGATAAGCATAGGGGCAATTTGGTGAATGTGCACCAATAATTATGTTGTAGCTTCTTGGGTATTTAGTCACTTTATTACTATACTAAGGCAATGCAGTTTGTACGACAAACATAAACAAAACCAAATAATATGTAAAATGACCAAGTTAACCTCAATCAAATTAAAATTATACAAAGCACACATGTTGACCTCATGTCTGCTTCATCAGCAACTCCCTTTTATAAGATAGTAAAAAAAAATTGGCCCTTGAGAGGATTTTGATACTTGAGAAAAATCACTTATTTAGGTTAATTAGATACAAGAGGGTAGGGGAATCTTAGTAGCTCAGTTGGTTGACTACCTGAACTCCCACTTTGTTGGTGAGGGTTTGATTCCCTGCGTTGTATTTCCCTCCCCATTTCCCCTTCCCCTACCCCCAATTTTTTTATTTTAAAAAAAAAAAAGATACAAGAGGGTAGCTCAATTGGTTGAGGCCATCCTCCCTTCACCTCTGATTAAAGGATCGAATGCCTTTCTGTATTTGATAATTAATTTTCAAAAAAAAAAGAAGAAGAAGAAGAAGATCTATACTCTTTATTTGGGTTGTCTTTATTTCAATCCTCTAAAAACACACTTGCCACTCAAAGTAAATTACTTGGAAAATAGTAATTTGAGCAAATTGGTTTTGTAGAGATTTCAAATTCCATATGATACGAGAATAAATATAAATGTACAAATTAATTCTTAGTACTAACGGCAACATTATGATCACATCGTATTATTATCCTACTGACTTTTACAAGTACGCACAACTACCGGTCTAAAGTAACTGCATCTGATCTTTTTCTAGGGACATATTTGGTGTTGCTTCTTTAATCACAATACCAATAACGTCACTAATAATGAAAATTCATCAACAGTAAAGATTCATATTGTCGATTCAAGCTAAATTCCAATTTAGTGTAGTTGATAATAATATCGTGTACACAATATGCTAAAGAGAAATCATTAGAGACTAGTGGACGATAGGGAGGAATCACAAGGCAAATTAGAGAGAGTTACCGATAAGGGTTGTGGTGGAGTGGTAAGTACTCCTTCATCCTTAATCAAAGGTTTTGGGTTCGAGTCCTCTGTGTACAGAGTCAACTTTATTAGGGAGGACTTTACCGCTCAATATGAGACTTTCTGGCATAAATTCTAATTTAGTTAGGCTCTAATGTAGATACCGAACACCGAGAAACTAAAAAAATTAGAGAGAGTTATGAAAAAAGAGATCAGATTCCAATTTCCCCACATCACAATCATAACTTGCAATTGTCATATGCCTCAATGATTTATTTCTTGAAAACTCAAAAACCCATCTCTCTTTTTTCTTCTCTTTAATCCGACAACAAATACCTCAAAACTATCATTAATTTCCTTTTCATTCTCCCCACGTGATATATATATTAGCCATCATTTATTTGTTTTGTAGTCTAGTTTAGTCATATGATAATTTACCCTAGTGTTGGCATAACTTTAGCTTTAGTTTATCAAGGTTCATTCTCAAAAACAAGAGAAGGAAAACCATAAAGTGGAATTAATACAATAATGTTTTCAGTGCAATTTCATAAATGGGGTTTACGAAGGGTAGAGCATGCACTGATGTGCAGACCTTACCTCTATCTCATAGAGGTAAAGAGACTATTTTCAAAAGACCTTGACTCAAGTGCAGCAAATTAAAGTATTTTTGAAAAAAAATACAACAATGAAGAAACAAGTCAATTAGTATGAAAAATAATACAGAGCATTTAAAAGAAGAAGAATTTAAAAAAGGATTTATATAACAAAAAGTAAAAAATTTATACCACACATTCATTCTTTTACTTTATAGTTATAATATATAGGGGTCAAAAGTCAAACTGTAGAACATATGGATGAGCTTTGACTACTTTTGGTCGCACAAATGCTAGACGTAGGATATAATTGATTTTTTAAAAATGGATTAAATATGCATATTATTCACGAAAAAGGAATTATTTAAATGGATAATATGAATATCCGTTTATCTGCTTGTTACTTTATATGAGTTCTTGCTCTTTGAAAGTCTAAATTTATTTTGACTAATAATTTATTATTTCCTCACCTGACTATTTTTGAAGTTATGGATAATATAAATATTTATATCACGCTTTGATTAACCTATTTTTTTTATCGCGTTAGATATGAGTGAACGAATATTTATCTATTTTCTTTAGCCTGTTTTCGACCCGCATATATCCTATCCGACCCTTTTTTTTTAAAAAAAAATTATTATTATTATTATTATTATTATTATTATTATTATTATTATTATTTCATATCAATCCAAGATCACTATAATAATACATAAACTTCACATTTCTGGTGGACATGCAAAAAGGCAATCAATGCTAATTGTTGAGGCCTTTCCATAATCACATAGAGTGGAAGAGAGTGTACAACATCTATTAAACTATTCCAAGCTAATCCATATTTTAATTAAAAGTTGTAAAGTATTACTATCTCTGAAAATTCAATTGATTTTCTATGTTTTTTACACTTGGTGTATTTTTTTAATATTTCAATTATGTTAAGCATGACGTTTGGACAATAGAAGATCATTGCAAATGCTGTTAAAAAAAAAAAAGCCCTTTCACTCCAGGGCAGTGGCGGAGCCACCTTGTACCCAGGGGTTCATTCGAATCTCCTTCGACGAAAAAGTATATTAATTATACATGGTTAAAATTATTTTTTACGTATATATAGTAGACGTTGAACCTCCTTCGATTAGTTCGTGTGTTTACTTCTTTCGATCTTGAATCCCCTACGTGAAATTTCTGGCTCCGACACTGCTCCAAAGGGCTATCTTTATTGTCCCCTATGATATTCGAATCGTATTGAGCTGATTAATTTAAATTTATATCAAATAAGATTATTGAGCTGATTAATTTAAATTTATATCAATTAAGATTAAGTATACTTCTTCGTTAATGTGAAATTGAGTACACTTCTTCGTTAATTCGTTAAATTTTTAATCTAATATTATCTCGTCAGTAAAAAAATTGAATTTTTAGCTGAGAATAGATTATTCAAAAATGTGAAGAGGGGAGCACATATGTCCTAGTGAGGAGGTGTGATAGATTGACAGTTGTAGATTTGAGGAGAGGTAGAAGTAGATCGAGAAAGAATTGGAGAAAGATTATTAGCTATGACACATCTTCAGCTACAAGAGGATATGATCCTAAATAAAAGAGCGTCAAAGTTAACTGAGGGCATGATCCTAGATAGAAGAGCATGAAAGTTGAGGATTAAAGTAGATGATTAGTAGTTCTAGTCGAGTGATTCTCTAAGGGATTTCAAGATTTCAAAATATAAATGTAGAATCTAAGATTTGAATTGGAATCTCAAGGTAATTTTTGAACTCCCTAAATCAATGAGCCAACCCATGTCTTGTGTAGGAATTCAAAATCTATTTATGTACATAAAAAATAAAAAAAAATATCTTATATATACAATATAATTTTTTGTTGAGAGGATTCGAGTGAACACCCTTCCACCCTCTAGATCCTCCCTGCAGTCCTCAAAACCCCACTCACCGGACTACACTGAGTATGTTGTTATTGTTAATATTTAGTAGATTGAATGAAGGGTCAAAAATAAACTTAAACCATCCCTTTTTTGAGTTTCATACATGAACTATTGAGAGTGTGAATTTTCTACTTGAATTATCATCCATGGTTAACGAAACACACCTAGACGCTGACTAGATCAAATGTTTGTCTAAAAATGCTTTTAAGCACATTAGGCCATAAAACTCCGTCCACGTGGCATATATAATGGCTCTATTAGCTGACACATAGTGAAAATTAATATTTTTAAAACCATGACGAAATTGTAGCTTAATACTAAAAACAAGCTGAAAGACATCGACACCAAGGCTAAGAAGGTAGAGAAGAAAATATCGGATGTGATGAAGAATAAATTAATTTACATAGTGATAATTTTTAACCTTAAACTTTTAACCTATTAATTTATTTAACTTTTGCCATGGTGGAATTATTTTCCACATGGAGAGCCACATGGCAGAATTTTAAAAGAGTGTAGTACATAGACGATCAAATATTAATCAAGGTGTGTTTCACTAAGATAATAATTCAGATAGGAAAATCACATTCGCAATAGTTCGGTTATGAAACTCAATAAAAGAGGATAATTTAAGTGTATTTTTTGATCCTTCACTCTATTTATTATCTCGAAAAGTTGTCTTTGTTAGAAAAAATAGATTATAACTTTCTGAAATAATAACTTAATTGAGTGACCTTCTGAAAAATAAATCCTATTATTATTATTATGATCTTTAATAAATTTTTTCACCTGAAAGCAGTGACGAATCTATAATTTTTACTGAAGTTAATTCCAAATAGGGGATGGAGATAGATGGGATTTTGGTTCTTAAGCAATAAATAATAAAGGCAAATGGGGATGGGTGTGTACTGCCATATTAAATCAAAGTTGAATTTACGTATTTTGGATTTGGTTACAGTGAGCTGCAAAATAGGCAGCTGTTGGGCTACTTTAATTAGATACTCATAGTACTATTGGGAGAAATTTGATTTTGTAGTTTATACAAATTATTTATTTTTAATTTAATTTTTTTTTTAATAAGAAATTTTTACTTTATATATAAGAGATTTGAAAATGACATTTTCTTCCATTCAACTTATAAGTGATTATAAGAGAGCATTTCCATGCAGCACTACTCATACGTAAGTATTGCTTTAGGAAGTTTCGCATTTCTCATCAAAGGAGCAGAAACTTGACTGGTTGGAAAGGGGATTTTTTCATTATTTCAACTAGTAAGACATTTTTTTGGTTATGCTGCCGGAGTCAAGATAAAAATTCTATTTTTTCCGTCTATCTTTACTTGTTTTGTATATTAAAAAGAGTTGTCCAATTTAAAAAGAATCAAGAGATAATTTACCACCTTGTATTTATTTTACCCTTTTTATATTATTACTCCATCTATTTTAATTTATATGACTCACTTTTCTTTTTAATCAGTCCCAAAAAGAATGATACTACCTTTAGTAAAATTTTAGCTTTAAAATGTATTTTACCTTTAATGAAATGATTTATAACCACACAAATATGTATGACTTATTTTAGACCACAAGTTTCAAAAAAAAAAAAAAATTCTTAAACTCCGTGCCGAGTCAAACTACCTCACATAAATTGAGATGGAGGCAATATTAATTTTTCAATATTTAGATGACTTATAATTAATCGATGTGATATAGTAAAATGACTCTTTTATTTATTACTTAATTTCTTAAGGGATGTACCAAGTCAAATATAAACAGATAAAGATGGATGGTGGAGTAATTATTTCTAACTTTGCCCTTATATTAAAGAATCGTTTCTTATTAATAGTGTTCAATTTTTTAAAAACATCTAGTAGTAATAAATAGGGATAATATAATAAACTATATCTTATATTTTTTTTTATATATTAATAGGTGTTAAAAAAGCTAAAATAGTATTCTTGTCTCAATTTATACGATTTACTTTCTTTTTTAATCAGACCCAAAAAGAATGACACATTTCTATATTTAGCAATAATTTCAAAATTTAAAATTTATATTTTATCCTTAATGAAATGATTTATAGACACACAAATATGTGCGACTAATTTTAGACCATAAATTTCAAAAGTCTTTTCTTTATTTGTTAAATTTTGTGTTAAATCAACTTAACTTATATAAATCGGGATGAAGAAAATACTTATTTTGGAGAGGGAGGGAGTATAAACAAGTAAAAGTGAGAAGTACGTAATTTATATGGGTATGATGAGTGGGACGTATCAGTAGACAAAAGGGTATATATAGGGAAGAAGTACTTACTTCTCTTTTACCCTCCAATCAGAAAATATTGGTCTTGGAAAAGGAGTTATTGACATGAGATAACACTGATGAAACAACAGCATTATTCAATCCATTTGACCATTGCTTTTACTTTCTCACACACATGAGACTATTTTCTCCAATTATAGTTGTGCAATTATGATTGCTATGTTGTCTATCTCCAACTACCTTTTGAGCCATTTCCTTTTTCTTGTTAATGTGGTCAAAACTTTATTTATTTGATTTATGAAACTTCTTCTACTCCATGACCTATATATTGTCCTTATTGCCTAGATTATACTTGGGGCTTTTTGGGTACGGGGGATGGTATATGTAAGAATATTCCACAGATTGAGATATATCTAGGGAGATTGTCTTAATTTATATGACATAGGTTGGGTTTTGATAGTCAGATAAGAATTTTTTTTTACCTTTGATTTATTCATCTACTCTTTCAAATGTCTCTGCTAGGAAAAAGATGAACTGTGAATATGGAATAAAGAGAAAGTTAGAAATTTTATTTTGAAAAAAATATTTTGAGAAGTAGAAAAAAATATTATGGTTAAAATAGTAAAAACTTTGGCAAAGAACTAATAGTGCTTATAACTTTAAGCTGAAAAATCATAAGTGACCAAAAAATCATAAGTGACCAACTTATGAATTTTGATTGATTTTGGTATCTAAGCATTAATTTGAATGTTTAAACAAAAGTATAAATCAAAATTGCTTAGTTATAAACTAGTTTAACCAACTTATAGGTTTCACTATTGAAAACGATTAGGATTTTTCTTTTAAATATACTTTTATTTACCTCTCAATATTACGGTGGGATGGATATGAATCTCCATGAATGAAATCAAACTTTATTTCATCATATTTACATGATCGAGGTTTCTCTTTATGCGAGGATCCCTTCATCTTAACTAGAAGTCACGTTTTCTCCCCTCCCTCCCCTTTTCTCCTCAGCCTCAACGAGGCTTGCAACAACTAGTTAACGAGGGTTTTGAGGAAGTAAAGACAAGAAACGACATGAAAGTGATCTCATTCATATGTGGCGTGTTTGCAACAAACTTTAAAGTGATAAAATTGGTTGCAATCATAAATAAAATATAACAGAAACGAAAACTTTATTGATGAATATTTGTGAGTATAACTCCGTTTAACCCTTGAGACTTTTCTCCTAAATATCCTCCGTGATTCGAGGACCATTAGTAGTGTTTCTAAAGAAGCTACGTGATTTGAGGACGGTTAGTAGTGTATTCATCTAATGTAAGATGAAGTATTTTTCGAACATAAAATGACATGGACCACATTGTGGTATATTTGATCGCCAAAAACATCAATATGTGTCTCTTTTTATAGCCTTGAGCTAGTGTTTAGATAAAGTAACTTTCAAGAAATCATAGTAAACCTAGAGTTTGAATATGGATTAGACTAGTCTTATAATTTCGATGTCTACTGCACGAGGTACTCATGAGGGGGAAAGAAAATTAATTTACTTTTCCATCATCAGAAACGAGGGTTTTGAGGAATTGAAGACATGAAAGTGATCTTATTCATACGAGGGTCTTATGACTCATGAGGGGAAAAGATAATTAATGTTCTTTTTCCTTCATAAAAAATGAGGGTTTTGATTCTCTTCTTTTTGCTTATAAATATCCTGTCCAAACGAAGTATATATATATATATATCATATATGGAACATCCAATATGATTATCTATTTCTCCTTTTCTCCCCTTCACATACACACCCACACTCAGGGGCGGAGCCAGATATGACCGAAGGGTTCATCTGAAGTACCCTAGCCCCTTTGGTGAAAAATTATGCTGGTTATATATAGTTAAAATTATTATTTGTATGTATAGTCGAGATTGAACCCCTTTGATTTTTTTATATTTTAAACCTCCTTAATAAAAATACTGATTCCGCTACTGCCAACACCCACCCCCTATTTATTATTTTACAGCTATGTGAAAACACACATACACAAAGTATCTATCAGCATCTTAAATAGTGCCCAACTGCCCTACTTTCAATATTACTCTCATATGTACCCCACTTTGTAATATATATATGTCCTCTTTCTTCTTAGTATATGATGAGAAAGATGGTGCAGAATATTCAGTTTTCATGGAGGTTTGACAAAGGGTTTCTTACAGAGTTCATTGGCATTCTGTCCACCTCCACGGCCTCGGAAAAAGAGGAAAGCAAGACTAACGTGGAGGTGGGCATACTGCCAACAGAGCTGTGTTGGTTTCTCTTTGTGAAACCCTCGTGATCTCTCTCAGGTTTTATGCGTTGAGATGGAATCTGTAAATCGTCTCTCTATATCTATGAGGTAGGGGTTGTAAGGTCTCTCTGTACATCTTACCCTTCCCAGATCCCACCTGTAGAAGCGCACAAGATATGTTGTTTTTATTGTTTAGTTTCACCTTCTTTTTTTTTTTCCTCAAATTGCTTTGAAATGCTTTTTTATGAAGCCGAGCGTATATTGGAAAAAATCTCTCTATATTCACAAGGTAGGGTTTATAAGGTCTGACTTTCTAGCTCCACCTATGAGATTACACGGGATATGTTGTTTTTATTGTTGTAGATTAATTCACTTTTTTTCTCAAACAGCTTTGAAATGCCTTTTTTTAAAGCCGAGGACTATTGGAATTTTTTTTTTATATCTCCATGAGGTAAAGGTAAGATCTACGATATCTTACCCTCACCAAACCCTATCCGTGAGATTAAATTAGCTATTGTCTTTCAATCCAATTCCTCAAACTAAGGCTCCAGTTTCTTGCTTGCACTGCAGGTTGATATTTTAACTAGTTCCTGGAATAACTGAACTGAAGGGAGCATTGGAGCAACGACTACAAAATTGTTGTTGTGCGATTTATATGTCACAGATTCGAGTCACTAATATATGTATACATCACAACCTTTGTGAACACGAAATGATTTGTGCATCGAGCTGCCCAAAAACAACTGAACTAAGAACCCTACTTTTTGGTATATTTGTTTTCTTACCTCCTTTACTTAGTCATATATAATACATGAGTAATTCTGATGTTTTTGCTATGAGGCAAAGTTCGGATTGATTTCTCATATGGTCATCAACAACTTATAGTTATTATCTAGGAAAATCATCTCTCTTCTTGATTTCAATTTTGGATGCAGTATCTTCTTCCCTATATGGTAAGAACTTTTAAAAATATATAGGCTAACCATCTCTTTATTACATTATATTGATAGAAAGCAACATAGTTTAGGATTAGGATATAGAATTAGTTTAGGATTAAGATATAGAATCTTAACGTTAAGTTTTGATCAAAATAAGCTATTATTTAAATCAATTTACCAAAATAGTACTTTTTTTTGAAACTTAACAAAACTAGTATAAACGTATTTGACAGTAACGTATTAGGCTATATTTTATTTTAAAAAATAAACCGACCAAAAATTAATTGACTGATGTCTTTAAAGTAGGAATTGTTACTGACAGTAACATTTTTGACTTAAAACGTTACTGCCAGTAACGAATCTCTGCAACTCTGCGACATAAAAATATTTGTACAAAATTGTCGTTAAAGTCGTTATTATTAATCATGTTTTAAGGCTAAAACGTTACTCTGAGTAACGATTCTATTGAATCGAATCAGAATATTAATAAAAAACTACTTTTTATATATATATATATATATATATATATATATATATATATATATATATATACTCACACCTAAATTGTAATTGTCTTTACATATATTCAATGTTTAGCAACTGTATAATCAATATATATACTAGTTAGTATAATGTTATATTTGATAAAAAGCTTTGAAAATAATAATAATCTAAGTAATTTTATTTTTTTTTGGTTAAAAGTGTGTTGAGAGGCAAGAAAGAGTTCTGACCAAGTGCATCAGAAATTGCTAACTGGATCAGGGACATTCGATAAAAAGAAAGTTAATAATAAATAAGTTATATCATAATCTTAAAACATGTACGTACAATATTTTTGACTTTCAAAGTATTCATATTCGTAGGGTAAAAAAATATTTTTTTTATTTAACGTGTGACCGTAGAAGAATAAATCAACGACTCATACTAGTGATGTGTTTAAGCGTGATTGAATGTACATTCGATTCACTATATATACCCGATCAATCAAACCTATGAGTATGATCCAACAAGTAATTCCCTCTCTGGAAAAGAGATAGTCATTACATCATAAATTTTTTCCAACGTTTAGTTCTAGTCAAATAACTTTAGCTATTTTACCAAATTTATTCTGCTTATAAGAGTATATTTTAGATGAGTACATTGTAATGACAAATTTGGATCTTAACATTTAGTCGATTTAAAAACAAAATTCACACGCCTAAATTGTAATTTCCTCTCCGGAATCGTTACTCATAGTAACGTTTTCGCCTTAACCGTGATTCATAAAAATGATTTTAATGGCAAATTTCATACAATATTCTGATGTGGCAGAATTGCAGAGTCTCGTTATTGACAGTAACGTTTTTGGCTTAAAACGTTACTGTCAGTAACGATTCCTACTTTTACACCGTCAGCCAATTACTTTTTGGTCCGTTTATTTTTAAAAATAAAATATAGCCTGATACGTCACTGCCAAGTACGTTTATACTAGTTTTGTAAAATTTCAAAAAAAGTACTATTTTGATAAAGTGATTTAAATAATAGCCTATTTTGGTCAAAACTTCAGATTAGTTTGATATAGGTTATAATTAGGATATAGAATCCTAGTTCTATTGTACAATATATAATTGTAGGTCTATATAAGAACCACCTATGTGCATGAATTAGTTGAGAAGATAAACATAAAGAGTAGTAGTATTTTTACACTCAATATGGTTTTATAAACTTCTTCATATATCATTTTTTGTGTTGTGTTTATTTAATTTTCCTTTTGGCATTTCGTTCAAAATGATTTATGAAGTTTTATACTGGTGGTGTATTTTAACATGTAATAGATAATCTGATTAATGTGTTCAAGCTACTAATTCATTCTTCCTCTCATGAAAGGTTATATCCCATTTTTTAATTACTATATATATACTATTCTCTTCGCTCATTTTTATTTGTCACGTTTCACTTTTTGAGAGTCAAACTGCATGAACTTTAACTAACATTTTAAGATGTATTTTTTCATCATATTAATATGAGAAGGATTGTAACTTCTAGTATTTATCGTATAGTTTCGAATATCTAAATTTAAAGTTTAAAATACTCTATTAAATTCATCTAATTCAGTTTAGCTCCGAGATTAGTTAAATTGACTCTCGTAAAGCAAAACGTGACAAATAAAAATGAATTGAGGGAGTATAAGCTAAAATCTGAGGTATATACAAGATATTTGACAAATAAGTCAAATGTTGACCCAAGTCAAATGAGACGTCATATGACATTCTCCTCTTTGCTATAATCTATGTGAGGACATAAATAATTTATAGTCACTCAAATTCTCCATCTTATAATTTTATCTCACAAATTTTAAATATTATTTTTTTTCTTTTTTCTTTTAAACTTCATATTTAATCAAATACCTTTACATAAATTTAGACGAAGGTAGAAATACCTAGACTATGGGTAGAGGCCCATTTTTGGAAGTGCAAAAGACTTTGAGCACTCATGCTGCAGGTGAGTGATTTTACATTACAATATATGGAGATTGTAAAGAGTGTAAGAGGGGGAAAAGTTGGCTCATGATTGATATCTGACATTTCTACTAAAGTATAATGGCTGTGTTCTTGGTCTATGTTCTAATTAAAGCAGACCAATAATTAAATGCTTTAGTAGTAGTCACACTATGTGATGAGTATAATTAAGTGCCTACCTACCCAAATTATTTCATTCTCCATGTCAATTTGTTCATCTTAGTTTGACTCGGCACAAAATTTATATGATTCAAAATTTAATAGAGATTTTAAGGAAGACATTAATTATACATAAAAGTATCTTTAGCATTTCAAGTACGTGATATAGATTTAGGTCATCTTTGGCATATTAATTAACAGCGTCTTTGGTATGATAGGGAAATAACATATCTTAATTAATCGGTAGCAGAGCCATCGAGTAAATCAAGTGAATGACCTTAACAACCTGCATCATATCAATAGTAATTCAGATCACTCCCACAGATCTGTGTAATCTAATTGTGTGAGCAATCAATCGTGACAAATTGACAAATTCATTTTATTTTATGTATCAACTATCAACTGCATATTTATATGTAATGTAACTATCTTTCATATATCAAATAATGATTTTGGGAGCAATATTTGTTTTATTTCATGGCAAATGTTTTTTTTTTTTTTTTTTGCTATTATTCTTATTTCATCCTTCTTAGGTGGCGAGGAATTGCAGGAATTGGAGCTTTGCATGTTTCAGTAGAATAGACTGATTCTAGTGCTGCGCCTGAACTTACATAACTTTTTATGTAATTATTTTTCAATTTTTTCACGTTTGGTTCGATCATGTATCTCGGAAAGCATTTTCTTTTTAAGAATAATTTTCTTAAAAATAGAAAATTAACTTTCATATAGAGAGTAGTAAAAACAAGTTTCATAAATGGTAGTATTTCGAGTTTTATCTCCTTCCGACCCACACCCCTTGCTACCCCATGACTACCAGAAGCAAATCTAACATTTAATATTTACGGGTTCAATCTTTTAAGTTTTTAGCAAAAGCCATTATATGCTTACTTACGAGTTCATACATATTATAGTAGATCAGTATTGTACAAGTTTAGAAAAAAATTATATAAATTTACACTCCGTGGCGAGAGTTAATAATTCATATGAATCCGGTATCCTAGAGCTACGTTGCCCCTGGTGACTATCCCAACCACATAGTATTTTCTTATATTACATATAAATGTTATTGCAACAATATTTTTTATACCTTATTTATCGAACACCAAAATATAAGTAAAGCGTTTTTTTAAAAAAAAATAATTTCAAGAGTACGTCTTTCCTTCCAAACCCTTAAAATCATTTCAATTTGATTCTAGTTCCCCAAGTCATCAGATCAACTCTTCTTCTTGGTCTATAATTTATATTTTATGTAATGACATATTGGCATCTTGAAAAAGAGGCCATATGTAAATAATGCAAGAAGAGTTGGCCAGATGGAGAAGGGTTGCAAGAACCAAAAAATAAAAAATGACAGCAAAATATCAAGGTGTTGCGCAAAAAGAAGCAACAGATAGCCAAAAAAAAAAAAAAGCACAATACTCCCATTTAATGTTGCTCGGACGGACTCTTCAATAATGTCATTGAATGCATGCCGAATCCTTCAAAAATAGTGCATTTTTGGAGGATCCAACACGGGTGTAACAACATTTTTGAAGAGTCCGAGCAACTTAGCTTCTACTTATAAGTATAAGAGGATGTGGCCCCTTGCCTCTCCCATCTAACGGGCGACCGCACTTGGCTACCTACTAACCTTCTACTCTAATCCTGACGGCTAGTATCACATTTTGCAAATGATATGGAAGTGCAAAGTTTAATCAGAAAGATAGGACACTACACTGTCATAATAATAGCAAGAAGTGACACATAGGTATAGTAATTTAAACTTTAGCAAAAGGAATGGTAATTCAGATTATTTCAGAAGGAGCTCTCTCTCTAGCAATGTACAAATTAAAACACTATTATACAAAGCCTTATTTCCTTTTTTTTTGGTAACGACAAAGCCTTATTTCCTTGTGAGTGCACCATGAACACTCACAGAGATGAACTTAAACGATTAAGATCCACAAATCCAGAAAGCACTGCTCGGCTGCGTTCCTTAACCTTCACCTGATATATGACTCTGCAGATTCCAACTGTCTTTTAGTCTGCTAAACACCAATAGATAGAACGAACCCTATAGTAAACGATGTACAAACTTAACGTACCTCAACCCTTCCAACCACATTTCTGTGATTAAAGTTTCTCCTGGATAAACATGTAGTAGAAATCTGCCAGATATGCTCTTGATCATGTTCTGATCACCTCCGCAAATACATTTTATGATAGCCCTAACTGCAAATCCAAGTGAGCACAACCCATGCAGTATTGGACGAGAAAATCTGGGCAAACATATTGAAAGAAATTAGATTGCTGTGACATATTGGTAAGTTACAAGAAAACAGATTAAAAAGAGATAGTAACGTGATATTGCTCCGCTAGAACTAGAAACACAATGAGGGTGACACAAGTTCAACTTGAACTTGAAATATAATGAGGGGGACACAAATTCAACGCCAGTTTTGCAGAAGCAAAATCGATGATGTACTTAAACAAGAGAGTTAACTGACGCTTCAAGTAGAACACAACTTTAAATAAAAGAAATACCTTTCTGGATCAGAGTATGGCCTTAAATTTCCGCAAAGTATTCCAACCAAGGGCATAATGAACTCCACTAGTTAAAACGATGAATATCAGGGGATGGACTACTATATGGTTATTGAAAACTTGAAATTACCAAGCCATGTAGAGTTATGTCAAAGCATCATATCCAAGTTCAGATTTCAAATTCTTGAAAATTTTAGTTTCTCCACTTATTTTCCAACATGCATTTCGTTAAAGGACTCATCTTTCAGGGGTATGTACCAGAAGAAAAAAATGAACTCTAAAGATGGTAAGGAGGAGACACGAGTGCGTTGTTTTTACTAGCTAGAAGAAATTGTTATTGGGGCAGGGGCGTTAGGCCTAAGACATTTCGGAACAACATTATCACGAAATATTACAGTTGGAAACTCCTAAATCTTTTCCTTTTCCTGTTCACACAGTCCACAGGCTAGCCTCGCTGCATCAGCATTTTAGATGGGCAAAGTCGAAGGAGGGAAAAAAAGATTACCTCTCTTAACAATTTACTAGCTGTACACCATAATCAATACTTTTAAGAAAACTTGTTTAACTTTGGCAATATTTCTTTCTAAAGATGGTGGGGTGTGTGGGGGCGGGGGGTAGGGATAGCAAAACTTGAAAGTTCCGACAATCCTATTTCGTGCAAACAATAGGTGGTCCATGTCTAATACTACACATCTTCAGCAAGCATCAATAACTGGAGAATATTGGCTACTAAGTAGCTCAAGGATAACAGAACATTAAAGTTTAAGTTACTGGCAACTAGAAGAATAAGTTACTCAAAAATATAATAATTGTTGTATATAGAGTTACATAGGGTTGCTCATAGTAGATTACCCTGCAGTTTCTGCAAACTTTGGATCTGAATGCAATGGATTGTAATCACCAGACAGCCTATACAGCAAAGCCTGCACAACCACATTAGAGAAGTTCAAAAAATCCAATGAAAACAAGTTTGACAAAAGTTTCAAGCCCTCAAAGACAATGTAATCATGAGAATTAACAAGCCTGTGACAGGTATGAACCTACACAACTCAAGAGATAGTATTCAAGGTGCAGATACTGGCGCTTAGATTTGTGTAATATTTAACCATAAAAGACACTAGGCAACTCATGTGATATACCTGTGATGCATGCGTACATTCTTCAAATACAGTAAAAGGCTGACTTTTGGGAATTTTAGGAAAGACAGACTGATCACTACGATAGCTGGAGTAAGAGTAAGGCTGAGATGACTTCGAGAACCCACCAGCACCCCTCAAGTAAACAGACAATCTGCAAGTAGTATGTGTGTTTATTGTTAACTTTAACATAGTAGCTCTAGGCATATCAGTTAAACTAAAACTCACCGGTTCATGCATAGCCGTTCACCAGATTCTTTCTCGTAACTCACAATTTCTAGCTCAAGAACGGTAGCTTTACCTGTTGCAAACAAATAATTTGTATCTTACATATCTTATCTTTTCATTGCTATATCTCACGGAAGCAATCACAGAATATCATTTTGATTTCTGTAGGTCTATTTCAAAAATGCCTTAGCTAGAAAATAAGTTAAGTTGCAAAATTATGTCCACTCAACACATTCCCATCAACTGCCTGATAGTGAAATGTTCCTGCACAACAATTGGAGTCTTGCTATAGGCCATTTGCCTCAAACTCAAATGCCTATCATACAGTTGTCTATATTATTCTTCAATTCTCCAAATTTAATAGTCCCTCCATTTCAATTTGTTTGTCTAGTTTTGACTTAGCAGGTGGGAATATACTGGGTATGTTGTTGTTATGGAGTTTAAGAATGTAAAGAAGACTTTTGAATCTGGTGGTCTTAAATTAAAGATATGTAGAATGTACAAAAATGTCCTTTAATCTTGTTGTCTTAAACATGTCATACAGAAAGTTAGAATTAATGAGTTGCCAAAAAAGGAAAGAAGCATTCTTTTGGAAACGGACAAAAAAAGGAAACTAAGACAAACAAATCAAAACGGAAGGATTATTACATGACCTTATTTAAGTGAACTTTTTATGTTTACTAATCATAATCATACCTTTATCATGCAATCCAGCAACACTCACTTTATTTAGTATCTGCCACAACAAGATCAAGGAAATAACTCATCTAGATTGATAAAGAAAGGGGGAAAATGACAAAGATAATCAAAGTTAATAACAAACACTAAGATGTATTCTTTCAACACAAAACTATAATAATATTTCAAACAGAGTCATGTCTCAAGTACTGCCAAGGAAGGCTCCACTGCCCTCAACTATGTTTCATTGTGTCGAGGTACAGGGATTTGTTGAAATAACTAGAGCCAAACATGTAAATATAAAGTGAAAACATATAAGCTTTGGTGCAGATATACATATACAAGAAGTGAACCAAATTCCACCATCCAAAAGTTGGGCATGAAAGCCGAGGATATAAGATATGTATACGCTTAACAAACATAAATATATGAGCTTTGGGAATGAAAGCTGAGGTTTGTAGATAGAACGTTGTTATGCATGTAAATTTAAGAAAGAAACTACGGTGTTGCAAGACAATTCAAGGCATTTAGCCAGACACTTACGCAGCCATGTGAAGGAAGTGGCTTGTAGATTTCAATGTATTGTTGGCCATGCAGTAGAAGACGTGGATCAAATCTAGCAAAACAAAAGCAGAAACGATGTTCTTAAGCTAATATTATACAGTGTAGACCAACAATATCGCATCTTGAAGGAAAATTGGATACCCATAGAAAAGGAACCAACCCCCCTGCACCCAACCAAAACTAGAACAGAATGTATTCTACTCACTGCAAGCCTGGAAGCTGCTCAATTTGCGAAACTCCAAGAGAGAATAAAGTGGAAAAAGTTGGCAAGACCTACAAAATAAAAGGCCACAACCAAAAAAAGCAAATCACCACAGTAACGAATTACACCTCCTCTCTTAAACCTTTGCAATCCTGGACAGTATAATTTGGTGATAAATTATTAGACCAATAAAGTGACCATGTTCCCTTCTTTTATGTGCAAGTACAGCAAGGGCGTTAAGGATGAACAATTACTCAAAGTACGACCTTTTGACATCTACTAGACATAGTAAATTGTTAGCAACAGACACATCCCGGTTAAAGGAACCTAAGCCTTTCCAAAGATAAAAAATTCACCTTTCACATCACTCACTCTAACAGGAGAAAATACAACAAAAATAAATAAAGCTGCATATCAGTCTATGGCTCGACATAAATCAAGTTCACTAAACCAAAATACATCACTTCCTGCCATAAAAAATACCTGGATGAACTTCTGACCATCTTGATGATAAACATATTTAAGTTCTTTATCATCAACAGCATCCTTTGAACATGCTCCTACGCCAAGAGCATATATGGCAGAATCCCTATATCATGAATAACAAGAGCATCAACAACAACAACATACAACCACAAGTGTGGTCTTGGGATAGCAGTGTGTACACAGACCTTACCCCTACAAGGTAGAGAGGTTTTTTTCGATAGACCCTTGACTCAAGTCAAAGAATTACAAAGCAGTTCGAAAAAAGAAAACAATAGGAGTGAAGAAGCCAAGACAAAATGCTAAAAAAAAGCATGACAAAGCATACCAAAAAAGGAACAGTCACTACCACAAATTAATACGATAATCGAAGTGCAAGAAACAGTTAATTGTAATTTGTAGCAGTAATGAAATAATAAGAAACTCCCAGAGTAATACCAAAACTACTAGTATGAATGACTAAGCAAGACAACACTCAACTACCTAACTAACCCTCAACTCTAATCCGTATCTTCCATAATCTTCTATCTCAGATCATTTCCTTGGTAAGCTGAATTCAAGACAACCTGAATTCAAGCCGACCCATTTGCACGAATAAGTAAAATTAATGTCGTCCATAATCTTCTATCTAAGGTCATTGTACTCGGTAAGCTAAGTTCAAGCACACCCATTAGCACAAATCAACGAAATTTATGTCCTCCATAATCTTCTATCTAAGGTCATCTCCTCGATAAGCTGAATTCAAGACCACCCATTTGCAGGAATCGATAAAATTAATATCCTCCATAATCTTCTATCTAAGGTCATCTACTTGGTAAGCCGAATTCAAGCCCACCCATTTGCACAAATCAATGAAATTAATGTCATCCATAATCTTCTATCTAACGTCATTTCCTTGGTAAGCTGAATTCAAGAACACGACCTGAATTCAAGCCCACCCATTTGCCCGGAACAATGAAATTAGTGTCCTCCGTAATCTTCTATCTAAGGCCACGCTTGAAAAAATCTTTTTTTTTGTCCAACTAGATTCTAAAACGGTAAGCAGAATTCAAGCCCACCCATTTTCCCGGAACAATGAAATTAGTGTCCTCCGTAATCTTCTATCTAAGGCCACGCTTGAAAAAATCTTTTTTTTTTTTTGTCCAGCTAGATTCTAAAACGGTAAGCTGAATTCAAGCCGGCCCATTTGCACGAATCAATGAAATAATATCCTCCATAATCTTCTATCTAAGGTCACGTACTCAGTAAGCTGAATTCAACAACACAACCTGAATTCAAGCTGGCCCATTTGCACGAATCAATGAAATTCAACACGGATCGACCAAAATTAAAAGACATAAATAAATTCATACAGATTATCCCAATTAATTTAAGATCAATTTATACTTGATTCATATATCCCAAAAGCTAATTATTAAAACAAAACGAACACTGAAGAAACCAAAAAATCCACCTAGCCTAATTTTACCGGTATGAATAAATCTGTACCTTTCAGTATAAGTATATAAACTCTGCAAATAAAAAATATAAAATTAAACCAAGATCAGTAACAGGATTAAGTAAAATTGAAAAATACAAAATAGAGAACCGAGAAAGGAAAAAGGGTTAAAAAAAAACCTCAGGGAATTTGTGTGAAATAAGTAATTCAGGATCGAATTCAGAATTTCCAGAGCCCGTCATTTTATCTTTGAAGGAAAATAAAAAAAAAAGGAGAACTTTAATGAGGTGTGCGAAAGCTGGCCGGAATAATACGGTTATTAAAAAAATAAAAAAGGACTAAAGTTGCTTATTTCTAGTAGAGATCAATTAAAGCAATCGTTTTCAGGACAAAAGATTGGAACGAAAACCGAGGTAGATAGATAATGCTTCTAATCTCAAAGAAGTTTCAAGATTTTGACTTTTCAGATGAATCAGATTATCATATGAATATTGATCATACCCTTTGTAATATTCACTTTTTTTTTCATTTCAGATAGTGATGTGTGTGTGGGGGGTGGTTTTTTTTTCTTTGGTTAGCAAAAATATTTTATGCAATTAATTTATTTACTTTGTGAATATTCGTTATAGAAGTATCTAATAATAACACCTTATTAAGGTGCTTTATTGGAATATGTGGTAGTTGAGGGCCCAATCATGGTGTCGGGTGATGCGTCATGGTTTCATTACATTTTTGATGCTTAAAATAAGGAAAATATACAACAACTTGGGTATGTTTGGTAGATATGACGTGCTTTCTGTTCTATATTGCAGGAGAATAGGTTTTTGGAGGCAAAATGATCAATAAGGAAGAATCATGCTTGAAAATGGAGTATCTGAAGATGAAAGAACTAGGTCTTGCACCAGAGGAGTGACTCACGACAGGACTCATGTGCCGTGAGTCCACCCACGTGACGTGAGTGGGTGCCGTGAGTCCACCCACGTGACGTGAGTGGGTGCCGTGAGTCAACTTCTGAGGATGTCCAATGTTGCCTGATTTCCACGGAACTGACCTACGTGGCGTGACTTGGTTCCACGACATCAAGTCACAATACCGTGGAAAGTTGTCGACTCTGTTTTCTGTTTTGTTTAGGATATGATTCATCTTGTATCTATAAATACCCCTGTATTGTCCTATGTTCAGGAGTTAGTCATTACATTGTTTTGAGTTATATTTTTATTTTTTTGAGTTCATAAACACATTGTTGGATTTTGTAATCTTGGAATATCGATTCTAGGATTTTTATTGATATTGAGATTTCAGAGTTTCTTCTTTCTTGTGAGTTTACAATTATGTTTTCATCCTTGAATTCTTATTGTGTTCTTGCAATCATGAGTAGCTAAACCCATTAACTAGGGTTGTGTGAACCATGAGGAATTAACAAAACCGGTTAAGTGCAAAGCAATTCTTAACCGTTGGGGACGCATGTATGGTTATTACCTTCATTATAATTGATCTTCTAACGGTTGCAAACGTTAGATACTCGTCTGTATTCTAGACTTGCTCGAGAGAAAGGTAAAGATTGGAAAAAGGGAATAACAACAGAGATTTGAAGTTATCAACCTTCATTTAATAACTTGAGCCGTAACATGGAGAGTTATCTGAGATCCAGGATAAGGGTTAGTAGTGCGACACTCGGAGACCGAGAGGAGAAGATTGAAATTTGTCTAACCAAGGTCGAGAGACATTTAGATGAACTTAACTTGTTAGATTTTGCATGCAACGCAGCGGGACAGTCTTGCCAGCACAAATAACCGGTAGAGTTAGAGAATCATTGGGGATCACAGTCCTAGTGTATTTCTCACATTGTTTATAAATCTGAAAATCAGCAATTGTTGCTGTTACCACTTATTCACAAAATCCCCCCAGTTTTACGTATTTGCCAATTACTCAGACTAACATTCTACATAATTTCGTCTTATTCCCTGTGGGATCGACCCCAACCTAGTTGGGTTCTATATTTGATATAACGACCGCATTATACTTTTCTGAAGGTATATTTTGGGCGACATCATCGGGCTAACTTTCTCGTACCTCAACTAAATCCATGAGATACCTCCAACCATGAACAAATATCAGGTAAAATCTATCCACCAAGGCGGACATAAGGGAAGAGTCACCAAGTGTTTTTTGTCGGATTTGAACCTGATACCTCAAGTTCTCAACTCACTTCATTGACCACTAGACCATAATCTTGAATGCAATTTAATGAATTGTAGATGTATTAAAAGAAAAACTTTGGGTGTTTAGTTGATAAATTACGAAAATAAAAAGTGAAGATTAAGCTTTAACAATAAACCCAAAGCTAGTTAAGGAGATCAACAACTTGAACAAGCCACATAGTAATTTGAAGGAGGTCTAAGTTGGAATTCAGTAAAGAAACAGGGTAGAGGAATTGGTCGACTCATTGGCCCCATGGCCTAAAAGTTACAGGTTCGAATTTTGTCCCCGCCTTTCAATTAGGGTATCCATTGTTTATGCGGCAACAAAATAAAACTGAAAAAGGAAAGCTCCTTTTTTAATTATAAATTAGTTACGGAAAACTCCAAAACTATGGTTCATAAAAGCTTACCTTATATTGTAGAAAATTTTGAAAATGTCATAAAGAAATTAACTTCAGGGAAATTTGATGTATTTACTAATAGAAAGGGGATGTGCTCAGGCATGCAAACAAAGCTCAAAGCTTAAAAGTAACCTTAGTACACAAGTTCATCAAAGGGTTCAAAAGGAAATTTGTTTTCGTTTGGGCATTGCTTGGATAAGTCACTTATGGTTATTTAGTGATATACAAGCACTTTTACTGCACTCTTTTTATATATTTGTTTGTATTCGATCAATCAAAGACGTCTATGCCATAGAAAATTAGGCTTAGCTAGGCTTAGCAAAAAACGAAACTAGGGACTATATTCCTTGCTTTCTTCCTACAGTTACTATTAGAACAAAAGTCAGGAACTCAAAATCACAATACAAACACCCTTTATTTACTAGTTTTGAAGTTTTCGCCCTTTGCTTCCAGCTTTATGACGGTAAGTAGTAAAAATAGTTCCTGTAGAACGCGAGCGAAAAGAAACAGAAAAACTCCAAAGTTTTTATGAAGTTGGATGTGGTCATATTCTCCTATTTTCTTTCTTTTATCACTATATTTTATCAGTATCCAATTTAAGACTTATAGGAAGTAAAAACTAATTTGTGATGCCCTTCTCTATATCTCTTAGTATGTTTTATTTCGTATCCTCCAACTTTCCGACACTTAACGTACTCTGTGAACGATATGTTAGCATAACTTCTAGTCATAAAAATAAAGGAGGTAAATGTAAAAGAGTATGAATTTCTGCTCATAGATATGATCATTGATATGAAAACAGCAATTCAATTATTGTTCTTTAAGACAATTAAAACAATGAAGGTAGAACCGAATACAACGTTTTCTGGAAGAGAAGAAAGAATAGGACCTTGAGTTAAGGTCACTCAAACTAGTTTGTGGTAAACTAAATAGGACAGGTAATAAGCTTTTACTTCAATCCTAATAACTTTGCTCTCTGTGGTTGTGTATGTAAGTCAAATTCTTCTCTTAATTTTCACTTTGGCCTATGATTTCATGTGTTTTGCAGCTTAGTTTAGAGTGGTCTTTTATTCCGTCCAGCCACTTTGCCACATAAAAGAGCATTAATTGGAATTGGATATTCATCGCGCCAAGAAGTTGATGTCGTGAATACTCTCATGTATAACTGTTGTCCTAGAAATTGTCGCGCCCAAAACTCAGATCTTAGGTTCCACATTCCCACGTTGTCTAATGCAATGTATATTGCTGTCCATGACTTCGGATACACCTGCATTTTCCAACATTTTCGTTCTCATTAGTGTTGACGCAGAGTAACATCAAATTTTGTTCCTCCTTTCTGTCAATCTTACCTGAGTTGTGATTCGTGAAACTGCATCTCGGAGATTGTATTGGGCCCTACTAGCCGGACTCCATTTTCCTCCATCCATGCTGCAATAACAATATAGATAGAAGTGAATTAAGAAAGAATACATACAAGTGCATAATATTAGCAACGACTCGTGTATATTTTCTTCATAGACTTACCCTACTACCCAAAAGGAATAGCCGTTAAGATGCCAACTCTGCACGATTCCCTCCTTGTTCTCGAATACAATCTCAATGAATGTCCTGTAATCAGTTTGCAGAACAGACGTGTCGAGGTGAATTCCTCCACCGGGTGGAGCATCAGGGATGTTTCCTGGGTTGAATCCACCAATCTTGAAGTAGTCAGCAAGCTTGAGAGGAGTATCAGTAGGCACAAAGGACACACTGTTGATAGCATATCTTTGCTTGCCATTGACTTGTCCAGCAGAGTTAGCGAGCCTGATAGTTCTCGTCGTGTTGATCATACCATAATGGTACGATCCTTGTGGGTTTGGCCTTGGTCCACTCGCGGTTAAGTTGGTCCTAAAACGAGTATCAAAAGTTAGAAGCACACACATGATCAACATACTCAAAATGATTTTCTTGATAAAAAAACATTCAAATATCATGTGCAAGCCCCTCACCTAATAGAACGGGCCTGGTTAAGGGACCAACCAATTTCACTAGTTGGACCACCAGGGGGTGGGCCAGTGAATTCCTTTTTAGAGTTGCTGTAGTGAAGTACACCAGTGGTAGTAAGGAGAATAGACGAGAAACGATTTGAAATAACAATGTAGTAGTCCTTAGGAGTTTGGTCAGCTGTGATGAGGACAGAGTAAGATTGTCCAACATGAACGTCGAGTGAGGAATACGTCTCTTGCATTGTGTGTGTTCCTTCTACTTCCACCAATTTCATTTTGTGTCCTTCGATACGGAAGTTGAGTGAATGTTCCAATCCAACATTTGATATCCTCAGCCTATAAGTTTTCCCTGTATTGATGCAGAGTCATACTTATCGTTAGATTAAGAGGAAGTTTCTTTAATAATACTGATATTATTCTATACAACTGTGTACTACATAACTAGATATACACGTGCTGAGAAACTAATAAGAAGAAATGCGATTGTTTTTACCTTGATCAACTGTTAAGGAAGCGCGATTAGGGCCTTGAGGCCCAATGCCATTGATATGAAGGGCATCAACAAAAGGCAACTTGTGGTTTCTGTCAAGAATTGATTTCAAGTACTGCATAAATGATAGTTTAAATCCAGTAAGTATCTTAACAATTTAAATCATCAACAGATATAAATCTCATGTTGTTTATAGGTTACAGTTCCATAATATTAAGATTTTCCACAACTAAAAGCTTATAGCTTTTCTTGTTAGTCAATCACAAAATAACAACTCTTTAATTTGAAGTATATCGAATATCTTTTAATTTCTTGTAACTGTGGTGTGGGTGTCAACTTGAAAACCTCGACTAATTCCATGGAGTCCTTGGTACCTCACACCAGTATAGGTACCAGGTAACTTTGTCCACCGAGACATTGACATGATACAAGACATTATATGGGACCTATTACTATCCTCCTCACTCAACACTTATCATGTTTTGTACTAAAGCTTTCCCCACTATAGTCCACTAGGACAAAAGTGCAAGGACATGAGGTTTTTTTTTTTTTTTGGGGGTGGTGGGGGGGGGGGGGAGGGGGGAGGCACAAATACACACAATTTTGAAAACATTTTATCACTACACTATAATTTTACCTTATGTCAAGGGAATTCAGTAGTTTATATGTAACGAAAATTCAGTAGTCATACCGTGTGATTGCTCTTGTACCAATCTCCAATAAGGACGGTGAAATCACCAGCAGGTTCATCAAAAGGAACAGGAATTCCTGGCCTGCTGAGGATCCTGAAGCCTCCAAAACCACCAGCAGCTTTGTGAAATGCAGTTGAAGGAAAGTAGTAGTAACTCCCTATTTGATCCTTCACTTGCAAAATGTATGTGAAATTCTTCCCTGGTGGTATTGGACATGTCGTTCCCCATACTCCGTCTTCAAATGAGTTCCTCCTGTTTTGTATTCCGTTCCTACATATAATTTCGCAACATTTTAAGTGGCAGTTCGTGCTTGACTAATCAATTTGAATAATTCTTTTGTTAATACTATAACAACAAATTGTTCATTCCTAAATTTCACAATCATTATAGTCACGAGAGAAAAAACTAACATAGGATATGAAATCCTTGTTGATTCCTCTCCTCTTGCTAGACGAACCAAGTTCAGGCCTTGATTCGTCCTCCGCAAAGGAAGGAATGAGTCAATTCCCGATTTGTGTTTGGTCAAAGTATCAAAAAGTGATTTCGGGCAAATCTAAGTTTTCAACTTCTAAAAAACAGATTTTTGCTAATATTCAAAAGCGCGTAATATATTTTATTTCTAACAGCTTGGTCAAACACCTTTGTTCTCTAAAATAAATTAATGAAATCTATATGTCGAAATTGTTTGATAAGTAAGATTCATATTTACTCTTCGACTTTGCTTTTATTTATTAATATTATAACTTCCACTAATGGAAAAAATGTGGAGGGACATTGTTAGTGCTGTTATTTAAATTTAAAACAAAAAGAAAATGTGGACACATTTTGCTTTAGGCTCTTCTACTTATGTTGCTCACATGCCCTTCACATGATTTTACCTACTCTTTGTCTAGTTTTTCAAACATTTGAACATTCGTACAACATGTGACTTGCACAAACTAGAAATGATTCAAAATATTGTTCAACTTTTCATACATTGGATCAACACAAATCTTGATTACTTTGTAACCTATGGAAGTTATTGGAAACATAAGTCGATAGATGGCTCAAAACTAGAAAAAAAAAAAAAAAAGAATTAGATAAGCGAGCTTAAACTTGACATAGGACATGAATAAATATAGGACAGATAATTGAATGTTTATTAGAGATAACATAGAGTCTGCTAGATAGACATAATGTATAGCACTTTTTGATGAAAGATTTGAACAAGAAGTTTTGAGAAACTAGTGTTTTCTGAGTTATGTTAAACTAGTAAGGAAACGTCGGATCCATGGATATTTGAACCCGAATATCCAGGAAAAAGTAGAATATTTGATGAAAGGATGGGGACTCCGTTTAAACAATCTGTTAATAGAAAAAGCTTTATATCTTGAAATTAATTCATTATGTTGATGCTAATATCCATAGACGTTCCGGTGGACAAACTTGTGTGTGGTGTATACATTTAACGCCACTTGTGTCAATTCCAACAAATTTATATTGGCCGTGACATCAATGTCTCACGGAGCATGAACTGAGGCCTCCGTGACAACAATTCATGTTCATGTTTTCGTGAGGCATCAAACTGATGTCACCGCCAAATGAGGAACAGAGGAGGGAGAAAAAAAGAAAGTTGAAGAGGAAAATTACCAGGAAACAAGAAAAGGCTCATCCAAATTGTTGAATACATTGATAATAACATTGTCATTGGTGACAGAGTGAATATCTGGACCAGGAAATTGCCCATTGATCAAAATTCCCTATACACAGAAAAAAAAAAGTTCTATCAGAAGCAAAAACCAAATCCCGAAATAACTAATTCGAAATTTTCTTCATATATTACTGGAAATGAAATGAAAATAAAAAAAAAACGACCTTTTGAGGAAGGCCTAGAGGCCAAATCGTTCCATAAGTAACATTCCATTCGAAGAATCTGTAAGGACTCTCCGCTACTGTGTTCACAACTAGTAATGCCACTAAAAACACCGCTAACGATTGTTTTAGCGGCATTTTTTTGTGTTATAGTTCTACACGAAAAACAATTTTGAAGTTTGAACTTCGAAATGATATTTGCTAGTGGGGTGGAAGTAGGAGGGAAATAAAGTGAACATGAATATGAAGGCATATGGTGTATTTATAAGTGGTGTACAAACTAGTGAAAGTTAAGTGGGTAACTAGTTGAGCAAGTGGCCCATAGTTACTCATAGCTACTCACTTTTTTTTTTTTTTTTTTTTTTTTTACAACACTCAGCTATTCTGGTTCCAAATGACATATTTAAGACCACGAAATTAAAAGACGTTTTGATACATTTAATATATCTTTAATTTAAGACTACAAGTTTTAAAAGTCTTTTTTATTTTCTTATACTCCGAATCAAGTCAAAACAAGTCAATCAATTTGAAATGAAGAGAGAAATAATAAGGGAGGGAAATATTTTGAGAGAGGAATTAAATTTTAAAATGGAGTAGAAGGGGCAAAGAAAATAAAGAAAAGGTATTGGATTGTCGGTGAGGAGTACATAGTGGATCTAGAAAGAAAAAAAAAGATTATTCAAATGTGTGGTGTTCATACCAAATTAAACTCACTTTAGCTCTAAGAAATAATTAAACATCAATCACAAGAAATGAGGGATTACTAAATAATCCAAATTGTAGGTGTATGTATTGAAGTCTGTGACCATTAGAGAGAGCACTTTTTATTATTTAATTATATCCAAATACGTGGAAATTTTTTTTAATAATGGGTGTTGATTTCATACTGAAGTATGTGACCATCTCATTTAAAAGCTTAAGCTGTTAGAGAGAGCACACTTTTTATTATTTAATTATATTCTCAACAGTATGGACATGAAAAATGTGATATTTGAAGAAAAAATGGGGAAATAAGTTTTGATATATATTCTTCGGGCAACCAATATATCAACAAGGCCAAAATATACACAACTTATACACTTTGTACATAATTTATAAACTATATCTATGAACAATACGCTAATCTAAATTAGTCAAATTCCAATATCTATATCAGACACCAAGTGGAAAACGAAAAAAAACTAATCTTGTGGCTTCCTCACATGCCTGCTGTTTTCTTCTGCTTGGTTTGAATCTTTGGCGCACTAACAATCTATAGAAACACAGACGAGAAGTGGCGCTAATATAGCAAATTAATTATCTCTTTGTTTTAATTTTTGTGACGGTGTTTGATTTAATACGAAATTTAAAAAAGAAAAAGATATTTGACATTTTATGGTTTAAAACAAGATATAGATATTTAATTAAGAATAAAATGAGAAGTTTAAAATTAAACGTTGAAACATACTAAAAAAGTATATCACATATAATAAATTAGAGGAAATGTAGATTATGTGATGGTCATGTAGAGGCGAAGCTAGAAATTGATGTACAAGTTCGATCAAACTCAGTAATTTTAATTCATACTCTGTATTTATTTTAAGAGATTTACTGATGTACAAAAATTAATTTTAAAACTCAATTATTAACACTTGATATCGTTATCCAAAAATTTAAAATCCATAAAATTTAAATCCTAGTTACACAATGGAATGGGATTATGGGAGAGTGCATATGTGATTAAACCCCATATATTACTTTCCTTGATTGGTGATAAATTAATAATTATAAAGTTCAAAGCTTAGGGTTGAGTCAACACAATTATATATCAAATCCCCAAGCCAACTTGTATGATGAGGAGAGAATGGCAACTAGGATTTTCATTTTATATATTACTTATTGAAAAGTCTTCCCTATGTAGATCTGATTTGCATTCTCATTGTGATGTGTGTTACTATTGTATTATTCAACAATATTTTCTTTAACTAAATAATATTTTTATTTTGGGAGGCGGCAGGTGTATATTTCGTGAAATTAGTTGAAGCGTAAAAGTTGGCCCGAATATCATGATTATAAAAAAAAAATTCTATTTTTTCATCAGATAAAGTATTATTCCACTTACTCAATAATATTTATTTGATAAATAAGTTTATTAACCAAATAAAAGATACACCAATTAAGGAACAAATGCGTGAAAAAATTGTTTTCTTTCTTTCTAATTCCTCAGTGGTATTCAGGGGCGGAACAAGGGTGACGGAAGGGGGTTCATTCGAATCCGCTTTGTCAGAAAGGTACATTGTATATGTAAGGTCAAATATCATATTCATGCGTATATATTGCATATTAAACCTCCTTGACACAACTTGAGAATCTATTTCAAACTCTCTTGGTAAAATCCTGCTTCCGTCACTGATGGTATTAGGATGTTTTGTATGCTTTCATTTCAAAGTTGCTATATGTAAAAATGTCAAAGTTAATATATGATGTCGGGATGCGGCTTATTCCTGAATTCTATGTGAACGCGAAATACTTCCTTCATCACTATTTTTTATGGTATTGTAGGTGAAAGTGTGAGAACCTGAAAGAGGAATTTGATAGTAATTCTATTCACGTGCTGGATGTATATATCTAAAGATCACATGAAAATGGATTTATCTTTCTGTATTTATTCATCCAAAATGCAGATCTATATGCACATGACACACAAAGTTACGTACACCTCCCACTCAAACCCCCTAATTAAATAAAATATTTAAGAAAAACATAGTCTAAACTTTGAATTTGAAGTGCATATATTACAGTGGCGGAGCTAGAAATTTGGTGAAGGGTGTGTAAATTTTATTCTCAGTTATATTAAGAGTGTGCAAAATTAAATATGCATTCATAATGACTAATATTTAACCTCTATTCACCATATAATTTTCCGGCGAAGGGTGTGCATCTGACTACCCTTCGCCAAAGGTGGCTCCGCCACTGATATATTATTGCACAAATATTTTACTTTAACCAAGTCTTACCATAATAAGACAAGTGGACTAAGTTCAACTAGAGTCGGAGAGTCAGAATTTCAATTTTATGGGTTCTATTTTAGAATATACTTTTTAGTGATAATAATTAGGTGCAATATTTAATATGTATATATACATTTAGTGAATTTCCTAACACAAATATCTTTTTTAAGCAAAAGCTATTGAATTGAATGGAACTCGAAAACTCGTCTATGAGTTTCTATTTGACACTTGAATTCAAGTCTTACTAATGGAAGGAAATTAAGCTAGGGGTAGGAGGGAGGGGGGAGGTTATTTTTTTATCATCATAAAAAGAAAAAAATCATTAGCTTTATGATATACACTAACCAACAAAATCATCTAAAGAGATGTGAAGATCATAATCCACATCATTAGTCACTAATTTTAGCATACATAGTGGGAAATTAGTTTATAATTTTGAATTTAAATTAAAGGCGGCAATTTTTTTTTTCTTTCTTTAATAATTAATTTTCTTTTAGTGGTAGGGAAGAAAGTTAAACAAGATACTTCCCCTCTTTCTTCTTTCTTCTTTACTTTTTTGAATTTTTCACATAATCATGGAGAAGGCTTAAACTTAATTATTGACAATCTCTGCTCAACGAGGTTGAACTAGGATTTGAAGCTTATGAATTCAATATTATTATTATTTTTTTAAAGTGACTAGGTTCTAAATCAATTAATTTTTACACTTCTGATAAATTTTTTTTAGGTAAATACAAACTTTAAATCAAAGTTACTGATTTCGACCAGATCCGTAAACTTAACTCTAGCTCTTCCCCTAATTAGACAGATAAAGACATACAAGGTAAAAGAGTGTCTACACTTCTTTAATTGCGAGGGGTTTAGAAAGATCGATTTTATGACGCATTGCAAACGTTTATTTAGTTATATGCCCTTCGTACCTATAAGAAATCACTAAAATATAAAAGAGGAGATCAATCGATAAATAGAAAATAAGAGATCTATATAAGATTATATCTTTCTATTTAGACGTAATTGGTCATAGAAGATCATTTCCACAATAGACCATTCCGATTTACTAATAGTAACGTCGTCCGAGGTAGGGAAGCATCCTAGATGGATCTCAAGCCTACGTAGTGCAGCATCCCCAAATTACGTGTGCCATAATTTATTTATTTATTTTGTTGGAACCCACAACATCTACACTTCGGGTGAGCACTTTGTGGTAACCTGCTCACTGTGTAATAACTCACAAATCATACAGGAGATGTAAACTGCACTAGACAAACCCCATGCGACGAGTTCATGACTGAGTGGCAGATGACTCATGGCACATATGCCATATTTGCAAAACCATCAATATGATTTATTTATTTTAATTATAATAATCCTATCTGGACGTAGACTTTGTTGCAATTACATCGATGATCCAGAAAATAACTTCAACAACACTGCAAGCAATTCCAAAAATGAGTTTTTATAAAAGTAGTATATTGTGTTTACGCGCTTCTATCTAATAAAAGGGGTTGAAACATTGAACGCTTTGCAATTACGCCAAAAAGTAAGGCATAGGCGCGGAGGCGGATTCACGTGGTGGAGGTGCACCTGCACCCGTTAACTTTCAAAAAAAAAATTAATATATATATTTATATATATTGAAGAACTGATATATATTTTAAAAGGACCCGTCAAACTTATATGTTGCTTGACATTGCTTCCACTAACATGCATCTGCCTTTGATAGTGCCCCCGTTGTATCTGAATCCTAGTTCCGCCTCTGCATAGGTGTTGTAGCTGCACAACCAAGATTTTCACAAAGGAGATTTAAAATATGATGAAGTAAACACGTGAAGACGTCAAGGAGATCCATCATTCACTATTTATGCATGAAAATAATTTTAACATCGTATATACAACTTAATTTTCAATCGAAAAGGTTCGAATGAACCCAGCCTCGTACACCAACTTGGCTCCACCCATGGACATAGCCTTGGAGAAAGAAAACAAGTAGGACATAGAATTTGTAATCCACATAAAAGCCACAAAGCCACAGCTATCAAGTCTTGATTGATTTTGAAAGTATTACAACACCAACATGGCGCAATCAGTGGCAATTTAATGCCATTGCGTATGAAAATGAACTGGAAAGTGATATATACTATGCTTCTCTTATCTGCAAATGATTATTTTTGTACTTACCCCGTTCCAAATAACAATCGATTTTTAAAAGAATAGTATACTATATGGTTTCATATGATTCGTAAAGTAACTAGTAAAGTTGTTGATAGTAAAGTTGTTGTCATCATGTCATCTGACCAGGAGGTCCTGAGTTCAAGTCTCGAAAATAGTCTTTGACAGAAATGCTAGGTAAGACTGCGTACAATAGACCCTTGTGGTCGGGTCTTTCCCCGAACCCTATCCATAACGGGAGCTTTAGTGCACCGGACTGCCCTTTTTATATATATATATAAATATATATATATATATATATATTTACAAGGAATCCACACATATTAAAATTCAAATATTAAAATTTACATTCTCGAAATTGACTTTTCACAGTAATTGCTCCAAAGCCAAGATCTAAACCGAAAGATGGTAAAACTTAAAAAATCTGCAGGGAGTAATGGACAAGTATCCACTCATAAGCAAGATTTT
This sequence comes from Capsicum rhomboideum, assembly GCA_031232105.1. Lineage (NCBI taxonomy): Eukaryota > Viridiplantae > Streptophyta > Magnoliopsida > Solanales > Solanaceae > Capsicum > Capsicum rhomboideum. Next base: position 7,987,909 of record CP124714.1, on the reverse strand, counting down.
CATTAAAGGTTTAAAATATGAAGAAGTAACTCTCGAAGAAGCTGAAGGGGTTCAACATTTAATACACTGTCAACAATAAGGGCTTAAAACGGTGAAAAATATATATGTACTTTAACAAAAAGTGTTAAAGCTTTTATCGGCATTAGTTAATCGTCATTGGATCCAATGTCGCTATTGGCTTTAGGGGTATTTTCAAAGAGTGCTAAAATGTAATTGTCATTAATTCTAAAAAATATAGTCTAGCGGCAATTAAGCTATTGCCGGTAAATATCTTTTTTAATGTAGTGTATATATAAAAGCTTATTTTAACAATGTATAAACAGTGTAATTTTCTGCCGAAGAAGGTTCACATGAACCTCATCAAACCGTACCTAGCTGCCCCTCTCACGGTGTTCAACTTGCACTAATACACTCCTATTATTGTATTAGAATTAGGCGCTCATTTGATGGATGTTAAGCCCCCTTCACTTTATTCCAATTAAATACCAAACTTTTGTTTACTGAACAAAATCGAACTTGTAACATGTTCCTAACACATGCTCTCACTACTAGACCAAAGACCTAACAGGTCGTTTGGTACATGGGATAAAAATAATGATCTCGAGATAAAATTTGAAATTAACTCTATTCAATATTTAATTTGAAATATTAGCTAATTCCGAATTATCTTTTGTACTAAAATAATGGAATTAGCTATCCCATCTCATGAGATATCCCACCGTTGTACCAGACTACCCATAACAGTGTAATGACTGTTGTTATTCTGTTCCTGCATCGAAGGACGTTGCCTACATCTTTTGAAACTAAACGTTACTGAATCGTTTTTCTGGATCTTCATGTTTCCAAATATGAATGAGCAACCTTTTAACAAATTTGAAGATTTTCTTTTTCTCAATGCCACTTCCCTTTTCAATTAGACCAAACAAAAGGAGCATTTTAATATCAGACTATTAAAATTACTAGCATAGAAGGAGCAATTTAATATCAGACTAATAAAACTGGCAAGTAAATCTCTATTCTTAAAACAACAAAGTGACAGGTATATCTCACGTAAATGAAGGACATGTTAAACATCTCGTGATTAGGAATTGATGGTCAATTCAGCTTTAGTATTGGTAAAATAGAACGTGCATCCAGACAGGAAGTCAACCAATTAGTTCTAGTTCAAATTAGTTATAATTAATACAGCTGTGATAAGTTTATGTAGTAAGAAAAGCTAACTAAAAGGGATTGTACTGTGATAATATGTAGTGAAAAGCAACTTAAAAGGGAAGTAAAATTGTTAGGAAAAGATACTTTAAGCCTTTAATTGCAACAGAGAAGTGGAATTATACAGGCCAGTCCTTTTTCTTACATCAGTTAGCCTTCACAGAGTAAAAAACAAACAAACTTGTAGATAAATATTTACCTATGAATTGTTATGTTCGGGTTAAATAAAATCTGTATTCAAAACATGAACTTCAACGACAAGTTCAAGAACAACAAAGAAGTTAAAACTATTTTCTGGAAAATAGTAAACCAAACTTATAGAAAGAGATGAAGATTAGAGGATTCAAGTCCACTGAATTCACAGTGTATCCTTAAGGAAATTATTCCCCTCAAGTACTCGAGGTTATGGAATATATCCTCCCACCAGTGGCGGAGCCACCTTATGACTAGGAGGTTCATCCAAACCCCCTTTGACAGAAAATTATATTATTTATACATTGTTAAAATTATATTTTATGTATATATAGTTGATGTTGAACCCCCTTTGGCTAGTTCGTGTGCTTACTTATTTCGATTTTGAACCCCCTTAGTGAAAATTCTGGCTCCGTCACTGCCTCCTACGATAAAATGAATCACTCTAGCAGAATAGCAGTACCTTAAATTCTGCCGAACAACGAACTCACTCAACGATAGCAAATCACACTTGAGTTTTGTAAAAAAGAGGAGTATTTTAACTGCAAAATTTTGTGTCAATATCTGAGGAAAAATCAGATATTGATAACCAAAAAGTGTTGCTTCAGAAAAGAAGCAATGGTTTGTGAAGAGTTGCACCGTTTCAAAACGCAAATTATACCGGAATGAAAGTTCAAGACTTCATTGAGCAAGAGATGAGAAAGGAAGTTTTCTGACTCCAATGGATTAGACTTTGCCTTTGTACCGGAAACAGATGCGCTAAGTTACAACATGTTACCTTGTTTTACCTACCCTCTTTAAATTGGTGTTATTACCTTAAAATAATAGAACCTGGTGTCTATTTGTTTGGGTTCAACTCACAGAGAAAGTGGTCAGTTGCTAAAGGACTATCTAATGAACAACTCTTGAGAAAATCTGTGCATGCGGTCAACATAATTTTATGTAGCCTCATAACATTGTCTCGAAGGAATCTTTCACACAAACATCTTAGTCGTTGCCTTTTGATGAAGAGTTTTGATCAAAATTAGGAATGTACTTCTCATGACAAATCCCAAAAAGTAATAGCAAAGACTCTGTCTGCTCTACAAGGCGATAGCATATGACATTGCCTTCTTCGGATAATAAAGCATAATTCTTTCTTCCTCATTGAAGAAGAAGAAAGATCAACTGCTAAAAATCGAGAAAAAGGGCTTGATTTCTGTTTTCCCGCTAATCTGAAATTTTAATGGAGGATTAAAGTCAAATATAATCAATTGACAGCATGTCTAAACAAAAGAGATTGATGAGCAGTGTGCACACCTACTCTAGCCAATTAGTGTGCACAGTTTTTTGATCGTTAACACGACAATTTGAAAATGAAAAGCGATAAAAGCTAATAAAGTTGTTAAATCTTCGGAGAAAACTTAATCAGCAATTCTAAGGAGCTAGTATCTGATGTCGAAGACACAAGTGACAGTCTGTTGAACAAAGCATCCTGCATTCAAGTATGATCTGGTGAAGAGACATATGTGATTGAAACATGAGTAGCTGGGCAAGAGTGTCCAGATGAATTATAACAATTCATTTTTATACAATGAATAGAGTCTAACGAAGCTGGTAAACATAAGCATCTTTCAGTAACATACAAACTAAATCGCACTAAATACAGAATTGAAACACTTGTTTTTTTTTCTTTTCCTTGGGTAAAAGTATGTTCAATAAGTCGTCATTGCAAATGTTATTCGCCATTTTTCCATTCTCTTGACCTTCGTAGGCTATTTTCCATGGCTATCAATACCAAACCAATTGTTGTTTCTGGGTACACTAAACAAAATTTGTATTTTACAACAAGAACTTCAAACATAAATTCAAACAACTTATGAACAACCACAAGAAGTTAAACTATTTTCTGAAAAATAGCAAAACCAAAACATTTAGAAAGAGATGAAAATAGAAAGATTCAAGTCCACCGAATTCACAGTGTATCCTTAAGGAAATTATTCCCCTCAAGTACTCTAGGTTATGGAATATATCCTCTCAGGATAAAATGAATCACATCAACAGGATAGTGGTACCTCAAATTCCGTTGAACTTCAAACTCACTCAACGATTTATAAATCACACATGAGTTTTTAGGAAGAGGAAGAGTTTTATAACTTCAAAATTTCGTACCAATACCTGAGGAAAAATAAGGTATTTATAGCCAAAAGGTGTTGCTTCTGAAAAGAGGCAATGGTTTGTGAAAAGTTGCAACTTTTTGAAACGTCGGGCTCACCTGCGAACCCCCATCTGCGGCCGCAGATGGCGACATGCGGCAGCATGTCGCATGTTGCCCAAAACAGAATGTTTGCGTTCCGACCTGCACTGGCATCTGCGTCCACAGATGACCAAGTGGGCCTGCAGGTCCCATTTCCATTTTCAAACAGTGCCTCGAAAGGTCGCGTCCCTTCGAGGTGCGTTGTGACATGCGTCCGCACATGCTCACGTGCGTCCGCAAAAGGAAAAAAAATTTCGTATCGAATTTTTGGATTAAAACATCATTAACTCTCAAGTTTCAAATGAATTTTGTCCAAAAAGATAATCTCTCGATCATTTTCCAAATCCGGAGCCGAGCGACGACGGTGCGAGGCTTATATTCTTCTTGCCTCACTATCCACGTGAAGAGGTGCTTCTATATTTAACCACAAGGATGTTACATTCCTTTATAAAGTGAACTCACATTTTCACTTTTCCCTCCATTTTCCATTCACCTTTCACTAGAACCCAACACCAAATAACATGAACATTTCAATAAAATTAATGACCTAAAATCAAATTTTAATAAGAGACCTTAAATAATAATAATAATAATAATAATAATAATAATTGAGTTGTTTTTTTAATTCTTACATGCTATTTGTTTTCAATGTTGTATTTTGCTCTTAAAGTTCAAACCTTATATGGCAAACCCTCCGCGGCCTCCCTTCCCGGCCGAACTTCTATGGAAACGCCTTGAACTTTGGCGTCTACAAATCAGAGAGCCTCCGTTCATTGTAGATGGCGTGAATTTAACCAAATATTTCACTAAAAGTCTCAAAAAACTCCAACTATATCCTGATGGTGCCAGTGTCCTTACATTTGGTACAAATGTCAGCCTTCAATGGCAAACAGTAACCCCATTTGATGTTTTCACCGAAGAATATCCACCATTAGATGCTCGGTTACTTCAACAAAGAAAAAATCAATTCAAAGCTCTATGGATGCTTAAAAGCAAATTCTATCATCGAGTTTGATAGACGAGACCTAATACGCACAAGCAATGCAACAAGGACATTGTTCGAAAACTATTGCCAATACATGCAACTAAATGAATCACACAAGGCCGTCATGTCTATTCTCACTCTAGAATATCATTTTATGGCACTACTGCTGGATATTAGACAGGCTTTTCAGGTCTAGTCATAGGCATACGAGGCATACACAGACTATAAGCTACTGGGAGAAGGTTTACACTGTTTTTATTTAGGTCAGGTTGGCGTGGCAGCCGGTCAGCTAGAGGTTGATGTTGTAGTTGATGACGGGGACGGGCAGACTGTTGCTGCTGACTAGGTGGTTGCAGTGTTATCCATGGTTTACATATCCGGAGCCCTGGTCATGTGTTGTGTGTAGATGATCATATATGTATTTGAAGAAACTTTTACATGTGTGATCTCACTGTTTTAATTTATAAGTTGAATAAAATCTTGAAAACAAACCTTCTTTTCTTAAAAAAAAAAAAAAAAGACATTAAGTGCTTAACTTCACATAGTAATATTATTATTATTATTATTTATAAAAAGTATGGATAAATTCTAGTTAATAAGATGTTAACATTTGTTTACAGTACATTAGCTTGGATGTTGTTGTAAAAATTTCATTTATTCTTATGAATATTTGAGTTGCTTAATTCAAAGTTCTAAAATATTTTTGATAAAAAATAGTAGTTCTTCTTTCATTGTTTTTTAATTTAAATTATGCACCTCTTCTTTTTTACAATCTTCAATATTATTTTAAGTGAAATTGAATTCATAAAATTCACTATTAAATTTTTTGGGGCCTCAAATTTTGGGGGCGTCAAACAAATATTTTACTAGCCTTACCCTTGAGTCACCCGTGCCAGATAAAAAACACTAAGACAAAAGGAACAAAAGTTTCTGAAGACATAGCATTTTATTATTTTAATGCCCTAGATCAAGATCAAGCCTATAAATTAATCAGTGGTAAATCAACTTCATCTCAGTTCTAAACTAAGTGGATTGGCACCGTAAGGGTGTGGAATATTGGTCAATGAAGTGAGTTGGGAACCATGAGGTCTCAGGTTCAAATTCCAGTTGTAACAAAAACACTGGGTGATCTCTTCCCGTCTGAATAAGCCTGGGTGGACAAAGCTACTTGGTACTTATTGTTGGTGGAAATAGCAGGTATCCCATAAAATTAGTCGAGGAGGGTGCAAGCTAGCAAGGACAATACGGTTATCAAAAAGAAAAGAAAAACTAAGTCGACAGGCTTTATGAATCTTTTATAAATCTGCAGATAGAGGTTCAAATTCCAAATATAAAACTTGGTGTGAGCTCATTTGCTCTAAGCATAATTTTGTCCATGAACACACAAAATACATTACACTCTATTTTTTGGATAATTGTTTCATAATGTATCGTATTGTATGGTATTGTATCATACTATATTGTTTTAATCAATAAAATTTTGGATAAATTGTATCATTTTCCATCGTTACAAAATGTCACACTTCAAATAACTATTTGAAGGATAAACCTTCGGTAAAAGTAGGGGTACGAGGTAGATCTACTATAAAAAGGAAGGGTAAAAAAAAGGTAACAACATGATCACACCAAATCGATCATTACACAAAATGGGACTTTTTGTCGTTACCTAACGATGGATTTAACGATACGATACAATAAAATTAAAGTAATAATCAATACAAATATTGTATTTAAATTAACAACACAATACAATACAATAGGTTACAACCATCCAAACAAAAAGTACATGTAAATGCCTCACATAGAGCAACAAATTCATACTTTTCAACATTCTTCACCAAAGAGATTGGTGATTGTATTGGGGAAGCCATGATTAGGGTTTTTACAAGAATGGCATCAGAATTATTTAATTAGTAACTGAATCCAATTGCCCAATTCACTTTAGAAACTAGCCAATTTTAGCCCAATTTTCTTTAGAAACTAGTCAATCACCCCAATTTTCTTTATAAACTAGTCAATTGTTGCCCAATTTTCTTTAGAAACTAACCAATTTTAGCCCAATTTTCTTTAAAAACTAGCCATTGGCCCAACTTTCTTAAAAAACTAGCCAATTTTAGCCCAATTTTCTTTAAAAACTAGTCTACAGCCAATTTTCTTTAAAAACTAGCCACTAGCCCCTCAAACTCAGCACCAAATTGAGCCCAATTCGTGATACGGCCCACAAACGTAGCAAGTCCAACTTGGAATTCCATAAAATAACGTGTCTTCTTAGGTTATAAAATCGACAACCTCTTCCACTTTCTCTCTTATTTTGCATGCAAAAACTCTACTACTGATTTCAACGTAACAAACAAACAAAAAAAAGAATTGTAAAGCTTCTTCCCTCTTTTTGCAAAATCCTATAGGATTTTTGCGTCTGCTCTTAGTACTTTTTTGTTTTTGTTTTTTTGTACAGCCTTTGCTTCACAAGTATGGCTTTCCGGTGCGTGTCGCTGTTATATTATACTCCGTCTGACCCAATTTATGTGTAGAGTCAAGCAGTTTAAATTTGACGATAAATTTGGACACGACATTCCAAAAAGTGACACATAAATTGGGATAGAGGGAGTATGTATTTCTGTCTTATTTTAACAAAAACACTTCTCTATTGCTGATAGTATATGGTTTTGTAGTCAAATTTGTGCAATGTTTGTTAGGGCGTTGCGTGGCCATATGACTGCGCCTTCGCCAACACTTACATCACAGCACTACTAATCTTACTATATCTACATAATATTTCATATCTTTTATTTAATTACATCACATTCCATATTTTGTATGTATCCTGAAAGTAATGTATCCGAGAGGTGATGTATGATGAGTTAACTTATGTATCCTGAATTAATTATGGTCATGATACATAACAAACAACCTACTAGCTTATGTATCATGAATTAATTATGCGCATGATACATTGATTTATCTGATATTACACATTATGTATCAGCAACGCAATGTATCCAAAGAAAAGTAATGTATCCGGCTAGCAATTTTTTAAAATTTTGTGTAATATTGAAAAGACATGGAATAGAGAGTAATTAGCTCCCACCCACCGTAGTGGGATTTATGCTGTTCTAATTATGGCTTTCCGGTGCATCTCACTGTTATATTATATTTCTATCTTATTTTCTCCCTCTTCTTCTATCAAATTCAAACAAAAACACTTTCACGTTGTTATAGTATATAGTTTTGTAGTTAAAGTAAATGTGCTATTTAACTTGGTTTTAGTTTGCATCTATGCGCTCCTACTTTTAGTGTGTACAAATAAACACTTAAATTTATATAAAATTGAACAAGTAAACACATGCGTGATGCGTCAAATGTAGCAATTTGCATCCTATGTGGCGTCCTACATGTATTATGCCAAGTAGGGCGCGTGTGTCTACTTGCTCAACTTAAACCTGTCAAATGGGTCAGGTCGGCCCAGTTAGACCAGCCTAGAAGGAGACTGGACCTGACCCGACCCTGAACCGGTAAGTGTAACGAGTTTGGGGGTCGGGTATGGGGTTGGGCCGGACACGGTAGGTAGCCAGGTAGGCCGGCCCAATTGGAAGACCAGACCAGGCCCACCGGTGCACCTGACCGGACGGATCGGTAACAATTAAATTTTTTTAAAAAAAAAAAAGTGAGCCGCCTGCTTTAGCTGATTTTGGACCGTTGGAAGCCCAACGGCTATAATGTCGTTGGCCCAACGGCCAAAATAGCCTTTATGGCTAATTTTTTTTAAAAAAAATTAAGTTGCAAAAAAATTTCTATAAATAGGTGTCATTTCAAAAATTATTTTCCCACAACTTACAATCTCATTCTCTCAATCTCTCTCAATTGATCAACTTTTGGATACTTAGGCAATTTGGTATTATCGTTTCATCTCTTACTTTTAATTTTTAATTAGTGTATTATTTGTTGAATATTTATTTATATTGTTTTTGTGTTTTTTGAATAATTGTTAGTTTAGTTGTAATATGGATAAATTAAGGAAAGTCGGTAAAAGTGTTAGAAATTTTTGTCCCGGAAGTGTTAGTAGTATTAAGAAACAAATTGATTCCGGTAGAGGTAGTTCAAATACTCGTTATACTCGTGTGCCTTCGGTAACAATTAGCGAACCCTTTGAGAATGAAATAGGTGTAGGTGCTCACGCAATGAATTATTTAGAGGCCCAAGAAAATTATAGTATAGAAGAAGAGAATGAAGTAGACCCTGTTGATGTAGATGAAACTGATGATGATGTTGATGTTACACCCGAATCTGGTAATGTTAATGTTCAATCTGAATCGGTTTATCTTCCTCCCCGGCCCCCTGTAAGATCTCATAAAAAAACTAATATTGTGTAATTTTTATACTCGAATAGAAGGAACTACTCAGGTTGAATGCGATCTTTGTCAGTTAAAATACGAGCATAAGACCGGAGATAATAATGGAGGTACGGGTCAGTTGACGAGACATTTGCGGGAAAAACACCTAATAGAGCTAGCTCATGTAACTGGTGGTAGGACAGTTGGGGGCCCAACACAAACTAGATTGAACAGAAAAACCGATAAATTAGTTAAGGATTATAATAAAATGAAGGATCACGAAGAATTAGCAAAAATGATAGTTGTGGGTTGTTTGCCTTTCTCTTTTGCTTCTTCTGAAGTTTTTATTCATTATTTCAGGCAATTTATAATCCTATGTTTGAGGGTATTCCTAGAAGTACTAGTCGGTCCTATATTTTTAGACTCCATGCACAATTTGTTTACAATATATCTGCATTATAAAAAAATCTTCCATGTAGAGTTGTTTTAACTTCTGATCTTGGTCGTGCTGTTAGTAAAAATGATTATTTAACAATTACTTGTCATTGGGTAGATAGTAATTTTGTTACGCAAAAACGTATTTTAGCATTTTTGTATGATGAAGACCTTAGACAGACTGCGAAATTTATTTCTGAATCTATTACAAAAGTTGCAAGATATTATGGTATTGACAGTAAAGTTTTTGTATATCTTTTGATAATGCATCTAACAACAGCGCTGCTATTGACTTGTTAAAAATTGAACTTTCTCCACCGTTACCCGAATATTTTATGTGAAGTGTGCTTGCCATATATATAATTTAATTGTAAAAGATGGTCTTGCTTTTTTTGAGCCTGCTATTGAAAAAGTTAGACTTGAAGTTAGCTTTATTCAAGGAAATAATAGAAAAATTAGACTTACCGAATTTAAAAGAAAATGTAAGAAAAATGGACTTAGACCGAGATTAATGCCTGAAGAAATAGATGTAAGATGGAATTCTTAGTATGATTTCTTAAATACTTGCAATATTTATAAAGTTCCTATTACTATGACTTTTAACCAATTTGCTAGTGTTTTTCCCGTAGTATATTACAAAATTCAGATTGGGCTAAAATTGATGATATTGTTAATTTTTTGTAAAATTTTTATCTAGCTACAGTTGAATTTTTTGGTGCTTATCATCCTACTGTTTGTAATATTTTAGCTTATTTAGCCGACATTTCTTTATTGCTTAACTAATATAAGTCTAAACTAGGTTACAAAGATGTTATTGATGCAATGATTAATAAATTTAAAAAATATTTTTTTCGCTTTCCCCTATTTACTTAGTTGGTGCTATAATAAATTCATGTATGAAATATAATACCATGTCCGAATTTACTTCTCTTATTTATTCTGCTTTAGAAGTAAAAGCTAATGAAGAACCTTCTTTGTTTACGGCTATGTCTGATGCGAATAGTTACATGAACACATTATACAATCATTATGCTGATTTACTTGACAATGCTTTACCGTCACATATTACACCGACCCCTGCTCCCCATCCTTCTGAGGAGCCATCATCTTCTAAAAGACAGGCATATAGTATGCCTGCCTATTGTGTTTCTGATCTATCTGTTTGGAATAGATTGCGGTCTTCATCGCCAAGAACCGTAAGTCAGGAAGAGCTTAAGTATTATCTTATGCAGCCTACAAAGGATCCTAGAGGTAGAATCAATACGCTGGAATAATAGAAGAACAATGAAAGACAATATCTTGTACTTTCAAGATTAGCTAGAGATATATTGAATGTTCCAATGTCAACAATTGCATCAGAGAGCGCTTTTAGTCAAGGACGGCAGCAGATTGGAGACAGCCGACACTCATTGGGAGGCAATGCCATGAATGTTCTAGTTTGCCTTAGAGACTGGATTAGAGCGGAACGAAGAAATCAAGGAATGTTCGTGGAGCCGGAAGACAAAGAAGATCTTGAAGAAATAATGACTTCAAGAGAGAATTCAGCACAATCAAGGCTTTGGTGCCATTGATTTTGACAATCCACAGTCAATTCCCGTTAATGTTAACATGGGTGAATTAGAAAAAATAATGAAAAATTTGCAGAATTTACAATTAATCAATTGAATTTTCATTTTTCAATTTAACTTTGTGAAATTAGTGAAATGTAATTGCAACCTTGTAACTTGTAAGTTTTGAAACATTTTGCAATCAATCAAATATTAGGTTCACTTACTCTTTACATATTTTTTCCATTTAAAATTTAAATTGAATATTTTGTATGAATTCAATACTTTTAATATATTATTGGCGGAATAGTCTAATAGACCCTTGTACTTGTATGTGTTCGTATTTTGGACCCTCCTACTCATTCCTTTGCCAATTGAACCCTTAAACCCTTTGAAACTCAACATTTTAAACCCTTTTCTCATTCCGTCAAAGTGCGTGTAACACAACCACTACATATCGAAATTCCAAGTTATTTTTAAATGCCACAGAAGAAATAAAATGTTAAAATTAAATTATACCCCCAAAATTTTATTTGAGAAATTATTTTTCATTTTTTTCATTTTGACCCTCATTTCCCACTCAATTCTCAAATATGTAAACGAGGTCTGACTTCATAGATTTTAAAAGAGCTGTATTTTTAGAGAAATCTGTCGAGGCCTCTTCAAAACAATGTTTTGGATATTCATTGAAGTGGGTAAGTGTCAAATAATTCAAATTTTGAGCATTGATTAGGGTTTGTAATTTTTTGGAAATCTCTTCGGATGCAGATTTGATGAATTCTTTCTCAATTTCCTCCATTTTTCTCTGTGAGTCTTCTTCTTCCCTTCTCTACAATTTTGGATCAATTTTAAGTTTCTTGCTATTTATAATTTGTTCAATTGGGTATACAATTTTTGTGCTCTTCAAATAGAATCGATGAAATTTAAGAAGAGATTGAAGCAACATGTCGAAAAAATGTTGTCATGGTAAGGGATATGTTGAAGAACGTGGTCAGATTTGGGAAATATGTTTGGTTGATATTGTTTGGCTTTGTCAATGCTGAGTAGGTCAAAGGAGACGGAATTTGTGTACTTGTTGAATAGTGAGATTGATAAATTCAATACTTTTTTCTGTGGAACAAGAAGAGGATTTTGTTATTGAAAGAAAATGATGCAAAATTCAAAAGAGAATTTTTCAATTCTACTTGTGTAAATTAATTCTCCATGGATCTCTGTTTTGTATTTGCGAAGACTTTTTTAAAGAGTGATAAAGAAGAATTTTGCAGAAGAGTGATCAGTCCTTTAAAAGAAGAAGAAAGGAAGCAACCATAAAAAAATGGAAAAAAGATTTGGACAGAAAAAAATTGAAAGGAGTAGAAAAGTCAAGAAAAAACTCTTTTTTAGCTCAATACTGGTGAATTAAAATGAAGAAGAAGATGATTCTTAGCTTGAGTCAAAAAAAGGACATTTGGTGCCTTTTCAGAAGGTTTCACGCCCCTTAAACATGTGTATTACACGCACTTTTGTCAAGTATGTCACATAGGATGCCATGTCAAAAACAAGGTTTAAAATATCGTGTTTTGATGGGTTGAAGGCTTCAGATGACAAAAGTCTAAGTAGAGGTATCCACTTTACAAACTCGGACAAGTAAAAAGGTCCATCTGATCATTTTGCCTATATTATTATCAAAGTTTACATAAACTTAAAAAAATATATATTGAAAAATAATATTAGCAAATATTACTTAAATAAGTATTGACATATAAAAATTCTATATAAGTTTAACTTTTAAATAATATATGTCAATACTTAAATATATCGAAGTATTATTCTTTTAAGAAGTATATGTTGTTAAATATTGTATGCATATTTTTTTAAATAGTAGTTTATGTTGTTGAATATATTTCATGTATATTATATTAAGTAGTAGTATGTGTTGTGAATATGTTGTATATATATGCTTTTAATTAGTAGTATAGTGTATATATATTTATGTATGTATATTTTATTAAGTAGTAGTATATGTTGTTGAATATATTAAATCTATATTCTTTAAAGTAGTATGTATTGCATGTACATATGTATGTATATTCTTTAAAGTAGTAATGTACATATGTATGTATATTTTTTAAAATAATATATATTGAATGTATAATATGTATGAATATTCTTTAAAGTAGTATATATTGAATGTATAACGTATGTATATTCTTTAAAGTAGTATATATTGAATAATGTATATATGTATGTATATTCTTTAAAATAGTATATATTGAATGTATAATATGTATGAATATTCTTCAAAGTAGTATCTATTGAATGCATAACATATGTAGATTCTTTAAAGTAGTATATATTGAATGCATATATGTATGTATATTCTTTAAAATAGTATATATTGAATGTATAATATGTATGAATATTCTTTAAAGTAGTATATATTGAGTGTATAACTTATGTATATTCTTTAAAGTAGTACATATTGTATGTACATACGTATGTATATTCTTTAAAATAGTACATATTGAATGTACATATGTATGTATATTCTTTAAAGTAGTATATATGGAATGTATATATGTATATTCTTTAAAGTAGTATATATTGAATGTATATATGCATGCATATTCTTTAAAGTAGTATATATTGAATGTATATTCTTTAAAATAGTATCTATTGAATGTATATATGTATGTATATTCTTTAAAGTAGTATATATTGAATGTATATTCTTTAAAATAGTATTTTAAGTAGTATATATTGAATGCATATTAAGAAACAATCAAAGTTCAAAATACTATTAATTTTTTTTTTAGTCGAGACCCTGTAAACCGGCCCATTAAGCTGGACCGGTTGACTAACCCGGACCGGCCCTTTAATACCAATCATATATATTAAAGGGGCCGGGGCTGGGCCGTTGGGGGAATTGTTACTGTTGGGCCCTGCACGGACCTGCCCAGTAAGAGTCACGATCGGACCGGGCCCGGACCAAGCCCGGTAAAAATTAGTAAACCGGGGCGGCCCGGCCCGGTTAACAGGTTTAATTTTTTATGTCAGATTCTTCCCCTCACTCCAAACCACTTTGCCTCCTTCCCTATATTTGAACTTAGAGGCGGAGTTAGGTAGGTCCAAAGGGGTTTATCCGAATTTTCTTCGATGAAAAATTATATTGTTTATACAGCAACAACAACATTTTCAGTGTACACAAAGTGGGATCTGAGGAGGGTAGAGTGTATGTAGTTCGTACCTCTACTTCAGAGGTGAGGTAGGGAGGTTGTTTCAGAATACCCTCGGCTCATCAAGACAAAAATAGTCATAATAGAAGTACAAGAAACAATAACAGATAGATGTTGAACCCCCTTCGACGTTTTTGTGTATTTACTTTTTCATATTTTGAACCCCTTGGTAAAATTCTTGACTCTGCTACCTGCTTGAACTTGATTAATTAGTCCAATTGCCTTTATTATGGAATTAAACAACTTATCTTAATACTCCCTTATTCTCAAATTATCTATTGTATTTCTCTTTTACACATTCTTTAAGCAAATAGTACTAGGAGTATCAGATTATTTTGTCATTATTTATGTCTTAATATAATCTCTCTTTCATTAAATATTCACTCTATTTATATTTCATAATTGAGGTATTTGTAGTATTCAAAAATAGTTAGCATTACTAAGGATTAGATAGGAAAAATGATTAATTTTGTCTTGAACTTATAAAATGACTAGGAGGGTATGACTAAGTGGTCAACAAAGTGGCGAGAACCATGAGATTTGATGTTCAAATCCTAGCAGAGACAACAACACTAGGTGATTTCTTCTCATATGTTCTAATTTTAGTGGACAGTCTCGGACATCACAGTCATTAAAAAGCTTATAAAATGACAAGTATTTTGAAATAAATATTTTTAATAAAGACAATAACTCAACATGTATTTTGAGATGGAGAAAGTACTATTTTTTTTATTAAGTCAGATTGTCTTTTTTATTGTTATATTGTATAGACACTTGATATAAACAATTATTTGTGCAGCAACTCAGCATGAAGTGCATTTCAAGTCTTATATTTTCATCGATTTCCTCACCAAGTAGGCTTGGATCTGATAATTGATTAGGTCAACATTGAGCTTTGAACTATGTATTTAACTGGATCTAGTTTATAAATAGTTATCAAGTCAACACAGATTATATGTGGATCAATAAAATAATGTCACATTTTTAATTTTAATATTCATATAATTCACATCATCTTCGATTTTTTTTTTTAAAAAGGAACAATTTTAGGGTTAAATATAATGTTAAGAGTGATTATGGTCCAATAAGCTATGTTGTTCGGATTCTCCGAAAATACTGCTGCCGTGTAGGATCCTACAAAATGCATTACTTTTAGAGGATCCGACACATATCCGTTGATATTTTTGAAAAGTCCGAGCAACATAGCCAATAAGTGGACGGCGCATACTTTAAAAATCATTTTCAGTACTTTAGGAACAATTCTTTACCCATTTCTGATTATAAATTATACTTAGTGAGTCTTTGCATCAAGTCGAGGTCAATTGAGCCCATTCTAATATCAGCTCGAAATGAGCTCAACCGAACCTAGCTCAATGCTCATATCAACTCTTATCTATTTATCAAATATGGGTTGTGGTGTGATAGTCGGAATTCCTTTATTTTTAATCGAAGGTTCTGGATTCGAGCTCTTGGAACGAAGAAAATCTTGCTAGTGTCGCCGCTGAAATGGGTCATGTGACGCTCAAATCTTAATTTAGTCATATCCCAATATAGATATTAAACACAAATTAAGAAAAAAAATCTTCTCTCTTTGTTGATACACAATGTGAGCCGTCTTTGCCACTTTTCAGAACATGAACATCTCTTCTGATCAAACAATTAGTTTAAACTAATTACTACTTATATAAATTAATTATATTTGACCAAATTATTCTTTCTAAAAAAAGAATTCCTTGTCGTGGAAAAGATGTTCAAGTCAAAAAAAAAAAAAAAAGTTGAAGGAAATGCACCTTCTCCAAATGAACTTATGTCAAGCGGGACATAAATTTTTTAAAGGTGCAAGACATAACTTGTGAAATATTATGATAATAAAAATATAAATTTTTATCCCGTAAAAAAATTTATTTATCTTGAAAAATAAAAATTAAAGATCAACAAAAAGTAGGAACAGAAAGTGCAAATAACCCTCAGAATTCCATCCAAACAAACTTCTAGTTTTACGGAATGGTTCCCAAATGTCGTTTTCTTTTCACCTTCTAGATGTATTAAAATTATTTTGACTTACTAATAATTTAAGTTAAACAAATTTTATCGTTCCATTCATTTTATTTGTCACATTTTGTTTTACGAAAGTTAATTTGACTAAATTTTAAAGCTTTGAAATAGATTAATTTAATATTTAAATTTTAAAATTTGGATGTTCGAAAACTATGCGAAAAATGCTATAAGTTGCAATCTTTCTCATATTAATATGATGCAAAAATACATCTTAGAATGTTGGTCAAAGTTTCTTGATAAGCGAAATGTGATAAGTAAAAATGAATGAATAGAGTATAAAAAAGTCCAAATAAGTGAGTTGAGCATAATATCTCAAATCACAAGGATGTTGATGACTTGGTATTATGAAGTCAAACAAGGAGCAAGATCTTCGAAATCATTTCTTAACTTAACCAAATATATAATTTAATTTTATCTTTAAAAAGAATATAAAAAGTAATTCACACTCCATATTATATTTGTTGATTAAGAAAAAAATATAATAATTATGTGAATTATTATACATAGAACATTTACTGTATATCCAAAAGAATAGATCAAAAATAAAATAAAATCGGTTGAAGTTGAACTCCATTTTGCATCTTGGCTCCAATAAATTTGCACTATCTGTTCTGCTAATATCTTGATCATAAGAAAAAAAATAAATACGAAGTCAACAACAACACATCTATCGTATTCTCCCACAGTGTGGTTTGGAAAGAATAGAGTGTACGCAATCTGTATCATTACTTAGAGGTGAGGTAACGAGGTTATTTCCGATAGATAATATCAGAGAGCAACACAACCGATAGTAACAGAACAATACTACCACAAAATAATACTGCAAGTGATTTACCTAAAATAACATATATCAATAAAAATCCAAAAACAAGAAACTACAAGTGTAGCACTACGACTAATAATAAGGACAACACCTACTTACTAATATGAACTGACTCCTACATACCTCCTAACTTTCTGTACTAATTCGCGTCTGTCACACCTTTCTATATAAATACAAAGTGTATTTTACTAAATTATTCCTATTCATTAGATGATTTTTTTTAAGAAATGAGCAGTATTAAAAAGAACTACTACTTCTTAATGTTAAGGGTATACTTCCTCCATTGCATTTTACTTGGCCCTTTTACTAAAAAATTGTTGTTTCAATTTAATTGTGCAATTTATGAAATTAAGAAAAGTTTATTGTTTTCTTCCAATACTACTCTTATAATTAAATGACTACATTAACTATTGTAGTCAAATTTAGATATCCAAAGTATAATTAATAAGGTTAGTTTAATAAAATAAACCCCTAATTAATATTTTCTTAAGAAGTGAGATTCAAAATAACAATAGTATACAATATAAACTAATATTAAGGGTATAGTTAGAAATAATTATCAACTTTACCCTTTAAATTTCTCTAAAATGAAAATCATTTTACCGTTAAAATAGAACCAAGGGAGTAATTTTCTCAAAGAAGTTCACTTATTTTAGATTGGCGGGTATAATAACTAAATTATTATATTAAATATAATGAATAATTTTTAGTATTTTCTTAATTATTATTATTATTTTTTGGTTGATTTTTGTCAAGCTAGCTTGAGAGTCCTAAACTCTTAGAACTCTCTCCATTTTAAATATTCTATATAACGTTAACAGCTTCGTTCCCTTTCTCATAAATTCAACAACCCTGCTAAGAACAAGTCAACAACAACAAAAAATATGTTGCTGAAAAAAATGCTAGTAGTTTTTCTAGTGTCATTGCTACTAGTTGTGAACACAGTGGCAGAAAATCCTTCTAGATTCTTCGAATGGAATGTCACTTATGGAACTATTTCTCCTCTAGGTGTTTCTCAACAGGTTTGTTTCTTTAATTTTCGTGTTATTTTCGATGATATGTGAAAATGGAAAAGTGTAGTCTGGTGCACGAAACATCTCGCGTTCATACAGGGTTTGAAAAGGGGATGAATGCGAAAGGCATGTGATATAGGCAATCTACTCGTGTAGATAACTTTACGGTTGTTCTAAGACTCCCTTCCAGTAATATGTGAATATATTGTTGTTTAATTATTTTGAGATTTGATTTTCTTGGGTTTATATTTGTGTGTGATATTATTTCTCCTCTAGGTGTTTCCCAACAGGTTTGTTTCTTTAATTTTCGTGTTATTTTTGATAATATGTGAAAATGGAAAAGTGTATCTGGTGTACGAAACATCTCGCGTTCATGCTGAGTTTGAAAAGGGGATAAATGCGAAAGGCATGTGATATAGGCAATCTACTCGTGTAGATAACTTTACGGTTGTTCGAAGACTCCCTTCCGGTAATATGTGTATATATTGTTGTTTAATTATTTTGAGATTTGATTTTCCTGGGGTTTATATTTGTGTGTGATATTATTTCTCCTCTAAATTTTCATGTTATTTTCGATAATATGTGAAAATGAAAGAGGTAGTCTGGTACACGAACCATCTCGTGTTCATGCAGAGTTTGGAAAAGGGTTGAACACCAAAGGGGTGTGATATAGGCAGTTTACTCGTCTAGATAACTTTACGGTTGCTTCTAAGGCTCCCTTCCAGTAATATGTGAAAAAATTGTTCTATAATTATTTTGGGATTTGGTTTTATTGGTGTTTATATTTGTGTATGTGATGATCTTATAGTAATATTTTGTGTTTTTGTGTGTCTATAGGGAATTCTGATCAATGGGCAATTTCCTGGTCCTGACATCATCTCTGTCACCAATGACATTGTTTTTGTCAATGTCTTCAACAACTTGAATGAGCCTTTTCTTCTTTCATGGTAATTTTCCTCACTTACCCCGTTCGTTATCGTCGACATAATTAAATGAATGTATTTTAGATAAAATGGTCGCACACTTTGTTGAGTCTCACATCGCTCGTGGGATGGGCACTTGGGCTCCTCGTAATGATTCTGGACAACCGCCAACATCATATAAGCGAGCTTTTGGGGTTGAGGCTCAATTTCTTATCAAACATGCTTCACACTATTCACAGATAATCTCAACTACATCACACATACATTTTTAAAAAATGCCCTTTTGGAATGACAATGAATTGTAACAAATTCAAGTCGTACAAGTAGGACCTCGATATGGTTTTATTATGTTTGTCATTTCGGAGGTTTTTTCTTTTTTGCATTTTCGGGCTTCTTCTCGATTTTAGGCTAGGAAAGTAGTCCAAGTTTACTTTTTGCGAAAGGGAAAATGACTTTCTGTTAAAGAGCTACCGAGAGAAATTTTCAGTTGGGAGCCATTCTTTTTTCAGCTAGGAGACATTGTTGTTATGTTTTCCAATTATGACTTATGAGCCATTGCTGTGTGGTCCTTTTCGAGCGATTCATTCTTTTCTCTTTTTCGATGATTTGAAGGCGACAACTCTTTATCCAGAGCTAGAAATGATCTTGATCTACAAAAATTTTATTCCAAAGATGAGTTGTTAACTCTATGCACAAAGTCACATTTAATGATGTCTGCTTTGCAAAGTTCATGACATAGCTGCAAAAATTGAGCATTCGAGTCCTTTATTTTTCCTCGTATAATGATAAAGATAAATGCTTTAGGCAAAAGTTCTTACTCTTATTGTTTGGTTTGGAGGTTGAAATGTTTCTAGTCTTCTTGTATCCTGAGTATTGCTGTATGAATGGTGTGTCACTGTATATATAATGTAGTCAATGTACTGGTCCTTGTGAACTATATCCTTTCTTGATATCTCTTTTTGGGTATTAAGTGATATGCTAAGTGCCATTGTTATCACTCGTTTAGTTTCTACTCTTTTTTTCTTTTGTTTTCTCAGTTTTTCGGAAATATGTTTCATAATGTTTTGTGAAATATATATAGGAGTGGAGTGCAAAACAGGAAAAACTCATTCGAAAACGGAGTATGGGGAACGACATGTCCAATACCACCAGGGAAGAATTTCACATACACTATGCAAATGAAGGATCAAATAGGGAGCTTTTACTATTTTCCTTCTCTTGGATTCCACAAAGCCGCGGGTGGTTTTGGTGGCATTAGGATCTTCAGCAGGCCTCGTGTCCCTTTTCCCCTCCCTGCTTATTCTGGTGATTTCATCGTCCTTATTGGAGATTGGTACAAGTGCAATCACACAGTAAGTTTTATCCACTGACAGTATAAATGAATTTTAGACACTTAGTGTCGTTTGATTAACTTTAACAAGTTGTTAGAGTGAGAACGATAGGAATATACTTTTATTCATCTCAAGTAAGGACCTATAAACGGCATAGCATTTATATTTGTTGGCGATTGCTTTGATACTTAACGGTTTCTATTTAAATGTGCATTTATACAGAAACTTAGAGCAATTCTTGACAGAGGCCACAAGTTGCCTTTTCCTGATGGCATTCTTATCAATGGCCACGGCCCTAATGGTGCTTCCTTCACAGTTGATCAAGGTAAATACAACTGTAGGCATTCAGATTTAGGCAAATTTGAAGCACAACACGTTTTAAATATTCTAACAATGAGTATCTCTTTGTATGAGTACAGGGAACACTTATAGACTCAGGATATCCAATGTTGGATTGGAAAACTCGCTCAACTTCCGGATTGAAGGACACAACATGACATTGGTGGAAGTAGAGGGTACACACACAATACAAGAGTCATATTCCTCACTCGACGTTCATGTCGGACAATCCTACTCGGTTCTCATCACAACTGATCTAGCTCCTAAAGACTACTACATTGTTGTTTCGTCTCGTTTCACCTCTAAGGTTCTTACTACCACCGGTGTACTTCACTATAGCAACTCTAACAGCCTGGTCTCTGGTCCGATCCCTAGTGGACCAACCATCGAAGTTGGTTGGTCCCTTTACCAAGCTCGTTCTATAAGGTGAGTGCACTTGCTTTCGCCTCTTTACTAGTAATATTTTGCTCTTCTAACTTGGTACTCATTTTTTCATGTCTTAATTAGGACCAACTTGACAGCTAATGGACCAAGGCCTAACCCACAAGGCACGTACCATTATGGTAG
Source organism: Capsicum rhomboideum (assembly GCA_031232105.1). Classification (NCBI taxonomy): domain Eukaryota; kingdom Viridiplantae; phylum Streptophyta; class Magnoliopsida; order Solanales; family Solanaceae; genus Capsicum; species Capsicum rhomboideum. The sequence continues at coordinate 7,966,705 of CP124714.1, read as the reverse complement.
GATCAATACAACTAGAACTATAAGACTTGCAACCTCTGCTGGTCAAGTGAATGGCAAACAGAGATATGCTGTCAACAGGGTGTCCTTTGTACCTACTGATACTCCATTGAAGCTCGCTGACTACTTCAAGATTGGAGGATTCACCCCCGGAAACATACCTGATGTCTCGCCTGGTGGAGAAATTCACCTTGACACATCTGTTTTGCAAACTGACTACAGAACATTCATTGAGATTGTATTCGAGAACAAAGAGAGGATCGTCCAGAGCTGGCATATTGCTGGTTATGCCTTTTGGGTAGTAGGGTAAGCTTATGAAGAGAAAACAAGTCATTTCTAATTTATAGCTATTACTATGCAGTTCTACTTTACCCACAAAGGTAGAGATAACGTCTGTGTACATCCTACCCTCCCCATACCCCACTTGGGGGATTACACTGTGTATGTTGTTGTTCTTATTGTTGTTGCATGCACTTATTTTCAATTTTGACTAAATTATTCCTGATGTTTAATACAGCATGGACGGAGGACGATGGACTTCTGCAAGCAGGAACCAATACAATCTTCGGGATGCTGTTTCACGTTGCACAACTCAGGTGATTTGATTAATTCATATAAGATGAAGTTACTTTTTTTCTCCAACGCTAATTAAAACTTAGAAACAAGACTGACATGAGAAAATATTGAAAAATGCAGGTGTATCCTAGGTCATGGACAGCAATATACATTGCATTAGACAACGTGGGAATGTGGAACATAAGATCTGAGTTTTGGGCGCGACAGTATCTTGGACAACAATTATACATGAGAGTTTACACCACATCAACCTCTTTGGAAGATGAATATTTGATTCCAGCTAATGCTCTTTTATGTGGCAAGGTGGCTGACCTCCACAACAGGACCGTTTTAAGCTGAGCTGCAAATGAAATAGAGAAAATTCGGTTTACATATGATTCTCGTAAATTAGGGTGGTAGGTTAGTTGGTAGTACTTGAGCGGCGTCTCATTGTCCAACGAGATAGGTTTCTCCTTGCATATCAGTAGTATTAGCACCATTTCTCGTAGTTTTTGGTCTCTCGATTTCTGCTACTACATGTTTATTATGCTTCGGCTATCGTAGGTTCCCTTTTCTATATGCTTTAGAATGCTTTTCCCTATTATTTGCAATGTTTTCGTTACTTCTGTTTTCTCCTTTTAAATCTGCTTTGTTATGTGTTACTTGAGCCGAGGTTTTCGGAAACAGCCTCTCTACCATGGGATTGGGGTAAGGTCAGCGTACATTCTACCCTCCCTAAACTCCATCTGTGAGATTTCACTGGGTATATTATTGTTGTTGTTCCTGCAGTGTGCTGTTACACATATATACAGCCTCAGGTAGCAAATGTCCTAAGTAACAGTAGCTTATTAGTGCTCGTATCAGTTTACCACTACTAGTTTGACTTTGATTGGCCCTAACATAAGCTCCATTCTTTGTTTACACAAAAAGTTGCATTTGGTTCTATTCTCAATTGTTTTAGCTGTCTTGAATTTTATAATATAAGAATTGTTGTTTTCCTATCTTTGGGTTGGACAAAAACAACCCAAAGATACTTTTAATATTGCTTACTTCCTATAAGTTCGAGATTGGTTACACATAAGACTTAAGAGAAAGAGTGTAAATATGAGAAGTCCCTTAGGTAATTCTATCCATCACAGCTTTGACAGATGAGAAGAAATCACCTAGTGATTTGGCTCCACTGAAATTTGAATTTGAGACCTCATGGTTCTCAGCCCCACTTCATTGACCTATAGGTCACACCCTTGATGCCACAAAAATCAGATTTCGCGCAAAAAGTTATGCCTCTTGTAGCTACCATGATAACCGCCACGGTAAATTTTGTTGAAAAAATTAGTGTTATCTCAAAAGGTAATGTCCGTCATTGGTTTGTAAAAAGCCTTTTCTAATATTATTTTTTACATGAATTTCGAGCATAGATAGGCAAAACAGCATTCATTTGTTTTTATTCAAAACAATGCAAAGTTGTGTGTAAATAACAGAGAATGAATAGGACCTTGATCAAAGTGATTTGAACTAAAAATTGTGTAAAACTAATAGGAGCACTGATAAGCTAGTACTATCAGTTAATCCTAACATTTCTCTCTGAGACTCTCTATACATAACAGCACTCAGAAAATGAAGCACGACGGGGTTCACAAAATTACAAGATTCAAACACCAACGACAAATCTGGCATATGAAAACTGGCAAGTAAATCGCCATCCTTTGAAGCAACAAAGTGGCAGGTTATTGTCAAGTAATTGAACTGCATATTGTGATCGCGATATTAGGGAATTGAAGATCAATTCTGCTTCGGTTTGACAAGATTGAACAAACATTCCGGATGGACGAATGTCAAATATACCTCCCCAGACAGTTGAATCCATGATGCCTGCAAAACAGCCAACCAAGTTTGGTGTCATACTAATTGCTATTAAAAACTGTCATAATTCACAGTAGAAAGCAACTTCAAGGAAAATAGGGACACTAATGAAATCTGTAAAGACCAAAAAGTAAAAACAAGTTAAAGGGATGTTGTTCGAATTTCCATTTTGTTTGCCCTTCCGCAATCTGCACTCACTTTCACTTCCCACTTATACTATTACAAAAACATGATAAACATACAAGAAAAGTTCGTCTTTGAAGTGATGGAAGCATAATTATATAGCCAGCTCTTCTGCAGTTAGTTATCAATCTCGTCAGCCTCCACAAAGTAAGACAAACTTGTAAAATGAAAAAGATTCAAGGTAGAATTGTAATCCACACATCGACACAGATATATATCAACAACATACCCAGGGTAATCCCGCAAGTCACGGAGTCTAAGAAAGAAATACTGACTTTTGAAACTTGTGATATAAAACAAACCACAGAATTTATGTGACTATAAATTATCTCATTAAATGTAAACTAAAAAGTTCAAAATTAAATTGTTTTTAAATAAGGAAGAATTGTATGTTTTTTCTAAAAAAAAAAGGGCAGCCCGGTGCACTAAAGCTACCGCTATGCGCAGTGTCCGGGGAAGGGCCCCACTACAAGGGTAATTGTATGCTTTTTCTACAGACTAAAAAGTAAAGTTTGCCACATAAATTGGAACAGATGAGTAGTTTCCTTACTTCCTGGTGCGTACTTCATTTATGCAGAAAACAACTGATCCCATGCATCCATAATAATCTAAAAGGCAACAGCATTTTCGTTCAATTATTGTATAGGAAGACTGTACACGAGGAGTCCAGGACAGCCGTAAAGCTAACAGTTGAGCTGCGGAGAGAGGAGATATTACTCAATGTCTCCAATCTTCACTATTTACATAGAAAAGGAACTCTTTATACTACAACAGCATGACTATTTTGTGTAACATTCAGAAACTGAACATCATTTATTTCTAGCTAAGTTACACAGAACAGGAAATCTAACCCTCAATTTCTCTTCATCTAACCAACTTTCAATGAGTGAATCCTAAAATTCAGGCCATAACGTACTTATCTGCTACCACATACTAGTTCTTGAAGGCAGTGCTATTATATTAGAGCTCCAGAAACCCTCTCTGCCGTACCTGGTTTCTACAACCAACTTCCAAAGTTTCCACAGCCACTTAAACAAGAGGCTTCTGTTGTGAAATTTAAGGTTTTTGACATCCAGACAGCCTCCTTTTTAGTTTCTCAAGGAATGAAGCTTCTTCTTTACCCTAACAGGAACTAGAAGCAAACACATCAAGTACATCGCAATGTCATCCAACACACTATTGATTAAGGTGAGCCTCCAACCAAAGGACAAATTTTTTTTTTTTCCATGGGCAACCTTTATTGCACACTTGTCAAGAACACCTCTCCAAATCCTCTGATCTTGAGTTTTGCCACCCAAAGGCAAGCCTAAATAAACTGCTGGAATTTTCAGAGTCTTGCAGCCCCACTAAATCAGCCAGTTCAGCAATACAATTGTCTGCACTTAAGCTGTACAAGTTACTTTTGGCCTAGTTCACCTTTAACCCTAAAACCTCCTCAAAAGCAAGCAGAATACATTTAGGGGTCGTTTGGTACAAGGAATAAGGGATAACTAAACCCGAGATTAATTTTAGGATGAGCTTATCCTATGTTTGGTTGGGAAAATGCATGGGATAACTCATCCCGGGATTATAGTGTTATTTCTATCTCACCTAGAGGGTGGGATAACTAATCCCGGGATAAATTGTTTCCAACCAAACGGCCCCTTAAGATACAAAAATTGTTCCTTTCTTGCTTGCTTCACACAGAAAAAGCGTGTCATCTGACAAAATGTGGTGTTGTCTTTCCCTTCAATCTCAAACAAACAAAAGTGATTTTACTGAGTCACTTCTACATTTTGTCCCAAAGGATTTCCAAATTCCAAGTGTTGTTAAAGGCTCAGGCAAGCTTAGTTAAAGCCATGCTGTAGCCTTCGGTGGTGTAATCGAACGACATAAACAGAAAAGCAATCCTCTATTTCCATTCCACAACATTCTCCAATTCTTGATGCATGGCAAGATTACTCTACTGCTCTATAAATGGAGGCTCGATAAGTGTCTTCTCTTCATCAAATTCAAATCAAAGAAATTGAGTACTAGCACGTATGGCTGTGGATACTGCAAACGGGCTTTTTACATTTGCTGTCGAAATTCCCTATTTCATTTCAAAAGATCATGTCTACAAAAATCTGTAAATTCCTAATTACTAAATTCATTAACTCTAACAACAAAAAACACTTGATTACCTACTAACCTTGTATCCTAATCCTCGACCTCCATATTCTCCTATCTAGTGTCATGTACTAAATTCATTAACACTGAATAGAACAATCCTCTATTTCAAATTTGTAAATGTCATGTGACCAGCAGGTCATGGGTTGCTTACAATAAACTCTTGTGATCTGGCCATTTCCTAGACTCCACGCATAGCAGGAGCTTTAGTGCACGGGGCTTCCCCTAAATTACTAAATTCATTAACACTAGATACAAAATGCAGGGAATAAACTCATATATATCAATAAAAATCATACTTTTTCAATTGTCTTCACCGAAGAGGCTACGAAGCCGAGAAGCAAAGCGACCAGTAGGCTCAATAATATGATTCATACGCTGAACAAGTCCTTCATGTTCTTCCTTTAGTGCATCGTTATCTTCCATCAAAGTAATTTAAGATTAGTGAATTTTTAAGAAGATCAACAGACTAATAAGGAATTAGCTTTATTTATTTTTATTAAGATTAAAATATTTAAATTTAATATTAAAAGTTGCATAAAATTTTAAATATCTAAACCTGAATATTATGATGTTATTAGTATGTTAATGTTGTTGTTAAGATATTAGTATTTAGATCTGAATAATAAATAATTATAATTTTATGTTTTTCAGCATAGGGTGTAAAATTCAAAAATAATAAATATAAATTTATTAAAATATTAAGTTAATTTAATTTTTTAAAAGAAAAATATGTGGCAATTGGTAGTTATGAGTGTACATTGGGATTGTGTTGGTTAATAATGCCATAATGGTGTTGTTAGAGTAGTTAGTGGCCAGTGGTAGTGACTAATAGTAATGGTTGATAGTGGTAATTGGTGGTGACGACTAGTAGTTTTGGTGGATGATAGTTATAGTTAATGGTGATGATGGTGAATGAGACAGTATTTGACGATATACAACAATAATTAAGGTTGTAATTGATGACTGGCGGTAATGATTGTAATTGATAGCTAGTGGTTGTGAGTGGTGTCGGCCGATTATATTGATTGAGGAACTAATTCATTCAGATGAGACGTCTTATGATGTCATGATGCACCACATTCATACGTCAACTCCTTTAATATTATTGGCTTTCGGGAGTCTCTAGGTTGCATTTGGGGATAATGGATGTTGACAATGCAGGGCAGTGGCATCGATAGTTACTAATAACGATAACAGTGAATAAATGAAATTGATGAGCTGTCATCTTTATGGAACAACGGTAACAACATACCTAGTATAATTCCACCAAGCGGGTCTAGGCAAATGTATGCAGGTCTTACTTTTACCTTGGAGGTAGAGAGACTATTTTCGATAAACTCTGACCTCACAAAAATCAGTCCAAAGCAGTACAGAAAAAAGAAAATAACGGAAAAGGAATAAGTCACCTCAAATACTATAGACAACCTTACAAACACCTTAAATAGTAATCAACAAGATAATACGATAATCTAAGTACAAAAAACAACAGACAGTGACCAAGCTCATAGGACAAGAAACTATAAAGTTAATACTACAACTAATTGTATAGAAGAATAAGCGAGACAACATTTGACTACCTAACTAATTTCTACCTTAATTTGTATCCTTCATAACCTCCTATTTAAGGTCATGTCCTCAATAAGCTGACATTATATCATGTCTTGTCTAATCACCTCTCTCCAACACTTTTTCGATCTACCTCTAACTCTCCTGAAACCATTCATAGTCAAACTCTCACATCTCCATACTAGGACATCCATTATATCTCCTCTGCACATGTCTGAACCATCTTAGCCTCATTTCCCGCATGTTCTCCTTTACGAGGCCACTTCTACCTTGTCCCATAGATCTTCATTTCCAATCTTATCTCTCCTAGTATGCCCACACATCCATCTCAGCATCCTTATCTCCACAACTTTCATTTTCTGAATATGGGAGTTCTTGACTGGCCAACACCCAACTCCATTCAATATAGCTGGTCTAACCACCGCTGCGAAGAACTTGCTTTAAGTGTTGATGACATCTTCTTATCACACATGACTTTGAAAAACAAGCTTCCATCTTATCCACCTTGCACCAGTACGGCAAGCGACATCATCGCTATCTTTATTGACACCTTTATAATCATTTTTTTTTTGTAATTTCTTTTATTTAGTAGTGTTGTATTTATATTTAAATATAATAATTGAAAAATGTAATTGACAATGTATGCCACATATTTAGAAAAAAAACTCTAAAATAATTAAAAGAAAATGAAAACAAATAAATATCAAATCAATAAAAAAATCGATTTAGTTAATCTAATTTGATCTGAAAATTTAAAAATTCAACTTAATTTATTTAGAAGAAAATCTATACTCAAACAGAATCACAATCATCTTTAACAAAATATTGACTAGCAAGTAGCAATCTATTTCATTTTTTCCCATGAACATCTTTAGTAAAATATTGGCTAGAAAATCTATCTATATATTTTTTTGCCAAATTAGTAAGCAATTTATTAACATCCCTTTTTATCCTTATTACAGTAATTTCGTTAAAACTCCACTGTCCTTTTTAGGACAAAAATGGATTCATCAGTTTTATTCTCTCTCTCTTTCTTCCTCTAACCCCCCACCCCCAAACCCCCGCACCCCACCCCACCCCCACCGGCGGCCTAAACCCTAACCTTTTCCGATGGCACTAGCCGGCGGTTACGCAAAAACCGACGCAGTTATGGCGGCGGCGGCGGCGGCGCCACCAAAACCCTTGGCGCCGTCGGTAATTGATCGATATAGGGCGGCGTTGAAGGAACGGGAAGATGAAATTAGGGCTTCTATGCCGGAGGATGATGATGACGTCATCGTTTTGCCGCCGAATATGGAGGAGATTGTTAGGCTATATGAGTTGTTGTTATCGGAATTGACGTTTAATTCGAAGCCGATTATCACTGACCTTACTATAATTGCTGGCGAACAACGAGAACACGCTGAAGGTATTGCTGATGCCATTTGTGGTCGGATTCTCGAGGTAGCGTATTGCAGTAGTCCATTTTTTTTTACGGTTTTTGAATGCTGCTGATTAGTTAGTGGTGTAAATTTTGTAATGATTTTGCCTTATCTATATCGAATTCGGTCATTTTTTAAATCTCTTATCTGTTAAAATTTTGAGCATTTTAGGATGAACTATATTGTTTCGCGATTTGTGATTGGATTCTTGTGCATTGTGTCGAGGTAGTGTATTTACGGTGCTTTGATTTTGTTAGGGTTTTTTGAATGCTTGGTTATAAAGAGAACAGTGGTTAGTGATTTTTTTTGATAATCGTGGTGTCTGGGTCAGCTTTCGCGAACCTCGACTAAATCCATGTGATACGTGCCACCAGACATTAGTGATTTTTTTTTTGCATAACTGTGGTGTCCGGGCCAGCTTTTGCGCAGCTCAACTAAATCCACAGGATACCTACCACTTCCCACCAGCAACAAATATCAGTTATTAGTGGGTTTTTTTTTTGATAACCGTAGTGTCCGGGCTAGGTTTCGGGCACCTCGACTAAATCCACGGGATACCTGTCACCTCCACTAGCAACAGATATCAGATATTAGTGTTTTTTTTTTTGTTCTGATGTAAATTTTGTAATACTTTTGCGTTATCTATATTGAATTCGATCATTTTGAGCTGTAATTGAAGTTTTAGGATGAACAGTGTTGTTTCGTGATTTGTGATTGGATTCTTGTGCATTGTGTTGAGTAATGTAGTGGTGAAGCTTTAATTTTTTAACTGTTAAAATTGCTGTAGAATCATTGTTATCAAAAGGAAACAACGTAAAAAAGCTCTAAGGTTTGTTGGGGTTTTAAATGCTAATTAATAAAGCGTGAGCTTTTAATGAAAAAAGGTGCAAAGGGAGACGACAACAACATAACCAGTATAATAATCCCACAAAGTGGAGTCTGAGAGGATAGAGTATATGCAGATCTTACCTTTACCTCAGAGGTAGAGAGGATGTTTTCGATAGACCCTTGGCTCAAGGTATAGTAGTCCAAAGTGGTTCAGAAAATGAAGTAATAGAAGTACAAGAAATAGAAGATAGGAACAAAAACAACAAATAGTAACATGATAGTAAATACAACAAAATAATATGATAATTGAAGTACAAGACAACACATAATAACCGAAATCGAAGGACCCAAAATTATAGGAGCAATACTACAACTACTAGTTGAAAAAATACAAATGAATGACAAATATATGAACTAATAAATTAATTTTTTTTTTACGTTAAGGTGAAATATCAATTGCTTAGTATATCCTCTTTAGAAGAGGTTCATTGGCAAGTGAAAGTATGCCTTGGAACCTTGATGGCGACACTGAAGCGCACATTAAGCGACGCGAAGCGCTCAACACGTTTTGAGCCTTCCTTTCACGGCTTAAGTGCGCATTCGACAACACTATGTGGAATGCTGTCTTTTTAGTCTGTTTTCTTGTATTGTCAAAAGTGTTTTCATCTAGGTATTAAAAGTTGAATGTGTTGCGTCCAAATATGCCCAAGATCAGAATGCTTTTCTTAAGTCCACGTGTTCTGTGAATTCTGGTATGAAAATGTGCCATTTACGGTGTGGGGGTCCTTGGCCAGAAGTAATATAAAATAAATTTAGATGCTTTAATCCACTCTCCATGACAAACACATGTAGCTCCAAAGTCCAGATCTTATACTTGTCATGACTCGGCTGATCCTTACTACGTGTTGTATATGAATGATAATATAAATAATATATTTTGAAAAAAGAACTATTGCTAGTTTTTGAAAACTAAATAATTTCTCTAAACTGTACTTACTATATGTATGTGCAATGCTATTTATGAAAATTTCTCTTTATTTGGAAGAAACATTGTTGTGACTATGTGAGTGAGTATGAGTATCTTCAAGTGAAACCATTTTTTCTTGAAAATTAGAGCCAAACAGAGCATAAAATGGGTGTTTGGAGAAATGATAAAAATGGGGGGATTTTTATAGGAAAGAGATGAGAAGGAGTGGATATGGTCTATTTGGTGTTCCTCTGTGGTTCTGTTCACTAATGAATAATAGCAATTTAGTAAAAGAATATTAATCGGAATTATAAGGTTCTGACATTGGATAGTGAAACATCGTGATCTATTGTTTTGTCTTGTTTCTTATGTTGTGTCATTGTCAATATGTAGTAATTTTATTTTTTTTTCAAATAATTAAATTCTCGATAAGTTGATCAGAAAGAATCCTATAGAAAATTTTGTTCAGCTTTCCATAATATGTCTCGTAACAAATTAGGATTGAACTTTCACAATCTAATGCTATTTTATTATATAAGAAGCTTGTGAAAATTCTGATATTCATTTCTGCTGAATCTGAAAGGAAACAGTTAGATGTAGTACACTGAGAGCAACTGACTTTCAAAATCATAGATTATGTCGGGCATGGACGAGCTTGAGTTCAAATTAATGAGTTAAATTCTTATTATTCCAGTTCACCTGCTTCATGTCTATTAAATTATTCCATCCATTTAATTTTCATAGCTTGGGCTGCTGGCAAAGCTTGGTGTGGTAGTTTGTGGTTGACTATTAGGCTTGGAATTCATCATGTCCAAATGTGCTTTTAGGTGAAGTTAAAGATAGGGGTATTTCTCCGTCAAAAAAAAATAAATAGAATGATGAAGGGTACTCCTGAATCCTACTCTTCTAGCGTCATGAGGTTGATTTTACAATATGATTTTTTTTTCTTTTTGATTTGTATTGCTGTAAGGCAAATTGCTCTTTTTTTTTTGTGATAACCGTGGTATCCGGTCCAGCTTGCGCACACCTCGACTAAATCCACGAGATACCTGCCACCTTCCACCAGCAATAGGTACCGCTAGAACAGATGGGAAGAAATCACTTAGTGTTTCTCTGTTGGGAATTGAACCTGAGGCCTCATGGTGCTCAACCCAACTTCATTGAACCACTAAGCCACACCCTTGGGTGCTGCAAATTGGTCTTTGAAGCTTACTAATTCTTAGTATGTCTGGGCTGCAGATGTAGAAAAGTTCCTAGTCGTGCTCTCTTTGCTTGATCACTTCCTTCCCATCTGTAAATGAACGTAATACTTAAACAATAGATGGTGGGAAACATGGAAGAATAGTTTGTTTTACAGTTCAATGCTTTTTCCTTAGGTGAGTTCTATGAAGAAAAAGGAACTCCTGAAATTGCATGCGGAGTTTCCATTCCTCTTACAACGAACTGGGAAGAATCAAAGGGAAAAAATTAAAACTTCATGAAATTTAGAGAAATTCAGCATTTAACTACTTCCTACTCGGTTGAAAATTATCTAGTTCACAGGGGTTTGAGTTTTATAAAGATTATGTCTGAAAAGATAACTGTCTCGTTATTCGTCTAAATTATCTAGTTCACAAGGGTTTGAGGTTTAAGGATATTGTTCAAGTGCTTTTCGACCAGATATTACCGGTATTGATCACCCGTAGAGTAACTATTTATGTTAAGCTAAAGTTGACCAGTACTTTATCAGAAATTTTGTCAAAGAAGTATGTACTCATATACCTTTCTATTTTTTTATTTGTCAGGGGAACTGGTAAGTTTTGTTCTTAGCATGTCATTTTGGTGTATTCATTGCCCATATTTTGATAATAATAGGTTTTTTGGTAAAAAATATTTTACTTACTAGTGTTATATTGAAATATGTTACTATGTTGAAATATAGTTCTTGGAAAATGTAATTGACAATGTATGTCACATATCTATAAAAAAACGCAAGAAATAATTAAAAAATGAAAAAAAATAATAAAATCAAACCAATAAAAAATCGATTTCGTTAATTTGATTTTAAAATCTAAAAAATTAACTTAATTTATTTTATATTTTTAAAAGAAAATCAACTCAATTTGCTTTTTGTGGATGATGTAGTCTTGATTGATGAGACCCGTAGTGGAGTTAATGCTAAGTTGGAGGTCTGGCGGCAAACCCTAGAGTCTAAAGGGTTTACGTTAAGTAGGTCCAAGATGGAATATTTAGAGTGTAAGTTTAGCAAAGTGTTGCATGAGGCTACTGTGGTTGTAAAACTTGATACTCAGGCCATCCAGAAGAGAGATAGTTTCAAGTATTTGGGGTCTATGATTCAGGGGAATTGAGAGATTGACGAGGATGTCACTCATCGGATCAGGGTAGGGTGGATGAAATGGAGACTCGCTTCCGGAATCTTGTGTGACAAGAAAGTGCCTCCTAAACTCAAAGGCAAGTTCTATAGAGTGGTGGTTAGACCGGCTATGTTGTATGAGACAGAGTGTTGACCAGTCAAGAAATCTCACATCCAAAAGATGAAGGTGGCGGAGATGAGAATGCTACAGTGGATGTGTGGGGTATACTAGTAAAGATAGGATTAGAAATGAGGTTATCCGAGATAAGGTGAGAATGGCCTCAGTGGAAGCCAAGATGAGGAAAGCGAGGTTGAGATGGTTCGGACATGTGATGAGGAGGGGTACGGATGCCCCAGTGAGGAGGTGTGAGAGGTTGGCTAGGGAGGGATTCAGGCGAGGTAGGGGTAGACTGAAGAAATATTGGAGGGAGGTGATTAGACATGACATGGAGCAGCTTCAGCTTATCAAGGACTTGATCCTAGATAGAAAGGTGTGGAGGAGGCGGATTAGGGTAGAAGGATTGTAGGAAGGAGTGCGTCAATGCTGATAGGTAGGAGGACTTTGTTTTGTTATCCGTGCTAGGCTATAGCACTAGTATTATTTCAGGGTGTTTTAGCATTTGTCGTATTACTCGGTGAGTCTTGTTTATGTTATTATTGGGTGTGGTAATTCCTATTGTTTCTTGTTCCTTTACTATTTCTTTTCTAGACTGTTTTATCTTGCGTCGGAGGTCTATCGGAAACGACCTCTCTATCTCACCTCTGAGGTAGTGGTTGGACTGCGTACACTTACCCTTCCCAGACCCCACCTGGTGGGAATATACTGGGTATGTTGTTGTTATACAGAATCACAAACATATTTAGTAAAACATTGACTAGCAATCTATTTAATTTTTTCCATCTACATTTTTAGTAAAATATTAGCTAGCAGAATCAACAAACATTTTGGTCATGAAGTAATCTTTCATGTGTCAAAAAAAAAGAGTAGTCTTTCATAACCAAAAAAATAAAAATAAAATTGGCTAGCAATCTATTTTTTATTTTTTTTTTAAATTGGGAAGCAATTTAGTAACACTCTCTTTTTATCCTTATTAATTTCGTTAAAACACAGTGTCCTTTTTAGGATAAATGGATTTATCAGTTGTCTTTTGGGGACTTTCATTCACTCTCTCTTTCTTCCTCTAATCCCCACCGCCAAACGCCCCACCCCACCCCAATCAAATCCACTGCCATCGCTTCTGGCCTAAACCCTAGCTTTTTTCGATGGTATTAGCCGACGGCTATTCGAACCCTAAGCCAATCCAAAACAACGCCGTCGTAGCACCACCACCAAAACCCTTGACAACACCTTCGATAATTGATCGATATAGGGCGGCGTTGGAGGAACGGGAAAAGGAAATTAGGGTTTCTATGCCAGATAATGATGACATCAGCGTGTTGCGGCCAACTATAGGGGAGATTGTTAGGCTTTATGAGTTGTTGTTGTCCGACTTGACGCTTAATTCTAAGACTATTATTACTGGCCTTACTATAATTGCCGGTGAACAACGAGAACACGGTAAAGGTATTGCTGATGCGATTTGTGGTCGAATTCTCAAGGTAGTGTTTTACAGTACTCTATTTTCTTTAGGGTTTTTTGAATGCTGTTTTGCCTTATCTATATCGAATTTGACCATTTTTGTACTGTATTGGAGTTTCTGGATGAAATGTATTGCATCGCGATTTGTTAACGAATGCTTGTGCATTGTGTTGAGTAATGTAGTTGTGAATCTTTAATCTTGTAACTGTTAAAATTGTTGTGGAATCAGTGTTATCAAAAGGGAAAAGTGCAAAAAGCTCTAAGGTTTGTTGGGGCATTAAATGCAAATAAATAAAGTGTGAGCTTTTAATGAAAAAGGGTGCAACGGGAGACAACAACAACATACCCAGTATAACCTCACAAAGTGGGGTCTGGAGGGTAGAGTTTAAGGAGATCTTACCTCTATTTTAGAGGTACTGAGATTGTTTCTGATAGACCCCCGGCTCAAGGGAAAGTAGTCTAGAAAATTAAGTAATAGAAGTACAAAAAATAGAAGATAGGAACAAAAACAACAAATAGTAACATGATAATAACTACAACAAAATAATATGACAATCAAAGTACAAGACAACACATAATAACATAAATCGAAGGATCTGAGTCTAAACATATATCTTGTATTTTTTTCAACTAGTATTTGTAGTATTGCTCCTATAATTTTTTTTTTTTTTTCAAAAAAATTATAGGAGCAATACTACAAATACTAGTTGAAAAAAATACAAGATATATATGTTTAGACTAATAATTATAAGCATGAATGACAAACATATGTACGATAAAGTGAAATACCAATTGCTTGGTATAGCCTCTTCGGAAGAGTCTTTTTGTCAAGGGAAACTATGCCTTAGAACCTTGATGACGACAATGAAGCGCATATTAAGCAAGGCGAAACGCTCAACATCTGTCGACCCTTGCTTCAGTGCCAAAACGCGCCTTTGACAACATTGTGTGGAGTGCTGTCTATTTAGTCCCTTTTTTGTTGTTAGAATTGGAGTAGAAACAAGAATAGTATATAGAATCCTACTTGAAAAAGGATTGTAATGTAGTGTTCTATTTGGAAAAAGATTGGAATGTAACGTCTATAAATAGTCTCAATGTAATAATATAGATACAACAATTCAATAATATTCTTCTCTTGTATTTCTTACATGGTAGCAGAGTCTCTACGATCGTAGTAGAGAATTTTTTTTAAAAAAAGCTTCCGCTGTCGGCGGGTGATTTTAACTCATATAGCTGCCCGTCTGGCCAATGATTATGTTAGCTAAAGTTGGGCCAATACTATAGGTATGAAAAATAATCATGTTGAGCAGGATTGATTTGAGAAGCATCCGGGACAAAGAAAGTAGTCACCGTGCTTCTTTCCGGTGACCACTTTCTCATATCTGATTTGCGTAGCACCGTACATCTTTTTGGTGACTGCTTTCTCATATATGATTTGCGTAGCACCGTGCATCTTTCCGGTGACTGCTTTCTCATATATGATTTGCGTATCACCGTGCATCTTATCGGTGACTACTTTCTCGTATCTGATTTGCGTAGCACCGTGCATCTTTCTGATGACTACTTTCTAATATCTGATTTGCGTAGCGCCGTGTATCTTTCTGTACTACTTTCTCATATCTGAGTTGCATAGCACCGCGCGTCTTTCCGATGATTCCTCAGATCTGATTTGCATAGTTCCGTGTGTCTTTTTGGTGACTCCTCAGATCTGATTTATGTAGTTTCACTTTTTCTCAGTGTTGTGTGAAAACCAACACCACCAAGAGGTCAAGAGTCTCCCTGCGACCAAACCCCAACCAGCGCCACGGTGAATCGACCTCCTACGCTCCCCCACAAGCCAGCGCGTGAGCCTGTTCTGGCCAATTTTTCTGCGACTTTCTTGTTCAAGATCTATTCATCTCTTGATTTCGAGATGACCCATATATTTTATACCAGTTTCCGGCAATTTTCCAGCAACAAATCGATTTTCCGGCAACGTTTACTACTTTTCCGACCACTTTTTCAGCTTGTTCCTTTTCAAATGAGGTCTCCCAGACGTCCCGAGGAGTCCTTACCAGTTTTCTTGCAGAGATCTTCACCAAGTCCCTTACAAGCTCGGTACATATGACCTGTGTGCACCAGCTTGAGGGGGAGTGTTAGAATTGGTGTAGGAATAGGAATAGTATATAGAATCCAACTTGGAAAAGGATTGTAATGTAGTGTCTATAAATAGGGTCTCAATGTAATAATGTAGATACAACAATTCAATAATATTCTTCTCTTATATTTCTTACACTTGCGTTGTCGAAAGTATTGTCATCTAGGTATCAAGAGTTGAGTGCTACATTTAAGTCCTCGTATTGTTGTATTCTATGTATTCGGGTATGAAAAAGTGCCATTTATGGTGGCAATAAGCAATTTAAAATAAAATAGATGCTTTAATCCACTATCAATGACAGACAAGTGTTGAGCTGAATTAAGCAGCTCCAATGTCCAGGATCTTATACTTGTCATGACTCGGTTGTTCCTTACAGTTTTTTACTTTATAAGAAGCCTGTGAAAATGAAAGGAAACAGTTGGAAGAAGTACACTGAGAGTGACTGACATTCCAAATTATAGATTATATCGGACATTTTCTTTTTTGGTAAGAGATTTTATTAAAAGGTACCAAGATGGTACAGGAAATAAACAGAAACACCAAAAAACAAAAAGCAGCCTCCTATACTCTTCTTCCCAGCATATCCAATAAATGCATATACTGGTTCAAACTATCTATTAAGCTACCTTTACTCCAGAAATTCAAATGTCTTAACATCTATCCTTAATTCTAGAAATGTTAGTTCTCTGCCCTTCAAAGGAAGCTTTGTTCCTCTCTAGCCAAATTGTCCATGAGATGCACAATGGAATAGTTCTCCATATCTGCTTTCTCTCTTTTGGTATCACCTGTCCTTGCCAGCCTTCCAACAAATCTTTCACTTTCTGAGGCATCACCCAATTAATACCATGATTGGGAGATAGAAGGTTTTTGTCAGTTGCTTCAATAATTGGGATCGTTCATATTGATCAGAAAAAGGTGGATACCCTGATTTGGCGGGCAAGTAAAGAAAAGAAATTTCCAGTTAAGAATTATATTGTACATGGACGAGCATGAATTCAAATTAATGAGTTAAAGTAACACTTTCTTGTTATTCCAGTTCGCCTGCTTCATGTCTCCTTAAATCATTCCATCCATTCATTTTTCATTGTTTGGGCTGCTTCTAAGCTTGGTGTGGTAGTTTGTCGTTGATTATTAGGCTTGGAATTCATCATTTCCAAATGTGCTTTTAGGTGAAGATAAAGATAAGGGTGTTTCTCCTTATAAAAAAAAGTAGAATGATGAAGGGTACTTCGGCTATCCTACTGTTCTAGCGTCATGTGGTTGATGTTACAATATGAATGAAATATATTTATTTCTTTTGATTTGTATCGCTGTAAGGAGAATTGGTCTGTGAATCTTACTAGGTCTAGGCAGCAGATGTAGAAAAGTTCGTAGTTGTGCTCCCTTTGCTTGATCAATTCCTTCCCTGTGTAAATGAACATAATACTTGCACAATCGATGGTGGGAAACATGGGAGAGTAGTTTGTTTTACAGTTTAATGTTTTTTCCTTAGGTGAGTTGTATGAAGAAAAAGGAACTCCTGGAATTGCACGCGGAGTTTCCATTCCCCTTTCAATGAACTGGAAAGAATCAAAGAAAAATAAAAACTTACTGAAATTTAGAGAAAATCAGCATCTAACTACTCCCATACTCTGTTTGAACATTATCTAGTTCACAGGGGCTTGGGTTTTATAAGGATTATATCTGAAAAGATAACTGTCTCCTTATTTGTTTTGAAAATTATCTAGTTCTCAAGGGTTTGAGTTTTAAGGATTACTGTTCAAGTGCTTTTTGACCACACATTACCCGTATTAATCACCTGTAGAGTAACTTTTTAGGTTAAGCTAAATCCGACCAGTACTTTTTCAGAAATTTTGTCAAAGAAGTATGTACTCATACCTTTCTTATTTTTTATGTGTCAGGGGAACTGGTAAGTTTTTGTTCTTACCATGTAATTTTGATGTATTCATTGCCCATATTTTGCTACATTCTCTCATATATATCTCTTTTTTAGGTTCCAGTTGAGCAGAAACTACCCTCATTGTACCTTCTGGATAGTATTGTAAAGAATATTGGCAGGGACTATGTCAGGCATTTCTCTGCCCATTTGCCTGAGGTGAGTAGTTTATCAGGTATACGCATCACTTTTATGATGTCGTTATGCCAGTTTATGTGATTATATTTTTTCTTTCTCCAAGGTTTTCTGTGAGGCATACAGGCAAGTGCACCCTAGCATGCATTCTGCAATGCGCCACCTATTTGGGACATGGTCAACTGTGTTTCCAGAACCTGTCCTCCATAAAATTGAGACTCGTCTCCAGTTTTCACAGACGGGTATCCAACAATCTTCTTGCTTGACTTCGTCAAGAGCATCTGAATCACCACGACCAACTCATGGCATTCATGTAAATCCAAAATATTTGGAAGCAAGGCGTCAGCTTGGGCACTCCACTATTGATTCTGTAAGCTTTTAGTGATCCCCATTCCTACCATGACATCTATTCCCTTGCTCAAGTTCTTTCATTTCTGAATTATCTCTATCTGCAGATTGGTTTATGTTGTCTGTTGTTGTATTAAGTATTTGTTTTAATTTGTCATCATGCGGCCAAAAATATGAAACTGTCTTCAACAAAAATATCGTACTAATTAGTGTTGTCAAAGGCGCGCTTAAGCCCTGAAGCGAGGCTCAAAGCGTGTTGAGCGCTTCACCTCGCTTAATGTTTACTTCAGTGCCGTCATCAAAGTTCTAAGGCATACGTCTCCTTGCCAATGAGCCTTTTTTAAAGCCCATGGCCCCATGCTTTATTTGCGCTTTGTGCGCCTCAACGGA
This sequence comes from Capsicum rhomboideum, assembly GCA_031232105.1. Lineage (NCBI taxonomy): Eukaryota > Viridiplantae > Streptophyta > Magnoliopsida > Solanales > Solanaceae > Capsicum > Capsicum rhomboideum. Next base: position 7,948,296 of record CP124714.1, on the reverse strand, counting down.
CCTTAGAGTTTTTTTTGCTTTTGATAACACTGGTATTAATATACTTCGAAATGTAATATTTCTGAAGACATAAACATCAGAATGTATATGCCTCGTTGACACACATCATAGTCATTGTTGAGTCTTATGGTTGAATCTTCTGTAGGTAGTTGTGACAGACATAATTGAAGCACTTGATTCTAGTTTTCCTTTTGATCTTATTTTTCATCCCTTTTATGAAGGTTTTGAGAACTAGGTCCTTTTGGCAATTCCTGGGCCTAATAAAGTAATTTTTTGGGAGACGAGAGGGTAGTGTAGAACAAACCTGATTGAAGTTGCCCTTTTGGCATTTCTGAGTAGATGTCAAATGTGGTTAGAGCTCTTTTTAACTGCAGATACAGATGATGACTAGACATTGCTGCGAAGTTAGCACTGTTCGTGCAAACTTGGTTTAGCATATTTTCAAGAAGTCACTCTACAGATTTCTTAGGCTAGTTACTAATCCATATGCTTTTTTTTTTCTTTTTTCATGCAAGTTATAGTAAAATGAAATTAACATTTTATAAATTCGGTGACTCTTTGAACTTCTGTATTCTTACTAGTTAGGTAGTTATAACAGTATTATTTTGAAGTAAATGTGATAGGCTCGAAAGTTGAGTTACACTGACCGGCTTGCTTTATCGTACTTATGAATAGATTTTCCACTTAGATGTCAAACATGTGGAAGGGTTGTTAACTGCAAGAAGGGATAGTGAGTAGAATTTCTGAGTGTAGTTTTGACTGTTGCAGGTGAGAGCTGAAAATTCTACAGGCCATAAATCTTCAGATCTGGAAGCAAGACAGGTGCTGTCTACAGCTACAAAGAATGTGAGATCATCCTCCCCTTACAGAGTGGGGCCTCCGAGGTCATTGTCACCCACTCTCGACGAGTTTGCAGTGGATAATTCTGCCATAGGACTCAGAGAAGGGGCGTCACCATCTCATCCTGCACGTGACTATGGGCTTAACAGAGTAAGAGGTAGAGATGATGAGAGGAGTGAGTGGCAGAGAATTTTGCCTGATGATGCCAATCAGCAACCAGACATTCCTGTTAAATATAGCGTGAACAAGGTAATTGATCTACAAGGACATAGAGCTTTGATTGATGCCTATGGAATTGATGAAAGGGAAAAATTATCCAATCAGAGGCAGCAAAAGATAGGGAATGCCACTATTAATGGCTTAGGTGGTAGGTTAGCCGTAAAGACGTGGCAAAATACCGAAGAAGAAGAGTTCAATTGGGAAGATATGAGTCCAACTTTAGCAGATCAGAGTCCTTTTAATGATTTGTCAACATCTCTTCGTCATCCTCAGAGTATTAGGATGAGACCTGGTGTTGATTCACAACATACTGTGCCTTTGGTGACTGACCCTAGAAGGAGCTGGTCTCATCGAGGACAATATTCTTTAGTTCATGATCCTTCTTTGGATGATGTTCATTCGGTTAGTATTGATGTACTATTGCATGCAGTTACCTTTCCCTTAGCTTTTTGCTTGTGAATGTTCTTCAAACTTTGTTGATGTCTCTGATATGTTTTACTTCTTTGGAGAGCAATAAATAGCTTAGCAGCATCTTCTTTTATCTTATCTTCAGCTCATTGTTCAGATTGGAATTCTATTTCTGCTTCCCATTGGCTAAAAAAAAATAATTGGAGCCCAGTGGCTTTATTTGATGTGTTTATTATCTGAGTTGTTTGACGGACGTGACGAGACACGTAATTCTAACATTTATTTCCTGGTCATTTTAACATCAGAATACACATAAGTAAATTCATTTGCTCCTTTGTCTTGCAATGGGAATGGTTTTGTTTTATCAATGAAGAGAATTTATTTTTTTTCATATTGAAATTATGTCAGTTCTTTTGGCAGTCTGGTCGAGGGGCGAGAAATAAAATTACTGGATATTGCGATGAGACATCTCTGATTTCAGGTTCACATTATCTTCGAAAGCTTCCAGAAAATGTGCCACAGTTGCCTCAAAGACATTTAAAAGGTGAAGGAAGTGGAATCTCATCAGCCACTGGTGAATCCAAGCATCCTTTGATTAGCAATTTGGCTGCTGATGGACATACCTGGAGGCCACCATATGTTCCGCCGCCAAGAATGAATCCTACTTTTGACCCTTCATTTCAGGATATTCGGGTGGTTACTGGACGGGCCCCTGTTGTACCATGGCCTCCCACAAGTGTGCATAATCCCCAATCTTTGGCTTCAAAACCTGTTCTGCCTCATAATCATATCAGTAGTCCGTTTGAAGTAAAGAACCCTAGCAATTCAGTTGCCAATCATAGCCTGGACAGACCAGTTCTTCCTGAGCAACATATTGATAATTTGAAGAGCAGCTCATATGCCAAGTTTCCACAATTTCCTGGTCAACACCCCACGTCATTTTCTGCAAGTCATCAGAACCCTGAACAAATGGCTTCAGCAGAATCTCAGCTATTGCCTTCTCAGCGTATTCATCAGACTACACCTCCAAGTGCCTCACTTCCAACCTCAAACCATTTGCTGTTACCACCAATCTATAGATACCCTCCGCCAGGTCCTGGTTCTTCTATAGGTACTCTATTTCCCCGTCCAGTTCCAGGTCCGCAGTTGTCTATGCCATTGGTTAATGTCCCAAATACATCATCACAATTTTCCTCAGGAGCCTTACCACCTTTGCCCAGAGGCCCACTTCCTATGTCTTCTCAATTCATGCCAACATCCCAAAATCTAGGTCAGGTCACTCCTAACCCTCCGGCAGGAGGCTTTTCAAGTTTGATTAGCTCACTCATGGCCCAAGGTTTGATTTCATTGACAAATCAAGCTCCTGCACAGGTACTTGTTATCTTCTTCATGTCAAACTTTCTCTACCATCATTTTCTTGTGAAGATTTTTCTCAGCCATGTGATTCAATTTTTAGGATTCTGTGGGCCTTGATTTTAATCCGGATCTTCTTAAGGTTCGTCATGATTCTGCGGTAACTGCTTTATATGCTGATCTTCCAAGACAGTGCACAACTTGTGGCCTACGATTTAAATGTCAAGAGGCTCACAGCAGTCATATGGATTGGCATGTAACTAAGAATCGAGTATCAAAAAATCGCAAGCAGAAGTCTTCTCGTAAGTGGTTTGTAAGTGTCAACATGTGGCTTAGTGGTACAGAGGCTTTGGGATCTGATGCAGTTCCTGGGTTTCTACCGACTGAGCAAGTTGTGGAAACAAAAGATGATGAAGAATTGGCCGTCCCTGCTGACGACGAGCAGAATGCTTGTGCACTGTGTGGAGAGCCTTTTGATGATTTTTACAGTGATGAGACTGAAGAATGGATGTATAGGGGGGCTGTCTACATGAATGCACCAAGTGGGTCAACTGTTGGAATGGAAAGGTCTCAGTTGGGTCCAATTATTCATGCAAAATGCAGATCTGAATCTAGTGCAACACCACATGAGGACTCTAGAAGAGTGGATGAGGTGGGCCCTCTATTTTCCTTTTTCTTTGGTTAGATGATTTGATTGCATTTTAAATATTAGTGTGTGGTTACTTATTACTGAATATCGTTATCGAATGGTGATGCACATGATGCCAAATGGCAATACAGACTGGTGACTGGAGTATCATTCTCTTAGTGGTGAACTATTTTGCCCGATAGTCGTATTCCTGGCAACTATTGGGTGGTTAAGGACATAAGGTTGCCCATATCTCAAAGCTTGAATCTCTATAGTTTGTTCTTGAAGTTGTTTGGTACTTGGTCACAGAGTACATACCTTTCTAAATATAGTAACTCAGTTTACCTGTGAAATTCAAGTGGCTGATTGTTTAATTAGGTGCAAGTTGTGGAGATGCAGGAATTGTCGCTCCTTAGAGTCATTAGTATTTAGTGATTATCATAATTGCTGTGCGTTTTTAATCTCGAAACTGTTAAAAGTTCGATACTTTTTGTATATTTACTTTTCCCAGATGCTGGGAATGTGCTTTGTTGATCCAGGGTTAATGTTTAATGTTTCTAATTTTTTTTCTATGTTTGGAATTGTTCTTTCTCTAGGGTCAGGAAGATGGAAGTCCATGGAAACGAATGCGGCGTTAGATTCATTAAATCAGCTTCTAGGTGCATTGTAACTTTATCTTTGAGATTCCTCCATGATAGCATTGAGCTTTAGATTATTTTAGGTACCGTGCCAGAATCATGTACATGTACAGGAGTTGTAACATCAAAGCTTCTTGTCAGAAAAGGTTTCATACAGTCTTGGAGCATTTTTATCCCCGATTTTTTCTATTTTTGCGTCCACTTCGGATCTTCTTTCATTTGCTATCGTTTTCTTGCTCACCGTTTGATAGGCAGTACTAGCGAGGTGCTTTTTGTATCCTTCGACTGTTAAAAATTTGCGGGTATGATCCTTTTTTTTCTCCTTTCACATAGAAGTTTCTGCAGGAGGATGTGCGGGAAATGCTCCGATCTTCTGCAAGCTGGTGCTCTGTCAGCACTAATCTCAAGTTTTCTGCAGGGAAATGTTGGGAACAGAATAAATCTACTGTAGGTGCAATTAGGATATCTTTCTGGTTTTATCAGATGTAAAAATATGAAAACTTTCTTTCTACATTTTGACATTAGAGCTGTTTTGATATGGTATTTATCGGTTCTGTGTTGAACCAGTCATCTGCTTCAGTCGAACATGTTGGCATTTGTTATGTGCTTGACAGATATGTCTAATGTCATATTTGATCGTTTGCGCGACAGTGTCTGTGCAGTTGCTATAAAATACTATACAGTTATAGACTGTCTATGTACTGTTTAATATGTAATTCCATTTAGTCGAGGCTGTATCTTGCTATGCCTGCAGCTATTCTGATTGATTTGAGGGAAATTATTTGGGGCAAATGAATATCCAAGAATTTGTTAAAAAGTTCTTGTTTAGGTGGAAAATCCTTACAGAGTTTTAAACAACTCTGATGGGATTCTGGTGATGCTGTCACATTTGATTGAACAATTAATAGTTAATACTATTTGTCTGTCGGGGATATGTATATATTTGTCCCCTATTTTAAGTTTATGTGGTTGAGTGGGAGCTATTTGAGTTAATTCTGCGTATGGGAAGAAAAAACCATTTTACAACTATAGCATCCAGTCGATTTTGTTCTACTTAATCCTTTCTCATGTATCATTTCTACCAACTTGATTTCGAGCATCATCTTATCATCTCATGAATGAAAAAGGGCCAAAAACACTCCTGACTATTGGAAATAGAACAAAGAAAATAGTGATATTTAACTCTTTACTATTGGAAAAAAATTTAATATTGTCTTTGTTATATTATCGGTCTATATATGTTTTAAATGTTATACTATCGATTTGTATGTACCTTAATCCTTAACGTAATAAAAGCAGCTAAATTTACTCCTTTCTATATTAACCTTATCTAATGTTAGCCAAACAAGTTGTTAGTTCTTAGGTTTTATCTCATCAAAACAATTGTACTACATTCATCATGTAGTCTATTTTGTATCATTTCATTGAGGCTGAAAAAAGAAAATGTTTGTGACATTTAACTGTTAGGCCCACTTGACCAACTTGAGCACCATCAGTTGTCTCTTTTTATCATTTTCTGAGTTCACAAAGCAGAAGAGGAGTCTTGGCGGTATTGGTAAAGTTACTGTCATGTGATCAAGAGACCACGTGTTTAAGTAGTAAAAATAATCTCTTGTAGAAATATAGGGTAAAACTGCTTATAATAAATTTTTATTATTCAATTCTTCTTCAAACTTTACACATATTAAAAACTTTAATGCATCATATTGCCTTTTTAATTGTGAGTTGGCATAGCAGCACTTCGAGCATCAAATGCTCAATAGGAAAGGTCAATTTAGTCTCCACTCATAGTACTATATTATATTATAACATATTCACGTGGTCGAAAAGGAAAATCTGTCTTGTTTCCAAGTTAATAGTTAGCCAATTTACTCAGCCAAAAAGAATCTGCAAAAATAATGCAGTAATTTTGTCTTTCTAATTTATGCGACCCCTTCTTATTTCTTAAGAGTCCATTTTATTAAATTTTAAAAGTTAAATTAGATCATATCAACATAATATTTTAAAATCAAAATATAGATATTCAAAAATTATACAGAAAACTATTATAAGTTGCAATTCTTTTCATATCAATATGATAAAAAAAGTATATTTAAAATACAGAAAAGGGTTAAATTTACCCCTTTAATTTGAAAAATTGGTTAAATATACCCTTCGTCATATTTTGGGACCAAATTTACCCTTAATGTCATATTTTGGGACCAAATTTACCCTCGTTGTTAAGAAACTTTTCGCTTGTACCCTTCCTTTAACAGAAAAGCCCAAAACAACGTTAAATACCCCATTTTTTAAAAACAAAACACACCTTAATTTACCCCGCCCGTCCCGATTCGATTCACAAAAAAGACACAAACAAATATACTCTCTCTTAGTTCTGTTGGTTAAATTTTCCAATGAGATTAGGCCACTGGATATTTATCAATGCATAGCTCATGAAAAATGAATTTGCATCAGTGCAGACACAAACAAATATGCCCTTCCCTTAGTTCTGTTGGTCAAATTTTTCTAGTGAAATTAGGCCACTGGATATTTATCAATACATAACTCATGAAAAATGAATTCTCATCAGTGCAGACACAAACAAATATACCCCCTTCCTCAGTTCACGAATCTGCATCAGTGCAGAGCTCATGAAAAATGGTACTTATCGGCCAAATGCAACAAATTAGGTCCACTGGATATTTCGACCAACAGAACTGAGGGAGGGATATATTTGTTTGTATTTTTTTTGTGGGTAGGGTCAGGACGAACGGGTTAGATTAGGGTGTGTTTTATTTTTAAAAAATATGGCATTTAACGTTGATTTGAGCTTTTATGTTAAAAGAAAGATACAGGTGAAAAGTTTCTTAACATTGAGGGTAAATTTGACCCCAAAATATGACGAATGATATATTTAACTAATTTTCTAAAGTAGATGAATAGATTTAACCCTTTTCCCTTTAAAATATTAGTCAGAATTCACATGATTTGAATTTCAAAAAAAAGTAGAAAGTACCACGTAAATCGAAAGCAGTAGCAGAGGTAGTTTACTAACTATTGGTTCAAACAAGGCAATATATTTCGATATGCAACATGAATATATATGTGCATCACTAAAATGTTAACGAATATTATATTTTGAACGATAATTTCAAAAGTTATTAAGTTTAGGGTAAACACTAAAGGTTAAATTCAATAAATTTAAATTCTGAACCCGCCTTTGAAAGCTAAAGATCCATCATACATATTTAGATAAGTGCATTTTTTTTTCTAACTTCTAATGTTGTGATAAACAAACTCGTCACAAAAAAAAGTAACTACGGCAGAGGCGTTTCAAACATATTGGGGGCCTAAAGCCAAACCCTAACGAGGGCCCCCCTTGTTAGTATTAGTTTTTAGAGACACAAACTTACATGTAAAACTCTACTTAGTAATGAGTTGTTTCCCTTTTTATACTAAGAAAGATTTCATGTAAAACTCTACTTAATTTTTTTCTTGAAAAATATGAGTTATTTTCCTTTTTTATGCTAGCAAAATATTCAGTAATATTTTTTAATAGTATATATGAAAATGTGTGTGTGTGGTCGGGGGGGACATAATTATGGGACTTTAGACAATTGTCTAAGTGGCCTAATGGACGAGGTACGCCTGAACTACGGATTCTACAATTTCTAAACTAATAAAATTCTTGTAAAATTTTATATTTGTATGAGCAATCACTGTCGTTTGTGATAAGAGTGGAGGGAATAAAGGGTGGTCACTCGAACATCTTTCGTCGGAAAATTATATTATGCATATAGAAAATTATGTAAAGTATATAAATCAAATTATTTTTCATATATATATATATATTAAATCTTGAACATCTTTAATAAAATTTCTGACTTCGCCACTAGCAGGGGTGTAGAAGGTGAGGGTAGGTAGAGTGTTGAGGATGGAGAGACAGAAAGCATCAAATGTCATTTATGCAATTTATTTTCAAACTTCTATCGAAAAGTCATTTTCATGGTTCTTGGGGAACTCTTTTTTTAAAAAATACAGGAAAAGTCATTTCCATGATTCTTAGAAAACTCATTTTTCTAAAAATACATTTTTCAAAATATCTGATCAATCAAACATTAGAAATTTTAAAAATATTTTATTTTCCTCTACATTAGTACCAAACAGACTCCTTAGCAGATAGGTGCCATTATCCATGTGATACATAAGTAAAAATGAACTTATATCTTAAATTTTGTATTCCTAAAACGACAACGATACAATATGTTGTTTAATCCAATGGATCCACATAGATAGGTCGAGAAGTTCATCCAAATTTTTTTCGATGAAAAATTATTCTTATTATATATTATTAAAATTATATTTATATATATATATATATATTGAACACCTTTTTAATTAGCTTTTTCCTATATTTAATTCTTCATATTTTGAACCACTTAGTAAAACTACTAGCTCCTCGGTTACTAATCCTCGGATTCTTGTCACAAGTTTAATAATTACTAGCGACACTATAAAACTGAAAAATTGAAAATACAAACACACACACACCCAACAAAGAGTACTGTTTTGTATTGCTTGTTTTTTTCAGCTTTGACAATGGCTATCACACAATCTGAGTTGACCAAAACTGCTGGAAAACCAATTCATTGCAGAGGTACTCTTCACAAACTTCATCCACCACCACCCTCCCCAACCCCAACCCCAAGTTATGTTCCCATATTCTCAAAATCAAATCTTGGAACACTCTTTCATTATGATTTTAGTAGTTTTTAGTTGGCTGTCAGAATATGGAAACAATCTTTTTTTTCTTTATGTGGATTTGAGGTTGCTTATGCTTTGCAATTGCAAGCAAAGGTTGATTCTTTGAGGAATCTTGAAAATGGGTGGGAGCAGTGGCGGAGTTAGCTTTTCACTAAGGGGTCATATGGTACTAGGGATGAGAGATAATAATTAAAATAGTTTATCTTGTGTTTGGTTAGGGGTATTAATTAGTTCTTGAATTATTTATCCCACCATTTGTACTACAGTTATGGTATAAGTTATTCCATATAAATGGTGGGATAACTTTGTCTATCTCATCTATCATACCAAACAACCCCTAAGGGAGTTCAAAAAATAAAGAAGTAAAACATACAAGAAGTTGAGGAATTTAATATATACTTTAAGTGCATTAAAACTGACGATCTTGTCTATACAATGTAATTTTATGATGAGGTGGGTACGAGTGAACCCCTTACGTCCCCTAACTCGGCCACTGGCTCTAATACTCCCTCTTGAGCTAGCGTTTGGGGTTGAGTTAGGTCCGTTTACAGCCTAAGTAATATGAGTAAATTTGCGTAATTTTAGTTGGCTGTCAGCCTATGGAAAAGTTCTTTGTTCTTTATCAGATTTGGGGTTGATTATGCTTAGCAAAAAACAAAGGTTGAATTTTTTGAGGAATCTTGAAAAGGGACAAGAGGAATTTTATCAATTTTTGTTTTAGTTAAGTCACAGCCTCTCTATTTCTACGAGGTAGGGGTAAGGTCTGTGTACATTCTACCCTCCCCAGACCCCACTTGTGGGATTACACTGGGTATGTTATTGTTGTTGTTGTTTTAGTTGGTCAAAAAATCACTTAATAGTGAGCGACATTGCAGCTGCGGTGGCAAGAAAACCAGGAGAACCTCTGGTGATAGAGGAAGTGATTGTGGCTCCACCTAAAGCCCATGAAGTTCGTCTAAAAATCATATGTACTTCTCTCTGTCATAGCGATGTTACTTTCTGGAAGTTGAAAGTATGCAATTTTATTCGAATTAAAGTTGCAAAAATTTAATCTTTTTATTGTAGAAAGTGTTTGTTTAACTACTTTTTGAATCGTCTGAATCTTGGTTTTCCTTTAGGACTTTCCTGGATGCTTTCCAAGAATATTGGGCCACGAAGCTTTCGGGTACTTTTAGTATATTCCCTGTCAAGTTCTTTTATCTGTTGTAAGGAGTTTTCAGGAATACTTGATTGCTTGATAGTAAATGTTACTCCGTGCATTTTAATTGAAGTATCTTACTTTCCTTTTCAGTCTGTTTAAAAAAAGGAATATCTTTTTCTGTATTTGGTAACTTCTTCATTCCATCATTCTACGTGATATGTTTAAGACCACAAGATTCAAAGCGCATTTTAGTACATTACACACATCTTTAGTTTAAGATATCTCGTATTTTTCACTCCGTGCCTAGTCAAACTAAGACACATTAAAACGGAGGGAGTTATTCAGCCCAACAATTGTTCTATTGCTGGAACTCACTGTAGACCCCTTTTCTCCGGTTTCAACACAGATGCAAGGTTAGTAATTGAGATTATTTTAACTCAAACATGGATCCGATTAATTCAATTTGTGTTGAAAAGTTTCACTTAGGATAAAGCGCAACTTTTTATTAAAGGCCATTTCATTTCCAATAAGACTCGAATACGAGACTTCTGGATATGAAGGAGTATCTATCATCCACCGCAAGTTTTGGTGATTTAATAAGGATTTATCTAGCTAGAATTGTAAATATCAAAGCGTTTTAGAAAGAAAATAACTTGAAGATTGTCTATTTAAATATGAAATTGATTAATGTTTCACTTGCTTGCAAAAGCACCATTTTTGTGATACAACTGTGTATTGATGCATTTGATTTTAAAAAAAAAACAAAAAACTGTGTATTGATGCATTTGATTTTAAAAAAAAACCAAAAAAACTGTGTATTGATGATGCAGTGGTAATTCTTAAGGTTGCGTTCTTGTGATTAAGATATTGTTCTTTGAAAGTGCATTTTCCAATGGTACATTTAGTGTAATATGTAAAGGAGATAGATGTTGGTTATCCTTTACCATCAATTGAGACTTGTATCTGAATTGCTCTTTTCGTTGTACCTGTAATTTGTGCACCAGTATATGAAAACACACTTTCTTTATCACGTGTTATTGACTGAAGGGTTGTGGAGAGTGTTGGAGAAGATGTCCAGGATTTAAAAGAAGGAGATTCAGTTGTCCCGATATTTTTGCCCGACTGTACAGAATGTATAGATTGCAAATCCAAGAAGAGCAACAATTGTTCAACATTCCAGTTTAAGGTGTCTCCCTGGATGCTTAGGGATGGCACAAGTAGATTCACTACTGTTGATGGAGAAACTTTATACCATTTCCTGTCTGTATCAAGTTTCGCTGAGTACACTGTTGTAGACATTGCTAATGTAACAAAGATTGATCCCTGTGTTCCACCTAACAGGGCATGCCTCTTTAGTTGTGGAGTATCAACAGGTGAGTTTCTAACCCGCATCTTAATTCCCTTTTCCAGCATAATCATTTCTTAATAGGCGCTTAAATCATAATTTGAAATTGTTTTCTGTAATCTTTTTTGTCAGATGTGTAAAAAGAGACCGATAGTTCCTAGAAAGGTCTTTTTTACAGATCTACTCCGCTTAAGTTAGAGCATAGGGTAAAAATAGTTTGTGTAAGCCCATCATCCAAAAAAAAAAAAGACCCCGTAACAGACTCATTGAAGTAGAATTATGCAGAAAAAATATTGAAGTTCACATTTTTTATGAAGTAGCATTTTGTTTCATTAAAGGTTGGAGCGACCAGTAAATGGCCACACGAAAGATATAAACTTTAGCACCGGATGTTGCATCACTGCTTGAGACTTGTTTAATACATCAAATTGTTGGAGACTCGGTAGATGATAGTTATTATGAGAACATTTCATTTATTTTAGATCATTGTAAGAAGATCTACGATAACCGAATGGTTAATTTTAGCTGATTTGTGAATCAAGGCTTCTTGTGCTGCTGAATGTGTAAAGATTACTACAAATTTATTTCACGCTCTTTAAGATTTTGAATAATGTAGTCTGATACTACGTAAGATGAGCTCAGGAGTAGGTGCTGCCCTGAAAACTGCAAATGTTGAACCAGGATCAACTGTTGTAATATTTGGTTTGGGCTCAATTGGATTAGCAGTATGATTCTCTTTCTGTTTCTTCTTGCTTATATTGGTAGTCGAGTTGGTGTTGGTGGGTTTATATGCTTACGGTAGGTCTTATAGGTTGCAGAGGGAGCAAGGATATGTGGCGCTTCAAGAATTATTGGCGTAGATATAAACTCTGACAAGTTCGAAATAGGTGAACTATACTTTCTCTTCGTCATTCTTTCCATTTCTTTCCGTTTTCTGCTTCTTTACTACTTAATATTCTTATAATATTCTTCTTCTGCCTCTCTCTTGTTCTACATCCTCTTTTTGTTCTCATTTGACTCAGGTAAGCAATTTGGAGTGACTGATTTTGTCAATTCAAATAGCTATGGGGATAAACCTATTAGCCAGGTCGGTATTTTTATTGCTCAGATTGATATTTCTTTCATCATTCCTACTTCCCTAAAAATATAAAGATTATTGTTATCATTTGATTAAATGAGAGCACCGGGTGAGCTAAGCTATCACCTATCGTTCTTGATGATGATATGATAGATCAAGCCAAAATTTTGACACTATCTAAAATTTTACATTCGAGTAGAACGAATCATTTCTATATTTTGCTCAATGTATGACATGGATCCTTATCCAATACCAACGTTTCTTTTTCCATTCTTTTGAGCAGGTGATAAATGAGATGACTAATGGAGGTGCTGACTACTGCTTTGAGTGTGTTGGTCTGGGGAAACTCGTGGAGGAAGCATATGCCTGCTGTCGAAAGGTCTCCCCACATTGCTTTTCCATTCATAACCATCAACATAAGATAGCAAATAAGTTCCTTAGAACTACTCTTTATATATATTTTGTTATAGTTCCTACTTTGGCTATTATATCAGGGTTGGGGAAAGACAATTATGTTAGGAGTTGATAAACCGGGAGCAGAGCTGACATTTAAATCTTTCGACGTTCTTCATATGGGGAAAACTCTCTTGGGATCACTGTTTGGGGGTCTCAAACCCAAGTCTGACGTTCCTCTTCTTGTCAAACGTTACCTCAACAAGGTAATATTAAACAATTTGATCTGTTTCTTCTCTGTATCGTTTACTCTTGCAATTTGATATGATCATTTGTATCTTTCCTTCTTTTGAGTGTTCAGGAATTGCAACTGGACAAGTTTGTAACACACGAAGTGATTTTTCAAGACATTAACAAGGCGTTTGATTTACTCGTTGAAGGAAAGAGTCTGCGATGCGTTATTTGGATGGATAAGTGATGGATCCTGTCACAGCAATCTACATGTTCTTAAAAAAATATTGCTCCATAATCCGCGGGAATTGTGACGTTATGTCGATATGTTAGTATATAGAAATCAATAAGATCAACAATATTGCAGAGTTCTGTTATTACACTTGCATATTTTTTGTTGGATTTTTCTGTAATCTGTTCTCATTGTGCCACAGTTTATCTTGATATTGACATTTCATTTGAATCATTATCAGAAGTTAAGGTGTAAACTACAACAACTACAATATAGCCGCTGTAATCCCACAAAGTGAGGTCTCTGAAGGGTAGAGTGTACACCTTACCCAGGGTGGCTCAAGGGTGGGACTGGTAAAACGTTTGCTTTAGGCCCCCAAAAAATCTTAATAGAAAATTTTATGATTTTAATTTTACTTGAAATAGCTTTAAAGATTATAAAATACAAACAAAATTTATATTATAAAAAAAAAAAAAGAAAGAAAAATAATCTACTTTTTACTAGAAATATTTTAGAACATTAAATTAAACTCCTCAAACTTCATGTTAATAAATAACGTTAATATATTGCAAACAAACGACTAAGTATTAACTAAAATTAATCCATACTTTTATAAATAATTATATTACTTTGTGAAATTAAATGCTTTGTATCTTTTAAAAATACAACACTAATTTTTTGTGTATATAGATAAGGCCTCTATTAAAATTGACTTTAAACTTTTAATTTTATTGAGACGCCCTACCTTAGAGATAACGAGTGAAGTAATGAAGCATGTTAGCAACACCAACAATCTCTAAAGTGCAACAAAATTGGCAGTTTAATCAGATTCTTAAATTAAACACAGACAAGTGAAAGTTTTATTGAGAAAAGTCAGAAACAAATTGGACTTCATTTGGATTGACATGCTTCTCCAATAAGTTGGTGGAGTTGTAGACTAGTAGGTGTACCTCAACTTCAGCTTCGACAACTCCGGGTTCTGGTTGATCATGCACCTCCACTGGTTAAATGATTGGGTTGATGTTTGGCTCAGGGGCGTATGCACATGGTAGGGAGGGGGTTCACATGCACCCATCCTCCCCTACCTAATCTATGTATAGTACTATTATTTTCTTGTTGACTTTTAAGATTTTATAATGGGTAAACCCATGGTCAAATATATTTTTTAGTCTATTGATAAATGTACACATAGAGGGGTGCACCTTTTTACTGCAATTTTTGGTTCAACTCCCTATATTCACTTGTTGTCGCCATAAATTTTATATAATTGCATTAAATATCTATTTTGAAGATGATGGTGCCCCCATGGTGTTGAAATCGTGGATACGCCTCTGGTTTGGCTGTGTTAGTCATGACCCTTTGTAACAACTCAACTCAACGGGACAGTCTAACTGCTTTCAGGCACAGTACAAGGGATAGACAGTTACCAACTAAGTTGCTCGGACTCTTCACTTTTGGTGCCGCACCCGTGTCGATACGACATGGGTGTGGGTGTGGGATCTGTGTCCGATTTGGTCAACCGATTTCGGTACTTTGACCAAAACTGATGGGGAAAGTCTGGACTGTTTTAATGATTTTTGTAATCAATACAAAAGTTAAGGTGAAATTGAAGAAAATGGAATACCTTTTATATAGAAATTTCTATGTCACTCCTTTTCCTTTAATCTCCTTCCAGGATTCTCCTCACGCACTCCACATAATATCTCATAATTTAGGTTTTATAACTCTAATTTTAGATATTTTAATTATTATTAGGCGAATCCTCGCACTCGTATCCCAGAAGTCTATTTTAATGCAGGTTGATCAGATTTAGCATTTAAAATTGAGAAGTTCATTTATTACAAATCTCAAAGGCCTATTACAATCAGTTTTCGAACTATAGACAAGAATATACCATATACGGAGATTGTCAGGAGGAGTAAATAGACCCCAATATTGATATTGATATTGATATTGCACTTTACAATGTTGTCATTAGTGGATTGTGCACAAATGGTAAACTCCGCGAAGCTTATGCTATTTTTGAATTGTTTCCAGATGTGAGAACATATACAACAATGATGAATGGATTTTGTAATGAAGGGTTGTTTGGTGAAGTGGAAGATATTCTAAGAAAAATGGATGAAAATGATTGTTGTCCAAACAATTTAACATTTAAGTTTAAACTAGCACATGAAACTAATCAACTCCCCTCTTATCGTTGATCTGTGTAAACGTTTCATTTTAAAGTTTAAACTAACACGAAAAACGATGTAAGTATTGTAAACTTTAGTAGTTGTTACAATAAATTTCAATCAACTTTCGAAATTATTGAAACAATTTAACAAATTATTATAGTTGTTTTAATAAATTCGATAGTTGTTAAAAATCAGTTGTTGGAACAACTTCTTTATTTACAGGTTGTTAACAAGGTTGTGACTATTATAATACACAAAACAAGATTAAGGCCCCATGATTCATTGATCTTTATACGATGATTTGCACAAATAGAATCTTTCAGTGCCACCATTTCAATTTCGACTTTGTTTCAAGAAGTTTTACAAAAATAAAATTGTGGCAAAAAAATGCTAGATATTAGCCACCAATCTTCTCAATTTCGGAGGAACGTCATAAAACTCGTCAGGTTACTTTGCCAGAAATCTTGATGATCGCCAGAAATTGACTACAAAATCTTAACGATTTTGATGGATTGTCGTAAAGATCAGATTGTTTTGTTACAAATCTTGATGATCGCCAGAAATTGGTCACTCAACTCTATCCGATTTCGAGAGTCCAGCAAGAAAATCTTGATCACGATTTATTTGTATGCCCTTTAAAAATTTTAAATTGTATTTTTTGTGACTTATACTATTTTTTATGCAGCTTTTTATATATATAAATTATTTTTCAAAAACCTTGAAAATTGTATATTCAAATGCATGGTCAAAATAAAGAAATTTAACTTACGAAATTCAAACTATGTTATATAAATTGAGACGGAGGGAGTAAAAACTATGGTCTAGTATTTCATTTAGAAAATAAGGACATTTATAGTGTGTGTGTTTTTTGTTTTTTTTTTGTGATTTACATCTACTTTGTAAATCACAAAAAAAAAAAAGAGTTGGAGGTCGTCTTTCGAAAACAGCCCCTCTATGAACTGCGTATATTTTACCTCAGACCCCATTTTGTGAAAATATATCGGATATGTTATAGTTGTTGTACATCTACTTTATAAAAATATAAAAATAAAATAAAAAAATTTAAAAAATTTACTTGAAAATATTAGGAAAAAGGCCCAAACTATTCTAGACAGGGAAATCGGAAATAAACCCAAACGAACCTTGCTCTACTCCCCCTCATCTTTTCTCATTTTTCTGTTAGTATAAAAAGTACTTACAAAATCCCTTCCGATCGCCGGCCGCCGCATCTCCGCCGCGTCGCCTCCCGCAATTTCGGATATTCGGAATCTCCGGTATACCGATGCAGGTTTACACAGAGAATCATCAACATTTGATCAATTGAGAAGGGGAGAAAGGCGTAACCGGAAGGCGGAACGGAAGGAAGGATGATAACGAGATCGAAATTAGCAGAGCAGTTGAGAGAGTATCAGATTAAATCGAAGCACGATTGGGCATCCGTCTCTTTTTTCTCATCTACCTCTAATTTAACATCCACAAGGTAGCCTTTCATTTCCTATTTAGGTTTTTTTTTTTTTTCATTTTGAATTAATTCATCTCATGTTATTGATAAATACTTGTGAGAATTGGATTTGATTTGGTGAAATTCTAGCATTTGAAGGTTATTTTTTTGTGATTAAAGTCGGGATTATATTATATAGAGATGGGGTGGAGTGTTGGCTAGTTAAGAACTCTCATGTTCAGAAGATGTAAGTGGTGGAAATGAGGATGTTGAGATGGATGTGTGGGAATACTAGGAGCGATAGGATTAAGAATGACGATATTCGGGATAAAGTGAGAGCGACGTCTGTGGTGGACAAGGTGAGGAAAGTGAGGCTAAGATGGTTTGAGCATGTGAAGAGGAGACGTGCAGAAGCCCCAGTGAGGAGGTGTGAGCAGTTGGATATAGAGGGGACAAGGAGAGGTAGAGGTAGGCCGAGGAAGTATTGGAAAGAGGTTATTAGACAGGATATGATGCATCTTTAGCTTATCGATGATGTGGCCTTAGACAGGAGGGTGTGGAGGGCGCAGATAAGGGTAGAAGGTTAGTAGGTGGTCGAATGTTTTTCTTAATATTAGCTTATTCTTGTTGTCTTTAGCTTGGTGGTAGTCTAGAGCACAGTGTCTATCATAGGATTAGCCTACTCAGTAGTCTTTGACTTTTGATCTCTGTTATCATTTGTTGTTTATTATGCTTAAGTGGTCGCACCTTGTTAGATGTTACGGTTCTAGGTATACATGCTCCGAAGTGCTTTCATATTAGTTGTCATTTTTTTCTTCACTATCGTTTTTCCTTTCCATTACTACTTTGATTTGCTTCTTTTGAGTCTGGGTCTTCCTGAAACAACTCTCTACCTTCAAGAGGTAGAGGTAAGGTGTGCGTGCACTTTATCCTTTCTAGACCCCACTTTATGGGATTTCACAGGGTATGTTGTTGTTGTACTATATTTGTTTCTTGTACCCTGATTATTGTATTGTTTTGTTGTAGTTTCCAATCTATTACTATCTGCTATTTCTATTATTATCTATTATTTCTTGTACTTTTGTTAATTCTTTATTGGGATTTCTGTGGACTGTTTTTTCTTGAGTTGAGGTCTATCGAAAACGGCCTCTCTACCTCTGAGGTAGGGCTAAGGTCTGTGTACACTCTACCCTCTCTAGACTTCACTTTGTGGGACTGTACGTTGTTCTAGTTACTGTTTCTTTTCCCAGATTGCTTTGTCTTGCCTTGTTTACTATTTTGCCTTGGTTTCTTGACTCTTGTTATTTTCTTGAGTTGAGGGTATATTGGAAACAACTTATCTACCTCCCAAGGTAGGGGTAAGGTCCGCTTACATACTACCCTCCCAGACCCACTCGTGGGAATATACTGGGTATATTGTTGTTGTTGTTTTCATCGAGCCCAGGGTCTATCGAAAACAATCTCTCTACCTCTAGGGTAGGGGTAAGGTCTTCGTACACACTACCCTCTCAGACCCTAGTTGTAGGATTACACTAGGTATGCTGTTGTTTTCATCGAGCCGAGGGTCTTTCGAAAACAGCATCTCTACCTCTAGAGTAGGGTAAGGTCTGCGTACACACTACCCTCTCCAAACCCAAGTCTTAGGATTCACTACCCTCTCCAAACCTAAGTCTTAGGATTACACTGGGTATGTTGTTGTGTTGTTAGTTGATGATTTTGGCTCGTCAAAGTTCTTTGGATGGTTGAAGATTGGGTCTTTTGAATGAGAGGACTATTGTGAAGCTATTGGATATATCCAAGTAATTATTTGCCAGTAAAGTTTTTTTATGTGACTTGATAGATTGACAATCTGATTCACAAATCAGTCTAAGAGATTAGGCGATTTTATGTAATCTATGTGTTAGATGAAAAACTAGGAGTTCAAGAA
Source organism: Capsicum rhomboideum (assembly GCA_031232105.1). Classification (NCBI taxonomy): domain Eukaryota; kingdom Viridiplantae; phylum Streptophyta; class Magnoliopsida; order Solanales; family Solanaceae; genus Capsicum; species Capsicum rhomboideum. The sequence goes on along the minus strand of CP124714.1, from coordinate 7,929,502 downwards.
GAATTTGAAGTTTTCACACTTCAGGGAACCAAGGAATTCTGAGATAATGGCTCTAAAAGTGGAAGAAAACACAGAAGATGAACTAGTGTTGTATTCAGCAATGGTAAACTGATTATGATGGGTTATGTACACACTAGACTACTCTTGATTGCAGTTGGACATTTCCTACCTTTTGAATCTTTGAGTCATCTTCATGGGGTTCCTCTTTCTCCATGGTGTTGCTTGAGTTTGTCCGTGTTTCAATAATAACATGCAGAAGCATTTGAGACTGAATGTGTTGTTCATTAGATGCTTGGTCCTCAGTGAACATTTATCATTCTCATTGTAGTTTTGTCAGTCCCCCAACAGCTCCTTGGCACTAACAAGCTTCCATTCTTTAACTTCCCTGCTAAATCTAAAATTTTGAAAATCCTGTCATGTAAATCCCTCACTGAAATTTATTCGAAAACCATGAGCGTTCATAATAATTTAAGGAGTGACCATTATGTAGATTTTGAACTCCTATTTCCCTCTTTCTAATCATATTTTCATCCATAATGCTCAACCTAGTAGGATATCTCGCTCAGCAGTCTAGGTTTGCCCACTTTTGTTAGTATTGTCTTCCTCCCAACAAACCTTTTGACATGAACCCCACCTTAATTTATAGAATTTCTGTAAATTTAGAATAAGAAAGATGACCTGTGGTGAAATATAACCGCATCAAAAGCCTTTGCATCTGTTATTACATGCCTTTTTGCCCTTATTTCTTTTTCTTTTTTTTTTTTTGGTTAAACTGGAAACTTTATTAACCAAGTATAGCAATTTACACTACTCACTCATTGGACTCTGGAGTTGGTTCCCACAAAAATAACCGACGAAGCAGAACTGTAATCAAAAGAGACTACTATCCTAGGTTTACTTAATGAACTCAAAACCTTCTAGGAAGGGTCTGAGTCATTTTACATCAGGAATAATAGAACGACTAACATGGAAAATTGTTGAGTTTCTCTAGTATGCTCCTCCATTTGGTATGTCGCTGCCCCACATATGTAATTGCAAAATGATCTCTTTGACTTTAACAGTGCTATCCTTAGCCACCTGGGTAAATCTGCGACTGTTTCTTTCAATCCAAACATGTATACCACAGAAGCAAAAATGAATCCCAGGATCATAGTCGTAACTCTTGCGGTTCGTAGAGAAGATAGCCAATGTACCTCGGAGTCCCAATCAGTAATCTATCTATTTATGCCCATCCAAGTAAGTAGTGTCTGCCACAAGTACCTAGAATAGGAGCAGTTGAAGAACAAATGTGAATGAGATTCCAAGGAAGCTGATTGACATAGGACGCATTCTGAGGCCACCTGAATACCCCTTCTACTGAATTTATCAACTGTTGATAACCTGTTGTGTAATGCCAGCCACAAACAAAGTGATGCCTAGGTAAAAGGCCTTTAGTCAAGATCAATATTTTCCTCGGAGCCTTTGGATATTGAGGAAGAAGAGATTATAAATTCTCTTACTACTGAATTTACTCAGAAAAGTGAATCTGTCCAAGAATTTGGTTATATCTTCATTACCATTTAGCCATCTTCTAGCATCGAAGATGTTTCGTACCAACCAGTTAGCTTGTTTAGGGGAGCTAATATCATCCAAGTCTCTTCCTTTTATATAAAAGTGATGGATCCATTTCACCCATAGTGCCTCTTTTTTCTTAGTCACAGCCCATAGAAGCTTACAAATTGCAGTTTTGTTCCACAGGAAAAAATTCAGTAGATCTAGTCCACCATTAGACTTAGGTTGCCATAGAGTATCCCAGGAAACCAGTGCTCTCCTTGAGTACTCATTACTGCCCGTCCACAGGAAGTTTCTACAAACACTGGTAATCATGAATAATATCTTCTTAGGCAATAAGAAGACTTGGGCCACAAATACGTCTGAATTTCAAACTATACACCTTTTGATCAATTGGAGTCTACCACCATAAGATAGGAATTTTTTTTTTTTTGAAACTCCATAAGATAGGAATTTTGATGTCCCGCATTTTACTCTAGCGATAATTTTATCCACCAGGGGTAACACTAACTAATATTGAGCTTTCTAGAAGACAGGGGCACTCCTAGATATTTGAAGGGCATTTTCCCTGGTGCAAAGTGTATCTCAGTCAGCTGTTACTCCCTAAAATCCAAAGTTAAACCTGATATATATATACAAGGAGCTCTTATCCATGTTTGCTTTCAGACCTGGCACCTCAGGAAAGTGTTCAAATCTATCCAACATCAGCTTGATAGACTCTTTGTCAGCCATTTTGCCCCTTATTTCATCCTCATAAGAAGTTCTTTTAGATTTGCTAGATTATTCTGGCTATTAATGCTGCAATATGGAATAAGGAAAAGTAATTACATTCAATGATTATTGAATCTGAATGGAATGTAATCTGGAGTACTGGTTATACAATGTACATTTCAGTGGTGCTGTCTAGTATGAAGATGTTTGTCTATATGAAAAAAAAAGAAGAAGGTAATATATGTATTATCCGGTTAAACTTGCCCCTGTTTCTAGACATTGCATCTTTCACCTTGCAAGTCTTTCCTCAAAACCTTTCACTGGATGCATTCAGAAGTAGACCAAGGTATAAGGGAATTTCTCCACTTCGAACGATAGAATATCTACTGACGAATATTAGGTACTACATGGTAGATGTCCATCCCACTCTTGTTGAGGCTAATCATTATATATTATACAAGCATATCTAAGTTCTTTCAAAATGCCGCTTTCTCATGGATTATTAAAAGCGGGTCCAAACATTTTGAGGCTTCTCTACCTCTTTTTACTTTTACTGAAGAATTATCTACTATTAGCTAACCTTCAGAAAGAAATATGCTTAACGCATTTTAGAATTTGATGTGAGCTATGGTGCATGGGTCGATGTGCCAGTTCTTCCTTTTTTTCAATAGTTCTGGACGTCAAAGATGAGGTACTTTTGGTAATAGCAAGAGATTAGCAAATTGAAATCTCAAAAGCAGAGATGATTTATGAGTCATTTATTTTGAGAGATTTATCTAAGACATTGAATATACTAGTACATGTGGAGGCAACAAATACTGAATCAAGTGAAAATGTTAAGACCAGACCTTTAATAATGGACTGGATGAAGACTTTGGTAAATGGATCCTTACTGCTTAGTCTTAGAGCTGTGTAGCATTGTCTATGCGTCATTACAACTTCCATCTGTAACTTCGAATATGCTTTCTCATGTGCCTTCTCTTATTTCTCCTCTTTGTTGATGCAGGGTGGATGTCGTCGTCTTTGTGATATGGGAACTGGTTATTTTAGCATTCCTGGTTTTCTCTGCCGTATCACTGTACTTCAGGCATCTAAAGCTTGCATTTATATTAGTATGTGTGACATTGCTATTGCTTTTGTGCATGAAAATAGCAAAGAAAGTAAGATCAGCGCGGAAAAAGAAGCGAAGGATGCTTCTCCCATTATCCATGTAGAGAGGTGTAGGATGCAAGAATTCTTTTACAACGGGGGACATACTCTTTTTCCTGTAAATTAAGAGAAATATGTTACTGCTATTTTGGTGTTCCTATGGTGCCCTTTTTTGTTTCTTTAATACGTAATGGAATTAGAGGCAAGCTAATTAAATGTTTTTGGGATAATTTAACATTAGAGCTATTTTGTCCGCTCCCATACTTCAGGCTTTCCTGGTGGTGATGTTTCTTCTTGTTGGTTTTATCCTTCATGTTATGAAATTTTCTATACCTTGTTTTCGTAACTTTCCGGAAACAGCCTCTCTATGTCCACAAGGTAGGGGTAAGGTCTGCGTACATTCTACCTTCCCCAGAACATTTCACTGGGTATATTGTTGTTTTCATTACTTATGTTCACTCTATTTTGCTCATAATTATCTGCATTAGATGCTTACAGAAAGCACTAAATTGTTCCTAAATCCTGAATAAAAATGACCCTAAAACTGTGCTTAATAAGCACAATAGAGGAGTACATGTATCTTCTACTTTCTCCCTCCTTCACCAGCAAAGACCGAGAAGTTGCTGAAACTATTGTTCAATGATCTAGTTGAAGGATGACAAAAATGGAGATGAAGATAGAAGCCACCTTTCCGTATGAAGAGCAGTCCCATGCACTAAGCTTTCACTATGTTCGGGGTTCGCTAGGCTCTTGTTTCCACAACTCGAATCCATGACCTCCTGGGCACATGGCACAGCAACTCTACGAGTTACCAGAAGCTACATTTTCGTATGTTGATGAGAAATGTTCTCCACCTATAATTTGGTACTGTTAAAAACTGTTTCAATTGTTTACTTTTGCAGAACATTAGGATTGTCAAATGAACGGATTGAGTTAATAAATGTGAAATCGCGAATAGTAATTCCCTCAATACTCCTTTACAATCATACCAAGTTAACAGAAGTTCGTACAGTCATTAAGACGATAGAACTCTTCAAATTATTTATAATCAACAAGAATAAGTTTCATTATACACGCTCATTAATTAACACAACAACAACAATGTCTAAAAACTCGAACTCTGCATCACAAAACTATAGCTGCTGAAAGTTACACTTACAAGGCAAATCCTAATTTATTTTCTCAGAGTTTTGACGTTGCTAGCTTTATTAAATCCTTCCTAAGTATTTTTCCAGAAGGATTCTTTGGTATGGAAGCAACAAATGCAACTCTCCGAATTCTCTTGTATGGAGCCACCTGCACAAACAAACGCGATAAATTTGAGCATCACTACAGATTTTAGTACCAGAAATCGAAATGCAGTTTCAAGTTTGAGTTCATATCATATAAATTGATCTGGTAAACGATGAGACATTCTAAATTTACCTGTTTCGCGACAAAATCCATGATTGCACTCTCTGATATTGTACTTCCAGATTTTCGTACTACATATGCCATAGGAAACTGTCCGACTTCCTTGTCCGGAAACCTTAAAAACCACAAGATTTATGAAAGACCATCAGACATTGATACATTTACTCACTCTTAACTATCAGAGGTAGCGCGATTTGAAGTAATACTCACGGTATAACAGCAGCATCAGAAATTTCTGGATGAGTGAGCAACAATGCCTCTAATTCTGCTGGAGGAACCTACAAGATCGTATGACAAGTTTTCAGAGCGCTGTAACAATTAATAAACAAAATGTCCATGGTTAAGGCAATTTACGAGAGGATTCAATTGAAAACCAACTATACGTTGGAAGAACGAGAAAGTCTGTTTCTATTTACCTGATAACCCTTATATTTGATCAGCTCCTTCAATCTATCAACAACAAAAATGTAACCATCTTCATCTATATAGCATAGATCTCCAGTTCTTAACCATCCTGCAGAATCTAGAGTGGAAGCAGTAGCTTCTTCGTTACTGAAATAACCTGTTTTGCAGCAAGAACAGTGGAAGTTAACGAATACTCCAGCAATAGAGAAACTTCAATGAAACCGTGAATGAATGTTATAACGTTAGGTTTGATTTCTATAAGAATTTGATGAAGAAGGTGAATGTGTATCACTCTCACTAACTTGTGAATTATCAATGAACTAAGGAAAGGGGTGACAATTTGGCAACTGCGAGAAGCAAACAAAAACAACAAACCTAGTGTAGTCCCACAGGTGGGGTCTGGGGAGGGTAGAATGTACGCATACCTTACAGGACCTTAAGAAGGTAGATTGGTTGTTTCCAATGGACCCTGGTCTAAACGAATCATGAAAAAGAGGCAGCAGTAACAAGCAAAAACAAGAAGAAGAAAAATAATATATCGAGGCTAAAGAAATAACATGTAGTAATGGAAATCTAAAGATGAGGAATAAAGGAAGACTAGTACTAATACTCTGAGAATGGGAAAGACATACGCCCGCCTACCTACTAACCTTCTACCCTAATCTTCGACCTACACATTCTCCTATCAAGGGTCACGTCAATCATCAAAAATGACCACTGTTTGCAGAGGTTTTCGTCAGCATCAAGGTTGTTATTCATGACTCCTAGGAGATTCAGACTACAAAAATTTTAGCCACAAGGATATGAGGGATACGTCTTTTAGCGACCTATTAATTCAGACGCCAGATTCTTCTTTCCAGAGCAAATGTTTGTGGTTAAACACAAACTAAAAATTGTCAAAGGACATGCTTGACAGAATTATATAAGCTACTATTTTGCTACAAGATCAGTAATCTTCTTTTTTTCTCTGAGGAGTTCACAAGATCAATAACCTTAATGAATATATATCGGTTTGTTTATAATAGAAAGAACAACTTTTAATGTTATAGACTTCACAAATTCCTTCATCAAGAAGTGCTTTTGTCATCCTATATGGCTAATACTGTTGATCTTATTATATATTATTCCTCTTCAGTACAGAATACAGATAAACACCTACAGATCACACAGAGCCAACTTTACCATTGCCCCAAGGCTCCCCGTCAGGCAAAATGTCAAACTAACTTCCAAATACTAAAAATGTCAAACAATTTCTAACATGTGAGTAAATCCTTTAGGTTGATACTGAACTGACTTTTAATTTGATCCTATGTTATGCACTGATTCTGGGCAGGATTTCATAAAGTGACACTTAAGTTAAAGGGCAGTTCGATGCACTAAAGCTCCCGCTATGTTCGAGGTCCGGGGAAGGGCCGGACCTCAAGGGTCTATTGTACGCAACCTCACCTTTCATTTCTGCAAGGGGCTGTTTCCACGGCTTAAATCCGTGACTTTCTGGTCACATGTCAGCAACTTCATAAAGTGAACACTTTATATGATGTCCAAAAACAAGAAATGGAGAAAGTGCTGAAATAGTTCTTCAGTCCCCATCTAGTTTATGGGACCATCAAAGCACTATGAGTAAATAGTGGAGACAAAACAAAATGCTAAAGTTTATATTCATAATTACACTTTCATAATGTATGGACTAGAACAAAAGCCAGAGAAGATTTTTTCAAGCAGTAAGTGCAGATGTATCTTTATCAACTTAAATGATATGTAAATTGAAAATTTCTTTGAAAGAGAAAAATACACCAACAGTTCTCATTTTATATAATAGTGCTTGATTGAGCATAAAATTCAAGAAAGAAAGAGTTTTGACGTAAATCAAAAGTACCATTAATTGAAAGTTGAAACTTGTGATCGTAAACATTGGATGATCTTTTATTAGCTTAAATAAACATACCACACCATGATTATCTTCATGGCTAGAAGGACATGTTATTAAGGGTAAAATCTGAAGTTCAAGTTAAAGAGTTTTCATATATAAAATGGTCACCTCTTGTTTTGAAACCAACTAAAATACTAAAAAGAAAAAAATCTCATATCAAATCAAACAAAAGGTACAATGAATACCTAATTTGGAACTCGTTTAAATTCCGGAAATGCAATTAGCCATGACCTACTAGTTATCATTTGGAATTAAATTTTGATCACCTCGTCAGAAGTGAATTGAGAACTATGACATCTCATGTTCAAACCTCAACACAAGTAAAAATACTAAATGTTATCTTTCAATCCGTCCAGTCTTTGGCGGAAAGAGTCAGCATGTATGTGCTGATGGGAGTGCAGTTAGTAAGTACCCCGTAAAATTAGTCAGATGCTTACAAGCTAGCCCTAACATCACCATTATACAAAAAACAATTAAACATTTGATCATCTTTTTCCATTCTTTCTTAATTCCATCTTGTCCAAAAACTAGTGTGACTCCATCAATTAAATTATTATCAAAAGTGACTTGTACCATAACTCAATTATTGCTAACAACTAACCAAAACTCCAAAAACAAAAAGCATTAAACAAAAACCATACCTTTCATAATGGTAGGTCCTCTTAGCCAAAGCTCACCGGTTTTATTCACCGGAAAAGCCTCTCCACTCTCCGGATCAACGATTTTCGCCTCCATACTCGGCGACAACATCCCTGCTGTTCCATATCTCCTACTCTCCTCCAATGAATCAGTCGAAGCACCAATCCCCGTTGATTCAGTCAATCCATAACCTTGCAAAATCGTCACGGAAGGGTACTTCTCTAAAAAACCCTCAGTAACCTCCTTACTCAAGGGAGCACCGCCTGAAAGAACGCTTTTCAAGCTGCTCAAATCGTATTTTTTACGAATAAGGTCAGCGTTGTTTACTAATGCTACTAGAATAGGTGGCACTAAAGGCAAATGACTTGCTTTATATTTGTGAATGGACGAAAGCATTTCGTCCATTTCGAATTTCGATAGTACAACTATCGTAGATCCTGATGCTAATAAACCAGCTGCAAATGCTGCCAATCCGTATATATGAAACATAGGAACTGTACAAATAAATGTTTGTTCTCCTTCATCTAATTTGAATCGTCCAACAATTGTTTGTACCATGGCGATCAGGTTCCTGTGTGACGAAACGACTCCTTTGCTTGCACCTGTTGTACCCGAAGAGTACAGCAGAGTAGCTGTATCGTCCTGCGTCACTCTCTCCTTCGTCCTTCTCTCAGCTGGTTTTTCCCTGATCAGTTTTTCCAAAGTCCCGACAATTTTGAGTTTGGAATTGAATGTAAAATCATTTGCATCCAATTCTCCATTGATGAGAATCACCGGGAGATTAGATCCTGTAAGTTTCAGGAGAAGCTGAGGTATAGTAAATGCAAGCACAGGCTTCGAATCCTTGATCTGTTTAGCAATTTCGCTACTTGTATTGAGTGGATTCGTCGTGGTGATTATAGCGCCCAGTGACATGACAGCAAGGCAGATGATCGGGAAGAAAATGGAGTTCGGAGAAAGGAGGAGAACTACATGGCCTTTATGAATGCCCATATTGACGGAGAGACAAGTGGCTAAGGATTCTACGGCGTTCCATACGTCGGAGAAAGTGAGTTTTTGGCCTGTTGTAGCGTCGATGAATGCGATTTTTCCGGTATGTGCTCGTGAAGAAATGAATGTTGTTACGTCGATGGATTGGCTTGATGGTAAGGAGATTGGTTTGCGTTTGCTGTAGAATACTGAGTTTGCTGGAGAATAACCACTTCTTGGGTCAATGGTTGCCATTGTTGGAATCTAAATTTTCAGTAGATTATGATTTTTTTTTTAAGTGGAAATGGGAATGAAGATGATAGATTGGGATCTGAGAAATTATAGTACTATACTCCATCTATCCCAATTTATATCCCAATTTATATGACACACTTTTCTTTTTAGTCAATCCTAAAAAGAATAACATATTTCTAAATTTGATAACAATTTAACTTTAAAATACCCCCTTTATCCTTAATGAAATAATTTACAATCACACAAATATCTATAACTCATTTTAGACCACAAGTTTTAAAAAAAAAATATTATTTTTTAAATTCCATATTAAGTTAAAATATATCACATAAATTGGGACGAAGGGAGTATTATTTTAGTGGTGTGTAGTATTTATTTGTGGATCACCAAAGTTGACTGTTGCTTTATTGAATTTTTGAAGTATGACTCTGATATCTAGCAGGTGCATGTTTTTTGTGCTGATGACTATGTGTTTATTTATCATAGGATGAGTAAATTACAGATCAGCTCCCACGTGTTTGAACTGCGTTACGATTTGGTCCCTTTAAGGGGCCGTTTGCAAATAATAGTCTTAGAATATAATAATCTCTCTCTCAATTTATATGACACATTTTTTTTTTTAATCAATTTAAAAAAAAGGACATATTTCTATATTTGATAATAATTTAACTTTAAAATACTCACTTTATCTTTAATTAAATAATTTACAACCACACAAATATCTATGACTATTTTAAATCATAAGTTTCAAAAAAATTTCTTTCTTAAAATCTGTATCAAATCAAAGTACATCACATAAATTGAAACGGAGGGAGTATATAAAATGTGAAGTGAAATAATCTATATATAATATAAAGGAAGGTTATAGAAAAGGTGATGTGGCACCTCTCTATGACCTTCATTTGTATTTATCTTTTTTCTCATTTTTTTGGCCTTTTTTTCTTATTTAAATTAATTAATTTATTGTAAAAGTAAGTTACTTAATTTATTACAAATAAATATTTTATTAATGGATGAACATTTACAACAAAGACTCTTCACATGTCAATTTATAAAGAGTAACTATTCATAACTCACACATCTTTAATTTCTACTTTTAATAAATTTTTATTTTTTTGACCTTCTTCTAATTATAAAATGACAATATTTTTAAATATTTTAAGTATTTTTCTCTTTATTAATTAATATATTTACAATGAGTAATTACCTATGATTCACACCTCTTTAATCTTACCTTTTAATGATAATTTTTTTTTACCTTCTTCTAATTATAAAATAATAATATATTTTTTTAATATTTTAGGTATTTTTTTATTTATTAATTAATATATTTACAAAGAATAATTACCCATGATTCACACCTCTTTAATTTTACCTTTTAATAATAATCATAACTCCCATAATTTTAATGTCCATAACATGTCTTATGGTATTCCAATATTTTGCCTATATAAAGTCATATTTAGTTTCATGGAGACTCCCATTCAAGGGCATCCTTTCTCTTCTTCATCATTTTAGTTTGTGAATTAACTAATGTGTAACAAAAAAGAAGTATATGATGAAGGTAAGAAATATTTCATTTTCAGTCTTCCTTTTCGTTTTTATGTACTTGAATGTACTTCTTTAATTTTAACTTATTTTATTTATGTATGTATTATCATCCTTTAAGCAAGTATGACTAAGAAAATCTTCGCAATAATGAACAATATATCTATAGTATGTGATTGTTCTCTCTAAAAATCAGTTTGTGGTTGACACTAACTTTATATCATATAATATAGTGAGATTACAATATTTAGATTTTAAAAGATGATGATTTTTTTATGTAAAGTTTAGATTTATCTTCTTTTCGATATAATTATATTTTGATTGGTATGATATTTTATGTATTCATAATTATGCTAATTTTTTTAATTTAGTTTTATAGCATATGATGAGGAGTTTGATATAGGGAGCAGAATATGGTGGTGGATCTATTTGCAAAAGAAGATGCCAGAAGAAAAAAAATGGAGCATAATTAGGGACTACTTTTGCTAGAATTTTTTTAGTTGTCGACTTGTATTAGTAACTTAGCTACTTTTCTAGAATTTTTTTAACTTTGATTTGTATTGATAACTTAGCTACATATATTGAAAATGTTACTCATTTGGTCCTTTATTATCCTGTTTTTTTTATGAAGCATATTTAATATAATTATCCAATTTTAATCAAAAGAATTATGACTAGGAGTTTCATTTTTATTGTTCTCACAAAAAAAATGTGATGTCATTGTTTTTTGTCGCCATTTTTTTTTTTGAAATGTATTCATAATTTTTTTCACCTATATATTATATAATTGCGGTCATTGAAATAGTAACATGACACATCTCTTATGCAGCTAACCATTCATTTTTTTTATTCATTTTTTGACTTTCCCTCTTGCTTTCACAATTCATTAATTTATTTTTACAAATAAATTAATACATAATGATAATGTATTTAATGTCTAATAAACTTATACATTTAAATTATTTATAACTCATATCTCTTCATCTTACTTATAATTCTTACTCTTAAATATTATTCATGACTCCTGTATGTTTTATTTTCATAATTTTTAAAAATATTTATTTTATGTTTAAAAATTATAATAAACAAATGTAATAATAAAGACACAATGAAGAAATTCAAAAGCTTTTTTTAAAAAAATAATCAAGATTTATATAGAGAATTAAGTACTCCTACAAGAAATAGAGGACATTAAAACTAAAAATAATATTTTTAATATAATACAATATACTTTTATTTAAAAATCTGATCTCTTATTTCTTTTATTTCACCATCGTAAATATTTTGTTTTACTATGTATATAAGAATAGTGTGTACTTAAAAGGATGCAAGGAATTTTTATTTTATGTATGTTGAAAAAATATGAAAAAACATATCATGTGTCGATGAAGACAAAGATCTTTGTTGTCTTAAAGATGAATATACGTATTACATACTACTTATTAAAATAAGAAATTATCAATTTAAAACCTTTTTATATATATAAATATATATATATATATGAATAAAAATATATAAATTAATTAATTTTTCTTATAGCCGCGCGAAGCGCGGATAATTTCACTAGTCATATAAAATATGAACCTAACCTATCTCACCAACCAAATGGCCCCTTAGCGATAAGCATGTCAAGGGGTCAGACTAGTCCGATTCACGAAAATACAGTTTAGTCGGTCTCGAGGGCGGATAGGTTATTGGGTTGGATTGTGGCCAGCTAAATTTGGCTTGCGCAGGGTCAGGCTATATCGTGCCGAGTCCGGAGAGATTATTACAATAAAATAATATATATTTCTAAAATTTAATTAAACTAATATAATGTTTTAAACAAAATTGTAACTTATATTAATACTAGATAATAGAGTCCGTGCCAATACGGGCTCAATTTATGTTATTTTTTTATTTTAATTTATGTGGCACTGATGAAATTTAGAAAGTCAATCATATTTTTTGTATGATTTTTAAATATTTTAAGTTATTAATTATTGATATGTAGTACTTTTACATAATTTTCAGCTACTATATATTACTCTTTTTTTCTTAATTTATGTGACACTCATGGAATATTTGAGAAAGTCAATCAAATTTGTTATATAGTTTTAGATATTTTAAATTGTTAATAGTATGATTTATACCATTTTTTATGTAATTTTCAAGTAATATATGTTACTCCATCTATCCCAATTTATATGACATTGATAGAATTTGAAAAGTTAACCAAATTTTTTATACAACTTTCATATATTTTAATTTGTTAATTTTTGTGATTTATATTAATTTTCACGAAATTTTCAAATAATATATCCCAATTTATGTTGTCCTGATAGAACTTCGAGTCAACCAAAATCATTTTATGTGCCTCCAAATAATTTAAATTGTTAATTATTGTAATTTATAGTAATATTTTTACTCAATTTTCAAATATATAATATTTTTTACTCAATTTTCAAATATATAACAAATTAAAAATAAAATAATTAAATTAAAACAAAAAATATAAAATTAAAAAAATACCCTCGACCAGAAGCAGACAGCTGGAAGCAAGCATGACAACCGTCAGCCTAGACATGATATTACCATCCTGGTCTACTGATCGAGAACTTTGAAGTGTGCGGATCAATCTGGCACCACCTCACAGCCTAGCCAGACCCCTCTACCTGGGTCTGTGTGATCCAACGATATATTCCAAGTCGGCCTAATCCGTATAACAAGCTTAGGGATACACATAATTTTTTTGTTAAATTTCTAAAAATAACTTATTTTTAAATATAAAAATAAATCATTGTTATGATTTAGTAAAATCTATAACATAAAAATAAAAATAGGTACTATGATTTTAAGTCAATATAAATATAATTAAAGGAAAATAGGGAAGATAAGAAGAGGGTTAACTATGATGAAATTAATAAGAAATAGTTCGATAAATATAAAATTTTGGTGAGGATAACTTTTGTCTTGCAAAATTAATCTTCTGCTTCTCTTCTATTTTGGGGAAGAAACAAAAATTGTGGCTTCTCCCAATAATAGAAAAACAGTTCTATTGCTTCTCCAAAAGTAATTTTAAATTATGACGGAACACCCTTTTTTTTTTTTATAAAAAACCAATGTTTTAAAAAAAAATATTTGAACTTTTCAAAAACTTGGTCAAAAGAAATATATTGGTCTAACGGAGGTGCTACGATTGAAAAGTCGTAAAGTGAATTGATAGTTTGTGGTCTATATAGTTTAAGCATGACTAATATAACGGAGAAGGCATATGATAACTCTTGACATTAATTAATGCATCATCTTTTTAGTTTAAAAGTCACTTGATCTGTGTCTTGGGACATTCGATAAAATTAAAACGATATAAAGCATATTATCATAGTTCATATGCAAAGATAATCACGTAAATTGTGAATGATCGAATTTTTTCTTCTTTAAAAAAGTCACTCAATTTAAAAAATTGTGTGATGTATCGGTGAATTTTTCTATTAAATTATGAAATTTTACCATGACATGTGCTACCTCTTACCAGTATTGTTTGGAATTCCAGCTAATCAAACTAACTAAACTATGTGCATAACCTCGCTTGAAATTTGTAAAAACGAGTTCTCTCTTTTTCCTTTTTTTTTTGTCTAGTCTTTAAGTTTGTATTTTCTTTGGAAGGCAAATGATACTGTCGATCTATACGTGGTAAATGGGCGGGTTATGCTAAATTTGGGCGGATCAAGATGTGCTGCGTTAATGAATGTGCAACCTGTCCAAAGGTTATTTATGTTGAAATGAGCTAAACTACTGGTCATAATCCAACGCGATCAACTCTTACTAAGTTTTAACTATTTATTTATTTATTTATAATATTGTAGTATCTTATAAAATTATTATTTTTCATTATTCTGACACATATATAACGTATCAAATAAAAAATAGTACTCCCTCCGTTTTCATTTTATGTGGCCTAATTTGACTGGGTACGGAGTTTAAGAAATATGCTTTGACTTGATAATGTTTACCATACTGTCCTTTAAAAAATAAAAAGTTATGCATTTACTTTTTAATTAAGTGGGACCAATAAGGGTAAAAGAGTAATTGTGCCTTCAAAAAGTTACTAAATAAGGAAATTTGATATTCTTTTTGGGACGGACCAAAAAGAAAAATAGGTCACATAAAATGGGAAAGAGGAAGCAATAATCTTTTGACAAGATTTCTATTGAATCAATTTGGGCTAGACATCATCTCAAACTTTGATAGGCTCAAATGGGTTGGGCTGAAATTAACTGAGCTAATAAATGAGCGGGTCAATAATCAGACCAAACTTGAATAAATTAGGCAAATTTTGATTTTATGGACTAATTTTGTCACCTATACTTAAGTCATTCTTTTCGTTTTTTTGCTTTATAATCTTCTTTCAATTTTTTGGCTTGGATAACTCAAATAGTAGAATGATACAGGGACAGCAACACCCAAAAAGAATGTTAAGAGTATAAGGATATAATTGGTACAATCAAATCATTGGGGACCAAATAGCGATATCTCTATTACATATGAGACCATAGGATTAATTTCAACACGTCCATAACGTGGATAATGAGAGAAAAATAAAAGTCATGGACAAACTCACAAGAACCGTATGATTAAATTGTGATTTTATGTGTATGCCCACCGTCCACCGACCATGTAAATAGATTTTAAGACATTAGTGTAATTTAACTTATTGTCGTAGGTTGTTTTTTTTCTTTTTCTTTCTATATTATCTTATTTGGCTTGTTTTGAAAATTTACATATTATTGTAGGGCAATCTAATAACTTGATGGTGTATGACCAAGACACTTTTAGTCAAACCTGTTAACCGGGTCGGGCCGGGGCAACCCGGCTCCGATTCGATAATTTTTACCGGGCTCGGTCCGGGTCTGGTCCGGGTGTGACTCTTACTGGACCGGTTCGTGCCGGGCCCAACAGTAACAATTCCCCCAACAGCCCAGCCCCGGCCCATTTAATATGTATGACCAGTCTTAATGGGCCGATCCGGGTTAGGCAACCGGTCTCGATTAATGGGCCGGTTTACCGGATCCCGACTAAAAAAAAAAGTATTTTGAACTTTGATTGTTTTTTAATATACATTCAACAAATACTACTTAAAATACGACTTTAAAGAATATACATACGTATATACATTCAATATATACTACTTTAAAGAATATACATACATATATACATTCAATATATACTACTTTAAAGAATATACATACATATATACATTCAATATATACTACTTTAAAGAATATACATACATATATACATTCAATATATACTATCAATGAAATAGTACCATCAGAATCGAGATTTGGAGCTACAGTAACCAGTGGAATAGCAATTCCTGAAGCTGTTTATCTCAAATCAAATGCAAAACAAGAGGAAGAGGCTGTGGCACCTTGGACAAGCTTATTCACTAAGAATCGTACAGCTACCCATGGTATGTCACTAACATATATCCCCCCCTCAGCTAGTGAAAGGTCAGGCAGTGGTCAAACTCAAAAAGGAGGAGGTGGAAAAAGAGGCTGCTAAGTGGAATTGTGCTCTTATAGCTTATTTTGTGGGGGATGCACCCGGGTATAATGCTTTGCAAAGGTATATTAGGCAATATTGGGCCAATGTTACTAGGCCGGAATTATACTATCATGAAGAAGGCTACTATGTCATAAGGTTTGCATCTGAGGAAGACAAGAAGGAGGTACTTTATTCAGGACCTTATACTCTTAATAACAGACCTATTATACTGAAGCCTCGGTCAAGAGATTTTGATTTCAATACTGAGTACCCTACGGAGATCCCACTATGGTTGAAGTTTCAAAAGCTTCCCATGTCTTGTTGGGGTAGGGATTCTCTGAGTAGGATAGCTAGTGTCATTAGTGTTCCTGTATATGCAGATAAATGCACAGCTAAACAAACCCGGATCTCTTTTGCTAGAATGCTTATTGAGGCGAATATCACCAAGGATTTACCAAGTGAAGTGGTTGTGGTGGAGCCAAATGGTATAACTTTCAAGCAGCCAGTTGTGTACGACTGGAAGGCCAAATTTTGCTCTACATGTAAAGTGGTTGGTCACAGTTGCTTGCCAAACATCAAGGAACCTGGTAAAGGGAAAGAGCCTTATAAGAGAGTAATCTAGGAGTGGCAATACAAAGGAAGAACTACTGCAGGTCCAACAGCTAAACCAATAGAAGCTACAGGAGATCAAGAAAGAGGAGAAACTAGTGATGTGCAGCAGAGCCAACAAAGAACTAGTCCTAATCAACAAAGGTTGAACCCCATTCAGACAAGAGCTAGTTCTTCTCAAAGCCCTAAGGTCAGGGAAGTAAGTAGCCCAGAATTTGATTTGACTAATTTTTCCCTTTTGAAATCAGCACCTACAAAATATAGTCAAGAAGGAAAGCAAAATTGGACTGGTGGTAGGAGTATACCTCCTGATAAGGGAGGGACATCAAATTTTATATAATGAGTTGGTTACTGTGGAATATCAGGGGAATAAATAAGAGCTATAAACAAAAAGAGCTCTGGAACTATGTTAGATCTAAACAAATAAAGTTAGTTGGATTAGTAGAAACAAGGGTCAAGAATCATAGGGCAGACAAGGTGGTTAGTACTATATTTACTAGGTGGAGATATGACAACAACTATCAACATGCTGAGAATCGTAGGATCTGGATATGTTGGGATCCTACAGTGTACACAGTTCACAGTATCAGTTCAACATCACAAGTACTTCATTGCCAGGCTAATACTCCTACAGGGGATTTTATTAGGTTACTAACAGCGGTATATGGATTTAATTCAGTGGAGACCAGAAGAGGTTTGTGGGATAGTCTAACTCAAATTGGACAGGTGATTGATCAGCCATGGGTGTTAGGGGGAGTTTTTAATGCAGTAATGTATCCTTCTGATAGAATTTGTGGTGCTCCTGTTACATCTGCTGAATCTAAAGATTTTTTAGAATGCATGCGGAAGCTACTTTTGAATGAATTACCCTGGAAAGGGTCTTACTATACATGGTCTAACAAGCAGCAGGGCACTAATAGAATTTACAGTAGGATTGATAGGATGTTTGGTAATGCTGAGTGGATGATGAAGTGGGGCCAGGTTACAACTCAATATGAAATGCCACAAATATCTTATCGCTCCCCCATGGTGCTTACTCTATAAAGTCTCCAAATGAACATCAAGTCACCATTTAGATACTTCAATGTATGGGCTGACCAACCAAACTTTCAGAATATCGTAGCTACAGTTTGGTCAAACCAGGTACATGGGGGACATATGACAAGGGTGTGGAAGAAACTTAAAGCTTTGAAACCACAGTTAATAAAGCTTAATTCTGCTGAATTTAAGAATGTTTCTCAGAAGCTTGAAGTGATAAGAATGGAGCTAATGTGTATCCAGGACCAGATTGTTACACAGTGTACAGATGAGCTTTTACAGACTGAAAAATGGTGTATCCAAAATCTGGAGAAGTGGTCAAATATTGAGGAGAGTATTCTCAAGCAAAAGTCAAGAGCTCAAAGGATAAGGTTGGGGGATGCAAACAATAAATACTTTTATGCTATGATTAAGGATAGGACCTGCAGAAAATAGATTCTGGAGCTTACATCTTTAACTGGTAAACACCTCACTGATGCTGAGGAGATACAAGAGGAAATTGTAGGCTTTTATAAAGTTTTTATGGGATCTTCTTCTCGGAATTGACCAGTTGTGAGTGAAGTTACTATGAAGAAGGGAAAAACCTTAACTCATGATCAAGGCATTGCACTGAGTAAAGAGGTCACCACTGCAGAGATAATAGACGCACTGAAGAACATAGCGAATGACAAAGCACCTGGTATTGATGGGTACAATGCTCATTTTTATAAAAAGGTATGGACCATTATTCAACATGAGATTGTGGATGCTGCTAAGGAATTCTTTCACTCTTGTAAGATGTATAGACCTGTGAACTGTACACTGGTTACTTTAGTCCCTAAAACAATTTGTCCTACTACAGTGAAGGAGTTTAGACCAATTGCATGTTGTTCTATACTGTATAAGATAATTGCTAAGATCTTAGCTACTAGACTACAAACAGTCATTTCTTCTGTTATTAGTGAGGCTCAATCAGGCTTTGTCCCAAGCAGGAAAATTGTTGATAATATCATCATGGCCAGTGAGCTAGCCAAAGCTTATACTAGAAAACATGTATCACATCGATGCATATTAAAAATTGATCTTCAAAAGGCATATGACTCTATGAAATGGGTGTATTTAAAGCAGGTTATGGAAGCTCTTCGTTTTCCTAAGAAGTTTGTGCAGTGGATAATGGAATGCATTCAAACTGTCAACTATTCCATCATAATCAATGGTGAACCTACTAAACCTTTTGAGACTGCTAAAGGTTTGAGGCAAGGAGATCATATTTCTCCTTTTATGTTTGCAATTGCAATGGAATATTTAAGTAGATGTTTGGCAGAGCTGAAGGAGGACAGACAGTTTAATTTCCATCCCAAGTGTGCCAGATTTGGAGTGACTCATTTAATGTTTGTTGATGACCTTTTATTATTCTCTAGAGGAGACATTCCTTCTGTAACAACAATGTAGCAAAGATTCCAAAAATTCTCATGTGCTTCTGGGCTTACAGCAAATGTAGAGAAGAGTTCATGTTACATGGGTGGTATGAAGGCAGTGGAGAAACAAAATTTATTAGATCAGCTTGAGTTTAAGGCTGGAGAGCTTTCTTTTAAGTACCTTGGCATCCCCCTCTCAACAAAGAAGCTGACTATTATGCAATGAACTCCTGTTATTGATAAGTTACTGAACAGAATTTCATCCTGGACTGCAAAGAAATTGTTATATGCTGGGAGGGTACAACTTATTCAGTCAGTGTTGTTTGGAGTACAATCCTACTGGTCATAGATCTTTCACATCCCTTCAAAGGTGTTGCAAGTTATTGATGCTTATTGTAGGAGTTACCTGTGGAGTGGTATAAATACTATTACTCATAAAGCTCTAATAGCATGGGAAAAGGTGTGCACACCTATTTCAGTAGGAGGGATGAATATCATTAACATCACTTGGTGGAATAGAGCTGCATTGGCCAAAACATGTTGGGATTTAGCTCATAAAAGTGATAAATTGTGGATAAGGTGGATCCATAGTTACTATCTTACAACTGACCTGGAGAATCTTAATATGGTGCCTAAACAAGCCTCATGGGTAGTGAGGAAAGTGATTGAAGCAAGAAAGTATCTTGAGTAGACACAATTGTTGGCAGTGCCAGACATGGTCACTATCAGGCGTATTTACCTCAAGCTACTAGGAGATGGAGACAGAGTGCATTGGAAAAACATGATACTAGCTAATCCAGCTAGACCAAAGGCAAAATTTACATTGTGGTTGCAGCTGCAGGATAGACTTTTAACTACTGATAGACTGAGTAAATGGGGAATGGATGTGGACATTCGTTGCAAGTTATGCACAGGACAGTTGGAGTCAAGAGACCACTTATTTATCCACTATGATTACGCTAAACAACTATGGCACCGACTCCTTCAATGGATGAATAGAGGATATACGGATGGTGCAAGCTGGGAGGAACATATTGCAGGGGTGATCAAAAGGTCCAGGGGTAAATCATAGTCAGCTCATATTTTCAAAATGGTGTACACTGAATTTGTCCATGTTGTTTGGATTGAGAAGAACATGAGAACATTTGAGAACAAGAGTAAACATTGGCAGCAGCTAGCAAAGGAAGTAGTCTACACATGTTGTGTTAGAGCTCCACCTGCTATTAGTACTAAACTACAGGAAATGCCCTTTTAAATAGCTTTTGTTTCCTGTTTGGTTTTTGATTTTTATTCCAGGATAGTAGACCTGTGTTGGGGCTGCTATGGATTTGTAATTTTGTCACTTGGTAATTAATGGAAAAAAACTAGTTACCAAAAAAATATATACTACTTTATAAAATATACATACTTTAAAGAATATTCATACATATTATACATTCAACTTATACTATTTTAAAGAATATACATACATATATACATTCAATATATACTACTTTAAAGAATATACATACATATAAACATTCAATATATACTACTTTAAAGAATATACATACATATATACATTCAATATATACTACTTTATAGAATATACATACTTTAAAGAATATTCATACATATTATACATTCAATATAGTTGAAAAATAATATTAGCAAATATTACTTAAACAAGTATTGACATATAAAAATTCTATATAAGTTTAACTTTTAAATAGTATATGTCAATACTTAAATATATTGAAGTATTATTCTTTTAAGAAGTATATGTTGTTGAATATTGTATGCATATTCTTTTAAATAGTAGTTTATGTTGTTGAATATATTTCAAGTATATTGTATGAATTCAATACTTTTAATATATTATTATCAAAGTTTACATAAACTTAAAAAAATATATATTGAAAAATAATATTAGCAAATATTACTTAAACAAGTATTGACATATAAAAATTCTATATAAGTTTAACTTTTAAATAGTATATGTCAATACTTAAATATATTGAAGTATTATTCTTTTAAGAAGTATATGTTGTTGAATATTGTATGCATATTCTTTTAAATATTCAATATATACTACTTTAAAGAATATACATTTAATAAAATGTACATACATACATACATATATATATATATATATATACATATTCATTATACTACTAATTAAATGTATATATATACAATATATTCAACAACATATACTATTACTTAATATAATATACATGAAATATATTCAACAACATAAACTACTATTTAAAAGAATATGCATACAATATTCAACAACATATAGTTCTTAAAAGAATAATACTTCAATATATTTAAGTATTGACATATACAATTTAAAAGTAAAACTTATATAGAAGCTTTATATGTCAATACTTGTTTAAGTAATATTTGCTAATATTATTTTTCAATATATATTTTTTTAAGTTTAAGTAAACTTTGATAATAATATATTAAAAGTATTGAATTCATACAAGATATTCAATTTAAATTTTAAATGAAAAAAAATATGTAAAGAGTAAATGAACTTAATATTTGATTGATTGCAAAATGTTTCAAAACTTACAAGTTACAAGGTTGCAATTACGTTTCACTAATTTCACAAAGTTAAATTGAAAAATGAAAATTCAATTGATTAATTGTAAATTCTACAAATTTTTCATCATTTTTTTCAATTCACCCATGTTAACATTAACGGGAATTGACTGTGGATTGTCAAAATCAATGGCACCAAAGCTAGGGGTGTGCAAAAATCGATTTAACCGATAAACCGAACCGATAAAAATGTTATTGGTTTATTGGTATCGGGTTATTGGGTTAACGGTTTTTTAACGGTTTTGTAAATTTGTTTATTGGGCTATCGGTTCGGTTTCCGGTTTTAGTTAACGGTTAAACCAATAACCCAATAAGATTATATTAAAATTATATTTTTATTCGTAATTGTATAATTGTGGCTTTAGATTTTAAATACATACCTTATTGTCTTTTATATTTTATAGTTGTTGTCTTAATTCTTATAATTTGTATAGACTTAATACATTTAGTTAGTGTAGAACAAATGAAAATAAGATAAAGTAAAAAAAAATTAGGAGAGTATTCTCTTATCGGTTAAATCGAAAACCGAACCGATAAAGACCAAAAACCGATTAACCGAAAACCGATAACGAATATCTTATTGATTTGGTTATCGGTTTAGCATGTTTACAAACCAAAAACCGATAAACCGAACCAATAATACACAAAACCAAACCGAACCGAACCGACCGATGCACACCCCTACCCAAAACCATGCATTGGACTTGATTGTGCTGAATTCTCTCTTGAATTCATTATTTCTTCAAGATCTTCTTCGTCTTCCGGCTCCACGAACATTCCTTGATTTCTTCGTTCTGCTCTAATCCAGTCTCTAAGGCAAACTAAAACATTCATGGCATTGCCTCCCAATGAGTGTCGGTTGTCTCCAATCTGATGTCGTCCTTGACTAAAAGCGCTCTCTGATGCAACGGTTGACATTGGAACATTCAATATATCTCTAGCTAATCTTGAAAGTACAGGATATTGTCTTTCATTATTCTTCCACCATTTCAGCGTATTGATTCTACCTCTAGGATCCTCTGTAGGCTGCATAAAATAATACTTAAGCTCTTCCCGACTTACGGTTCTTTGCGATGAAGGCTGCAATCTATTCCAAACAGATAGATCAGAAACACAATAAGCAAGCATATTATGTGTCTATCTTTTAGAAGATGATGGTTCCTCAGAAGGATGGGGAGCAGGGGTCGGTGCAATATGTGACGGTAAAGCATTGTCAAGTAAATCAGCATAATGATTGTATAATGTGTTCATGTAACTATTCGCATTAGATATAGTCGTAAACAAAGAAGGTTCTTCATTAGCTTTTACTTCTAAAACAGAATAAATAAGAGAAGTAAATTCGGACATAGTATTATATTTCATACATGGATTTATTACAGCACCAACTAAGTAAATAGGGGGAAGCGAAAAAAAATATTTTTTAAATTTATCAATCATTGCATCAATAGCATCTTTGTAACCTAGTTTAGAATTATACTCGTTAAGTAATAAAGAAATGTCGGCTAAATAAGCTAAAATATTACAAACAGTAGGATAATAAGCACCAGAAAATTCAACCGTAGCTAGATAAAATTTTTGCAAAAAATTAACAAGATCATCAATTTTAGCCCAATCTGAATTTTGTAACATACTATCGGGAAAAGCACTAGCAAATTGGTTAAAAGTCATAGTAATAGGAACTTTATAAATATTGCAAGTATTTAAGAAATCATACGTAGAATTCCATCTAACATCTATTTCTTCAGGCATTAATCTCGGTCTAAGTTCATTTTTCTTACATTTTCTTTTAAATTCGGTAAGTCTAATTTTTCTGTTATTTCCTTGAATAAAGCCAACTGCAAGTCTAACTTTTTCAATAGCAGACTAAAAAAAAGCAAGATCATCTTTTACAATTAAATTATATATATGGCAAGTACACTTAACATGAAATATTTCGGGTAAAGGTGGAGAAAGTTCAATTTTTAACAAGTCAATAGCACCGTTGTTGCTAGATGCATTATCAAAAGATATACATAAAACTTTGCTGTCAATACCATAATATCTTGCAACTTTTGTAATAGATTCAAAAATAAATTTCTCAGTGTGTCTACGGTCTTCATTATACAAAAATGCTAAAATACGTTTTGCATAACAAAATTACTATCTACCCAATGACAAGTAATTGTTAAATAATTATTTTTATTAATATTAATAGCACGACCAAGATCAGAAGCTAAAGCAACTCTACATGGAAGATTTTTTAATAATGCAGATAAATAGTAAACATCCTGTGCATGGAGTCTAAAAATATCGGACCTACAAGTATTTCTAGGAATACCCTCAAACATAGGATTATAAATTGCCTGAATATAATGAATAAAAGTTTCAGAAGAAGCAAAAGAGAAAGGCAAACAACCCACAACTATCATTTTTGCTAATTCTTCACGATCCTTCATTTTATTATAATTCTTAACTAATTTATCAGTTTTTTGGTTCAATCTAGTTTGTGTAACTGTCCCACCACCAGTTACCTGAGTTAGCTCTATTGGGTGTTTATCCCGCAAATATCTCGTCAACTGACCCGTACCTCCTTTATTACCCCCTGTCTTATGCTCGTATTTAACTGGCAAAGATCACATTCAACCTGAGTAGTTCCTTCTATTCGAGTATAAAAATTCCATACAATACTAGGTTTTTTACGAGATCTTACAGGGCGCCGGGGAGGAAGATTAACCGATTCAGATTGAACATTAACATTACCAGATTTGGGTGTAACATCAACATCATCATCATTTTCATCTACATCAACAGAGTCTACGTCATTCTCTTCTTCTATACCATAATTTTCTTGGGCCTCTAAATAATTCATATCGTGAGCACCTACACATATTTCAGTCTCAAAGGGTTCGCTAATTGGTACCGAAGGCATACGAGTACATCGAGTATTTGAACTACCTCTACCGAAACTAATTTGTTTCTTACTACCACTACCACTTCCGGGACAAAAATTTCTAACACTTTTACCAACTTTCCTTAATTTTTTCATATTACAAGTTAAACTAACAATTATTCAAAAAGCACAAAAACAATACAAATAATTATTCAACAAATAATACACTAATTAAAAATTAAAAGTAAGAGATGGAACGATAATACCAAATGCCGAAGTATCCAAAAGTTGATCAATTGAGTATTTTTGAAAACTTCCACTTGATATTTTTAATTGCAAAATAATAAAATATAATTGAGCACTTTATGAGATAATTAGAAATTAGAATAATTGAGAGAGATTGAGAGTTTGAGAGAATGAGATTGTAAGTTGTGGGAAAATAATTTTTGAAATGGGATATTTATAGGAAAAAATTTTAAAGTTAATTTTATTTATTTTTTTAAAAAAAGTGGGATTTTTGCACAATTGGTCGTTGGGCCAACGACTATATAGCCGTTTGGACTGCCAACGGTCCAATTGGCATGTGGGCCGGTTGCCTTACAATTTCTTTTTTTAAATTTTTTTTACTTATCGGGCCGGGCCGGTGCACCGATGGGCCTAGTCCGGTTTTCTAACTGGGCCGGTCTACCGGGCTAAGGACTTTGTCCGGCCCAGCCCCCTAAAACCCCTCCTAGCCCCCTATCTTACCGGATCCGAATCGGGTCCGGTCCGGTCTCTATACGAGCCGGTCTAAATGGGCTGGAACCGGGCTGAGCCGGCCCAATTGACAGGTTTACTTTTAGTGCAAAAATACTGTTTCAGAGGTGTACGACTTGAACGACGAAACTAAGAGGGCTAAAGCACTCTATTTGGATTTACCTTATACTTCCTCCGTTCCAAAATACTTGGCCCCTTTGCACTTGGCACACCCCTTAAGATGTCAATGATTAAAGGTGTAATTTTACTTTTTTACCCTTGTACTCTAATAATTAAACAATGATGATGGGTATTGAAAATAAGAAGTATTTAATTGATGACATGCAAGAATTGCTACTTACTAAGTGACTATCTATATTCACTTACTACTCAAATACATAATTGACTCTTTATATTCACTAACTACTCATACAGTATCTTTTGTTTTAATGAATTTTTTTAACGAATTATTTGTTCCACAAAACTAAACAAGTAAATTTTTAAAAAAAAATTCACTAACTACTCATACGGTATCTTTTGTTCCACAAATCTAAACAAGAGAATTTTTTATAAAAAAAGAAGAAGAAAAAATTCCATATGTTTTAACGAACTGCAGTCAAAAAAGGAAGAAAAAGAGCCACATAGGTAGTTGTCATTCATATTTAATACCCTTGAAATTGGTGTCATACTTAATGTAATACTAGGGGTAAAACTGGAAATGCATGCTCAAAATATTCTTGATTTTATAAGTGGGACAAGTATTTTGGAACAAATAAATATAAAAAGTAGGCCAAGTATTTTGGAACGGAGGGAGTATATACATTGATAAGGTAAATAATCTTACACTATCAACGTCGATTTAATTAATATAATTAAATAACTAAAGTATGTTTTTTCTATAGTTTGAATTTAGATGAGATAATTCCACACTTTAACGTGATATCAAAGTTAGACTCATTACCATTATTTCTTGATTTTGCTCAATATTAAGCCCCATATAATGTATTTCATATTTCAATTGCTGGCAAGCCTTGACGTCCAGGGATGTTAATAAGTTGTCATACAGTGGTTGTGGAATGTTATAAGTTGTAACACACAGAAATGTGAGATTGGCCTCTTCATGTGAAATCACTATTAGAAAACATGGATTATATACAAAATTTATCGATAATTCCTAGCTAATTTATCGCTAAATAACTCTTAGCTAATTGAATTTTCTTATCGTACGTCCGTCGCTAATCTGTAGCTAAATAAAATTAGCATGGGATTTTTGTTGTTTAATTACGAAATTTTGTCCGTCGATAGTTGCTTGTTTTCTTGTAGTGAATGTGAGTTTGGTTTCACCTCATAAGCTAACGTTTTGAGTGATATGTTAAACCCAAAGTTTGTTTCTCTATAAGGACTTGATATTAATTTTAAGATGGGTGAAATGATTTTAATATCAATTGATCATATATGACCCTTCATAACTTATGCTATAAAAAAAAAACGTAATTAGTAACTTAAAAATATGCTATTAAGTATTAATCAAGTTAATCAGAGCGCAGTCATGGTTAATTTCCCACATGATGTTTTGTATTCATATTTGGGATTAATAAATATGAATTCGAGCCAAAAAAATTCATTAAGAAATAAAACGTTCCTAACATAAACGAGGGTCTTGTTGGGTTCGAAATCGGTACGGCGTCATGCGGAAGCTTATAGTTGCAAACCATAGATGCGATAAATCAGATGACAAAGAAAATTAAACTAAAACATATTATTGAATATGGTTTGGTCAATTGGCCTACATATTAAAACTAATTCAAAAAAACATAAAAACTATTTGAGAGAAAATCTCCCTCTAAACAAGAATCTTTAAGGACTACATTGTGGATGCTATTATCTTGTGATATGAGAAGAGGGGTCTTCTATTTATAGAGGTTCAAAACCTTTCCTCCAAGAAAGAGGTTAACTAATTATGGAAGAGATCTTTTCCTACAAGGAAATCTTTTCCACAAAGAAAACCTTTCTAAAGTAAAACACAATTATGGTAAAAATTCAAGTAAACTAGGAAATTCAGGACAAATCCTAACAAATCTCCCCTTGGCCTGAATTTTCTGGCAAAATTGATCTCCATCTTCTTCTTCTTCTTCTTCTTCTTCTTCACATAATCTTCATATATCACTGCTGCTTACCATGATTAAAAGTTGATATGGGTTAAAAATTGGAGCCCTATGCATTAAAAATAAAAGCATGGGTTAATATTATTGGAGCCCTGTGTTATAAGTGAACAGGGTTAAAAGTGGAGCCTTATGCATTGAAAGATAGCACAGGTTAAAAGTAGAGCTCATGCGTTAAAAGTATATATGCATGAGTTGAAAGAAGCCCAAGCATTAAAAGTTAGCAAGGGTTGAAAGTGGAGCTCATGCGTTGAAGCAAGTATGGGTTGAAAATATATTTTGATTTTAAAGATGGATTGGCAGCAGGATTGTTGAAAATTTGTTTGAAACTTCTTGCCCACATGTAGTATCTTGACTTCTTTTTTTTTTCTTTTCTTTTTTGACAAAAAACTCTTCATTATCATCAACTTGGTTGCAACTTGCTTTGAACCTTCAATCTTGATGAACCATTGAACTCATAGGATCGTTGGCTTTGATACCACTTGACCTTTGAACCGTAGGCTCTGATACCACTTGTTGGGTTCGAAATCGAGAGGGCGTCATGCGGAAGCTAATTGTTGCAAACCATCCATGTGAGAAATCAGATGGCACATAAAACAATACTAAAAACTTAATATTATTATATGATTTGGTCAAACGACCTACATATAAAAACCTAATATTAAAAAGCATAAAAAAATTGTTGAGAGAAAATCTCCCCCTAAACAAGACTCTTTTAACGACTACATTGTGGATGCTATTGTGTTATGATTTGAAAAGGGGGGGTCTTCTATTTATAAAGGTTCAAAACCTTTCCTCCAAGAAAGAGGTTAACTAATTATGGAAGAGATCTTTTCCTACAAGGAAATCTTTTCCACAAAGAAAACCTTTCTAAAGTAAAACACAATTATGGTAAAAATTCAAGTAAACTAGGAAATTCAGGACAAATCCTAACAGGTCTATGGCAACAAATTTTGTCTCACAAGGAAATTTCCTCCCAAATAGGAATTACTCACCTCTGTTAACTTTTACTAGTTCAGTTTGAACTTTTCACGCCTTTTAAGAAAAATGATTGACATGAGTATTCACCATAATACCCATATTAATTGATGTTTAGTCTTGAGTAAGAATATGTTTTTCTCTTGTTATACTAAAAGTGACAAATAATTTCTCAAATTGTCACTCAACTTATAGAAGTATCTCATTAAAGTAACTATTGAATTTTTTGGACAATATTGTCACTCAACTTGTAGAAACATCTCACTAAAGTAACTTTTAAATTTTTTTGGACAATATTGTCACTGAACTATGCATATATTTTCAACTAGGTGAAAACTAACGGAAAACATTATATTTATTAAAATAATATAAGACAATATGATACATTTTGAAACAATATTAAGTAACAACTATCCAAACAGAGTCTCTTTTAAGTCATCAACAATTAAATAACAAATATTATCTCTGCATGGCGACAAATTTTGAAATATTTTCCCTGCTAATTAACCTAATCTTCAAACAATGACATCTTAACAACTAATGTTAGTAGTTAGTACTACAAATAGTAGTATCAACTAATCAATCAATGTATTATAGTTTCTTTTGTACTCCTTCTATTCACTTTCACTTGTCCACTATATTAAAAATATGTTTACACTTTTATTTGGAGTTAATTCCTCAAATTGTCACTCAACTTGTAAAAACATCTCACTAAAGTAACTTTTGAATTTTTTTGGTCAATATTGTCACTGAACTATATATATATTTCTAACAAGGTGAAAACTAACAAAAAAGTTAAATTTTTAACGGAAGTTTATTGATATATATATTTTAAGTTTTATTTTTAGATCAAATACCCATTAATTATGTAAAATTTATTTAATCCATTTCAAATGAGTCTTTAATAAAATAAATTATATTTATTTAATTAGACCAAAATGATGGTGTAATCTTTCGTTAAAAAGTGATACATGTATCTTTTATTTTTAATAAAAGTTTATACATTTATCATTTTAGTTTTTTTTTTTGTTTAAAATTCAATCTAATTATAGAATTTATTGTAAAGATGTGCAAAGATGAATTGTAATTATGCATCTCCTATATTTTTTTTTTAGCTAATCTTTATTATTTGTAAATACCAAATCTTTTTAATTGCAAACTTGAGATATTAAAAAAAAAAAAAAAAAAAGAGGGAAGATAGTATGATTTTTTATGAAAATATTGTTTTAGATTGCACTTTCATTTTGTGCTAGTTACATGGATATAATTTATTTTATTAAAGACATATTTGAAATGGATTAAATAAATTTTAAATAATTAATGGGTATTTGATCTAAAAATAAAACTTAAAATATATATCAATAAACTTCCGTTAAAAATTTAACTTTTTTGTTAGTTTTCACCTTGTTAGAAATATATATATAGTTCAGTGACAATATTGACCAAAAAAATTCAAAAGTTACTTTAGTGAGATGTTTTTACAAGTTGAGTGACAATTTGAGAAATTAACTCCAAATAAAAGTGTAAACATATTTTTAATATAGTGAACAAGTGAAAGTGAATAGAAGAAGTACAAAAGAAACTATAATACATTGATTGATTAGTTGATACTACTATTTGTAGTACTAACTACTAACATTAGTTGTTAAGATGTCATTGTTTGAAGATTAGGTTAATTAGCAGGGGAAATATTTCAAAATTTGTCGCCATGCAGAGATAATGTTTGTTATTTAATTGTTGATGACTTAAAAGAGAGCACTAATTGAGTCAGCATAGATTTACACTCTGTTTGGATAGTTGTTACTTAATATTGTTTCAGAAGGTATTATATTGTATTATATTATTTTAATAAATTTAATGTCGGATAGATTGCATCATTTTTCATCATTAATAACGTTAGACATCAACAATTTGAAAGTAATCCTACAAGAAATGGAGTAGAGCTACTTAAAGGATAAAATATGCTTATTAAATAATAAATTAGATAAAACGAGAAAAAATAAAATAAAATAACGACGTGATCAAACAAAACATTACATAAAATGAGACCTTTTATTTACCTAATTAACGATGAATTTAATAATATAATAAAATGAAATAAAAGATAAATAATAACTAAAATAAATATTATGGTTAAATTGATAATTCCATCCAAACAAGTTGTTAGGACTTAGGAGTAGTTATAAATGTTCATAATATTCACACCGTGATAGCCGGTGGAATCCTAGAAAATCTTCCAACAAAGAATACCATACTTTCTCTTTGTTGTTTAGTGAAAGTGGAGGATGAGTAGTTGTCTTTTTATTGGCTTAATGTATTGATAGTCCCTCAAATTTGATAGCAAATTAAATTTCATTTAAAATTTTACTTATGATTTGTTTCAATTAAGCATATGAATAGATGATAAAATGATTTGATTAGATATTTCAGTTCAAATATTTGATTTTTTATGTGTAATTTTAAATGTTCATTACATAGATAGATCAGTTAATAAATTATTTAAAATACACATTATTCTCAATTAGAATATGGTGGAAATTTTACGACTTATTGAGACAAGGTAATTTATATAATTAAATGATGTGACATTTAAAGTGACTAACTTCATCTACTTGAGAAAAAATATACGATCTTTAACCACTACGTAACCATATCATACATTTTGCTCACAATTTTTGCGATTTATTTTAAGAAACATACAGAGAGAAATTAATTGGCTTGACATAAATTTAAAGGGAATTGCCCTTGATTTTATATTGAGCAATAATGAAAGAAAGAATTGATAAATTAACACAACATAGAAAATCATCATCTGAGATAATAATATCGAACTAAAATTTATTAAATCCACAAATCTACCGTCAGTGTATTTCACTAGCAAGGTAAGACTGCGTACATTAGATCCTTGTGATTCAGTCCTTCTCCAAATCCTTCATATAGCGGAAACTTGATTGCACTATGCTGCCTTTTGTTACCGTTAGTGTTTCACTGAGCAAGTTGTGCAGTGATCTTAATTAAGTAACTAATTAAATAATATTAGATCATTGAAAGCCCTTCAAATAAATGTAGTTAGCTCCTCTCTAATATTTTTTTTTCTTTAATTTGCTAGTAAGTAAGCAAATTTAAAAGTGAAACTCTTGTTCGAATCAATCTTCGAATAATACATTCAAGCTCTCCTTCAAGATCTTCAATGGCTAATTCCACGGCTTCTAGTCTTTTGTTAGCACATTGCAATGTCATCGCGTCACATTTTTCCCACGAACTTAAGCTATTTACTCTCATCAATAACTTTGAACCAAAATACCCTTTACTCGTTTTTCGAGTCGTATTTGGACTTGGCATTGACATAAGTGCCATCAAAGATTCCAATATTGACATTGTTGCCACTCTAACTTCTCTTAATACATTCACCACCACCATAAGATTATTTTTATCATCTATCGATGAATCGATGCACTTGGTCTTATTTTTTATTCCTTTTAAGGAATGCAAGCGTTTCAACATCTCTTTCTTCAACTTCTTCCTATGACAATGAAAAGGCGCGAACTTATTCTCTGTCGTCGCGTTTTCCCCAACGCTGATCCTTCTGAACGTGCACTTCAGGTCGTGGACATGATCCTTAACGAGCAACATGACATCTTTGGTGGTGCCACATACCTCCAACATCCTTAACGATGTTTCTGAAACCTCGTGTGCCCATTTCTCTTGACCCTGATGCGCGATTTCTCGTTTGATCACAGGCGAATGAAGCATGTCGTTGGCCGAATCATGCAAGTCTCTTAGAGCATCAAAATTTGGGAGTGCCATTGAAATTTTCTAAGTGAATTGTTGAAACTATTGTTTGAGGTTTGAGATGGGATTAATACACTTTGTTATACGTCTAAATGTGGCAAATGTATTTATAGTTAGATAGAGATGATGAATAATTAATTGAGATCTGAGATCTCTTTAGGAAAAAGGACAGGAAGGATCCTTTTCTTGTACGGATTTGTTGTCCTCTAATTGGCAACAGCTAAGGTACCAAAATTTGTCCCTATAGGAAACTTCATCAGCAATGGGAATATAGGAAAAAATGAATAATTAATACATTGATTGATTAGTTGATAAATTGATATAGTAGTTGACTAGTTGTTGAGATATTGTTGTTTGTGAATTAGTGTTAGTTTGTAGTAGGATTTAGTTTAAGTATCATGATAAAGTAAAATCCCTCGATGATATATTTTTTACGATGTAAAGAATTTGCAAGAGTACTGATCTTCGGTCAATACAATTGATGAAAAATCTTTAGTTAATTCCGACAAGGTATAAGGAATTAATTATTTTTTAAAAAAAGTAAGTAAATCGATATAATTGAAAAATCTTGCTTTGCAATTTATTAAAATATATCGAATTTCTGTCTTATAGGTAAACTAATTTGTGCACGCATAACACTTTATAACTTGAACTTATGACTGATGAGCAATAGAAGTTTTGTCCACCAATTTTTTTTTTCCAGTTAGATGTCATTTTAAAGAAATTTCTGATAAGAAACGATAAAATTCAAAATACCCCTTATAATAGTATATTTTTGCAACTTATATCATTTTAATCGGTTATAGAAAATCACACTACCATATATGGAAAAACTACATAATATGATAGTAGTATATACAAATCTTTTACACTGGTAAACTAAAACTTATGCAGTATATACTTTCTTATCTCAAATTATCTATCATTTTTTTCTGTTACATGTCTCTTAAAAAAATCAATTAGGAGTAATTTTAATTAGTTTACCTTTATTTATGCCTGAAGATGTAATCTCTATTTATGTGTCATCTTCTAAGTTGTGCAGACTCTTCATTTAAGATGCCGCATCCGTATCGAATTCTCCAAAAATACATTACTTTTGAAGAATTCGATACGCACCCGTAAAGAGTTCGAGCAACATAGGTCATCTTTACATGATTATATTGAAGTGTTTGTATTTTCAAAAACATTAATACTAAAGATAAAATGGAAAAATATAATAATTAATTTGAATTTTAAAAATGACAAATAATTTAAGACGACTATTTTTAAACATTACGATAGATAATTTGAGAGTGGCGGAGTCATGGGCGGAGCCATCTATATCAAAGGGTGATCAGATACACAACCTTCGTCAGAAAATTATGTTATGTATATAGCCTAAACATTAGCTATTATGAGTATGTATTTAATTTTACATACCCTTAACATAACTAAAAAAAAAAATTTGCACACTCTTCATCAAATTCCTGACTCCGCCATTGGGTGGAGTAGTTGGTAGTATGCAAATACATGCACGGAGAGGAAAGATTCCGTATAATGGCCGATCTTAAATTTGTCGCCATGCAGACAAAATGTTTGCTAATTATGGAGCATTGAGGTGGTAATCAACCCAATTAATTAAGATTCACACCAGGCATGTGGACATCTTCCGAGAAATTTCTTTTTCTTTTCGGTGTGTTCGATATTCATATTGAAATTCGATTCAATTCAGATTCATGTATTGTACTCCCTCTGTTCCAATTTATATGACACACTTTCCTTTTTAGTCAGTCCCAAAAAGAATGACACATTTCTATATTTGGTAACAATTTAACTTTAAAATACCCATTTTACCCTTAATGAAATGATTTACAACCACACAAATATCTATGACTTATTTTAGACCACAAGTTTCAAAAGTCTTCCTTTCTTTCTTAAACTCCGTGCCAAGTCAAAGTACATCACATAAATTGGGACGGAGGGAGTAATATTTATTTTTGAAGATGACGCTCATAATATTTCCTCCGTCCGTCTTTACATGTCTATTATTTTCTTGACACACACCTTAAGAAATAATATCTAATAACGATAGCTCTATTATATCACTTTTTAAATATAATAAATGTAATGCATTGGATAATAAATAATATTTAATATTAAGGGTAAAATAAGGACAAGTAATAATAAACTACGGGAGTATGATCTTTTTCATTTTCAGAAGTTTGAATTTAAAATTTTTGATTAAAAATAAAGAAATCTCGATCATTCCACCGCAATTCATATTGCTCGAGAAAAATTCTTCTGGAAAGGAAAAATCTAGTGTTGTGGTGAGAATTGAGGATAAGTATGTGAGAGTACACTTGTTTTTCTCCTTTCTATAATGATTGAAAATTATACAGGGTGAAAATCATTTTCCCCCCTCAATTTTATTTTAAAAATCAAACTTTCTCCTTAACTTTGAATAATAAGCATTCTCACCCCTTTGACTTTGACAATGTCTATTTTAACCTTGACATTTGTAATATCTTCTTATATTATATATTAT
This sequence comes from Capsicum rhomboideum, assembly GCA_031232105.1. Classification (NCBI taxonomy): domain Eukaryota; kingdom Viridiplantae; phylum Streptophyta; class Magnoliopsida; order Solanales; family Solanaceae; genus Capsicum; species Capsicum rhomboideum. The sequence continues at coordinate 7,894,710 of CP124714.1, read as the reverse complement.
TTATGTTAGTCAAGTATTTATATATATTTTATTAAGTTCTTTAGTATTATAAGTAGAATAATTTTTTAATGAACTTGTCACAAAAGCTAATGTTATTTTTTATGATTGTTATTTTATTGAGATAAGGCACAAGTACCCCCCCCCCCCCCGACCAAACTATACTCGAAGTTGCTATGACACACCTAAACTTTATGGGGGGGGGGAGGGGGGGAGGGGGGGGGGGTCCTATTACTCCCCTAAATTCATTTTTTCTGTATTTTTGTGCTCTTTTTTGCTGGCATGGCTGCCAAGTATCAGAATATTTTTATACTCACACAAAAGGAGTACAAAAATATTCTGATACTTGGCAGCCAGGTCAGCAAAAAGAAGCACAAAAATACAGAAAAAATGAGTTTAGGTGGTAATAGAACCCCCGTAAAGTTTAGGTGTGTCATAGCAACTTCGGGTATAGTTAGGGGGGTACTTGTACCTTATCTCTTATTTTATTACATGCATTAAGTATGTATGTGTGTATATATATACACACACACACACACATGTATGCACATGTATGTGTGCATATTTAAGTTTCATTCTTATTTTCTATTGTTTATATAGATAAATGAGTTTCGATTGCCACTAATGAAATATTCTAACTAATAAATTAAAATTTATTTATAATATAAGTAAACTTTTGAAATTAATTTGTTATAAAATTTATCTCCATTTTAATTATATATTATTGTATTACATGCATTGGAATATGTTTACAAAGTTATTTTTATTTGTTATTTTCACTAGTATAAATAGATATTATAGTTTTAATTATTATTAATAAATTAATTTCATTATCCTGGTCATTTAGAACATCATTAACTTATATACTAAATATATGTTTCTCATTTCTTTTTTTCGTCTATAAAATAATATTTCTTTTTATTTAAAGAAATTTACTATACATATTAAAAATTAAAAAAATATCATGACTTTAAAGAGGTAAAGAAAAAAAAGATTAATAGTGTAAGAGTAAAATAGGTATTTAAAAAAGATAAATAGAAAAAAGGGGGGAGAATGCTTATTGTTTAAAGTTGAGGGGGGAGTTTGATTTTTAAATTAAAGTTGAGAGGGGAAAATGATTTTTACCCAAATTATAAATCTTGATGAAGCCAAGTGTTCTTATTCATGTGGGAGCTCGAAATTGAGATTTAAAAATGAAGATAATGCAACAAATTTCAATAATAGCACGTTGTCTTGTTTCTTCACAGCAAAGCAAGCCAAATAATTTCAGAAATTTGTTGGGTTCTAAGTGTATAGTGAATGAAAAATGGACGAAAGAAAAATGGAGGGAAAGTGAAAGAGTAAAAATTCACTTTAAGAAAGTAAAGTAAAGAAACTTCTTAGTGTTTATTTTGGAACACTCTCATTCATGTGGATAGTGAGGCAAGAACAAGACAAGCCTCACGCCGTCGTCGTCGCTCGCTCGACTCGGCTTCGGATTTGGATTTGGATTTGGATTTGGCAATCGATCGAGAGACTATCTTTTTGGTCAAAATTCATTTGAAACTTGAGAGTTAATGATCCAAAAGTTCAATCTGAAATTACTCCATTTGCGAACGCACATGACGAAGTGCGGTCGCATGTCACAACGCACCTTGAAGGGACGTGACCCTTCGAGGCACTGCTTCAGAGACAGAACGTGACCTGCGCGCGCAGGTTGAAAAACATCTTCTTATTCATAAAAACTCAAGTGTGATTTACGAACCGTTGAGTGCATTCGTTGTTCGACAGAGTTTGAGGTACCGCCATTCTGTCGAGTGATTCATTTTATCTTGAGAGGATATATTCCAGAACCTCGGGTACTTGAGGAGAATAATTTTCTTAAGGACACACCATGAATTCGGTGGACTTGAATCTTCATTTTCATCTCTTTCTAAATATTGGTTTTGCTATTTTTCAGAAAAAATAGTTTGAACTTCATTTGTTGATGTTCATAAGTTGGGTTGAACTTATTTTGAAGTTCAAAGTTGTGAAATACAAAGTTACAACTTCATGTGATTGTTCTTATTTAGTTTGAACATGTGATTGGAGTTATTGTTGGAAAAATACATATTTTACCAAATCCGAAAGACAACAATCTTACGAAAATTATTCGTACTTGATAATCTGTATTTTTGATTTCTGGAGATTAAAACCATTTGGTTTCTACTCTGTCTGAACTTGATAGTGATTTGAAGATATAAAAACTTCATCACAAGTCAAAGTTCATTCGGTTGATGATTTGAAGACATAAAAACTTCGTCGTTAAACTAGAAACAAGTGTTTAAATATTAAAGACTTTATAGTTAGTATTCTGAATTACTAAAGTGTTTGTCAAAGCTTGACAAGGAAATGACGAATGAAACTGAACAACGAATTGATTCGGTTGTGATTGGTGTTGTCCCAACGACAACCAATGTTGCGTCACTAAGTCGTTCAGATATTGTTGAAGCAATGAAAACGATAGAGAAAACGAAAAAATATTCTGATGTGAACTTCAAAGAATGACAGCAAATAATGTTCTTTTGGCTGACCAAACTTGAAATGCAAATGTTCACAAGTAGATATCCTCATGTTCCAGAAAAAGGAATGTTTGAAAACCAAGTGTTTGATTTAGAAGATCTTGTGATTCGTCACAAGATACAAGATGACATTAAATTGCATGAGAAATCAACAATGATGTGTGTAAATCTTGTTAAAGATAATGTTGCACATAATATGAAGAGAAAGAATTCTTCTGGACAAGAGAAAGAGCTGAACAAGAAAATGTTCAAAGGCAAGTGCTACAATTGCAGTAGAGTTGGCCACAAAGCTCTAAGCTGTCAAGTTCTGAATAAGAACAAGAAAAGAAATAAGATAAACATATTGGAAGCAACTGGAAAAATTGAAAATTTGTGTGCAATGATCACAGAATATAATCTAGTTGGAAATCCAAATGAATGGTAGTTAGATTCAGGAGCCACTAGACATGTTTGTGCAGACAAAGAAGCTTTTGCTACTTATAATACTGCGGGTCTCAAAGAAGTGATCTTCATGGGAAATAATGCAACAGCCAAGGTTGAAGAAAGTGGGAAGATATTCCTAAAAATGACTCATGACAAGGTGTTGACTCTCAACAATGTTCTCCATGTTCCTACTATTAGGAAGAACTTAGTGTCGATAACACTACTCGTTAAAAATGGGTTTAAATTTGTGTTTGTTTCGGAGAAAGTTGAAATAAGTAAGAATGAAATGTATGTAGGAAAGGGATACTACAATGAGGGCCTTTTCAAACTTAATGTAATGGATGTTGAGAAAAATAAAGCTGAGGCTTCTTCTTACTTGCTTGAGTCAAATGAATTATGGCATGAACATTTGGGACATGTCAATTACAAAACCTTGCAAAAACTGATTAACTTGGAAGTTTTGCCTAACTTTGAGTGCAGTAAATCAAAGTGTCAAACATGTGTTGAATCGAAGTATGTTAGGCATCTGTATAAGTCTGTTGAAAGGAATTCCAATCCCTTAGACTTAATTCACACAGACATTTGTGATATGAAGTCGACACCATCTCGTGGTGGGAAAAAGTATTTCATAACTTTTATTAACGACTGCATTAGATACTGTTATGTCTATTTGTTGAATAGTAAGGATGAGGCAATAGATGCATTTAGGCAATATAAAACTGAAGTTGAAAATCAGTTGGATAAAGAATCAAAATGATAAGAAGTGATAGGGATGGAGAATATGAATCTCCTTTTGCGGAGATATGTTTGGAAAATGGAATTGTCCATCAAACTACGGCCCCGTACTCACCTCAATCAAATGGGATTGCGGAAAGAAAGAACCAAACGTTGAAGGAGATGATGAATGCCTTAATTATAAGTTCAGGTTTACCGTAAAACTTGTGGGGGGAAGCTATCCTTACAGCTAATCGAATACTCAGTAGAGTACCTCATAGAAAGACATAATCTATTCCATATGAGAAATGGAAAGAAAGGAAACCCAACTTGAAATATTTTAAAGTGTGGGGGTGTCTAGCGAAAGTCCAAGTTCCTATACCCAAAAGGGTGAAAATAGGACCAAAAACTGTGGACTGTGTTTTCATCGAATATGCTATAAAAAGTAAAACACGTCAATTTTTGGTTCATAAATCCGAACATCCAGATATACATGATAATACGGTAATGGAATCAGATAATGCTGAGTTCTTTGAACATATTTATCCGTATAAGGCTAGACATGAGTTGTCTAGAGAAGGGTCTAAACGACCTAGGAATGAACCAAGAAAGAATGTACATAATGAAGAGAATCCAAGACGTAGTAAGCGACAAAGAAGGACGACTTCCTTCGGATCAGATTTTGTAACATTTCTTCTTGAAAATGAACCTCTAACGTTTAAAGAAGCAATGTCGTCTGCGGACTCATCCTTTTGGAAAGAGGCTGTCAATAGTAAGATTGATTCAATCTTGAGCAACCATACTTGGGAGTTGGTTGATCTTCCTCCAGGAAATAAACCTTTAGGTTCTAAATAGATCTTCAAAAGGAAAGTGAAAGCTGATGGTACTATTGACAAATACAAGGCAAGACTTGTAGTGAAAAGCTTTAGACAAAAAGAATGCCTTGACTATTTTGACACATACTCGCCAGTAACAAAGATAACATCCATTCAGATGTTGATTGCATTAGCTGCGGTATATGATCTTGAAATCCATCAAATGGATGTGAAAACAGCATTCCTAAATGGAGAATTGGAGGAAGAAATTTACATGGAACAACCTGAGGGTTTTGTAGTTCCTGGTAAAGAAAAGAAAGTGTGCAAATTTATTAAGTCACTTTATGGACTAAAACAAGCACCCAAACAGTGGCATGCAAAGTTTGACCAAACCATTTTGGCAAACGGATTCATGATAAATGAATGTGATAAATGTGTTTACATTAAAGACACTCCAAATCACAAGGTCATTATTTGTTTGTATGTGGATGACATGTTGATCATCAGTAGAGATATTTCTAACATAAATGCTACGAAACGAATATTTGAGAGCAAGTTTGATATGAAAGACCTTGGAGTTGCGGATGTGATCTTAGGAATAAGAATTCAAAGAACTCCACAAGGGTTGGCATTGTCACAGTCTCATTATATTAAAAGGGTGCTTGACAAGTTCAAGTATTTGGATTTCAATATTGCCAAGACTCCATTGGATGTGAGCTATGCACTTCGAAAGAATGAAGGTGAAAGTGACTCACAATTGGAGTATGCAAGAGTGTTGGGAAGTTTGATGTACATCATGAATTGTATGTGACTAGATATAGCATGCGCTATTAGTAAATTGAGTCGGTACACAAGTAAGCTCAATCAAACTCATTGGATGGCAATGAAAAGAGTTTTGGGTATCAAAAACATACTCAAAACTATGCTTTGCATTATAATAAATATCCTGCGGTAATTGAAGAATATAGTGATGCAAATTGGATTACCGGATCGAATGAAGTAAAATCCACGAGTGGATATGTATTTACTTTAGGTGAAGGAGCAGTCTCTTGAAAATCATCCAAACAGACATGTATTGCCCGCTCTACAATGGAATCTAAATTTATCGCATTAGATAAAGCCGGTGAAGAAGCTGAATGGCTCCAGAATTTCTTGGAAGATATTCCTTATTGGCCCAACCCTTTGGCACCAATATGCATACACTATGATAGACAAGCTGCGATAGGTAGGGCAGGGAGCATAATGTATAATAGTAAATCTCGTCATATAAGACGGAGACATAATACCGTTAGAGAACTACTCTCTAGTGGAAATATCACAATTGACTATGTAAGGTCAAAGGATAATGTGTCGGATCCACTTACAAAAGGCATATCTAAAGAGAGAGTTGAGAGATCATCGAAGGGAATGGGTTTACGGCCTAGGACAAGTCGTCATGACGGTAACTCTACCTAGCAGACTGGAGATCTCAAGAGCTAGGTTCAAAGAGATAAAACAAAGTTGTGACTGACGGTTCAACATTGTCAATTAACTCAACTCATTCTCATGATGAAGACAATGTTTAGAAAACAAGGATAAGACTTATGGTTGGAAGTCTTTTAATGGTTTCTAAGTTTGGCAGGTTTGATCAAATAGTTTGATCTACACGATTAAACGTTTAGGAATCACCTATGTGAGGGTGAAGTGGAAGCCGCTTCAAGGAGAATGATAGTAAAGGCGTATTCTCTACGCTCTCATGAAACCAGGTCGTGTTCATGGCTGAAACGAACAAAATCGTGAGAACCATAAACGGTAAAAGGCTAGTTGTGTGACTTGTGTTGTATAGGTGTACACTAAAGTTTGACGGTTCAAAGATATCATATCTACCGATTGACCGAGTGCATCCGATGCAAGTTCACTACGGAAAGTCCAAAGGAAAACCTACTTATCCAGATGCAATTAGTCTTTGCTTGTAGATCATACACTTGTCCGAATATTTTTAAATGAAATAGTCATTCCCTATTCATGTGGGGGATTGTTGGGTTCTAAGTTTATTGTGAATGGAAAATGGAGGAAAGAAAAATGGAGGAAAAGTGAAAGAGTAAAAATTCACTTTAAGAAAGTAAAGTTCTCCCACATTGGTGGGAGAAAAAAACTTCTTAGTGTTTATATTAGAACACTCTCATTCATGTGGATAGTGAGGCAAGAACAAGACAAGTCTCGCGTCGTCGTCGCTCGCTCGGCTCGGCTTCTGCTTCGGATTTGGATTTGGCAATCGATCGAGAGACTATCTTTTTGGTCAAAATTCATTTGAAACTTAAGAGTTAATGATCCAAAAGTTCAATCGAAAATTTCTCGATTTGCGGACGCACATGATTAAGTGCGGACGCATGTCACAACGTACCTCAAAGGGACGTGACCCTTCAAGGCACTGCTTCAGAGACAGAACGTGACATGTGCTCGTAGGTCGGTATCTGTGGACGCAGATAACCCGACGCAGGTCAAGCCAGACTCAAGCAGGACATTCTATTTTGTGCCGAAATGGCACCTGCAGACGCAGGTGGTCCCGACGGTCTGAAACAGTGCAGTTTTCTGGAACCATTGCTTCTCTTCTGAAGCAATACCTTTTGTTTGTAAATACCTGAATTTTTCCTCAGGTATTGTGATGAAATTTTGAAGTGAAAAACATTTTCTTATTCATAAAAACTCAAGTGTGATTTAAGAACCATTGAGTGTGTTCGTTGTTCGACAGAGTTTGAGGCACCGCCATTCTGTCGAAGTGATTCATTTTATCCTGAGAGGATATATTCTAGAACCTCGGGTACTTGAGTGGAATAATTTTCTTAAGGACACACCGTGAATTCGGTGGACTTGAATCTTCATTTTCATCTCTTTCTAAATGTTGGCTTTGCTATTTTCCAGAAAAAATAGTTTGAACTTCATTTGTTGATGTTCATAAGTTGGGTTGAACTTATTTTGAAGTTCAAAGTTGTGAACTACAAAGTTCTTCATGTGATTGTTCTTATTTAGTTTGAACATGTGATTGAAGCTATTGTTGAAAAAATACAGATTTTATCAAATTCGGAAGACAACAAAACTAACCTAAATATACGTACTACAACATGAAAACAATTTCAACCGAGATTTATTATCCATGATTATCAAACCCCCCCCCCCACCTACCCACCACTCCCCCTCCCCCCTCCCCCCCCCCCCCAAAAAAAAATATAAAAAAATAAATCAATGTTCACTTAAAAGAAAAGATGAAGACGAGTTAAAAATGTCATTCAAGTATGTGAAATTTACTATATTTGTTCTACGTTAATAGTTTGGCATAATTATACTCATGTCATTATTCATACAGAACTTAACAAAGGATATATTTGGACCTGCACGCATACTATGAGGGCCTATTTGGCCTCGTCTTATTTTAATCTGTTACTTTGGATAATTTAGTTGCGCATTTGAAACTTGATTAGCAATATATTGTAATGATATCTTGTAAAAATTTATGTCTTGCACTTGAATGCTAGAGTTTTAAATTGAAAAATAATTGTAAAATTAAAAGCAATGAAGGACTAGAAAATTTTTATCATGGTTGATGCACAACCAACAAAAGGTGAGTGAGGCTCCATTCACTTTTTGATATGTGGATAAGTGAGCCCATTTATTAATTTTAAACGGGTAAACTACATAAATGTCCCCCATAGTGGGTGGCTTTGCTTTTTTGTCCCCCATAACAAAAATCCTGCAAAACTACCCCTCCTTCTTTTTTATGTATTGAACAAATACCTATTTGCCCCTCTATACCTCAAATATTTTTAAACAACTCTCTCATGCTTATTTATTTTTCAACTTCTATTCTCTTTTTTCCTTTTTTTTTAATTTTACTTTGATTTTTATTTTTTCTTCTCTCTTTTTTTTTTAGTTTTTCTAAACCTTTATTTTTTTTTTCTTTTCTCCTCTCAACTTCTATTTTTTTTCTCTTTTTTATTTTTCTTTCATTTTTATTTTTTCTTTTTCTTTTTTTAAATTTTTTTTTCTCAGCCTTTATTTATTTATTTATTTTTGTCATTTTTTTTTCTTTATTTTGTCTTTTTTCTCAACTTTTTTTTTTTCTTTTTCTCCACTCAACTTTAATTTTTTTCTTTTTCTCTTTTGTATTTTCTTTGACTTTTATTTTTTAAAAAAATATTTTTTCTTTTTCCTCAACTTTTATCATTTTTTTTTTCTTTTCTTCGATTCCTTCCAAAAAAATAAGTTACGCCCCATGGGCAAGAGTTGATACTACCACATTGCTTCTTAATTTATGTGATGTTCCACATTGCTTCTTAATTTATGTAATGTTTTATTACTCTTGCCTTAGAGGCAAGATTTAACCCAAGGACTTTCAAACAACAAGTTATGCCTCATGGGCAAGAGTTGACACTACCCCATTATGTTTTGACTTATGAAATGCTCTATAACTCTTGTCTTAGAGGCAAGACTTAGTCCAATGACTTTCAAAACAATAAATTATGCCCCATGGGCAAGAGTTGGCATTACCACATTGTGTCTTGATTTATGAGATGCTCTATAACTCTTGCCCTAGAGGCAAGACTTAGACCAAGGACTTTCAAACAATAAGTTACGCCCCATGGGCAAGAGTTGACACTACCATATTGTGTTTTTATTTATGAGATGTTCTATAACTCTTGCCTTAGAGGCAAAACGTAGCCTAAGAACTTTCAAACAACAAGTTATGCCCCATGGGCAAGAGTTGACACTACCACATTATGTTTTGACTTATGAAATGCTCTATAACTCTTGCCTTAGAGGCAAGACTTAGTCCAATGACTTTCAAAACAACAAATTATGCCCCATGGGCAAGAGTTGGTATTACCACATTGTGTCTTGATTTATGAGATGCTCTATAACTCTTGCCCTAGAGGCAAGACTTAGACCAAGGGCTTTCAAACAATAAGTTACTCCCCATGGGCAAGAGTTGACACTACCATATTGTGTTTTTATTTATGAGATGTTCTATAACTCTTGCCTTAGAGGCAAGACTTAGCCCAAGGACTTTTAAACAACAAGTTATGCCCCATGGGCAAGAGTTGACACTACCACATTATGTTTTGACTTATGAAATGCTCTATAACTCTTGCCTTAGAGGCAAGACTTAGTCCAATGACTTTCAAAACAATAAATTATGCCCCATGGGCAAGAGTTGGCATTACCACATTGTGTCTTGATTTATGAGATGCTCTATAACTCTTGCCCTAGAGGCAAGACTTAGACCAAGGGCTTTCAAACAATAAGTTACGCCCCATGGGCAAGAGTTGACACTACCATATTGTGTTTTTATTTATGAGATGTTCTATAACTCTTTCCTTAGAGGCAAGACTTATCCCAAAGAACTTCCAAACGGCAAGTCATGTCCTTAAGTTTACTTTGGTGTCAAAGAAAGAAGATCATTTTTGCGGATTATCTAACTCTCTGTTCATTAACAAAATATAATAGAAGCTGAGAAAAAAAAAAAGAGAAGGAAAAAAATAAAGATTGAGAAAAAAGAAAAAAAAAAGAGAAGAAAAAAATAAAGGTTAAGAAAAAAAGAAAATAAGAGAAAAAAAAAAAGTTGAGAAAAAAAAATGAGAAGAAAAAATAAAATAAAATATAAATAAAGTTTGAGAAAAATGAAAAAAAATGAGAAAAGAAAAAAACAAAAAATAAAAAAAAATAAAGGCTGAGACAATGAATTAAAAAAAAGAGAAATAAAAAATAAATAATATTTTAGAAATAAAAGAAAAAAAAGGTTGAGACAAATGAATTAAAAAAATAAAAAATAAAAAAAATCAAGTAACAGTAAAAAAGAGAAAAAAATAAAGAAGAAAAAAGAAGTTGAGAGACAAATGAGCATGGAAAGAGTAAAAACATTTGAGGAGAAGAGGGGTAAAAATGTACTTGTTGTATACATAAAAAGGAAGAAAGGCTAGTCTTTAAAGACTTTTCTTATGGGGGGTAAAAATACAAAGCCACCTACTATGGGGGATATCCCATGTAATTTCCTGATTTTAAACCTAATAACAAATTAACAAGAGTGTGAAAATATATTTATATTGATATGGGTCCCATCAGGAACAATAAATTGCACTAAATGAATGATAAAAATACAGTAAATGTGATTGTGGGTCCATGCTTTGTGTTTCCTTTTAATGCTCCTTTATACTTTTCCATACTCATTTATTTGTTGTTAAACGGAAAATAGATGCCTCTTTTTATATATTTAATTTAAAATTGAAGAAATAATTTACTATTTTATATATCTTTTAGCTCTATTATTAAGTACTTATTTTTAATTTTACTTTTCATTATTTTATTCTTTTGATACTAAATGGATTCTTTATTACCAAAATCGCGATTACAGCTCAAGGAAAAAACAAAAGCACTTACCCTGAACATTTTCCCAAATAAGTGAAATTGCATCTAAACTCACAAGCATACATAGACACACTATAGCTTAGAGTGGATAAAAATTTAGTTGACTAACATACTTTGCAACCTTGGGGAATAAGCTAAGCCTGTAAATCACTTCCTGCACAATTTGTTTAATGAGTACATTTACTGTTCTTCTCTGCTGAAATACAATGGCATTCCTCTCAGTCCATACATAGTAGACTATGGCAGGTAGAGTCATTTTATACACTGAAGCACCTCTACTATGGCCACCACAATGTCGCACCGCCCATTCACTTTCATTAGTCCAGGCCCCACCACATCGTTTGATCCCTTGCTAGACTAACAACTTCTTCCAGATTTCATCAGTGAAGCTACATTGGAAAAACAAGTGCTCAATGGTTTCGTCTTCCTCATCGCAAAAGATACATTTCAAGTCGTGATTAATGCCCTATCTAGCAAGCCTGACCTTCGTTGCAAGTCTATTCATGATCGTCAATCTTAGTATGAAGATCCATTTCGGACACCCAAGATTATTGCATATGACTTTCCTCCAAGGTACTCTTAGGAATTCCCCTTGTAACCTTCTGTAGACTGCAGCAATGGAAAATTTAGTCATATTTGAGTACATCCTGCTCAGTATATCCAGCAGCTTCCATATATTTCCTTGCATAAAAAATTCTCTGAATGACCCAAGCAGCAGTAGTAGGAGTAGTTGACCACACAGTTTGCTTCTTTATGTAATAAGCATGTACCTACTGAACCCATACCTTCTCCTTATTCTTGCACAGCTATCAAAGAAGTTTGCACACTGCAGCTTTGTTCCATAGGTAGATATCAGTAAAATTCAACCCACCAGCCATCAAAGGACAACATAATCTCTCCCATGCGATTAATGCCTTTTTAGAGGCCACAGCTGATCTATCCTGTCCAAGGAATTTTCTACAAATAGCCTCAATGAACTGAATGATTTTCTTTGGCAAAATAAAAACTTGAGCCCAAAAATTCTGAATAGCAACAAGTACACACTTGATCAGTATAGTCCTTCTGGAATAAGATAAGAATCTAGAAGTCCAAGAAGTGATTTTCCCGAGCATTTTCTCAATCAGAGGCTCACATGGTACTGCTGTCAATCTTTTAGGGGTCGTTTGGTAGGGTGTATAAGAATAGTGTAAAATATTGTGTATTAGTAATACTTGCATTAGTAATGCTTGCGTTAGTTATGCTTGTAATTTTCTTGTGCAGTGTTTGGTTTTGTGTATTAAAAATAACATGAATTGCATAATTTCTATAAAAAAAATATTTTTTTACTAAAATATCTGTCATAAATATAGTGGAAAAGATGTGAAAAAAATTTTGAGGGACAATTATGTCTTTAACTATACTCATGCATACATTAGAATCCATTGCATTACTAATACCATGGATTTCCAAGCATTAATAATACACTCTTTAATACAAAATAGAATGTATAACTAATGCAAACATTAGTAATACATAGAATGAAAAAGTGTACCAAACAAGGTATTAATAATACACAAAGCTAATGCAATCATTATTTTTTCTAATACACTCTACCAAACGACCCCTTAGTGCTTAAAGAAACTCCCAAATGTTTTTCATTATTTAGATGACTTATAATAATAACTAAAAAGTGATTTAATAAAATTATCATTTTATTTTATTATTTCTTAAGGATGTGTCAAGTCAAACATTCACAAGTAAATATGAATTGAAAAAGTATCAAATAAAGTTTTGGATTTTACTCTTCTTTAACAACACTACCCAAAAGAAAACGCTGTTTCTTCCTTCTAAACCAAAAATAATGATCTTGTTGATTCTATTCCAAATAATTCTATTAAAAATTTGAAATTGCATGTTCAGCTATTCAGACTTAACTTTCAATTTTTTTTTACGCTGGCGTCCTTGCTAATGTTAAGAAAAAGTTGGCATACTTGTTGAGGCAAAAAAAATAAAAAATCAAACATTGTTGTTCAGGTCTTAAATTTTTTCCTCTAAATATAACAAATCTTCAACTCAAATAAAGTATTATTTCATGAAATTATCAAAAGTAATATAGTATTTTATATTTTAAAAAAATAAATTAAATATATTTAAGAAAATCTATTTATTTATTTAAAATTTCTAATAGTCAAAAAATAATGATTGAAAAAAAAGGGATATAAGATTTATCAAATCGTTATTTACATAAATGCTACTATGTCAACTGAAAACTTACACAAATTTAACTGACAAAATGTTACTGGAGTAACAATACTTTAACAACAATTAACATTTTAGAAAGTAGCTGAATTAAAATTGTAGAAAATAGCTGAATTATAAAAGAATAAAGAATTTCAATGGAATCACAACACAAATACATGGTTTAAAAAAAACATATCAAAAATGAAACCGTCAAAATACATATTTTTATATTTGTATAATTCAATTGAAGATGTCTTTTCTCTCTCTTGTTCATTTAATTCTAGCTTTGAAGTACATAAATCACCTTTTGTTGGTTGTGCCTCAATCATAATAAAAAATTTCGAAGGATTAGGCCAGCTCAACACAGCCTGTGGGCCCTCTTAGCATTGGGTTGGGCTGATCATTCTCTTTCAATTTACGTACAGGCCCAACCCAACCCATCAAACTCCAATGCCCAATGGGTTGGCCCAACCCAACTTATGTTGACAACTCTGTCAGTAATATACTTGTTCTTCATGTATACACATATTCACATTAATGTTGAACTGATGAGGTCAAATGATTTGATTTGGTATAAACATTCAAGCATGAACAAGTATTTTAACCATATAATATTTCAATAAAATTTGACTTCACTCGATGTTTATATTATATTAATCCATTACACTTAAGTTGTTAAAGTGTATGTGAAATATGTGTCATGTATTTATTAATAAATAAATATGAAATGTGAGTAACTTCTTACTGTATCCTCATCGAGATTGAAAATAGAGGGTTAAAATTCATTTCTTCAAACTTTTGATTTGTTTTGCAAAACAAACATCTCTAAAATATGGTTAAAATATGAGTTTGTAATTAAAAGTATCTCTTATCTTTGAGAGTAGATAATCTCTTAAATATAAATTTAAGCATCTTTAGGTCCCTTAAGTTGGGCTAAGAGGAGAACATCTAGCTCTACTAATAGAATGAACTTAAAAACTAACAGCTGGAGAAAAGATATGGCCAAACAACTACTAAAAAATATGCCTAAAATCAACTGAACAATTTTCGGACCGACCAAAAAATCAGCTAACTTGATCAATCTTGTTTTTTTTTTTATAATTGACCAATCTTCCAAAATTAATTTATTTTTAAAAATATTTTTTTTAAAAGTGCTTTTAAAAAAAGTACTTTTGGTGAGAAGAAATTTGTGTTTGACCAATAAAATTAAAAAATCATATTTGAGCAACAATTAGTGTTTGGTCAAGCTTTTAAAAATACTTTTACGTGTATTTTTCTCACAAGTGTTTTTTTCAAAAGTGTTTTTGAAGAAAAACTATTTTTTTTAACCTATAAAAAACTGTCTTTTTTACTTCCTAGAAGCACTTATTGCCAAACATTTCAATTTTTTAAAATAAATATTTTTTTAAAAAAATAAATACTTTTGAAGAAAAATAAACTTAGCCACTTTAACAAACATAAGAGACTATATTACTTAACGTTGTGTTTAAAGGACTAAAATAGACCCACTCTCATATACAAGGGATAATTTCACCTAAAAAGTATGAACAACTTACTATTTAATCCCCATTGTTAAACAATAATACCACCACAATTTCCCCAACAGCAGTCCATCCTAGTCAAAACTTGCCCTTTTCTCAAAAACCCTAAACGGCGATTTCTCTAAGCTCCATTGAAAGCCAGCCATGAATCTCCGTATCACTGATAACGAAGCGCAAGATGATCGGTACGATCTCTTCGACGTTCACTTCAACACCGACACTATCAAAACAACAGTCACTTCCGATCCGGAGATTATCACTCAATGGATCTCCGAAACCAGCAGCACCCACAGCAGCAGGTATTACAGATATATATTTGAGGGATTATCAATTATTTTCTCTCCTTATTTTACACAGTTACTTTTCCTATTTTACCTTATTTTAACATTTATTTTCTATCTAAGCACGCGTTTGGCCATGAATATTATTCACAATATTTTGAAATTCGTTTTTTTATTATATTTGTTTGGCCATAAATATTTTGAAATATATTTTTATAATATTTAAATTTTTAAAAATCATTATTTTTGGATTCACTTTTTGAACTTTTTAATTTTATTTTTATTTTTGAAAAGAAAATTCGAAATTTTTTATTTTTATAAAATAACCCAATTTACGCAGAACTATAAAAAAAAATTAAATTTATTTCACTTTTTATATTTTTTAACTTAAAAAAAATCCTACGCCAAAACGTAAATTGAACTGTATTTTTAACTTTAAAAATTTCAAATAAAGTGAATATAGGTCCTGATATATCTTTAATAGCAGGCATCTCATTGCGGGACTAGACGTTGAATGGCGTCCTAATTTCCAACGCAACCAGCAAAACCCAGTGGCAACTCTCCAGATCTGTGTAGACCGCCGTTGCCTGATCATCCAGCTCATCTACTGCAAATCAATTCCAGAGTCTCTCGTCAATTTCCTCGGGAATCGGGAGTATAGCTTTGTTGGAGTTGGAATTGAGAGCGATGTGGAGAAGTTGTTGGAAGATTACAATATTAGTGTGAAGAATGTTGTGGATGTAAGAGGTATTGCTGCGGAGAAGTATGGGATGAGGAATTTGAAGAATGCGGGGTTGAAGGAATTGTGTAGTGTTGTGCTTGAGAAAGAGATTGTGAAGCCGAGAAGTGTTACGATGGGGAGATGGGATAGTGAATGGTTGAGTTTGAATCAGATACAATATGCTTGCGTTGATGCTTTTGTTTCTTTCGAAATTGCTAGGCACTTGAATGTTGCTTCTGGTACTCCTCTTGCTGCTCCCGCTCCTGCTCCTGGGTGCTATACCCCTTCCTCCTCTGCGTAGCTCATTATGCTACTCATTTACTGCAAATAAATTAGCTCTAGAATCTCTCGTCGATTTCATAAGTAATTGTGAAGATTATTGGAAGATTACGATATTAGTGTGAAGAATGTGGTTGATGTAAGAGGTATTGCTGCGGAGAAGTATAGTATCAGGAATTTTGAAGAATGCGGGGTTGAAGGAACTGTGTAGTGTTGTGCTTGAGAAAGAGATTGTGAAGCCGAAAAGTGTTACCATGGGAAGATGGGATAGTGAGTGGTTGAGTTTGAATCTTGATGCTTTTGTTTCTTTCGAAAATTGCTAGGCACTTGAATGTTGCCTAAACACCTTCCTGCCGCCGTTAGATACTCCAGAGGCAATTTGTCTCGATGCTTTTGATTTGTCTTGATGCTTTTGTTTCTTTTGAAATTGATGTTGGTGCTGCTTCTTTAAGTTAGAAAGTCGTATGATAGGTGGTAACTACTATCTTATACCTGTAATAGGTGGTGGTAACGTTCTTGTAAGGTTCGGGGGGTGGGAAATGAAGATGGTGAGGAAATTTTATACAAGAATTTTATGTGGAAGTTTAAGTTTAATGTTGTTAAATGGATTTATAATTTGTTAAAAAGTTTCAATTTTTATGCAAACTAGGTCAAACAAGCTCTTAGCCACTACTCGCTCTGTATATTTTACTTGTATAGTATTGACTTGACTTGACTCAATTAGCCTTGGGATCGATTGATATGAGGGGATGAGGTTGTTTTGTCAAGCCTTCCCAATATTTTACAACCATCCCCAAATTAACTAATAACTCAAAATCAAATATAAGATAAAGTTAATCTCAAATTTTATCCCAAAATTATTATACTTATTTCACGTAACTGTAGCTAATAACGGAAAAAGTAATTTTAAAGAGTTGTTATAATCATTTACACCATTACTTACTACAATAATTAAGTGATTCAAGTACCTAGCAAATTATTTAAACCATACTTTATTTTTCAGAGCCTTAAAGCTTCAATCTAGAAGCTGTTGAAGGAAGATGTTGCTTACACTGCTGTCTGAACATTTTACATGGGATAGATCCTTAATATACTCCCTTCGTTCACTTTTACGCCCCTTAAGAAACATTGATTAATATGAGTGTTTGTATTACATATACCTTATATGTGGATTAGTTTAATTCCAAACACTACATAGTTAAATCAAAAAATAAAAAAGGTAAATTAATACCGGTGGTTTGATTGGTTTTAATTTCATAACGTAATTGTATCAATCAACAGAAATATATGTACAACGGTGCTACACTAATAGGTGGCCAAGAGATCTCATTTCGTCGAAATTTTGTAGATACTAGATTAAGAACATCTGCTTACTCCCCTATGCTATATTCATCTCTCAATAGAGCTAACACTATCAGTTTAAAACTATTCAAAATCCTGCTATGTATGCAGGGACTTTTTTCAAGAAATCAAACAATATATAGTAACTACTAATATACTATCTTGTTTTAGCTTCAAGGAGAGTTTAACAAACCTAAACTACATATTTCTGACCCCGATGGAGCCTCCCAATGCGCGGTTTTATTCATCATCTCAGCAAATTCCTTCACACACCGATCCAATTTCAAATTATCAATTCTCTTTCTGGCTGCCGCAAGTTTTTTACCTGCCACTCTGTCGAATAGTTTCTCCCATCCGCTCTCCCACTCCGCGTGAGCATCACATAGCTCGAGGGAGTTATTAGCCCAATCCGTCCAACTCCATCCTTTATATAGTATATTCATTGTGGGCTCAATGCACGACCCAGTGCATGCGGGTGTGCAAGGCCGGCACTTGGCTCCACTTAAGGGGCCTCGGCTAGAAAGTGATGCAACCGGAACACCATAATGGGATGGTGGAAATTCGTACTGACGATCTGTTACCACGCAAAAGGGCAGGCGCATAGTTAGGTAGGGAACATTTTGAGTTGTAAGTTGTGCTTTGAACGCGCTTTCTGAGTTGAGCTGACGATACCCTGCTGAATCCAGCTGTGGAATCATGGAGAGCCTTGAAAGAGCGATAACTGATGTGTTGTAATCGCCAACACCAAAGCGATCATTCAGGCCTCCGTAGGAGGAGCCTGGAGGGACTAGGTAGTGACCGGGAATGAAGTTTTCGGGGCCTAATGGTGCTGACCAGTAGCCATCAACTCTTGTCCGGATTATCCAGTCGTAAGTGAAGTTGTTCTGCTTTTGGTAGTCTTGGATCATTGTCAAACAACCCTCTACCAAGTTGAAATATTGCAGCAACCCCTGCAATTGATAACATGTTGGGTTCATTTTCAGAGGACAAACAAAAGAGGCAAAATGGGAATGGGAGAGTGTAGCTTATCATCACGAAAAAATTATTTACACTGCCTGTTTACATCAAATCAAATGAATACAAGATTGTATCGTGTAAACAATGAGGACGAGCAAGTAGTTGCTCGCCATTGCCATAACCCACAGCTATCGCTTAGTGTGGATAAGTTGACAACTATTGTTGTTCGTTAAGAGTAGAACCAATGAGAGCTATGATATATAGAGAAAAATCTTGGTAAGGAACATTTCCCCCTTAAATGAATCTAAATCCAAATTAGTCGGGATTTCAATACGAATACCAGACACAAATGTAAACCAAATAAAAAGTAACTTCTGAATTAGGTCAAAAATCAGAATTTAAATCATGATTAGCACCATCTTCTCTTATCAAAGAAGGGAGAAATTGCATACCATAAATGGTGTAGGGTCGATATCACCTAATCCTAAATATTTCCTCTATACTATTTTATGTGTCATCCTTTTTTTTTTAATTCGTCCCAAAAAAAAAGTCTCCTTACTATGATTAGAAACAATTTAACTTTAAAATTCCCTTTTACGCTTAATAAAATGATTTACAGCCACACGGATATCTAAAAATTATTTTAGACCATAAGTTTCAAAAAACATTCTTTTTTAAAAAATAATATGTCAAGTCAAAGGTGCCACGTAAAATGAGACGGGGTGAGTAATATTTAGCTGAAAGTGCCACATTTACCTAATTGAGACCCACCTATTGTATACTTTTCCCTCTATTTTTTATTTGTCAAGACAGTAAGTGAAGTTTCAGACTTTGGTTCTGTACTTCTATTGGTTGCCAAATGTGCACCAACCAAATATTACAACAAATACTTCATGCTTGTCCCTAAGTGTAGCAACATTATTATTTGAATAGCTACACACATTGAACCATTATATTATCTTCAACCTTACTCTAGAATCCTTTTTCATTCTTTCTGTGGAAATCATACAAAAATATTTCCAACCTAACTTTACCAGAGGTAAATTTTTTAACCATAAAAAGCTAGAGTATAATAATTTAATATAATTATTGATGTTGTAATTCACATAAAAGTTAGATGCATTGATTCTCAACCAACCCGAGACCCCAATTTGAAAAAGTCATAGAGTTATACTTTTTAAATAAAATTAAAGTGTTTGAGTCAACTTATGACACCTTGACTATTTTACATGCATCTACTACCCTTTCACAAGCACTTACTCATAACTCTACCCGCCAAACTTAAGCATATGAAAATATATCATCTATCGTTTCTTTTGTCTCTGCTTATATTTAAACTCTAAGTTAGATTGGTATGGAGAAAATTAAAGTATCCAAAATTTTCAACTGTTTCATTGACCGCTAGGTCAAACACTTAATACAAAGTCATATGGCAGCTATAGTTTCTGCCTTAAAGATTTAAAGGAACTATCTTTATGGAGTTCATGTAGATATGTTCAGGCATCATAAAAGCCTTCAGTATGTTTTCATTCAAAAAGATCTAAATCTTCATCAGAGGAGTCCGAACCCCCAGAGCCCATGGATCCGCTTAACAGCTCGTCAGGAGTTCTTTTTCTATTTATATTGTCGATATAAAAAAAATCATGGTCTTAGAAGTTAAACTAAAAACATTTTGGATTAATTCCACTAAAATACGGAGAAAACCGACTTTCTCTAGCATATGCAAATCTACTATATTGATTATAGGTTCACATGAACTCAATATTCGACAGCAGTTTTCGCCTCGATATTTACCTAAAATTTTTGTCTAGTTCTAACTAACACATGAGAGCCGCCAGCTAAAACCACCTCCCAACTTCCTTTAAAAAGCTTTCTAAAATTACGTCGAAAGCAACGAATACGCCACCAATATCTCTTTGTTACCAGCCTAACCAACAAATCCGTTTCCCAAAAAAAACAAAAGAAATTTAATATTCAAAATTTTATTCATCAAAGCTAAATTATTTTAAAAATCAAAACATAAAAAAGTGGGAAAAAGGGGAAATTTTCAAAAATAGAGTCTTTAAAAATATTAACGTCACATAGTCTAATATATAATATTATACAACATTATATATGGGAAAGCATTATAGATAATATATCGACCTTTTATAAAGTGTAGTACAATTATATATATAAAAAGGTACATATATGAGCTAAATATATGTTTATACATAAAATATGGGCTAAATATTTTTAAAAATAGACATAATTTCTACCCTAAAAAATCATTATGCCCTAAAACTTTGGGACTAATCCCCTCCATTACACATTCTCTCTATTTTCTCAAGTACACACTTAGATGAATGAAACTTGTCAATTATAACTTTTAAAAGTCTAGATTAAATTTATTTAACAAGTATTCTAACCATAGTTAAAAACACAATTTTTTGTAAAGCACTTTTTAATTTTGGCATCTAATAATATCAATCTCCCTATAAATTCTATTTAAATTACTACAAAAAATTGTAGGGAGATTGATATTATTACATATCAAAACTAAAGAGTGCTTTCCAAAATTTATGTTTTTGAACTATAGTTAGTATGTTTGTTAAATGAATTTAATCTCAACCTTTAAAAGTTATAATTGACAAGTGTCATTCATCTAAGTGTGTACTTGAGAAAATGGAGAGAAAATATAATGGCCTAATCGAACTACATGACGTCCGAGTCGTCAGCAACTTTACCAATTACGTCGAATAGTAAAAAGAATCGGAGGAAGTAGATGAGAATATACCTGTATACCATTAGGTGAGTTTTGAGCAGTAAGAACTCGAACCTCCGACTCAGTTTCCGGCATATTTTGTGGCCGGAAAATCCTCACTCCGGCGATTCTCCGAGCAGATTTTAACAACGATAGCTTATACGCTTTATCATCCAATGGACTATGAAGAAACAAATCAGAATTTGCATAAACATTCAGAATTTTCTGTATAATTGATGGTCCAGTAAGTTCAAATCTTCGAGCTCCACCAACTAAACACACAGCAATTCTCGATCGATTCAGTTCAGTTTTCCGGTGTATCCTTTCTGATTCATTCGCAAAAGTTATCGGAAAAGCTGAATCGGAACTGGGAACAGGGTTAAATACAAGAGGGTGAAGAGGATTACTGGAAACAGAAGAGAAGAACACATAAACAATGAAAAGAAGTGGAGGGAGTATCAATATCAGCTTCTTAATATCGAGATCCGAAGCCCATTTTCTACACAGATGAAGGATTTTCGAAGAGTTGTTCAGAATCTTCATCATACTTCCTTCTCTAGAAAAATTTGATTGTAAACCACTAATTTTAAATTGAGACGCCCTTATATAAAAGCTTTCAGCAGAAAAGTTCCTTTATAATAGGGATTTTTCAACTAATGTTTTGATGAAGGATATTTCCTTTGCTTTTTCCATATAGTTGAATCATGAAGGAAACGTTGAATGGTTCTTACCTTTTTCTGGCTAAGTTACTAAAGAAATAATGAGAATGACAACAATGATGGTAATAATGATTTATGGTAACAATATTATGAAAGTTTTTTTTTTATTGGGTCAAAATTTTTATTTGTTTTATCTTTAGTAAATTATGTGTATGAGATCTTCTTAGAAAAATTTCAAATTTGATTGTGTTCCACCAATAAATTATGCCTAAAAATAGTAAATATCTCTTTGTCACATTTTTAATTAGTCAATGAAAAAAATAAAAGTTGTCTAGAACTATTTTTGTCGCGGAGAGTTGCAATGAGATGAATAAGATATTTTTATTCAAAGGTACGAATGAAATATATGAAATTCTAGAAGAAAGTGCTTTCTCTTTAATGTATCTTATATGGTGTTAATTCAAATAAATTAAGGCTCTAATGAAAATATCAAACCACTAAATGAGAAAATATAAATAGAAAAAGAAAGCTATTTTTTTTTTTTAAAAAAAAATGAATCTATATTATGTGCTAGTTGCCTAAAAACTAGATAGTCTAAATCTTTGAATTTTGTCTTGCCAATTCTTTTATGTCCACATCAATTAATTAGGAAAACATTTTCAGGGAGACTAAACTTATTAAAATTCCCTTATAATTTAATCATGTATTAGCTAGTTGTAATTACATGAAGCTACAAAGTACTTATATGTTCTCCATAATTTCATCTACCATATGTTTTTTTTTTTTTTTTTGTAAGAGTATTATTTTCAAATGTTATCTTACTAAAATGTGTAAAGATTCCTAAAATTATTACGATTTGGTTTGCAATCTATAAACTCATATAATTAATACATATATAAGTTATGATGCACTCTATATATTATTTTATACATAGCAAAATATGAAATGAATAATACATAAATTCCAAGAGTGAGCACATGATAACTTTACAATGAAGGCTAAAGCAATTTTCTCTCATAAGTAAACTCACGTTTGTACAGCAATTCCAATGGCAAAAGTAAAGCCATTTTTTAAGCATCACTCCTAGGAAGATTTTTAATTTCAATAATTTATAATGTGTATTAATTCTTCATGTGTTGTGCCCTTGTATTTTACGTAAAGTCTCATAATTTTTTTTTAGTATAAAGATGTCGTGTATGATCTCATTTATTAAGATTTGTATTTAGCAAATTAGTTTTTGATATCATGTATTAATTCTTCATATATATTAATATATGATATCATAATGTGCCTAGATTATCTACTAACTTTCTACATATTAATGATTTTAACTTGAATGCATAGAAGTTTCACATATTTATAAAGACAGATCCTCATCACTCAATTTTCAGAGCACAACCAACTGATTCAATGATCTCCTTCTCTCCCTACTGTAAAAACTTTTTGCATTATAAAAGTACTTAAAAAGGTATTCCCTCTGTTTTAAAAAGAATGATCTAATTTGACTTAACACGAAATTTGACAAAATAAAGAAAATTTTTAAATTTTGTGGTCCTAAATTAAAGTTATGTCAAATGAACCAAAATACCTTTTAATCTTGTCGCTTTAAACATGCCACGCGAAAAGTTGAAATTAAAGTATTGTCAAAAAAATGAGTCATTCTTTTTTAAACGAACTAAAATAAAAAGTAGGTCATTCTTACTTAAACGGAGGAGGTAATTATTTATAACAAGTAAAATTAATAACTTAAGAATAAAATAAATAATTTCTTATGGAATGTTTAATTGCACTAATTATATTTACTGTTTCATCCGTGAATATAAGAGGAATAAAGGTCTGAATTCTGAAAGCATGAAAGCGCGTGAACAATTAGTATACTAGAATAGCGTTATTATTTTAATAATATTAGTATGACGACAACAATGGTCCACCTACGACTTGAAATAAATAAATAAATTTAGTGGGGTAGGTGATATTTTATAATAGGGGTGTATTTTTCACTAACATTTTACTAGTTGAATTTGTTGCACTGGACTTGTTTATTGCGATTTAACATCTCATGTATAGTTTGCGAATTGTTTCAGTTCAAATTTGCCTAGTGCGTGTCTGAAAAATAGCTAGCAACGCCAATCTCTTTGGGGATTCCAAAAAATATAATGAGTAATAATACTTTTTTTGTCTATTTTTATTTATTTATGTTTGACTTGATATATTCTTTAAAAAAGTAATAAATAAAAGGATATATTTATTATAACACCCTTATTAATTATAAGTTTTCTAAATATTTAAAAATAAATAATATTTAATAATAAAAATAAAATAATATTAGCTCTTAATTTTTTCAAATGAAATAAATAAATTAAACATCTATTTTAACATAGTGTACAAATAAAAGTCGACAGAGGGCATATGATACAGAAGACAAATTATTTGATCAAAGTATAAAATAGTAAGTAATCAATATGGGATTGCCACATCTAACTTGTTACGTAACTATTTTCCTCATGGGGATACCAATTGTAAGACGACGTTTTCAATTTATACACTAAAATTAAATGTTTTGGCACCTCAACTTTGAACTTGTCATGTATTTTGAACTTGTGATTATTCAAACATTTTAACTTGGGATAACAACATTTTTAGTCCTTTAACTATTGATAAATTCTAATTACGATCCTCATAATATTTAACTAAACATGATTAAATTTTAATTATTAAAAATATATTTTAGTCACATTATATATAAAATGTGTTATATTCAAGTTATTTTTAAAATTACATTATCGTTAAATTTGAAGTAATAATACATGCATATCATCTATGTTGCTCGGATCTTCACTTTCAGTATCGTATCTGTGTTGACATTACATAGGTGTGGGATTTGTGTCTGATCCGGCCAATCGATTTTCCTCATCCGTATCTATACCTAGATCCATATATATCCCCAAATCTTAAAATTTAAATCATAAAAGATTTGACCTCTAGATCCACACCTGTAGCGAACACCCGCATCCGAATCCGAATAACTTAGCATATCATATCACATCACATCATTTGAGTAATTAAGTTAAATAATGGAGACTTATCACCTACTGTTTGCTTTTCCATCTAGTAAATGGTTTTTACTTTATCTGGCTAAGTTTAATTTCAGAAGAAATAGTGAAAATGACAACGATGATGACAAATGATAATTTATGGTAAAAATATTATAAATGCTTTAATATGTAATCTTTCACAGTATGATTTTTTGATTTTCAAAAGAGGAGTGTACGTAATTTGATGATTAAAAATTTGATTTTGTTTTTAGTAAATTATGTGTATGAGATCTTGTATTATTCTTGTTAGAAGTTAAATTCAAATTTAATTGTGTTCCCACTAAGCAATAAGTTATGCATAAAAATAGTAAATACGTATATCTCTGTCTCTCTTTTAATTAGTTTATAATGAAAAAATACATCACTTGTTGATAGCCATTTTGGTCTTGAAGAGTTGTAGTGGAATGAATAAGATATTTTTATCTGTAATATGAAGATTATCGAAATGGAATCTCCAAAACCAGGACTGAAGTGTTAGACTTGTTATGCTTCAATAGAGGCACCATAACCGTAAGTAGAATAACAATCATTTGGTCGATTGCTCTTATCCTTCCTTCGGTGACACAGAAGAGATCTAGAGAGCTCGAACTGAAAAAATGATTATTTTTTTTAATAGGAAGTGTTTCCCTTTTAATGAGCCTTGACATTAGACTAAGTTAATCAAAGCTTTAATACGAGTATCAAATGTCAAATGAAAAAAGATTTTAAAAAAATAGAAAAATAGAAAAAAATAAGAAGTAGAAGCTATTTTTATACTCTCTTTTAGATACAATTATTGCAGCAGAAGTTGGAAATATTGATGCTAGTTATGGTAACAAAAGTTACCCAAAAACTCAAATAGTCAAAATATTTGAATTTGTCCTGAAGGTTCTTTTTTTGTCCACATCGATAAATTAGAAAAACACATTTTAAGGAGAATATCCAAAAACTTTTTGGAAGATTATTTTTCTTCCACATGTTATCTTGGCAAATAACATAAGTATAAAAGAATATTATGTACTTTTAACATTTACGTTAATATATACTACTAATCAAGTCTGTACATATTCTGTTTAATATTAAAAATAATTATTTTTAGGCCGTCAGATCATTAGAAGTAAGGGGTCGTTTGGTAGCGATTGAAGGTGAGTCATGAAGGTATTATATTCTGCGTAAGTAATACGGAGAATCACTTTTAGTAGTTGATGCCTGGTTAAGAGGTAAATTATTCATATGCTATAAAATTAATACGATATTTAATTTACAATTTAGAAACTCATACAATTAATATATGTATAAATTATGAGGAAATTTATGTATTATATTATGCAGGATAAAAAGTGGAATAACTAATACTCCCTCTGTTCGTTTTTACTTATCACTATTTTCTTAATTGAATTTCTATTTTTACTTGTCACTTTTGACATATCTAGAAAAGACAAAAGAATTTTTTCTATTTTACCCTTAACATTAATTACTTATCCTCCCAAATATTCAAGACATATTACTCTAAACATCAATAAATAAGAATAGTATGGTAAAATAGTCATATCAATAATTATTTTCCTAATAGGTGCGTCATGTCAAAAAATGACAAGTAAAAACGAACGGAGGGAGTACATGAATAACTTAACGCTGCATATATAATTAATACTTATGCATAAAATAATACTCCCTCCGTCCAACAATACTTGTCTACTATTGACTTGACACACAGGTTAAGAAGCAATAAATAATAGGTGTAATGTTACTATATCACCCTTTAAATATAATAAATGTAATGCCTTTAGTAATAATGCATTGAGTGATGAATAGTACTCCCTCCGTCCATCTTTACTTGTCCATTATATTAAAAATAGATGTCCAATAATACTTATCCAGTTTGGAAAAATCAATGGATAATTTACTCATTTGTTCCTATTTTACCCTTATTATTTGCCACGACCCAAACTAACGGACCATGCGGGCACCTACGTTATCCTAAGTAGCTAGGAGAATCCTTATTACCCAACTAAAAATATGTGGAAGACTTCTATTTTTAAGAGAATATTGAATTAAATATGACAAAGTAAATTAAATACCAATAAATAAACTTTTTACAACTGTCCTTCACTGCCCCAAGATTTGGTCAGACATATACAAGAGCTACCTATTATAGAATAAACTGACAATAAAATAAATAACACAAAGAATCTAACATCTGCCAAGAAGGAAGTCCAGAAGTTAGTGTTGAATATCACCATTCATCTAGTAACTGCAAATTAACTTGCATCCAGTCTATACCCTAAAAAGGGATGTAGAAGAGTAGGGTCAGTACAACCACACGTACTGTTAGGCATCATCGGCCGACCAGTGTTAGTCCACATAGTCATAAAATAGAATCAAAGAAAAGAAATCATGACATCTTAAATACAGTATAATTCCACTAAGTCTGTAATATCATTATAACACTTTGCCTTATAATTTACAATTCCCCAACTCTATTAACGAGATTATATTCACCATTAGCATAGTCTAGCCTCATTAATTCACACCATCCACCACAATCCAACACTTAACCATCATTATCATGCCTTTATTCGCATGAACTCTTCTATTACCCACATCTATAGGATCAACCTAGTAATTATAGACAACTCACACTAAACTCTCGGGCTAAAAACCAAATACTCTCTTATAACATTAAAGAACAATAACTAGCCAATCGGGTAAGCCACGATTACAACAACTATAAATGAAGCAAGTCAACCAACATATAACAAGTAAGCACAAAGTTTCACTTTTCCAAGTACATGCCACAAAATCAATCTCAAGGCTACAATCAAGTAGGGAATATAAGTCAACTCACATCTCAGTAAAACACACAAGAGAACTCAAGTCTCATTAGCAAACCTTATAGATACTCTTGGAGAAGGATTAGTTCAATTATTGAAACTTCGGGATCGTTTCTTTGGGATTATTCATTGGATTCATCACTTTATCACTTCATTATCAATTCCTTTATTATTATTATTATTATCATACCGGCTCGTGACACCCGATCCAATCACGTCTTACAGCAATACCGAAATTTAATGTCGGCCACATTGCTTGAGAAATCAATAAGGTAGCAATACCAAAATTTAGCATCAGCCACATTGCTTGAGAAAACAATAAGGTAGCAATACAGGAATTTAACGTCGGCCACATTGCTACTAACAATCTTTCCACTTTTCAATTCTTAATAAATAATTCATCTTTCACTTTTCAACCTGTATAAAGGTATATCACAAGCCTTATTTACTCAAGGCATTCTTTTCAATCACAATATCATTATGGATCAAGATCTTTCATTTATCAACATTTTGAGCCTCTCACGGGAATTGTTTCAATAATTCATCATGATCATCAGCAAGTCATTCACGGCATAAATTCAAGGAGTTATCATTATCAAACAAGCTCCTCATAGGCAGAATTCAATAAATCATCATTATCACCAATTTAACCTCTCATGGACATTCAATAGATAAAGTATGTTTATCAATACCAAATTAAGAATGTCAAAAAATAATTCACAATGCAACACTTAAGCATACAAGTCACTATTGGAGCCTTCATTACTCATTGATTATTCAATTATCACTGCCTCCTCAGATACCACAATTTGGGTTCTAACACCACCACCCATAACTAGCACATTCAAGCCTATCATTATTCTATACCTCTCTCCACATAATACAATGCTCATAATGATTCAAGTCATCTATCCCTTAGGCCTCAACATTATCATGACACAATATGCAATTTATTACCTTTATAACTCAACTAGGTCCATCACTAGAACAACTAAGAAACATCATGTCCACATACTTCATTCACAACAATCCCCTTTCGGGCGCATAACACATAATATCACATAATCAATCAATAACATAATTTTTGGGATTAAAGTAAAATTCTTATGTCTTTATCCACCTCAACTCCATGTCCGCAGGCCTAGACATGCTTTCTCTCATCAATTCTAAATTATGAAGATATGAAATAATACAGTCTTCTACTCATTAACCTAGCCTACCTGAACGCCAAGCTTTTTGAAGCAACAAGCCATATCAAGGATGCTCCTTCCCTTTCTTCATGCTTCGGAATGGTCAATCATCTAAAAATCAAGCAATCATAAGAGTAATTAATCAATTACTCTTTAAATAAATATCTTTAGGAATTCAAAACCCACTAATTCTACCCTAATTTAAGGTCTATATCATTCTCCAAGGTCAATTAACTATTAACTAGTTCTTTCAAGCTTAACCCATCTCCATTAATGGAGTTTTTATGCTAAAGGTCTCATCTTTATGGAATTCAAGATTTCCAACCAACAAAATACATAATCTAGTTTACCAAGTTCATGCTAGAAATCATTAATTTATAATTTATAATTAGTTCTAGGTGATATTAATTAAGAACACCCATAAGTTTTTCCCAAAAATTCACTCGTTCTAATAATTCTAGAATGTTAAAGGATTAAAAGAAGAAGAAGATGATGAAAAAACTTACCTCCACGAAGGACTTTCACCCTAAACCTTGGAAAATCACCTCTCTAGGGTTGGAGAATGAAGTTTTGGGTTTTTGTACCTGAAAATTGTCTAAAACTGATTTAAATACCACCAGAATTCTCGCATCATCAAAATTCCTGTTTCAGCCCAGACAGTATTTGGTAAAACGATCATAACTATTTATTTCAAACTTGGATTGACGAACGGTTTATTTCGTTGGAAAGAAGACTCAGAGATCTTTGATTTGGTGGGTATTGGCCCCCTAAATCCTTATATTCTAGGAGATATGATCGTTTGAAGTTGACCCTAGTAGAAACCCATATCGAAACTCTATTGATTAAAAATATTTTCAACTTAACTTTGTGCTAGGGATATTGTACGACCTTAATTCATGCCTAAAGAACTTCCAAATTAAAGGATTGATATTAGTACTCATGAATAATTAAATTCATCGGGCTTGAGTCTATCTAGACACATAGAAAGGCTAAAATCTTCGCCGAAAAGCTTGAGGTGACACAATGAACAAAATGATGACTATTTTGGACTCAAGTTAATATTGAGGAATAGAATGAAATTAAGAATTTTCATGAATTTATCATGGATAATTTAGTAATGACGAAATGGATCGTTACATTATTAAATGATATTCATAACATTTCCCAAAACATTAAATTTATTATATTCAAAGGATAATATAATAAAATTACCGCTATTATTTATTGTTTCTTAAGTTGTGTGCCAAGTAGGGGTGTGCATCGGTCGGTTCGATTCGATTTTGTGTATTATAATTAGTTCGATTTATCGATTTTCGATTTGTAAACACACTAAACCGATAACCAAGCCAATAAGATATTCGTTATCGGTTTTCGGTTAATCGGTTCTTGATCTTTATCGGTTCGGTTTTCGGTTTAACCGATAATAAAATACTCCCCTAATTTTTTTTACGTTCTCTTATTTTTATTTGTTCTACACTAACTTAATGTATTAAGTCTACACAAATTATAAGAACTAAGACAACAACTATAAAATACAAAAGATAATAAGGTATGTATTTAAAATCTAAAGCCACTATTATACAATTACGAATAAAAATATAATTTTATTGGGTTATCGGTTTAACCGTTAACTAAAACCTTAAAACCGAAAACCGAACCGATAGCCCAATAAAAAAATTTACAAAATCGTTAAAAAACCGTTAACCCAATAACCCGATACCAATAAACCAATAACATTTTTATCGGTTCGGTTTATCTGTTAAACCGATTTTTGCACACCCCTAGTGCCAAGTCAATAGTAGACAGCTATTGTTGGACGGATGGAGTAATATTTAATAGGAAAAAGGCTCAAATATGCCATCGAACTATTAGAAATGGCTCATCTATGCCATCCGTTATAAGTTTGGCTCATCTATGCCACTGCCATTGAAAGTTTGGCTTATCTATGCCACTGCCATTACAGAAAGGTTCATTCGTGCCATTATTTTGTAACGGTGATTTTCGCAAAATCATTTTTGTCACGTGGCCGCTTATTAGAGGTCCACATTATCAAATTCAAATCAACCAATATTACTTAAAATAAAAAATTAAAAATCGGTCCCATTAAAATAAATTTGATCCACACAGTTAGAATAAAAATTGGACTTATTAAAATAAAAAATCGGACTAATTAAAAATAAAAATCAAACCCATTAATTGTGTCGGGTTTTATTTTAATGGGTATTATTTTTTATTTTGATTTAAGTAATATTGGTTGATTTTGAATTTTGTGACGTGGACTTCTAATAAGAGGTCATGTGGCAAAAATAGTTTTGTAAAATCACCGTTGCAAAATAATGACACAAATGAACTTTTCTGTAACGGCAGTGGCATAGATGAGCCAAACTTTTAAAGGCGATGGCATAGATGAGCCAAACTTATAACGAAAGCATAGATGAGCCATTTTCAATAGTTCGATGGCATATTTGAGCCTTGTCCCTATTTAATACTGTAACAAGGGTAAAATGGATATAAAAAGATAACTTATCCATTGATTTTTGAAACTGGATAAATATTATTAGACATTTATTTTTAGTATAGTGGACAAGTAAAAATAAATAAAAAACATAGTATATACATTTTCTCATAAATAATTTTTACATTATTAAAACTTGCTTAACTTTAACCAACTATCGAACGACCCCCAAAAAGTTGTGTGGCCAATAATAGACTACAGTAGTTTCAATCTCGAGACCTCATGGCCTGTTGTCCAGTTTAGTTTTCTCTTGCATGTTGAGTATAGAATAATAAGTGAAATTAATAATTTAACTATAAAATAAATATTTTTTATGGAATGTTAAATTGCACTAATTATAGTTAGGGCTCGTTTAGTTGGGAAACAAGTTATCTCGAAAATAATTATTTCAAAATTATGATCCCACTCTCGATGTAGGATAAACATAACTCTACAATCCTAGGAATAAGGATAAGTAACTTCAGAATAAGTTATTTCGCAATTTTATTCCAATCAAACACGATAAACTCAAACTAAATTAAATCTCGAAATTACTTATTCTTTTATCTCTCATAATAAACGAGCCCTTACTGTTTCAGTGAATATAACGGGGAATAAAGGTCTGAAAACATGCAAGCGCCTGAATAATTATTTTTACTTTTTTGTAATCTAATGTTAAGTATATGCTAATACGGAATTACTTACTATTTTAAGAAAATATTACGACGACGTCCGTGGTCCTCACATACGACCTGAAATTAATTAAATAATTTATTTAACCAGGCAATATACGTAATAAATTTTACAATGTAGGAATACAACAATTAATTTGTTTGACCAAAAAAATTATAGAATACTTCTGTCAACTTTTACCTTTACCTGTCACATTCGGATTTGATACGCCGTTAAAAAAAATAAATTAACATGATTAATTTACCACACTATCCTCATTAATTAATGTTTAGTACTCCCTTCGTTCAATAATACTTGTCCACTATTGACTCGACACACATATTAAGAAGCAATAAATAATATCGATAATTTTACTATATCACCCTTTGAATATAATAAATTTAATGCATTTAAAAATACATTGAGTAATGAATAATATTTAATAGCAAGAGTAAAATGGATAGAAAAAAATAAATTATACATTGATTTTTCAAATTGAACAAATATTATAGGATAGTGGAGTAGTATTAATTTTGGAAAGTAATTAAGAAATAAATAATTAATGCTAAAAATAAAATATGAAAAAATAATATATTTTTTTTTAATATATTAAAAATGGCAAATAAAATTAAAAATTTATTTTTCAATTATTGGATAAATAAAAATAAATCGAGAGAAAATAATAAATATTGGTATAGGAAGATTGCCACGTCTTCTTTGTCATTGCGCACTGTTTCCCTCGTGGAGATGCCAATTGATTGAGACGTTTCAATCATTGACATTGGAGACTAAATTATTGAAGAGCTTGCATTAAGGACCCGTTTGGCCATAAGTTTTTTTTACTTTTTTTCGAAAATTTATTTCACTTTAGTGAAAAAAGTGAAAAACAGAGGTGTTTGGCCATGAGATTTTTTTCACTAAAGTGAAATAAATTTTCGGAAAAGTGAAAACAAGTTTTTCTTGTTTTCACTTTTTTCACTTTTTTTCTCTCACAAAAAGTTAAAAAGAACTCTAATTTTTTTCATGGCCAAACATAACTCCAACTTCCACTCTAACTTCAACTCCAACTCCAAAATTTTTAATTTTCATGGCCAAACACCTACTAAATCAAGTATCGTTTAGGGTATTTATAAGATGAGGCTCTAAGAAAATTGAAGGCCTTATTATCCTCCTATTTGTAGACATTTGCAATCAAATCAAACTTATATGATATTTTTTTTTGTTTTAATTTATTTGTGGTACTTTTTTTTGGTTTATTTTAAAAAGAATATTTTTTTAATCTTTGACGATTTTTAAATTTTAACTTTCGATATGTTTAAAATCATACAAATTAAAGAATATTTTAATGAATTTTACATATTTTAAATTTAAGACCACAAGATTCAAATATCTTCTTTAGTCTTTACTTTCTTAAACCCTTTTATAAATTGAAAATCAGACAAATAAATTGAAACAGAGAAAATATTATTTATATCAGTTAAATGTATGAATGATCACTCAACTTATAGTAATTGACTACCGAAGTCACTCAGCTTTAGTCTTTCAAAAGTCATCCAACTTTGTCTAGTCAACTTCCATTGTTATTTTAGATCAAAATACAATTTTTGGTTCTATTTAATGATATGGCAGCTCTAATTTTTTAGGAAAAAATATCAAAAAAATAAAATCAATATTTAAATTTATTTAGGACCCGACCTATCAAAATTCGATCCAATTTTTGACCCTACCTGCTTCAAATGATTTTGCTATACTAGAGATGTCCTTAATAATAATTAAAAAATATATGATGATTTACCAATTTCTAACACTCTAAATACTAGAGACGCTTTTAATGATACTGAACGATAATAAACAATATCATATAAACTCACGAAAAATATATTCATCAGTGAGATTCAATATTTAAATTTTCCAACACCAACAAAAAAGTGAACATAATAAAAAAATAAAAATTACTACCATAATCGAGTGACCAAAAAATTTAATTCGTCTACAAATATCTACATATAAAAATTAAGAGGAAAAAAAACAAAACAAAAACAAAACTTCAATTTACGTTAGTATCAGAACACGAGAAAAAAACAATTAGAGAAAAGCGCCAAAAGAAAGAAAAAGAAGAAAAACAGTAAATAAAAACATAACCCAAAAAAAAGGAAAAGGAAAAAATAATTTGTCTAAAAACAGTTAATCACTGAAAAAATAAAAGAAAATGAATATGGAAATTGCCCTGATAGGTGGGACCCAGAAAGTTGATGTATGAAAATGATATATGTCTCATACAACTATTGCATGGCGTATGAGGCACATAATAAAATTTTTCCGATGTTCGCTATCTACATTAAGACTGATTAATTTAGATTTGCGCCGCGTAAGGCTTAGTTAAAGAACACTTTCACCATATTCTTTTTTATATTTAAAATCTAAATTTGAGCCCTCTAATTAATGATGAATAAATAGTAATGATGCTTTAAATCAGTTGCTTTCTCTCCGGGCTTTTGTTCTTCTCTTTTCACAAAAATTTAAGTACTTCCCCCATTTCAAAATAGTTGAACCTTGTTTACTTGACATTCTCTTTAAGAAAATATTTATTAGGAGTTTATTTTACCAAATTAGTCTTACTAATTATGCCTTGAAAATTTTATTTTACCTAATTAGCCTTACTAATTATGCTTTGAAAATATAAATTTTAATATTTACAGTTTATGTAGTTAGTTACTAATAATAAAGCTATTGGAAAATCATAATAAGATTCTCTTTATTTCATAAATGAGACAACTAAATTGAAACAAATTTTTTTAGCAAGAGGGCCAACTAAAGTGAAAGGGAGGGAGTAAGATATATTGATTGTTTACATTATACTCCCTCCGTTTCATTTTACTTGGCCTTCTTTCTAAATATATTTGTTTCAAATTAGTTGTTCATTTTCACAAATCAAGAGTGTTTTATAATTACCCTCAATATTAAATAACTTCTTTCCTATATTACCCTCAATATTAAATAACTAAAGAAAATAATAATTGTTAGAATTAGTGTTTCAAAACATAATTAATATGGTTAATTTTGTAAAATACACTTCTAATTAATATTTTCTTAATGGATGTGCCAAATCAAAAAAGGCCAAATAAAATAGGACAGAGGGAGTACTATAATGTAATTTAGGGTGTGTTAGTTACGGAGGAAAATATTATCCACGGAAATAGTTACAATATTGTCACTATTTTATTGTCTCCAAAAGTCTAGACATATTCAACGTTTTAAAAACTTGACACTCTTCAGTTACTAGTCTTTGAGCACATGCGTTGCATGTGTACCTACTAACTTGTACAAATAGAAGTTTGACGGTAATTGTATATATTCTAATGTTGTGTATATTGTTTTAAATATATATACAACTTCGGATGGGTAAAGACATGTAAAGGAAAAGCTTCCGAATCTAATAATGCTTAAGAAAACTGTATGTTAAGCCAAAGGTTTGTCATTATAATTATTTTAATAAGAATGAAAAACTCCACCTCAAAATTACTGGAATATTATCCTATTTAGAACTTCACAATAGTATTGAAAAAAGATTCAGATTGGAAAACACCATACAACTATTATAGATATTGATAAAAGAACTGACAAGAATATTTGTACTAAACTATATGAAATTTCAAGATGAGATGGAAACTTTAAATATAAACTGTGAAAGGAACTAAACAAATGGAAATAAAGAAAAGAATACTCGAGCAAAATAGCATATTAATACAGTGAAGAAAAAAACTTTGGTTCGTCTCTCTCTAAATTTACATTCCCTAAATAATATTAGTCATTAAAGTGTAGTGGACTACCAAATGGATATTAATCCTTCTGTCTGCATATGATTCTTATAATTCTGAATACAGAGCTGTTACTGTTAATTATCTACATTTCTTTAGTACTAACCAAAAAGAAGCTGACAGTAACACAATTATATGTTTTTTTATCTAAATAAAATCTAGAGTAAACAACCAGATGATAAGAATAAAGAGAAAACATGGATCCTTTAAGTATGAACTAATAGATTCTAATGGAACACCATACCATAATATCTATCCAACACTTCAACTCCTTATTTGGAAGGTGGATACTCACTTCTAAAACATATATATAACCATAAATAGGGCCGTTGAGACCATTAGGAAGGATAAATATGGCCAAAAAAAAGAACAGATGAATTGAAACAGATGGATCTGAAATAAGGAATACAGAGGGAAAAGAATGAACCTTATTCTGCAAATACACCTTTGATTTCTACATATGAACGTGGTGTATATCAATAACTGTACTATTCAATGAGGCTTTTCAAGTTCTTTACCACCTCTTTGCATATATGAACGTGGTTTATGGACCAATTAAATTAAATTTTTAGTATACTTCTTTACTGCAAATGAATGTGGTCTATATTAGGGAACAATTCGATGTGGCTTTTCAAATTCTTTAACTCTCTGCATGTGAATGTGGTCTATCAAGTAATTAATTTACAAGTAAGGCTGACTGCTAAACTAAATATTTACTCACGTAATTGAGCCTTGAGGTAATTAAAATTTTATTACTTAATATTTAATTAATTAGATGGTTTATAACATTTTGATTTGGTGAAGGGTAAAATAAAAATTTAACTTTGCACTTTCGAGCTTCCTATTTTTAGTATAAAATATTACTCCATTCGTTTAAAAAAGAATGACCTACTTTTCTTTTTAGTCTGTTTTAAAAAGAATGACCCTTTCCTTTTTTGACAATACTTTAATTTCAACTTTTCACGTGACATGTTTAAGACCACAAGATTAAAGGGCATGATTCAAAAATCTTCTTTATTTTCTTAAACTCCGTGCCAAGTCAAACTAGGTCATTCTTTTTTAAACAGAGGGAGTAGTATAAAATATGATGAAAAAGTGTCTACTGAGTTCCTTTGTTTGTTCATTTTTAACTTTTGGCATGTCCGGCTAAAAGTTGCAAATGCAACAACGTGATTCTTTGCCTACAAAGAGAATATTGAACTGATCATCTTTGCTTGATTTTCATACTCAGTAAAAGGGCAGTCCGGTGCACTAAAGCTCCCGCTCTGCGTAGGGTTCGTAGAAGGACTGAATCACAAGGGTCTATTGTACTCAACCTTACCTTGCGTTTCTGCCTATTGTGTGTTGGAACCTGTTGAGACCAATGATTTTGTTGAAGTTGAAAAAACTCTTTTTGAGGCTCACAAAGTTATTAAAGCGCGTAAAATGATTAAATGAATATTGTTGATCACCATGCCTGGATGGAACATTTTGCAGGAAGACGTGACGATTTGGAGCATGTTGCATTTTTTTTATCCTTCCACCACAACTAAAAATACATTTAGCGACAATAACTATTGCCGCAAATATATTTAGAGGCATTTGGATTAATGCCATTGCATCCAATGTCGCTAAAGCCTTTAGTGACATTTATATTGAGTGCCGGTAAATACCCATTTTATTGCCAGTAAAACTACCATATTTAGCGGCTTTTGTTATTGCCGGTAAAAATGCAATAATTGCCGATAAATCAGACCTTAAAATTCATATATTTAAATAGAGAAATCAATTCAAAGATAGTAATAGAAGAATTAGCTAGCAAACTCAAACATCATTTATTTAAAACAACTATTAAACTCAAATCATTTGCATTTAACGGTGTCTGAATACACCATCGCATTTTGTTAGTCCTATCCTCTGACCTGCTCTTGTTTCCGACTCTGCCCTCACTAATCTGCAATGTGTCACCAAAAGATGACCTTCTGTTGATAAATCTAAAACTAATTAGTACATAGAATTGAAATCCAAGTGCAGAAAATGCATAGTTACCAGCAAACTAGTGGTATTTTTTCAGGTTTGATGATATCAGAAACAAGCTCAGAGATGTATAATATATCCTTCCAGTTTGCATTCTTTCCTTTTGTTTTGTACAGATGAAGATTGCTCTCATATCTAACTCATCTGGTTGTATAATGTATAATGCTCTCATATCAGCATATTCATATTGAATCTGTTGATGGATATGCATATTCATATCAGGTTGTTCATTTTCTCAAACAACTGAGTGAGTGAGATGCAGAGTTGTGGGATGTTATGGTGTCTGTCTTTGTTTCCTGTTAAACCTATTGTTAAAGAGTATCCTTTTCAATACATATAACACTAACTAGATATAACTAACTGTAGGGGGGGCGTTCGGTTCTTCAGTTCGGTTTTAGCAAATTTTGGTTTTGGAAAAGTGTGCACCGAACACCAAACCAAACTAATTTTGTTCGGTTCGATTTTTTCAACTTCGGTTCGGTTTAGTTTGGTGTTTTTAAATCGGCTTTTTGGTGCAAAATAAAAAATAAAATGAGAACCAAATCAAACTATAAGACACTAAAAAATCTAAAACATTGTAAATAGACTATCAAGTGAGGACAACTTCGAATACATATCATTATAGTGCTCCTTTTTTCATATCACAATACGGTGGTAGTATATGTGTGAAAATTTTTAGGAATTACAGTTAGAAATTAAGAGTATTTGTGTGAAAATTTTTAGGAATTACAGTTAGAAATAGGAGTATTTGTGTGAAAATTTTTAGGAATTACAATTGGAAATATAAGTATATTAGGAATTAAAATTAAATATTAGGAAAATGTAAAAGTAATAAGGATGAAAAGTAAATGTTGATGGGGTACTTGAGTATGGGCTTTGAGTCTTGGTCTTGAAAAGTTTTGGGCCAAACATGAGCTAAATAATTTTTTTTAAAAAAATAAAATTTAATATAACTACCGAAGAACCGTTACCCCTAAACCAAACACCGAACCGAAGAACCAAAAAAAAAAAACTGAAACCGAACCGAAGAACAGAAGAACCGAAGCCGAAGAACCGAACTAATTCAGTTCGGTACGGTTTTTCAGTTCTCCGGTTTTTTTGCCCACCCCTACGGCATCTAAGTTCTCTAGCTAAGTCTGTTCGACCTCTATGTACAACCATACATTTAGCTCTTGATAGATAAATCATGCAACCATGATACAAAATGCATTAACTACAGTGTACACCAAGCAGGTCCATTTTGACTGAATAATTCACCTAGAAAAGAAGAATTTTACAACTAGACGATCTCATTCGATTAATTATTTCACGTCTCTTTCTGAGGATAGATAGAAGAAAAAGAGGAAAGACTTTAAACTACCACATATCTCCTTAAATACTTCATACTTTAGCCTGCTTGTTTACTTATTAAGGAACCTAGTTATATTGTAAGTAGTATATGTATGAGAAAGAAACAGTAGTATCGGTGGTAGTAGAGTAAGAGGCACAACAAGAGGATTTAAGTGTGTTCGAGAGCTCCAACCATTTGGAAAGGGACAAATGCAGCACAAGTCAAAGTCATCCATTTCATCCGAAATGAATTTGATAAGGGGTGGAACTACTTCAGTAGAATGTTTCCCAACACAATTAGTTATTTCACTTGTTTCCATGGCTATACTACAGGATCTACAAGAGACAATAATCTTATTAGTAGGTATGTGCTAGAAACACAGGAAAGATAAATATTATTTTTGTATGTTATGAGCATAAACCAAAGAAGAAAAAACATAGTATAGATATCCTTTAAATTTTAGAGTTGGATCACCTGAAATGAAAAAATAACTAGATAGTGTATATGTTCAATGTATTCTCATATCAGCAGACATTCCCAAAAGTCAACAGGAGCTAAGTAATATGATACGGAGGGAATAGTTAGTTTGACCCTCATACTCGAAATCAAGGCAAACAAATTGAAACAGAGAGACACCTGTTATTTCATTTTGTCTCATAGGAAGATGTATTACTTGAATAAGAGAAGCCAACCCCAACTGGAGACTCCTAGTATAACATATTTGCCTCTGCATATTCAAGAAAGAATCAATTTATCTTTCCTGTGTTTATCATTCGGTTGTCCAGGTTTGTGTTTCTGTCTAACCGTTTCACCATGTGTGACAAACTCATATCCCGGTAGCATTTCATCTTTCTCAAGAAATTCCAATAGCACTTGCCCATGAGTCCTGATGTTCTTGCTAGTATTTATAGAGCTTTGAACTTGCTTAAACAATTGATTATATCTTCAGCAAAGAACTCTGAGCTGCGTAATTCTAGATGTAAAGAAGATGAGTCGAGTCTGATCCTTCGCGCTCCACTTCATTCTGTTCAGCTATGGGGTTGGGAGAGATCTACCAATTTTCAGCCTAAGCTTAATGTCATGTACTCTGGGGAGCTAAGGGTAACTAGATGGCATAAGTTGAGAAAAACTAAATTGTGTGGATCCTAAGAGTAAAATTGATTCTGCATCATCAGAATGTTTTCTGTGGCGTCAATTGATTCTGCAGCAGAATGTTTTCTGTGGCGTCCTTATGCTATTAATACTGTGAAGCAGTGGGCTAGCCACATGTAGTTTAGGGTGGCTAGTTGAACACCCTTCGTTGAAAAATTATACTATAAAAAAAAAAGGACAGCACGGTGCACTAAAGCTACAGCTATGCGCGGTGTCCGGGGAAGGGCCCCACCACAAGGATGTATTATACTATGTATATGGAAAATTGTACGAAGTATATAAGTCAAAAATTATTTTTCATGCTTATATATTAAATCTTGAACACTCTTAACGAAATTCCTGACTTTGCCACTACTGTGAAATATTGGGGCATCAGCAAATTTTACAAGTAAAGGGATGACAATGTGGTGGTTGGACAAAAATGGGAAGTGAAATCATTTTTTTTGCTCGACTTGTTCGAGCTTCTGAACTAGTTGGAATGGATTGTGTTGAACAGTATAATCCACATAGAGTATCAATGCAATTTGGATTTGATCAAGATGTGCCCGGTTGTGTGAATCATGCTAGTGATCATACCCCGAAAATTGCTTGGACTAATTATAACGAACCAA
This sequence comes from Capsicum rhomboideum, assembly GCA_031232105.1. Taxonomy (NCBI): domain Eukaryota; kingdom Viridiplantae; phylum Streptophyta; class Magnoliopsida; order Solanales; family Solanaceae; genus Capsicum; species Capsicum rhomboideum. The sequence goes on along the minus strand of CP124714.1, from coordinate 7,853,889 downwards.
TTAAAGCTAGCAAGATATATATACGATACTTGGAGTGGTAGAAGAACCAAAATATTGCACCTGAGGATGAAGTTCAGCATGTAGAACTCCTGAAAGGATACCAAGAATGTCGCGGGGACACCATGAAAAGATGAATGCCTCTGTTATGTTGTGACATTTTACAGAATCGTGATGAGGTTAGAAAAGATGGTAATATTCTGGATTGTGAAATGAGAGTTGTAGAATCATCAGATGATGATGACAATATACCGATTTCAGAATCTTTACGGAAGGAGGAAGATCATGAAGAAATAAATTACGGTACCTGGTAATAGTCAAGAAGTACCTTCCTTAACACCCAAAGCCAATCTTCTTCAGCTTCGAATACTGATGGAACTGCCCGAGAAAGGGAGACTCGAATGGAATCAAAACCAATAAGCGAAAAAGTTAAGGCTTCAAATGGAAAGTCGGATGAAGATGGAGATGAGCCATATGTAGTTAAGGAAATGGTGCCACTAGAGAGCAAGGATAACAATGACAAAGGCAGCTGCAAGCTCAACTTGCCTGATGGTAGCGAACTTGCAAGTGATATGGTCCAAATACAGGTAGGAAAGGTGGTAATCATGCAGAAATTTTGAGTACTAGTCCTGCTAAAACTTTGCAAATGAGCAAAGCTTCAGAGGAATCACCGAAGATAACAGCAACATGCACCAACATAACTGATGAAGGAAACATTAACAACCATGAGAAAGGGAGCAGCAGGCGATTTGAAATGATCGATATTCTGAAACTTGAGATGAGGATTAGAAACCTTGAAAACATCAAAGCTGGAAATGTTCCAAGATTCAGGACAAGGTGAAAACAAGATAAAGATAAACTATAGTGCTGATGCCTCCCTAGCTAAGTCTTTGTTTTGTCCAAAAAGTAATATATTCTAGGTCTGGGGAGGGTAGAGTTTACGCAAATCTTACCCCTACCTCGTGGAGAGAGGTAGAGAGGCTGTATTAAAACAACTATGATAGTACCTACTCAAAGCAGATCGTATTAACAGAATACAAACAAGAATCAGCATCAGAAAATTGACAAAAGAAAATTTTGCATTAGACGTGAAATTTTGCATCCATACGGATATGAAAATCAATGAAATAGACTCGGGAACCATGTTTGAAAAATCTATCTACAAAATCCAATAGGGCATCCAGAATTAGTTCATGTAAGCAAAATACATCATTTTAATGTCTGCTAAGTTCTTGCATTTCTGTCATTGAGTGAAGATGTTCCAATGATTATCTGACGGTAAGAGTTGTTTGATTTTCTCAAGTGTCTTTAGAATCTCCAAGAACGAATGACTCGATCTTGTTCACATCATTAGCCCAGCACTGCTCTACCAACCTGCGCGGAATTGGTTGAAGTTAGCAAAAAACAGAATCAAGTTCCATTTCAGACTCCATTTCATGAGGTCTGACATGATACGTCTACATAATTCTAAACGGCGCAATTTTAGACATGTCTCGGTCTTGTTCACATCATTAGATCAGAACTGCTCTACCAGCCTGCGCGGAATAGGTTGAAGGTAGCAAAAAACATAATCAAGTTCCACTTCAAACTCCATTTCATGAGGTCTAACACGATACGTCTACATAAACGGAGCAATTATAGACATGTCTCTATGCTCTTTAGAGCTAAACCTGTACATTAGAAGTAATTAAGCAACAAGAGAAGAATACTTTGAATAAAGTGAACATCAATGAAAAGGATATTTTCTAAATGATGAATGATTTGAAGCCAGTGAACTAGTTTGTAAAGATTTTACCAAGTACATGATGTAAGATAAAAGAGAAGCTTAAAACTAAAAATGTATTGCTAAATGTCAAAACTCAAAGCAAAGTTATTCTGTTTTGTTTTTCGATAGCAACAGTAACAGGGCACTGTACTCAGTGGCGAAACTAGGAACTTCGCTGAGGGTGTTCAAGATTTAATATATACTAGTATCTAGAAACGTGCGTGACACGTTTATTTCAAAATATTTAGTACACTTTTTTTTATAATGATAAATTTTAATAAATGGTACGCACATATATCTTAGAACTTTCTTTGATCTAGAAATCAAAATTTACAAAAAAATAACTGCTAATAATTTGAAGTTAGAAATGATGCTATTTTATTTGTATAGCTTTAATTTAAAGATAAATACATTTAAGATTGGAGGTGAATATGTAGATTTTTGGCTGCGGATTAATCTTAACCCACGGTATAGTGTAAGAATTGGTTGAATACACGTGACACTCGGGGGAGAGAGCGAAGATTACAAGAAGCCAAGGAAGGCCCGGAAAATAATGATATAGACAAAAAAACAAAGGGGACAAAGTGTCAAGTGCGCGGACGAGCTCATACGGACCTAGAAGATGCAGAAATATTAGTTGGCATCAACAACGGCTTCTCCACGTGGCCTCCATTTATTGGTTTTAGTACTTTAGGGGCTCCGTTGGAGCATTCTCATTGGCTGAGGCCTCACTATTGTAACCTATAAATTGACAAGAATGCAGATATACATAGATGATGATCACTATTGCCTATGTGATGAGGCACAAGTTGAATCTCAAATTCATTAGCTTAAAAGAGGCTATTAGAAATTGATAAGGAATTATGCTACAAAGAGGTGATGTTGATCAAACAAGTTTTTCTTTGGTCATAATATTTCATATAGAACTTTTAAATATCTTGAATTACTAATTATTGTGACTTATAATGGTGCTTTTTACTAGTTTTCGAATACGTAATTTTTATTTCAAAAAAAAGACTTAAAGATTTTTTGCATGAATTCACGGTCATAATTAAATCGTGCTACATAAATTAGGACAGAAGCAAGCAGTAATAGTTTATTTGATTAAGCAATTTCGTAGTTAGACAGAATTACTGGCCATTAAAAGTTGTAATTGGTTGTTTCTCTTTTGGAGGCCTTAAGGATTGGGCTCCATTTCTGAAAGATGAACTGCTTGTCCACAGTGGCGTAGCCATATGCAGTGAAGTATGGCACGTTGAATACTCTTTGTCGAAAAATTATATTATGTATATAAAAAATTATATGAAGTATAGAAGTCAAAAATTATTTGTCATACATATATATTAAATCTTGAATACCCTTAACAAAATTTCTGACTTCGTCACTGTTTGTCCAGAGTGTGTATTTGTTAATTCAATGGTAATATTCAGTTTATTTCAGAGAAAAAAAAGGAGACCAACTACCATAAATTAATGACCATTTTCTATTTATAGTCATAAAATTGAATCTTCGCTTACTCCCTCCATTCCTAAATAAGTGGTGTTTTAGCTTTTCTATTTGGTTTCAAAATAAGTGATGTTTTAGGGTTTTAGAAGGAATTAATCTTATTCTTTTAAAATTACTCTTGTTTTAATATACGGATTTTACATTATTAAAAAATCACTTTTGCTTCAAAATATTTAATTAGGTGTGAGTCGATATAAAAACTCTTTATTTTCTTTATAAGAATGAGTAGTTAATTAGAGCCGTCAATATGGGCCAGGCCCGTTGGGCTGACCCGGTCCAACCTATAATTTAATAGGGTTGGGCTAAGATTTTTTCAGCCCATTTAAGAACATGACTTTTTAGCTCGGCCTGGATAAGCCCGTTGGTCTGTGGGGCTTGAGCAATATGGGCTGGGCCGGCTTGTGGGCCAAAAAAATGATTAAAAAATGTTATTTGAATATTAATTATGTTTATAAAATATATAAATAATTAAAATACAAAATACTAAATTTTGAATCAAATATGCTTGATGAAGATGATGTGGTGGTGTACGCCATAAGTGCCATGATTTTTTGATTTTTTTTTTTTTGAGTTCATTTTCACTTTTAATGGATTAAATATTGACATTTTTTGTGTTTTATTGTGATCTATTGAAACAAAATTAGGTTAACATTGCTATTTAGCTAGCTCTATTGTTACTGATTAACTGTTTAGTTTGCTTATCAATATCTCTATTTGGTTTGAACGGTATCATGTTAAAGTTATTTAACTTCAGAGATTATTAGAATTTTTTTTTTGTGAATTTGAGACTTGATTAACATGTAGTAACATCATGTAATATTATATTGTAAATATTTATGTTATTAACATTTTAAAATTTAAATTATAAAAATAATATATTTTAAAAAGACGGCTGGCCAATGGAGGTCCGCAACCCATAGAGTGATGGGTTGGGGTTGCTGTTTTCTGACCCATCATCTTGATGGGCCAACCCGGCTTGGCTCGTGAATTTTCAAAGCCCGTGTGGGCTAGCACGGAGGGGCCGGTCGGGCCATATTGACAGCTCTAAGTAGTTTCAGTTCATCACGGAAGAAAGGACTCACTAAGTCACGATCGCTAACTAATAGTACTAATCTAATATAATAGTCTAGTATATCTAATATAATAGAAAAGAACGGTCTTTTTTTAACACTTTCCCCGGTTTCATTGCTACTGCGGGCTTTACGCAATCATCTAAAGTATCTTTATCCCAAACTAAAAACGCCACTTATTTAGTAACGATGATTACGTTTTAAAAACCCCTCTTCACAAAACCCTTTATAACTTCACTTCGCCATGATCGACGCCCTCTACCGCCGTACCACCCTCTACAACCGCCGCACCACCGTCTACAACCTCCGTAGCTCCACCGTCTACTACCGAGGCACCTCGGTCTACAACCTCCGTATCTCCACCATCAACCAGCGTAAGCTTCATCAAGTTCCTTCTTCATCCCGCCGTATCAGAAAGCGAAAGAGAAAACCTCCAACTCCAATTCAGTTCTTTGTCCGATCGTTTCCCAGAGACAAAACTCTAGTTATCCGAGCTCATTCTACCGATTTGGTGGAAGTCATTCACAATAAAATCACGTTGATCACTGGTATACCAGCATATTATCAACGACTAATGTATCACGGAAAACAGCTCAGGTCAGAACAAACATTGGAGAACTGTGGCATCCAACACGATACGACCATGCAGCTTGTTGGTCGAATGCTGAGCACAAAATATCCTCAAGCGTGGCAGCTCATCGATGACTTAGTTTCACTAGTCTATGATATTTCGAAAAACAATTATATTTGTTTTCCTTCTCACTCTTATCATATAACAATGTTGCTTATACAGTTCACAACTATGACTCCAGAAGATAATATTAAAAAAGCATGTGAACTAGTGGAATTGTTCGTCTCATCATCGGCTCCTGCAACTTTGGTAATGCTTTATATGTCTCAAGATAATGCTAAGAAATCTACTGCTAATGATTCCATTCGTACATTTGTCAATTCATTTAGGACTATGTTGCCTGCATCTCTGTACAATGTATGCACTCCTATAGTATCAGAGTTTTGTAAGCTTCTCAGAGGGGCTGCTGGGCTTGATGATTGTTTGTATAGTTTTTGTCGAAGTAGTATAGGATCTATAGTAGAGGCTGATGGGATCGTAAGGTGCAACACTACTAAGAAATTATCAGCATTGAATGATGTTTTTCTGTTTGTACGTGAGGTAGTAGTGGCTGAGTTATCCCGTGATTTAGAATTGAGTATGGTATCAATTGAGTCTACGGGGTTATCAGTGAGCATTGTGCGTGACTTTACTGAGTATATGTGTTTGGTGAGGAAATTGTTGCCATTGAAGAAGGATGGCACCAGTGAAGCAGTGCGTGATGGAGAGTGTATTGAATGTTTGCATCGTATTTTATATGATTTGCGTCTTATTTTATACGATTTGATAGACAAAATGGAGTCGTGTTTAAGGAAATTGGAAGATCAGTTGGGATTGCAAGATAAAGGGGAAGGCAAACCTATTGTATCATGGTGGTCTCAGTATCTTGTAGTGCTGAAGGAGTTAAATAGCATTTCAAAATTGTTTAACAGCTCGGAGGTCTTTTGGCAGAAGATGAGGCAAAGAAAGGTTTCACTTTGCTTTTTGATTGTGACATTTGCAAAAAGTTCTGACGATTATCTGTGGGTTATTGAGCACAAGGAGGTAACCAATTTTGAGGTAAGGAGACATTTCGCAATGATGATGCTTCAAGAAGTTAGAGACGGAAACGAGCATGAGATGCTCATTGACAGGTCGCAGTTGTTGGAAGAATCTTTTGAATACATTGGAGATGGGGATCCCCCATTGCTGCGAGGCGATCTGTATATGGAATTCAAACATGAAGAAGCTACTGGGCCTGGTGTGTTGAGGGAGTGGTTTTACTTGGTATGTCAAGAGATCTTCAATCCTCTGAATGCTCTCTTTGTTGCTTGCCCAAATGACCGTAGAAGGTTTCTCCCAAATCCAGGTAAGTTTTTATTGCCTTTACGGCTTACGCACATATTTATGTGACCTTCCATTCTCACTTCAACTCATAAGGCTCTAGGCTGCACTTGATTTGGCAAAGACATATTTGGAAATATTTTAATCCCGATTAGAAGATTTATGTCCTATTTTGAAGTATATTTCAATCTAAATTAAATGGAAATATCAGAACATCTCATAATGATAGAAGATTAAGAAATAAGATGGTAATAGAATTAACTTTTAGTCATTAATAAATCAGTGTTGTCAAAAGCAAAAAGCGGAAAAAAACGCTATTGTCTGTTGAGGCATTAAGTGCAAATAAAGCATTGGTTTTACTGAAAAAAGGAGCAGAGGGAGAAACAATACAAAATATATGTTTAGTCCAAGACTAATAATTGTACGTATGAATGACAAATATATGTACAAAGAAATTGGAAAGCAAAATTACGATAAAACAGAATATCAATTGTTTAGTGTCGCCTCTTCAAAAGAGGCTCATTGACAAGGAAAAGTATGCCTTAGGACCTTGATGACAACAATGAAGTGCACATTAAGCGAGGCGAAGTGCTCAACATGTTTTGAGCCTCGCTTCAGGGCTTAAGAGCGCCTTTGACAACACTATTATATATGTATATTCTTTGAGTTTGTAAGATAGTTTCATATCCATAGTTGCTCCAAATTCGCACGTAATTCTACATCCTCGGCAATTTGTGCTTCTTCACAAGCTTTGTTTTCTCTTTGTTTTGACGGTACACAAATCATTTTCTTTTTGTTCTCTTAGTTTCTTTACTTCAATAACAGCCCTAATATTTCATTCCATCCCAAAGGCCTTGTCAAAAGTTACTTCAGAAGAACACCTCTGGTGACTGGTCCCTGTTAATATGGGCAGAAGAGCGAATGTGAAGAGAAAAACGTTGATGTTGCTCCTTATTTGCTAATTCCACATCACCGGACATATGTCCCTCTTTTACATAAATATATAAATTGCTAGATTTTTGAGACAATCATTTAATGCATCACGAAAAATAATATTACTCTCACAGTTAGAATGTAAATTACGCTCATATATGATTTGTGCTCGCAGCATCTAAGGTGGACCCTTTGCACCTTAAGTATTTCTGCTTCACTGGTAGGATGATTGCATTGGCTTTAATGCATAAAATACAAATCGGCGTTGTGTTTGATCGTGTGTTCTTTTTGCAACTGGCTGGAGAGGAAATTTCATTGGAAGATATTAGGGATGCAGATCCCATTTTGTACAATAGCTGCAAGCAGATACTGGATATGGATCCTGAGACGGTGGATCAAGATACACTAAGCTTGACCTTTGTTTGTCATGATGTTGAAGAGTTGGGGTCCAAAAATGTGGTCGAGCTTTGTCCCAATGGGAAAGATACTGTTGTAAACAGTAAGAATAGGAAGGAGTATGTTAATCAACTTCTTCAATATCGGCTTGTCACATCAACTGCTCAGCAGATAGCCCATTTTTCGCAAGGTTTTGCTGATATAACTACCTCAAGTATCCAAACTTCCTTGTTTCGGAGTTTAGATCTTGAAGATCTTGACCAGATGCTTGATGGGAGTGGAAGCGCTATTTCTGTCGAAGACTGGAAAGCACATACAGATTACAATGGCTACGAAGAAAGTGATCCTCAAATATCCTGGTTCTGGGAGGTACATGAAGTCTTATATCCTCACAGTATTTAAAACTTCACACTTTCACCCGCTCTTTCTTCATTATTTGTAAAAACAGCAAATTTCTGACAAAGAAACTTCATTTTATTCAAAGTTGCAAATATGAACAATGCTTGTTTTTTTCCTTGCGTGCAGATAGTCGGGCGTATGTCTGCTGAACAGAAAAAAATGCTCCTTTTCTTCTGGACTTCAATAAAGTATCTACCTCTAGAAGGTTTTGGCGGTTTAGATTCTAGACTTTCCATCTACAGAACCTTGGTGTCTTGTGGTCACTTACCTTCTGCACAAACATGCTTCTACCGCATGCACTTTCCTCCTTATGTTAGCAAGGCTGCGATGCAAGATCGACTCTGCGTAATCACCCAAGAGCATGTTGGTTGCAGCTTTGGTACCTGGTGAAATCTGCCAATTTTGGGATTGAACTTGCACATAGTCAGTTTGCACATAGTCAGATTGTAAAACTTAGACTATTTATGGTCATACCTTCAATTCAGTTTGCACATAGTCAGCTTGTAAAACTTAGACTATTTATGGTCATACATTCAATTCAACGCATCACCCTATCTTTTTATAGAATATAGAGGTATAGAAGCTATTAATGAGAAAGAAGTTCAAGTCCATCTGTCTTTACTCTATGCATTGTTAGTTTCATTATTTTTTTTCCTTTCTTATTGTGTTTACATGGTTGAAGATTTGTGGGTTCGAGCCTTTTTCTAATCAACGGTTTATAGAGGTATAGTATCTATTCATACACGAAGAAGGTTAGAAAATCTAATCCTTCTTCTACGCGTGGGTAAGTTTCATTCCTTACCCCTTTCTAGTTATGTCAAAGTGTTTCTATTTGTTAGGCATTTTGGCTAATTATTGTTATTTTGCTTTCTAACCTGTTTTGGTAATGCATCGTTGTGTCGGAGGGTCTGCCAGAAACAGCCTCTCCTCCCCACAAAGGTAGGGGTAAGGTCTGCATCCTACCCTCCCGAAACCCCACTTGTGGGATTACACTTTGTTGGTGTTATGTGCAGCAAGCATCCTTTATACTTGTTTAACTTTTGTAATGTAAAGATTGAGCCTTTCCCTTTCTGCAAATTTGCAAGTTGGCATTTGTATTTCCACTTGTGCTCTGTCTACATATCATTTCTCTATTTGTGATATTTCACTTCTTCAAAATGGCACTCTTTCTGGTGTTCACTCAATCAATTTAAGGCCAAACTGGTCTACTGTTCAGGCCGGGTTGGCTTTCTGAACTACACTGATCTGGAAAATTAGTGAACAATGACATTTTTTTTTTCTCATTGATTTGCTTTTGTATAGTGTAGTCAATTTTTCGTCTTTTGCATATATATTTCATTTTTGTGCTAAAAGGCATAAGGTAGTGATTGTCATCGAGGAAATGATCTCTTATGACTACTTACAAATTGAATTGAAGAAAATGACATTTTCTGATCTCGTATGTATAAAAATGAAAATCTCTAAAACAAAGAACATAAAACTAAAAACAAGTTTTAAAGGGTTACAGAGGACATATAAAGTTCACTTAATCATGGTTGTATCGTTTCCTTCATGCATTGCTTAGTAAATTACTATGCTGTGGTGTATGAATCGAATTCGAATTGATTTTTTCACTTCTGACTATTCCATAGTCAATAAGGTACTACTTACTTACTAACTCTACCCACCAAAGTAATTTTTTTGCTAGTTGATAGTCTTCTTTGGAGTAGGATCTTGTTGTTTCTTTAGTTCTGCTCCTTTTTTGATTTTTGATTGGGTGGTTATACAGTCAAGTGTTGTATTTTGAGGTCAGGCAAAGGCCCCCTCTGTGTAATTTTTTGCTGAAATACAACAATCACTACCTTATGCCCAGAAAATAAACATTACCATCAACATCCATAACCAGCAAATTTCTAAACCAAACAGGAAGTAGCTATCCCTCTTTCGTTAGCGTCCAAAAGGACCTCTAGAGCATGTCAAACATACAAAACAAACTACGCTTTAGTAGCTACCATTTCACTGGCTCTAGTGTTCACAAGCTTTCAAGGAATGAAATATTATCAAGCACCCTTCACTATTTCGGATAGTATTTATGGTTCTAACTTTTTCTTAGCAACTGGCTCTCATGGTTTTCATGTGATTATTGGCACTATTTTCTCGATCATATGTGGTATTCGCCAATATCTTGCTCATCTGACCAAGGAGCATCACATTGACTTTGAAGCAGCCGCAAGATACGACAATGCTGAAAGAATGAAATAAACGATCAGTAGCAAAAGATTACAAATAAATTTCCGACAAAATGTAAACTAGCTAGCGAGCTATCTTGAGAATCAATCTTGATGAATGAGATGACGTCTTGTCAAGTGTGAAGAAGCTGGAGGGGACTAGTGATGGTGTTCATGCCAAATTGCATATATCTCAACTATACCAACGTACCTACTATTATCTCTCACCAGTAAATCTGCTTGCCAAAACTTGGACTGATGGGAAGAAAACATCTAGTTGAAGGGGAATCATTATCTGAAGACAAATATGACCCAAAACCAATATTTGGATACACACGGGGAGGTTGTTCTCGGGGTTAACAATTGACTTTCTTATCTAATTGTCTGTCAACCTCATTGACACAAACTTTGATAGCATCCGTTTTTTGAGATTTTTTTAAGCAAGTAGATGTATCCATAACATGAAATATTATCGATGAATGTGATAAAATAATCTTTCTCCACCAAAATATGAAACCTTATAGGATCTACAAATATTTAGTATGTTTGCTTCAAGGAGTTGAATACTTATGACAATTTTCTTAACATGTTGGTTTGCTTTTCCTTAATGCAAACATACATTAAGATCAGTAAGACTTAGGTTTGGAAGAATCTCAGTAGTTACTAATTTTTCTAATATTTCTCCAAACGTTTGTGCCACAAGAAAGTAAAATATTCATCTAGTGAACTACACTTAATTCCAACATTATGGCGAAAGTGATTCAAGAAATACATCATTAGGTTTTAATATATGCGTATATCATTAATAAGAACACCAAAATCATAAGTAATGTAGTAATCTTTTATAAATTAAAAATCATTCATGTCCAAATCTAAAATAAAATCCAAATTCATCAAATCTTGAAAAAGAAATCAGATTCCTAGAAATTAGGAGAACACGTAAATGCTGATAATTAATCAGGTGATATTTATTATCCAATATCGATTCATAAGTTCATATGCCTTCAATTTGAATCTTCAAACAATATCTCACAAACAAGAAGAACTTTAGAAGAGTTTAGTAGTCTTGACAAGAGTTCTTTCACTCAATCAACATTTGAGTAGTTACACTAGAATCGAATCTCCAAATATAATGAAGAACTTTAGCTAAATTTAATTCGGAACATATAAAAACAGTATACTTTTCTTTTCAAACCAAGCTTTAACTCTTAAGGTAGACTTTCTGATAGTTTCTTTTCCTTTACAAAATAAAAAATATCTACCTTAAATTTCATTCATAACATCCAGTAAAACATTAATAGATGCTTTCTTCCTCTTTTACTTGTTGATTTAACTTTAGACCATTTACAAAACAATATAGGCATATAAACAATTTTTTATGTATGTACAAATCATAAACATTTCAGTTTGATCACTTTGGTGACTAACAAAGTATATATAACACAATTACATACATTAAATGAACATAAGGTTATTTTGATGTTAATATTTTTCTTACATTCTAGTTAATCAAATGCACTCAAAGGTATAATGCATGGCTGGTGACTTCTCATCTAGTTTCAATACATCGAAAGAGACCTTTAGTGGCAATATATTTTCGTTTTAGCGGCAATAACTATTGCCATAAAATATTTACCGGCAATTAACTAAATGTCATTGCATCCAAGGTTGCTAAATCCTTTAATGACATTTATTTAGAATGCTAGTAAAGATCCATATCAATGCCGCTAAAAGTAATTACTTTTAGTGGCATTTATTTACGCAATTACTATAGCCACTACAACTACGTTAGAAATGTGAACATATTTTGGAGCTTTTGTAATTGCCGGTAAAAATGTAAAAAAGGCCAGCAATGGAAATCTTTCTAAAAGACAATTAATATGGAATAAATTCACCTCAGTCCATGCATTCAACCAAGTTCTATTTTATAACAATTTTTCTTCCTAAAAGAACAAAATTTGTTTCCGTTCTTCTAAGAATTTTAGTGTGACAACAACAACTCTAGCTTTCTCCTACATTTCATCTACTAATCAAACATGTTTCCTCCATAGCCAAAGAAATTTTTGAGCATCTAATCAAACTCTCACACCCTAATAAAACAAAACTGAAGCCCATATCCTCGTTTGATTTCGACTTTTCATCACTTGGATTCAGATGTGGTAGGAGCAGCAGATGCACCACCACTAATGCTTGCAGGAGGAGCCATAGGAATAGCACCTCCTCTAGCAGGTACAAACGCCAATTTTTTTTATCCAACATCAATCAACTCAGTTAGATCCTCATCTTCGAGTTCTGATAGAAGTAGCTCTATCCTATCATCATCAGCTTCAACACCAACACAACTTAATTAAGAAGTTCTTCAAGTAATGCAAGGAGAGGAATTGTCTCCCGAAACAACGAGCAGGTAGGAAGTTCTCACCTTCATTGCTGTGGCAAAGAAACTGCTTTGGTTCTGTTGAGGGAAAAAAAGCAAAAGTCACAAGAAAAATCTATTTGAAGATTCTTACTAGACATACATATAATGTGCTTTACCAGTTTTGTTGATTAAACATATATATGCAAACTCTTTGCATATGGGGCTTTGCTTTTAGTTTCAATGCATCAGAACAAACAAGACAGGGAAGTCATTTCCCTTCAGATCAAAGCTACCTTGGTTCATAAAAACGAGCAACAAATTTCGGATCAAAGAGTTATTAGTTTAAGACATAGCCAGCTCAAAAAAAAAAAAAAAAAAAAAAAAAAAAACCTTAAATTCATCCGAAAAGAAGCAACTTCATATTACGTTAACATAAAACGTGTCAATTTCACAAGGCATTCTATAAGAGATGTCAACTTCGCATTAAGTTAAACTGGTTTATTTCCGGTAAACTTTCAATTGCCGCTAACATTAGATTTTTAAAACTGAATTAGCGGCAATTAGGCAATTGCGAGTAAATCGTTGTCGCCAAAAAGTCTTTTTTGCTGTAGTGTTTGGAGTTCTATTTCAGTACCTAGACACAGTCAATCAAGGGAAGTTACTTACTAGAAAATAACAAGAATGCAATTACACATAAATGATTTTCTCTTGTTAGTCACCAGAAAAAGACTAAAGTCCAACAAAAAAAAAAAAGAAAAAGACAAACATGTTTTCCATTAACAGAACCTTGGAGTCTTGTGATCACTTACCTTCCGCACAAACATGCTTTCCAGGGATGTGATGCTAGATTGACTCTGTGTAATCCCCCAAGAGCATGTTGGTTGCAGCTTTGGCAACTTGTGAGATCTGCCAATTTTGGGATTGAACTTGCACATAGTCAGCTTGTACATGAAGTGTAGAATATGCTTACCTATATAAAACTCTATGGTCTATTTTCTTGTTTCCCCTGTCAACATGGCTCGAGGTCATACTTTCAACTTAATGCATCACAGACTGACCGAGTCTATGACGAGTTAGAAGAACTAATTGAACTTGGCTTACTTCTCCCTTTATTTGTATAGCATATAGCGGTATAGAAACTATTAATGTATTAAGAAGTTCAAGTCCATCTGTCTTCTCCGTGCGTTATCAGTTTCATTACTTTTTTTCCCTATTTATTGTGTTTACATGATTGATGATTTGTGTCGTTCCAGCCTTTTTTAAAAAAAAATCAACGGTTTATAGAGGTATAGTATATATTCATAAACGACTAAGTTTAGAAAATCTAATCCTTTTTCTACGTGTGGGTATGTCTCATTCCTCACCCCTTTATACGCGTGGCCAAACTAGTCAATTGGTTTGATCCGGTTGGCTTTCTGAACTTCACTGATCCGGAAAATTTGTGAACAACGACATGTTTCTTCACACTTTCACCCGCTCTTTCTTCATTATTTGCAAAAACAGTATATTTTTGACACAGTGACTTCATTTTATTCAAAGTTAAAACATTTTAACAATGTTTCCTTCCTTGCGTACAGATAGTTGAAAGTATTTCTGCTGAGCAGAGAAAGGTGATCCTTTTCTTCTGGACTTCAAATAAAGTATCTTCCCCTAGAGGGTTTTGGCGGTTTAGCTTCTAGGCTTTCCATCTACAGAACCTCCGGGTCTTGTGATCAGTGAGAAGCCCACGATAAAATTGCCATTGCTATCTCGCATGATTCCTCCTATCATAGCTTGGTTGTCATTGTTGGTATAGCTCCCATCAGTATTTAATTTTAGAACCCCTGCATCTGGCATACTCCAAATCACCTGCTTTATGGTAAGAATAGGTTGCATCCTCTCATACTGTGTCACATATAACAGCCAAGGTCCTGTCAGCTTACAGCTAGAAAAGGCCATGTGGATTATCTAGTGAATGTTCCATATGATGTGGTACTCCATCTTACTATAGTAAAACTTTTTGTTGTCACCAAATTTACATGCAGCCCATGAAGTCCAAAGTTCCCAGCATATTAACACTGGAGCAACCTGTAGGATGAGCTTATGCATACTGTTTTTTCGCCTTGCCTGACCAAGTGTTCTATTTTGTAAGGCATTTTGGCTAACTTTCTGTAATATACAGATTGAACCTTTCCCTTTCTGGAGCCTTGGAGTAACTGGTGAAGTTGATGCCATATGACCAGGAGGTCAAGGGTTCAAGTCATGGCAACAGTCTCTTGCAAAAATGCAAGGTAAGACTGCGTACAACAGACCCTTGTGGTCCGGCCCTTCCTAGAACCCTATGCACGACGAGAGCTTTAGTGCACTGGACTACCCTTTTAACCTTTCCCTTTCCACAAACTTGCGCGTGGGCATTTACATTTGCATATCTGCATATGATTCTCTTTTTGTGATATCTCACTCCTCCAAAATGATACTCTTTCAATTAAGGAAATTTTACATGATGTAACTAACTTATACCTTATATTTTCCATAACTACACTTTGAAATAATTACACACCTAACTACTCTTTTCATTTCATAGCAAATTCCTTCTATTTTATTTCTTTCCTACTCTCATCAGTACCCTCTCTTCCATTTTCCTTCACTGTCAATTCCTCTTCAACCCCGCCCCCGCCTCCGACTCTTCCTCCTCTGATCGGCAGTGACAACGGTGATGGAAAAGGAGATTTCTTTCTTTCGGAGGAAGGAGGAACTTTACAGCATCGAAAACTTTTTTCCAGATTTGTGATGTATTTTCGCCTGTAATTCTGTATTTCGAGGAAAGAAGAATCGGAAACCTTTTTCAGCTCTGGGATTTATTCTTGTATTTCGTTTTGTTTCTGTATCTGTATCCCGAAGGAGGAATTTTCCACCAAATCCTTGTATTTTTTATATTTCGCCTTGATTGTACCATGAATGTAGTAGGTATGGGATGTATTTTGTTGTTTGTATTCTTGTTTGACTATATTTTTGTGATTATATATCATGTATACACCCCTGTATTTTTGTCTTTGACTTGGTTGTATTCATTGCACGGACGAATACAGCGACACAAGTTGTATTCGTTGCGCAAACAAATACAGTAGACATGCTATATTCGTTGCACTAACAAATACATGAGCCCGGCAACAATTTTTTGGCCACAAATGGTAAATTTTAAAACTATAGCTGAGTAGTTAATTAGACTCAAACAGTAGTCATTTACGAAAATTGCTATTCAATTAAATGCAAATACCACAATGCTGAAAGAATGAAATAAACGAACAGTAGCAAAGGATTACAAATAAATTTCCGACAAAATGTAAACTAGCTAGCTATCTTGAGAATCAATCTTGATGAATGAGATGACGCCTTGTCAGTGTGAAGAAGTTGGAGGGGGCTAATGATGATGTTCACGCCGAATTGCACATATCTCGACTATACCGACGTACCTACTATCTCTCACCAGAACTCTGCTCGCCAAAACTAAGATTGGTGGGAAGAAATCATCTAGTTGGATGGGACTCATCGTCTAGAGGCATAGATGACCCAAAATCAATGTTTGGATACACACCAGGAGGTTGTTCTCGAGGTTGTATAGAGAACAACTGACTTGAATCACCAACCACGTCTGCCCACCCGTAGTGAGGCTCAGCCCTTCAATCACAAGTAAGACATTTTACTTTGATGTATACCAGAACATAAAGGAAAACATGCAAATATTGATTCAACAATTCACAATTTTCATTCATCATGGAAGTTTTACGGCATATAGATGACACTCACTTACTCGTAGTACGTTTTTTCATCCACAACCATGTCCCAGCTCTCACCAGTAGTGCTCTTACCATATTTGTGCACCTTGCTGATTGAGAAAAAAGGGGCATACCTTGAGTCTTTTTTAGATTTGGGTTTTAAAAATGAAAATGTATAGAGGAGATCAATATGCAATTTGCAAGATATCATAGAACGCAATGAAACATTAAATTAATATTCATGAAATACCCATTTCCAAAGTGCTCTTCTCCCCACGTCCTTGACCACCCTAGATAATTACAATGAAAAAAATCGGATTAAATATCACATCAATATTCAAGAAAAGTCTAAGCAAAAGAAGCAGATATCGAAGAAAAAACAGTTAATATGCCCCTAAATTTGTATCTATCATTTTTAAAATTATAAATTCAGGAAATCCTTGACATCAGACATTGCAACATAGAAACTGATATTTTTTATGGATTCCCTTCTAGCTTGAATAATCAATTACTGAAGGAAATTAGATCGTGCAAGACATTTCATAAAAGGTTAGTATGCATAATATAAATTGAGCAACTGTTATAAGCTGCTGCGTGTTGATTTTCACCCTATAATGCCGATGTATACATAATCTTACCACCACAAGTAATTCTGATTAGGCTTTTCAATCATTTTCTTACATCCACTTGTGTTGCAGTACATATCCTCATAAAATAGTGGACTATCACATCTTTTTTTTCCTTATGATTGGTTAGTCGATTCCCTTTTGCAGTTGAAGTTTCATTTGTACAAAAGCTTCTAATTATTGGGTTTTTGTTTCAACACCTTAGTCCATTGCGATAATAAATATGAACACCCTAGTCTTTTAGGGAGGCAAAAATGTGCAAAATCAAGTTGATAACCACGGAAAAAACAAGATATGACCTACTTTCGCTGCTGGGTGATGCATGCCAAGTCTCCCCTTGTCGTGAACCAATGCCATCAAAAAATTTCTCCTCCCATTTGTCTCCCCAT
The DNA here is from genome assembly GCA_031232105.1 of Capsicum rhomboideum. NCBI lineage: Eukaryota > Viridiplantae > Streptophyta > Magnoliopsida > Solanales > Solanaceae > Capsicum > Capsicum rhomboideum. The sequence continues at coordinate 7,836,557 of CP124714.1, read as the reverse complement.
TTTGTTCCCAAATCACTTTCTGCCCACTTATCCGTCCTGAGAAAGGAGTAATAAAATTCTATAAGCAACAAACGGGGAGGTGAATCATCTACTAAACACAAATAGGTCATACAACAAAATGGGGAGGTGAATCGTTTGCTAACACAAATAGGTCATACATGTTGCAGTTAAGCACTCTATCATCTTTAATGCAAATCATCAACCTCAATTATACTATTACTGAAGGCATATATCTTAGCTTTCGCATTCAATTTTTTTTTTTTTTGTAAGGTAAAGGTTTTTGTTGATAAAGAGGTACAACATATTCAAAAATTCCTACAAGTTCAGTGTATCCTTGAAGGTTAAAATGAAATTCCCTTTCATCAAATAGGCAACTTTAGGATACATCATCTATATTTGACAACTTGAATCAACTCATTTTTGTCTCGAAGAAAACAAGTTTAATTTTCTATGCAGGATGATTGTTTATTAAAACATAAAACTTTTAAAAGTTTGTGTCTATAAGTTGCCTCTTAAAAACGAAAGATTACCCAATGAAGGATATCGTTCAAGTAACTAATAAGGCAAATATTTTAAGTAGCAGTTAAAACACATTTTGTTTGTTAATAAAGGAAGTGTATTTTAACAAGATGTAGTTATTAAACCTTTCTCAAACACATTTGTTTGTTAAAATCCCGGGACTTGAGTTTTTTCCCCCATTAACATAAATATTAGCTTAATGGATTTTCAGCATACAAGGTATCCATGTGAAGTAGGATATAAAGTCATTCAAGGTAGACACAGACTTGGGAATTTTGACCAAATATGCCAATAGTTTAGCTGGTAAACAGTATTACCAATGCCTATATGAAAATTCAACTTACACGAATCATCGAGGAGTCGGGAACCCAAAACGAGTAAGAACAGATGAAAAATAAGATACTTTTTTATATGGGGAGAATAAACATACCATTTAAGGACAGATCCTCTTCCATCATATTGCTCTCCCCATTTTTCCCACCACGACTGTTCATTTAGTCTACCATACTTGTGGGCTCCTTTCTCTGCCCAACCCTTTGCATCATACTTTTCTGACCTGCATCAAAATAATGTGATCTAACACCATATTTGCAGGTTATTTTATTGCTCATTACAACATGTTTATGAATCTTCCATTTCGCAAGTCTTACCAATTCTCATACCACCCAGCATTCTCTGTACCTGATTTTGCTTGTTTTTGTGCACTCCTCTCTATCCTCGCTAGATTGCTGCAGTAAAAAAATACAGCATAATATATGTGTAACGGTTTTGTCAAAGCATTAAATACAGTGATATTACAACACCAATGTAGAGTGATATTACAACACCAATGTAGAGAATTTAACAGCTTATACCTCCATTCATCTTGATGAAGAACTTCCTGCCATGTTTCCAACCATGAATCTCCTTCAGCATCTCTCCCTGATTTTTCTACACCTACAATCATTTAACAAACAAAAACGTGAATAAATTGTAAATACCAGAAGTACAAGTGACAATTGATTGACTAAAATAATACTCAGATCAATGCTTAATATGGTTACGACACAGAAAATGTCCATCGAAGGAAACTGATATAAAGCAAAAATTAGTCTTACCTAATTCTTTGTAACCAGTCCAGTCACTTTTTTCCCACCACTGTCAAGGAGATCAAGAAATCCAATTAAATGCATCCACCTGGGATGATACTTGACAAGGTTATAAAGAAATGCCAACAAATTACTATTGCAAATCAGCAGTGATCATGCTTATCCTGTTGCATATTTGATAACTCGGGCTTATATTCAAGTCTTGATTGAAGCAATATTTCTAAAAAGTACGCACAAAATTTATAAGCAAAGGATTGATCAATCAGGATAAATAACTACTCATAGTTAACCAACAAAATTTCACTTGTCAAGAAACATAGTATAGGCTTACAAACTTGTAACTAGGACAAATTAGAAAAGCCTCAATGTATCCCCAGATGTGAACCACTAACTTGTTCCAACCACCTGTTATTTTCTTAGAAAGCGAAACAAGCGCAAACTTTAGCTTGAGAGGAAGCTTAATAATATGCAACCGTGTTCTAACTGAAAAATGCACTGCCTTCAAATATGGAACAGAAAAGTAATGTTCTGAAATAGAAAAATAAAACAGATTCCCAAATTCAAAACTAATCCGCTGATTTCTGGCAGTCCACAAACCTAACCAGCACAGATAATTTATTTCTTTTAACAGCTAAATGAGAAAATATCGTGCAGTTCTTGACTAGCAACACCTAAAATTATGTTTCATCAGGCACCAACATGATTAAGTGACCCAAATTTTCATATTAAGGGAATCAACATCAGTTAAATCTACTTAAGTGCCCTTTATTCCCGAGTTACTATTTTATATTGGTGACCAAATTTAAAAATTATTTCGAACCAGAAGTCCAGGAAACTAGTGCAATGAGGATATAACTATCAACAGACAACAGTTACATACTTCATATAATTTTCCTGATATCCTTATCAGAAAAAAAGAAAAGGAAAGTAATTAGGAGTGTGACTCTAAATGAAATTCAGCTGATAAGGTTCAATTATTCAAATCCTTTGGTCACTGATGTACAAATATCTAGTTTTGCAGCAAGGTAATTTGTCATAGTCAATGAGGCACTAAAATTATAAAAAAAAAAAATTTAAAAAAGATCTTTGACAATACACGTTAAAATTTCGATCAATTAAATACTCATTCAATTCAAAATGTGGTATGTGCAAGTCCTTGGCAGTTGGCAAGACTATTTCCATATAAAATGTTGGTTGACTATGTTTCTTTAACATGATCTTTTGACATCCATAGCAATACAACCTTAATAACATGTGTACCATTTCTTTCCATTCTGAGGCGCCATCATGGCTCTGTCCACCCATTTTTGTCCATCGACATCGGTATCCATTTTCACCAATGTTTTCTCCGCTCTTTCGATACCAAGGACTACCATCATCGTTAGTCCCAGATTCATTGACATTCTCGTTTAGCATATCGATGCCCCACTCTTTCTCGTTAGCAATACCAGTGTCTAGAAAGAAAACAAAAAATTCATCAAGTACCACTAAGGCCCTAATAATATTAGAGGAGATGACTAAATCTAGAGTGAATAAAGTATCTTATGATAGCCAAGGAGGCTGGAACCATTAGTACCTCGTTTTGGTGGAGAGCCATGGGACTGAGGGCCTGAATTTCTTGGAGTGCAGCGTGGGAAGAACTGTTCTTGCTTTGAAACAAATTGGGATCTGCAAAATAAACAAACTATTACAAGCAAACAAACAAACAAACATCCCTTTCCGATCAATTATCACAAAGAAGACAAAGGGAAAAGTTGAGGTGAACATCTTCTAGTATCCCAGAAACTCAAAGTCAATCTTAAGATTTCATATCAAGGCTACCAAGTATACAATGAATAGGTTGGTGATTGGGCTTCACGACAGGTTATGGACCTTTACTCCATTCTCAGACTTAAACCCAATAGTGATACCAAGCAACACAAATATATTCTTTTATAGGCAACAAACAAGTATTTTTTTGTTTTGTTTTTACAGTTCCAAGAAAATTGTTCTACTTTTTGTTTATTTGGTGATAATCACAAATAGAAAATTGCTCTCATAAGATAATATAGTGTACAAAAGATGAATCACACAAATACTTCGCAGATTATAAATGTCGATTTTGATAACAGATCCATCTTTCACAGTGAATCAATAGAAGGCTTCAGCGAAGTCAGGGATGTTCACAATCGGGTTGGAGACATGAAAAAGTTCCAGTCATTTGTTATTGAGGTTTTAATAAAACATATTACAAGGAGTTTTAGCAAAGGATATGAATCATCTTTTGTCCATCGCAAAATGGAGAATACATGGAATGACATGCTATATAAGTTCTGAAAATATTCGTGCGTAATACAGTCAAAGAGAGCTAAAAGTTAGGGGAACATGAAAATAAATGTTTGTAAGGCTATAGTATGGTGCGTTTGAAAAGGGGGAAAAAAGATCTTTAGCGAAAGATAACACCCTTGCTCAACTTTCTTTCTCTTTTTGTATTTAAACAAATTACATCCTTTTTCAACGTCGGATGACAATGAGATTTTGTATGTATCTAAAGTTGAGTTTATGGATCCAAGGTTAGTTGCAACTTAGGTAGTAATTTCTTTGTTGCTAGTTGTCGTGTATCCATTTTCTACAACAAAGTTTTTCTTATATATAAGGTAAAGCTACCTCCTTCAATATGGATATAATGAGGTGAGTTGACATAACTGAGGAGGGAATCATGAAAACTACCATAAGATAATTCATGTAGAAATCTTTAATTTTATGTTTTATGAAACTAAATCGCAATTCTCAACTCTATGCACTACTATGTTACTGTTTTACATGTTTATGGGGAAAAAAAATCAGAGACCCTATGCACTAGTATCCTTCTCAACAGACTGGAAAATGCAATCACTGAGCTCAATCTGAAAAAGATTAGATTTTTTTACATTAATTCACTACTCACTAATTTGTTGAAAGCTACCCTTTACTCCCTCCGTTTCATATTATATTGGCCCATGTTGACCTGATATAACCCTTAAGAAAGCTGTAACTAGGGGTGTATTTTATTAATCTAACTCTATTATTGATGCTTTGGAACTTCAAATTTTACTACTACTACTTATGTAGTTATTTAATACTAAGCATAAAAATGGAAAATATAATAAAAATACTCCTGATTTTATAAATTGGACAAATTGAAACAACTATTTTTAGTATGGAAGCCAAGTAATATGAAAGAGAGAGAGAGTATAAGATACAACAGATAAACCCTCTTTTTAAAGTGAAAGCCCCATCTAGACATCTAGAACCATTATAAAAATACTAATGCAAAAGAAAAAGAGGAAACTTTGAAGGAAATACTCCATCTATTTCAATTTGTTTGTATTTCTTTCTTTTTTAATACATTTCAAAAAGAGGTTTCTTTCCTTATTTTGGCAAATCTTTCATTCTAATTTTTCACGTGGTATGTTTAAGAACATCATTTTGGTATACTTTACGTACTCACTCCGTTTCATTTTACTAGTCTATTTTAGCAAATCAAGAGACTTTATTACTTTTTTACCATACTACCTTTAGTATTAAATAACTACATAAAGTAGAAGTAGTCAAATTTAGAGTTCTAAAACATCATTAATAAGGTTAAAAAAAAGTTGTCCGATGTACTAAAGCTCCCGCTATGTGCAGGTTCGGGGGAAGGGCCGGATCACAAGGATCTAATATACGCAGTCTTACCTTGCATTTCTGTAGAGGTTTTGTTTAGTAAAATACAGCTCTAACTAAAACTTTCTTTTAACTGTGTGGGTCAAGTAATATGAAACCGAGTGTGTATCTATGGTTTAAGACCCTAAAATTAAGTATAAACAATATAAATCCCACCACTTTTGGAGCTAATTACTCCCTATCCTAACTCTTTTCAATATTAAAAAAAAATCCCAAAAAATCTGAAATCTCGGAGACATTGTGTTGGTCCCGATATATTGCGTTGCCCGGAAATCTGAAATCTCGGATACATTGCGTTGGTCCCGACACATTGCGTTGCCCGGAAATCTGAAATCTCGGATACATTACTAAATCTCGAATACATTGCGTTGGTCCCGACACATTGCGTTTTACACATAATACATACTGTCTCGGATACATACTGTCTTCAGATACATTACTATCTCGGATACATTACTTAAAATATTGGATGTATGTAATTAAATAAACCATATGAGATAATATGTAGATATGGTAAGATAATTAGTGTTGTAATGTAATTTTTCCTAAAATTAAAAAGTGTTAACCTCCGTTTCAAATCAAAACAAGACAAACAAATTGAAATACGGAGGAGGGAGTACTCACTTTGGAGATGCAAAGGGCATAGTAGAAGAAGCCTGCACTTTAATACCTCTAATTGGTACTGAACCCGAACGACAACAACACTTCACATTCCCACAGTAGTAACTTCTAACACCAAATACACTTGTTTTCTTCCTCTGTAATGGCACCGTTAATCCATCAGAAGGCGCCACCGCCGCCGCCGCCGCCACCGCCGCAGCAGCCGACATTGTAATGATTTCTACGAAAATGCCATTGAAAATTGAGTTATGGAGGAAGTTTTAGAATTTGAAGTTCAATTGAAAATGGGAAGTGGAAACAACGACATTTAGGGGAGAGAAATTCGGGCAGAATCTTTTGTGAGTGTGTGGATTTGCTGCAAAAAGGAATTTTTAATTTATATAATGATCTACTATACTAAAAATAATTTTGCAATAATATTAAATTTTACTATCATTTTCTACTCATTTTACGCTTATTATTAAATACTCCCTCCGTTTCAAAAAAAATAATCTAATTTGACTTGGCACGTAGTTTAAGAAAGTAAAAAAGACTTTTGAATCTTGTGGTCCTAAATTAAAGTTATGGCAAATGTACCAAAATGCCCTTGAATCTTGTGGTCTTAAACATGCCATGTGGAAAGTTGGAATTAAAGTGTTGTCAAAAAAGGAAAGGGTCATTCTTTTTGAAATGGAAAAAAGAAAAGTAGGTCATTCTTTTTAAAATGCAGGGAGTATCATTTATCACTCAATGAATTTTCAAGACATTAAGGGGTCGTTTAGCAGAGTATATTAATAAAAATAATATATGCATTAGTTTGTGTATTACTAGTATCATGTTTGATACATTTTTTTAATCAATGTATAATTAATGCTTAAATTAGTTATATATGCTATTGTGTATTGAGGTGTGTATTAGTACTACCTCAAAATTAATGATATTAGTAATGCAATGAATTCTAATGCATATATTAGCATGATTAAGGACATAATTAACCCTTAAAACCTTTTTCACATTCTTTCCATCATATTTGTGGAGAGTATTTTTATAAAAAAAATAATATTTTTTTAAGAAAAGTATGCAATGTATGTCATTTTTAATACACCAAAGCAAGCTAACACTGCATAAGAAAAATCTCAACATAATTAATACTAGTATTATTAATACAAGTATTACTAATATATTATATTTTATATTATTCTTATACATCCTATCAAACGATCCCTAAATTTATTACTCTATATTTAAAAAATAATATAATAAAATTATTTCTATTATTTATTATTTCTCAATTTGTATGTCAAATCAACAGCAAAGAATATTATTTGACGGAGGGAGTACTTACGAGGCCAAGAGCGGTGGGTCCATGAGTTTGTGTGTTTGTATTCATTTTCCCACATTAAATTTGCCGCGTACCACTTGTGGTGAATCAGCATGCCCCAAGAATATTTCCAAATGGCAAATCTTTTTTAGTCTCAAATCTATCATGATCTTTTAGGGGTCGATTGATTTGGACCTATGTTTTAAAAGTCGTGAGGCAAGGTGTTTTATCTAGCATGGATCATAAGTCTTGTGGATTTATAGGATATGTGTAGAAATTATATTTAATGTTCTTTAAAGTATTTGGGCTAAAATTTTTGTCCCTTAAATATCTGATTTTGAATTTTTATCTCCTAAAGTGTGTGATCTTAAATTTTTGCCCCCCCCCCCTCCCCCGCCCCAACTCCTCAAATAAGTTCTAATGTTTGTCCATAAGACAAAGCTTGTGGTCAATTGAGCAGATTTATCGTTTTAAAAATATCTTGAACATGTGTCTTATGGGCAACAGTTAAAACATGTGTCTTATGGGCAACATATCTAAGTTTTAACGTTTGCCTATAAAGCAAAACTTCTGGTCAATTGAGCAGGTTCACTCTCTTAAAATTTTCTGAACGTGTGCCTTATGGATAGGGGTGTTCATGGTTTGGTTAGAAACCTATCCGAACCGAAAAATCAAACTAAATCGATTTTATTTAATTTTAATTTGGTTTGGATTTAAGTTTTAAAAAATCAATAATACTTCGTTTGGTTTGGTTTTATTAAAAACAAATCGAATAAAAAATTGAACTGAATCGATAAATTATATACATAAATTTTATAATTATATATGTACAATATAGTATTATTTATTATAGATAATTTTAAATACTTTGTATCTTTTTCATGGAAATTTTATTTATCTCTAATAGGATAATGAACTTTACGTCTTAAACTTATTTATTAAAAGAAAATCATGAATCGAAACTCATTTATATATATATATATATATATATATATATATATATATATAAGTCTATCGGAAACAACCTCTCTACTTTATCTGAGGTAGTGGTATGGACTGCGTACACTTTACCCCCCCCCCCCCTCCGACCTCACCTGATGGGAATACACTGGGTATGATGATGATGATATATATATTGTATTTCTTATCAACTTTATTCAATTGCTTGAAGCTTATAGATCTTTAGATATTTTCTCCATAATCCAAGAAAATTTTAGTCACTACAATAAAAGATTAATGACGGATTATAAGTAGAAAAATGATGGAGAATTTTTTTCTCCAATTGTAAGGGAAAAAATGAAAAGAGAGAAATATTATTATCTTTTAGAAAAATCGAAAGAACCGAATAAAATCGAACCAAACTGACAACAACCAAACCAATGGATATGAATTATATTTGATTTAGTTTGGTTTTAATAATTAAAAAATTAATTAAATTGATTTAATTTTGATTTTACCCCAAAACCGACTCAAACTGAACCATGAACATCCCTACTTATGGGCAAGAGTTGGAACGGGTGTCTTATGGACAACATATCTAAGTTCTAACGTTTGCCTATAAAGCAAAACTTCTGGTCAATTGAGAAGGTTCATTGTCTTAAAATGTCTTAAACGTGTGTCTTATGGGCAAGAGTTAGAACGTGTGTCTTATAGGCAAGAGTTATTAAGAGGGACCAAAAAATAAAAATCACCCTTTGTGGAGGCTATTTTTGTAAAACTTTTTATGGGGGACAAAATATCAAGAGTTCATTATCATTTGTTTAGTATAAGTTGCAAGTTCACGAGATGTCATTGTACATACTAATGAAGTCAGAAATTTCACTAAGAAAATCTAAAGTATAAAAATATATTCTCTCCGTTTCAAAAAGAATGACTTATTTTGACTTGACACAGAGTTTAAGAAAAAGATAAATTACACAAAACTACAACTTAACTTATGTATATTACTTAAAATACCAAATCTCCAAACTAATTACAAATTATTCCATATCTCACTTTCTCTCTCCTTATTCCTTATACATTACTCAATCCACTCCATCCTCCCACTTTTTACGCCTAATGCTACAAAAAGAAAGCCTATTTTCAAGGCAACTATCAAACGGTTTACCATTTTTGAATTACCACAAAAAACACAAAAATTAGACCCTTTCTTCCTCTCTTCTTTACCTCTCTTCCACCGCCACCAAAATAGAAAAACCCTAGCCATAGCCGTGTCACCCTCGTCTGCCGCTAGCCTGCGGAATTCACCCATTTTTGCACTTCCCCAATCCGTGAAACCACAAAATCAGTGAAATCAGTCCCCAAATTCATACAACAACGGAAAAATGAATTCAAATCCGTCATTTAATGGCCTGAAAAAGTCAAAAGTTTGGAGAAAAAAAAGAGATTTTTATCAGGACTTCAAAAATGTATATGTGAGTTTTTGTTACTGCACATACATAGATCTAATGTATATGTGGGTTTATGTTACTGCACATATGTATACAATTTTGGCGATGTATATGCTCGTAGAAACAAGATAATAATGTATTGTATTTGTTTATTCTGATACATATATGTAATGTTTTGATTATGAATATGATGGCGGCAGGGGCGGAGCTACCCTTTGTCCAGGGGGGTCATCCGAACCTCCTTCGACGGAAAATTATGCTATTTATACATGGTTAAAATTATATTTTATGTATATATAGTAGATGTTGAACCCCCTTCGGTTAGTTCGTATGTCTACTTCTGAACCCCCTTAGTGAAAATCCTGGATTCGCCACTGGATGGCGGAAACAAAATAGTATAGTGTATTTGTTTATTCTGAGACATATATCTAATGTACATATAACAATTATGTATATTAAGTATGTGGCATATACATACAAGCTAATAAATTCATAACTGTGTTAACTAATGTATTGGATTAGACTTATGTATTTGAGTAGCATAGGCAATGCATATACATAGAAGAGAATGTTGCTTATTTTTCTGTTAATTTAGGTATTGGATTTGAACTATATTTTAATACTTATGTATATAATTACAAGGTATGAAATATGTAGTGGGTGTACTATAGAACAACGTGACAGTACGTGGAAGACTAGAAGGTGCACTTATGTAAGGAGTAGTACAGCCACTGTCGAGATTGAAATTAACCAGCGCCGGAGATGGCATCATCACTTCTATCTCCATTTAGAAAAAGAAAGAGAGAATTAGTGAATGTTTGAGTTTTGGAAAAATAAGGGAAGAGAAGGAATGGTTATATAGGTAAAGAGGAGAAAGAAAATAGGAAGGAAATGAGGAAAATTGACTGGAAGCATTATCTTGTTTCCTAATATGAATTCATTTTCCTTTTATGTCGTTAAACAGTTTTGTACTTATGTATATGTTAGTGATGTAGATGATCGTTTAGTTATGTATATGCCGCATAAAGGTAAGATATTTGATGTAATTTAAGCAAATGTCGGGAGAGAGAGTAATTAGCTAGTAAACTACTGATATTTATGTTATTTATACTTAAGAAAATAAAAAAAACTTTTGAATCTTGTGGTCATAAATTAAAGTTATGTCAAATGTATCAAAATCTCCTTAATCTTGTGGTCTTAAATATGACATGTGAAAAGTTTGAATTAAAGTATCTTTTAAAAAAGGAAAAAAGTCATTCTTTTTTAAACAGATTAAAAAAAAAAAAGGGGATAATTTCAAATATGTACAAAAAAATAAATAATTTACAACAAAAATAGCCATTAGGCCATTTTCTTTTCTTTTTTCAGCAGTTTTTTTTTTTTTTAAAAAAACAACTATTTTCTTTGTTTTTTTTTTGTTGCGTTTTTCTTTATTAAAAAAAACTTTTTTCATTTTTTTTAAAAACTTTTTTCGTACAACTTTTTTTCATGTATCAATATTGTATAAATGGTGTATAAACATGTATATATGATGTACAAGTAGTTATGTAGTGTATATGTAATGTAACGATATTGTATAAATAGTTATGTAGTATATATTTAATGTATCGATATTGTATGAATAACGTATAAAAGTGTATCGATATTATATTAATGGTGTATAAAATTGTATATATGATGTACAAATAGTTATGTAGTGTATATGTAATATATCAATATTGTATAAATGTGTATAAACGTATATCGATATTGTATAAATAGTTATTTAATGTATCGACATTGTATAAATGGTGTACAAGCGTGTATTAATATTGTATAAATAGTATATAGATGCATATCGATATTGTATAAATAGGTATGTAATATATTGACATTGTATGAATGGTGTATAATCGTGTATCGATATTATATAAACAATCATGTAATGCATCGATATTGATATTTATTTGACTATCATGCGTTCCCACCTTAATAAATAAAAAATAATAAAATAATATAAATATTCATTTTTTCCGCAAAAGAAGTGAAACAATTAGAAAAGAAAAAAACAATTAAAAAAAAGAGAAACAAAAAAAAAATTAAACAACGAAAAAAGTTTTTTTCTTTTTAAAAGCACAGCAAAAAAAATTAAAACGCTTTTTAAAAAAAAATTAGAAAGAAAAAAAAAGAGATTTTATTAGTACTTAATATTAGAAGAGGAAAAAAAGAAAGACAAAATCAGTGGACTTTAGATATTGAACAAAATGGACTACAGGCAAAATGGGCTCCAAAAGGTACACTAACTATGACCCAATGACCATTTTTAGCTACAATGTGGGCTAAAAGGCTATTTTTTGTATAAAAAGATAAATGAACTATTTTTTATGTAAAAATTTATCTCAATGGTTATTTTGTATAATTTTCCCCCCAAAAAATAGCTCATTCTTTTTTAAAAGGAGAGACTATCAATATGAAAAAGCTATAGAAATCCCACATATAATATATTTATAGATAAAAAATGATCCAATACTATTGTATAATTTTTCGATCAAATGAGTGATGCCTGGTGCCAATACACAAGGGACGAAGCTAGCATACAATGAGGGGTTCTTTGGTAAAAAAATATATTATTTATAGATGATTAAAATTATTTTTTATGTATATATAATAAATGTTTAATCTCCTTCGGCTAGTTTGTATATATATTTTTAAATTTTTTTTAATAAAAATTCTGACGCCGCTACTGAATACACACATGACACAGCGACAAAAGTATTGTGATATGGCATTGATACATGCTGACGTTGGAAACTCCTAACACATTTTTCATGGTGAAAGCAAGGCCACATGATGTTTGTTGCTTAGAAAGAGGACAAGAGTAAAATAACATTTTTGAACTACAAGAAGTGGATAATCAAACATTTATCCACTTCTTTATGTCGTGTCTGTTTGGATAAACTCAACATAAAAAGGAAAAAAAAGAAGAAAAGGCTTCGTTTACAATACATTGGACTATACAAAAATTCTCACAACCAACCATAGCCTTACCCCACAAATACCGGCAGAGCTAGAACTTTTCGCTAAGGAAGTACAAAATACAAATTTAAAAAAATAAAATAAAAAGAAACCAAGGTAATTTAATATTTATGATATATATATATAAAATAATTTTTAACCTTATAAGTGCAATATAATTTTTCTTCGAAAGGGATTTGGATACATTCTTGTGATAGCCTAGCTCTGTTCATGCCCACAAGTATTTTATAATTTAACTTTAACCATTAAAATAGTACTTAATTGTAATTAAATGATAATATGTTTATAAAAAATGGTAATATTTTATATTTATTGATTTGATGTGAATATCGAAAATAACTTTTTACCAAATGCATCTTGCTTTGATGTTTGAACATTTTCTTGATGGCTAAAGCTCTCCTGGTTGTTGTCTTTGGGTTCAGAAACTTTTTCATGTAGCTATAAACTAATTTAACTAAGACTAAACAGAACTTGATTCAAATGTATGCGTCTACGACACTAACAACTATGCCTCAATACCTAACAAGTTAAAATTCGCTATATGAATCTTTGTTTATCCAAACTCAACTCATGTCATCATCGAACATATGGATCTACAAAAATACAAATTAACAAGCATTCTTATTAGCAAAGAACAACTAATAGCCTGTTTGGCCAAACTTATTTTTTCCCAAAAGTGCTTATTTTGCAATTTTTCATAAGTTAAAAAAAGTAACTTCTCTCCTAAAGCACTTTTGAAAAAAATATACTTAAAAACACTTTTAAAAGTTTGGCCAAACACTAATTGTTGCTCAAAAGTACTTTTTAAATTGTATTGACCAAATACAAACTGCTTCTCACCAAAAGTAATTTTTTGAAAAACACTTTTGAAAAAAGCACTTCTGAAAATAAGCTGATTTTAAAAGCTTGGCCAAACAGACTATAAAGCATGTTATATTTCAGCTCTCAACAAATGTTTACCCAACAAAGTTAGCAAGTCAATTAGCAATTACCATTCTCGTCTATGTATACAAAATGTTTGAACGCTATACCGGTAAAAAATTTCTCTCTCGGGGAGCTCCATCTTAGTGGTTACACTTCACGAGTTCAAGCATTGTGGATCCTAGGCCTCCATGCTACTATAATTTCAAGCTCATTCCAATAACTCTTAACAGAATATCTCAAGGAGAAGTTGATCCGCGTTACTGTGTGGTCAAGGCTTCAGCCATAGAATCAGTTCAGACCAAAAAGGCGTTCAAAATTGAACACGCTGAAGATGGCCGAAGAGCTCTTATATGGAAAGTGGCTTATATACAAGCAAAACCTCTTGAAAGGAAATCTTTGATCCTTTCTCAATCTGAAAGCAACTCGTCCAACTCAGTATCCTCAGACGTGAAAGGGTCATAGTCGGTGCTTGTTCCATTGGACAAAGCTTCAACTTTTCCCAGAGGGCTATCCTCATCATCTTCATCCTCAGGATCAGTCATTTCTGGCTCATAATCTACATTTTCATCTTGAACAACAGCCTCAACATCTTTCTTCATATCATTACCGTCTTTCTTCTTAGCTACATTGCCTTTATCAATTTTTCGACGACCCCAATCCATTTTCTTTTCAGCCTCAGAATCCTCACAAATACATGTTGATGGATTTTCGTGAAACTCACCCCTCCCTGGTCTCACCTCCTTGGGCTCCCCCATGAATCCTCTTTGAACTGTATGAACCCTAGAAGAAAATTCCTCTCTTGTCATGTTATTTCTATTTAAGAACACACGGTTTAGTTTCTTAGCATTTGGGCGAATGGTAGGTTTATGACCAAAATATCTCCTACAGAAAAAGATTAGATACATTAGCCAGAATCTAAATAAAATTGCAGAACAATTAGAAACGCCAGAAAGGGAAGCGGCATACCTTCGTCCTGCTAAAATTTTTGCCATGTTCCCATTGTTATTAGTGACAAATACATCACTCTCATCACAAACTATAAAGTCAAGAGCAGCCATTCTAGAAGAATATGCAGAAAATGGTTCTAACTCTTCTTTGCTGCTAATAGTGTCCTTGGAGTAAAAGTTTGGAAAGAGAGCCTTTAATGGAGCCAATGTCTCTTCACCTCCATATACTTCACCAGATGCTACGTAAATATGAACATCTTTTCCATATCCAAGTGCTCTTAGCATCAAGCCAACTTCTTCAGGAGTAAGAGGGCATCTTCCTTGCCTCCTTGCCTTTTCTGGATTGCTGCTCTGCACATGTATTAAAGAAAAGTTTAAACACACTTCACTCCTTGGACTATCCTATCATATGGTGTGGAAGAAGGGGAAAGTGCCTCTATTAACCTAAGAACATCCTCATAAAAGCTTCTCTCTCTCTCTCTCTTGGTGTGTGTATTCACATGTATAGACACACCCATGCCGCACACACACACACACATTTAGAGATAGAGATCTAGGCCTCACAAGAATGACAGAAATCCAGCCAGTGTCATTCTTATTCTGATTTTGATAGATCATTTACTTTGTGTTGTACAAAATTGAAAATCTGAACAGAAGGGAGATATAAATAAAGAAAAAAAATGCATGAGACAAACAAACAATCAAAGCCTTAACTACTTGGTCATGATGATCCATTATGAGGAAATGACCAAAATCTGAAAAACTTCCGGGATCTCACATGTAAAGTTTTCCACCTCCGCCGTATCTTTCCCAGTTCTGTCCTCTCCTTATCCCCTCCACCATAATAGCATCCAGAGAATGCAAGCATATCAGGTTCAAACCTGTAAAGAATACATTATAAGCGAACTTTTTCTTCTCAAGAATTCCCAACCAGCAGCAAAGCATTTCCCCCCAATCCAAAGTGAGCATGTCAACAGAGAATACATCAAGCAGATTAACATGGGAATTCTGAGCCAGTCATCTCATTTGCGAAAGACAAACTGTTCAAGGACCAAACTTTTCCAACAAAATCATCATATGTTGCAAACCAAACATAAAATTTCATTTAAGAATAGGAGCATCCCTGAGTAGTGATTGCGAAACCAACTCTCTAGCTTACTGAAGGAAAACATGCAATAAACACGTTAGAAAAATGCCCAGGACATTACATTGGTTCTGCACTTGAAGGACATAACTAGTGGCAGCCATAAGGAAATGTAGGAGGCCGCGACGGAAAGGACAAAGAAATAAAGTAAGAAACAGAAATCATAAAATCAAGTCGGATCTTATGACTAACCTTAGGTGAAGGGCAATATAATGCTTGCCACTCATCCTCATTCGCTGGACCAATTTCTCACCCATTTTGAGTATAGGGTCAGCAAACTTTAGGGCATGATAATTGACTCTGCATCTAAGCTTTTGCAAATCTGTATCCAGCTTATTTGCAAGTCGATAGTCAAACTTGCTGATCTGTACGGCCTGTCATAAGAAGCAGAGTGCTAATACAGGTTTGAGATATCAATAATAAACAAAACTAATAGACAGCATACAGAAAGGAATAATCCCGTGTCCCCGAAACCAGGAAAAAGCTAAATACTTTCTGTTCTTTGAAAGAGAGGACTGGTTTTCCATTTACTGTACAGGCAATTGTATTTCTTTTGGGTTAAGACCCAAAATAAACATATTAGAGTTAGTGAATCCGCGGGTCCTAGTTCTCTTGAAAAACAATTATCAAACACTTAAGCCTGATAAACTTGAGTCAACATAGCAACAATAATCTCCTTAACCTCCAACCTAAAAGAGTTATAAGTTATAACAAGGATACTTAAAACGATGTTTTCTGATGGAAAGCTTGTGTCATGCATCCAAAGGTTAGTCATCCTTCTTAAAATCCTAAGCAGTTACCAGCTGTACAAAGTATTGAACTTGGACATAACATAACATAACATAACAATCCTTCTCTTAAGTAGGTACTTTTGCAGTACCTTCCCAGTAACAGCTTTAATAGAATATCATTATCTTATAAAAGAAATCCTTCCTTTAAGAGTGGAGAATAAATGATGTTTACTACTCATAACCAAGCTAATTCACGATTCTTCAAAAACTTTTAGCAATTTACTTCCATTTGAATCAGTGCTCACTTTACCAAAGTATCAATAAAAAATTAAAGTAGGCAAGAAGTTTCAGGCAGTACACAAGTATTAGTGCCTCTAACTCCTTAATCTAGTAAGTTTAAGAAGTTCAGTTACAACAACTGAAAAGGATGCCAAAATTTTCAGAATCTTATATGTTTCATAGCCAGACTCCTGAGATTGAATGTAAATACTCCAAACAATTACTAACAAGCAATAACTCAAAGTGCAGTAAATAATTAACAAAAGTGTGCTTCTCAGATATGTTTCTATTCATCCACAAATTACTAAGAAATATAAGTGTCTTGAATACTCACATGTTTTTTCATGAGTAGAGGCAAAACACGATTTATATAGCATCTCTCGTTGCACTTTCTAGGAACACGCATTCTATGTGGCGTCCATATCTGCCCTCTTCTAAGCGGAAGGTCTTTTATGACTGAAACATCTGTTGTTAGATGTTTTATAAACCAATCAACATCAAATATATCAGAGAAGTCACTGCAAGAGAAAAGGAGAGCATTTCACTTTCACAGTTACATGCAGGATCATTAGCATTTTAAATATACCTATGCAATAAGTTCAGTGATGGTTGGAGAAACCAATATGCAAGGAAATACTAAATCATTCTTCTGATACTACTCACCTAGAATCTTTCCAGAAAGATGTCTTGTCCAACTTTGGAACAACAAGAGTAGCATTTAAAATGTGAGCAGCAACAACAGCATCAGTTATCTGCCATAAAGATGGGCCAGCTTACACTGTTAACTAGGCTCCACACTTTCACATAGTCCTTGTAGTTTGGTCCTAGCAGAAAGCTAAAGTACACAGGTGGTAACAGAAAGGAGTGCCAACTCAAAGGGCCGTACATTAGAAAAAGCATAGATGGAATTATCAAAATCATGTTACGTATAGAGGATCTGAATTCTGATTGCTCAATTTATAAGCATCTTGAACTTTAGACTCATCAAGCATGAATACAAATAATTCTTGTAGGGAGTATTTGACAACCTATAGTTTGCACGAACTGGTAATTCATAAGTGTATCTTCTGTAGCCAATTTAACTAAGGTGCAAATAGCTGTAGCTCACTTATCAAATCCCAGAGCATGATTATGCAGACATATTTGTTATCACTGGATATGAAATTTCTACTGGAGATTTATAATCGTTACTTCTCTGTCCCATCAAATTAGGTGCATCGTTAAAGAATCAATCAATCAACTATAACTCAGTTCCCAAATTATTTGCACCCGTTTACAAATCAAGGATATCTTGCAAAAACTACAAATTTACAACAACATTGATATGACAGAAAGCCATAAACTGCACAGAAAATTCAGCAACACTTGAACAACCATTAGATGTTGTGTCCTGCCAGCTGCATAAAGCTTCTCTTCTAACCGGTATAGAGAACCTCATAATACATAGGCATTGTTCAATGTGAAATCTAATGCCTTAAATTGTCACTATGTGCACGTGCTTACAACAATACCAACAACTATGCCCCAATACCAAAATAGTTGATTAGAGAAGTCTTCTGTATCCGTCAAGCTTCATTTGGACCTCTTTATACAATACACAGTAATTTGTCTTTTAAGACAATTAAGGGTGTCGATTTTTCAACCCTGGTTCCGATGTATCGAAAAGCACATCCCAAGGCATTTTTATAATGCTGTTTCTCATAAATAGACTAGTTTTACAATGTGAACCTAAAGCACCCCTATTCCTTTATTCGGGATTTCATGAACATTAACTATCTAAAACTAGCAAAGACAAGTTCATTTGAACTACCTTATAAAATATGACAATCACTGAATCAACTACCTTATTTGTCTATTAGGATTAGAAAAAAAAAGGTTTCTTTACTAGAATCTCATTTCTTGTTAGTCAACAAATAAAAACAAAAATCAAATTCAATTCTAAAAACCAATCGGGAGATATTTTCTTACCCCAGTTCTCTGTTGGTTAAGACCTCCACTGGTCACAATCAACAAGTATCGATTTGGATGTGTTATGGCTTTGGCTTCTGCAATTTGACACAGTACAAATACGCAATCAGATTTCGACGATCAAATTCAACTTCACTAATAATTCCTTCATTCGCTGCTGCTACATAAACATACTACAACAAGCTGATTACTTTTTTCTCCAAATACGAATACTATAAAACAAACTAAATAGCATGATCAAATTCAACTTTATCAATAATTCATTCATTCGTTGCTGCTACACAAACATACTATGACAAGCTGATTACTTTTTTCTCCAACTACGAATAATATAAAACAACCTAAAATTGCATGATCAAATTCAACTTTATTAACAATTCCTTCATTCATTGCTGCTACATAAACATACTATAACAAGCTGATTGCTTTTTTCTCCAGATACGAATACCATGAAACAACCTAAACTGCATGATCAAATTCAACTTTATTAACAATTCCTTCATTCGTTTCTGCTACATAAATATACTATAACAAGCTAAATTTCTTCTTCTTTTTTTTCCAAATATGAATACTATAAAAACAACCTAAAATTGCATGACGAAAATAAGCTGAAATATTGAGCTCTTTTTCGAACAAGCTGATTACTTTTTTTTCTAAATACGAATACTATAAAACAACCTAAATTGCACGATTAAATGCAACTTCATAACAATTCCTTCGTTCATTGCTGCTACGCAAATATACTATAACAAGCTGATTACTTTTTTTTTTCCAAAATACGAATACTACAAAAACAACCTAAAATTGCACGATAAAAATAAGCTGAGCTACTGAGCTCTTATTGGAGTATACGCACTTGCAAATTGACTGCGGGCATTACTGCATCCATAAAAAAAAAACTTCGAATTTCAAGAACTCCAGAGATCACGATTATAAACATACTATAACAAGCTGATTACTTTTTTCTCCAAATACGAATACTATTAAAACAACCTATATTGCATGATCAAATTCAACTTTATTAATAATTCCTTCATTCGTGCTGCTACATAAACATACTATAACAAGCTGATGACTTTTTTTCTCCAAATACGAATACTACAAAAACATCCTAAAATTGCACGATGAAAACAAGCTAAGCTAGTGAGCTCTTTTTTGTAAGTTTACGTACTTGCAAATTTACTGCTGGCATTACTGCATCCATAGAAAAACTTCGAATTTCTAGAACTCCAAAGATCACGATTATGAACTCCTGCACTGATCTAGAACTCAAAAATCAACGCGAGCACATTTAGCCAACCGCAGATCCAAATCAAAATTACGAAGGAATTCAATAAGATTCAGATTGAAAATCCTAACCTGAATACGAGATGCAGGTAGTCTAATCTCACTTCTACCGACTTTTCCTGACTACAAAATGATAAATTATGTCAATTAAATTAACACGTTGTTATCATATATTAATCAATTAATTCAATTAGAGTATGAACATGATTCATTAGCGCACCGTATTGTCATCCGGAGACGGAGCGAGAAATGATAGGAAGAAGAAGAGGAAGAGGAGGACGGTGGAAATAGCGAAAATTGCGGGAAGGACAAACCGTACACGGCTGTGGTGGTGGTGGCGCCGCCGTGGGAGAGCCATACGGCGGCGGCGGTGCGGAGGAAGAGGGCGGAGGGTTTAGGGGTATTATTGGAAATTCAGATTTGTTATTGTTTAAATAAAGAGGGGATTTTGGGGGGTTTTAGTTTAGGACCCATAACGACAACCATTGTATTGTAGGAAATGCTTGCTCTTTCTGTTTTTAGCTTTTGGACAGATCAAGTTTTATGGTGGGTCCCACCCAAATGTCCGGTTGTCGTATTAGAATTTCGACTAATAATTAATTCAAAATGTGATCCGGTAAAGATGTTGTCATCCGACTTAGAGGTTACGGGTGCAAGTCATGAAAATAATTTCTTGCAGGAATTAATAAACCCTTGTGGTTCAATCCTTTTTCGAATCCCGAGCATAATGAGAGCTTTAGTGCACGAGATTGTCCTTTAATTAATTCGAATTCGCATAATGTATGTAGTGTTAATAAAAACGGTAAGGTTTTTTTTCCTAGTTTCTTATCATTTGATTTTTGTTACTATTTGATGTTTCTTGTTCTTCGATTATCATATTACTTTGTTGTAATTGTTGTCCTGTATACTTTGTGATGCCTTGACTTTCGGTAATTCTCTTTCTAGACTAATTTGAATTGTTTTTCTTGAGCAAGTATCTACCGAAAACAACCATTCTACCTCTGAATTAGGAATAACGTCTACGTCACTCTATCATCCTCAGACATCATTTTATTGGATCACACCGAGTATATTATTATTGTTGTTATTACATTTTGGATGAATAAATTTTATCCATTCCACCATGATATTCAGATGACAGAATCAATTATTTACCACACAAACTGTAATAAATTGAAAATGACCAAAAAAAAAATAATAATTGAAAATGACAAAAGACAGCAAAAGAAGAAACCAATATGGATTGTGGTGCAGTGGTGAGACTGCTCCATTCTTAACTAGAGGTCTCGAATTCGAGTCCTGAAAATGGAGAAAATCCTATTGGGAGCATCATCCCCAGAAAAGGCCCTGCAGTGTGTGATCCGGATTAGTCAGAACCGGACACCGGGTGAAAATGACAAAAGACAGCAAAAGAAGAAATATTATACTATTAGTTTAATAAATTAAGATATTAGAGTGATTAAAAAAAAAAAGGGAAGAAACAGAAAAAAGCGAAAAGAGGAGTGTTGTTTGTGATTTAGATCTTTGAATTGTTCGTTACTTAAGAATTAGGTAAGATTTGGGGTTGGAATAATATTTTACTAGAAAAGTTGTCTCATATTAACATGTCATACTACCGAGAGCGTGTGAATGAATAGTTGAAATCTCGTTATTTTAATTATAGATTCGGATGTGAATAATGAAAATGAAGAACTTCTTGGTAGAAAGAGCTTTATACCATAATGAGCCTATCTAATGCGAATTAGATAAGTCGGGCCAGTAAATTTTAAATATCGAATTATAATTGCTCATTAAACTCATGGTTAGACACTCAAATTTGTGAATCAATATTAATCTTCACGGGTTCAACATGTGGAAATAGCCCTTGCAGAAATGTAAGATGAAGCCGCGTACAATATATTTTTATGGTCTGGCCGTTCCCTGGACCCACGCATAGCGAGAACTTTAGTGCACTGGGCCGCCCTTAATATTTAATATTAAGGGAAAATAACATAAACATACACCTTAACTTACTATATATATACACAAATCCCCATCTTTACAAAGTAATTACAAAAATTATAACTAATTATGTATCTTCATTGGATGTATCGGGAACTAATTATGTATCTTGACATACCCCAAATCGGGAAAAATGTATCGGGAGCTAATTATATATCTTTACAAAGGAAAAAATGTATCTTTGTTGGATATATCGGAGAGTTAATTATGTATCTCGACAGACCCAATATAGGGATTTTCAATAATTATGCAAAATTTTGGGATTTTCTGTAATCAAGCTCCAAACTGTCGGGATTTAGGTTGTTTTCTGCATCTATGCAATGTTAAATTTGTGGATCAATATGCATAAAAATATTTTAATTAGAAGAGTTGTTGAATTATAGCAATTTGTTATTTGTAGATTGGATCTATGATTAAATTATTGAAAGCTCACATCACCTACTGTTTTCAACTTGGAAGCAATTTCTAATAAATTTAATTGTAATTTGTAGATTGAACTTGTGATTAAACTATTGAAAGTTCACCAACTCCACTTTGAAATACCTTTAAGAGTTGTGGGCAAATGTCATGGAAATAGTGTCAACGAAAGAACTGAATGAAAGCTTGCTTGTTTGTTTTAAAGAAAGACAATTACAAGAAAGTTGACATGGTGCAGGGGAGAGACACCAATATACAAGAGACCTGAAAGAACTATAGTTGAAATTCAAGTGAGCAAAAGCTCAAAGAAGTCTTTGTTATTATTACTAGTTAAATATGTTATATCTTCTTCATACAAGGTGAACTTGTGAACTTGCTTGCAGGGAAGGAAAAACAAGCATTTACGCTTTAGTAACTACTCTTTCAATAGCTCTAGTATTCACTAGATTTCAAGGAATGGGATATTATTATCAAAGAAATCTCGTCTCGTGCTTTGGCTCTATTTGTAAGACAGGTGTACGCAGCCACTTAGTGAGGAGACAAGACCAGAGAGAAGAAATTCTAGCGAATAAGATACAAGACTCAAACTTATCGTGTACAACTTTTATCTACAACTTTCGTGGTTTTCATGTGATTATAGGCACTATTTTCTCAATCATATGTGGTATTCACCGACATCTCGGTCATCTGGCCAAGGAGCATCATGTCATATCTACTTCATACAAAGATGCTTCCTTGGTTCACAACAATGATTATTATGTAAACCAAAGGATTTACCAAGTGATTTCTAGCAGAGATAGCATAGAAGAGGATCTAAACAGATTTTAGATTCACAAAATAGTAGCAACAATTTGTAAAAAGTACTAGGATCTTGGTACATAGAGCCATATAACCACAATAAAGAAATCTAATCCCACTGCCCAGAGGCAACTTATGTTGCTCAGTTGCTCTCCACTCCCACCACAACATTTAGTCAAGCAGCTGCAAAGTAACATCATGTGCTAAAAAAAGCTTGCCTCTAAAAGAAAAGAAGCAGGTGGGAATTTCGCAACAAAGCCATATTTAGAGATGCTATACTTTCTGTGAACACCGGTAAGCCTCCCAGTGCCAGCCTTTTGATGAAAAGAAACCATCAGTTTTGAGCACTCCCTGTTATATATAGAAAAGAAAGGTGACCACACAAACACTCAGCGGGGTTTCTTTGTGCACTCGGTAAGAATAAATCATCCTTGCAAATGAAGAAAAGCAGATAGATACACTTACAAAAGCTGATCTCGAGTATAGTTGCTATATTTCTCGCAAGTTTTAGTCCACTCCTTATGCACACCTAGAGTATATTGGGCAGTAAATATTGCTGCAGCTGCTAGCATTGAAGGTGGAAACCTAAGCGTTTCGTACTCAACAAGGCATAGTTCAGTCATGAAGAAAGACAGGAGCTCCACCTAATCCAAGAATACCCGAAAATTGTCAGTACCTAGTCATAATTCACAATGTTGTCATTTCTCTAAGCAATAAAATTTAGTACTAGTAAGTCCATAGTAACCTTCTTATCAGACTGAGCAGCTTTAAGAAATCGCTTCATAAACACATATGCCGAAGGCACTGATAAGTTGAACTGTAAGGTATTGACCATCAACTTCTCCTGCAGAATGTACTCAATCAAAGTCATATGGCAGGCTAGAAAAATATTGGCAAGATATAATGAAATTTTAGTTAAATTCGAGGGACAGAAGATCAATTTCGGGTAAAGCTTATAATGTACCATTTCAAGCACTTCTTTCCGAGCGTAAGCCTTATCAGAGATCAAAATTAGATCCTCGATGACAGGAACTGTAACTTCTTCATATTTGCAAGCGAGAAGCAAAGCTGTTATCCCAACAAGCTGGAGTTTTTTCCTAACCACTGTCTGGACTGCCAAGAATCTATCAATAAGATTTACGGTCAAGTACAGAGTCTCCTCCATCAGTTCAAACTTGTAATGTACCTACATAGATTTGATTGGACATTACTGAGGCTGGAAATCATTGTGTTGCTTCATGAAATTCAGAAAGGCTGTGAGTCATTGTTTTATACCTCAATAAGCCAGTCAATGAGAATCGCTCTCATCCTCTCATTGATATCAAATTGTTGTTCCATGTAGTTTGGAGGGGCACAGCTAGAACTCTGAAATGAAAAATAAATTCGTAAAAGTGACTCTCCCTCAAAACAGAAATCCAGAAAGTTGTACAAATTTTATCTCATCCGGTCAATCTTTGGTGTGTACAGAGCGAGAGACAGAGAGAACTTGAACAAGTAAAAGAAAATTATAAAGCAAAAATTGGAGATACTTGTAAAAGGAACATCCCTCAAGCAGAAGGTTAGCTAAAGTAGGTCCGTGTTCAAGGCTTTGCTTAGTAAGTCTGTTTACTGCTAAAGGCAGCATGAAGAGCGCCTATAATGTAATACGTAATGGGAAGGAGGACAACTAAGCAATTATGGTACGATTGACTCCCCAAACTAAAAACTACAAATGGAAACCAACTTTAGTTGATCATTATGATGAAGAACTCGCTCTCGAGAATTTTATTGATGTCACATATAATACATGAGATGGGGAATCTGGTTAGCACCCATATTTAAGAATGAAAGAACAAAGACGGTACTTGAGGGTATATTCATGAGCAATGACAAGCATGAGTGAACATTTAATGATCAGCTTTTTGTTTCACAATAGATCAGTCGGTTTTATATTTAAAGCCTAATCCCATTTATGTAAATGGTCAAACATATTTCTAATGATCAATCTTACTAACGGTAGGTCAGGTAAAGAACCTATATAATAACTTATATATTCAAATGCCATATCCTATGTTTAAAAAAATCAATTGACCTGCTACCAAAGGTGCAGGGAGTACAACAACAACAGCAATACACCCAACGTAGTGCCACAAAGTGGGGTCTGGAAGGGTAGAGTGTACAACCCCTACCTAGGAGGTAGAGAGGCTAGTAATTGAAGTACAAGAATCAACAGATAGTAACAGAACATGCTACAACAAAATAATACGATAGTCGAAGTACAAGAAACAAGACATAGTAACAGAAGGTGCAAGGAGTGTTGAAAATAATTTCTCACCTCAGTCTTCTTGTAATAAGCATGAATATCATCAATGTACTCCACAGCTGCAAGTGTGTTCTTTTTATCAGCACTATCTATGTCCGCAATTAACGTCTCTTCTACATCTTCCATCTCTATCTCTTCATCCTACATAAAAAATACAATATAAATTGCCATCCGCCGATCATCCAGAATGAAAATATAGATCAAATCAATTACCATCCGTTCAATTTCCTCCATCATTGCTTCTGTGTGTTGCACAAATATTGGCACATCATAGTCACTTGTGGCCTTGTAATCTTCCACATCGATAATAATCCGACCTTCTAGTTCATTTCTATTAGGTGCTGTTTGGACTGGTGGCTTTATTACCTGTGGAAGATAACACCATCATCACCTCCAACAGAATTATATAATCCAAGATGACAGTCGTTGAAAAATGTACCTCGAGCGTTGGTTGTTGCTGCTTGCCAGCCATTTGTGCAGCATACTTCCTGAAGCAGCAAGAATCCCCCATACTATTAAAAAACAAAAGAAAGCAGACCAAATGATAAAAGTATTTAACAATAAGAACTATCTCAACCAAGAATCAGAGTCAGACCTCGTGATTGGTCGATGAATCGGATTCTTAGCACTATCCGCAACATTCTTGCTAGAAAAAAATTGGAAAGATCAAAATGGTTAATGAAAATGAGAGAAAAGAACTCAAAAAATTCAAGAGTTTGATCAGTTCTTACTCAGAGATGCCATTTTTCTTGTGTACTTTACAAGGGTATTGTGTAGCTTCAACTATGTTCCCATTTATTGTGCTTAGAGCCCTTCTATTATGCCCCATTCCCCCTAGTAGCAATGAAAACTATAGATTTTTCATCTCATAAATTTTAGGTTTATAATAGAACTTAATCCAAATCAGATACAATAGGCTATATATGATTTTAACAATTCAAAATTCAAATTTTACCTTGAAGATTTGAAGACCTCATAACACCTTGGCAATTTTCATTTGATCCAACCATCTTAAACCTGATTAAAGATTGAACAACAAACAATATTCAACAACAACAACATACCCAGTGAAATCCCACAAAGTGGGGTCGGGAGGGTAGTGTGTACACAGACCTTACCCCTACCTCATGTTTCCGAAAGGCCCTCGGCTCAAGTGAAGCAAATCAAAGTAGTATTAAAAGAGAAACATGACACTAATAGCAAAGCAATGTGGAAAATATATGCAAGGAACCGTAGCTTCAACAACAAGGTGCGATTGCTTAAACATAATAAACAGCAGACGATATCATATACTAAAAGCCAAGGCTACCTGAATAGGCTAATACTAAGACAACGCTCAACTACCTACTAACCTTCTACCCTTATCCGCACCCTCCTATCTAATGTAATGTCCTCGGTAAGCTGAAGATGCGCTATATCCTATCTAATCACTTCTCCCCAATACTTCTTCAGCCTACCTCTACCTCTCCTCATTCCCAATATATCCAACCTCTCACACCTCCTTACGCACATTTCCTCTTAACATGCCCAAACAACAAACAATATTAAACACCCAAAATTTATTTTCAAAAAGAGGGTCAATATTTAAAGGAACCATCAAGAATCAAGCTAAAAAAATCCCAGATCATAAACATAGCACCAATCTACAAAATCAAGAACCCTTTATACTGATTCTCAAAAAGATCTAATCTTTCAATGAAAACAACCCATATGATTCAAAAAAAAGAGGGAAGCCCAGTGCACGAAGCTCCTACCACACCCGGCACCCGGTCTATTCTACCCAGTCTTATCCTGCATTTCTGCAAGAGTCTGTTCCCGCGGCAAGAACCCTTTATACTGATTCCCAAAAAGATATAATCTTTCAGCAAAAACAACCCAAATAATTCAAAAAAAAGAAAAAAGAAAAAAAAGAACAATAACACCAACCTGCAAAATCGAGAACCCCTTTATACTAATTAACAGAAAGATCCAATCATTCACTAAAAATAACACAAATAATTCAAAAAAAAAAAAGAAAAAAAGGACAGAGACTATTAACACTAACCTGCAAAATCAAGAACCCTTTATACTGATTCTCAAAAAGATCCAATCTTTTGCACAAATAACCCAAATGATTAAAAAAAAAAAAAAAGGAGATAAATCTTGAAGATAAAAAAGTCTCTCTCTCTTTCTTTATGTACAGAAAAGAGAGAGAGTATGAACAGAACCAAAATTATTGTTGGGGTTGTTTCATTGAAGATAGAGAGAATCTCAAGGCAAAATAGATTTTTTTTTGTAATTTTTTTTTTTCATTTTTTTGAAAATAACGGCTAGTAGATTTTATGGGCATATAAGATGAAAAGTCGTGTATGTTCCTAGCTAGGACCTTTAACGGTTTCCCTTTTTTGCTTGCTCATTCAAAATTTCTTAATTAAAGGACTTTTATGATGAGGTGGCTTGGCTTTTTTCACTTTTTTTTTCCAAAAAAAAAAACAGCAATCATTCTCGAGATCTTTCCAATAAGCAGTTTTTTTTTTTAAAAAAAATCCTTTTGAAGACCAAGGGCGTGTTTGGTACGAAGGACAGTGTTTTCTTGGAAAATATTGTCTTGGAATATAAGTGATTTTCTTACTTATTTTCTTGTGTTTGATTTGTAAGAAGAAAATATGTCCCAAGAACATTCACGTATAATTTAGGCAAATACTTTGACAACGGACCTGACCCCGACCTGAGACTGACTCTCTGCCCGACACGGGCCCCGATTCCCGAACCCGACCCGAGATCCAACTCTCGACCTCGACTCAAAACTCGATTCTTGACTCCGATCGTGATTTGAGACCTAACTCTCGACCCCAATGCGAGACGCAACTCCTGAATCTGATCCCGACTCGAGACTTAGCAATCAAGATCCGATCTTGACCAAGGTCAACTCTCTATCCTCACTCGAGTCCAAACTCCCAACCCTCGAACTTGTCTCCCGCTCTTAATTCAGGACATCACCTTGGCCTAAGACCCCAACTCTCGACCCAATACCAGACCCTACTCTATACCCCAAGCCGAGATCTAACTCTCGATCCCAACTTGTGATCTGACTCTCGACCTTAACCCGAGACCCAACTCTCGACCCTAACCTCAAAGTTGTCTCTCGCCCCCGAATCGGGACCTGACCCTCGACTCTCGACCCAAAACATGACTCTATCTCTATATCCCGAGCCGAGACCTAACTCCCAATATCAACTTGGGATCTGACTCCAGACCTTGACCTAGACCAAACTCCTGACCCCAATCCCTGATTTGAGACCAGATTCATAGCCCCAACCCCACCATAGACTTGGAATTTGACTTCGACCCAACCCCAATCCCTGATTTAAAATTCCACTTTTTCCTTAATAAAATAATTTATATTCACACAAACATCTATGACTTATTTTAAACCACAAGTTTCGAAAGTCTTTCTTTCTTTCTTAATTTTCATGGCAAGTCAAACTAACTCACATAAATTGGGATGGAGGAACTATAAAAATATTAATCAAAATACATATAATTTGACTCCCGACAAATAAAATATGACAAATATTTTAGACGGAAAAGTAGTTTAACATAATTCCGTCACCATGGAAGAGGTAGAGAAGCATTGTTTCATAGAGAAGCTCTAATGGTCCGTTTGGTATACCGAATTGGATAAGTAGGGATATTCCATGAGTTGGGATCAATGTTTTAAAAGGTGTTCGCAGGGCGAGCCTCAGGCGAGGCGTAGACAAAACACACCGAGACCGTGTGGGGAGGAGAAAGTATCGAAAGGCGTAAACCCCACTATTTAGGCCGTTCGCGTAAGCGTTGGGGCGTTCGTCCAAGCATTGGGGCGTAAGCCCAGAAAACTTTACAAAGTAAAATAATTTTTTTTTCTATTAAATTCCTAATTTAAACTTAATACTAAAATATTTGATTGTTAAATACTTAAATCAAAATTAAAAGAAAACTTAAAAGTCACACTTTCAAACTTATTTGTCATTAGGTGTCGACGACGCCTCTACTCAAGAAGGTAATGGGTATATGCTTTCTTCTTTCTAGTTCCCTTCTTTTCTTTTAGTTCTTTTCAAGCCACATACCGACTAATTTTGAAGTTATTTACTCTTTTTTTTTTTCTTTAATCTCTTTTAAAATACAATATGTGGTAAATGGCTGCATAAATATACTGATCAAGTAACGAGACGATGAGAGTGATTAATTGTGTACTTTTTTTAGACAAACTTATGTTTTTGAGGACATATAATAATTTATTATATGAAAAATTGACTTTATATATTGGTTGTATTGTATAGTTTTGATTTCTGTTGATATCATTCACATTTTAGGTGTGATATTTTTATATTATTTTGAATCTCTTTAACAAAATTCCTAACTTTGCTACTGAATGATACAACTTCTACTTTAAACAAAATAATACAGTTTGATTATGGTCTTCAATGGAATAATAATTAACAGAATTATATAAAATACATCCGACAATATTGGGGACCTGCGAATCACAACTGAGAAAGGCAGTCTTGTGTTCATTTGTTTTACTATTTGTCACATTATTTACATGTCTGGCGAGCTATAACATTACGTGCCCGGACACCACAGTTATCAAAAGAAAAAAAAAAATATTACGTATACGAAGCATCTAAGGATGTAGCCTAATAGTCAATGAAGTGACTTAAGAATATCTCAATGGAGACAAAAAAAACACTAGGTAGTTCTTACCATCTGTTCTAGCATCTCAATGGAGACAAAACACACACTAGGTAATTCTTACCATTTATTCTAGCTTTGATGCATTACGTAAGTACCATCTATGAGGGTGTTTCGATTGACTTATTTTAAATGTTTTTGGTCTTTCAATTTTTTTTTTTTAATTACTGGTATTAACATTTTGTGGTGTTTCGAAAAGATAAAAAAATGTTTTCAAGCATTAACTTTTAGGCAAAAAATGTCTTTCAAAAAAAGAAGCTACAAGTCAAAATTTATTCCCAACTTATGATTTTAAATTTTTAACTTATAAGCTCTTTTTAAAAAGTCAAATCAAACATCTTCCATGATTAGTTTTATAGAATTACACCTTTCTCATGTTTTTACTCTTTTTTCTTTTCTTTCGAGTTATTATACTCTCTTCGTTTAAAAAAGAATGACCTACTTTTCTTTTTAGTCTGTTTAAAAAAGAATGACTCTTTCATTTTTTGGTAATATTTTAATTTCAACTTTCCACGTGGCATGTTTAGGACCACAAGATTAAAGAATATTTTGATACATTTGACACAACTTTAATTTAACAATACAAGATTAAAATTTTTTCTTTATTTTCTTAAACTCCGTGTCAAATCAAAACAGGTCATTCTTTTTGAAACGGAGGGAGTAGTTTCTTTTATCTAGTTTTATAGTATGAAACTCGTAAAAATATAATAGTTTAAGCATGTTTTTTAAATCATTAATTCAAAAATAATTTGTGACTTTAGTATTATAGCAGATAAAATTTACTAAATAAATACAATATAACAAATCTTGAATCCAATTAATCAAATAAATTGTCGTAAAATTTTGAATTTAAACACATAAAATTCAAACTTTGGGTCACTCGCACATGTCACGTGAACTCAGTAACTTTGGCTCACACAAAAACGAAAAGCGGTTACTTGTGAACTACCGAATTAACTAACTTTCAAAATCTAAGCATTTCCAAACCCGCAAAAAGCGTTTAGTGTCTTCATTTCCTCCAACTTTTAACCGAATTTCCCACTACAACCTTTTCTTTACTTCCCTTTTTTTTTTTCTTCAAACAGATCATTAGTCGATTCGAATCGAAATCAAAGCCTTAACTTATTCTTAATAAGATTAGGTTAAGGTTTTGATTTCATTTTTTTTCAACTTCCAAAATAGAGAATCTCTCTGTTGTAATTTGTTTCGGATGCATAAAATGGCGATGGATCGCGATCACGAGCTAGAAGATAAGGTTACATTGGAGGAGGAATTTGGATCAAGTTGTCAAACAAGTCCACAAGACAAACGTGATGTGGTTCGCGAACTTATTGGCGTGATTCACACCGTTGGGTCCTATGAAGAGTATAGGGGATCACAAAGAGAGGAATGTCTTACGCTTTTCGAAAGATTGAAGCTGTTATTACCTCTTTTCGAAGAAATTAGAGATTTCGAAGGGCAGATCACTGAATCAGGTATCGAATGTTTGATGAAATTGAAGAAGGCATTTTCTTCTGCCAAGAAATTGTTAAAAACTTGTCATTGTGGCAGCAAAATTTATCTGGTAAGTAACCCCTTTTTTTAAAAAAATTAAAAAATTATTGATTGATTATATCATCATTATTTTCTTGTTCTTCGATTTTGTCTATTACAGGTGTTTTTTGTGCTCCGATTATTGCATTATTTCGTTATTGTTACTGTTCTTTCTCTTGTTTGTCAAGTAATGCTCTCCATTTCGCATTAGTTCATTGTTGTGTTTGCTCCTATATCTGTATCCCCTTTTTCAAATTGTTTGCTTTATTTAAGCTGAGGACTCTACGAGGTAGGGGTAAGGTTTGCATACACTCTACCCTCCCCAGACCCCACTTGTGAGATTACACTGAATATGTTGTTGTTGATTATATTGTCATTAAATTATTATCAACTTCTATTTTGGGGGTAAATACTTATTTGCATCTGCTGTTTACACCAGACCAATGATAGTCTGACATGTGTCTTTTGCATTATGGTTAATTAATGCACATTTTCACCATTTTGGGTGGGTTGAGTTGTTTATTTTTGGGGAAATTAAAGAAATAGCGATAGTTGGAGGCCTAATTAACAAAATGGCGATAATTTGGGTAAATACCAAACGCAGCAAGAGTTTCTGAGATTCGCTTTGCATAAGTGATATAGCAGTTTCTGAAATTCGCTATGTATCAGTTATACAACAATTCGCTCTGTATCAGTAATACAACACCATTTAAAGAGCGAATTGTCATATCAGTGATACAAGGCGGAATTCAGCAACTATCGCTATGCTTGATAATTTTTTTAAACTCTCGCTATATTTGATAAATATAATGTATACATTTGTTTGATTATAAGGTAATCATCCCTTTATTTTACTTATAAATATGCAGGCCGTAGAAAGTGAGGCTGTTATGGGAAGATTTCATTCTGTGTATGAAAGATTAAGTCAGGCTCTGGAAAGCATGCCTTATGATGATTTTGGAATTTCACATGAAGAGAAAGAACAGGTACAATTTATTTCATGCATCATTTTTCGACGCTGCTGATAGATACTTGAGCTAATGGGATCACAGCTAAGGTATTTGTTGTTAAAAGTGTGTTTATGGAGACCAAGAGTCTCGTTCTCTCTGTTAGATTTTCCAAACACCTTTTTTGGCCCAAAATTGGTAAACAAATTGTGGGTAACGTTACACGCGGTGAAGATGTAATATTGGCCAGAGATGAACTTAAATGGAGCGACATAGTTAGTGTGGATTCATATAGCAGACTCCAACTTCTTGAGTTTGTTATTGAGGCATAGTTGTATACACACGTATATCTTCTTGGTACAGTAAGAAAGCTACAAGTTGATGTTTGTCACCCAAATTGTTGAGCTTTTTAATTTTAGTTTGGCATAGATTTTTGCTAATTTGGTGCAATGCCACATTCTGAGCGAGTTAGTTTTTTTAGCCAATTCTCAGAGATCGTTGTATTTGGATGGCTATAACGTGCTTGAATTTTTCAAAAGGTTTATCTAACTGTTTATCATTTACTGTTTTCAGGTGGAGTTACTGAGTGTGCAATTTAGAAGAGCTAAGAAGCGAAATGATAGTCAAGACATGGAACTCACCATGGATCTGATGGTTGCACTGTCAACAAATGATGATAGGAATGCAGATAGTGCTAGCATAGACCGACTAGGACATAAGCTAGGTTTGCGTACTGTTAAGGACCTAGAGGTAGAAACAATATCAGTAAGAAGAGTAGTTAAAGAAAGAAAAGGTCGTCATGCAGAAGATACGCAAAAGATCGTAGGTCTTCTAAACAAATTCAGACGGTTTGCAGGGCTTGAAGAAATTGAACCATTGATGCTTAAAGCTCATGAGAGATCCACTTCTTTGGCAATTCCAAATGAATTTCTCTGTCCAATCACGTTAGAGATTATGACGGATCCCGTTACTGTCTCAACCGGGCAGGTGAGTTCACTACTCTACGATAGTAAGATATGATAAGAAACTGTTTTCATGTAGTCATTTTTTGTTGTTGTAGCGTTGTTCTGTTTTAATTATTGTGGTAGGTTTTATCTATCCAAGTTGTTATGATGCTCCATGACAATACATTTTCTTCCTTCATATGAAGAATGAACCATTTTATAGAGTGAAGGGTCAAAAACACACCTAGAGTATTTCAGTTTTTCGAGTTTCATACATGAACTATCTGTGCGCAAGTTTTCTACCTGAACTATCACCAAATATTATCGAAATACACCTCAACTATAAGTCTTTCACTTTTCCTACCTGTAATATCACCACTGTTCAGGTAGGGTAAGAGAACAAATGATAATTGAGGTGTGTTTCGATAAACAGTTAGTGACAGTTCAGGTAAGAAAAGTGAACACATCATAGTTCAGGTTTGAAACTCGAAAACCTGGGATATTTTAGGTGTTTTATTGTCGTTCACTCATTTTTTTAAAAAACAAAAGAAATGAACAATTTCATCCTTTTAGTTAGACATGTGTATTAGCAATAGATTTGTTTAGATAAGTGGTATAGCTGATTTTCTTTCCATATTGCATCTATCGTAGACATATGAAAGAGAGAACATTCAACAGTTGTTGGATTCCAATTGCCAAACATGTCCGAAAACCGGGAAAAATTTGGAGCACTTGTTATTGGCTCCAAACTTTTCTCTGAAGACTTTGATCCAGCAATGGTGTGAGAAAAACAATTTTCAACTTCCTAAAAAGGAGGCTCCTCCAAAACCCGAGATCCCCTCGATTGAAAGTGACAAAAAAGCTTTGTCCTTGATTCAAGATTTAGCCTCTAGTCAGTTAGAAGTGCAGAGAAAGGCTGTGAAAGAGATCAGGATGCTTTCGAAAGAAAATCCAGAAAATAGGACATCAATAGTTAATCATGGAGCAATTCCACCACTTGTGCAACTACTATCCTATCCAGATTCAAGAATTCAGGAACATGCTGTTACGGCGCTTTTGAACTTATCGATTGATGAAACAAATAAAAAACTTATATCTAAGGAAGAACCTTTTCCAGCCATAATTGAGATACTGCAGAATGGAAATGTTGGTGCTAAAGAGAACTCTGCAGCAGCATTGTTTAGCTTATCTATGCTGGATGAAAATAAAGAAGCTATAGGTTCGTTATATGGTATCCCACCGTTAATAGAATTGTTAAGAAATGGGACAATTAGAGGTAAGAAGGATGCAATAACTGCATTATTCAATCTGTGTATTAGTGAGCAGAACGTGCGCTTGGCAACTGAAGCTGGGATCATAGCACCGTTGTTTCAGTTACTTGAGAAGAAAAACTTAGAGATGGTTGACGAGGCCCTGTCTACATTGTTACTTCTTGCAACACATCAAGATGGAAGGCAAGAAATGGGAAAACTTTCTTTCATTGAAACACTCGTTAATCTGATCAGAGATGGCACTCCAAAGAACAAGGAATGTTCAGTGGCGGTGCTTCATAGGTTAAGCACACACAATTCAAATCTTATGCTCGCGGCACTTCAGTATGGTGTGTATGAACATTTAGTAGAGATTGCTGAGAATGGGACCGATAGGGGCCAAAGAAAAGCTAAATGTATATTGCAGCTTATGAGTAAAACAGAGCAGATTCCTTGACGTGTAATCTACCTCGTACTAGTTTTCTTTTTCTTTTTCCCTTCTTGGGTAGTAGGATAGTGAATTATGTTTAGCTTGTGTTAATACATAGTTTTTTCCTATTAAAAACTTGTAAAACGTACAATGAAATAGCAGAATGGCGTAAATAGAAGTCAGTTATTAGGCAGGTGTATTAACTTGCATTCACATCGATCTGCTGTATGAGATCAATTATGTTGATCAGACATTGGTTCTTGAATTTTACATATACTCCATTTCATCTTGTCTTGTTTTATCTACTTTGATTGTTCGTTATTGGAGTCGCTTTGAATTCGCAATTGGATGATAATTCTAGTAATGTGCTTGCCATAAAAATGAAATTTCATATAATCCAATTCATAACCAACAATTGAGATGAAATTATGTTAAACTTGCATCACCATCCCATTCTCGAGCAAAAGTGAAGGATCATCAAAAAGTAAAGTATGATGTAAAAATTGGGACGTTTGGATCGGGTCTGACGATAGAAGCTTAATCAATTTTATATTCTGACTTTATTTTCACTTTATGTACTTAGTGTCCTAAGTTTATCTAATGTTTTTGGGTCCTTTTTTATTTATCTTTTAGTTCTTAAAGCTGGTCATTGCGATAGTTGCCACGTGTTAGGTTGATTAGATTGTTTTGGGTCTTGTTAAATACCTTGTATTGGCATTGTGCCAAAGATAACTTGAATGAAAATCTAAATTTTATCTTTTATTCTCTTTTCTCTCTCTCTATTTTCTTTCATTTATCCTTTCCATGGCGATTCCAATGTGGGAATCGTTACAATTGGTATCAGAACCGACGATTCTCGGCCCCAACTCTGTTCCAAATTCTTATCATTATTACTATCACTTGTCTGAAGGCTCGGCTACCGCAGCCATACCTCAGATTCATTTTCAGGGTTCGCCAGGCCTGTACAAAGTTCAAACAGGGGAAACAGAGCTGAAAAACTTGCTAGTTTGGTGTGCAAATCAATATTATAGAGTAGATCCTAGTGTCTATCAAGACTACTCCGGTGTTGAGTTCAGCGAGAATTCTTCTGCTTATCTCCATTACAATACCAGGGGATTCGCTAACCCAACGAATGAAGGATGGAATTATCTGGATCCATCCATAAATGCACACTCGGTACAAGCTCTATTTGCTTATTATTATGATGGTAATAATATGGGTTACTATAATGTTGCATTAGTTGATGGTTCTGTAGTGTTAATGTCAACCACTGCAATTGATCATCCACTTAAACATCAGCAGACAATGGCAACAGGATTTAGGAAGAACAAGAAGAAGAAACTAAATCCAGAAGAAGTTGATTTTGATAAGTGTGATGAATATGGACAAGTAGAAACTAAAGATGAGAAAGAAGAAAACTCAGTAAAGGACCAACTGTTTGATAAAAGTTTTCACAGAAAACAAACTACTGGAAATTATGCAGATAAGATGTCCACCAATTGTTTGGAAAAGAATTGGAGAACTTGAGTAGATGATTCTTATTCTGCCGAGGATGTTATTCTGAAGAGGGGAAGTGTGACGGTAATAGGTAACAGGGAAATGGAGGACCAGATACAAGGTTTGGTTCTTGTTGAGGCACACAATTCACCTGCTGGTCATTCAAATTGCGGCACAAACCAACTGTTTGGTGAATGTCCTCAACTGGAGGAAGCTGAGTTTAATTGGCCATTTGAGTTTCATTTTAAGAAATTTGATATGAATATTCAGAAACCGGAGATGACGGATGATGATGCGCCAATAAATTTGAAAGATGAGAACTCCAGAAATCACATGGACATGATGTTCGATAAAAGGCTTCAAAGGGATGAAGCACCCTTATCTGACAGAAAAGCTCTTAATGAAGGACAAGGAGTCAACTTCAAGTCCTCTGTTATCGATGTTGATAATCAGGGAACGCATCAGAAGTCTCTCACTATGGACATTCTAATAGGAATCGATCTCAATTCAAATGAGGCAGGTATGATTAATTCTCCATCTGTTATAACCATGGTCAAACGCAAAACTGTGATTGCCACATATGCCAAATATGAAGAGCTTCAAATGGTTAGCAAGTTATGGAAAGAAATGTTGAGCAAAATGTTGAGCAGAAAAGCTATTTCTGGAATTGCAATGATGTTTTGTGGAATTGATAAGAAAGTAAGGTTTTCTCAGGTTGCTTTTGCTGCAGATTTGGATGTTAACAACCTTCCTTTGTTGATTAAAGTGTATGGGAAGTCTACTTTATTTGACGCGGTGAAATCTATAAAGAAATTGACGGAGTTACTGTCGGATTCTCCTATGAGCAGTTGTGGTATTCCTTTTGATGATATTTTTGATTCTTTTACATGCCACAAACTGGGGTTCAGGTTACATTTCTGGAAATGAAGGTACGTTTAAGCTAACACTTAAATGTACAGATGGTTATCCTGATTTATCTTTGTTGCTTCAATAGCGTAAGCTTTTCCCACAGTCAAAAGTGAAGGAATGTTGTGAAGCACTCACTAAAGCAAAGTTTTATGGAAAGACATTATGGAAAGGGTTGTTATTGTAATGATTGGGAATTTCTTGTTTATTCTAGTGTTTTTGGTCCAACTTAATATGGACAATTCTGCAATTGTAATATCCATTTGTGTTAGGAAGCTATCTTCATCATCAACAACTAGTTTTGTCGATGATTATTGTGCAAATGCTAAGTTGAGTTGGTTCATGGAAACAAAGATTTTCAGGGCAGCTAAGAAGGTTGATTGGTTAAGACGAAACAATCTTACTGTTGGTGCTACAGAGAAGGATGAGGCTAACAATGAAGATTTTATGTTTCAGAATGTAAGATTTCATATGCTAGACTGGCAAGCTGATCATTTAATGTGTGAAGCTTTATTCTACGAGGAATATATTGGAAAGTCGAGACCTTCCACATATAGTAGGCTCTCTAGTCTTGGCTCAGTGAAATCTCTAATTAATATTTGTATGAAGCGACATCGTATGCCACATTTTGAGAATTATTTGCAGCCATATCTTGTTGCAGACATGTGTTGGAGTGTATCAAATGCTCGGTTAATCTTGTTATTTATTCGTAAGCTTATCGTGCCATCACTTCTTGGATCAGTTTGTTCCTTTGCTCTTATTTGTTATTCATTTCTCAAGGTTCCTGTGAAGAAAGTTTTAATTGGAGATGATGTTGTTTCTGGTTCATTGCTGCTAGTTTGGAAGAATACTTTGACTGATAGAGTAACCTCTTTACCTTATCTTGTTGAGTTCTTTTTAATTTTGGCTGCATCTAATTATCATTACGGGGTAACTACATCCTTACTGGGAATTGGTAGCACATTTGTCTTGGAAGTTGCTAGTTGCATGAATCAAGATGAATGGAAGGAGATAGTATCATCTGCAGGTCTACTAATGGTTGTGGCTGCTGAACACTCTAAGATAGCAGATGGGTACTTGGAAAAGATAATCACTTCCACTGCTGTAATTAATTTCATAGCAAGTGAAATTCATTTTGTGACTCTTAAGATGAGATCATATGGTGGCATTACAGATGCATCAAGTTGTAAGTGTGGCTCACTTCTATTTGGGAGCAGAACTGATGCAGCAGTACTTAATCATCCTTGTGGAGATAATTGGCTCAAAATATATGGTGCTTTGACATCTTTAAATGGTATTGCAATTTCTACTTATAGGATGGGGACAACAGTCCAGTGTAAGACGATGAGGCCTCATGTGTTTAAGCATACTGGTGTATTGGCTTCTGCAATTGGAATGCTATTTTTGAAGTATATGTCAATGTTTATAAATAACATTAACTGGGCAACACAAGTTCAAGGAATCCCAAATTTACGAACCTTGAGGACAAGGTTCTTTGAAAAGGGATGGAATGTAACAATTGGGACGTTTGGATTGATGATAGAAGCTTAATCAATTTTATATGTCGACTTTATTTTCACTTTAAGTACTTAGTGTCCTAAGTTTATCTAATGTCGTTTGGGTCCTTTTTTATTTATCTTTTAGTCCTTAAAGCTGGTCGTTGTGATAGTTGCCACATGTTAGGTTGGTTAGAGGGTCTTGTTAAATACCTTGCATTGGCATTGTGCCAAAGATAACTTGAATGAAAATCTGAATTTTATCTTTTATTCTCTTTTCTCTTTCTCTGTTTTCTTTTGTTTATCCTTTCCATGGCGATTCCAATGTGGGAATCGTTACATATGTAGTGATTCTATAGACACATTTAAAGAATCTTTCTCTTTGACAACGTCAAGGATCGCAGCTGCATATTCTACACCAGTTTTTTGAACAATCACTAGAAACTTCCCATTACAGAGGTCAACCAGAATAGACTCTGTAGGATCATCACTTTCACCAGTTTATCACAAAAGGCATATCAAGTTTTTATTCTTGAAATTAGAAGTTGCTGTTTGTACTGTCTATCGTACCAGCTGCTCCATTTTATACACACTAAATTTACTTCGAGTTCCATTGGATATATATTGGTGCATTATACTAGGCAACAATATGATCTTTTAGTTCCAAACTATGGGAAAACTCTTAGAATATTGGAAGTATAAAGGAGCATTTGGCTAGTTCTCAAAAGCCAATAGTAGATTGGATGTCTAATATAAACTTGAGCATTTCACTCTTCATATTCTGTTTTATGAAACTCCTCGATTTATTTGATTTTTTTCGTTCCCTCTTCTCATACTTGAATTGACTCTACAGACACATTTAAAGAATCACCATCCCTTTTCAGACATATCGATTGGAACCTTCTTTTTTCAACAACATCATATCCATACAAATACGTACAGGTTGCAGCTAACCAATACAATGTTGAGTTATTCATTACTGGCCGTACTTCCCTTAGTACACTATTTAGTGTGCCAA
This sequence comes from Capsicum rhomboideum, assembly GCA_031232105.1. Lineage (NCBI taxonomy): Eukaryota > Viridiplantae > Streptophyta > Magnoliopsida > Solanales > Solanaceae > Capsicum > Capsicum rhomboideum. Next base: position 7,796,408 of record CP124714.1, on the reverse strand, counting down.
TATTGTCACAAGCTACTAGCCTTTCTGGACGAAATTCAGACACACAATTCTATGTACTTCTATGAACATTGAAATATCAACTTTAGAATTTAAGTTTCCGTAGACCTTGTATTTCTATAAGAAATCTTAAATACGTGACTGTGAACCGAATTATTTTTGTATATTAACTTGGTTCGTTGAGGGAACCCAGAAACTTTAAAACCTGAATCCGCCTCAACTAACAATTCTAATTTCTAAATAGGTTCTTGAAAATGGCCTCTTAATTTTGATTTTGAATTCACTTTTTAAACCAATTATTGAGTGTGATGAGTTTGATTCATTTTGCCTACATACTTCCCTGTGAGCTAGATTAATTCACAAAACAATCAAGACAAGCTTATGTTAATAGAAGAGGCAAAGTGTAAATGAGACACCACCAAGCAAAAAATGAATTTTCATATATTAATTCCAATTGAGATAAACATATGTTAAACTTGCATCACCATCCCATCATCGGGCCAAAAAGAATCATCATCAACAACTAAAGTATGAAGTGACTCTACAGACACATTTAAAGAATCTTTCTCTTTGACAACGTCAAGGATTGCCACCGCAGATTCTCCACTGCCTCTAGGAACAACCAGTAGAAACTTCCCATTACAGAGGGCAACCAAAATTGACGGTAGAGAACGACTTTCACTAAAATCCCACCAACTCCTTGGTGTAATTGTCCATAGTTCCCTTTTCAAACATTTCGATTGGAACCATCTTTTTTCAACAAGATCATAGCCATATAAATACAGGTCATAGGTAAACCAATAAAATGTTGAGTTATTCACCACTGGCCGTACTTCTCTTCGTATTCTATCTAATATGTCAATATTTTCACAACCTTCTAGCCCTTTAGGACGACAATCATCTCGACAAGTAGCCTTATATAAATCTAAAGAGGGATGGTCCTCAATGAAAAATTCGCCCGTGGATACACTGTACGAAAACAATTGACCCGTATTAGTGTACGGTAACAATACAATTCTCGGATGTTCACCTTCTTTCTCCACAACAACAACCAAGGAATTTGAATCAATATGATCACCAATAATACTCTTGATATCCAATTCAAGCACTTTCCACTTTTTTGAATCGAGGTCAAAAATTTCGCCCCAGAAGTTCTCGGATTCCCTCCCTTCATTGTCAAGATTGTATCCTCCGAGAACATACAATTTTCTATCAATCAAAGCGACAAAGGGCATTGACCGGGCAAACTTCCTGGAAGAAGATGTGATTTTCCAGTCAGAACTAGGATTTTTCGCGTTGAGTTTAAACAAATTCCTAGAAACTAGATTTGTACAATAATATGGGTCCATGGGTTCGTTGTTCTTATCTCCGCGGTGTGGATTTGATTTCACGATTCCACCCACGTAGTAGATATCTTCATCACCAATAGTCCAACTTCCTCCCCACTTGGAATCTCCCATCCGAGCGAAGGGAGAAAGTTGCATGGGCTCCGGGTTAGGGCGCATCGTCATAGCATAACACGTGGGGCATTCGGTTTTAGGTTTATTGGTGTCGATAATGGAATGTAAACGTAACGACTCAACGTCAATGCGATACCACACATCAGTCTTCTTTTCGATACCCTCACCACGCAAATAAACCATTGGAGATTTTTTGGTGGAGGTTGATGAAGCCTCTACTTTCTTCGCCATTGGAATTACTGCTCTAACAATTAGTGATTAAATACAACAATCGAGATGCAAAAAAATATATATATACATGGCTTTTCAGTTGAGAGTTTTAGGGTTCAGTGTTTACATAAGTCGGTGTGTTTTATATATTTGTACTCCCTCCGTTCAAAAAGAATGACCTACCCCTTTCCTTTTTTGGCAATACTTTAATTCCAACTTTCCGTGGCATGGTTAAGACCACAAGATTAAAGGTCATTTTGATACATTTGACACAACTTTAATTTATGACCACATGATTCAAAAGTTTTCTTTATTTTCTTAAACTCCATGCCAAATCAAATTAGGTCATTCTTTTTGAAACGGAGGGAGTAGTATATATATAAAACATATTGACCTTTTGTTCTAAAAATATTGAACCGCAAAACCCTAACTAAAAAGCCACCTAATTCGAGTCCTTCAGAACATATAATTAGAGTCCCAAACTCATATGTTTCATAAATAATCTTAGTAAGAGTTGCTTCCATGGCAACGAAAATAGTAGAGAGTTGAAGCTCCATTAAAAAATCTCCAATTCTCTATTTGCATCATTGCATGGTTATGCAATGCAAATGGGGGAGATGTGCGGTATCGCGTTGACGTTGAGTCGTTACGTTTACATTCGGTTATCCACACCAATAAACCTAAAACTGAACGCCGGGCCTGCTACCCTGAAAGAATTTCAATCCTAGTACTTTTGCCCCTTGTGCCGTTAGGAATAAAAATAAATTAAGTTGTGTTGCTGACCAAAAGCTAAACAATTTACCTTGAAGTGATACTTTTACTTGCTATATATATCTCCACTTTCAAAATCATACCGATAGAAGCTTTTCTTATATATGTAGCTAGGAAAATCAAGTGGGAGTAGCATGGATGAACTAGATGTCCTACGTTTGTCCTACAACTGGAATTATTTTGGTTAATTTCTATGAAACTCACCTTATGTTGATCCTATCAAGTGATGCACGACCATCATCACTTTTGCAAATGAATGTCAACGCTACATGTCTGTAGATTAAACCTAATCGGAGTCGAGGGAGGACGTTGTATTCTCTGGTGACGGAGTTGCATATAAAAAAAAATATGAATTTTCTTCGAAAAGAAGAGCCCCCAATGTGGCTTTCTAGCTAGGCATGTTGAAGAAACTAAGGGAATTCAGTGCAAAATATAAAACGTTATGTGACAAAAGTTTTTTTTAAAAAAAAGACTTTTGTGTGATAAACTTTAAAGTTAGATGACTTTTATGTGATACAAAATAGAAAAATGATCTTTGTTTTAAAACGGAATGACTTTTATGTGTTACAAAGAAAAGTGACTTTAAGAAAGGATTCAATAACTGAACTCTTTCAATCTGTGTTTTATCGAGCAGAACACGAGCTTGGCGGCTGAAGCTGAGATCATAGCATCCTTTGTTTCAATTGCCGGAGAAGAAAATCTGACATGGTTGACGAGGCCCCGTCTGGATATACTTTTACTTCTTGAAACACATCCAGATGGAAGGCAAGAAATTACTGCATGTCAAGGTACCATATTAACATATAACAAGCAACAAAGAGATTTCATATATTCCAATTCAGCCACCTATTGAAATAAATTTATGCAAAATGATACCCAAAAAAAAAAAAGGATTTGTTCGTTGAACATTGGCAGAGTACATACCAATTCTGTTAATACTCTGTGAGCTATAGAGATCAATTTCTGCCAAATAAAAATGAAATTTCATATACACTAATTCAACCACTAGTTGAGAAAAACTAATGTTACTGTAATAATAGAAGAGACATAAAGAATGAATGAGAAAAAAAAGGGCCTCCTACTTATATCACCATCCCATCACAAGGCGTGAAAGTAAGATTCAATAAAGTAAAGTAGAAGTAACTCTACAAATATATCAAAAGATTTAAAGAACTGTAAGGATTGCCACGGTCAATTTTTCACCACATCTAGAAAAAATCAGTAAAAAATTTCCGTTTCAGAGGTCAAACAAACATGGTATACTTATAGCTTCTTAGGCCAAGTTTTTGAGCGGTCGATATTGCTTATTTTAGAAAAGTGAGATGTTTGACCAAGGTCTTCTGAAATTAACAGAATGATGTGATCCTAGGGGCCATTGATGCCATCTGAGCTTCCTCAAAGTCTTACATTATTCGAAGCCGAGCTAAGGAGTTGGAGGACGTGCTAAAAGGCTCAATATGCTACCTTAGAGGCTTGGTGGATGCTTGGAATAGAGGCTTGAAGCTCATGCATGCTTGGGAGGATCTACAAATTAAACAAGGTCATGTTTGGACGATAGCTTGGAGCACGGGAGGTCTAAGGAAGCCATGACACAAGGAATAAAGAGAGCCCTTGTGGGTTATTTTCGAAATAGCCACTTGTGGGCTATTTTTGTAATAGGTTATTTGTGCAAAGGCAATAACTATAAATAGGTGCCTTAACCATTTCATTTCCTTAGTTTATGATTATTGATGAATATAGATTCCTCTTGTGAGAGAATTGAGAGCTTGGAAAAGCTTGTGTTGAACTTCGTTTTGAAACATGGGTTGCAAGGGGATGATCTCCATGAGGTCTTCTTAAGAATGTGGTGCTTCTTGTAGGATTTATGGTTTGAGGGTCATTGGTTTGATATAACTTTGATTTGCTTACTATTTACTCTTTTTGTGTCTTACTATCTATCTTTACTTTATCGTCCTTTTGAATAACTCAACATTTTATTGGTTTAGTTACGACCTGTATTTGTATGGATATGATCTTGTTGAAAAAAGATGGTTCCAATCGAAATGTCTCAAAAGTGAACTATGGACAATTCCACCCAAGACTAGGTGGGATGAAAGTGATGATAATTCAGTGCCAATTCTGGTTGACCTCTGTAATGGAAAATTTCTAGTGATTGCTCAAAAAGGTGGTGGGGAATTTTCAGTTGCAATCCTTGACGTTGTCAAAGAGAAAGATTTTTTAAATGCGTGTGTAGAGTCACTTCATACTTTACTTGTTGACGATCCTTCTTTTAACCTCTATAATGGGATGGTGATGTAACTACATTTTCTTGGATTTGGCTCCCCTCCATAAGGAGCTCCCTCCAGTTCCTCCAGTGGGGCATCCGATGTTCCACACGTGTCTCTTGAAAATTTCAGCGGACTAGATTTGTTTTATTCTAATCGGGGTTTATTTTTCTCTCACTTCTCTACAAACATTCAATTTCTTCCAATTTGTTACCCAAATATTGTTCCTCTGCCTTTCTCTATAAACCATCTCCAATTCTTTCTTCTCTTTTAGATAAATTTTGTATCATCTTCTTTCAAATTGTTGTATATAATTTGAATATCCAAGCATGACATACATAAGAAAATCAAGGATTTTAATTGAAAACAAACAAAAATTTCAGTCAATGAATTAAAAAATCAAGAACAAATATGCAACCGCAAATCCGTCAAAATGCAACACAAAAATCACCAAAAACAAACAAGAAAAAATCAAGGGAAAAGGCTCAAATATGTCATCGAACTATTGAAAATGACCCATTTATGCCATCCGTTAAAAGTTTGGCTCATTTATGCCATCGCCGTTATAAAAAAGCTCATTCATGCCATTTTTTTTAACGGTGGTTTTTTAAAAACAGTTTTGCCACGTGATGTCTTACTAGGGGTCCACGCCATTGATCAAATATGCCATCGAACTTTGAGAAAAGGCTCATTTATGCCATCCGTTAAAAGTTTGGCTCATTCATGCCATTTTTTTTAACAGTCCGATTTGGTGATTTTTTGCAAAACCAGTTTGTACACATGACCAACAATGATCCGTCCACATCATTAATTAAATCAGCCAAATAAAAAATCTAAAAAATTGAACTTTCTTCTAAAATGTGAAATTAAAATTTTATTTTCCATCACTAACAAATTTCTAGTACATCTGATTCTTCAAGTCATTAGAATCTTCAAGTTTTGATTTTAATTTGATTTTGCTGAAATATTCTTCTTTTCTTCTCTGTAATTTCACCGATTATAGAATTTTTCTGATTTTTACTTCAAGTACAATTTTTTAAGAATATGAAAAATTGTGTTTCGGTAACTAATTGATTCGTTGTTTGAAATAGTTGATGTCTGTTTCGGGCTTGAATTGGCCTTGAGATTTGCAGAATTGTGTTCGGCGATTCCAAAGAAATTGAAAATGGATGAACTCTTTACAGTGCCTATAAAGGAGTTACAAAATGCATAGAAATATTTTGACCGGAGAAGTCGATATTTTCTTATTAGGAATTTTAAAATTTCTTTGGCTGATTTAATTAATGATGTGGAAGAATTATTGTTGGCAACGTGTACAAAATGGTTTTGCAAAAAAACCCCAAATTGGACTGTTAAAAAAAACGGCATGAATGAGCCAAACTTTTAACGGATGACATAGATGAGCCTTTTCTCAAAGTTCGATGGCATATTTGAGTCTTTTCCCTTTAATTAATGATGTGAACGAATTATTGTTGGCCACGTATACAAAATGGTTTTGCAAAAAACCACCAAACCGGACTGTTAAAAAAAAAAAGGCATGAATGAGCTAAACTTTTAACGGATGGCATAAATGAGCCTTTTCTCAAAGTTCGATGGCATATTTGATCAATAACGTGGACCTCTAGTAAGACGTCACGTGGCAAAGCTGTTTTTAAAAAACCACCGTTAAAAAAAATGGCATGAATGAACTTTTTTGTAACGGCGATGGCATAAATGAGCCAAATTTTTTACGGATGACATAAATGAGCCATTTTCAATAATTCGATGACATATTTGAGCCTTTTCCCTAAAATCAATAAAACAATATCCAACATCTCTAGCACTGAAGTCTGAAGAAAAAGATGCACAATACTTGTGTAATTCACCTAGCAATGCGCAAAGAGTCAATCACCATATCCAACAATTTTAGGTGCACCCCACTTGATCTTTTTTCTAAAACAGAAATCATATCAATAGAGTTTTTAAAACTTGTTCTTCAAGAAGTGATTTCACTGGATATATAACTAAAGGTCATTAATAGATTGAAAAAATCAGAAATTCATTCCTTAAGATAAAGATTGATAATAGACCTATAGAAGTTCTTTAACCTCTATCCATGAAGATTGACAGATGGGTTTAAGAGGAAGTAGTTGAAGGAGAGAGAAATTAGTTATTTTTGGAGAGAAAAAAAAAAGGAGAGAGAACAATTAACCATGGTTAAAGTTTAACAAATCTGATTCAATTATTTTTTTAATGGGACACGTGTAAGTTATCAGATACCCCACTGGAGGAACTGGAGGGAGCTCCTACTGGATGGGATCCAAATCCCATTTTCTTCTCATTTATGTTTTCACCCCTTCATTCATTGCACTAAGGTCAGGGGTCTTTCAGAAACAGTCTCTCTATCTCTCTGAGGTAGTGGTAAGGTTTGCGTACTCTCTACCCTCCCCAGACCTCACTTGTAGGATTTCATCGGGCGGCCTATTGTTGTTGGCGTTGTTGTAATTTGCTAGTCATGCATATTTGTTACAACTCTAATGTTAATCCAACTAGCACTAGAGCCACAATGGAAAGCACATTACTGCATTTGAATTCCAATGGTGAAAGATGCAAGTTAACACACCTGCCTAACAACGGATCCATTATGTTGTTAATTTCATTGCATTGCAAGTTTTTAATAGGTAAAAAGAATAATGTATTAACACAATCTAAACTGAATTCACTATCCTAAATTACCCAAAAAGGAAAAAGTTGAACTCTTACAAAAGTATGCAAGTCCAGCAAATCACTATAATAACATTTCTTATATAACAGCATAGATTACACGGTTGCAACTTATAGATACATTTTGACTTGCATTATTGTTAAGGAATCGGTTCGCGCTATAGATTTAGTTGTAGTATACTTCCTCTGACTCAATTTATGTGGCACCATTTGACTTGACACAAAGTTTAGATTTCTGAAATTTGTGGTCTAAAATACTCATTGGTCATTTGTATGATCATTTGAAAATAGCCAAAACATTCATTCATATGCAATGTCTTTCATAATTGGTTGCCAGTCTCGTTTCCTCTTCTCAAAGATTCGAAAATTCCTTTCCATCCATATTGCATTTACACACTCTGCATACAACATCCTAAACACTTGAGCAGCCCGGGGCTTCCCTTTGGAATTTCTAATGCCTCATTGCTTGTGTAAGTCCCAATTTCCAGCAGGTAGAGGAGTTTTGTGTATCCTCCATATCGTCCTAGAGTACTCACAGTGAACAAATAGGTGACCCCTTGGTCAATCGACTCTACCTGTCTGTGGCATAAAACACAGTTTGGATCAATAGTTACACCCCATTTAAGCAGTCTATCAGTGGTGAGTAATCTGTCCTTAAGCATAAGCCACATAGTAAATTGGACTTTGGTCGAGCATCATTTTCGGATAAGCTCCTTACAATTTGAGGTAAATATGCTCGATCATACTTCTGTTAGGAATAAACTTGCATTGAATCCCTAGCCATCCATGACCTATCGAATCATCCAACACGCTTGTCGAGGGATATATCTGCATTTCCTTAACCTGTTGTCCCTTTATATAATACTTCGTGTGCCCACCTAATCATACTGGGCTGATATGTAACCCAAACTGACCCATTAGAAACCATATCACAAGGAGACACACCTCCGGTCTTTCCAGAACCAGCGTCATACTTTAGCACATACAGATCCCCGAAAGGCTAAAAGAAAAAAGAAGTTCCATCTTTAAGCTGCTGACTGTTTGGTATAGAAGTGGAGGCCAAAACCCATGCCCAAAATAATCAGGGGAACTAAGAACTGGAGGAGCTTGATGATGAACTTTGATGCTTTGTCCCGGTTGTAATGAGGCTGCTTGGGAGGAGTATACTTGGTCTCGGTGGGGATGGTTGCCGAATCAATATCACCTACATAATACTCATCCAACATTGCTAGAGCACTGCTGCTGTTGCCAACATCCTCAAAATCATCCGTCACATCCTTTCCTGCACAAAGAATCGGGAACTCGCCCAAATGCAGTCCCCTGTCTGTTTCAATGTTATGATCTGCAGACGCCCGTGAACTAGAAGGGTTTGATTGCTCTGGTTGCTCAAATACCATAGAGCAGCCAATTTCAGTTGTTACTGCATCATCTTTTCGCAGAACTGGAAAGAGTTTGGGACTTCTCCTATCTTTATTCTCATACTCCAGGCGAACTCCCCAACATAGTTCCTTCATTTCAGATACCACCAACATATTTCCTGAATATCGAGGTCCGTACTCTGTAGATACCTCAAAAAGGTAATAGTCATTTGGGTTCTTCCCTTCTTTATTGTCAGAAGCATGCCACAATGTTTCAAATGGTATGTAGATGAAACACATCACAGGAGAATTGAACCGACACTTGGTGACATACTTCAAGGATTGTTTTCTTTCAGGGTCAGATTTGCAGACCAAGGTAGCTACTACACACACATACATTGCATTACGACCCCAAAATATAGTAAAGCCCATGAATTTATCGGTATACCAAGAAGGGTTCAGATCAATTGAGATCTTTTCTTGATCCATCAATTGAAAATTGAACAACTCTGGACTTCTGACTTCGGGAAAAGAAATGAGAAAACAATCCCTTTGGTGGAGGTTACACTGCACCAATTTCTTTATTATCAGTAATAGAAATCAATTTGACAAGAATATTCAACATTCATGTAAGTGAGAGAGATAAAAACCTGGATGCATGTCCTGATTAGATGTTGTAGGGACTTCAACACATTAACTTGGCAATTTGAGACAGTTCCATATTCAGATTTTTCATGACCACACCATGATATTGAGGGCAAACGCAGCTTAAGACAATTACTTACTACATCTCTGATGCTCTTCAAGACTAATTGACAATCTACATATAGATCCATTAAATTTGGGGGTAGCTGATCTCCTGGCAGTTCATTAAGATTCTGACAGAATTGAATGTCCAAGTTTTCCAGCCGTAAGAGTTCTTTGATGCTTTTGGGTAAAAAGGAAATATTGCTTCCACTAACATCCAAATGTCTAAAAAATTGCAAAGATCCTAAATCCTCAGGAAGTCCACCCAAAATATTGAGATTACTAAGATCAAGTTCTCTCAAGGAGGATAAACCTGATACTTGATGCAAGATGAAACTTGAGGAATGCGGTAAATGTTGTAAAACATGTGAGAATCTTAAACCCCCCAGTTGACCAGGCTTGATCATTACATCAAGGATTGTCCACTCCATAAGCCTTATTACAATGATTACATCAAGAACAATCCTGAGAAGGCATGCAACAAGAACCAGGTCAAGATTGTCAAAAAAAGCCCTAGTAGTGTGGAGAGACTCCTCAAGTGATCTTAAATGTGAAGGAAGAGCACATAAGACTTCTATGATGGTGGTTGAGGATGACTCTTCAATTTTCGATTCCCTATTTTCTCTCATGACTGCCTCAGATGATGAAGACGAAGATGAGGAGAGTTTTCTTGATGTCCAACAGAACCTAAAAGATTACTCCAAAAAGGAATTGAGAGCTCTTTCAAATGTCTTAATTGATGAATATCATGGTCTGATTAAAGAAAATGAGTCTCTAGTTGGTTCTATGATGTCGAGTCTTATTGCTGCCCAGGAATGGAGCAACATAGAAATAGAGAAGATTTCAGCCCCGATAGCTGAAAAGGACTCTAAAATTGCAGTTTTGAAGACTCAATTGGCTCAAGCTTCACAGGGAACAAGTAAGGGACCAGGTGCCTCAGACTCTCTCCTTACAGAAAATACTCAGCTCAAAGCTAAAAATGTTGATCTTAAGAAGAAAGTTGTTGATGTAACTCAACAAATGATTGATAAACTTGCTGTTGAAGCTGAAGATGAAAAATTCAACTGGTCAAACAAAATTTTTGAGCTAGAAGAAAAGGTCTTGTCCCTCACTGTTGAGAATGAAAGACTAAATGAAAAATTGAGAGATCACTCTCACAATGGTCCAAAGGGAAAGGGCGAAGGTAGTAAGATGCAGTTTGAACTTGAAAAAAAGCTGAAAAAATGCAAGCTAGATCTTGATACTTCCCTTGAGAGAAATATGCAACTAGAGAGGGACCTAAACAGAGTAAAAGGTGAACTTCAAAAATCTCTCCGTTGGACTACCTCATCTGAATTTCTTGCTCGGTTCAACAATATGGAGTCAAACTTTGGTGAAGGCATTGGTTTCAAGAAGAAAAAGATTAGTGCTCTTTATAACCCTCGAAGTACGTATGTTTCCAATCCTGAACTCTTGTCATGCAAGAACTCTTGTCATGCAAGAATCTCAGCCAATAACCAAGCATTTGTTGGAAGTAGAGGAGATGTTAAAAAGCCTGATCAGTCTGCAAGACAGGGACCTTCTCCCTTTGTTAAAAAAATTGTCATGCCTGCATGGACAAGGAGAAATCTAATTCATCCTTTCTGCAACTCCAGGGGACCAAGCTGAACTGGGTTCCCAAATCTGACAATTGACCCTTCGTGCAGGGAAGAGTGAGAGGAGGCAGTCAAAGTTGTTTTATGAATAGTGGCTGCTCAAAGCATATGACTAGAAGGATGAAATATTTCCTCTCACTCAAGGCATTTCAAGGAGGTAGTGTGTCTCTTGAAATGGAAAGAAGGGTTACAGTCCTGAAGTTAGAAAATTAGGAAGTCTCTTTCTCATGATATTGAGAATCTTCCTTATGTGAATTGGTTGATGGGTCAAGAAGCTGGTGATTGAAGAATTTGGTACGGGGTCTGTCCAAGATAATGTTTTCAGACTATAAGGTGTGTGATGCTCTTACTGGAGGAAGGCAAGTTAACCAAGACAATGGCATTGAGTCTTTGTACATTGAATTTGCAAGTTAAAGTTTACACTTTTCAAGTGAGTGGTTGCTAAACTTAAAATATTTTTGTTAATTGTGTATATCAAAGCACTGATTTTGTGTAGCATCTCAATCGTGGGGTGATTAATTCATGAGCATTAAACCTAGCAAGAAAATAAAAAACTGAAATTTTGATGTATTGGAGAGAGAGAGAGACAGAGAGTTGGCCAAAGTTCGACAAGACAACTATTATGTAAACGAAGCACAACGAGCTGTGATGGTTCAAAGCTCTCTGGCAATGAGATTGAAGGATACCTCTGCCACTCAATAAACCGCAAGCTGGAAGGAAGATAAGTGATAGCGCAGTCCGGGCTAAAAGTTCCATCACCAATTATGAGTGCTTGTAATCTTGGCATCCTCTTGAAAATATTGTTATAATTGACAGGATCATCTTCAAAATAGCAATCTTTTGGGATACATAGGCTTTCCACCTTTTCTGTTATCTGTAAGGAATAAAACATATATTTAATTGCTAACAAATAAAAATGAAACAAAAAAAGTAAATTAACAGAACTAAGAGCTTATGAAATTATTAATTACGTTAAATATGCTTACCAACTTTCCTTTAAAAAGGTCACAAACCTCCTCGGGAAGCCATATTTTGCTGCTAGTGTACTCTTCCCGTATGACATTTTTACCCATTTCTCTTATCATTTCATGCATCACGGCAGAATTATTTATGCTGATGGATAACAGAGATTTTTCGATAAGGTAATCTATTATCAGTTGAAAACCACGTCTCACGTCTCTCAGTACTAGTTCCACATAAAGATCAAAATTGTGAGTACCAAAGCATGCAATACCCATAAATGCAATATCAAGAAATATTTCCTTCTCATCTTTGTCTAGTCCATCAAAACTAAGCCTAAGCTTTCCTAGAATATCACTGTGAGGGATTCCCTTCAGCTGATCAATTATGTCTCTCCACTGCTTTTTCTCTCGTTTGTAAAAAGAAGAACCCAAAACTTTAAGAGCTAAAGGGAATCCACCAGCATACTTCACCACTTGTCTTGAAAGTTCCATAAAATCTTCTTTTGGTGATTTTTCTCTAAAAGCATGCCTACGGAACAATTCAAGTGCTTTATTCTCAGATGATAGTTGGACTTCATACACGTTATCCTCAACGTGGCTAATTAACAGGTGCTTGTCTCTCGTTGTTAAAATAATTCTGCTACCCATACCCAAACCACTCGGTCCCTCCAACTAAAAATTTCAACTGCTCTTGATGCCTTACATCATCAAGAATGATCAAAACTTTTTTCTGGCAAAGCCTACTGCGTATAAATGAGGCACCTACATGTTCACTAGTTATAGTCTTCTTTAAACCTAAGAGCTCGCGGATGAGAGCTTGTTGTAACCATGTTATTCCCTTTTTCTGGTACTTTGCCCCAAGATCGAGAAAACAACCAGCATCAAATTTATGGCAATATTCCCCATATATAGCACTTGCAATTTCTGTTTTGCCGATATCCATATTCCAACTGAACGAACATGACCTTTGATTCAATATCTAATAATGAGACTACATTCTTAATTTGGGAGTGCATACCCACTAAAATTTCTGAAAAAGGTGAAATAACATGGACTTAGATGATATCTCGTCAATTACCTTCTTGATGCATTCTCCCTCATCATCTCTACTCGTTACAGCAACCAAAACAAATAGACGAATTAAAAATAAAGGCTATAATAATACCCCACTCAAATTTAATTAGTAGTAACTAATATCAATTCAACATCTTACTTTCAAAAAAACTATCATTATACTAGAAATTATAAGCCTTGTCTGTGCATTAGAGTACTGATGAGATAGAAATTAATTTCCACCAATTATTCATAATATATTCACATCAATATGCGGGAAAATATTTTCAATCAATGATTTATAAGTATTAGAAATTTAATATATTTATGGACAAGATAATGTATTGCTATGATTGTAGGATTACTAAAATTTTTGGAAGCAAGTTTATGAAGTTAATTATCTAAATCATAGTTAGGAGCTTGCTTTAGTCAATTAAATCTTAGCCATTATTTTTAATCTATAATATGTATTCCCAATCCAAGTAAGAATTTGGAGTAAATCGAGAGAAACCAGATCCGATATTTAGTTTAATTAATTCAAAGATGCAAAAGAAGAAAAAAACTGCCCCCATTTTTTCTTCTAAGACAAGAAAGCAATAAATAAAGGGAAAATGCTCAAATATGTCATCGAACTAATAGAAATTGCCCAACTATGTCATCCATTAAAAGATTGTCTTATCTATGCCACTACCGTTACAAAACAAGTTCATTCGTGCCATTATTTTTAATGGTGGTTTTGCAAAACTATTTTTGCCACGTGGCCTCTTATTTGATGTCCACTTCACCAAATCCAAATTAACCATTATTAATTAAAATCAAAATTAAAAAAGATACTTGTAAACATGTAAATGGTGCCCTTTTAATTTCCCAGCCACTGCAAATGCATCCCTCCAACTTTGAACTTTCTTCATATCATCTTTATACTTTTTCTCATGTTTGGAAAATGACTTCACGAAAGGGGGATTTTGATGGCGTACATCTGTTGGATTCACATTATAGAAAACTGGAATCACAATCTTTTCACACTTTATGATGTGTGCAAGCTCCTCTAAGCACCATCTTGAGGATGCATAGCTTTTTGAAAATATCACAACCGCGAACCTGGAATCTTCTATGGCTCTCAGTAGTTAAATAGAAATTGATTTTCAAGTTTCCAAACGCTCATCGTCTTTAAAAACATCAATTCCTTTTTCTACTAAAGCACTATAGAGATGACTCACAAAGGTCCTACGAGTATCTGGGCCTCTAAAACTCAAAAAAACACCATTCCTGCAAACTTTGGAAGAAGAAGAAGCTTGAGACATTGTTGAATAATATTTGCTAAAGACTAATAGGCAAGTTCTCAGCTTTGGATATATGGTGAGAAAACTCACATAATTGGATGGCTGTGGTGCTTAATAAAGAGCAAGACTTCACCATTTTAACTATATGGGAAACTTATGGTAAACTTCTTATCAGCTTGCTATTTCAACTGATAAATTAGTGCTGAAACAGGCAAGAAGACATGACTTGGCCCTTGACCAAAAAGGCAAAGAAAAAACTAAAATTCACTATTTTTTTTAATCCCTCCCTAGGAGCTCTGATGCGAGGCTAAAAACCACCTAATTTTACCATCTTTTGCCTCGCATTTGATCTATTTTTAGTGTCGTCTTGAGCTTAAATGATGTGATTTACACTTGTGTTTCATGTCTTGTGTATGTAGGTGTTTCTTGAGGTATTTGGAGCTTAAAAGAGAAGAAAAAGATCACCAAGGAACTAAAAGGAACCAAGGAAGAATCGACGTTGCAATGCGTTGCAAACCAAGCGCGGAAAAGCCAAAGTAATTGTGCCTTGCGCCACTGCTGCAAAGCAAGCTAGTGGCGCAGATTTCTGATGCTCTCTGAACATTGAAGGCTTGCGCCACACCCTCCAAAGCAAGGGGTGGCGCGAGTTTGAGCAACTGTCTGAATATTGAGTTGTTCCTTGCGCCACAACTCGCGTTTTGGGCTGTGGCACGACACGGGGTCAATCCTAACCCGAATGGGATTGGTTTTAAACATTCTAAGGGTTCCTAAACTCTATATAAACCCCCCTCCCACGTTTTTAATGAGGGAGAACTGATTTGGGGAGGCCAAAAAGCTAGGGCAAAGCTCAAGAACAAGGTCAAGTTTATTTCTTTTATTTTAATTTCGATTTTTGCCTTGTAAACTCATGAAATCTCTTCTTCCTATGAGATTCATGAGTAGCTAAACCTCTTAGTTTCTAGGGTTGTGGTTGAACATGAAAGTTGTGGCTTGAACATCATATTTTCTATTTTGTTTTCCATCTATTGAGTTATTTATTTCGTCTTGCGTTAAATTATTCGTTTGATTGATCACCTTGCGAATATTATCTAGGGCTTGTTAGTTGGACTTGAAAAAGGGAACGACAAGTGTAAAAAGAGGAAATAGGGCTAGTTTGTGAACCTTATAGGGAAAGGGAATCGATTTGTCACTGAGGATAGAAATATACCCTGTGACCTAGCTTAGTTGATACAGACGATATCTTTATGCACTTCACTATTAACCGACGACCATAGAAATATAGGCGTTAGGAATAGTCGAGTAGGCTTAGAGTTGTTGGAAAGACGCTCAATATAGCTACAATTAACCTGCAACTAGTAACTCAGGAAAGCAAATTAGACGAACGATCGGATAGCGCAACTAGATTGTCGAAACACCGCAACCCTAGATCTTTTCTCAAATCTGAATTACAACACAACTAATTTGCGACTTGTTTACAATTGTTTTTATTTATATTCAAGAAACACACATATCACTCTTATTATTGGTTACCGACTGAATAACTCATATAAGAATTCGAACTAGAAATCAATTTATCAAATCCCTGTGGGAACGATATCTGGACTAAAATCCTTTATTACTTGCACGACCACGTACACTTGCGTGTGCGAAAGGATGCAACAAGTTTTTGGCGCCGTTGCCGGGGATTTGATTTGAACTGATACTATTTCGAGTTTTTATTGAATTATTCAGATTTCACTTTTGGTTGTTGTTTTTGTTTCTTTCAGGGTACCGGTTAGTTTATGCTAAAAACCCGAAGTCAAGGCAATCCCTTGATTCCAATTAACCACGAGCTTGAACGGACTCTTAGAGGGTTGAGAGCGATGGGTGATAACTTGAACAATCCAATTCTTCGAAACCCACCGAATGATAAAGAGGATAGAGCTGCAGCCCAACTTCCTCCTGCACCACATGTTCCGGTGTTAAATTTTGCGAGGCCGAATCAACAAAATGCCTCTAGAGCTATTGTGAAGCCAAATATCACTGGAAATTTTGAGCTTAAAGAGGGAACGGTGCGACTAGTGCAGAACACTTGTCAATATGAGGGTAAACCACATGAAGACCCACACAAGCACCTACTAGAATTTACTGAGTTGAGTGACAACTTCCATTACCAAAATGTTTCAGAAGAATACGTGAAGTTGACACTATTCCCCTTCTCACTGATTGGGGAAGCGAAGCAATGGTTGCAGAATGAACCGGCAGGATCTATCACGTCTTGGGATGCTTTATCTGAAAAGTTTCTCAACAGGTTTTTCTCATCTAGAAGAACAAAAGAGCTCAGAGGAAAGATTTCCGAATTCATTCAAAAAGATGTTGAATCTCTTCCCCAAGCTTGGGAGAGATACAAGGGATACTTGAGAGATTGCCCGCACCACCATCAGCCTAAGGAGATTATTGGGCATAATTTTATTGAAGGATTGAGGCCAGACTCTAAGTCTTTATTAGATGCTACAGCTCAAGGGCAAATTTTGTCCAAGAGCTATGATGAAATAGAGGCGCTGCTCAATCTTATGTCTGCAGGTCATCGAGACTATTCAGAGCCTAGCCGAGTGTTCACGTCTACACAAAAAACACCGGGAAAGTTAGAGCTAGATGATGTGTCAGCTATTCGAGCTGATATTGGGCAATTGTGTACCTTAATGAAGCAGAGTTTATTAGCTCCAAGTGCAAATCAAGTTCAGCAGGTACAACAGGTTCAGGCGGCTGCATTATTTTGTGAGAAGTGTGGTGAAAATCATGCCTACTCTGGATGTCCTTTGAATCCAGAATCTATATATTATGTGGGCAAACAAAATTACAGAAACCACCCAAATTTCTCCTGGGGTGGAAATCAGCAAGTCCAAAGACAACAATATACACCGCAAGCTCCACAAGTAAGCAATTCTTTGGAGGAGACAATGAAGCAGTTTATGGGGCAACAGACTCAGATTGTGAACGAAATGCAAAAATCCATTCATGAACTTGAGCGTCAAGTGGTCCAACTAGCTTCATCACAACATGCAAGACCTGCGGGTGCACTACCAAGTGATACAGAGAATAATACTAAGCAGGTAATGACAGTCTCACTCAGGAATGGAAGAGAGTTGGTTGAAGCTCCTCCTAAACAGAGAAGTCAAGATGCGAGTGTAGAGTTTCCGGATGCAGAGCCTCCAAGGAGGAAAGTGATAAATTGGAACAACTACAAGCATCCACCTCTTTTCCCTCAAATATTGACCCCAACACCAACTCCAGAGATAGAGTCGGCGCAAGTACAAAGAAGAGATAAAGAGGTTGTCGAGCAGACTGAGATTGCGGTTGAGAGACCTCCACCACCATTTCCACAAAGATTCCAGAAAAGCAAAGAAGATGTAAATTTTAAGAAGTTTCTTGATATCTTCAAGCAACTTCACATCAATATTTCATTGATTGATGCTCTGAGGGACATGCCCAAGTATGCCAAATACCTAAGAGAAGTGGTGGCTGGAAAGAGAAGACATGTAGAATATGAGACAGTTGCACTCACTGAAGAGTGTAGTTCAAGGGTATTGAGCAAGCTTCCTAAAAAGCTTAAAGATCCTGGGAGTTTCACCCTCCCCATACAAATTGGTGAAGATGAGGTTGGGAATGCATTGTGTGATCTTGGGGCGAGTATAAACTTGATGCCCTTATCTGTGTTTCAGACACTTGATTTAGGAGAGCCACGCCCAACCACTATCACTTTACAATTGGCAGACCGCTCTCATGTGCAACCGGAGGGAGTAATTGAAGATGTGCTCATCAAGGTAGGTAAGTTTGTGATTCCTGCCGACTTTATTATTTTAGATTATGAAGCAGATGAGAAGGTACCGGTGATTTTGGGACGCCCATTCTTAGCCACTGGTGGAGCTTTAATTGATGTGCGAAAAGGGGAACTTAAGATGAGGGTTCATGATGATGAGGAGATATTTAAAGTTTATAAATCCCTCTCCACTCCTTCACACTACAAAGACTTATGTATGATCACAGAGGTGGTTAATGATAAGTGTGGGGTGGAAGAGTGCGGGCTCGAAAAAGTGAAAGAGCTGAATGGAAAAAGAGTGAATAATAATTTTGATCCTCCAAAAGTGAAGAAGAGGCCGAAGTTGCATCATATGGGGAGGAAAAGATTGAAAGAATTTGATTGATCTATGAATGGCGTCGTGCCGCGACGTTAAAGTAGGCGCTACTTGGGAGGCAACCCAAGTTGTAATAGCATAGTTTTATATTTATAGTGTCATTTTTTTTTTCTTTGTTTTTGTTTTTGGTTTGTACAGATTTGGGGAAGTCTGAGTACCTGGATTTGCAAGCAAAGAGGCATGGATGAAGCATAAGTGTGGGGTCATTCACCCCTTTGATGAAATATTGAGAGAAGACATGCTACTAGCTAGGCCCTAGAGGGCCTCAGGAAGTATTTCTAACCACCGTTTTATTTTGATAAATGTTTTAGGGACAAAACATGACTTTAAGTGTGGGGTGGGATTCTTCCTATATTTGTTAAGGGTGAAGTATGCTATAGGAGTTGCTTTATTTTTAGTTACTTGCTTTAGCTGGAAAAAATAAAAATTTTGCTTGCTTTAGCTGGAAAAAAAAAAAAATTTAAAAATTTAAATCCAAAAACACAAAAAGATTTTTCTTAAGTTTTTTGTTTTTTTAGAGTCAAATGGTTTGTGTTAGTCTTTAGCTTTTTAGTTCTTTAGTAGAGCATACTTCACCTACCCCTTGGTTTTTCTTTTCGGTTCTTTTCCGAGGGGAGGCCCTTTGAACCGACTATCCTTTTAATTTTTAGAATAGTTTTTGTTTTATTTTTAGGAAAAGTGAGTCATTAGGAGTTAGAGAGTCTTTAGGACCAATTGAATGTGAGATGCTCTTGTTAGGTGTTGCACATGACTGAATGAGGCATGTTGGTTTTAATTTCAAGCATGCTATGAAGAAAAATGAATGACTTCTTTTAAGACACCTAGGCTCTTTTACTTGACTCGTATGTGATTTTAGCTTAAATTTGAACTCTTGTTGTTTACTTGATTGAGAGTCTGTATGGATCCTTCTTGAGTTGAACATGTGCCATGTGTGTTAGGTGTTTGTTGATATTCAATGCTTTTATATTGATGTCTAGAACTTGCCCGGTGTGTTTGCAAAGCGAAATGAAGAATGTTGAGTTTAGGAGATGATATAGGCATTTCTTTGATTAGCCTATTTTACCCTTTGCTTTACCTACCTACAATGGATGATCCTTGTTAGCCCCGTTGAGCCTTTAGCCTATTCTTTGGTAGCCACATATGAAGCTTAATCCTTTTCTTTCAATAGACCTTTAATTTGATCCAAAACTCCTAAGCACTTTAATTGAAAAATGAAAGTTAAAAGGAGTGAGAATTGAGAAAAGGGAGATAGTTGAGATGGAAAGCCTGTAGAAAAAGCTAATGGTGCAAGTGATTAAAATAAAGAATTTATATGTTGTTGGTAGGGAATAAAAAAAAAATAATAAATAAATAAAATTGTGTTTGATAAATGAGCACTCCTTACTGGTGGCATGTGAACTTTCTTAAAGAGATGGAAAAACAAAGAAATCTATGGGTAAGAAGAGTAGAAGAAAGAGTTGGTTGATTGAAGAGTGTGTGAATGATGAAGAATTTGTGATGTATTAAAGTGCTTAGGAAAGTTAGTCACTATTTGAGCCAAAATAGTTCCTACCCATCCCTTAGACTACGTTACAACCCGGAAAGTCCTACTTGATCTTAGATTTGACGTTCTTATATTAGTGGAGTAGTACACTAAGGACAAGCCTATGGTTCATCATATATTGCATGTGAAATTTTTTTTGAGAGTGAGCGAAATCTTTTTCTTATACCCATTCTTGTGTTAATTTGTATACTTGTGAGTAAATATGGGTAACTCTCTTGTTGTAAGGGCACATGGTTGATGAAACATAGGTGAAGTATTTGATCTCTTAGTTGGGTGAATTATTATGAGTTTGCAAATGTCATAGAGTTGGTTCTTGAGGCTAGGAGGTCTTGGAGTAGTTGTTTAAATGTGTTGAACAATTGAAGCTTGCTTAATAAGAACTTGTCGTCTATTGTAGTCGTTGTAGTCTTAGCTTGAGTAATCTTGTTTCAATTGGTTTAGTTGTAGTAGATTTTATATCATGTGTGTATATCTTACTCGAGGACGAGCAAGGGTTTAAGTGTGGGGTGTTGATGCGAGGCTAAAAACCACCTAATTTTACCATCTTTTGCCTCGCATTTGATCTATTTTTAGTGTCGTCTTGAGCTTAAACGATGTGATTTACACTTGTGTTTCATGTCTTGTGTATGTAGGTGTTTCTTGAGGTATTTGGAGCTTAAAAGAGAAGAAAAAGATCACTAAGGAACTAAAAGGAACCAAGGAAGAATCGACGTTGCAATGCGTTGCAAAACAAGCGCAGAAAAGCCAAAGTAATTGTGCCTTGCGCCACTGCTGCAAAGCAAGCTAGTGGCGCAGATTTCTGATGCTCTCTGAACATTGAAGGCTTGCGCCACACCCTCCAAAGCAAGGGGTGGCGCGAGTTTGAGCAACTGTCTGAATATTGAGTTGTTCCTTGCGCCACAACTCGCGTTTTGGGCTGTGGCACGACACGGGGTCAATCCTAACCCGAATGGGATTGGTTTTAAACATTCTAAGGGTTCCTAAACTCTATATAAACCCCCCTCCCACGTTTTTAATGAGGGAGAACTGATTTGGGGAGGCCAAAAAGCTAGGGCAAAGCTCAAGAACAAGGTCAAGTTTATTTCTTTTATTTTAATTTCGATTTTTGCCTTGTAAACTCATGAAATCTCTTCTTCCTATGAGATTCATGAGTAGCTAAACCTCTTAGTTTCTAGGGTTGTGGTTGAACATGAAAGTTGTGGCTTGAACATCATATTTTCTATTTTGTTTTCCATCTATTGAGTTATTTATTTCGTCTTGCGTTAAATTATTCGTTTGATTGATCACCTTGCGAATATTATCTAGGGCTTGTTAGTTGGACTTGAAAAAGGGAACGACAAGTGTAAAAAGAGGAAATAGGGCTAGTTTGCGAACCTTATAGGGAAAGGGAATCGATTTGTCACTGAGGATAGAAATATACCCTGTGACCTAGCTTAGTTGATACAGACGATATCTTTATGCACTTCGCTATTAACCGACGACCATAGAAATATAGGCGTTAGGAATAGTCGAGTAGGCTTAGAGTTGTTGGAAAGACGCTCAATATAGCTACAATTAACCTGCAACTAGTAACTCAGGAAAGCAAATTAGACGAACGATTGGATAGCGCAACTAGATTGTCGAAACACCGCAACCCTAGATCTTTTCTCAAATCTGAATTACAACACAACTAATTTGCGACTTGTTTACAATTGTTTTTATTTATATTCAAGAAACACACATATCACTCTTATTATTGGTTACCGACTGAATAACTCATATAAGAATTCGAACTAGAAATCAATTTATCAAATCCCTGTGGGAACGATATCTGGACTAAAATCCTTTATTACTTGCACGACCACGTACACTTGCGTGTGCGAAAGGATGCAACAAGCTCCTACCCCTTTTGCTCCCTTGGTGACTCGAACTCACAACCTTCGGGTTTGAAGTGAGGGGTACTTACCATCCGAGCAACTCCCTCTTGTCACTATATTTTTAGTACTTAAAAGATTTTGTTATTGACCTGAGGGTCTTTCGGAAATATTCTTTCTACCTGACAAGGTAGAGATAAGGTTTGCGTATACTTTACCCTCCCCAATACCCCACTTGTGGGACTATACTGATACATTGTTATTGTTTGTTGTAAAAGATTTTATTGTAATATCTTTATTGCCTTATGGTTATTGTCTCAGCGATAATATTATGAATGGGTCCATTTTTTTTTGATTGGGTATAAATTAAGCCGTGTTTCGACATAAGAAGGATACAACATGAGGACTTTCCCGGGGTCACCCATCAAATGGGGTCCAACCTCCAATGAAGTTTACATGAAAGATCATTGTTCAATGTGGTCCAACTTAGAAATTTCCAGCAACTTAGATGCCCACTTCCTTTCATTGGTTTTTTTAGCTTGACAATGAGAGTTGTCCTGAAAGGGCATGGACCAACCTCAGAATTCTTATTTTCCTAATTTAAACGTCTTAGTTTGTAGAGTTATTGATAGCTCAAATAATAAAGAGTAAAAACTTTATTATTTTTTTTCACTATATTCCTAGTCTTTATGAGAAACTTCTTATCATCCTTCCAATTCAAGTCATAAAATTGTACCCTACTTACCTTTTTTCAGTATTTCAGTGAGAAATTAAAGAGTGAACAGAGGAGAACTGTTGAATGATCGCAGTGTGTGAGGGGAATTGTAATGTCGCCTTTGTTTTCTTTGGTTCACACATGGTAAAAGCCAACCCAAGATTTAAGGAAGGTTGTTTGTTGCCATTGTCAAAGTAAATCTACTGCCAAAGAATTTCAGAGATGAATATTTCTCCATTCACATTGAAATATTGAAATTTGCATCTTCCATTAACATCATGGATGACATCAACAAGCCCATTCTCATTTCTATAAATAGGGAGCTTTTTCTCATTCATAACACAACATTTTCAAGAGCTTTTTCATTCTCTTGTCTTTCTTCTCCCTTTCTATTTGAGTATTTAGTTAGAGAGTGGGTGTTGGGAAACACTTGAGTGAACCTTCTTTCAGAGTGATCTTGTGAGGTTGTTCTCTTGGGATATTTGGGCTAATTAGAGTATCTACTCTAATTTTATGTACTCTCTTTATTGTACTCTTGTTGATATAGTGAAATAGCTCCTCTCTGCTTGTGGACGTAGGTCACACCGACCGAACCATGTTAAATTTGTTCTTTCTTTATTTTCTTTAATTACCGTTATTATCAACTTGTTTATTGTCTTTGTTATTGTCATTATAGCATTGTTTGGCTAAATTCCACAATAACCGGGTTCTCGATGTAACAGGAATCTTAGTAGCTTAGTTGGTTAGTTACCTGAACACCCACCTTGTTGGTGAGGGTTCGATTTCCCACATTGTAATCCCCTCCCCTATTCCCCTTCCCCTAGCCCCAATTTTTTTTTTAGATAAAAGAATGAACCGTGTGTGTGTAACAATTGAGAAAGGTGTTGTAGTTAAGCAAAATGAATAACATCTAGAGGTTAAATGGTAACATTTTAGTGTAAGTTGGCACTAGCTTGTAAATAGAGAGCTCTATAAATACAATATCTAAGTACAACTACTGATACAAGAAAGAAGATGCGAAAGCTAAAAAGAAACAAAGGAAACAAAGATAAAAGATAAACAAAGATAAAAGGGATAGAAAGGTAGACACAAAAATGGAATCAAAGGCAATCAATTCTATAAAAAGAAAAGACCTCCTTCAAATATCCAAATAAACACCTAAACCTATGAGAAACACCTCAAGGGAATTAGATTCCCAAGCAACTCTCCTTTCTAAACTTGAAACAATCAAAAGCTTCAACAAGCTCTCAAACTCTCAAAAGAGTATTTAATATTCAATATTCATCAAGATAATCTACCCTAAAATGAGTTATTCCCCCTTATTTATAGCCTACACTAATAATTACAAAAATATCCTTAATGAAATAAGGGTCTTCTTTAGTATGAGGCTTGAATATCAAGAATAGCCACTTTACGTCTATAGCCTCTTTCTCCCCTTTTTGCCTTTCTTTCTTGTACTTCCACTTTAGCATATTCTCAAGCTTCAACTCTTCATTCCATGATATTGATGAAGCTCGGCTTGCATTAACTACCAGGGGCGGATTTAGAGGGTCGCAAGGGGGTTCGTCTCAGCCAAAAATTACACTATATATAAGACAAAATTTTGGATCCGCCACTGACTACTACTATATTTTAGGCATTGATACATCTTTGAGAATTAGATCATTTTACTTAAAAGCCGTTAGACTTATCCTTGAGCTTGTCAATGATGAGCAGAGTCTAATTGAATATTGTTAATAGTTTCCAAGTTGTTTTCACATTTTAAGTCACTGTCTGGTATATAGTCTTGTTAGCATTACATATTTGTAGTTATATACCTTTTTCCACACTCTGTAGCATTATTGTGAATGGGTTCAACTTCTTATGAAGTCACTAGGCAGCATCATTTGTGTCCAACTTCTTAGAAAGGTCCCTATCTACATACACAAAGAAAAAGGAAGGCCCTTCCATCTTCGAATCTTCTCCGTATCATCCTTGAGAAAATGACTCAATCACGTAATAGTTATTAGTATTCAAGTAACCTTGAGCACATCTAGACTAATTCCAGGGGCCACTTGCTAACGCCCACCAGCACAGATACCAAATAACTCTCTACTCCTAACCTCTGTAATGTGGTGTAGTGTGGTGTGAGCAAGCTCCCCTAAGCACCATTTTGAGGATGGATAGCTTTTTGAAATAAAAGAAAAATCAGAATAGCATATCTAGACTAGTTCTGTGAAGCATTCTTTCAAACCTGTTGCAGTCAAATCCAAGTGTTGTTCGAATATCAATTTTAATAGCCAAGCCATCCTTTTTGCTTTCAATTTCTAAGGGGGCGCTCTCAACTGGATTTTCTTCATACCCATTAATTTCGAAGCTTCATCTCGCAAGGTTTAGGTGTGTAAGAAAACTCAACATTGCGACTTTATGGGGGGAAACTTCTTCCTTGTTGTCATCAATTAATCCTCTTTTACTTTGTTGGAAAACCTTTTAGGAGAAGAAACAGAATTACTCTCACTTTAAAAATATTTTTGAAAAATTAATATTGAATTAGCCAAACATAAATTATTTCTCACCAAAAGTTTTTTTCTCTTTTGTGGAAAAGCACTTTTTAAAATAAATCGAGTTTTTCTTCACCCAAAGACGGTAGTTCTTCAATTTTAAAAGATTGAAATTCGCGTTTAGGATAAAAATTCAAAGTTAATGGTTGATAATTGTTAAAATTGTTTGAGCGCCCTTGGGGAGTAGTCAGTGTTTATTGACTAAATGGGTGACCGGTGAATGTCTATGTGGGTGTTTGAAGGTTTTGATTCAAATTTGAGATTATTTGGAGCAAATTTGGAGGGTCTTGATCGAAATTAGAAATGCAAATTCGAAGAACACCTTGTTAACTACAAAAAAAATCATGCCAATCTGGAAGAGTTTGTGAACAATTTAACAAGTATGCAGATGATACACCGGCATGACAATTCAATAGAATTTCAAGGTAATTCAACAACACGTTGTAAACAGTTATGAGCCTTGACAATCTAGTAGAATTTCAGGCAGCTCAACAATATGCGTTGTATAACATTACATGCAAGTCTATACAATTCGATAGGACTTCAAGATAATTCTGTAACCAGCACTACATAATTGTTTACAATGTGAGTAAACAATATTAGTATAGAAGAATTGTTCAAAGCTTTCAAATTTAGTCCTTTGTTTTGAGAAGAATGATATCTCAGCTATATATTCACCAAGAATACAAAACAAGTTGGATATATCTGCTGAATAGTTGGTTAAACAACATCCGAGTTTGGAATTTAGATTATGGTGGATTAAAGCAACTGCAGCAATCCCATTACAATCTCGTACCATAACAACACCCCGGATTGATCCTCCAAATCCAGCTCTTTTAGCAATCTGTAAAGGAGAGGGGGTGAGGAGAGATCAATATAAGTTATAGCAAATTAGCAATGCAATATCTAATTTTCTGTAGAACTTTGCACAACTTTGAATAGTTGGATTAAAGGAATTAAGGAGGAGATCATGTTGTGGACTAATACTCATTTGAAGATGGGAAGCATGCAGCAGATGTTACTGGAAATAAAAAGCAAACACTGGAAGAGGCATCAGAAAGAAGTGATAGCAGCAGCTTGTGAAGCAATGGTATATCACACCTGGAGGGCCAGGAACTGGAAAATCTTTCAGCATAGAGTTGTCCAGGTGAAGGATGTAATTAGTCAGATCAAGGAAGAACTTGTACATAGGATAGAGATGTTAAATTCTTCATAAAAAGCACATAGAAGTAGAGAGTTTATTAATAGGATCCTTTGCATATAGGTTGTTAGTAGTTGCTGTAATTAATTGACTTTGAGGCTCTCCTCTTAACGTGTTGTTGAGAGAGTGAGTTCTCTTTAGGTGTATTGTTTGGATTGTTAATGGTACATTTACATGGTTACCAAAAAACTTATGTAGACTTTAAGTTATCAGAAGTTGAATACTTGATGCAAAATGATGGATTAATTATGCAGGTTTTATACGAAACACAAACGTTGTACAAGTAATGCGAATTTTATATGGACACTTAAGTTTCCTATGCTTCAAACAATACGTCCCCTAATAGTTTAAAGAGTACTACTGTCTAGGACTAAAATATTTTCTCACATGAAACTGAGGAAAGTGAAAGGCATAGCAACCAGGAAAACAGAGAAGAGGAGTAGACATACCCAATCAAGGTCTCTGAGTACGAAAGGAAATGTCACCACTACGTATGATTCCATGTCTCCACATTAAAATAATCTCAGTTCACCAATCTGAGTATGAAAAGAGAAGTCACGGGTATACATCTGCAACATATTTTAAGCTCAAGTTCATTACTTAAAAGGGTTGAAAGAATATTAGTTAAACCTCTCTAAAATGTGAAATTGAGACAGCGGCAACTTCAAATACATGGAAATAGGTTTCGCTGGTGTTTAAAAAGATGGCTGTATTATTAGTAAGAACAGGAAATCAATAACAAAATTTAGACTGGAGTACAACACGACACTGTGAAATACCATTTGAGTAAGTGAGCATACCCCACGATGCAGCTGATTTTCTTTATCTTTCACCGGGATCGTGTCCTGAAAAACACCGGAGAGTTATGTTTAGTTGATTGCATTATCTTCTACTTGTTTTTCCGCTGCTTTCACGATACTCTAATGCAAAAACATTATCATGAACCATGATGCTCTAATGAAATTATCTGTGTACCTCTTGAAACCTACCTTTCAGTGTCCTCCTTTTTGCCATGTCCCTTGAAATACCAAAAGCTCATCATGTAACTTGAAAGCCTTCACCTGCAGTCAGTGAATTCAATTGTCTTAAGGAGCTTCGACCTACATCAAAATAGTGTGATTTAGGATTTATTATCCCATTTCTACTTATATTATAAGAGATAAAGGATAAAAGGATACGACAGTATGTTTTACTATCCTAACAAGTGATTTAGGATTTTTTTCCCCACTTAAGTTTGAAAATAATAGGGTAATTAACCTTGCAATGAGCAAGAGGACCCGGTTCCATTCTGTCTCAACTCTCAAAGAAACAAGTGTTTACTTGCATAGCTCCTCACACTTTTTGTTCGTAAAATCCAATCCAATAGATGCTTCCTGCAACCAAGGAAAATGAAATTAAGTGCGAAAATACACATGAAGACGAAAATTCTCAAGATATCATCAAGGC
The DNA here is from genome assembly GCA_031232105.1 of Capsicum rhomboideum. Classification (NCBI taxonomy): domain Eukaryota; kingdom Viridiplantae; phylum Streptophyta; class Magnoliopsida; order Solanales; family Solanaceae; genus Capsicum; species Capsicum rhomboideum. The sequence continues at coordinate 7,768,493 of CP124714.1, read as the reverse complement.
TAACCTTGATTTTCTCCTTTAGGTAGCCCTTTTGTCATGCAAGCTGCTCTCATCTGTCGCTGCTATATTTCTCTTTTTCTTTCTATTTCTTTTCCTCTCTCTCTTTCTTGAAACATCGTCCATTTTCCTTGATGGGCGACCACTAACTCTAATCAGCTCGAGATTCTGAGATTTTTGTTCCTTTTGAACTGTCATTGCTGCTTGATCCACCTCTAGAGCTTTTTCCTCATATCCTAAATACAGTCCCCTATCTGTGGCAATGTCATACTCAGCAGAGGCCCGTGAAGTAGAAGGGAGAGATGGCTCTGGTTGCTCAAGTTCCTTAGAGCAGCCACTTTTAGTTGTTACTGAAGTATCTTTTTGAGGAACTGGAAGGAGTTCGGGACTTCTCATCGCTCGTTGCTTCCTTCTCGATCTCCTGTGTTTATTCTCATACTCCAGGCGAACTCCCCAATGTGCTTTCTCTCTGAACTCTGTAGATACCTCAAAAAGGTAATAATCATTTGGGTTCTTCCCTTCTTTATTTTCAAAAGTGTGCCACAATGTATCAAATGGTATGTAGAAGAAACACATAACAGACGACTTGAACCGACACCAGGTGACATACTTCAAGGAATGTTTTCTTTCAGGGTCAGATTTGCAGACCAATGTAGCTACTACACTCACATACCTTGTATTATGACCGCAACATATGGTAAAACCCAGGAATTTATCGGTATACCAAGATGGGTTCAGATCAATTGAGATCTCTTTTTGATTTATAAACTGGTAATTGAATAACTCTGGACTTCTGACTTCAGGAAATGAAATGAGAAAACAATCCCTTTGGTGGAAGTCACACTGCAATAAAATCATTTTCAATAGAAACCAATTTGACAAGAATATTCAACATTCATATAAGTGAGGGAGAGATAAGAACCTGGATGCATGTCCTGATTAAATGTTGTAGGAAATCCAACACATTAACTTGGCAAGTTGAGACGGTTCCATATTCAGATTTTTCATGACTACTCAATGATATTGAGAGCACACGCAGCTTAAGACACTTACTTCCTACATTTCTGATGCTCTTCAAAACTAAATGATAATCTGCATATAGCACCATTAAATTTGGGGGTATCTGATCTCCTGGCAGTTCATTAAGATTCTGACAAAATTGAATGTTCAAAGTTTTCAGCCGTAAGAGTTCTTTGATGCTTTTGGGTAAAAAGGAAATATTGCTTCCACTAACATCCAAATGTTCCAAATATTGCAAAGATCCTAAATCCTCAGGAAGTCCACCCACGAAAGTCGAGGAATGCTGCACATGTTGTACGACATGTGAGAAACTTAACTTCCTCAGTTTGACAAGCTTGGTGATGGAGGTAGGTGGTTGGGAGATTGCAGTTTCTCTCGCATCAAGTATCTCTAACTCTTGCAGATCACCAATGTTCTCTGGAAGCTTCTCTAGCTTTTTGCAACCGCGGAGGAAAAGATGTTGAAGATTCATCAAATTACAGAGGCTGCTTGGTAGAGTTATAAGATCTTCACAACCTTCCAGATTGAGCAGACGGAGGCCACTCAGATTCCCAAAGGACGAAGGCAGTTCTCTTATCCCAGTAGAATTCAGAGTCAGTATTTCCAAGCAATGCATCTCTCCGTTGATTTCTGGAAATGTATCCAATTTTGGGCAATTAGATATCTCGAGCACTGTAAGGGATTGCATCTGAATAGAGCTTGGAAGCTTCTTTAAGTTCTCACATCCATCTATTTCTAAGCAGAAGAGCTTCTTTTGAACTCCAGAACATCGTCTTATATCAAGACCTTCCAATTGCTCATGTGATTCAAAGAGTCTGTTTGGCAGCGTTGCAAGTTTATTGCAATTTTCAATATAGAGTGATTGAAGATTTCGAACAGTGTCCGGAATACCTTCAAGAACTCCACAATCACTCATGAACAAATCTCTAAGGCTGCTGAGACACGGGGGTAAGCTTCTTATCCAGGGGGATCCTACAAAGAGTGTTGATAAGCGCGGCATATCTCCACAGATTTCCGGAAATTCTTTTAAGCTTGTGCAGTTACGAAGGTCAAGAGTTTCAAGAGATTCCATGGTAACAAATTTTGGAAGTTTCTTAAGTTTGACACAACTCCTCAAATTCAAAGAAGTAAGCATTGTGCAATGTCCAAGAGAGGGATGGACCTCTTCCAAATTCATACACCCCCATAAATTTAGTGTCTCCAAGATTGGCGTATCACCAAAATTAGGGGTTTTTGTTAACCCAAGGCTCTCCCTGAGATCCAAATGCCTCAAGTTGCTCAATTTCTGTTTTCATAAAAAAATATAAATATGAATTTGTGGGGAAAAGATAAAGAGAGAGAGAGAGCTTTTCAGATATCGTGATATCATTTTGGATTCCATTTATTCTACCTATTATCATGATTTCTAAATATCTTTCATGGTACTTTAGTTAAAAGCAGTCCATTTACTCTACATGATTGTAATAAATTTTAGTTTTCATTCATGGTACCTCATTTAAACATACAGAAATGTACTTAACAAACTGCAAATTATCCATGATAAAATGAAAAATATACCAAAAGCAATTAATCATGTAAAAGTTTTAACATTAAAGCTACAATTCATAGAAGAAAAAAATGAATAAATTCAGACATGTAATTTTGATCATATATTCAGCCTAATTCCCCCATTGAACTAGCAGATTTTGAATCATGTTATCATGAAAATCACAAGGACTGCCCGACTGGGCTTATCCCAAGGGCAAAAACGCCAATTCAAGTTCAAGTTTATGTTTTACGTGACGTAAATTGTGTATATCGAAGCATTTATTTGGTGTAGCATTTGCATTCTAGCGTGATTAATTCACGTGCATTAACTTATCAAATATAAAAACTGGAGTTATGTTTTGGAGAGGAAAACAAATCACCATACCTTTCGTATTGGCCAAAGTTGATCAACAAGACGACTTCTATATAAACAAAGCCCAACGAGATGTGACGGGTCAAACCCCTCCGGCAAAAAACTTGAAGGATAGTTCGGCCATTCAATCCACCGCAGGCTAGAAGGAAGACAAGTGATAATGCCTTTCGAGCAAATAGTTTCATTATGAAATATCAACACCTGTAAGCTTTGCATCATCTTGAATACCTTGCTATGATTTACATGATCATCTTCAAAACGATAACCTTTTGGAACCCGTAGGCTTTCCACCTTTTTTGTTCTCTGTAAAGAAAGTAACATATATTTATTTGTCAAGGAACTAAAAAGAAATGAAGCAGAAAACTCAACATAACAAACTCACAATACTAAGAGCTTCTTAAAATTATAAATTTCTTAGTTAAAATATTTCTTACCAACTTTCCAGCAAAAAGGTCATGAACCTCCTTGGGAAGCCATATTCGGCTATTTGCGTACTCTTCTCTTAACACATTTTCACCCATTTCTCTTATCAAATTATGCATCTGAAATCTGCCGCTACTGATGGACAAGAGAGATTTTTCGATGAGGCGACTTATTCCTATCATGTAAATACCACAACTCTTAAGTATTTGTTCCACATCATATACTGGTCTATCATTATACAAGCATGCGATATCTAGAAATATCCTCATCTCGTCTTTTTCCAATCCATCAAGACCAATCTTAAGTTTTCCTAGAATGTCATAATTAGGGATCTCCTTCAGTCTATCAATTATGTCTCTCCATAGCCCTTTATTTCGTCCATAAACATAAGAACCCAAAACTTTAAGAGCTAAAGGGAGTCCACCAGCATACTCCACCACTTGTCTTGAAAGTTCCATAAAATCTTCTTTTGGTGATTTTTCTCTAAAAGCATGCCTGCTAAACAATTCAAGTGATTCATCCTTGGATAAAAGTTGGACTTCATACACATTATCCCCAACGTGACTGATTAATAGGTGCTTGTCTCTTGCTGTTAAAACTATTCTGCTACCCCTACCAAACCACTCTGGCCCTCCAACTAAATATTCCAACTGTTCTCGATGGTTTACATCATCGAGAATGAACAAAATTTTTTTCCAGCGCAGCATATTCTTTAAAATAATCATCCCTTCATGTTCACTAGTTAGTGTCATCTTTTCACCCAAGAGCTTGCAAATGACGACTTGTGCTAGCCATGTTAGTCCATTTTTCTGATAAAGTGTTCCAACATCACCAAGAAAACAATCGGCTTCAAATCGATGGCGGTATCTTTGATACAGAACACTTGCAATTTCTGTCTTTCCGATGCCGCCCATACCCCAAATCCCAATAGCGCGAACATCATTTGATTCCATATCTAATAATGAGGTTACTTTCTCAACCTGAGATTTCATACCCACTAACCTTTCCGGGAAAGGTGAAATAACTTGAAGCGACTTAGGAAATATGTCATCAACTAGCTTCTTGATGCACTCTGCCTCATCCCTACATTACAGTGAAAAGAATCTCAGAGTAAATTTAATAGAAAATAATAGAAAGAGTTATAATAGACTAATGTCTAAAACAAACGCAAAATAATGTCACAAAGGTAATATCCAAATCAACTATTATGAATTATAAATTTTTTACATTTTTAGATCCAATTACATCACTAAACAAGCATATACTCAAGGTCTGTCCATTAATGTAAATTATAATTATAAATAAACTGACTACTATATACGTCTCTGTTTTCCTAGATCTTTGTTCCTTTTCCGGTGAAAGTATAGATGATAACTGTGTGGAAGTGTAGCTAAAATTTTGGTCCTTGTTGCTCTTGATGACAAGAAACCGAGAAGAAAAAAACACTTACTTGAAATTTTCTAAATGATACCCTGATAATTTCCCTGCCTCCGCAAATGCATCCCTCCATCTCTGAACCTTCTCCATATCATCTTTATACTTTTTCTCGTGTTTGGAAAATGACTTAGCGAAAGGGGGGTTTTGATGGCGTACATCTGATGGACTCACATCATAGAAGATTGGAATCACAATCTGCTCCCGTTCATTTTTACACTTTATGATGTGCGCAAGCTCCTCTATGCACCATTTTGAGGATGCATAGCTTATTGAAAATATCACGACCGCGAATCTGGCCTCTTCTATGGCTTTTAAAATTTCATTAGAAATTGATTGTCCTGTTTCCAGCCGCTCATCGTCTTTGAAAGCATGGATTCCTCTTTGTTCTAGAGCATTATAGAGATGACTCACAAAGGTTCTACGTGTATCTTCACCTCTAAAACTCAAAAAGACATCGTACTTACAAATTTTGGAAGATGAAGCATGAGACATTGTTGAAGAATATTGCTAAAGACAAACAGGCAAATTCTCAGCTTTGAATATATGGTGAGAGAACTCACATAATTGGGTGGCTTAATAAATAGCAAGACTTCACCTTTTTCACTATTTATAGTCTTTAGGAAACTTCTTATCATCTTCCTATTTCAACTCATAAAACTGTACCTTAACTTTTTTCATTATTGTGATAAATTAAAGAGTAATGAAACAAACAAGAAGACTTGGCCCTTGACTAATAAAGGCAAAGAAAAAACTAAAGTTTGGAAAAGACAGAATAAAACAAATGAAAAGGGAATTAAAGTAAAGTACTCCTCTAGTCCAAACTAAGTGAATTTTTGCCACAATGCACACCTATTAAGGAAAAGAAACTAGGACATAAATTGTACTTTACTTTTCATTTTTGCCCTTTTAGATATCAAACTACTCTTGGAATTTCAGTCAAATTAAAATAAAGTCAATTAAGTCTTTTGGAACTCATAACCTAGAAAGTGTAAATGAAGGGTAAAATTGAAAGAAATTTCCAACATGTCTCTTGAAGAATGAACAATTCACTTATTTTGGACATTGAAAAATAACTCAAAAATTCACTTATTTTGGACCAGAGGGAGTAGTAAAATAAAAGTTAGGACTGAAAGTCTTTGCAACATTATTATGAAATTTCTAGGCAGTATCATTTGTTCAATTGAGTCCAACTTTTAGAAAGTTACAGCAACTTTATTCTCCACTTCCTTTTTCTTTTGCTTTTGCATAACAGTGAGTTGAACCTAAAATGGCATGGACCAAGAGCTACCTCACAGTTTTTATTTTCCTACTTTAAAAAAATGCTAACGTCTTACTTTGTTGTGACAAAATATACAACATTAATACTTAAAACCATGTTAGGAATGTTACTACTACAACTACTAAATGGAGGAGTTAGGTTAGAGTTGAGAGTAATGGATAGCTAACATAATAAAGAGTAAAGACTTCACCTTTTTCACAATTCATTCACAGTAAAATTTGTTATCATCTTCCTAATTCAAGTCATAAAATTGTATCCTTTTCAGTATTAAAGAGCATCCTGACTTTTTGAGTTTCATACTAACTATAGTTTTTTCATGCCTATCACCAGCCTATTTATTGAAACACAGCTCAACTATCAATTTTTCCTACCTGAAACATCATTTCACTATCGTTCATGTATGAAAAGTGAACAATTGATAATTGAGATGTGTTTTGATACATACTAGGTAATAGTTCAGTTAGGAAATTGACGCACGTGATAATTCAGGTATGAAACTCTAAAAATCGAGTTTAAAGGTGTTTTTGACCATTAACTTCCTCATTAAAGAGTACAATGATAAAGAGTGAAGAATTTACCTTTTTCTTATTGGGGGAGAACTTCTTCCCTTGTTGTCTTAATTTGTGAGGAATTAAAGATATTTTTACTGGCATATATGAATGAAGAAAAGAATTTTGGACCTTCTAAACTACTGAGCCAAACTCTTGTCTTGTGTTCAAAAGAATTCGAAATCTCTCTATATTTATAAAATAACAAACTAAAATATATACAATGTAATGTAATTTTTTGCTGAGGGGGTCAGGTGAACATCCTCACGACCACCTAGATCGGCCCCTGATGGATGGGTCGAACTTGTTACGAAATTGGCAGGCAGTATCATTGTTCAATTGGGTCCAAACTTCATAGAAAGTCACAACTTTACTACTACAGATACACAAAAATGGAAAAAGCTGATAGATGGAGGAGTTAGGAATAATAAAGAGTAAAGAGTACTAAAACTTTTTCACTACTCATAGTCCTAAAAATTGTATCTTTTTCAGTATTGCAGTGTGAAACAAAGAAGAAGGGCTGAATGAGCAACTTCTTTTTCCACCATTTGTGAGAAATTGAAGAAAATAAATGAGAAAGGAATCATCAGCAAAGTAGTAAAATAAATGACAGAAATTCTGTCTCTATTTCTAAGAAAAAATGCATGGGAGAGGAAGAGACAGACAAAATCCAGTCTTATACTTTGTTGGAAAAAAATATTTTTTTTATTTTTATTTCTTATACGTTATACTCTCTTCTTTCCTAAATAAGTGGTGTTTTAAGTTTCCCCATCTCTCTTTCCGGGTTTGCCTGTCCAAAGTAAACATAACCTCTTCTAGTTCAAAGTTGTAAAATATGACCTAAATTCGTCATGTGTAAATGGCTAATCTTGGAGCCAAAGAATAACAGAGTTTTCTTTTATTCTTTTTAGCATACTTGGGGACCAAGAACTTGGCTTATAAATATTGATCTTGTTTCTTCATTTCAACCATCCCATTTTTTGTTAGAAACTCATCTTGAGTGTTCTAATTTGGAATAGAGAGTTTTGTGTATTGTGAGGTTATACTCTTGGGATATATTTCGGGGATCATTAGAGTTTCGTCTCTAATTTTATATACTCTCTTTGTGTATTGGTTGTTATAGTAAACGTGCTCCTCCTTTTGGTTTGTGGACGTAGGTCAAGTTGATCGAACCATGTTAAATCCGTGTGCCTCTTTACTGTCGTCTTTCTTATTGTCATTTTGTCATTTGTTTGACTTTATTTACACTACCCCAATTCCCGATCCTAACAAAGGTCGACTATTCTTATGATAAGAAGTTGTGTCTCATTTATCTGATGAGAAAGATGAGAATGAAAATGAAAAGAACAAAGGGGATTCGTAGGGCGGGCTCACTCACATACTTGATAGGTGACTCGGAATTACAGTGCTAGCTCCATTCTTTTGGGGAAGAGAAAGCACGATTTTATTACAATCTTAGTAGAGAACATAGGAGGAATAAAAATGTTGGTTCTTCGTTCTGTCCTTGACCTATGATATGTTCAATGGCTTAATCCATCCGCTGGACCACCTGGAATTCTTATTTAGACCTTTACCTGAAAAAGGAATTTTTCAGTTTGTTGCAGAACAAGTGATGTTTTTTGTGTTTTTTTTTTTTTTGTTAACACCTCTCTAGGAGCTCCCATTCCTTTTGTTCCCTTGGTGACTCGAACTCACGATCTTATGCTTACCATTCGAGCAACTCTCTCTTGTCATAAGTGATGTTTTAGGGTTTTAAGAATAAATTGATTTTATTCTTTCAAAATTATCCTTGTTTTACTACATGAAGTTTTACACTATTAAATAATCACTTCTTTCTTCAAGACATTTAATTTAGTGAAAACACTTTTTATTTTGTAGAAATGTGTAGTTTCTTAAAGGGTATGCCATTTATCCGTTCACTGTTCCTTCTATCTAAAGCCTCCTGTTTGACCAAGTTTCTCTGCGGCTAATCTAACCAAGCTTTCAGAAAAATGCATTTCCTTTTTGAGTAGAAGCAAAGCTAAGATAGAAAGTTGACTTAAAAAATTTGTCCAAACAGGCAATAACTCCTTCACCAAAATGACTGTAGTTCTTCAGTTAAAAGCGTGAAATTCTTGTTTAGGTTAGAAATTCAATGTAAATAGTAGTTGATAATCATCAAAAACTAATTTAGTATTTTGAGTTAAAAATCTCAAAACTTCATTATTTGTCCTTAAAATGTGAAGACAAAATAGGTTTTCTTGATTTACTAAATTGGTGACCGCTAAATGTTTGTGCGGGTGTTAGAAGGTTTTGTTTCAAATTTCAGATCATTTGGAAGGTCTTGATCGAAACTAGAATTGTAAATTCTAGAAACACCTTTGTAACAACACCAACAAATCATGTCAATTCGAAAAAGTTTGTAGATAATTTAACAGGTATGCAAATAAAACAAAGGCATATGCCAAATCAATAGAATTTCAAGGTAATTCAACAACACATGTTGTAAACAGTTACAAGTCTTGACAAAATGCAGTAGAATTTCAGGCAGTTCACCAACACACATTGTAAAACATTACATCAAGTATAGACAATTCGATAGGACTTCAAGATAATTTGATAATTTACATATGATCAACAACAAAATTCAACTTGGAAAGCCAATCATGAATTGAAGTAATTTCTAACATGAAAATGAGGAAAGCGAAAGGCATAGCAATCAGGGTCTCTGAGAATGAAAGGAAAAGTCACCATTATGTATGATTCCATGTCTCCAGATTAAAATCGTGTCAGTTCACCAATCTGAGTACGAAAGAAAGTCATCGTTATACATATGCAATCTTGTAAGCTTAAGTTCATTACTTAAAGGGGTTGCAAGAGTATTAGTTAGACCTCTCTAAAATGTGAAATTGAGACAGTGCTGCGTGTACAGAATTATATTTGGCAACTTCAAATATATGGAAATAGGTTTCACTGGTGTTTAAAAAGATGGCTGTATTATTAGTAAGAACAGGAAATCAATAACAAAATTTGGACTGGAGTACAACGCAACACTGTGAAATACCATTTGAGAAAGTGAGCATACCCCACGATGTAGCTGATTTTTTTTTATCTTTCACCGGGATCGTGTCCTGAAAAACACCGGAGAGTTTTGTTTAGTTGATTGCATTATCTTCTACTTGTTTTTCTGCTGCTTTCACGATACTCTAATGCAAAAACATTATCATGAATCATGATGCTCTAATGAAATTATCTGTGTACCTCTTGAAACCTACCTTTCAGTGTCCTCCTTTTTGCCATGTCCCTTGCAATACCAAAAGCTCATCATGTAACTTGAAAGCCTTCACCTGCAGTCAGTGAAGTCAATTGTCTTAAGGAGCTTCGATTTTCATCAAAATAGTGTGATTTAGGATTTATTATCCCATTTCTACTTATATTATAAGAGATAAAGGATAAAAAGGATACGACGGTATGTTTTACCATCATTAACAATGATTTAGGATTTTTTCCCCACTTAAGTTTGAAAATAATAGGGTAATTAACCTTGCAATGAGCAAGAGGACCCTGTTCCATTCTGTTTGAACTCTCAAAGAAATAAGTGTTTACTTGCATAGCTCCTCACATCTTTTTGTTCGTAAAATCCAATCCGATAGATGCTTCCTGCAACCAAGGAAAATGAAATTAAGTGCGAAAATACACATGAACACGAAAATTCTCAAGATGTCATCAAGGCTAACCTTGATTTTCTCCTTTAGTAACCCTTTTGTCATGCAAGCTGCTCTCATCTGTCGCCTCTATATTTCTCTTTTTCTTTCTATTTCTTTTCCTCTTTCTCTTTCTTGAAACATCGTCCATTTTCCTTGATGGGCTACCACTAACTCTAATCAGCTCGACATTCTGAGATTTATGTTCCTTTTGAACTGTCATTGCTGCTTGATCCACCTCTAAAGCTTTTTCCTCATATCCTAATTACGGTCCCCTATCTGTGGCAATGTCATACTCAGCAGAGGCCTGTGAACTAGAAGGGAGAGATGGCTCTGGTTGCTCAAGTACCATAGAGCAGCCACTTTTAGTTGTTACTGAAGTATCTTTTTGCAGAACTGGAAAGAGTTTGGGATTTTACGTCGCTCGTTGCTTCTTTCTCCATCTCCTATCTGTATTCTCATACTCCAGGCGAACTCCCCAACATAATTCCTTCTCCGTGTACACTTCATAGACCTCCAACATGAAATAATCATTTGGGTTCTTCCCTTTTTTATCGTCAGAAGCCTACCACATTGTTTCAAATGGTATGTAGATGAAACACATGACAGGCGACTTGAGTAAACACCAGGTGACATACTTCAAGGAATGTTTTCTTTCAGGGTCAGATTTGCAGACCAATGTAGCTACTACATGCACATGTGTTGCAATACAACTCAAAAATATAGTAAGCACCATCTTGAGGATACATATCTTTTTGAAAATATCAAGGCTGTGAATCTGGCCTCTTCTATGGCTTTTAAAATTTCATCAGAAATTGATTTTCCCGTTTCCAATAGCTCATCGTCTTTCAAAGTGCGGATTCTTCTTTGTTCTAGAGCATTATAGAGATGACTCACAAAGGTTCTACGTATATCTTTACCTGTAAAACTCAAAAAGACATCATACTTGCAAATTTTGGAAGAAGAAGCATGAGACATTGTTGAAGAATATTGCTAAAGACAAACAGGCAATTCTCAACTTTGGATATATGGTGAGAAAACTCACATAATTGAGTGGCTTAATAAAGAGCAAAACTTCACCTTTTTCACTATTCCTAGTCTTCAAGGGAAATTTGTAATCATCTTCCTATTACAATGGGAATGAAAGTGGGGAACAAAGAAGAAAACTCAACAAAATTCAATAAAGAATGAAAACTTCATCTTTTTCAGTATTCCTAGTCTTTAAGAAAACTTCCTATTTCACGTCATAAAACTGTACCTTACCTTTTTCAACATTGTGAGAAATTAAAGAGGCATTGATACATTAAACATTTTGTTTAATGCCGTTAGACTTGTCATTAAGCTTGTCGATGGTGAATATAAGTTGTTTTCACATTTTAAGTCAATGTCTGGTAGGAAGTCTTGTTAGATTCATATTTGTAGTTATATACATTTTTCCACAGTGTGTCATCAACATGCATTATTTTGAATGGGTCCATCCTTCTTCGAAAGGTCTCATCAACAAACACAAAGATGATAGTTTAGGTGTTTTTTTTTAACCAGTAACTATTCATCAAATGGCTTTTCTTACCAAACATCAAGAATTTCATGTACAAGTATAATAGAACACGACTAACACAGCACCATCAGATGTGTCCATGAACAAGCTAAGCATTACAAGGAATTGGAAAGAGCCATGTCCCTACATAAAGCACCATTTCCACAGTTGATCAACTTATATGCAACTTTCGAAGTCATGAAACCTTCATTGTAACATATCAATAATTTGCTCGTCCAGGGGTAAGTATGATAACACGATTCTGATTTACCGACTTCTCTTCACTCGAGATATATAGCACCGACCTAAAGACAATATGTAGTATTACTATAGGCTATGTACGAACGGTAGAAATGTTTCCTTAATTTATTTCATATTTATCATTCAAATAGTTTCCAGTTCCCTTACTAGTACAAAATTCAAGGGAAAAAAAGATTAAAACAAGTAGGATTGCCTTGTTACCTGAGAATGATATCACCAGGTACCTTCAACTTATCTTTACTGAAAGACACATAAAAGCAAAGGCCTAAAGCATCAAGGAAACAAAATGAAGAATGATTCGAGCAATATCAGGCACCTTTCTCGACAAAATGGTGGTGTTATCAAACTGGCAATGTAAACGGAATGATTGCCATCATATATATCACTACTCAACAAACAAATGAATCCATTACATGAACCAATTTCCTTCCGTTCCGTCTCAAGGAAACAAGCACTTACTTGCAAAGCTCCTCGCACTTGGCTTTGATGTTGAGTAATTGCTTCATCATTACACCTTTTTTGTATTGAATATCTGATTGGATAGATGCTTCCTACACCCAAGAAACGTGAAATTAATGGTAAAAATACATGTGAACATAAGAATTCTCAAGATATTTTCAAGGCTAACCTCGATTTTCTCGTTTCAGAGACAATTCTTTGCTAGCAAAGGAAGAGGTTTCTCATGATCTAATGAAATTATGTGTAATAGTTTGTCCCTGATGTCTTTTTCTTTTTGTTTCTCTTTCTCTTTCTCTTTCTTGAAGCATCTCCCATTTTCCTTGATGGGCTATCACAAAATCTAGTCAGCTCAACATTCGGAGATTCATGTTCATTTTGAACTGCCATTGCTTCTTGATCCACCTCTAGAGCTTTATTCTCATTGCCCAAATGAAGTCCCCTGTCAGTTGCAAAGTTATGCTCAGCAGACGCCCGTCAACTAGAAGGGACAGATGTCTCTGGTTGCTCAAGTACCATAGAGCAGCCAATTTCAGTTGTTACTGCAGTATCTTTTTGCAGAACTGCAAAGAGTTTGCGACTTTGCGTTGCTCGTTGCTTCCTTCTCCATCTCCTATCTTTATTCTCATACTCAAGGTGAATTCCCCAATGTGCTTTCTCTCTGTACTTTGTAGATACCTCAAAAAGGTAATAATCATTTGGGTTCTTCCCTTCTTTTTTGCCAGACGCGTGCCACAATGTATCAAATGGTATGTAGAAGAAACACATGACAGACGACTTAAAAAGACACCGAGTGACATACTGCAAGGAATGTTTTCTTTCAGGGTCAGATTTGCAGACCAATGTAGCTACTACACTCACATACCTTGTATTATGACCGCAACATATAGTAAAACGCATGAATTTATCGGTATACCAAGATGGGTTCAGATCAATTGAGATCTCTTTTGATTTATAAACTGGTAATTGAACTACTCTGGACTTTTGACTTCAGGAAAGGAAATGAGAAAACAATCCCTTTAGTGGAAGTCACACTGCAACAATTTTTTCTTATCAGTAACAGAAATTATTGTTAATAGAAACCAATTTGACAAGAATATTCCACATTCATAGAAGTGAAGGAGAGATTAAAACCTGGACGCATGTCCTGATTAAATGTTGTATGAACTCCAACACATTAACTTGGCAAGTTGAGACAGTTCCATATTCAGATTTTTCATGACCACACCATGATATTGAGAGCAAATGCAGCTTAAGATACTTATTTACTAGATCTTTGATGCTCTTCAAGACTAAATGATAATCTGCATTTAGCCACGTTAAATTTTGGGGTAGCTTTCCTGGCAGTTCATTAAAATTCTGACAGAATTTAATGTCCAAGCTTTCCAGCCGTAAGAGTTCTTTGATGCTTTTGGGTAAAAAGGAAATATTGCTTCCACTAACATCCAAATGTCTCAAAGATTGCAAAGATCCTAAATCCTCAGGAAGTTCACTCAAGTAGGATAAAGCTGACAATTGACGGAAAACAAAAGTCGAGGAAAGCTGCACATGTTGTACTACAAGCGAGAATCTTAACTCCCTCAGTTTGACAAGCTTGGTGATGGAGAGAGGTGGTTGGGAGATTGCAGTTTCGCTTGCATCAAGTGTCACTAACTCTTGCAGATCCTTCTTTTAGGCCCAGTAAATGGTGATGCAAGTTTAACATAAATATATCTCAATTTGGATTTTATGAAATTTCATTTTTGCTTGGTGGTCTACTTTCATGCTTCGACTCTTCTAGTAACATAACTTTTTCTCAATTGGTAGTTGAATTAACATATATGTTATCTCAATTGTTTCGTTGGTGAGACATTGATCTAGCTCACAGGGAATTCATCAACTGAATCACGTATGCCTGTACTTGTATGGATACCATCTTGTTGAAAAAAGTTGGGTTCAATCGAAATGGTTTGTCCTTTATGTATGTTGTCAAAAACAAAGATTCTTTTAATGTGTCTGTAGAGTCACTTCATACTTTACTTGTTCATGGTCGTTCTTTTTGGCCCTTTGATAGGAAAAAAAACTAATCTATTTAGCACAGACTAAACAGAATTCACAATCCTAAATTACCCAAGAAGGGAAAAAGAAAAAAACTAGAATTATGTTCTATCTAAACTAGAATTACGACATAATTTTCCTCGAAGAGAAGAACCCGAAACTAATGGAAGTGTCCATTCTCTATTCACTTGATGATACGTAGCAATATGAGGCTGCAAAAGAAACCTAAAAACAGAGTAAATTGTGGAAGAATCTTATGGAGTCCATTCTCAATTCACTTCATTAACGAGTAAAGTAAGAAGTGACTCTACAGACACATCTAAAGAATCTCTGTCTTTCACAACAGTAAGGATCGCCACTGCCAATTTGTCACCATATCTACGAAAAATCAGTAGAAATTTTCCATTACACAGGTCAAAACAAACATGGTATTTTTAATGCACTATCATCATCAAGCCGATTCACGGGTAACAAAAAGGCTTTTAGCGGTAATAAATATGCACTTTAAAAAAGAGCGCTAAAACTTTTACCGGCATTAGTTAATTGTCATGGGATTCAATGTCGTTATAGGCTTTAGGGGCATTTACAAAGAGTGCTAAAATGTAATTTAGCGGCAATTAAGCTATTGCCGTTAACTAATTGCCATCAGAGAAGCTTTTTGGTGTAGTGACAGTTCATTCTCGAGACATTTCGATTGGAACCATCTTTTTTCAACAATATCCAATACAATGTTGAGTTATTCACCATTGGCCGTACTTGTCCGTGTACATGATGTAGCGTAAAAATATCTTCACAATGTTATAGTTATTGTAATACGTTGTTTAGTAATTATATTTTAACATACTTATAAGGGATGTAAGCGTTTGATTTTAAACTATAGAGGGTGTACCAAAAACTTAATCATATTACGGAGGTGTTTAGTGTAATTAAGCCTAATATTGAACCCTAAAAGGCTAAAACCCTAACTAATATGGAAAAAGGTGTCACTATATATATATATATATATATATATATATTCAAATACGATTATTCAAAAACCCTAAGAGCTGCTTCAATGGCAACTAAAAGATTAGAGGCTTCAAGCTCCACCAAAAAATCTCCAATGATTTATTTGTATGGTTGTGGAAGATATGAATATATTTGGTATCGCTTTGACATTGAGTCGTTACGCTTACATTCTCGTATCGACAATAAAAAACGTAAGACCGAATGTCCCACATGTTATGCTAAGACTATACGGCCTGACCCCAAGCCCATGCATCTTTCTCCCTTTGCTTGGATGACGAATTCCGAATGGGGAGGAAGTTGGACTATTGTTGGTGAATATATCTACTACGTTGGTGGAAAAAATTTCTCGAATAATCGGGAAAACACTAGGAATTTGCTTAGACTCAACGCGAAAAATCCTAGTTCTCGCTGGAAAATTAAACCATATCTTCTTCTAGGAATCTTGCGCGGTCAGAGCCCTTTGTCGCTTTGATTGGTAGAAAGTTGTATGTTCTGGGAGGTGATGGAGAGAATAGAGGGAGGGAATTCGAGACCTACTGGGGAGAAACTTTTGACCTCGATTCAAAAAAAGTGGAAAGTGATTGAATTGGATATCAAGAGTAGTTTTGGTGGTTTTATTGGTTCCAATTGCGTTGTTGTGGAAAAACAAGGTGAACCTACAAGAATTGTATTGTTTTCGTGGGGTCGTTTGTTTTTTTACAATGTGACCACGGGCGAAATTCTCATTGAAGATCATCCCTCTATGAATAACAGCGCGCTAGGACTCATGGTGAATAACTCAACATTATATTGGTTTACCAACGACCTGTATTTGAATGGATATGATCTTGTTGAAAAAAGATGGTTGCAATCGAGATGTCTCAAAAAAGGAACTATGGACACTCAAGAATTCGTCGCAATATGAAAGTGATGATGATCCTCCAGACCCAATTTTGGTTGATCTTTGGAATGGAAAATTTATACTGATATTTTCCATATATTGTGCAAGAGGGTCAAATTATCCCGTGGCAATCCTTGACGTTGACAAAGAGAAAAATTCTTTAAATGTGTCTGTAGAGTCACTTCATACTTTACTTCTTGATGATAGTTCTTTTCGCCCCTATAATAGTATGGTGATGCAAGTTTAACATATCGATCTAAAATTCTTTTCGTTGTCAAAAAGATTGTCTGTAGAGTCGATTCATAATTTACTTTGGTGATATTCCTTCTTTTTGGCCCTTTGCTCATTTATGCTTTACCCCTGCAATTAGAATAGCTTTATTTTTATGTGTTTCCCCATGTTCTCTTTCTCAATGATACACTAAAAACCAAATAACATATGTGACTGAAGTTCAGTCAAACTCTTCTGTATATCGCACGAAAATAACTCAATAGTACTGTAAATTTATAACAGTGAAGTTCATTCAATATAGTCGCGAAAGTCGAGCACCAGACTAGCACAACTTCCTGAAGATTGTTATTTATAAGGTGTTAGATACTTTTAATGACGTACGTGAGCTTTTTAACAAAATAAATTTTATGGACTTGACCCAATCAATAAAACACCATAGTAACTACTAATTACTAGTAAGAGTGTCTTTAATTAAGAACAAATACAAACACTATAAGTGATTTCTTCCCATCCGGACACCACGATTATCAAAAAAAAAAAAGCATCTTTATTTAGGTTGTTTTAGCCCAACAGCAACACCACAAGTCCACAATTATCGCGACTCCAATAAATGAATAATCAAACTTCCACCTGGTTTCTCTAATAAGAGTACAAATCCTTTTTTTATATTAAGAAATTCACTAAATATGTACAAAATTTAAATTCAGAATTCAATTACTAACATCTGATTTCGCTAGGAGCATACTACACTTCCTAAAAAAAACAAATTCTTTTCAAGAGGAACACAAATCAAAATTACCAGAAGAGAATGAAGCTTGAATATTTGCAATCTCAGCAGGCAATTACACAACAATTGAAGTATCTTTTTGTATCTTTAGTTGACATACTACTCTCTCCGTTTCAAAATACTTGTCACAATTTTCTTTTTAAGGGTCAAACAATATTAATTTTGTCCAACATTTTAAGATGTATTTTTTCATCAGATTGATATGAGAAAAAAAATTCAATTTATAGTACTTTATGTATAGTTTTTGCATGTCTAAATTTTAATTTTAAAATATTGAATTAATTTAATCTAACTTAGCTTTAAAAATTAGTCAAATTGACTAAGAAAAGTAAAATGTGACAACTATTTTAAAACGAAGAGAATATTAAGGAATTTCACCCTGAAAATAAAACATTCCATACTAACGGATATAACACTCACTAGAGATGCATCCGCTATATTAAGAGAAGATTTGTACGAACGAAATATCAAGCAACTATAAAAAGGACTCTATATGGAACTTGGATGCAGATTTTTTATCATTGTAAGGAGGGAATTATAATGTTATATAAGTCAGACTGAAATACGTGACAGAAAATTAAGAAAAAAATAAAATGTCTTATGGTGTATATATATATATATATAGGTGTATATATATATATATATATAGGTATATAGGATATATAATTCAAAGTGTAACGCTACATGATTGTCGATTATCTGTGTTGCATACCTAATGCCCAGGGAATATATTATGTATAATAGGTTCCTTTTCTCCCCTCGCATTTTAAGCTATGTTGCTCAGATTAAATTTCAGCAGGTGCGTGTCGGATTCTCCAAAAGTAATGTATTTTTGGAGAATTCAACACGGGTACTGCATCGAAAGTAAAGAGTCAGCGCAACTTAAATTTTATGTGTGGGGGTGAACCAAATGTTGTAGTTCTGTCCCACGTCTTGACTCTCGCCTCATTGTGCGATGATGCGGTCCATGACTAGTTGTTTGTGCTCTCGAATTTGGTAAACGCAACGCAAATGGGCAGTGGCGGAGCCACCTTTAGGCCAGGGGGTTCATCCGAACCTTCTTCGGCGGAAAATTATACTATTTAAAATTATTTTATATATATATATAGTAGATGTTGAATCCCCTTCGGCTAGTTTGTATGTGTACTTTTTCCAATTTTGAACCCCCTTAATGAAAATCTTGGCTCCGCCACTGCAAATGGGGTCTTTAGTGCCTACTATTTGCACAAAAATGCTCGATTACAAATGACGATCGTGCTCATTTTGAACTTGTTCGTGTCTTTTTAGGTTAGTTAGCCTCAGAATAATAGTGATGTCTATAAGGAAAAGCTACCTAATTTGGGGTTTAATCACTTTATTACCACATAAACTTCTTTAGCGCGTGTCTGCATTTCACCATCAAGACATCTTGAAGGTGAACCGTATTTCATCAATATGATATTTATGTAATATGATGTATGGAATATATGACAAAGGTTAGGAGCGTTTGAAAATGTTATCCTCATTCATGTTTTCACAAGTATATATATGTGCTTTAGAGAGTAAGTCTAATTATCAAGTTAAAGCATGTCACATCTGTTCTTTTTCAATAGCTAGTATTGTTTTCATTCTCATTGAGTTTTCTTTTTTTTTTTACAACTATATCATTCAGGTCAATTTGTATGCGCATTAATTAATTTTACCAGGTATTTGCTATCTACCAGCATAGATATCGTACCACACAACTCTATCTACCAAAATATATTCCTTAAAAGGAAAAGATATATGCCTCTCATATTTTTACTACTTTCTTTCTTCAATATTTTTATTATAACTTTTTTACTCTTGTAGCATTTCTTTTAAACCATATTCTGAAAAAGTCATGTCGAGGGTGTATCGGATACAACATCTCTATCTTGCAAAGATAGGAGAAAGATTTGTGCACACCCCACCCGATCTTTTCCAAACCTCACTTATGATACTACACTGGATATGACGTTGTTGTTATTGTATTTTATAGTGACCAAAATTTATTTAAAAAATAAGATTAGGTTTATTTATTGTAAATTTTGATGAGATGTTGTATGGTGTAAAAATATCAAATAAAAAGAGAAAGAGAATCCAAGTTTAGTTAGAAACTAGATTTACCTTCAACCATATATGATCATCAAAATTCAACTAATTACTCATGATTTGTCACATCTTTGTTTGTTTCTTTGGCCCACCATGTTTGAAATAATGATAAGATTCCAAAAATGTAACATCACTTTCCACTTCATCCTTCCACAAAGTCTTCCTAAAGGTTAACAATCAATATCAAATTGATTTAACATCGTCCATTTTACATTAACGATTGTGGTGGAATACTAAAAAATTTGTTTGGGTTTTAATTTAATATCTCGAGTTTGAGTTATGTAAATAAATTTTCTTTGATAAAGAGTATTATAGCTTGCTTCATGTATACTATACTTTTTACGGCGTAAATTCAAACTAATCGAATCAAATTCTCATTATGCAACCATCAACTTTCATTTCTCTCTGTACATAGCGTATGGCCGATTAGAGTACACATTATGATTTTATCATAATTCAATAGTTATTATTCATACGTTATGGATTTATAAAAATTCAATAGTTTTATTTATACTTTTTGAAGATAGTAAATAAATAAATAAAATATCTATAAGTACTTGACTATAAATTCAGCTATTGTTGTATATCATCTTGAGACTGTTGGAAGATCCAAGTTTAAGCTTTATGAGTTCAAATTTTAAATTTGTTAGTTTTGAATCTATTACCATTTTAAAATCATGAATTCATATCTATTATTTATTACAATTTTAATAAATATTTATGTATAAATTTATACACTAAATCAAATGTATTGGGATCATATAAATTTGATATCTCAAAGTTTCATCCGCCCATGTTAAAAACTTATAAACTTCAAATTTGAAATCTACCTCCGAAGTTAGTGAAGGTTGTCAATTTATATGTATATAGTATATTAGACAAGAATTCTAGTCCAAAACGTGATATTTTTTTTGCCTTTATTTCAATCATTTACCAATTCTAAAACTTTCTTCTGTAAGGTCATTGTAAATCAATCTTATCCTCGAGGATGGGACTAACAAAGACAAAAGAAAAGTTAAAAACTACTCGAGATTACAAGATTATTCGATGTATTCTTATAAAGTGAGGTTCGGAAAAAATAAAATATATGCAGTTTGTGTCTCTATTTCAGAGATGAGATAGAGAGGTTGTTTCCGATATACCCCCAACTCAAGACAAAAGCAGTCGTAATATGAGTACAAGAAATAATTGATAGTAACAGAACAAAACTATCATAAAATAATATTACAATCAATATACCCGAAACAACAGACATCAACAAATCTCCAAGAACAAGAAACTACAAACGTAGCACTACGACTACTAATACGAACAACAAAACAAAGTGTTCTTACCTATTAGCATGGACACACTCCTGCTCACTAACCTTATACCCTAATTTGTGTCACACCTTCCTATCTAGGATCATATCCTCGGTGAGTTGTAACTGTGTCGTGTCCTATCTAATCACTTTCCCCCAAGTTTCTAAGAATGAAAAAAAAATAATCTTTTTGAGAATGCGTTTTTAGAAATAGATTTTATAATGCATAAATTCAAATTTAATCGGATCTTAGTGTGAATTCGAACACTGAATAAGGAAAAAAGAAAATTATGCAGCTACAAGAAGCAGATTGCTGGACCTGGATCTCCAAATTAAAAATTGACGTCTTTTACTCTCATTCACCATTAATTAATTTTGGTGTTCTCTCCACTATTTTCTTTGAGATATATCATAAAACTATGAGAAAATTATATTAAACACTTATATAATATGATTTAAATTTAGATATATATTCCCCTATATACTATAAAAAAATATTTAACTTTTATAGTTATATTCCTACTACATACTATGAAAATCATGAACATTTTAAAATTAAAAAAAAAACACTATGAAAATCATGCCACTTGTGAGCTTTGGTGACCATTTACTTAATATTCCCTCTGACCTCTGTTATATTTTACTCTTTTCTTATTGATCTGCATCAAAAAGAGTGATAATTTCTATATTCGAAAATTATTGAACTTTAAGTTTTATATTTTATTTTTTATGATACATTTTGATAACCATAAAATTTATATGCGTTAGATTATAAGTTTAAAAAATAATTAAATTTCTTTATATACCAAACATTATTACATAAATTAAAATTGGCCAAGTAATAATTCCAAAAGAAGAAGACAATGACTTTACAATTAAACAAATCAACTGGATTCCCACAAGAAAGTACAAACACACCATGGATTGCTAGGTTAAAAGCAAAATCCCTAATATACGGCGCAAGAGATTCATTCGAACTTCTTCAATTACTTTATTCATTGATATTACAGATCCCATATTTAGTACTTCCTTATTCGATTAATTCAAATTCATATTTGATCTTTGGATAATCACATCCATAGCCTCCACCTCTTATTTGGGACCCAATACATGCAGTTGCAGTGGAATTAATTGATTCTCATACAAGAGCTTGAAAACTTTACAACTAAAAAACAAATTTTCAAGTTGGATTTATCACCTTACATTATTTTCCCTGTTGTGATTAAGACATGTTACTGTAGCCAATAGGTGCAAATTAATTTTATCACTAAATTTAAGAATTAGTTTAGTCATGAGAACTATTCACTTTTTTAAAAAAAAAATTACCTTACTTGAAAGTTAACATTTGGCTATGAAAATATCAAATACAATGTGAATTTGTATTTGAAATTTTTAGATAACACCAAAAATTTAGTTTTTACTTTTTTCACTTTCACTATATTTTTCTTTTTCAAATTTTACTTGAATTTTGATTGTTATAAAAATGACCCCGTTTAGATAATATTTTATGTTCAAATAATATTTTATATTTTTTTTAATGAAAAGTACATTAAAACAATCAAATATTATTTGCAAAAACTATAACTAAACAGAACTCCATCTTCAAGTACTCCAACTTCAAAAATATCATATAAAGTGAAAAAAAATAATTGTAATATATCGTCTGTGTAGTAGTTCGCATATGAGATCTAATTTATGATAATATGTGCCTATCTATTATGAGATATTACTTTTTGTAGCTGATTTGATTACATGTTTCAGATAAATTAATCAAGTTGGAAATTTTGTTAGTTTTTAGAAATTAGAGGATATAAATCATATTTAGTAAAAATACATTCAAACTTTAAATATTTTTTGCAAAACATATGGTCACACAACTCCAACTTTAAAAATTTCAAATAAAATAAATAAAATTTTATTTTCATGGCCAAACGCCCCCTCATGCTCATACTACACAAGTGCTCATAGAATTGTCTGCTAACTAAATGCCTCTCCAATTTAAAAAATGGATTGACCAGACACATAACAAATCAAACATCGTTATATAAATTGAAACAAAAGGAGTAATAATTCTTTAAAAAAATGACAAAAACAAAGAAAAAGAAGAAGTACTAATGACCTTTATCTACCACATGCAACATGATATGTTCTTTGGTGGGTCATCAATCAATTTCATTTTAATTAATCACTAAAAAATTTAGGCAAGCTAATTAAATAATTAATCAACAAGGCACATAAGTTCACGCTTTTGAAAAATTTGAATATCTCTTCTTTAGATGTGTTAGAATTAAACAAGAGTCCGCATAACCTCGAAGCAGTGATAAAGTCAGATATTTTAGTAACGAGATTTAAGAAACTGTAAATATGTCACATTTGAGATTTAAACCGACCTAGATTAATTTTAAACCATCTTTATCACTACACAAGAAGCTTCTCGAATGTTAGTTTATGTGTGTGTGTGCGCGTGCAAAACTAAATTATTTTACCTTGTTTTCAGGGACGAAGCTAAGTGAAAGAAAGGAGTTCAATTAAATCTCTTTCCTCAAAAAATCATTTTACATCATATGTTCAAATTTTAAATATGACATTCTTTATTATAAATATAAGTTCTTAATTCTGTTATTATTTGCTTTCACATATACTTTTTTCAACGAAGAAAATTCAGTTAAACTGATCTCATCCTAGGTTTGCCCTCCCCTAAACATATCGAAAGAGATATAGATGTACGAAGTGAAACCTATTACAGCTCCAATGTACTCTTACTTGGACCAATTTTGCAATGTTGGGACCTAATACATATTGGTCCACCTTGTATCCAATGACTTCTCAATTTTCATACATGTGCTTTGAAAATTTTATAACTAAAATATAATTTTTCAAGTTGAATTTATCACCTTACATTATTTTCCTGTTGTGTGATTGAGATATGTTACTGTAGATGCAATTTAATTCCACCACGAAATTAATACTACACAAAGATGTTTTTACCTGTCACGTTTGGTTATGAGTCATTATGATCATACAAGTGGTAAGCCAAATAAGCATATCAGAACTTGCACCAAGTGGATATAAACAAACGCTTAAAGTTGACGTCAACAGACAAGTAAACATTTCAACTTTAAAAGTACAAATCTAGACACCTCAACTTATAGTCTCAACTTGCAACCAGACATTCTAACTTGTCCCCACTGTATCTCGTGGATATTGTTCGCTAACATGACACATAAATTTTGAAGGTATCCAGATGATTATTTTGTAAGTTGAAGTGTTTAACTGACATATTGGAGAAGAGTTGAGGTGTTCATACGTGCTTACTCAAAGTAGGAGGGCTTACTTGTCAGCTGAAGCCAAGTTTGAGCAATTGTTTATGCATTATAAGTAAACATACGTAGAAGCCGAAGAAATTCAAATAATTTTAATCGTTTACATATATACAATGTAATTTTATAACGAAAAAAATTTAGATAATTAACCCCTTTCATACCCTAGCTAGCTCCGACGGTGGAAAATAAAACAGTTGCCAAAGTTGATTGAATGATCAATTTGAACTCCGAATTTTCCATTATAAGGACATTGTGTCATGTCAATGCTGTTGCAGATATAAAACGCAATACCAAATCCACTATTAATCATGACTTTTCACCAAATTAAAACTTATGGATAGGGATTATAATAGAATTGTCAAATGGGATGTGTTAATATGGGGCAAGGTTGGGATAATTATTTGCAAGTTGAATGGTGCAAATAAATGCAACATGTGCCCACCTTGTCATTGGAAGACATTTTACTATGGATAAGAAAAGAATGAGAAAGAAAAATGTTGTTGAAATAAGGATGGGTAGAAATTTATGTGTTTACTATGTTTAGTCTCGGAGGCGGAGTCAGAATTTAGAGTTTTTATATGGTTCTGAACTTGTCATTGAATTTATAATCATTATAACTGTAGAGTTCGCAATTAAATAATCATACATATTTAAAAAATAATTTAATATAAGTATTTGATTTCTCTTTGTTTGTATCAAATTAATGAAGGGAAGATAAAAAATTCCGTATACAATTTAACTGCTAAATTTAAATTGTTTAGTTTAGCGTAAACATTATATGCGAATAAAGCTTTGGATTATTCTTGTGTGACTTCTTTATATTTAATTTTGCATGATTATTGTATATTCTCTTTTATAATTTACACCTTATTTAATTCATTTGATTTATACACTAATAATCTTTTTGTTTCCTAGGAAAATAATAAATCAATCTTTCATACGACGTAAAATGAAGAAAGAGCTCAAAATTTGTGCATACAAGTTACTATGGTTTCTTAACAATCATTCACTTAAAAGGTAATTCTGAATAAGAAATAGACTCTAAAATTAACTCAATTCCAAAAACTTTTTTGTGAGGTGGGATTTTCGAAGATCATATTTATATAAAGAGACCAATCTACGTCCTAGAATTGATGCGGGACGACTTATATATAACACCCAATCGCACACTTATGGGGCCTAACCATTGAAGCACACTTATGGGGTCTAACCATTGAAGCGTGCACAACATTGTATGAGTGCTCCACACAGGCTAAACAAAAAATTGAGATGGATTTAATTCTAATATTATAATAAGAAATGATCAATATTGTCCAAGACTGTACAAGAAAATCGACTATTCCACATCCGATGATCGATGTGGACAACAATTAAATATAACAAACTACTCATAGAAAGTAAATTTTAACCAAAAGAATAAAATAAAAAAATTACACTAACGAATTAAATTACACTAATAATATTTAAAAAGATGTTAAAATATAATGTATGAAAGTTGAATTCTTATCATGAGCGATGACGATATTTACAGACTGTCAATATGGGACATTTATTTTTTTTAAAAAATGGACTAGTATCTTCCATGATTTCTTGCGAGTTGAGGGTTTATTTGAAACAGTCTCTCTATCTTCACAAGATAAAAATAAGACAATATACACACCTTCTCCAGATCTCGTCTCCGTTGTTTTCAATAAACCCTCGACTCTCAAGAAATCATGTAAGATATATATGAGTCCTAAATTTTTTGATACAAGGTAAGAATAAGGTTGCGTGCATACCAATTTTTCAGATTCTACTTCTAAAATTGCATTGAGTAAGTTATTTATTGTTGTAAGTTAAATCCTAAATTTTAATAAGGCTGAGTGCACACTATTCTCTCCCGATTCTACTTGTAAAATGACATTGAGTATATTATTTATTGTTGGAAGTTAAATCCTAAATTTTTTTTACTTAAGGTAAGAATAAAATTACATGCACACTATTTTTTCTAGATTCTACTTGTAAAATTTCATTGAGAATGTTATTTATTGTTGCAAGTTAAATTCTTATCATGCTTGATCATTTCATAGTACATAAAAAAGGAAATGGAACTAGTGAAGGTCCCAAAATTATCTAGTGGAAATCCAAGGAACCTATAAACTCATAGCATTATTAATAAAAAATGAAGATAAGATTAATGACAATAATTTGTGGGCACTTATAATAATGTCCTCGTTTTTTGTGTAGTCAATTATTTCACGTGATTAACAACTTCAACTTGTAATGGACCCTTGTGGGTTCCTTTTTAAATCAACAATATTAATTCTTTTTCTTTTTTTAAAGGACATTTTTACCCTTTATAGAGTTATTGAAGTTATACCTTCCACTTCCATTTATTTGTATGTTTTTTCTTGTTTCATAATATAGACATGGTAAAGATTGCGGTGGAGTGATAAGTATTTTTTCATTCTTAACCAAAAATTTCGAGTTTGAGCCATGGGTATGAAGTCGTCTTTGGTAAGAAGTGTTTTATCCTCTATAGTGCGACTTTTGTCAGGCTTCATATGGATACCAGACATAGGTTAGAAAACCAAAAAAAAAAAAAAAAAATCATAATTTCCCTTCATAGAGTTATTGAAGTTACCTTCCACTTCCATTTCTTTGTATGTTTTTTCTTGTTTTATTGTTTCATGATATGGACATAGTTGGTGGAAGTCAACATATGCTTTTGACATTTGTACCTTACATCAATTATTATAAAGGATAAACAAGAGAATATCCTTTCTAGTTTAAGCAATATAAACTGTTAATTCATATTATTTTGTATTATTAGGTTAATTTTATCTTATACCAGGTAATATATTTTATTTTTAAATTTTAAAGATCATATTTTAAGAAGCCTTATTCTGTAAATATTATTTAAATGACCTAATAATATATTTTTTTAAAAAAAATTATACTGACGATATATAAAACTTAAA
The DNA here is from genome assembly GCA_031232105.1 of Capsicum rhomboideum. Lineage (NCBI taxonomy): Eukaryota > Viridiplantae > Streptophyta > Magnoliopsida > Solanales > Solanaceae > Capsicum > Capsicum rhomboideum. The sequence goes on along the minus strand of CP124714.1, from coordinate 7,741,314 downwards.
TTCTGACCTTTATAGTTGACAAAAATATGAAAAATAACAGGAAATACGATAAGATGAATGAGAATTTTATATTTTTAATTTAAGATATTAAATTAAGGTATTGAAGTTTAATTTTAAAAAGATGAATGCTACGCAATATATAAATTTAAATTAACTAGATTAGTGTGTTTCGAATAAAAATGATTAAAGCAAAAATTATACTATTGTGGAGAAGGGAATGAAGAGATTTTGATACGAAATACAGTAAAGAGATTGTGTTTGTGTCTTGTCTTTATATAGGTAGGAATAGGACACATATGAGTCATACGATAAAATTGAAGAAAAAGAATAATTCCTTTAAATCTTGTTATGTATGGCCAAAATTAAATTCTATTGAGTTTTCGGTTTCAATCTATGTGATAATGAATGAATTTCAAGTGTTAAACAAATTATTTTTTATCGTAATTTTTTCTTGTATCTTTTAAATATTTTAAATTATTAATTATATTATTGTGACTTGCAGTATTTTTTACGTAATTTTTAAATACGTAAATTTTATTTTTAAAAATTACATATACAAAAATACGATCAAAATTAAAAATAAAACCACCTTGATGAATAGGTTTTGTGTCATGGTGAATAATGTTTAATAACTTATAGTGGGTAAATTGTAATTTTTTAATTTTAATGAGATAAAAAGTTATTTTATGATTTTACTTTTTATATTAGGTAAATTTAAGTAATTTTATTTTCATAATGAATAAAATTATAGTAGTAATTATTTTAGTATTAAAAAAAATTCTTATCCTACCCCCCCAAAAAAAAAATCCTAATTCCTATCATAGTGTCGTGTACGAGAGGAAATTTACTTGACGTGACATGACGTTGAAATACAATTTAATAGTCAACGATTCATTATCCCATGAAGAAGATTTTCTTAATTTTAAAGCAGTTAAAGAAAAAATAAAGTACTATAAAAATATGTATTGTAGTTGATCAATACGGAGGAAAATGTTTTTCAAAAAATATTTTAATTTTAGCGTTCAACTACTTGATTGTAAGAAGAAGGGCGAATTAAAATTGACTCTTAAGAAATTGTTGGCAACATCAATAGTTGCGTGCTAGAACGTTAGTCTTTTCTCAACTAGTAAGGTGCGCTATTAGTGTATTAGTAAATAGATAAAACGAACTAAGATTACTAATGTCAAATGGAGGTTGAGAATACATGTTCAACACCTTGCCCTCATCTCCTTTGTTGTAGTCTGTAGATTGAAAATGATGGGAATCCTATCGAGAAAGAAGCGGCATAAGCATTCGTCCTCGATCCAATCCATCTTTCTGACCCTCCCCAACACAATATTGATACGAAAGAAAACTCACGTCATAGAGAAGAGATCAAAAGTTTGGGTCCCCTCGATCACCGTCCCTCTTTTCATAGGTCGAGCGAGGACATTCAAAAAGAGAAAACGGGAATGAATTTTTTTTATTTTTCTAATTAGAATTAATTGGTTGTATCTATTTCAATCAATAATTGTTTATGACTGATTCACAATTATCGATCAAAATATTTTTAAAAATATTTTTTCTACAAAATCAATTTATTTTAAAATAACAAAAATGACTTTCGTAATAAAAGTAGGAAAAATAACTCCATAAGTGACATTCCATATTCTTCCCATCCGCCAACACACCATCATTATCTTCACTCCCACTTCCGTAGCTCTTATCCCCCACCACCACATACCCGTTGCACCCCTCATCCCCACCTCTCATATTATTTGTTAAATCATATACAAACTCTTATAAGATAACAATTTTTTCTTATATACCAAAAGTTCTATTCCCCCGTTTAAAAAAAAAAAGACTTATTTTGACTTAATGTGGAGTTTAAGAAAATAAAAAAAACCTTTTAAATTTTGAGGTCTTAAATTAAAGTTATGTCAAATGTACCAAAAGACCTTTTAATCATGTGGTCTTAAACATGTCACGTGAAAGTTGAAATTAAAGTATTGTCAAAAAAAGAAAAGGTTTTTTTTTTTAAATAAACTAAAAAGAAAAGTAGATCATTTTTTTTAAAAATCGAGGGAGTGTTTAATTTTGGTAAATACTAGCAAGTTACCTTTGAATATTTTATTTTTATTTTTTTGCATGAAATTGATGTGATGTATATTCTGCACTAATTTTGTCTTCAACAATTATCACAAGATAAACTAAAGTATGAAGATAATTTCCTCACCACCATTTTCTTTGAGAATTATCATAACATTATTATTTATTAATAATAGAACGACATATTTTTCTGTACACCTTTCTTTGAGTGTTATAATAATTAATTTAATATAAAATATTTTATTCTTTTCTTTGTCGTTTTTTAATTAGGATTCTTTAATTCTGGACAATTACAGCTTTGCTGGGGCACCACGAACTTGCCACTACCACACGCCATGTTTATTTTGGTGGGTCATCAATTTATGGAGTCACAAATGGTTGCTAAAATAAAATAATATAATATTTAAAAAAAATCTTGAGCAAATTGAAAGCACCAAATTTAAAATAAAAAATAAAAAATAAAAAACTTATCCATATTCCTTTTTTGTTGAAATATACTATTAATTTATTATAATTAAGTCATAAATTAAAGTGATAATCTATTAGTAATTAATTATAATTTCGTAATTGAAATGCATATAAAGACATATGTCATATATTCATTGAGGCAATACAAATGCCATAGCCCATAAAAAACTATCCTCGTCAGAGGTAGATGCAAAATATTGATATTGTATGTATTTATTTGAATTCAATATTTTTGATGTAAAAATAAATACATGTATAAGAATTCATGAAAATTACAATAAAAATTATTTATGAACACTTATAATTTTAATAATATAACAAATTTAATACTAAATATATTTAAATATTAAAATCATAAAGCATAAATCCTGAATCCATCCGATTAGCAGTCAAGGTGGACCTGATATAAATGCAGTTGGTTGTATCAAATACACCACACATAGCTGACATTTATGTATGAATATTTGTATAATACATGGAATTAAAATTTGAAGTTTATGAAGTTTGAATTTATCGTTTATGAACACATAATTCAATCTTCTTGATTATTACTTTCACAACTAAATGTTTATATATAGTTAATAATTTTTGTAAATATAAACATACGATATAAAGAAAAATTAATGAATTCGTAGTTGATATTCTAGCGCTGTCTCTCATAATACTATACATTATTTCAAAAGAGTCAAAGTTGTAGACTTCAAGGAAGGAAAAAGATCTCATATATTCAATTATAATTATCTTTCGGTTCTTTAAGGAATCTCTAATGCAAATTAACCTGATTAGGGTGGTAATTAAAGAAAATATAGGTGATACTTTTGATGGTTAAAGAAAAAGAAAAAAGTAATTTTCTCTTTTCCTTTTAACCTAACGTCAAGGATAAAGGCAGAACGGAAGGACAAATGACCTTTTTTATTTAATTAATTTTTTACTCGATATTTAATATTTGTATTAGAATTTAATTATATTCAAATTCAATTATAATCAACCTATTTTTGAGGACGACGCTTCCAGATGATCGGCCTAAAATTCTTACATAAGTGTGGAAGGAAAGCATGAGGTCCTTCATAAAAACCATTCAATGCTGCAAATTGAGAGTGATTGATCAAATTTTTAAAGTTTATTTATTTTAAAAGTTTTTTGTAATATTAAAAGTATTATTTTAAAAAATACTTTAAAAAATAGTAGTTTATGTTTGATTAATCAATTTGAAAGACGTCTAATTTTTATTTTTTTACTTTCTGAAAAATAACTCCTGTTACTATTAAAATCATTTACTTTTTTCTTTTCTAAAAACTTCGTCAAACGCCTCAATTTAAAAAATAATAATTAATTGAAAAAGCAATTCTAATTTTAGCTTTCTCAGAAATTTGGCCATACTATCTTTTTTTTTTAAAATAAAAATAGATAGGGACGAAGCTAAAGTATCAGTTATGAATTCAGCAAAATTTTGTAATTTTAATCAGAATTTTATATTTATGTTAAGAAATTTATTTAATATATATAAAATTTATACAAAATTTAATAAATTACTTTTTCTAGAATTCATAATTCATAAACTCAAAATTATAAATTCGTCTATATAATTTTGAAAATCTAAATCTAAAAATAAAATACTACTATGACACCCAACTTAGGATGAAAAGTGTCACATCGACAAAACACATAAAAGATATTAGATATATAAATAAGCAGATCTTACTCTCTAATAACGTATTTTAAAGTTATATGGATCTAAGTTCTAATCAGATAATATTACTAACGAGTTGTACCGTTACAACTACAAAATAAGTCGAACCGTAATGGATTTGGCATGTCCTTTTTTGTTGAGTTAGTGAAATTTCAATTTCTAATGACTTAAAATAAAACAATAAACGCCAAAAACTTGGCCAGCAGGGCTTCCTTTTTACAATGATGGATTTGTAGAGCCAAAGTCTAACTAACAATTCCTCAGAACTCAATAATTTTAATTAAAATTATATATTAATATCATAATAAATTTTAAATTAGTCTCTATGACTAAAATTGGGAAGCCAAACACTGCAAGATAAAGTCGAACGTTATTGAATTTGTTCTGTGAGGTCCTTTCGATAATTGAATTGGAGGAGTTTCTACAAAAAAATAAATCATTTTCTCTTAATTGGCATGTCATGACATTGTGTGACTGTATAAGACACGATGTGTGACAGTCAAACAAATACTTCCTTCGTTTCAAAATACTTGACCTTCTTTTCAAATTTATTTATTTCAAATTACTTGTTCATTTTCGCAAATCAAGAGTGTTTTATTACTTCTTTCCCATATTACCCTCAATATTAAATAACTAAAGAAAATAGTAATAGTTAGATTTAGTGTTTCAAAACATAATTAATAGAGTTAATTTTGTAAAATGTACTTCTAATTAATATTTTTTTAATGGGTGTGCCAACTCAAAAAAAATCAAATAAAATGGAACGGAGGGAGTATGAAATATGTCCCCAACCTAATGGCTTTCACCGCAACTTGTATCCAAAGACTCAATAATTCACTGAATTCTGTAATTTACATCAGACATCGTATTTTGCTATGTTGTTCATCGATGCTACAGTCGAAATGTCCTTAAAAAACAAGAAAGGGCAATGCCAAAGGGCCCCATTAATAAATCAGATATTTTCTTTCTGCACATTATTAAGTGTCATATATAGTAAGTATGGTCGTTACAATAATTCATACTAATAAAATATATTATCCCAATGTCAGTGCTATATTGGAATTCAACAGTTCGGAAAATCCGTAAAAATATCCTTAACACTTCCTTTTTTGTCAAAAAAAAAAAAAGAAGATAAAAAAATATTATCCGATATTCAAGTTCAACATATTTACAAGATGAATGTTACACAAATACATAATGTTAAAATAAATGTGTGGTTATATATATATGTATAAGATTATATTAGATTTCGAAACAATTCCCTGTGCGAGAAGATAAAAATACGCAGCACAGACATCGTGGATAAAATGCGAAAAATGCTGTTTGAGATAGTTTAGTTATGCCCTGAGTCAATTTCTAGATGTGCCGATTTATATACAAGTGTGAAACTATGATGAGTGAAGGTATTAAAAAAAATGAAATAGACGTAGAATCATATAAAAGGAAGTTGTTCTGAAAGACTTGCGTCTCTAGAGATCTACGCAAATCTAACAAAAGATAATATATATGTGAAAGATAGTAAGTGTATATTAACACTATTTTTTAATTTATTATTTTATTTTTTGCAATATGATTTGCATATATGTTTACTTCTCTAGAAGAAAATGACTATTAGCTAGTGTATGAAATAAAAATCAAAGATGGTGTTCATGTGTGGACAATATTTGAGTTAAAGTTGAAAAAAAAAAGTTATTAAAGTTAAAGTCGAAAAAAGATATAATGGATTTCCATAACGATTAGACTTTTTCACCCCAAAAAATTATCGACTGGACCTATTGATCGAGTAGCTTGGAAATGGAGCAAAAGAAAAATGAGTAAGAGAATGAATATAAGTTAATTCTAACGATTTGTAAATGGAACTGAAATTTTTAAGAATTTATTTGAAATATACATATCACTATTTTAATGTTTCACTAAAGCTAAAACTTCATATTCATCCTACTCTTTGTAAACTTAAAATTTTGAAATACTAAAATAATTATCATTCCATGGTGAAACGTTGCTTATTTTTTTATTAAAAAAACAAATTGCACATTTATGTTTTGAACTTAGAAGCTCCTAAAGAAATTACCATTAAAAATAGGAAAATCATATTATATAGTATGATATACATAAAATATATATTTTTATATAAATTAATATATTTTATCAAATAATATCTTTGATCCACGAATATTACTTATCAATCGATCTGCCAAACATGTAACTTGCCCCAAAAAATCAAGTAAGCTAAACACATCAATAATTAGCTAGATGTTAATGCTGGTTGCCATAATTGACTAAGTTTCTTTTTCTTCTCTCTAATATTTGTGTCGAATTAACTAAGTACACGTATTATTTATTTATATTATTATTTTTGGATCAAGAATACAGTGAATATGAGAAAATGTAGCATACTGTGATGAGTGAGCCTTCATTTTTATCAACTTACAGCTATTATCCACTAAATCTTATCCATTTGAACAGTATAGTTATTTATTTATTCTAAAATTATTATTAGTATTATTATTATATATATAATTTATTTTATTTTTAAGATTATAATTTCATGTTTTAAGAAAACTTACGATATCCTTTGGCTCAGAGGCGGGCTAGAGGGTGCAGGGGGACGGTTCAATCGAACATCTTTTATCAAAAAATTATATCGTTTACACAAGATCAATATATAATATTTTTTGTAAATGTAATAAATGTTGAATGTGATTGGCTTATTTATGTATTTACTTTTTTATATTTTAAGTTTCCTAATAAAAATGTCTGGCTTTGCCATTGCTTTGGGTGACCAGATGTATTTTTTAATTTTTTACATTAACAATGTAGCAATGGAGGTCAAAAAGTAGAGTAAAAGATTAGTAGAAAGTCAAGTGTTTTCACTCTTGGTTTCTTTATTCTTGTATTTTTTTAAAACTTATTTTGTAAAATATTTTTTTTGAATTGAGGGTCTATCGGAAACAACATTCCTACCCCTCAAAAGTAAGAATAAAATCTACATACACTCTATTCTTCTCAGACCCACTTATGAAAATACACTGAGTTTGTTATTATTAATACATTATTGATGTATATCACTTAAAATAAAATAAAAATATAAGAGAGAATTTCAAGATCAACATTATTGGATTTTTATGTGCATCATAATTTTACATAAGTGCCCTCCACAGGTTATAAATAAGTTGCTCTTTCTCACTCTCAACACACTCCAAGCAAAACTTTATATTGCTCAAAAAGCTCTGTTCAATTCTCCTGTCATTTCCAATCACTATGGATCTCTCTAAGGTATATTAATATGTTTTTTTTAATACAAAGCTATTCTTTTTTTTCTTAGTTTTAGTAATACTATTGAGGTTCGACTAAGATACGTATCGTGTAAATTTTATAAAAGAGAAAACGTTTTTTGTTAGAAGTTTTTTACGCTCAGAGATAATCTTTTCCATCACAACCATTGGTATGATTGTAGTGTACTTCTTTGAATACTTGATTAAGGTGTCTCTTATAGTTGTTGATACATTTAAAGTAGTCCCTTATGCATGACATGAACGATCCTTCAAGTTTCACGCAAATAAAAAGCGTAATAATAATATGAAGTTGTGTTTGGACATAAATTTTATACTGAGAATCTTTTTTTAAAGTTTTTATGAATGAAAATCAACGGATCTAAGATCAACTTCAACTTGTAAATAGAGCAGTAACTTCAGAATTCAGATCACAAACGGACAATTTTAGATCAAATTTCAACTTACAACTGATAACTTCGGATCACAAGTGGACAACTTTAGAAAAAGCCATAATGATATAAATTATATGTATTCACAACTTTGACAAAAACTTTTTTACAACATGGACATATTTTTGTAGGGTAGCAAGTTAATTTTCATTTTCATTAAATTATTAAATGTAGTTATCAAATAAGTGATATGAATATTTTGTCATGTCAATACACAAAACTTAAAACTTTCAAAAACAATACTTCCTGAAAAAAAGACTGAGCAAATAAATATATATTATAAAAAATATGAATACTTTCTGAGTGAAAAAAAAAAAGATTTCAAATGAAAAAAAAACAAAAAAACTTCAAATTCCTTTAAACAATTCAGAAAATTATGTCACCTATAAGAAATAAATTTCTCAATCAAAATTGTCACGTGTCTAAATCAGCCTCTAAAAAGAATTTCTTTTTTTTTTAAAAAAAAAAATCAACTAAAAAAAGAACTTTCTGTAGATGTCGGAATATTCTCCGACGCCGGTAATCGGAAAACTTAAAACAATGTAAAAAAAATGCACCATAGACAAGGAAGGCCATGATGGCTTTATTCCAGCACGTGACGTATCCAAAATTTTTACTAACAAAGGATTTCAAAATATATAGACGTAAACACACTGAGGAAGTTAAAAAAGGGTTTAATACCTACAGTATATACACTAAAAAAAATTAACTTTAATCATGTATAAATAGCGTAATTTTCTGTCGATAAATAACTTGGAACAGATGGAGTATTTAGCTCCGGGTCTATGCTGAAATCTCCATTTTCCTTATAAGTAAATTACATATATATATATATATATATATATCTGGAAAAACAAAATTCGCTCTATCAATGCTCCGTAGTAGTATATATAAAAGGGATCATTTTGAGTTTTTCCTCACATAGAAGCTAAGTGAGTGGACTCTTCGCTTTTCATGCTGCACCGTGCTGGATTCTCCAAAAATACACATACACTTTGAGATTTTTGAAGAGACCATGCAACATAGCATAGAATATGAAGATTCATCTATTTTCCTTTGCTTATAAGTAATTTTTTTTGGGGGGATGGGGTGCGTATATGAGATTTAGGCTATTGTATGCATCAATTTAGGATATATATATACATCGAAGGAATAGTTTGATTGTACTGTTATTTTTGTTGTTTGACGGTTTTGGAAATTGACAAAGCTAAAGTTGTGAGCAGTCCTTTTTGCATATTTGGTTGTTTATTAAGATGTGGATCTGCCTAAAAAAACTTTGAGTGCACGTGATTTCAATAGTTTTTGCTTAAATTCTGTATTTGTTTATTTAACTGTGAACTTAGTTATTATTATATGCTAGTTTGAGATCGTATGTATTTCAATTATTATTATGTTATTATCTGCTGCTTTTTGTACTTTGATTAGTATTTTTGTTGTAGCTGCTATTTAGAATGGTTTGTCACGCTTTCTATATTATTTTGCCATGACTTCTTCATTTCTGTTATTTCCTCTTACCGAACTACTTTGATGTGTTTTTCATCGAGCCGAGGATCAATTAGAAACATCCTCTCTACCTCCGGGGTAGGGGTAAGGTCTGATTATAATTACTCTCCCGGACCCTACTGTGTGAGATTATACTGGGTATGTTGTTGTGTTAGCTTGAAATCATTGTAGGAACTCATAAACTTCATATCTGAGATCAGTTGCATATTATTAAATGGATTATGTTTATTTTGGATTTGATTGTGACTTAATTAATATGTTTTGATGCAGTTTCGCCCATCAAGTGCATATGATTCCCCTTTCTTGACAACAAATGCTGGTGGTCCTGTCTACAACAATGTATCTTCCTTGACTGTTGGACCTAGAGGTATTTTTTTAATCACTCTTTTTGTAAACTATATACTATATATTTTCTTGTTAATTATGTGATAGACAGCTTTCTTAGAGATCCCACATACACAACCGTTTTGTGTAATCACCTTATTGGATACTTCTGCTTTTAAAATGGAGAATATCTTATTAGTTAAATCTTACGTCATGCACCCAAAGGTGTGGCCTAGTGGTCAATAAAGTGAGTTGAGAATCATGAGGTCTCGGGTTTAAATCTCAGTCTAGATAAAACACTAGGTGATGGCTTTTTATCTGTTAGTCTAGCCTTGATGGACAGAGTTACCTGGTACCTGTAGGGTGGGCCAGCCTGGTTGTTGTTGGTGGGAGGTGGTAGGTTTCCTGAGGAATTAGTCAATGTAGGCCAGCCTGCCTGCTGTTGCTGGTAGGAGGTGGTAGGTTTCCTGAGGAATTGGTCAAGGGGGGCCAGCCTGGCTGTTGCTGATGGGAGGTAGCAGGTTTCTTGAGGAATTAGTCAAGGCATGACAGCCTGGCCCAGACACCACAGTTAACAAAAAAAAAAAAAAAAGAAAAAAAAATCTTATGTCATCAATAGTTTGGCGCTTATGATCTTGCTAATATTTCATTATTGTTCCTTTTTTGATTAGGGATTGATGTGTTAGGTGTTTGTCATAAAATTGAATTCTTGTTTCCTTCTTTCTGACAGTTATTTTGCCTCATATGAATTGGAATACAATCTTTAAAACATGGTCAGTTTAGACTTGTTCCTCCAATAAAAATGGTCAGCATAAAAAATGTAAGAATTGTAAGAATAGAGGTTTGGTAGATCATGATGTTAGATGACAATAATACAACAACGACAACATTCGTTGTAATCTCACAAGTTGAGTCGGGAGAAGGTAAGATGCACACATACCTTACATGAAAGTAATTGATCATTTCGAATATTCACATTCTGTCTTCTTAGCTAATCTTGATCGGTTCAGTTGTAACAAATGTTGAATTAACTCTCCATATTTCCCATTCAGGAGGAATCCTCTGTTTTAGAAATTGTGATTTCGATTTATCTGGATGTTCAAAATGACTTTCTAGTATAAGATTTTGAACATTATCCAGTCTTAGTCAAGTGATCAATATATTGACTGTTATATTTTGGCAGGGCCTGTTCTTCTTGAGGATTATCACTTAATAGAGAAGCTTGCAACTTTTGATCGTGAGCGGATACCTGAGCGTGTTGTTCATGCTAGAGGTGCAAGTGCCAAGGGTTTCTTTGAAGTCACTCATGATATTTCTCATCTTACCTGTGCTGATTTTCTCCGAGCTCCTGGTGTTCAAACACCTGTTATTTGCCGTTTCTCTACTGTCGTCCATGAGCGTGGAAGCCCCGAGTCCATCAGGGACATTCGCGGTTTTGCTGTCAAATTTTACACCAGAGAGGTAACTAATTACCTCATCACACTGTGTTACATGAACTTACTGCTTTCTTGAATTGTGTTTTTTCAATTGCATTGTCTTGAATTAATGCCTCTTAATTTACATGATCAGGGTAACTTTGATCTTGTTGGAAACAATGTCCCGGTGTTCTTTAATCGTGATGCAAAGTCGTTCCCTGACACGATTCGTGCACTGAAACCAAATCCAAAGTCGCACATTCAAGAAAACTGGAGGATCCTTGATTTCTTCTCTTTCCTCCCAGAGAGTTTGCATACATTCGCCTTCTTCTACGATGATGTTTGTCTCCCCATAAATTACAGACACATGGAAGGTTTTGGTGTTCACGCCTATCAATTGATCAACAAAGCTGGGAAAGCACATTACGTGAAGTTCCACTGGAAGCCAACTTGTGGTGTCAAGAGCATGTCAGAGGAAGAAGCTATTAGGGTCGGAGGTACCAATCATAGTCACGCCACCAAGGATCTCTACGATTCAATTGCTGCTGGCAACTATCCTGAGTGGAAACTTTTTATCCAAATTATGGAGCCTGAGGATGTAGACAAATTCGACTTTGACCCTCTTGATGTAACCAAGACCTGGCCTGAGGATATCTTGCCATTGATGCCAGTTGGTCGATTGGTATTAAATAGGAACATCGATAACTTCTTTGCAGAGAACGAGCAGCTTGCATTTAACCCTGGCCATATCGTCCCTGGTGTCTACTATTCGGAGGATAAGCTTCTCCAGACTAGGATATTCGCATATGCTGATACTCAGAGACACCGTATTGGGCCAAACTATATGCAGCTCCCAGTTAATGCTCCCAAGTGTGCTCATCACAATAATCACCGTGATGGTGCCATGAACTTCATGCATCGCGATGAAGAGGTAATATGCACCCGCCAATTAGTGCTATTTTATTTTTTCCTTATATTTGCGTTCTCCTCAGAACTATACAAGACACATTGCAAGTTCCTATTAGTTTACTCTTCTGATGTATAAGAAAATGTTCCAGGTGGATTATTTGCCCTCAAGGTTTGATCCTTGTCGTCCAGCCGAGCAGTACCCAATTCCATCTTGTGTCTTAAATGGAAGGCGCGAAAAAGTGAGGCCAACCTTTCTTACTGTTCATCTGAATAAATAAATCGCGTTTCATTAATCTATGCATAAGTTATATTCTTAAATGAGTTTAACTTCACTCACATATGTTATTGGTTTTTTAGTGTGTCATTCAGAAAGAGAACAACTTCAAGCAGGCAGGGGAGAGATACAGATCCTGGGCACCTGACAGGTAATTTGGTTCATCTATCATATTAATATCACCATTTTTTTCCCCTCTTAAACACGCGGGGATAATTGAGTATCCTTGTTATTTCAGGCAAGACAGATATATCGCGAAATGGGTTGAGTCTTTATCCGACCCCCGAGTCACTCATGAGATACGTAGCATATGGATATCATACTTGTCTCAGGTTTGAGTTTTTCCTTCTTCTCCATGATTCTTCAGTCCTAATTAAGCGCAGTAAACCAAACCAATCTTTTTGCGTGGATTCATTGCAGGCTGACAAGTCTTGTGGTCAGAAGATTGCTTCTCGTCTCACTGTGAAGCCTACAATGTGAAGATGATAAAAGTTGGAAATGGGAAACGTTCAAGTTGCAATGCTGAAGGACTAATACAAGAAAACGTATGCGCTGTGCTATAAACTGTACTGTTTTTTTCTACGATAATGTTGTATTTGTACCAAACTATCGATGTCTTGTGTTTTACTTTGATGATGTTGGAACCTGAATAAGTTTAAAGTTGTATGTTCAAGTATTGTAATCATCTTGTTTCACTTCTTAAAGTCCTGTTGGGTACTTGTTGACTTTGGTGCTTAAAGTGCACACTTTCAATTCAATAATACCACTTCCATTTCAGTATCTCAGCTTGATTGATTATATTTGAAAAATTTAGACTAATTTACAGTATTAATTAAAATGTTTTTCAGTTACAAAGGAATAGTGAGACTTAGCCCTAGTTGATTTTGCACCTTTGACTTCAAATTCTGAATTCAGTCTTTCTGAGAAACTCAAAAGGTCTATTTTGAGTTTTAGTAGTTTCAATTTATGGGTGAATGGTGTGCTTTGTTGCCAATGCAAGTATCGCTGCTAGTTTTATCGATGTTGAGAGACGAATAATGGGGATGGTGCTGATGTTTTTGGGGATGGGTGGCCTTGGTTTTCTGTTCTTTTATGTTTTTTCCTTACATTAGAAGATCGAGGAAGGAGAAAGGGAAAGCGAAATAGGCCAGTAAGAATGTAATGGGCACATATTGCGTGGGGGGGGGGGGTATGACTAGATTATGAGCTTTGATGGTATGGGGTATGAGTTCTGTTGTGTTGTATTACTTTGAGTCGAAGGTCTATTAGAAATATCGTCTCTATCTTCATAAGGTAGGAAAAAGGCTGCATTCGCACCATCCCCTCCCTAAACTTTACTTGTGAGATTATGTTGGATATGTCGTTAGTATGAGTTCTGCTGTTGAAATGTAGTTCTAAGTGCATTGTCCCTCTAGCCTTGGGTCCATTAGTTTCCTTAGTTTCTTGTCAGGTAGTAGCAATTTGGCCCAGTCCACTACATTTTGTTCCTCATTGGGCTGGTTTACAATCATGTACCCGGAGGCCCATAATGATCTCCAGATGGATAAAATTCACAAATAGTCACTTTTCTGACCATGTAATTGAAAAGTAATCACTTCGTGGAGTTTCAAATTTCACATATGAAATTTAAAGATCCTCAATATTGAACTCATTATAATGTGAAAAAAGAATATCAAAATTGAGTAGTGAATAGAGGGCTCCACAAGTTGCAATACTGAAACATCAAAGCTGTGGGCTCTTGTTTTCTTGACTCATTGTGGATGAAACTTGGTACTAAAAGGCATATCCTTGAAACTGCTCATGCTAACATGGTCTATTGGTTCAGATCAATTTTATTTTTTGGTCAATCAAGATTGCATTAAATTAAACATTCAAAACAGGGTTGACTTCTCAACATGGTTCCAAAACAAAGGAGTTTGGCCTTAGGGCCATTGAAGTATCATTACAAAATTAGTTCCTAGGATATCCTGCCAAACAGCCTTAGGACCAATTTGCTGGTGCAAAATTGTTAGTCAACAAAACTAAAAATGGGAAAAACCATGATACTATCCTAGAGGCGGTACACAAAAGGGAGGGAGTTCAAATCAAGATTTTAGTGCATTTGTCAAGCAACCATATCAACTTCAAAGTAAAACTAATTGATTCCCAAATAAATTACTAGCCAAAATTAAATTAAAGTGATATTGCATTCTCGGAGTCATCAATTAATTAACAAAAATTAGAGGAAAAAAATTGAGACTCTCTCTGTTTGGATTTTATGTGGATAAAAGAAGGTTTGGTTTTTCAAAGTGACACTTCCACACATAGTATTAATCATAACTATTGACATTATAAAAAAAAATGACCTTTTTATCCAATACGTATGCTCTTCATTTTTACACATAACAAAATTGGAATTTTTTTTTTTTTTTAAATAACCGTGGTGTCCAGGTAAGCTTACGCGCATTCTACGAGATATCTGCCACCTTCCACCAGCAACATGTAACAGATGAGAAGAAATCACCAAGTGTTTGTCTCTGTTGGGAATTGAATCTGAGACCTCATGGTGCTTAACCCAACTTCATTGAACCACTAGACCACACCCTTGGGTGCTTGAAAAAGTTATTTTTTTTTTCTATTCAAATTACAAACAAAGAAAGCAAGAGATCTCATTTCCTCCCAATAAATTACACTCTAATCGACTTTCTAATTTTAAGAAACCGAAAATCAATCTTTTGCTCCTTGAACCTTCTCGTATTCTAAATTGAACTTCTCATTTGATCTACGTAGATTTTGAAGGACAAACTATTTTTGAACAACAACATATTTAGTATCTCACACTGCATTCCTACATTAATAGGGTAGACAGACTGTTTTCGATAGGCCTCCTACATAAAGACGAGAAATAATAACAACAACATATCTAATTAGTGGCGGAACCAGGATTTTCACTAAGGGGGTTCGAAATATGAAGAAGTAAATATATGAACTAACTGAATGGAGTTCAACATCTACTATATATACCTAAAAAAATAATTTTAACTACGTATAAATAGTGTAATGGGTGCGGATGAACCCCTGGGAACAAGCTAACTCCGCCCCTGTACCCAGTATAATTCCACAAGTGGCGTTTGAAACAGTAATGTGTACGCAGACTTTACCCCTATAGGGTAGAGAAGTTGTTTTTGATAGACATTCGACAACAGAAGGATGAGAAAACTTCAATAAAATACAATACTCCCTCCGTTCCATTTTAGTTTGTCGTCTTACTAAATATAAATGTCCCATCTTAGTTGATCACTTACTAAATCAAGATAGAATTATTATTTTTTTCTTTTTACTCCTACAATTAATTACAATTCCAATTTCCATTCCTATGCCCAATGAATATCATTAATATGGATAAAGGATAAAATAGTAATATAATTTCTTAATCACCATGTAAAATAGAATGTGCCCAACTAAAATGAGACGGAGGGAGTAACGTGTAACCAAGTGCACTAAAGCTCCCACACATGCAGGGTCTAAAAAAGATCCGGACCACAAAAATCTCCTCCTGATCACATAACAACAACTTTACCGATCACTTCAAAGTTTTCCCCTTCAATTTTTTCTGCCTATGAACTTTAATAGAATAGAATATTAATTAAAATTTCAATGTCATTTTCTTTTTTTAAAAAAAATCCCCTCATTATTTTCATTTTTATTGATTATTACAATCATTGGTCGCCCATTATCCACTTGTCTTGTAAAACTATGTTGATAATCATCGACCTCACCGAACTAAAAACACAATCATCACTTGTACTCTCATATTCTCTCTCCTCTCTCTCTCTCTCTCTCTCTTCCTTCTCCATACAGGATGATAGCTCTTTCGAATTCTTTGCTTATATCAACAACCCCTTCTCTCCATTTCTCTTCTGGTAATTCTTGTATTCTTTCCAAGATTTTATTTTTATTGTTGGGTTATTTGTTGTAATTTGCTGTTTTTGGTGTACCCCTTATGGTAATTCTTGATGATTTCCAAGTAAGGGTGTTGTTTAGTGGTCAATGAAGTGAGTGAGAATTACGAGTTCTCATGTTCAAATACCAACGGAGATAAACACATTAGTGATTTCTTTTCATCTGTCCTAGTCTTATTGGATGGTGGGAGGTGGCAGGTATCTGTGGAATTAGTTGAGCTGCGCGAAGGCTAGGCCGAACACCACGGTTATCAACAAACAAAACAAAAAAAGTTCTTGATTCTTTCCAAAGTTTCCATTTTTATTCATGGGGGTTGGATTATTTGTTGTGATTTGTTATTTTTGCTGCACCCTTTATGATAATTCTTTAAAACTTTTCAAGATTTCATTTTTATTTATGGGTTTTGGATTGTTTGTTGTAATTTGCTGTTTTTGATGTACTCTTTATGGTAATTTTGAGTTTGAGCTTTACTCCTTGTATTCATCAATTGAGCTTTGTAATAGTATAATTGGAGAATTATTTTAATATTTCAGTATTTGGGAGAGGTGGTTAGGCAGGACATGACACAGCTTCAGGTTACCGAGGACACAAACTTAGATAGGAGGGTGTGGAGGACGCGTATTAGGGCAGAAGGTTAGTTGGGTAGGAGCGTTGTCTTGCTTGTCGAGGGTTTAAGCTTGTTGGTGTTTCTCTACTGATTTTAACTGTTAAATTAGTAAACTAATTGCTGCATATAGTAATTTTGTGTCTCAAAAGACCTTGAGAACTTAGGTAAGAATAAAGCAAGATGGCCTCAATAGCTACAAGCTAGTTGGGATAAAGAATCTTTGTTGTTGGTATACTTCCGTTAGGTCTTTTTTTCGTTCTGATTAGAGACTTGTATGTCAGAGTTATGGGTAAGTGTGAAATATATGGAACATCCAGTTTTAAGGAACACCAATTTCCTTTAAAAGAATTGCTAGATGATTTCTTCCGATCCGCCCAAGCCTTGGTCAGAGTTACTAAGTACCTGTGTTGGTGGGAGGTAGCAAGTATTAGGTGGAATTAGTCAAGGTCTGCGTCGGCCCGGCACCACCTTCATAAAAGAAATATTCCCGTCCTTCATATTATATGATGGTGTTTGGCTGAATACGAAGTTTAAGAAATAGAGGAACGGTTTTGATACAGAAACTAAGTATAAATAGAGTCCAAAAGTACCCTTAACATGCACTCCCTCCATTTCAACATTGTCACTTTATCCTTAATGACGCTCTCTTATAGGAATGACATAACATGTTTAGGATGCAAGATTCAAATGGTAGTTTTGGTATGTTAACACCTCTAATTTATGGCCACAAGATTTCAAAAGTTTTCCGAACATTCTTAAATTTTGTGTCCAGTTAAACCAACACATAAAAATGAAACGAAGTAATAGTTTTCAACCTTTTTTTTTTTTTGATAACCGTGGTGTCCGGGCCAGCCTGCGCGAGGCACCTCGACTAATTCCACGGGATACCTGCCACCTCCACCAGCAACATGTATCAGGTAACTCTACCCACCAAGGCTAGGATAGATGGGAAGAAAACACCTAGTGTTTTTGTCTCTGCTGGGATTTGAACCTGAGACCTCATGGTTCTTATCCACTTCATTGACCACTAAGCCACACCTGTGGGTGCTAGTTTTCAACTTGTCGTGTCAATTACTATAAGAGCATATCCTTAAGGGCAAAATGAGAGTGTTAAATTTAAAGATTTTTCAAATATAAAAAGGTGTCAATTGAACAAGAAAAAAAGCCGTATTTTAAATGATTAGTATTATTTAGTATCAGAATGAGATAGACATGAATAAGTGGCCCTTAAATATCCATATCATAGAGTAATCTGTTGAGAAAAATGCCCCTTGTTTTGTTCCAGCATCGTTTTGCCAAATGCTTGCTCAAATTTGTGCCAGATGTTTGTTTCAATACCTTAAAATAAGAGGTCATGATAAGATTCAACAACCTTTTGTGCTTCTTATTCAATTAAGCATTACATCTGAATGCAAATTGTTGGATACAAAATGAATTGTGTTTTCTGTTCGAATCATTTGTGGAACTGCTTGAAGCTAGAAATTCTTATGACAAATATGTTTGGTTTAGTAATACATGACATGATCATATGTTGCATTAATGGCTCATTCTTTCACCCAAACCTACATGAGTGATGTGGTGTAAGTCCTATGGCTTTATCTATGTGCTAGGATCTAGTTTGAAGTCGGCAGATAAAATTGTCAGTGGCACCACCAAGTTGTCTTTCAGTCCAAGGCGCGGAGGAAAATCATCCTCATCTAGAAGATCATTGACCATTCAAGCAGGATATAGGTATTTCTTCTCTTATTCTTATGTGCTCTAGTCGTATGCAACTTATAAATTGATGTATTATATCACACTTCTTTTTGTTTGGTCGTCACTTGTCCTTCGGTAGATTATATTTTCATCTTAATAAGTTAGTGTGAGCTTTAATTAGACCAAATCAACTCAAAAGAACTTTACCGGTCCTTCAATTATTTAGTTTGTTGCGACAGTTGTTCTGCAAAACTATGAATCCAATTGACTCTGGAGTGGCAGAAGCAAACTTGGTTCTTGCTATTTAGATAGGAAAAAAAATATTGCAGTTTAGTTTCTTTCATACGTTGGTGATCCACCGATAGGAGAACCTATTTTATGGGAAGTTTGTCCTTGTTAATTGGCAGTGATGGTGGAAGACCAAGCAGTTCCAGCATCTTTGTTGGTGGCTTTCTTTTAGGAGGAGTAATCGTTGGTGCACTTGGTTGTATCTTTGCACCAGAGGTAATCATTCTAAGCTAAAACTAACTAATTTTTGAGTAAAGTGCAGTAGCACTTGTTATGATCACTGCCTTTGATCGTGTTTTCTCTTTAAATACTTGTGAATTTGTGCCATGGTTCATTGATACAAATGCCTTTCCGCGTTTTTTCTCTCTTGCCGTGTCCCTGGGAGGAGTAAGCTGACTTCAACTTTAATTTCTCTTTTACAGATTAGCAAGGCATTAGCCGAAACAGATAAGAAGGACCTCATGAGAAAATTGCCCAAGTTTATATATGATGAAGAAAAAGCATTGGAGGTACGTTGATGTTCTGTACGTCTTCTATTAGGAAGCGTAAGAGAGAGATAGAAAGGATGTGTTTTTCTTTGGTGGTGTGCATGCGCGCTTCGTGTGAGTCTAGACACACGCACACAAACACGCATATTATATATCAGAATCCTCTATTCTGGCTGAATAAATCTCTTCTTATGAATGTAATCCCCCTAGGTGTAGCTATCTGTCGCTTTTGATTCTTCCTTCCTCGATCTTCACTTAGGCAATGGCCCTGATTGCTGAGATTTGGTGCTTTGCTACTTCTATATAACTAGCTACCGCCATCCGCTTCAATTGTTTCTCCTATGTAGTGTTCTAGTTGGTGAAAGGGGTGATGATCGAGTTATTCGTTCTCATCAACTTGTGAGACAAATTACCTTTCAAGAGATTGTTAAGGCAAAGGCTAGATACTCTGGGACCAGTCTGCTGCTAGGATTTGAAATAGCCAATCAAGATGTTCTACAGTTTTTTTATACCGTGGTGTTCAGGTTAGCTTGTGTACACCTCGGCTAATTTCACGGGATGCCTACCACCTCATACCAACAACAGGTACCAGGTAACTCCGTCGTAATGAGAAGAAATCACCTGGTGTTTTTGTCTCTCCTGGACTTGAACCTTTTTCAACCACTTCATTGACCACTAAGCCACACCCTTGGGTGCGGATGTTCTGTAGTTTTAGAACTGAAGTTTTACTTGATTACTACTTAAATGATGCTCGACCCCCTCCCTTTTTAGAATGCTTTGGTTTAGCTATTCATAGATGCTACTCTTGGTATTTTTTTCTTTTTCATTTTTATGAAGCAAGATGTTTCATTACTGGCATCAAGGAGATGCAAAATATACTGCAGTAACAAATGTTAGCTTCATTACAATGTGATTTTATTCAAGCCCCAGGAGCTAACCGAAAGACATGCTTCTGTTGGTCTTTTAATGAACCTAGTAGGTGATCTATACAAATGCATCGTGCTTTGTTCTCCACGGTTTCTCTCTCTTTGTTTTTGTTTCTATTGCACGAAAGAAGAGAGGCTTGTTGCATTGAAACTATCACCTGTATCTGATACTTTGCTTCAACTCATATATCTGCCAGAGGATACCTTATCCAGAAAACAAAAAAAGCTTCCGAAGGACTAAAGAACTAAGTTCTGTTTTAAGTTTGTCTAATGTATGCATGCTGTTTTATCTGCAGAAACAGCGCAAGATACTATCAGAGAAGATCGATCAGCTGAATGACGCTATTGATGACATTTCCAACCAGTTGAGGTCAGGAGACGCAGAAAATGGAGCTGCCGCGAACCGAGATGGAGTTGAAAGTGTTATATAAGAACACTTCAATTGGTTTCATGTAAAGGGATAAACTTTCTGATGACATTGAGCACTACCGTCAAATATGAAGTGACAATACAAGATTAACATAACACATGGGTAATTGATAATTTTGGTAAATTTGCGATTATTCACAAGCAAAATAATCACAAGTGTATGTTTCAATTAATTGAAGGTTAAATGTGCTTAGATAGGTATCATAAGGACTAATATAAAAATTTAGCAATAATTGAGGAATCAAAAGTGCTAGTGCTATTAGCCTCCCTTTTTAAAATTTTATTTACAATGCTGATATCTCGATCGGTTTAAGTGCATCTCAATTATTTTATCAGGCATTTGTTATCTCTCAGGAGCACAATTGTACAGGTATTGAGTAACTACGTTCACCAAGGTTTTAGACGGAGAAACAAAATTGCCAAGTACTCCAGTGGGCATGCTGCTTTCATAAGAAAAAAAAATGGTGATTTAGTGAATAATAGAGGACCACTGATGTTCTGTGGATAGAGCTCATTTCTTTTCACAGTACTTGTATACAAAAAATTATCCTTCTGCAAGACCATCTCTAAATTGTCCTGTCCTCTGATGAATAGATAGATAGTGGTATTATTCTTGTACTAGTTCTTCTATTAGCTAGAATAATGTCAAAATAATAGCCAAAATAATAAATAGATGGTAGATGGTATTCCACTGAACATGTAATTGAAAAAAAAACTTTAATTTTTTTTTTTTATAATCGTGGTGTTTGAGCCATCTTGTTCACATTTCGATTAATTTCACGGGTTTCCTACTATCTTCTACTAGCAAAAGTACCATGTTGCTCTATCCACCAAGATTTAGATAGATAGCAAGAAATTATCTGATGTTTTTATCTCTATGGAGATCGAACGAACCTAAGACCTCATGATCTAAACTTCTGATTTTAAACGTCATGATACTTTTGTAGTTATAAAATCATGTCATTCAGAGTATAAAGTGAAGTTTTTTAATATATAAAAATATCGTTCTTTCTGAAATAAATTAAAAAAGAAAGAGTGACACATACGGAACTTGCCTCCAGTAATAACATGTCATATGTTACTATCACTTGGCTCTTTTTCATGCATTTCCATACTGTAAAATGATGGGAAGGATGTTTTAATTTGTTCCCACAATTATGGTAAAGAGGATAAAATGAAAATTTTCCAACAATTTGTGGTTGATATTGTTGATGATGGAATAAGGTGGAAAATACATACATATACATGAGGACATAGATCATCTTATCTCTTATCAATCTTGATGACGAACCACTCATTCCTTAGAACCTCAATTGCAACCAAGATTTAATTTCAACAATTTATAAACAATACCATCAAAGGTTGTGGTGGAGTGATAAGTACTCCTTCATCTTAACCAGAGGTCTCGGGTTCGAGCCCTGGTGTGGAGTCGCCTTTGGTAGGAAGCGCTTTAACCCTCATAGTGGGACTTCCCGTCGCGAATCCGGATTAGTCGGGCTCCAATATAGATACCGGATACTGGATACCGGGTGGAAAAAACAAAAACAAAAAAATAAATCTAAAAGCATGGTGCAGAAAACAAAAGAAAAAAAAAATCTAAAAAGTATATATATATATATATAGCAAAGGATTTAAGTTAAAGATCATTTAGTTTTTTCAGCCATGGCTTCTCATGCAGCTTTGGCTCCTTCAAGAATTCCCACAAGCACAAGACTTCCCTCCAAGAACTCACTCTCTTTCCCTACTCAATGCTTCTCCAAGGTCTTTTACTTATTCACCAAATAAAATTCAAAAAAAAAAGATTTTTTCTTCTAGTAAATGTGTTTCTTAGTGTAGTTTATAGGCTTTTTGAATTAATTTATCTGTCCTTTTTGTAGAAATTTGAAGTAGCAGAGTTCTCTGGTCTTCGATCGAGTGCATGTGTGACATTTTCTAACAGGGAGTCTTCCTTCTTTGATGTTGTGTCTACTCAACTCACTCCGAAGGTAATTATCTGTGCTCAGTTAAGCATCCGCTTTAGACCGCCAAGCAAAACACTAAACATAACATGATATTGATCTTCTCAAGACAGAAGGAAATGCATAACTTACAATTATACTCTCTTGTGACACTCATTCCTTTTTAGTCTGTTCAGTAAGAATAACACCTTTCATATATATTTCCTTAATGACATGTTCTTTGTAGCCACAAAAATGTCATGACATGTTTAAGACCAGAAGGTCTAGAAATCTTTCTTTTTTACATAAACTTCGTGTCCAATCAAACACTATCACATAGAATGAAATGGAGAAGTAGTACTATTCTATAACTTTTTCTATGAAACTCATCTACTTTTATCTCAAAATCAGACCACAGGATCAGCAGCACCTGTGAAAGGAGAAACTGTTGCCAAATTGAAGGTTGCTATCAATGGTTTCGGACGCATTGGCAGAAACTTCCTCCGTTGTTGGCATGGACGCAAAGACTCACCACTGGATGTCATAGTCGTCAATGACAGTGGTGGTGTCAAGAATGTGAGTTGTCAGAAGTTCACCTTTTTTCCCTTAACCTGCAAAAAATTAGAACATTTATAGCCTCTGCTGGTTTTACAATCAATTTTTCGCGGTCCATTTGTTAAGGTACTGCAATACTATGTTAATGCAGGCATCTCACTTGCTTAAGTATGATTCCATGCTGGGAACATTCAAGGCTGATGTGAAAATAGTTGATAATGAAACAATTAGTGTTGATGGAAAGAACGTTAAGGTTGTCTCTAACAGGGATCCTCTAAAGCTGCCTTGGGCTGAACTTGGAATTGACATTGTTATTGAGGTAAAACTACTTGTTCCAAATTCTGATAAACGACGAGTAATAACATTTTTGATCCCTCAGTTATTGGTAGGTTCTAGTTTTAGTACTTGTAATATCTGAGCTGAGGGTCTACCGAATACAGTCTCTCTACCTTCACAAGGTAGGGGCAAGACTGCGTATATACCACCCTCCCCAGACCCCACTTGTATGATTACACTAGGTAGGTGTTGTTGTTGTATTTAACCTTCAATTAATTAAAATATGCACCTTTGATCCGTTGCTTGTGAGTTTTGACAAGTTATACCAGAATTAGTAACCATTCCCTATTACGCATGCGCTAAGTTAAACTTGTACTGTTAGTCTGTCAATCCATATTGAGAGTACTAATTGTTCATAAGATGGTCAAAATATATCATATTTCTCACATCTAGGGACCAAAACACATTTTAATTAACTGAACGTTAATGCACAGAATCATATATCAGAAGGACTAGAATTAGAACTAGAGGGATCAGAAGTGCTTCTCTGTCTTTATGGAAATCCCTTTAACTTCATGTTTTAATCTTTGAACCCAAAAGTGAGGAAGCAAAGAAGAAACTGAAAAAAGGAAGTCATGGCATTCTACTACTAGTACTTGACCAGTCGTACTTCCTGCTAATTTAGAAATAATTAACACGTCTAATAGTTTTAGATCTCATGCTAGTATACAATAATTAACATAGATCATAATTCATCCCCATCATAACATTTGAGTGATACATACCTATGTTGCTCGGACCCTTCAAAAATATTGTCAGACGTATGCCTGATCCTCCAAAAGTTAACCCATTCTAGGAAGCACATAGCTGCATATCCTCGCGTGAGCTTTATGTCTTCCATCTATCTCGTTTTATGCAACATCGTCAACATAGTTGCTTAATTAGATTAAATCAATCAGGATTTAACTTGTTAACATTGATCAATAACAGCCCAGCATCCAACATTATGACTCCTGAGATAGGGTGCCAATTAAGCTACCTAATAATGCTGTTTGAAAACTCACAGGGAACCGGTGTGTTTGTTGATGGTCCGGGTGCTGGGAAGCACATCCAAGCTGGTGCCAAGAAAGTTATCATCACTGCTCCAGCAAAAGGTGCTGAAATTCCTACCTATGTTGTTGGAGTGAATGAACAAGATTACTCTCACGAGGTTGCCAATATCGTAAGGTCAGTGCTTCAGTGAATGATACTGATACTCCCTCTGCCCCAATTTATGTGAAGGTGTTTGACTAGGCATGAAGTTTAAGAAATAAAGCAAGACTTTTGAAATTTTTTATCTAAAATAAGTTGTAGATATATTTGTGGCTGTAAATTGTCTCATTAAAGGTAAAATGGGTATTTTAAAGTTGGATTGTGACTAAATATAGAAAGGTAGATTCTTTTTGGGACTGAATAAATGGAAAGAGTGTCACATAAATTTGGACGGAGAGAGTATATTTATTGTTCAAGAAGACATCAAATTAATGTTTCAAATCTAAAAGTTAGCTTACTTTATAAATGCAGCAATGCCTCTTGCACCACCAACTGCTTGGCCCCTTTTGCAAAAATCTTGGATGAAGAATTTGGTAAGCAGCAGATCTTTGTGACACCCTCAACACAGCCACATTAATACTGTCAAAAACATTGTTCAAAATGTCTGTGGTTTTAAGTTATGTTCGACTATTTATATCATCGGAAACAACCTCTCTACCTTTACAAGGTAGGCTAAGGCTGTGCACGACACCACCCTCCCAGACCCCACTTGTAGGATTACACTGGATATGTTGTTTGACTATTTCCATTCACTTTGAAGGTATTGTTAAGGGGACTATGACAACAACTCATTCCTACACCGGAGATCAGGTAATCATTACTGAAGGAGAATTTGTCAAACGTGCACCTTCCAATGGTGCTTTCTTGTCAAAGGGCCCTGAATGGATTTGATTATTCTGTATGCAGAGGCTTCTGGATGCTTCACACCGTGACTTGAGGAGAGCGAGAGCTGCAGCATTGAACATAGTCCCGACCAGCACTGGTGCAGCAAAGGCTGTGTCTCTAGTGCTACCCCAGCTCAAGGGCAAGCTCAATGGAATTGCTCTCCGAGTGCCAACACCTAATGTTTCGGTTGTTGACCTCGTTATTAATGTTGAGAAGAAAGGAATTACAGCTGAAGATGTCAATGCAGCTTTCAGAAAGGCAGCTGATGGTCCATTGAATGGCATATTGGCTGTTTGTGATGTCCCACTTGTTTCAGTTGACTTCCGATGCAGTGATGTTTCCACCACCATCGACTCCTCTTTAACCATGGTTATGGGAGACGACATGGTCAAGATTGTTGCTTGGTATGACAACGAGTGGGGATACAGGTAAACTGAACACAATCATTTGCATGCTTATACAACCAACCTGAAAACTCTTTTGAATTAGCCATTAACATCAAAATACACACACGAACACACACATATATCCTTGATTAACTGATGACCATACTTGGTAAAATTGCAGCCAACGTGTGGTCGACTTAGCTCATCTGGTAGCTAGTAAATGGCCCGGTTCATCTGTAGAAGGGAGTGGAGACGCCTTAGAGGACTACTGCAAGACAAACCCTGCTGACAAGGAATGCAAAGTCTACGAATAATCTCTCCGTTTTCTTTTCCTTTTTGAAATACCGCATGGATGATTTTTGAAGCTAATTGTTTTCCTTGTCCAGAAATTTTTAAATTAACTAGCGACAGTAAAATCACAGAGTTGGGAATCATGTGTACTGTCATGTAGACTGGCTTCACCACTAACCAGGATGCATTTCAACAAGGAATTTTGTTTTTTATTTCGTAACTCCTAATATTTCAAGATCTCTACTTAATTTCACCTCATTAACTAAAGGCACAACACATAAACAGACACTCAAACTTGGCCTCAGCTGGCAAGTGAGCACTCCATCTTTGAGTATGCACATCTAGATACCTCAACTCGTCTCCAATGAGTCAGTTGAACACAACTTACAAAATGATTATTAAGACACTTCCAAAATTTATGTGTCATATCAGCATCATGTTTCCACAGAACACAGTGGGGACAAGTTGGAGTGTTTAGTTGCCAGTTGAGATCAAGTTGAGGTATCTAGATGTGCAATCTCAAAGTTAGAGTGCTTACTTGTCCACTGAGAGACCAAGTCTGAATGTCTGTATTATGCCTTAACTAAAAGAATGACTTTCAATTAGGAGATTTTTCTCCAATCAATCGGCGTGACATTGCATTACGAAATCTGAGATTTCCTAGTCCCTACAACAAAGGATTTTTCTCTACAAATATATACTACTGTAATTAGTATGTCATGTGAAGCAAACAACACCCAATGAGGTTTGTCCTCTATAGAGAAGTGTTTTCAGAGAGGTAAATATTGAGAATATATGCCAATATGCCACATATAATTGCAAGAAATCTTTTAGTTAAGAACGATCGCCGAGAAAAACAGCCACGGAGAGTTTGGATCTTGACGTCCCTAGTAACAATGGTGGAACTATGAAGTTAACCAGGTAAATGTTCGATTGAGAGTGTTCCTACTCTCTAAAACTTTCTAACATCTAGTGTCAGAGCAAATTGTCTCCATTGAGATATGGGAAATGCGAAATTGTTGAGGATTTAGAAAAAAATTAATCTTCACCTTGAAGTGAATATAAAGCAAATTAGCTACTATAGAGAAGTACCAAGTTGGCAAAATTCTTTTGATAGGTAGAACTACCAAGATTTCAATAGTTAAACAGCTTTGAAGGATGATGTTGATGGAAAGGAGGCAAACAAGGGTATTTTCTATGAGAAAAATTGATAACAAAATTCACACTCTGAACTATCAAAAGATTTATGATAAGTATTTCGAGAAGGTTTTCTTTATATGAAGTCCGGGTTAGAATAGAGGAGGAAATATGGTGAAAACTTGAAGGATGAACGTCGCAACAAAACTTATATGTTTCGTAGATTCGATATTTCGCTATGTTATCGTCCCTGTTGAAGAGTCCAAATATTTGGACACCATGAAGAACTTGTGTATTCTATGCATGTACATGAAGACAAACTAAAGAAACCAAAACAAGCATCATTGAAGATTTTTTGCAAGCATCTGCATTTTTTCCTCATAAAGGAGAAGATGATAATTGTGTTTTCGCATCAAAGAAGATATGGACATAGTTGAGATAGAGGAAGCTCCAAAAGAAAAAAGAAAAAAGAAGGAAAGTAGACATCAAGCTAGTAAAGTTACAATATCAAGTTATTGTTATCTTCCCTAAGCCATTAAAGATTGATATCTTTTGAATGCATCTAGGAGTGACAAATCTAGTTTAAAATAGTGTTTTGCAAAAACAAACTAGATTCATCTTAAGTACATAAACTTTCTTGGTTCATGTATTAGAATATTAATCCATGTAAGGTTGTGTACATGCATTTGGTAAAACAGGGAGAAGAATAGAGGTATAATACATAAATAAACACTCAAAACTTGGCTTCAGTTGGCAAGTAAGCACTCAACTTTGAGCAGAGGCGAACCCAGGATTTGAACTTGACGGGTGCACCTCTATATTTAAATATATTAATTAATAGTATCAAAGTTCGACATATGATTCTTTGAAAATTTATTGATTATGGTATCTTAAAAGCAAAATTATAATATTATTGAATATCATTAAATTGGTTTAATGTGACAAAAGTATGTTATACATCGTACTTGAATTTGATGCACTTTATATTTTGAACAATAATAGAAAGTTCTTGAAAAATTGAAAATCCGAGAAATTATTTTGCCAGATGGTTGCTTCAGGAAAACCTTTGATTTAAGCCAATTTCAAACTTTAAATTGATAATTTTTTAAATTTAAAATAAGCCAGTGATTAAAAGATAAAAATAAAATAAACATTGTACAGTAGAGTATAAGATAGGGAGAATATCACCTTTTGAAGTTGGAGGGGAGCTTGTGTTTTTAAAATAAAATTAAAATACGTAAATAATGTCCATAATACATAAAAAAAAAAATGTAAAATAATTGATTACTATGTATGAAATGTTTTTTTTTAAAAAAATAATCAAATGATACTTCTTTTTTTTTTTTGGCACTTAAAATTCCAATACATCGAAAATGGCAAATAATAATGTTGTTTGAAGGGGGAAGACATAGAAAAGAGCAATAATGTTGTTGTTGGGTTCGAACCCAGATCATTGCGCATAAAGGAGATTTTAGGTGACATGCTCCACCACCTAGCCAACCCAGCCAATTGGTTTTGGGGGTGCACTATTTATATTTAAATAAAATGCATGATATATATACACATATACAAACTATATATACAGAGTTTTTCTCGAGGCTAGGGGGTGCACGTGCACCCCCTACTCCCAACGTAGGTCCTCCTCTGACTTTGAGTATGCACATCTAGACGCCTCAATTCATCTCCACCGTGCCAGTTAAACACTCTAACTTACAAAATGATAAACACTCTAACTTACAATCATCTAGACACCTCCAAAATTTATGTATCACTTCAGTGTTGAGTATCCACGAGACGTAGTAGGGACGAGTTGGAGTGTTAGTTGCCAGTTGAGACAAAGTTTAGCTGTCTAGATATGCCCTCTCAAAGTTGGAGTGCTTACTTGCCAGCGGGGGGTGCTCTGGCAACTGTTAAACCCGACAAAGACTAGGTATAATTATATGAGAAATATATAAAAATTGGTATAGGAGTCAAAAAAGCACCCTAGAAACCAAGAAGATAGTTGAGTGCTTTGATTTCTGAGCGGAACCTTAAAGCATTCGGCGTCAATATATGTTCAAACCTCCCCGAAGCATTCATGACCCCTAAATTTTGGATCCGCCACTGCAGCTGAGGTCAAATTTGAGTGTCTATTTATATATTATGCCTAAAATTGGGTATGTATCATACATACACTAGACTAGGTACATGTAAGGAATAAAACCTATAGAAACCTATATAGTATAACCAATTTTATTCAAATCAAGTTGGGAAAATCAAAGAAGAATACTTTTCTCTATTTCCAACAGCCCCCATAGTTGAAAGACCAGCACATGTCTCTTTCATTGAGAATTCTCTCTCTCCTCTCTCTTGTGTGGAGAAATATAGGATAGCTTCTGTTGAAGTATGTAACCATAAAAAATAAAAAGGGGAGCTCGGTACATTAAAGTTTGCCTTATACGCAGGTTCGAAAAGTGCCGGACCACTAAAGTTAAAATATTGGAGACCACACATTTATAGTTACTTTTGATTCTTTTTCATGGATAAGCACCTTATTTTTGTTAAAAAAAAAAAAGAATGTGAATGATTCATATTAATTGTGTGATCACTTAGTGTAAAAAGTTTTAAACTGCTAGAGAGCAAATACAGTTGTTTATTATTTTAGGTTGGAAATTTGCAATGTTGGGATCAAAATAACATCGCGTCATGGGAAAGTTAACAGCAAATCTTGAACGACAAAATAAACTATCAATAGACCAAGACTTTTTAATTACTACGTTGTAGATATTATTATACTATAGTATGAGAAGAAATGATCTTCTATTTATAGAAGTCCAAAACTTTTCCTCCGAGAAATAATAGTCAAATATGAAAGAGGCCTTTTCCACCTAGATGGTAGAAAATTAGGGCAAATCCTAACACGCAACACGCTCTCTCACATGCATGTCTGTTCTGATACCATTTGAATTGTGTAGTACCACTTCATTTAGAAGTTTAACATGATCACTCCATGTAACAACTTAAGCTGATAAGGAGAATATATTTCTATTGATCAAATGAATTATGTCTTCCATTCATGTTGAGCTAAAATCAAGCTATGTTGCTCAAACGCTTGAAAAATGTTGTCGCATCCTTGACGGATTCTTAAAAAATACACTATTTTTAGAGGAACTGACACACAGTTGTCAATATTTTTGAAGAGTCAGAGCAACATAGAAATTAAGGGCCTGTTTGGAAAGCCACTCTGGTAATTGTATTTGGTGTAATTGCGTGTAATTACACTGTCTGACATGT
Source organism: Capsicum rhomboideum (assembly GCA_031232105.1). Classification (NCBI taxonomy): domain Eukaryota; kingdom Viridiplantae; phylum Streptophyta; class Magnoliopsida; order Solanales; family Solanaceae; genus Capsicum; species Capsicum rhomboideum. The sequence goes on along the minus strand of CP124714.1, from coordinate 7,710,712 downwards.
TTGGTTGGCCAGGTAATTACTTGTTCAGCAGGTAATTTGGTGTAATTGGCAGGGGGTAATTACACTCTCCAATTTACAGGGGGGGCTGTGAATTGTTGATAATTACATTTACAAGCTGATTACTTTTTAATTTCTTCCTTTTATTTCTATTTTAATTTTTTTTGTTTTAATTTATTTTAAATTTCTATTATTTTAAATTCTTTTTATTTTTATTATTCTAATATTTTGAATATATATTATTTTATATTATTTATATTTCATTTCCTTCTCATTTTCCAACCTTTATTTCTTGTGATTCCATGCAATTTTTCGTATTATCTATTTTTTATTTATTTTATGTTTATTTTTTCATTTAACATAATTTAGTTAGTATTCTAATTTTTAAATTAAGTAGAATTCATTGTTGAGTAATGTTATAGACTTAGGTTTTCTTTTGAATTATATTTATGCACGTTATGTTGAACTTTAACATAAGAGTATTATTTATTTTTTTAAATTTTGAACTTATGTTATATTTTCAGTTCTAATAGTATTGACTTGATATTTCATATTGCAAGCCATTCATTTTTTAGTTAGAATTGATAGATTATCTTTTTGTCAAATCTTTAAATAATTTATATTTATAATATTAATCTTTTTGTCAAATATACATTTCATGATGTTCTTAAAAATCATGTACTTTTAGTTTTTATGATTAATTTAATTAAATTATACTAGTTTGAAAAATATAAATCAATTGTTTTTTTATAAGAACATATGTTTATTAATTAATATATTTTAAAAGATAATATATATATATATATAATATTTAATTTAATATCATTTGTAAAGGCTCTTATTTGTCTACTATAAATTTTTAGTTTTTGATAATTAACTTTTATTTTAAAATTTTGATATAACCATGTAATTACACTTGTGCAACCAAACAGTACATTTGTAATTACATTGTGGCAAACAAATAAGTCATCGTAATTACTTGGCTGTATAATTACTAAGCTGATAATTACACCAATTTCATTTACCAAGTGGCTTTTCAAACAGACCCTAAGTATATATTATCAAGTAGGATTCTCCGGAAACAATTGTCACGAGAGGAAGTAATATGACGTCATTGACATGACGTCATTGGAAAACAATCATTGATGTCATTGACATGGTTATTGTTTTTCTAGGAAGCTAACAGAAACGACTGAGTCTTAAATCAACATGTCTCTTTCATGTATTTTCTTGACTAATCAACAATAAAAGACAATATATCTAGACCCCATATATTTTTGTCCCTACAAAATTAAGTTCCACAATAAAGGACTACCCTTTGCAACTTACCCCCATCCCAAAAAAGATAAACACCAGTGGCGAAGCTAGAAATTTCGCTAAATTGATCAAGGTTTAATAATATATGTATAAAAGAAAAATTAACTTATCATCCTTCACTTTATGTGGCTACGCATCTTGAATTACAAAAAGTAAAGGGAAGACAAAAGAGCTTATTCAACAAATTATGAATAGTAATAGCATACATAGAGTTCAACATCTTGCTTTTAGGAACAAGCTAAACGTTAAGTTTGTTTTCTTAGCCTCTGTATCTGCTCTAATATCATGCCAAAAAGCTTAAACGATTACAGAGAACACACATTTATTTACCTAACTACGTCTTGAGTACAAGAATCCGAGTTCTTACTTGACGATGATCTTGGCTCTAGCATGGCCTCTGTATATCTGGAATTGCTCTGTGATGCCAAGATGTGCCATGAGAAGCCAGACATGAGTAAGAAGCTCTCCTCCTTTACGTAGCTGTTGGGCGTGATGGTTCGCTCTGCAATGAGTAGCAGCATAAGCAAGCATCTCCACCCATACTTCACTGATGATCTTCCATTTTTTCTCCTTTCCCTTTTCTTGCAATGATTTGGCAAGTATGCATGCATCGAACAACACACTCTTGCTCCTATCCCCTTTCACTTTGGCCGGTCCAACTTCAGTATTCACTTTGAGCAACTTGTCACAGGCTATATCTAAGTCTTTTCCTAGATTCCTCTCTGTAAAAAACTCTTTGGCTTCAGCACACGTGTCTCGAAATCTGATCATGCCAATTCCTATTGGCAGCATAAAGGGGCACACCACTAAAAGATAAAACATATAATCTGATAACTGCTTGCTTTGCTTGGATTCTGTGGAATGAATAGTACTTCCATTGTCAATGTAATATTCCAAGTAATAGCAGAGATCAGTAGCAATGTGCCAAATAAGGATGCTTTGATCAAATTCTACCTCGGTAGACCAAACCAAGGAGGGGCAGTCATTTTCGTTTAGCGCAATACTGCCTCTCCTTCTGCATAAGACTGTAGGATCAGGGTCGTTGTTACTTTCTCCTGCAAACTTTTTGAAATAGTTAAAGATCAGCTCCTTCAACTTTGGGGAGACTTCTTCATACTTCTTGTACTTATGTTTTTCCAAGAGCTCATCGATCCGAAAGAGTTTTAAAAACCTGTAGCACGGGGGAGGCTTGAACTCAACACAGTAGCTCAACAAATTGTATTGGGGTGTGCAATTGGACCACCTCCTTTTATCTGAACTTTGCAGACACAGCTTCCTGAGGAGGAACTGCTGAAACATTCCGTCCTGTTTGCCTTTGCTTAGCCAATTCTTTGTCCAGTCTGATTTCAGCGAAATAATCAACGCATATATTTCCAGGAGAATGGCCACAACCAGCAGCAGGTAAGTGAGAATCAAGTCAAGTATGTGGTATTTAGGTCTTTCCTTGCATAGAGAAAGTGAAATCAAGCTAAAAATGGTGCAAGAAAAAGTAACCACACGAAGAATGCAGCCTAGAGGAGTATAAATAACGGGTGCTTTGGTAAAGAAGGTATCATATGCAAATCCTAACTCTGCCTCAATCACATCAAAAGCATCTTTTGAATTAAGTTTTCGGAAGTAAGATCGGCTGTTGTCTCGGTCCTGAAAGCTGAGGATGAGATCCACAAATAGGCGTTTAAAAGTCTGGAACTGATTGTAAGCTTCAGATATCAGCAACAATTTATCTTTACCGGTATCATAACAATGATCAATTGGAACTGGGATTTCTTTAACCTCATCCGCCATCACGTAGAAGCCCTCAGCTTTCTTCAAAGTAAATTCCTCCATGAATTTAGCATAATTTGGTCCAGGATCAGGGGGTGTCAGCATTGAGTCCCTGAGATTCTCGTTTTTTGCTGAACGGAGAGCGAATGTCCGCTCACCAAACTTGATAAGACCAGATATGAAGATGAGTGAACTTAGAATTGGAAGCCAAGAAGAGCCTGGCAAGGACACAAGTAAGATATAGAATGCTAGTCCACTCTGGATTATCAGACCTACTAAATGCCTTAACCAAAGCTCATTATCCTCCAATGAATAAGCCGTGATAGTATCAGGACCGCCAAGATGCAGCAGCATAAATGGCGCCCAGAACGACATCAACTCATCCTTTAAGTTGTCATCAACACTTCCTTGTTGGCATTTATCCAACGTATTCTGAGAGATGACACCTAATGCAACAGTAGCAACCCAATCTGCCAGTAAGTAAGCTGTCCATAGAGTCATTCTGATCCATAATCTCGCCACACACTGTCTGCGCTTGCCAAACAGAAAAAGCACAATCTGCAAGGTGAGGCTTGCTAGAATCAGCACTTCTACTTCCCATCTTTTCCATGCTTTCTTCATGCCCTCCGGAACCACTTCAAATAGCCTTCTCTTCTCAGCATTAATAAATATTACACTTGCAGCTGCCAAAACAAAGATAAAAATTGGAAAACTATTTCGGAATATAAGGTGGGCTCTTCATAATATCATAAGGCACAAAGAGGATGGGAAAGGGAAATAAACGTAAAGCACACTTATATCATTAGAAAAACTCCACTCTCACAGAACAACACAACAACAACTACAACAACAACAACATACCCAGTGTAGTCCCACAAAGTGGGGTCTGGAGAGGGTAGAGTGTACACAGACCTTAGGTAGAGAGGTAGTTTCCGACAGAAGAACACACTAGTCTCCCATATATATATAGCTACTATATTAACCATTAAACTTCCAGTTACATGAACCATAATTACTGAATATTCTAACACTGACTTTGCAGAACTGGAAAAGAAAAAAGTTGTTACTAGCTGAGTCACATGAATAAAACACAAAGCAGAAACAAAGGTACCTGTTAAAAGCATTGGTTAGTCGTTAAATTGCTTTCGGGCAGCTGGTTACAGCAATGGCTGAAAATGTTACTACTACTTAAAATCACAGTTAATTGCAAAAGAATGAAAAAGGAAGCAACATGGAAGTACCATAGAGAAGACTTCTTGAGTCAATATAGTGAAGGGGTCTACAAGAGGGGAAAAAAGAAAGGTAATCTTAAATGCAAAATTTCCAGCAGCCAGGGCCTACATATGCTATTATTCATTCATGAGGGGGAGCCACAAACTAGAAAGAGAACAAGACTTGACTTGAGACAGCTACTGTTGCATTTCTTTTAAAATGTGAGTATTATACTCCCACCGTCCCAATTTATGTGGCACAATTGGAATGTCGAGAGTCAACTAAGTTTTTCTTTTTGACCGGAATTTCTTTAGATGTGTGTTTAAATATTTCAAATAGTTAACTATGGTGATTTTTAGTATTTTTTACGTAGTTTCAAAAAATTTAAAGCTTTTATGTCCAAATTCACGGTCAAATTTTAGAAATTTGAATCTTGAAATTCCAACTCTGCCACATAAATTGGGACAAAGCAAGTATAAAAGTTGAAGAGGACTCACTCAGGAACGGAGTTAGTCTTCATGATATGGGTTCGATAGTACCGCACCCATTAGCTTTGGCCGAAATCATGTGTATAACAGCAATAACATACCCAATATAGTCCCACAAATTGGGGTCCAGGGAGGGTAGAGTGTATCCAGACCTTACTCCTACCTCGGAGATAGGGTGGTTGTTTCCGATAGACCCACGGTTCAAGAAAAAACAGTCCAGAGCAATCGCGAAAAAGATGTAACGGAAGTAAAAGAAACAACAGATAATAACAAAAATAGCCGAAATCATGTATATGAGCTAAGAAATTTATTAAATATGTACAAAGTTGAATTTAGAGCCCAGTTACTAGCCGTTGAGTTTGTCGTCCTAGAATCCATAACCTATAAAGATCAAATCCTGGATCGGCCTCTAGACTTACTGCATCACTAAAGCAATTGGCTTCTTACTCTCAATATAAGAAATGTATTTTTAGGGGTAATATTAAACAACTTAAATTATTTATGGTTTGACTTTCCTTTTTACGGGATAAATTATTTTCACAAATTATTTACTGCATCATGATTTCAATTTTTTTATTTTCTTGACGATGAATATTTACCTTGCATTTTGAAGTAATTCTTTTGTAATATTTAAGATATTATCTAATACATTTATATTACTAACCTATGTGAAGCAAGGTTACGTAGAATTGGTTGAGTAACACATATCATGTATATATTTGTTTTGAGTATTAACTGGTGCAATAATTTTTTTTTTCCATGTATGGTGAAAATGTTGGTTCAGTTAACAGATAAATTCTCTTTCCTGGAGGCATTGCACAAGAAAAAAAGGGCAGCCCGGTGCACTAAGATCCCGCTATGCGCGGGGTCCAGGAAAGGGCCAGACCACGAGGATCCATTATACATCAAGTGAACTATTAATCAATAATAATAGGAGAAATGAATTGATGTTTTCTCGAAAGACAGACATTTAAGCAAATGAACAAAAAGTTTCATGAATATCAAGCAACAGCAAGTTCTGTAAATATTACATATTACAAGCAAAATGACAAATTCGCACGTACAACAACAACATACCCAGTGCAATCCCACAAGTGCGATTTGGAGAGGGTAGAGTGTACGCAGACCTTACCCACCTTGGGAGGTAGAGAGGCTGTTTTATAATTAGCACGTAATCATTTCAAAACTTAAAATTGTTACAGAGGACAATAAGGGCCTCACTGAGTAGACTTGTAATACATAACCAATGCGCCAGGTGAAACTGACAACCGATAATGAATGGTAATGCAGTTGAAGCAGCCTTGGAGATTCACTGTTCAAAATCTTAGCATGCTACACGTTGTTGTGACTTGCCATAGATCACACTACATCAGAAGTATGATCAGCTTGCTCCCACTGCCACCAAGAAAAATGTTTTTTTGTAAGTCCATTGATCACCAAAATCTTGAGTAAGAAGCATAAATATTCAAACTTCACATACTGTGGAAGGGATGGTGCTTTTAAACTAGTTATTCGTCTTGGCAATTAAGAGGCAATAGCATAGAGAGTTGATGCAAACCCAAAAAGAAGGAAAAAAATGTCAAGGGAGAAACTAACCGGCATGGTGGTAAAAACATAATCTTTGCGAGTGAGAATCACATCCCGGTTCCTCATGATCAGATTAACATTCTGTATGAATTCTTCGTGCATGTTGGTTATGACCAATTCCTTGAGACTTCTTTGGTTCATCAGTACACTGGGAATGCTCATCAGTTTATTACAGCATCGGATATTTATCTCTTTAAGCTTCTCCATTGCCCTTTCCTCCACATTCCACTCTTCCAAGTTCTTAAGCTTCCAAAGCTTTAGAACTCGAAGCTCTTCGAATCCTCCCTGAGGGCACACCATTTTCTTCCCCATATAGGAATCAGATAAAAGCCTGAGGACATTAAGTTGTCGAAGCTTCCCAAGAATCGGCATAGGATCCTCTGCCAGCTTTGAAAGAGATAATGTGAGTACTTTAAGTCCTTCAGGTAAGTTTTCAGGCAGTTTTGGTAATTCACCAAGCAAGTTTAGGTGGGAAAGCTTGCTCAGATTTGACAGTGACAACGGTTTGGCACCAAAATGTGAAGGATGCCCTACATCATATTTGGATCGTAACCTCAAAGATTGAAGAGAAGTTAAACCTGAAATCCAATGGAGAAGGTCTTCACAATTGTTCAAACAGAAAGTAATGCCTGCCTCTCTAAGATGACGCAATTGATCCAGTCCATTCTTCACTGGGCTTTTATCATCTACAGACAATCCCCACAGTGTCAGGAGTTTAGGCAAAGAATCGCGATCTGAATGCTTTGGCATGTCAAGACGTATGTGACTGAGATTGAGATGCCGCAAGTGCTTCAATTTCCACATGGAGGTGGGTAAGTTATTTATGTTAGTGTGCTTCACATCTAGTGTCTCAAGATATAGCAAGTCACCCACTGATGAGGGAAGAGCATCCAAGAAAGTCCATCTTAATCCTAAGTATCTCAAGTGAAATAAATCACCAAGATTCTCAGGCAAACTTGGCTTATACACTCCTTCCAGGTCAAGCACCCTCAGCAATCTGAAGCCTTTACCAATTATGCTGCTTAGAAGGCTGCCTACCTCCTTGGCTGGGGTGTCTTTCCTCTGGAAATTGAATGAAAGGTAAGAGCGGAGATGTTCAAATGGGGAAGCATCACTATAAATATTCTTACTGCTCGCGTGCTCAACAAGCCTTCTAACATTCCAGGGAACTGAATCTTCTCCGCTACATGAACTGCAGTGAACATGGAAAAGGCTGATGTTCTGGGCCTTGGGCAACAGATAGTCATGTAGAACGCCTAGTAACCGACATCTTCTGGGACTGCCATCAGACCTCAATTTGGATATCTGAATCAAGCTCCGCTTGACTAGATCATCAAAGTTTTCTTGTACCACATCCTCCGGGAATATATCCGGTTTGCGTTTTACAAATCCCTCTGAAAGCCACAATCGAAGCAGCCTCCTTACTGGAATGTCGTACTCTTTAGGGAATAGCACCAGGTAGAGTACACACTGTTTCAAATGGCAAGGCAGACTTGTATAGCTAAGGGATACAATGTCCTCCGTTTTCCTTATTTGGCTGTTCAGTATCTTTTGAAGATAATCAAGGCGATTTGCATCTTTCTCGGTCGACAATAGGCTGCCAAGAAGGACAGTATTAAGGGGGAGACCACAGCAGACATCAAGAATTCGCTGCTTCAAATTTTGATCTTCCTTTCCTTCCTCACAAGTATCCCAACCAGCTTTCTTCAAGAACAAGCTCCAGCTATATTTTTCAGTTAGCCTTTTCTTCTTATGGAGAAAACCTACCCTTTTCACATCATGGAGACAATTCGGAGGAGATACATACCACATTCGATTAACATCGGTGGTGATGAGAAGTAGTGTACTTCGATTTTGACTATCTAAGAAACCAGTTCTCAGCTCTTCCCACGTCTTATCACTCTGTTCATCATCCAACACAATCAAGTAGTTTTTTCCTTTTAAGTACTCCCAAATTCTATCGTTGGTTAGATCCACAGAGTCCTTGGAATCCCCCACCTGTTTTAGCAAGTTCTGCAATACATCTGATGTACTAGACTTTTTTGAAATGGTGACCCATGCACATCCAGACTTAAAATGGTTTTTGATTTTCCTACTTCCGTATACTGCACGAGCCAAAGTAGTCTTGCCCGAACCCATCTTACCAGCAATTTGAACGATCAGGGCCCTTCCATCATCAGCTGTCTTGGTTAGTCTGTCCACTAAGTCATGCACCTCTTGTCTAATGTGAAACATCTCCAGTTCTTCTTCATCATAAGAATTTGTATACATGAGCTTGGCATGTGTTTCACGGTCTAACCTCAAAGACTTTTGACTGATGCACCTCAGAGGCTCATTTGTATCCATGAGCTTGGCTTGTTTTTCACGGTCTAACCTCGGAGGTTCATCTACCTCCGGTTCTTCTTCATCGCTCTCTGGGATCGTAGAATAACTATATTGTGTCATTGCACTAAGAAGTCCGACTTTTGACTCTGCAGAATCCTCATTGTTCTGATCTTCGATATCTCCATCTTCAGCTGCATCTCCATTCTGATCACCCATAGGGGTGTTTGTCCCATTGCTACATCCTTTGGGCTTTTTATCGATCACCTGTTTAATGCCTGAAGGGATTCTCTTCATCTTCCTTCTCAGCTTTTGGCAAGCCGTGAAGTTCTTGAGAACCAGAGAGTGATTCATAAGGAAGCCCCATTTCTTGTTCTGACGGGCCATGCCAAGGGCAAAAGACTCAACAGTGTCCTCAACATTGTACAGACTAAGCAGACACTCTTCAGCCCACTTCTTGAATTCTTCACTATTTCTTTGGTCCTCCTGTGTGTCAGCAATGACGCCTTTCATTTCTTCTAAGCCTTTCTCTATCACCCTTTTGTCCGTTATCTCGTCAAACATCATATCCTTGAGTTTCTCTATCACCACAGAAGCTACTACCTCCAACTCCATTTGTCCACAACGATGCAAGGGGCAAGAGCAACAGCGAATATTAGGAAGATCCAAACCTACAAGTTGATCCAATGAAAATTGTTATAAAACCATGGACCTGATATTCCACTTAAGACTAGTTGAATTCAAGCAGTTAGCTAACAAAGAGACTTTTTCCATTGTTCTTCTTCTCGTGTTATTGTAACCGGGATTGTTGTGTCAAACTTACAATCAGATATAAACAAATTAAGGATGAACTGTTAATATACTAGTTACAAACATCAAACAATCTATTAGTATATTACATTAATTGAAGGTTAAATGTGTTCTAGTCGGATCAAGAGGATGGGATTCACCAAAAATAAGAAGCCAAAACCATTTAACTTTCATAACAAAATGAAGCCAAAACCATTTAACTTTCATAACAAAATGAATTCCATGTCAATTTAAATCCTAAAACTCAAACTTCAATTACGAGGAGGGTAAAAAAACGGAACAATTGTGCATTAAAATATAAAAAAGTACAGAAGATTTCGTGGGAAATGGACTTCAATTATGGGTGTGCATTATGTAATACAGGGTCTCCCCCTGTACTAGGCAAAATTGAGCAACATTAACCGCCATGAAACTTTTGGCCTAATATTTCCCCCATCGTTAGGAAATTTTTTTACTTTTACCTTTGATTCCTAATGGAGCTCAAACCTGAAGGTAATTCTAAATCATAGTCAAAAGTTGAGGCTAAATTTGGATCTCCTTTCTCGAAGAATTTGGACAAATGGGGTTCACTCATTGCACGTCTAGTAGCTCCATAAATAGCAACAACAAATACAAGATGATTTGTTAACGACAAGGATATATGTGAACTGAAAGAGATACGAATGGCAAAATTGAGCAGTTTCGGACACTATATGAGCAAATTTGGACCTTCTCCATTTTAGTTATTCCCTATACCAAGGTTAGGAGTTATAGATGGGCAAACGATAATCTGGTTCGAATCACTTTTGGCTTCTACTAGTACATTTCAAGCTGGATGTCTGAACTCATAGCAGACACTAAATCCATTAACGTTAAATCCCAAACAACTTACACAAGAACCCTAGTTGATTCCTTTAACTAAAATAAGAACTTATAATTCCACTATAAATATATTTTGCTTTTTAATCTTCAATAAAGGTAGATTGATATCTTTAAATGTCAATTCTCCAATGCAAGGGAGCCTTGGAGCAACGGTAAAGTTGTCTCCGTGTGACCTATAGGTCACGGGTTTGAGCCATGGAAACAGCCACTAATGCTTGCATTAGGGTAGGTTGTCTACATCACGCCCCTTGGGTTGCGGCCCTTCCCCTAACCCTGCGTAAACGTGGGATGTTTTGTGCATCGGGATGCCCTAAATGCCAATTATCCAATGACAGAACACCAGGACAGAGACTTGAGAAACTCTAGAAGATTAACCAAACCCATCTATAGATTAAGTCCATGAAAACAACAACAATAACAACATACCCAGTGTAATCCCACGAGTGGGGTATGAGGAGAGTAGAGTGTACGCAGACCTTATCCCTACCTTGGGAGGTAGAGAAGTTGTTTCCGATAGACCCTCAACTCAAGGAAAAGCATATCAAACCAGATCGAAACTCAGAATTCATCAAATTTGATCATGAAACTCAGAATTCAAAACTAAGTCCTAAACCATATTAGCAGAAAAATGGCTATAATTAGGTGAATTAGTACCCATAAAAAAAAGTTTAATTAGTTGGCTATCCAGTGGCCACAAATCATGAAAAAGAAAAGTAGACACACCGATAGTGGCGTAGCCTGAATTTTCACTGAGGGGGTTCAACATCTACAATATATATACATAAAAAATAATTATAATCATGTATAAACAGTGTATTTTTCGGGAAAGGTGCACTATCTAACTCCGTCCCTGCACATACAAATACACCTAGGCGGATGCAAAGTTTCATATGAACATAAATTTAAGTATAAAATTCTTGCAACAAAGGTTAGATTTGAACCCGTTAACAACAACGACAACAACAACAACAACATACCCGGTATAATCCACTAAGTAAGGTTTGAGGAGGGTAGTGTAAGCGGACCTTACTTCTATCTTTATAGGTAGAGAGGTTGTTTCTGGTAGACCGTTGGCGCAAGGGAAAAATAGTCCAAAGCAGTTCAGGAAAAAAGTAATAGAAGTACAAACATATAGCATATAGTAACAAAAATAGCAAATAGTAACAAACCAATAACTACAACAAGATAATATAATAATCGAAGTATAAAAAACAACAAATAATAACAGAAATCGAAACACAAGAAACTACAGGAGCACAAGAAATGGCAGATAGTAACAAAAATAGCAGATATATAGTACTTCCTCCGTTACTAATTAGTTGTCCTCCTTACTAAAAATTAATATTCCTTAATACTTGTCATTTCACAAAATCAAAGCATAATTACTTATTTTTTTCCGTCTTTGCCCTTAGTCGTAAATATGGAGAGATATCAATATAGTGCAAAAAAAAAGTACTAAATAAAAAAGAGTAATAAATAAGGGAAATTTAGTTAATTTAGCATGTAGTTAGTGTTTTTCTTCAGGGAGTGCAAGCAAAAATGGTGACAATTATTTAGGAACGGAGGGAGTAACAAAGCAGTAATTACGACAAAATAACATGATAATAAAAGTACAAAAAACAAGAAATAATAACAGAAATCAAAACACAAGAAACTACAGCAGTAATACTACAACTACTATATTTGAACCCATAACTTTTCAAAATACAATGAATTGAATACTAAAAATCGTAAAAAAAAATTGAACTCATAAAACTTAAATACCTGAAAAAGAGCTCCGGAAAAAAAAACACTCTTTGCGAATGTCTAATGAGAAGTCAACCACAAACAGTACCAAGTCTTTTTTTAAATACAATCTGAGAAATTTTCGAGGGTCAGTGACACAGAATTCGAAATTTGGTGAATAATGTGCTTGTCTAATGAAAGTGGTCGACTCAAAAACAGTAGTAACAATATTTTATATAAATGAAAATTTTTTGAGGACTAGTAATACACGATTTGAAACTCGATGAATAATGAACTCGTAACGAAGATTATGGGAAATTGTAATAGTAATGTCCCTCAGCCCAACTTTCGTGGAATGGTGTCATGAAAATGCAGTCAAAGTGCGGCAGATTAGAGGTGTGGAAAAATTTTATGGTGGGCGAGGCACAAGTATGACTTGGCGTATGGGGGTCATTATTTTAGAAGGGGAAAAGGCTCAAATATGTCATCGAACTATTGAAAATGACTTATTTATGTCATCCGTTAAAAGTTTGGCTCATTTATATCATCGCCGTTACAAAAAAGGCTCATTCATGCCATTTTTTTTAACGGTGGTTTTTTAAAAAGAAAAAAGACTCAAATATGTCATCGAACTATTGGAAATGGATCATTTATATCATCCGTTAAAAGTTTGGCTCATTTATGCCATCGTCGTTACAAAAAATTCACCGATTATAGAATTTTTCTGATTTTTACTTCAAGTACAATTTTTTAAGAATTTAAAAAATTGTGTTTCAGTAACTAATTGATTCGTTGTTTGAAATAGTTGATGTCTGTTTCGGGCTTGAATTGGTCTTGAGATCTGCAGAATTGTGTTTGGCGATTCCGAAGAAATTAAAAATGGATGAACTCTTTACAGTGCCTATAAAAGAGTTACAAAATGCATAAAAATATTTTGGCCGGAGAAACGATATTTTCTTATTAGGAATTTTAAAATTTCTTTAGTTGATTTAATTAATGATGTGGAAGAATTATTGTTGGTCACGTGTACAAAATGGTTTTGCAAAACCCCCAAATTGAACTGTTAAAAAAAATGGCATGAATGAGCCAAACTTTTAACGGATGACATAGATGAGCCTTTTTTCAAAGTTCGATGTCATATTTGAGTCTTTTTCCTTTAATTAATGATGTGGACGAATTATTGTTGGCCACGTGTACAAAATGGTTTTGCAAAAAACCATCAAACCGGACTGTTAAAAAAAATAGCATGAATGAGCCTTTTTTGTAACGGCGATGACATAAATGAGCCAAACTTTTAACGGATGGCATAAATGATCCATTTCCAATAGTTCGATGGCATATTTGAGCCTTTTTTCTTTTTAAAAAACCACCGTTAAAAAAAATGGCATGAATGAGCCTTTTTTGTAACGGCGATGACATAAATGAGCCAAACTTTTAACGGATAACATAAATGAGTCATTTTCAATAGTTCGATGACATATTTGAGCCTTTTTCCTTTTAGAAGTTCCACTCCTATTACCTCTCTCATCCTTTTTCCTTTCCTCCTTTCACTGTCAGTCCTCTTTCCTTATTTTATTCTTAACTTTTTTACCTATTTTTTAAATCAGTTTTTGTGCATAAATTTTTCTTTTTACGCAATTATCTTATGTTCAACCATATATTTATCATCTCCGTTTGATGTTAATACGTGTATATAAGTCTGATTATATTTGGATTTTTTATTTATCAAATTAAATTAATTATATCAATAAAATCTAATAAATCCTTCAATTTTTACGAGGTAGAGATGAGGTCTGCGTACATTCTATTCTCTTTAGAATCTAATAAATTGAATTTTGATTTTTCTTTTTCTTAATACAAAGTCATTAATCTATGTTTTTTGGCTTATTCTTTGGTACACTATATCAATTTTTTTCTGTATACTCCTTTTTAGTGTCGTGGCACTTTTGTGCACTATGTTTCCAGAAAGAAAGGACGTCATTTTAATGGATATTTATTCTTGCGCAATAACTTAACAGTTAAAAATTAATATTTGTATTTTTATCCCTATCCATTGGGAATGACTTTAATTAATTAATTATCAAAGTGCTAGTAATTACAGAACATTATTAATTCTTTCATTGTGTCTTGTCGTGCTATTTAGTATGCATTCACCATGAAATTAAAAAAAGATATTTATTTTATTTGAAATTTTTAAAATTGAAGTTGTGTTGGTCATACTTTATGCAAAAAATACTAAAATTTAAATGTACTTTTTCTAAATGTGTTTTATACTCCTAATTTTTAAAAATTAGCAAAATCACCAAACTTGACTAATTTTTCTGAAACATACAATAAAATCTGCTCTAAAAGAGTAATATTTCAAGATAGGTAGTCACATAATGTCATATATTAGATTCTATATATGAGCTACTACATACTATTACAAATATTTTTTCACTTTATTTGAAAAAAAATTTAAAGTTGAAGTTGTGTTTGATTATAGTTTTGCAAATAATATTTGGTTATTTGAATGTACTTTTCCTTAAAATTTTAAATTTATTTAAACAAAAAGTATAATTTAAATGAGGTTATTTGTATAATTATAATGAAAGCGAAAAATAAATTTTGAATGTTTTTTCAATTTTATGTAGTAACTGAAATTTTTATAATTAAACATTAACTGTTAAATAAAGGAAAAAAGAGGGTTTTATTTAAAGGTTTTAAGTAAACAAACTAAAAATAAAGAAGTGGTCCCACAATATACACTTGTCAATGGTTAAAGCCCTCATACAAGTATAACTTTGGCGTACCTCACTCACCATAAAAAAATTTTTTAGGGATGTGTGATGGGTACGTTGTCCGTACAAGTTTTGTTGGAAAATATTTTTCATGCAAATAATTGAGTCTCGTATTTCTTTTTAATGTTGGTAAGTAATTAAGAAGTATTTTTTTTAATAATATTTGTATATAATTTAGATAAATTTTATAAGAGGTATTGGTGGGGGTGGGGTGGATGGGGACTAATATTGAAGGATGGGAGGGTGCAATCAAGGTGAAATGTCACTAGTAAAGTCATTTTTTAATTATTTTTTTTTAAAAAAATTATTTTTCTAGAGAAAATCTTTTTTCATAAAATTTAACATTTGAAAATGTTTTTCTCCATATTGAATACACCCTAGATGATCATTAGACTAGGGTTTCATAATGAAGCAGAGGCAAGGAGTTAAGATTTTTAGTTGTTTTTTTTATGGATTATACGGTTTTTTGGTTTACTAAATTATGAATAGATTATTTATACATATTAAATAAATTTTTAAATATAACATATGGTTGGAGCTTACGTTCTGCCAAATTCTACTCTCTGCGTCCCATATTAGTTGATGATTTTACTAAAAATAGTTGTCCCATATTAGTTGTCCACCTTATTAAATCAAGAAAACATTAATTAATTTTTTCTCATATTACACTTGCAATTAATTATTTTTGAAAGTGTTCACACTTGTTTGTAAAATTTCCAAAAACTTTTTTAAGGGGGAAATTAGTAAAATTGCTTTCTTATTTATGATTTCTTAACATGCGTGTAAGAAAAAAAATGACCAACTAATATGAGACGAAAAAAATATTATCTATACTTATCTTGTATATTTTTTGACATGTATATACAATTTAACCTAAAATCATTACAATATGATATATTAGTAGAGTAACGTTCGATTAAATTTTCAAAATATGCTTATTTTTATATTTGGATAAATTTTGAAAAGGGATTTTCGAAAGAATTGGTCAAACGTCTCAACTCTTTAAAATAAGCATTTTTTACTTTCCAGAACGAAAGTCATGCTTACATTTGGTCCCCAGTCCACATTAGGACAAATTTGAATCAGTAATACTTATTGATTGACCAGATCGAAGTGATATTTGGATTGACTTATTAAATGCGGTTTTCGATCTAAGTATAACGGAGGATATAATGTTAAATTATAAAGAAATAGAGGTATAAATTAAATCTTTTTAATTTTATCTAACATTTTTTATAAATTAAAGACGGGCACTATTTTCATCCTGAACCTATATTAATGGCAACAAAAATACGAGAGTTATTTGTCGCATTAAGGGTATGAGTAAACACAAACCATAACGAATGATAAAATTGAGCCATTTCGAATAGTATAAGAGTAAATTTGGATCTTGTACCAAATAAATAAATGGAAACACTGTGGAAAAATTATAGGTATTGCTCTTCCTAAGGGGTTGTTTGGTTTAGAAGTTAGTTTTTAAGGATTAGTACAGATTAATTGTGTGGAGATTAGTAATGTTAAGATTACTTATGTGGTAAAATTAATAATGAAGGGATTGTTGTGGTGATTAATTGAACTTAAAAGGTTATACATGAATTTATTATCTAAAAAAGCATTTTTTTTCCCTCTTTAAATGAGTATAATTCGTATATTACTAATACACATTCTTATTTCATATTTGATCCCACATAAAATAATTATAGAAAAATTTCCGCGTAGTATAAACTGGGTATTACTTAGTACCGTCGATCAAATATTGAATTATCTTACTTAAAATTATATTGAGATTAATTATTTGTGATATACCACAAACAACGTATTTATCTTATACAAGAATTTATATTGGGTTTAATTTCTTTTCTACACTCAAACCAAATGACCCTAAAAAGGAAGGAAGAAACAACCAACACAAAACATTTAGCATAGGTTATATAATGTTTTGATTTTAGTTTTCCTTCTACACATAAAATACAAACATTTTTAATATAATATTTGGTTTAGCGTGTATGTGAGGGTGTGACCGAGGTGCACGCAAATTGATCCAAAATTTTATTAATAATATAATATAAAAATAATAAATATTTTAAATCATCTATTTTTAATTACCACAATTTTATGAAGTTGGCAGGACATGTAACGACTTTTCAATCCCTATTCATTTCTCTACCAACCAACTTTCCAACAAAAAAGACGTAGAAAAGTTTTGTTCTAGAGGAATCATTTGGTGGGCGTCGGGTCAAGATTTTCATTAAGCGATTCAACATGTAAAAAATTACACACATGATTAATCGAAGGGGATTCAACATTTATAATATATATATACTTTAAGATTAATTTTAAGTTTATATAAATAGCGTGATTTCCCATCGAAAGGGGTTTCAGTTCGGATGAACCCCCTAGGAGCAAGCTAGCTCCGCCCCATGTGTACAAGAATAATGCAGAATGTGGTATATTAGTTATATTTGTGTTAGTAACATTGGTATTAGTTATACTGAGATTTTTCTTATCTAGTGTTTGATTTGATGTATTAAAAACAACATGTATTGCATCATTTCTATAAAAAATATTTCTTTACAAATATATCCTTCGCAAATATGGTGAAAAGAATGTTGAAAAGGTTTTGATTGACAATTGTGTTTTTAATCGTGCTAATGTTGTATTAAAACTCATTGCATTACTAATACCATGAATTTTTATAACATACATAGGTAGAAAGAGTGTATCAAACAAGATACTAGCAATACACAAACCTAATGATACATTATTTTTTTCTAATATACTCTATCAATCGACCCTAAGAGGGAAAAATGACTTTTAGAAAAATGTATTTATTCCATGATTTTTTGGCATTTGATATATATAATGAAAGTTATTTTTCATAAAAAAAGTAGTTTTTATCAAACGAAAAAATGATTTCTCTCACTTATTGGCGGAACCCCATTTTAACTTTTGTTTTTATAATTTTTTGTTTCACTAGTATTAAAACATTATGAATTAATTTTTAAAGTTTCATCAATATACTCCTCACATTTTTGATATTATTTTCATTCCAAATCACTCGCTTGTTATATTTTTATCTAAATACAATTATAATTTTCAAATATTATTTTTAAAATTTTTGTAAATATTATGTTTTTTAATTTTAAATTTCACATTTTATGTGTCCAACGCCCGCATAATGCCCGTCTCAGACAGCATAATTGACCAAATCCTAAGGGGGGAAAACTAGGATTACCAAATCCACATTTTGTTTTGTTTTGTGTTGATATATTTTATTTTAGAGTTTCTTTTTTGTTTTATATGTGATAATTAGGAGTGTTCAAAATCGAACCGTAATCGATAACCCCACCGTAAAATTAATTTATTGGCTTATTGGTAATGGGTTATCGGATTAACTGTTGGAGAACGGATTAAAATTTTATAGTTAATGGCTTATTGGTGCGGGGGGCGGATTGCTCAATTTTCTTATTGGGTAAACCATTAACCCGTTAGGAATTATCATATATATATATTTACCCCTACATATATCAAGTATCTTTTGTAAACCCAAAAACTAAAACTCCATTCATTATTTTATTCACTTCTTAGCTTAGAAAGTAACATGTCACTTCTTGTGATATCTAGCCATAAAGCGCAGTCAGTCTCCCTAAAACATAGACGAAACTTGAAATTAATATTAATCTAAAACACAAATTATTCTTGATAACACAAATTAAAACAACCCCAATGTGTCCTTCACAACATTGAAATTAATATTAATCTAACATATTTTTATATACGTTTTAGGTCTAGAAGAAAATTCCCATTTGATTATATGATTTATCCAATTTAAAATATTAAACGAACAAAACTCAACAAACCTAAAAGATTGATAAATAGATGAATCATAGTATATATAAACAACTTAATCGGTGAAAAAATAGAGGACCTACCAATAACCGCTCGATATTTTATTGTCTCTTAAGATTTAGCCGTTACACCACTTGATAACCGTCTGCTAATTACAAATCTGATACCAAACCAATTGTTATCTTATCGGTTGGCTAGCGGATTAGTACATTTAAAAGTCGATAGCCAATAAGCCAAACCGTTAAGCATAACTATCCAACCGATCCGCCCGATAAGCAGCTCTAGTGATAATAGTTTGAATGTTATGTCTGAATAATTATTTTCGGTAAGCGTATGGCCGTATATTTTAAATATATTTTACTTTACTTGAAATTTATAAAGATGAAGTTATATTTAGTAATTAGTAGTATAATTTTTGCAAAGAAATAGAAAATAGCATTCCATTTGCAATTTATGAAGACGGTGTTGGAAAATAAGTTTGGAGCACTATTCCAAACTTTAAAGTGAAATGCTTTTTAGATTGTTTATTACAAGTTGTAACTGTATTTTTTTTATAATTATTGAATTGTATTTTTAATTGCAAGTCATAACAGATTTGATAAATTATATTAATAATTTTATTTTTTATTGTGTTAATTTTTTATTGGGTATTTGATCTCTTTCCAATCAGATCTTTCTCCTCTTTTTACTCCTCTATTTATCTATTTCTCTCCTTATTTCATCTTTTTATTTCTCTCATTACTCATCTCCATATTTCCTCTCCATCTTTTCTCTTTTCTAAGAATATACAAATCAAGTGTAATCTCCATCAGATTTTTGAGTTTTGCGATTTTAATTTATAGATTTTTTGTCTTTATATCTTGTTTCATTTGGATTTGTGTTGAAATTTCTCTCCCAATTTTAAATACAACTCCTTTACTTTCCGTTTTCGATCGGCGACGTTCTCTAGTCAATTATTTGATTTCTGGCGTAGATAGCGGCGGTGTAATATTAAAATTATTTTCTATATATGAAAATGATAAATCATATGAAATTCACGCAGTAGATAAACTTATCAGTATATAATTAATTTGTATACACATTTCATACACAAAAAAAAAGTGTATGCAAAAGATAAATCAGTTTATATACACAAAAAAAGTGTATGAAAACGGTAAATCAATTTACAAAAGTGGATAAAATCAGTTTTTAATGTATAAAAAATGATGAAATCATATGAAGTCCACTAAATAGCTTAACTTATTAGTATGAAATCAATTTGTATATACATTTCATATCCAAAAATAGTGTATGCAAAAGGGGTATGAAAATGGTAGATCAACCAGTTTATATATACAATAAGTTTTCAAAGTGAAAATGGTGAATCATATGGAGTCCACTAAATCTATAAACAACACCAACCGTTTTATGGATATGGAGCAACGATCCATTGCAATCTAAATGAGTAAATCTGTATTTAATGAAGAAAAAATTCCGACGAATAAGACCAACAATTTAAAAGAATTTGGGTTGTTTTCTGATTTTAATTCTGATATTGCCGACATAAATACAGTAAAATTCAAATGAAGAAGAAGAAGAAGAAGAAGAATCTGCTTTAATTGTGAAAGAGTAGAATAAGGAAGTAACTGTTTTGAGAGAAATATGGGGTGATTGATATCCTATTTTTTTTTTTAAAAAGATTTACCCTTTTTTAGTATTTAACTGTTTTGAAAGAAATATGGGGGTGATTGATATTCTATTGATTTATTTTAAAACTGCAATTAGATCTTTTTTTTTGTTTAAAAATTGTTATTAGTTGCAATCTAAGAAGTATTGCTATGACTTACAATATACAATCTAAAGATGTATATTTTGATTATTTTTTTTCCAATTTTAAATCCACTTCGAAGTTGAATTTGGAAACTTATAACCAAATTTTAATTTTGAAATTCTATAGCTTTTGTCCAAGCTGTATATTTGTGCTAAAAAATTCACTAAATACGAACAAATGTTAAATTTAGAACTCATTTAGTACCACTTAAAATTATTGTTCTAGAATTCAGATCAAACTCATAAAGTTGAAATTCTAGTTTTGCCTCTAATTAGAGGCTCACAAGAAAATAATATTTGATGTGAAAGTATTTAGCTGAAAATGAAATTTAAAAATATTTTTGACATATAAACCTATATATGTAAAGTATTGAAATTATATGTTTAAATAGTAAGAGATGGTGAGATCCCTATGATTTTGAAGAAATGCTAAGATTTATTAAAAACTTGTTCATTTAACTAAACATGCACAACAAATTGACAACTAATCTAATATAATATTTCTTTTATTAGTTTCTTATCCACACTTTTATTTATTTGTTCATTTTAATAGTTTATTACTTGTGTTTCAATATTATCTTTATTATTAAGTAACTATATAAAGTATTAGTAATCAAACTTAATTAAAATTTTAAGATATATTTAATATGTGAATTATAAACTGGATTATAAATCATTTTATGATGGTACAAAAGTTTTTTTTGGATCGTATTATCCCACTATTTCTAAAATTTTAATACATATATGGTCTATTTCATCCCTTTTTGCAGAGTATAAAGATAATAAATTTTTTAAGAATGCTATTTTAGCTATGGTTGAAAAATTTTAAAAATATATTTTTCCTATCCCTCAAATTTATTTAATTGCAATTCTTTTTAACCCGAAATATAAAGAACATGGTGCAAAAGCTTTGGTTAAAGGAATTTATCAAAATTTAAATATTCAACCGCATGAAAGTCCCGATTTGATAACTTGTCAAAACAGCATTCACACTTGTGCTAAGGAATTGTATGACAAATATTGCACATTCGATAGTGTTGAAGTTCCTCAAACTTCTATGCCTAGACTAGATGCCCGTGGTAGCGCACAATCATCACTTGGTCTTCATTCTTCTCATAAATGTGAATTTGTTAAATATCTTAACCAGGATTCTGATACTATTACAAATCAAGAAGGCGTACCGCAACTATTGAATTGGTGAAGGGCTCGTGGTCATCAATATCCAAAACTTAGCAAGATGGTGAAGGACGTGCTAGCTATTCAAGGATCATCCGTAGCTTCGGAGCAAGCTTTCAGTGCGACAAGATTTCAAATCGCCGATCATAAATATTCATTAGCACAAGACAGTTTGGAGGTATCGGTGACTTTTAGAGATTGGATCAACACCGAGCGAAGAAATAAAGGAGTTTCAAAGTTAACTAAATTACAAGAAGATTACTTAGATACAGTCATTGGATGTAATAGTGACGATGACACTGAAATTGAAGATCGTCAACAAGTTTTACCAAGACCGGAGGTTATTGCTCAAAATTTACAAGAGTTAGAACAAAACTTTATAGGATTATACAACTATTAGTTTACATTCGAGGCTTAGTTGAAACAGAACCCTTCCTGGAAGGTGGTTGCGTAAGTTAGGCGCTCTACTAATAGTTGTGATTGTAATACAAATTTGAAATTTTGAATAAATTGGATTGATTTTTAATTTTATCATACTTTTACTTAATGCATTTCTTTTTTGTTTAGTTTGAGTGTTAAAATTAGCAACTTAGAGACTTAAAAAAAAATTTAAACTTACAAACTTATAACATATAAATTGAAAAACTTAGAAAAACAAAAAAGTTTGACAAACTAATAAACTTCAAATATATAAACTTCAAAAAATATAAACTTAAAAACTTATATAACTCATAAATTGAAAAACTTAGAAAAAAAAAACTTTAACAAAGTTATATACTTTTATATATACTTCAAAATTCAAATATATAAACATTTATTCTTTAACTAAAATGTAAAAATTAATTTATTTATTCAAAATATAAAAATTATTTTAAAAAAAAATTAAAATTAAAATCGCCCATACCGGTTATCCCATTCTGGTCCGGTCCGGTTCATACCGGTAATATACTGGCTACTAACGAAACGGAATGGAACCGCGATTTCATACCGGTTATTCCGAACCGGTACAACCCGGTACCAATTTCGTCTAGGTCCGATTCATATTGGTCCGGTACCGGTCTATTCCGGTCCGGCCATTCTATTCCGACAGAATGCCCAGTCTTAACCAAATCCACATTTTGTTTTGTTTTGTGTTGATATATTTTATTTTAGTGTTTCTTTTTTGTTTTATATGTGATAATAGTTTGAATGTTATTTCTGAATAATTATTTTCGGTAAGCGTATGGCCGTATATTGTAAATATATTTTACTTTACTTGAAATTTATAAAGATGAAGTTATGTTTAGTAATTAGTAGTATATTTTTTGCAAAGAAATAGAAAATAGCATTCCATTTGCAATTTATGAAGACGGTGTTGGAAAATAAGTTTGGAGCACTATTCCAAATTTTAAAGTGAAGTACTTTTTAGATTGTTTATTGCAAGTTGTAACTGTACTTTTTTTTATAATTATTGAATCGTGTTTTTAATTGCAAGTTATAGCAGATTTGATAAGTTATACTAATAATTTTATTTTTTATTGTGTTAATTTTTATCATAAATTAACGTATAGATATTCATTAGAAAAGTAAAAAGTGGGTATTTGATCCTTTTTCAATCAGATCTTTCTCTTCTTTTTACTCCTTTATTTATCTATTTCTCTCCTTATTTCATCTTTTTATTTCTCTCTCTACTCCTCTCCATATTTCCTCTCCATCTTTTCTCTTTTCTAAGAATATACAAATCAAGTGTAATCTCCATCAGATTTTTGAGTTCTGTGATTTTAATTTATAGGTTTTTTGTCTTTATATCTTGTTTCATCTGGATTTGTGTTGAAATTTCTCTCCCAATTTTAAATACAACTCCTTCACTTTCCGTTTCGATCGGCGACGTTCTCTAGTCAACTATCCGATTTCTGGCGTAGATAGTGGCGGTGTAATATTAAAATTATTTTCTATATATGAAAATGATAAATCATATGAAATTCACGCAGTAGATAAACTTATCAGTATATAATTAATTTGTATACACATTTCATACACAAAAAAAAAGTGTATGCAAAAGATAAATCAGTTTATATACACAAAAAAAGTGTATGAAAACGGTAAATCAATTTACAAAAGTGGATAAAATCAGTTTTTAATGTATAAAAAATGATGAAATCATATGAAGTCCACTAAATAGCTTAACTTATTAGTATGAAATCAATTTGTATATACATTTCATATCCAAAAATAGTGTATGCAAAAGGGGTATGAAAATGGTAGATCAACCAGTTTATATATACAATAAGTTTTCAAAGTGAAAATGGTGAATCATATGGAGTCCACTAAATCTATAAACAACACCAACCGTTTTATGGATATGGAGCAACGATCCATTGCAATCTAAATGAGTAAATCTGTATTTAATGAAGAAAAAATTCCGACGAATAAGACCAACAATTTAAAAGAATTTGGGTTGTTTTCTGATTTTAATTCTGATATTGCCGACATAAATACAGTAAAATTCAAATGAAGAAGAAGAAGAAGAAGAAGAATCTGCTTTAATTGTGAAAGAGTAGAATAAGGAAGTAACTGTTTTGAGAGAAATATGGGGTGATTGATATCCTATTTTTTTTTTTAAAAAGATTTACCCTTTTTTAGTATTTAACTGTTTTGAAAGAAATATGGGGGTGATTGATATTCTATTGATTTATTTTAAAACTGCAATTAGATCTTTTTTTTTGTTTAAAAATTGTTATTAGTTGCAATCTAAGAAGTATTGCTATGACTTGCAATATACAATCTAAAGATGTACATTTTGATTTTTTTTCCAATTTTAAATCCACTTCCAAATTGAATTTGGAAATTTATAACCAAATTTTAATTTTGAAATTCTATAGCTTTTATCCAAGCTGTATATTTGTGCTAAGAAATTCATTAAATACGAACAAATGTTAAATTTAGAATTCATTTAGTACCACTTAAAATTATTGTTCTAGAATTCAGATCAAACGCATAAAGTTGAAATTCTTGCTTTGCCTCTAATTAGAGGCTCACAAGAAAATGATATTTGATGTGAAAGTATTTAACTGAAAATGAAATTTACAAATATTTTTGACATATAAACCTATATATATAAAATATTGAATTTATTTGTTTAAATAGTAAGAGATGGTGAGATCCCTATGATTTTGAAGAAATGCTAAGATTTATTAAAAACTTGTTCATTTAACTAATCATGCACAACAAATTGACAACTAATCTAATATAATATTTCTTTTATTAGTTTCTTATCCACACTTTTATTTATTTGTTCATTTTAATAAATTTATTACTTGTGTTTCAATATTATCTTTATTATTAAGTAACTATATAAAGTATTATTAATCAAATTTAATTAAAATTTTAAGATATATTTAATATGTGAATTATAAACTGAAGTTATTTTCCTTTCTGAGAGATTAATATGGTGCTACTGCATTCAAATAAGTTTGCTACTTAACAAGAAAGAAAACAAATTTATTAGTAATAACCTATTTGAATTTGTTTCTGCTTATAATTTGTGTAGACTTTTATATATGAAGATAGTATACATATGAATAAATGAAAAAAAATAAAAATAGAAGACCATTTTTTTATCAGTTAAACTAAAAACTGAATTGTTAAGGACCAAAAATTGATAACAAATATCTTAATAGTTTGATTATTAATTTAGCATGTTTACAAACTAAAACCAATAAATCGAATTAATAACAGATAAAATCGGACCGAGCCAAACGATGCACACCCAGTTCCTCCAGGTAGGTGTTTAACTTAGCACACGTGTCACCCAAAATAATGAATGGTCCACATTTATTTGCTAAACTCAACCATTAACCTGGTCAACAATAATCTCTTTTCTCCATATCACCCACTTTCTCTAGCTAGAAGCCAATTCACATTAAAAAAAAAAAAAAAGTTTCATATGCACTTAGTTTTTACTCTTTTGGATTACATAAATGTTACTAATGTTGTGGTTGCTGAAGAAATCTAAAGGTGTGGATTTTTAGTTTTTACCAACGTTGCTCGATACATTGTAAATTCGTACGGAGCAATCAACGAATTCCAGCGAAATATCAAATCCAATTGGTATCCCATTGAAAACAACAAAAAAGTTTCAATTTCTGGACCTGCTACATGGTTGATCATGGTTAAAATATTAGTGTTGTCTGGCGATGAAGATCAGAAGAGAAAAGATGTTATAGTTAACCATGGTTAAAATGGTTCGGTTTAGAAAATATATCTAAACCCTTTATTATTTTTTGAAGACACGTGCCATAAAATAGACAACCAACGGGAGGAATTGAAGAGATGATATATTGGAGGGGAGATTTCCAAATCCCTTCCATATATTAAATTACTGCATAATTTTTCAGGTGGCGAACGAACGAGTCGAGTCGGATATGAATGAGACAAGAATGGGTCATATATGAGCCACTAATGTCCATTCAAACAATAAAGACATAAACCAACAATCAAATCACACTTAGTCTCAAACAATGATTAGGAAATAATAAAACCTTAAACCAACAATAATTTCAAATCCAATTCCTTTTCCCTCAAGGATTACAATTTTCTACTTTAATACAATATTTCCAAATCCAATTCCTTTTCCCTCAAGGATTACAATTTCCTACTTATATTCTAAGTAGGTAATATTCACTCTTCTTCCTCCTATATATACATTCTAACATTCATGACATTCCAATTCCGTCATTGCTACAATTGTTATGGCTCGAAAAGTTCGTACCACTCTCCTTTTCATTATGACTTCGATTTTCTTCTTCCCTACCCTTTATCACCTTTATCTTCGTGATTCTATCTCTGACATCAACCTCGATTATCTCCCTCCTTCTTCCCCTCTCCTCTCTGTCTCCACCCCTCCCCCACCCCCATCGAAAATCGCAATTACTATCTCGTCAAAGAAAGCTGATAACAATCTCGTAATCCACGAAAACATCTCTGCACGTGTAACACCTTTAGAGATTCCAACATTACCCAACCTGGACCCCGAACCTGACCTGATTCCATCGGTATCCATATTGATGCCCGACTGGGAAGTTTACGTAATTGTTTCTCCCGATTATACCCCTCTTATTTCTCTGCATGATCGTTACGTTTGCGTATACGGAACCAGAGAGGTTTCGCCCGCGATACACGCGGGCGAGCTCCTGTTCCCGATACGGTCATTGTTCAAATGTGAGTTTCCAAAGAGAGCTCGCCGGAGATTGCCGTTTAAACAACCTACATTGATGAAGTCGTCGGAATATCTTCCGCCGCCGGTGATGATGGCGGCGGCGCCGGAGCTTTTAAGGTGGACGTTTCTCGTTTACGACTCGTTAACGACGGAGGACGACGTCGTTTTGTTCGTTAAAGGGGTGAATAATCACCAAGGGATAAATAGAGAGCCTAATGAGTTTAGGTGTGTTTTTGATTATGGGGGTAATAAGGTAATTTGGACGAACGTTACGAGTTCGATACAAGAAGTTTTTCGATGTAACCGCCCTGATCCAACTGTTTTTTCCGAAGGAGGAGAGAGAGTATTAGTCAATCTCCAAGTTTTACTTCCTGTTCCAGTGGTTGTACCTTCTGTGGCGTATTATTACAGTACGCCACGGAAACTGGAACAGAAAGTGGAACGTAATGAGCAGTCAGAGAGAGCTCGACTTTGTGCATGTACGATGGTGTACAATGTGGGTAAATTCTTAAAAGAATGGGTTTTGTATCACTCGAAAATCGGTGTTGAAAAATTCGTATTATATGATAATGCTAGTGACGATGATTTAGACAAAGTTGTCGATGAGCTTGTTCAAGAAGGTTACGATGTGAAAACGTATTTTTGGCTATGGCCAAAAACTCAAGAAGCTGGCTTTTCACATAGTGCAATTTATGCTAAGGATTCTTGTTCTTGGATGATGTATATTGATGTGGATGAATTTGTATACTCACCACTATGGTCTAATTTATCACGTCCATCGACATCTTTGTTACATTCTTTGTTACCAAATCCCAAGAATGTACAAGATCCTTCAGTTGAAAAGAGACAGGTCGCGGAGATTAGCATCCCTTGTTATGAATTTGGACCATCGAACAAGAGTTCACATCCTATAACAGGAGTGACACAAGGATACAACTGCAGAAGAAAGGTCGAGAACAGACACAAGTCTATTGTATATTTGGATGTTGTTCATCACTCTTTGCTCAATGTGATTCATCATTTCACATTGAAACAAGGGTACAAGTGGAAGAAAGTGAGTGTTCATGATATGGCTGTGAATCACTATAAGTTCCAAGCTTGGCCTGAATTTAAGGCTAAATTTCGGAGAAGGGTATCGGCTTATGTTGTCGATTGGACAAAAGAATTGAATCCACGTTCAAATGATCGAACCCCCGGGTTAGGATTTAACCCTGTTGAGCCTCATGGTTGGCCATTGAAGTTTTGTGAGGTATATGATAATGGTTTGAAAGATTTGACACGAAGATGGTTTGCACTAAAGTCATCAACTCGGTTACATTACCGTATGGCATGGCAAAGATGACAAGGTAGCGTCTATGTTGCTCAAACCCTCGAAAAATGGTATCATACCCGTACAGATCCTTCAAAGATGCATAACGTTGAAGAATGTTTGGAGGATCCGAGCAACATATACATCGGTATCGTGTAGATTAAGACATTGAACTTTTGCTAACACTGATTGAGCACCAGATGCAGAATTTTGTTGGACAATGGCCATATAGCATTAGAATTGATTGATTATTTTTTTTTTACATTAGTTTCTTTTATTATTAACCTGGTTGTTCTTTTGTTTCTTCATGTATAGACATTTTGATTGTTGTTTTATGAGTTAGTTTGCATGTAGCATGTGGATAGATAGGATAGTTAGATATCCTCGTTGAATTCTTTGTTTTGATTTATTTAATGTTTATTACTTTTCTTTTTATTTTGTTTAAAAAGGAATGACTCTTTCCTTTTTTTTGACAACTCTTTGATTTTGATTTTCCACTGTTTGCAATAAATTTTATAGCAACAGAAAATAAACCGAATCACAATTAAAATATGAAGAAACAAGAATTTTACCCATAAAGAATATGGGTACAATTCTGTTTCTCCCTTGATTCTTCTCTCGGGATTTTTTCCATAATTCGAGGGCCGTTAGTAGCGTATTTCTCGAACATAGGATAATCTCTTTGTGCATATCCCATGATTTTTTGGGATGTTAGAGATGCCTCTCATGTTATCTTTTAAATAGCCATGATTTAGGGTTTATGGTAGAATAACCTCCAAAAACTCTAACAAAAATTGAATATTTCTTGTAGAGTCTACAAAATTTCGATGTCTACCTCCACACGACATATTTAAGACCGCACGATTTCATTATTAGTTCTTGTTTTCTGCTAATTAATCCTCCCCAAACTCAAGTAGCTAACCTTATTTTTTTTTTAGAATTACAATGGTGTAGTTTGCATGGTGGTTTTCAAAAAGACACTTATAGTTTGTAGTTTAAAAATGCGCAATGAAATTTCTGTGATTAAAATATACTATACTATTAAAGGTAAAAATAAGAAGTTTAAAGCTAATTAATTTCCAGATATAAAAAGATGACATTAATTTTTTAGGTAACATTGACTAATATGGAAGGAATAGTATCACATCAAATGGAATCGAGGATATTTGAGCAGGTGCTTTCTCGAGATCTAACGTCTCTATCATCTAAATTTTTTTTTAAAAAAAAACTAACTTACCTATTTTTGCTCCTACCGAATTCTCCGATCCATTATTCATTCCTTTCTGACTCGATAGTATTAAAAAAATTGGACAATTTCTGTATAAGAAACATTTATGGAAATCTAGAAAGAGAAGGAAGGAATCCTTCGCACGTCGTATGTTTTCTTTATAAAAGTTTCACAATTATATGGTTTTGCTGGCATTTTACAATAAAATGTTCGTTAAACAAAAAGAAAATAGTATCATATATATAGTAGTATATAACATATCATATAAAATATAAATTCTTCAAAAAGCATTGGAGGTTCGTTTGTTTACAAAGTTCCAACATGCCATCTCATGATGATCATAAAAAAAAATTAAAATGTAGACTAATTAATGGGAATAAATAATGAAGTGGAATGTTATTTAGGTATATCAACAATGGCTACTCTCTCCGTCCCAAAATACTTGTCATGTTTCACTTTTCGAGAATCAAACTGGGTGAATATTTACTTGCATCTTAATATTGATATGAGAAGAATTGAAACTTATAGTACTTTTCATACAGTTTTTAAATATCTAAATTGTAATTTTAAAATATTGAAATAATCTAATCCAATTTAACTCTAAAAATTAGTCTCGATTCTCGAGAGACGAAATATGACAACTAATATGAAATGGAGATTTTATTTTTCAAGATCTTTTTTGATCTATCGATTTAACGCAACAACCACTTTCAGAGCACTTCCATTATTATATTTTTTCTGAAAAGATCCGCAAAGCTACATATGTTGAAGGATGGTTAATTAAAAATACCATTTGTCAGAAAATTATACTGTTATATAGATTAAATATTACTCCCTCCGTCCCAATTTATGTGATGTACTTTGACTTGGCACGGAGTTTAAGAAAGAAAGGAAGACTTTTGAAATTTGTGGTCTAAAATGAGTCATAGATGATTGTATGGTTGTAAATCATTTCATTAAGGGTAAAGTGGGTATTTTAAAGTTAAATTGTTACCAAATATAGAAATGTGTCATTCTTTTTGGGACTGACTAAAAAGGAAAGTGTGTCATATAAATTGGGACAGAGGGAGTATCTTTTTATATGTATATATAAAATTTTAACACCTTTATTAAAATTTCTGATTTCGTTACTGTAATATTGAGCAAATTTAATTGACTTACTTTTATCTTTAGATTTAAAAAAACTATAAAATGATTGATGTAGTTTTGGAATTTGTGTTTTAGAGTGAATAAAGCATATATAGATGGGTCCTTCCTTCTCATGCACATAAAGTTGCACATTTTTACTAACTTTATGCTAACTTGTAGGCTTCCTGTATCAATCAAATTATATATTCTTAATTAGATTACTATATACCAAAAGTGAATTTTATACTTTGATTGCACAAAAAGTAGCTGACCTTATACTTAGGAAAACGTGCTCTGATAGTATACGATAGATTCTCAAGTCCTTATAGAAGCATGTATGACACTAATTTAATGTGTTATTGTAGCAACCCGAATTTCTCAAACATAATACTAATATATACTCTCTCCGTTCGCTTTTACTTGTCACTTTTTAACATGACACACCTATTAAGAAAGCAATAATTGATAGAGTGAGTTTACAATATTACCACAATTAATTGATGTTTAGTAATATATATTGGAAAATGATTTGAAGAATAAGTAATTAATGATAAGGATAAAACATGAATTTTTTTTTGTCTTTTCTTGATTTGTCAAAAATGACAAGTAAAAATGAAAATCAAATTAGAAAAATAGTGACAAGTAAATCCGAAGGGAGGGAGTATTATACTTAGTGAATTCAAATTACAATCCAGAATTTGAGCAACAAAGTAATAGCGAATAGTATCCAATGGGAAATCATAACATAGAAAGAAGGTAACTAGAAGGGGATGAAGATACTAGACCATAGATGGGAGATGAGAGAATAACAGACAAGCCAAAGCTTCAACATAATTTG
Source organism: Capsicum rhomboideum (assembly GCA_031232105.1). Lineage (NCBI taxonomy): Eukaryota > Viridiplantae > Streptophyta > Magnoliopsida > Solanales > Solanaceae > Capsicum > Capsicum rhomboideum. Next base: position 7,679,315 of record CP124714.1, on the reverse strand, counting down.
CATATATAATTCTTGAATCACAGACCACTACCCCTTATAATGGAACCGTTCTCATGTCCACTGCTCAACCTGTATCTCAAATTAACCTGACCCTATTGCTTGTTGTTGGTCCAATAGCTCTTGTCAACCCGATAACAACTTGTTTGACTTTGGTATCCACATTAGACTGGACTTGGTTCATAACAGTTATAGTGTGTAATATGACATATTATCACATTATAGTACATTATAAGGTTGTATACAATAGATTCTCATGGTCCAATTCTTTCTTGAATTCCGCCCATAACTACAGATTTAGTATATTGGGTTGCCCTTTTATGATGTGTCATGTAAGTCCGGAAAGGAAGCTAGTGAACCTAAAGTCAACATCAAGATAAGAGGCAAAAGCAAAAAGAACGATGTTTGACGTGAAAGGAAGCAAGTATTTTGCTAAGAAAGCAAAATAGGGAGTGGTGATGGCAAATAGTACCTCAATCGCAACAATATGCTCTTGGGATATTTACCACTGATATCACTTATTGATGTTATTAAATACAGTTACATGTAATTACATGTTAAATAATCTAATTATGCAAATATTTGTGTTTCATCATTCATCAATTCATAAAACTTAAACTCTTGCTTTAACCATCATGGCTAAAGAAGGCTAAATATCTATTTTTCCAATAATTGTAGAGTTTTGTCATGTCAACTTGCATGATAACTCAAGAAAAAATGAGGTGAGAATGTCTTTCAAGTCTTCAATTAATTAAAAGGAAAGTGGGTTCCGCAATGTTATTAAGTTAGAAAAGATAAAGTCGCTCAAACAACTGAAGATAGTTGTTCGACAACTGCATTAGTTGTCCCAACAACTATTCAGTTGTCGAACTACTTCTATAGTTGTTGGGACAACTTCTAAATTTGTGGAGACAACTTTTACAGTTGTTGGGGCGAAAGTATAAAAATAAAAAGCTGAAATTTTTTTGTCACTTTTACCTAATTTTTAAAACTTGAAGGACCCCCACTTAATTGACAAACTTATTTGTCACTTTTAATCACAAATCCCATTCGAAACCAGGTAATTCTTCTTACTAATCATTTTTTATTGGCATAATACATAAATGTGTCTTTTAATTTGATTTCAGCTGACATTTATGCCTTTCAACTTTGGATTTGCACAAGTAGATACATAAACTATCATAAAGTTGAACAAGCAGACACACACATTCTAGCTACATGACAAATCACGTGAGATGCGTGTGTCTACTTGTTAAAATTTATGATAGTAAGCACACCCAAAATTATAGAGCATAGATCTGTCAGCTGAGGTCAAATCAAATTACACATTTATTTATTATGACCTTTTTATTTATTACCTTCCTGGTTCATGAGCACTTACAAGTCACAACCTTAGAATTTCAAGAAGGCTAAATAATTCTTCTTTGCATGTAAAATTAGGTTGGGATTATCAAAAATTAAGGTGAGATGAATGAGATTCTTTCGCCCTTGATTAGAGATTTCAATATCGAATTCTGAAAATAAAGAAAATAGTAGGGTGTTCTTTCCTCTTTAATTAGCCTTACTAGACACGAATTTAAATTAATTGAATCAACAAATTTTGAATACTAAATAATTATAATAATAATAAAAAAGTTGATTGGTCCAAACCAATTGAAGATCATAAAGGATATCATGTGGGCCTCTTGGCAGTCCATGTTTGAAATCTCAAGTCTATTGGGCTGCTGAATTCTTCCATACCACATCCTAGTCCATTTAATGATGGAGAATTTTCATAAATAGCGTTATTAGCGTCCGTTTTTATAAAATATAGTACTCCCTTCGTTTAAAAAAGAATGACTTACTTTTCTTTTTAATCCGTTTCAAAAAGAATGACCCTTTCCTTTTTTGGCAACACTTTAATTCCAACTTTCCACATGACATGTTTAAGACCACAAGATTAAAGGGCATTTTGGTACATTTGTCATAACTTTAATTTAGGACCACAAGATTCAAAAGTCTTCTTTATTTTCTTAAATTCCGTGTCAAGTCAAACTAGGTCATTCTTTTTGAAACGGAGGGAGTAAAATTTTGTAAATATAATTGCATTTTTATTTCAAAATGTAGTAAAATACATTGTAGTCGCGGGCATACAAAACCTAATCCAAATTGAAATCATGTGCATACATTATTTGGTTGTAAATATAAAGTTATATATGTTTGGCGAACTATATATTTATGTATGTGTTTCAAAATAAAAGTTGGATGTATGTGTGGGGGAAGCGTATGTGTATGTATATGTATGTGTTTTCTAATCAGAAGTTGGATGTATGTTTGGTCAACTGGATCCAATGTATCTGTTTTCAAATTGTATGTGCATGACGATCTCTGATGAAACAACATCAATTTTCCAGCGGCCAACTGATATATCGACAAAGTTCAACCACGACGACCAGGTGAGGTTGGCGGTGGGTAGTGGCGACTAGGTTTTATAGATAGACAGATATGTGTATAAGTGTATATATGCTATAAAAATACTTGATCTTGCTATGTTTTGTAATTATTTAAAAAGAGTAAAATAGGGAGTATAATATGCAACATCAGGTAATTTTCTCTTTAAGGACCAAAAGTTCTTTTTTTTTTCTAACTCAATAAATTTTTAAAATTTGTGATTTTTATATGCAATAATATTTGTGTGGCTATAAACTTTTTGAATTTGTAATTTTAGATATATCATAACACTTGTGTTATTGTATGATTTTGAAAACACGTAGTCTTAAACATATCATAATATTTGTAATGATTATAAAAACTTCTTATTAAAAATAAAATGAAAAAAGTAAAGTTAAATTATTTTTAAAAATAAAAGTTTACATGTGTCGCTTACACCCTCAAACTTTAAATATTAATTATTAAAGCATGTGATTATCTTATCTAAAAACTTAAAATGTTAAAAAGGTAAACTCATAATTATCTAGTGACATTTTAAAACTTAAACTATTAGAGAGAATATACTTTTATTTGCTTAAATACAATACGTATTTTATTAAGTGTGTGACCATCTAATAAAAATTGAAATAAAAAATGAAAAATAATATTTACAAGTTAAAGTTATATATGTTTGAACATCCATTTAGCTTGAAAAAAATTTAGAAGTTCCATGAATTGGAAAAATAATTTATTTAAAAAATTGATCAAAATTATTTTTTCAAATTTGAAACTTATCTTCAAATTATTTTTTTTAACCAAAAAAAAAAAAAAAGAATCAATTCAATGTATAACCAAATTTATTTAATTTTTTTTTCTTGAAATAAGAGCTTGCCTCTAAATGAGGAGCTGGAATTTTTTTGCTAAACTTAGGAATTTTGGGACCTTCAACGTATTATTTTCTTGTTTTCTTCATATGGTCATATCATATCAGACCCAAAAACTTTTAGGACCCATTTTTGGTTCAATATCCCCTCACTTTATGTAATTTTGTCAATTTCTTTTTGTTGACAAGGAAACTCGTAGTTTTGGATACGCACAAGGTAAATTTTGCTTCAATGAAATAGTCAGCAAACCACACAAGAGAGGTAAATCGCACTTGAGAAATCTTATGCGACGAGCTCGGCTCACAACGCATGCAAGGGGTGTCGAACCTGATACCCCCTCATTCGAGAGATTATCTACTCAACCAATTCATGCAAACCACATACAAGAAAGGTAAACCGCACTAGATGAATCTCATGCAACGAGCTTGACCGACAAAGCATGCAAGGGGTGTCGAACCTGAGACCCTATCATTCGGGAGATCATTTACTCAACCAACTCAGCCACTCTTGCGGTTTCTTTTTTCTCAATTTTTGTCACATTACTAATAATATATAACTATCAGAACCAAAATATTAGGACCCATTTTTGGTTATATATATTCCCCAAACTTTGTCTAATTTTGGAAATTTCTGTCACATTACTAATAATAATAATTACCTGTCCTTTTTGTACATTTGTCCTCTAATTATGTTGTTTGGTTATTTATTTATTTTTAATTGTATTTGCAGATCTATGAATATGATAGCTTCAAATTTTTTTCCAAATTTTTCTACACTTTTCCAAAGGGAGAGGGAATAATAAATCACCTCTCTCTCCTCAGCTCCATTTATATTTTGCATTTGTTTTTTCTCTCATTCCTCCTATAAATTATTGTGCTATTTTTTTAATTATAATTATTGCAATTATGTAATCAACAAATTTGATTTTCTTGAAATTCTGCATTTGTTAATTAGGAAATAATTTGACAAAGATTTTGATGTTAAAAATAAAAAAATAAAAAAATGAGTTGTTTTTCATGCATGAGTCCTCGTCCTAAGAATGTTAAAGATTATGATGAAGACATGGTCCCACGATCCAGCAATTCTGCAGGTTTTTATTTTATTTTTATTTAATTTACATATTTTGTCCTTTTGATCATTTTATAATTTCTAGCGTCGGAGCAATGGTATAGTTGTTTCCGTGTGATCATAGGTTTGAGCCTTGGAATTTGCCACCACTGATGCTTGCATCAGGGTAGGTTGTCTACGTCGCACATTTTGGAGTGTGGCCCTTCCACTCTTTCTGCGTGAAGGTGGGATGCTTTATGCATAAGGTTGCTCTCAGGACTCTTCGAAAATGTCGACGGGTGCGTGTCGAATCCTCTAAAAATAGTGTATTTTTGGAGAATACGGCTTGGGTACGTCAATATTTTTGGAGAGTTAGAGCAATATAGCTCATAACTGTGCTGCTCGTATCCTCCAAAAATGTTGTCGCACCTATGTCAAATCCTTCAAAATGGAGTAACTTTTGAAGGAAACCAGCATGCACCCGATAGCATTTTTGAAGGATCCGAGCAACCTTAGAATCCAATATGTGTTGCAATGTGGTTATTACTATCAATTGTATGATTATGATGTGTTTGATGTTATATATACAATGTGCTTATGTATTTGTTACAATATGCAAATGTCTTTTGCAGTGCACGCGAGGGGGGAATCTAATGATTCTGGAAGTGGTAAGGATTTAGTTAAATTGTATTACTGTTAAGAACCTGTGTCGGATCCTCCAAAAACACATAGCTTTTGAAGGATGACACACACCAGGCAGTATTTTTTGAAGAGTCTGAGCAACATAGGTTAAGAATGTTTGAGATTCAAATTGCATTTGGGAGAGGCAGAATTTAATATATTTCTTTTTGATTTTTTTTTTTTTGTGGTCATTTTTGTGGAATTTTTGATGTTGTTCATGCTTAGGATATGGGAGAAAGGAAGGTTCTTTGAAAGGTAAAGGAAGTGGAGAAAGTAACAATCAGAACAACAATGTTGCTCGCAGTTTCACGTTCAAGGAGCTAGCCATAGCAACTCAGAATTTTAGGGAAGCTAATCTTATTGGCGAAGGCGGCTTTGGAAGCGTCTATAAAGGCCGGCTAGATTCAGGCCTGGCAAGTTTTCTGCTTTCGAAAATTTGATGGTTTTGATTCTCATTTATGTTTTTAAATTTCTATACACATAAATGGTTAATTTCTTATCTGTATTAGTTTTTGTGAATGATAGAATGTTGGTACATAAGTTATCATTTTTATCTTGATAACCGAGAAATTCCTGAGAGCCAGTGTTGCAAGGTTTAAACTCGGTGGATAATGGGCCTGCCCCCCCTCTATACTTTTCCACTTAAATACCAGGCTTATGTCTATGACAACGTTCGAACCCTTGACATGCGCCTAACTGATACATCTGCACAAAGCCCTAGGGGAAGACAATGAGTTATCTTTGGTTCACTGATAAAGAGAAAAAAATAAACTTTTAGTGTGTGTGGCAGTTGATGATTTATTGTGTTTCGTTGTGCTTTGGTCTTACAAGCAGATAGTCGCGATCAAACAACTTAATCTCGAAGGCCTTCAAGGGAACCAAGAATTTGTTGTGGAGGTCCTGATGTTGAGTTTAATGCATCATAACAATCTTGTCAACCTGATCGGATACTGCACTCATGGAGAACAGAGGCTTTTGGTTTACGAGTTCATGCCAATGGGAAGCCTGGAAACCCATCTTTTCGGTAATTTACATTCTGCCAACTAAAACTTGTAATATCTCTCGAAATCTTCTTGATCGTATATTGAATATCAATAATTGTTGCCTAAGCTTTTCGAGTCAAGTTATTGTCCTTCCAACATAATTTGTAAGATTTCTTGACAGTGCTGTGTGATTCTGGTATTTGAAACAGTATTTGTCCAGCTCACTAATAAGTTCCGGCTGGATTCTATTACTATTGTGTCTACACTGAGCAATGAACAGCTTTTGTGTACACCAGAATATGATGTGTGAAAACCTAAATTGCTCCGACTCTTCAAAAATGTTGTTGGATGCGTGTCAGATCCTCCAAAAGTAGTGTATTTTTAGATGATCTGTCACCGGTGTGACAACATTCTTGTAGAGTACGAGCAATATAAGTGAAAACAAGAGACTGTTCTCTAACTTCTGAATTGCCTTTGATGGTTTTAGTAATTGCATAGACAAGTTAAGCTCTTGTTTCATTAGCGTTTCTCTATTAGTACGATGTTAGGGATAATATATAAGTGTTTGATATCCTCCGAACTTCCCCTAACCTTTCGTGTTATTACTGTAGTTGTCTTTCAATGGGCTGTATCCTAACTGTCTGTAACTGTTGATGTTCAAAGATTTAGAACCAGGAACGAAGCCACTGAGTTGGAAGACAAGGCTAAAGATAGCCTCAGGCGCAGCTCATGGACTCGAGTATCTACACAAAGCAAATCCACCTGTCATTTACCGTGATCTGAAATCTTCAAATATATTATTGGACAATGACTTCAATCCAAAGCTGTCAGATTTTGGACTCGCAAAGTTGGGACCTGTAGGCGACAACACTCATGTTTCAACAAGAGTGATGGGAACCTATGGATATTGTGCCCCCGAGTATGCCATGACTGGAAAGTTGACTCTGAAATCTGATATCTATAGCTTGGGTGTTGTTCTTTTGGAGCTAATAACGGGACGAAAGGCTTACGACACCTCTAAGAAACCTGGAGAACAGAACCTTGTTGTTTGGGTGAGTTATAACTTATACTCCCTCCGTTTCAATTCGTTTGTTTTACTTTTTTTTTTTTTAAGTCCGTTTTTGAATGTCTCTTTCCTTTGCTGGCAACTCTTTAATTCTGACTTTCCACATGACATGTTTTAAACCACAAGATTAAAGAGTATTTTGGTACATTTTACATAGGCATAATACATAATTGTGCCACTTAACTTGGCTTCAACTTGCATTTATGCCCTCCAACTTTGTGTGTACACAAGTAGGCACTTAAACTTGCATAAAGTTGAACAAGTAGACACATGTGTTATATGTGGTGTCCTACGCGGCCAATTCGTGTCCTACATGGCCGCCTACGTGTATTATGCCACATAGGACACGTGTCTCTACTTGTTCAATTTTATACAAGTTTAAGTGTCTACTTGTGCACATCCAAAGTTGGAGGTCATAGATGTGAATTGAGGTCAAGTTAAAGGGCATGTTTATGTCTTATGCCTTTTACATATCTTTAGTTTAAGACCGCAAGATTCAAGTCTTTTTTACCTCTTAAACTCCGTGCCAAGTCAAAATCAGACAAACAAATTGAAACGGAGGGAGTATTATCCATATCTAGATACTAACTACTGCTCTCGTTTTCGGACCAGCTCAGTTCTTCTCCGTTTCTGATCGATTCTGCTGTTGTCCAACAGATAACCGTTAATATATGCTATCTCATTGCATGCTGTTACTTTTCTCACATTGAGCTTCTTTCAGCTACGTTGCTCGGACTCTCCTAAATGTTGTCACACCCGTGTCGGATCCTCCAAAAATGTTCTGCTTTTGGAGGATCTGACACGCACCCGTAGACATTTTTGAAGAGTCCCAGCAACATAGTCTTTCAGTCAATTGGATCATTACCTAGTTCCAATATGAAGCTGAAGTCTACTAGGTATTTCGAAGCAATTCTATAAGAATACATTCTAACTAGAAACTATTACTAGTCATGTTATTGCAATAATTTGCCCATTATTTGCTGCCAGTAAACGGGTAAAGAACACATACTGAAGGGGAGCCTTGGTGCAACTGATAAAGTTGTTGTCATGTCACTAGGAGGTCACAGGTTCGAGCTGTGGAAACAACCTCTTGCAGAAATGCTGGGTAAGCTGCGTACAATAGACCCTTGTGGCTGGGCCCGTCCATAGACCCAGCGCACAGCAGGAGCTTAGTGCACCCGGCTGCCCTCTTTTTGCCCATTATTTCAAATGAAACACTAGTATGTTGATGAAACTATGCATATTATACTGAACCTGACTTCCGACCCAAATGCGTGACATGTTTTCTGTCAATTTACGATGTGTAGGATTTTTTTATCTGAGAATCTCTTCGACTTGGTTGCAGTCTACTCCTTTCCTCAAGGATCGAAGGAAGTACATTCATATGGTAGACCCGATGTTGGATGGTCAATTCTCTTCTCGCTGTTTACACCATGCAGTTGCTGTTACTGCAATGTGTCTTCAAGAACAAGCCAATTTTCGCCCAAGCATCACCGATATTGTTACCGCGCTTGACTATCTTCTCTCTCAAGCACAGAACGCAGGTACACATAGAGGTGGTTCACAGTCTGCCAAGCACAGCACGCCTCCATCATCAGAAGAGTTTAATGCCAGTTCACGAAATCGAAGCTACGAGAACATGACTGCTATGTTTTAAGTATTCTTGTCAACAAACTACTAGATTTCTAGATGGGGTCTGCTGTCAACATAATGAAAATGGAGTTGCATTTTATTGTTTGGACTTTACAACAGAGTAATTGGTCGTTTCAGCTTTTGATTATGAGGTAAGAACACATCTTGAACATATAAAACTTTTACCATTTCATTATAGTAATTCTTTAATTTGTCGAAGGCTGGTTCATTGCATCTTTGTATGCAAGAGAAGAATTTTATTACTTATATATGTGTAAGTAGTTTTTATACAATCAATGTAGTTTAACTTCTGAAGGGGAGCCTTAGATTAACCGGTAAAGTTGCTGCCATGTGACCATGACGTCATGGGTTCAAGTCGTGGAAACAGCCTCTGGCAGAAATGCGAGAAGGCTGCGTACAACAGACCCTTGTGGTCCGGCCCTTCCTGGACCCGCGTATAATGGGAGCTTTAGTGCACGGGGCTGCCCCTTAGTGTAGTTTAACTTCTTGTCGCAGGTTGCTTACCTTATTTTCCAGATAGTACCACTTATTACAGGCAACTACATGCAGTTATCCTTTAAGTGACCTGATAGTGTATAGAAGTTAAACTCGTTTGCTAATCATGCACCTCGTGGAACTCAAGAGTACAAACTGTTTTTGGTGTTTCAGATGACATTTCGTTGAATCAAGAATTTCAATGGGTTTGCAAGAAAGTTGTAGCCTGCTCTTTTCCCCTGTACTTTGGCTACGCGTAACCTCAGTCGAGGAACCATTGATTGATTCAAGTATCTGTATTTTGTTATATGAAAAAACAAAAACAAACACAAGGATATATATCAACGTCGACATTGTATATACCTATACTTCTTGTAATTTCATGCATATTTTCGACGTGATCATATAATTAGATAATATGAACAATAGCGAAAACTTGTTGATGACATATTCTTCGATTATCTTTTCTTCTCTTTACTGATTTCGATAACCTGTTGTAAAAGATTAGGTACCAAATAGGGTGAAAGAAAACTATATACAGATCAAACTATTCTATGAGCTTTTGGTTGATCAAGATTCTAATAAATGGTGTTTGTCTATCAACTCTTTTGTTTCTAAAATTCAATGCTGCTCGGATTCTCCTAAAATGTTTCCCACTCGTGTTATATTCTTCAAAACGCACTATTTTTGAAGGATTAAACATGCACCTATCAACATTTTTGAAGAGTCCGAGCAACATAATTTGAAGTGTATGTGTATTATATGTTTTATGCACAAGAGTTTTGTTTGTAGGTTATGCACCTTAAAACAACCATCTTCGCATTGGATATGTTATGCACATGGAAATATTGTTACTTATTGTTTCTCATGTTGTCTCCTTGTATCTACTGTATATAATGCCTACCCTGCACATGAGAAAATTGTAAATGTGAAAAGAATGCTATATCAATAAAGAAATAGTAAAGTTTATCATGTGAAATCAATATACCGGCTAGAAAAAGTAAATAGTACTGGTGAGCTATTTATGTAAGGATCCCAATAAAATAAATAGAGAAGAAGAAATAAAATAAAAATTTAACGAGATTCGATCAAGCCTATGTCCTCGGAATAGAAGCATAAAAGAAACAATACAACATGTGAGATCCCCCAATATAATCCCTTTACTCCAATTGTTTGCCAAACTTACGGTAGCAATAATTAGCAATGGATGAAAATATAACATGATTCAGATTTAGGTCATGTGATCACACTCTGATCGCATTGCGCTAACTCTCAGGAGTTGAACGCGATTGTTCTCAGATCGTGCAACCCTTAGAAGCCTTGACATAGCTAGTAAAGTTGTTGCCATGTGACCAGGAGGTCATTGGTTCGAGCAGTGGAAACAGTCTCTTGCAGAAATGCAGGATAAGACTGCGTAAATAATAGGCCCTTGTGGTCTGGCCCTTCCCCGGACCCATGTATAGTAAAAACTTTAGTACACCGGGCTGTCCTTTGGTCCACCGTGAGCTTTTTGAGGTCGGGTCGCAATTCAAATCCACCAAAATTCAAGACATGAAGTCAACATCATTGGTCCGAGGAAAGAAAAGGACCACCTTTGAAAAAAAAAGAAGGAACTCGCTAGGCCTTCAGAACAAAGGTAATTCTATTCATGCTTCACACGATCTAACTAATTCTATATAAAACAACCTAATTTTCTTTTATTATATACTTCAGTGTTGACAATATGTATGGGTGCTATTGGTAGTTTTCTCTAGTGGGTTAGTCTTCCCACCATAGTCAAATCTTCACATTATAGTGGCAAATGGCAATCACTAGAAAAGTAGGCAGATAGTGCAGCACAAAAGTTTGAAAATGAAATAGTTCCCTATGGTAATGACTTGCAACTGGTTGGCATTTGGGCATATGTAGCTTGAAGATTGAATGAAGTAACGAGCTACCAACTAGAATTGTGGTGAAGTGGTAAGTACTCCTTTATCTTTAACCAATGATCTCGAGTTAGAGTCCCCTAGGTACGGAGCCTTTGTTAGGGAGGAGCGCTTTACCCCCCTATGAGGGACTTCCCGACGCGAATCCGGATTTAGTAAGACTCCTATATAGATATCGGACACCAGATAGGAAACAAAAAAAAAAGTGACTAGCTAGTGAGTATCTTGTCCAATATTGTCAGTTGACTTTGGTGCAAAAATAATGGCTAATTTATTCAAATGCCCCCCTTCTTTTTAGGTCACATTGCATTTTGTTCATATTTTTTTTTGCAAAAAACTGTTCTTTGGGACAACATTAGATCCGGGGGTCTAATGTTTCCTCGTATATTGCTCAATCTTACGGACAACAATATTATATTCGGAGTCTAACATTTGCAATAATTTACAGTTTTGAATAGCTAAACTAACTTCAACTAAATTTGCGACAAGTGAGTATTTATATAGTACAATGATCAAAATAAAAAATCGAATTTGATAAAATGTATATTCGTTATATTTCAATTTATGAGTTCTATATTCTTAATCTATTAACAATGTTACTCCCTTTGTCCCGATTTATGTGGCACGGTTGAAATTTCGAGAGTCAATCAAGTTTTTTTAAATCAGAATTTCTTTATATGCCTCTTAAATATTTTAAATTCTTAACTATTATAATTTATAGTATTTTTTATGTAATTTTTAAATAAATAAAATTTATTTCAAAAAATGTAAAACTTCTATGTCTAAATTCATGGTCAAAATTTAGAAATTTGAATCTCAAAATTTTAACCGTGCCACATAAACTAGGCAAAGGGAGTATATTTTTATAGTAATAACTTTTAAATTCTAATATCTCACAAAATATGTCTTCTTTCTTCTTCTTTTTTCTTTTCCGGCCAGCTCGGTGCACTAATATTTTCGGTATAAGCAAGATTTAGGGAAAAGTCAGTCTTACCCTACATTTCTACAAGAAGTTGTTTCCACGATTAGAATCTATAACCTCCTATAACCACACAATATCTCACATAATATGCCTAAAATCATAAAATTCAAAGCATCATTTTAATTATACTTATAATATTTTTAATTTAAAATTATTAAATTCAATAACTCTTTTTTATTTTCTTAAATTACGTGTGAGGTCAAATTAAAACCCATAAAAATAAAATCAAATGTAGGGAGCAAAATAAAAGCATATGAGAAAGAATCTCTTTCTCTTTCCTCTATATAAACCAACACAAAATTTTACCAACCAAAAAAAACAACTAACTTTCCGCATCTAAAAAACCCCGCACACCTCCATTAAGCTTCCACATCATGAGTAGTGATCCTTCACGTATGAGTCAATCAAGTTTTTCTTTGATCGAAATTTTATTATATGTCTTTAAATATTTTAAGTAGTTAATTATTATGATTTATAGTATTTTTTATGTATTTTTCAAATATATAAATTTTATTTCAAAAAAAAAAAACTTTAAGTTTCTATGTCCAAATTCGTATGCAAAGTTTAGAATTTTGAATTTTGAAATGCCAATTATGTCACATAAATTAGTAGAGAGAGAAGGATCAAAAACACACTTAGAGTATTCCAATTTTTTTGAGTTTTATACCTAAATTATCAGGTGCGTGAGTTTAGTACCTGAACTATATATCACGAGCCATTTGTCAAAACATACCTCGACTATCAATTGTTCACTTTTCCTACCTGAACGATGGTGATATTTCAGGTAGAAAAAAGTAAATAATTAATAGTCGAGGTATGTTTGATAAATAGTTCGTGATAGTTCAGATATGACACTCACACACGTGATAATTCAGATATAAAACTCGAAAAATTAGAATACTTTGACGAGTACTTTTCCATCGCTTTATTTTTTAATTTAAAATCATAAAATTCAATAACTCTTTTTTATTTTCTTAAATTACGTGTGAGGTCAAATTAAAACCCATAAAAATAAAATCAAATGTAGGGAGCGAAACAAAAGCATATGAGAAAGAATCTCTTTCTCTTTCCTCTATATAAACCAACACAAAATTTTACCATCCAAAAAAAACAAATCAACAACAACTACCTTTCCGCATCTAAAAAACGCCGCACAACATGAGTAGTGAGCATTCACATACTCCGTCGTCTGCAGCATCTAATAACCACAAGCCTGTAGAAATCGAAATAGCCGATTCCGACTTTGTCGTTATCTTAGCTGCGCTTCTGTGCGGGCTAATTTGCGTGCTCGGCCTTGTTGCCGTGGCTCGTTGCGCGTGGATCCGAAGGATCACCGCGGGGAATTCGTCTGTTCCTCAACCTGGTTCTTCTTCTCCAGTGAATAAAGGTATTGTAGGCAAAATATTTGATCATTTCAGAAAGAATTTATTTTACTTGATGGTATTAGTATGGATAGTTTTGATGATTCATGTATCGTCTAATTATTTAGAGAATACATCTTAGATTTGTCGATTGTGTCGTGACTTTGTTTAATCCTGGGGGGAAACATTTCATATTGCTGAAACAGTTTCTTAGGACAGTGCCCAGCACGAGTCAAGTATGTTTATATACTCCCTCCTTTCCTAGTTGTTACGTTTCACTTTTAAAGCTAAGTTAGATTAATTTAATGTTTTAAAGTTAAAATTTAGAAATTCAAAAATTATACGAAAAGTACTGTAGATTGCAATTTTTCTCATGTCAATATGACGAAAAACTATATTTTAAAATGTTGGTGAAAATTTATATTGTTTGATTTCTAAAAAAGAAAGGAACGCTCGGAGTAATCATTTTGCTGATTCATGTATCCTCTAGTTACTTAGTGAAGACTTGTTTGATTCTGCGGAAACATTTCACGTTGCTGAAGCAGTTTCTCAGGATAGTGCCAAGCACGAGTCAAATATTATAGTAGTAATATTTATTCATTCTACTAATATTATTATTGGACTTTCTAACATTGCTCCCTAACAGGTTTGAAGAAGAAGGTGATCAAATCACTACCAAAGTTCAGTTATACGCCAGAGAAATCTGTGAAATTTTCTGAATGTGCAATTTGTTTGATGGAGTTTATCGTAGGTGATGAAATCCGTGTGCTGCCACAGTGCGGCCACGGATTTCACGTTGGATGTATTGATACATGGTTAGGATCGCACTCTTCATGTCCGTCTTGCCGGCAAATTCCGGTGGTTTCGAGGTGTCATAAGTGCGGTGAGCTGCCGGTGACCACGAGGTCACCGGCAGCGACTGCTGTCTCAGGTGAGACGGGGAGCCGATCGGCTCCGAATGATTATCATGTAAATGCATTTTTACCTTAGAAAGTAACGTTGGGTGGAAACAGTTACGTGCTGCTGGTGGGAGGTGACAGATATTTCGTGAAATTAGTCAAGGTGCATGCAAGCTGATCCGGACACTATGAACGTTAAGCTAAGTGTATAGATTATTCAAGTATGTGTATCGAGAATTTAGTATTTGAATTTGTAGTGAATTATTAAAGGGTGTCATTTCCTACGTCACTTACATTTTTTTTAGTTTTGTATCCTCTTTATCAGAGATCTTCATTTTTACATATAAGAGATCTGAAAAAATTATTTTTTTCTGTTCAATTTGTAAGTGGTCAAGAGATCTAATTTCCTCGGCAAAGTTGAAGTAATAAAACTTTTATTCCAGTTTTCTTCTGTTATTTAGTTCTTTTTTTTTTTTTTTTTGGTTTCCATTGGAGTATGATACCTTTACCTTCATTGGAGCTCTAGCTAATCTTGTTTCGTGTCGATCATAAAAGGCTCGAAAGCACTCCCTAGATTTTTTTTTATAGCCAAAATTCGAATTCAAAACTTTTAATCAAGAAAATTTATTAGTACATTCAGTTAAATTTACTACATCATCACCGACGAAGCCACATATGAACACTCATTGTCAGAAAATTACATTCATGAGTAGTTAAAAAGAACATGTTTTTTTTTTTTGGCAATAAACTGTGAATTATTATTACCAGAGCCAACAAGCTAAAACAAGAATGATAAGCCTAAGAGCATCTGGTCCAATCCTTCAAGAACAGGGATCAGCCCCCAGACCTCTAAATAAGAAAAAACCAGGCACACTGTGTAGTCACTATACTACCTAGTTACAAAGTAGATTTATCCAGTAGAGACACCTCCTAGCCTTCTTAGATCCCTTCACAACTTCTAATCTCTCCCTAATTTCCTTCTTTATCTGTGTAATGACAAAATTTCTACTTACAATTATGTTTCTATGTATTCTCCAGTTTCTGGCTTGCCAGGTATGGTAAATTAATGCACCCCATAATGCAGCTGTTGTTACCTTTTTAAATTTTCTCCAGCGTCTTCTTTGCAACCAATCGAAACTGCCTTTTACATCCCTCTTTGGCAGTGTAAGGCCAGCCCAGTTCTCCAGTTCATCTCGTACACCGATGGTCCAAGAGCAATCTGTAAACATATGTTGTTGTGTTTCTCTCATGTCTCCATCACAAAGACAACATTTATCATCATCTACTAAAATATGGAACTTCTGCATCCTTTCCTTAGTTAGGAGTCTATTCCTGTAGGCTAACCAGGATATGAACCTCTGCCTAGGTAGCATAATGGAACTCCATATCAGTTCAGCCTCATTCACTCTAGTCACAGGTCCCAACAAAGCCTGGTAACTACAAGAAACAGAGTAGTTCCCACTAGCTGTTAGATTATACCTACCATTCGGATACCAATTCACCATTTGCTCCTTCAAAGAGTTCAATTTCCTCCAATACCAGCTCGAATCTTGAGGTGGTTTGTGCTCCCAAATATCAGTAGTATCCTTCATATAAAGTTCATTTACCCATTTTACCCAGAGAACATCTTTCTTCGCAGCTACTTGCCACAATAGTTTACCTACAGAGGCTACATTCCAAGTACCACAACTCTTTATGTTTAGACCCCCCATTCTTCTTTGGGATACACACTTGCTCCCATGACACAAGAGCCACTTTCTTCTTCTCTGCAGACCCACCCCATAAGTACTCCTTGCATTTTCTGTCCACTTCCTTCACCACACTTTGTGGTAGTATGAAAACAGCCCCCCAAAAGTTGTGCATTGCAAACAAGACTGCATTAATAATTTGCAGCCTCCCAGCATAAGAGAGGTGCCTTGCGTAGGCCATGCTAATCTTGCTGGTTATCTTCTCAATCAATTGATGACACTCTATTTTATTCCATCTCTTGGAAGAAAGAGGTAGCCCCAAGTACCTGATAGGTAAGGTCCCAATGGTGAAACCTGTTCTTCTCATAATTTTATCATGCTCTTCTGCCTTCACACCTGCTAGAAATATATTGGATTTGTCCAGATTTGCAACCAGCCCAGAGGTGTTGCTAAAGTGTTGTAAAGCTTCCATCATCCTGCTAACAGATGCCAAAGTGCCTTTACAAAACAGCATGAGATCATCCGCAAAAATTAAGTGAGTGAGCTTAGCTGCTTTACACATAGGATGGTATCTAAAATCTTCAAGATCACTCATCTTCCTCAACACCCTAGATAGATACTCCATCACAAGGACAAATAACAAAGGTGACATAGGGTCCCCTTGTCTAAGCCCTCTTTTTCCTTCAAAGTACCCATATCCTACTCCATTAACTTTCACAGTAAACTTGGTAGAAGTTACACAGCTAATAATCAAAGAGGTAAAAGATCTAGGGAACCCAAAACCCCTTAACACCTCTTCTAAGAACTCCCAACTCACCATGTCATAAGCCTTTCGCAAATCAATCTTCATCATACATCTTGGAGTGGTTTGTCTTTGGTAGTGCCTTATCAGGTCATGACAAATGAGAATGTTATGGATTAATGATCTTCCCTCTACAAAAGCGGACTGATTCTCTCTTACTAACAAGGGTAAAACCTGTTTCAACCTCATACAAATGATCTTGGAAATGCATTATAAAGTACATTACAACAGGATATGGGCCTAAACTGGCTAGCATCTTGTGGGACTTTCACTTTAGGAATTAAAGCAATCAGGGTAGCATTAATTTGATGTAGCAATTTCCCATTCGCGAGGTAGAAAGGCTACTCTTGGTAGATCCACATATCACCATTACAAATTACTCTGTTGGTGTGCATTTCAAAGCTGAAGTGATGAGGACGGTTCTAGTGGGTAAACCACCCAAAACACCCAAATTAGGTACGGAGTACTAAGGGCCCGTTTGATCATGTAAGATAAAATCATGATTTAAAATTATGATATAAAATTATGAAATAAAGTTGAAGTTTTGTTTGGACATGTAATTTGGACGTTTTATGTTGTACATGCTTTTTCATAAACATAGAAAATCCCATAAGTTGTGAAAGCTATCAAAATTGCCTCAATTTTTATACAATCTTACCAAATAAGCAAAAGTTTATAACAAAAGTATGATACACTATCACAAAGTTATTCTAAAAAAATACAACATTTATTGATCAAACTTTAGTTCAATAAAAAAGTAAAAGTGAACATGAGTTGTAGTGTACTACTCTTTAATATAATCCTCCCACATAGTATGGACAATCTCTTCACGTTGAGCTTGCATTTCTCGATTAAATGACCAAGAAGACGAACCAACATTGTTACTTTGAGCCGTTTATTGGTCAATATCATTATTAACTATATCGATCTTCATGTTCATATACCGTGAATATTTCATCACTCCTTTGGTGAATAATTAATGTAAAGTAGGAGTTGGTTTGAAGTTATAATAAATTTTATGTTGGTGAGAGTAATGGTTATATGAGATATAAATGGTTTAAAGAGTAATAATATGAACTATAAATTTTATTTACATATGAAATAAATGGTTGTTAGATATAAATAGTGGAGTTTTTTTTTTTACAAAATATAAACTTGCGGGTCAATTTTTATACTTGAAAAATTCCAAATCATGATATGAAATCTCAAATCAAGTTTTTTAGAGAATTTGGGATTTCATCTCATGATATGAAATCAATGCTAAATCGCATGTCCAAATGTTGATTTCACCTCATGATTTCAAATCACAAGATGAAATTGCATGTCCAAACACCTACTAAGTGTGCGCAAAAACTGTGAGGAATGTGCATTACAAAATATTGAGATAATTATGATTAAAAACATATATGAATCAATGGCGGATCCAGGATTTTACACAAGTGGGTTCAATCAGTAAATAGGGAACGATCTTGAAAAGCCGATAATGTAAGTAACGTCGAGCACAAACAAATATTTGCTCGTTGTTTTTTTATTTGTTCCTTTTTGTTAATAATATAATATCAAAATAATTTTTTTTTAAAAAAAATCAACAGTGTTTTAATTTAACAAAGTTGAGAAAAAATTTAAAAAGAATTACAAAGAACCTATTAACATTTTCTTAAACATGAGCATTAAATATGATTGGTCACTTCTTTTTAATTTTTTGGAAACACGGTAAGTCAATGGGGCCTACCATAGCACACTGAACTCACCGAATTTCACAATATTTTCCCTTGTATAAATAATAAATTTTCTGGTGAAGCGGGTTTAGTTGAACCCACTTGAAACCACGTAGGTACGCCTCTGAACTATCATCTTTTCACGAGTTTTACATTATAACTATCAGTTATTCCTTTTTTCTAGCTAAACTATAATCATTTATGTATTAAAACACACATAAACTATTCCCTTTTCCTACCTGCAGATGATAGTTCAGGTAGTAAAAGAGAACAACTGATAGTTGAGGTGTGTTTTAATACATAAATGGTGATAGTTCAGGTAGAAAAAGGTAACAACTGATAGTTGACATGTGAAACTCGTGAAAAAACTATAATTCAGATATGTTTTTGACTATTAACTTAAAATATTGCTACTACTAATAATCAAATGGGAATGTGACAACTGACCACCATCGAGGGATTGGTGGGATACCCAAGGTAGAATTTTCACGAAAGAGGTTCATCATCTGTAGTATATACATAATTATTTTTTTTTAATTATTCTTATATATATAGCGTCATCTTTAGGTGAAGGACCTTTTTGCTATGCCTCTAATGGAATAGATGAATTCTTTCACTCTTAAACTATAGAGATCTCAAGTTCAAGTCTTGGGTAGAGAATGTTCCCCCTTTATTAGACTCCATGCGGCACGAATTTGTATAATTCGGACTAATAAGTTTCAAATATCAAATGATTATTAGACAAATAAAACTAAACACAAATAAAAAAACATAAGCAACTTAAAATTAGTAAGTTATTACCTAGAGTGCTAATATTCTTTCTTTCATTTTTTGTCCTAATGTAGTAATATGCACCTTTAATTAGTAAACACTTAACACACTAATGGGATTATTATTCCTCCATTATTGCAATAATCAATAAATTAATCTTGGTCATGTTATTCATGACATTTTTAATTTCATTCCCTTTTAATGGTAGCCATCCAACAAAGTAAACATGGAGGACCCATGAAATCCCACTGACAATTATAAGTAGAGCCCCATTTCTTTGTGACCATTATTTTCTCAAATACTCACTGCTCACTCCTTTAAATAAAGATGCTGGGGTTTGTTGCAACACATCCACTAGGTGAGGCTGATGTGAGTTTTATATATAACTTTTTTTTTTAATCAACTTTATATATTGGCGGAGTCAAAATTTTCATTAAAAGGATTCCAAAAAATAAAGAAGTAAGCACACGGTCGATGAAATTAAGGAGATTCAATATATACTATAACAATAACATACTCAATATAATTTCAGAAGTGGAGTCTGCAGATGGTTGTGTGTACGCACGCTTACTCCTAATACCTTGTGAAAGTATTGTTTCTAATAGACCTTCGGCTCAAGTAAAGCATATTAAAATGGTAAGAAAAAGAAATATAATAGTAAAGAAACCATATAGAAATTAAATAATGGAAAAAAAAATAGTAACAACATTCAACATATACTATATATACTTTTAAAAAAAATATATGTTACCCTTGTATATACGTGTACCTTTCCAATAAAGAGAATTTGAATTTACCCCTTGCACCTTCTAACTCCGCCCCTGACTACGTATTTATTCATTTATTGTTTCACGGATGTAACTGGTAAAGTTGTTGTCATGTGATCAGGAGGTCACGGGTTCAAGCCTTGAAAACAGCCTCTGGCAGAAATGCAAGGCTGCGTATAATACACCCTTATGGTGGGGCCCTTCCCCGGACACCCTGCATAACGATAGCTTTAGTGCACCGAGCTGCCTTTTTTATTGTTTGGCGGATGTGCTAAAAAAAAATCTCAATGAAATTGACCAATTGATACTTTTTGTATCCACATTATTCCTTAACAATGCTAAAATAATTGGTTTGGGAAGGTGGAGGGGCAAAGGAATTGATGCACGTACTTTTTCTGTTTTATTGTGTCTTGGACGTTGCAGCTTTTGTTACGTTGATTATGACAATATTCGTGATTATATATAGATTCATGATTATATATGTACTCTTGTGATTCCTACTCTAATCAAAAGATTAAATGATCATACTAAAAGTAGATCGTCAAAACTCAAACGAGGATGGAGAGTTTTGCCTTTTCAAGTGTGTAGGGCAAAGACTTTGATGACTCAAGTCTTATATTTAGGAAAGCAGAGTGAGTGGAAAAGGGGATAGCCATCGGTCCGATCATCCAATTCACTCCAACAGACAAATATGATTTTATAATCAAAGCAAGTTCATCACTTTCACCTACCATCAGACGACAACTAATCCTTCAGGAGGTTCCTTAGGAACCGATTCACTTTGTGGAGTTTGATTGAACACAAAAAACCTTCAATTGTCAGGCGACACTACACCAAAAATGATCTTTAGCAGCAATTAATTAACGGCAATAGCTTAATTGCCGTTAAATATGTGTTTTAGTTGCATTTACTACTGACAATTACATTGTAGCTTTCTTTGTAAATGCCCCTAAAGCTTATAGCGACATTGGATCCAATGACATTTAACTAATGCCGGTAAAAATTTTAGCACTCTTGTTAAAGTGCATAGTTATTGTCGCTAAAGCTTGTTTTTGTTGTAGTGCGATTGTATTTTTCACATATAATTTGAGTCGAAAACTTGTAAGCTACAACGTAATTATATTTGTCAATAGCCTAAATCAAACATTCATCATGCTCTTAATTACCTACTCAAATTGAAGAACACACATAATAAATTAGTGATTGATAGATAATTTTACTCTGTTGGTCGGGGCCCAAAAGTTTCATATCATATATTCATGTGTAATTTTTGTCAATTATCTGTTTAGTAAACGATTCTCTTTTTATTTTTCTTGTAATTTATGGATCGTTTATTCTTTCAGGCTACGGTCTAAAGATTGTTTTGAGCAAACTAAAAATTTTATGATAAAACATTCAATGGTGATTTAAAATTCTAATTGAGTTATTACAAACGTTAGACGACCTAACCTATATGCCCAACTCATTTTGAAATTATCCCTTTTAATTCGTATACATGCGTGTACTTATATTCTACGGTGCTCTAGTTTAATAACATTTTTCGTTGTTTAATTTAATTAATTATATTGTACTATAAAATAACTGATAATCTCACGGAACCTATTAACCAAATATACACGCAATTATATTACACTGAATGACCAATATGAAAGAAAAAAAGAATTGTGTTGTAAAATTCAGCCACCAGTTTTTCAAATATAAGGGGAGATCTGGTGCTTACTGCTCCCGGAAACGTCCGATCTGTACTATAATCAAGTCGTTCGCCTATCTTATTGTTATATGTTCCTCATGTAGTACTCAAGAGGACCATCATATATAAGTCAGAATAATAGCAATGCAGCAATAAATTATATAGGGGTGTTAGCCCATGAAAACATGATGATCTGTCTAATTCATTCCATCAACGGATTATTAACCCATCCATTTATAAACTCAACGTATCTTGATTTGCAGCCCAAATTAAGTTTATTTAAAAGTTAGACAAATTTGGACTAAGTAAGTAGCCCAAACTAATCTATGCAAAACTTTGTCAAAATATTTATATAATTTTTTTTTTAATAAGAAGTTTGTTTATTACTTTTGTTTGGTAATCTGACAAATTATGAGAAAATAATAGAAATTAAAATTTGGTAAAAGTTTAGTCCATCTCAGCCAACGTAACTTTTGGATGGGATTGATGACTCGTTTATTTACGCATCTCATTTTGACCACTCAACTAAAATTTGGTAAAAGTTGACTTGATTGGAATATGACCCATTGTTTAGTCCATTTCGACCGAAGTAACTTTTGGACGGGATTGATGACTCGTAACGCATCTCATTTCGAACCAATTCATTTGCCACCAAAAAATTATAGCATATAATCACATGTTTAATGAGAAGTTGAATCTTTAATCCAAAGCCAAAAAAAGCACCATGCTTCAAGTCTCCTACTACTGCTACTCCATATTGTACTAAGTATATACAATTAATATATAGTACAAATCTTAGCTTTAAAGCAAAATTATCAAGAATTTTACCCCTATATAAACTCATATATTCTCCTCCATTTCTTCATTCATCTCAAACATCTCTCTTATTACCATTATATCAAATACAAAATGGCTAATTTTTCCTACTCATTTCTTGTCTTGTTTCCCATATTATTACTATTATCTCTCATGTCGCGCGCAACATTTGCACGCGACTTCTCCATCGTGGGATATTCCCCCGATGACTTGAACAGCATTGATAACATCATCAATCTCTTCGAGACGTGGATGGAGAAACATAGCAAGAGTTACAAGAGCATTGAAGAGAAATTGCATAGGTTTGAGATTTTTAGAGATAATTTGAAACATATTGATGAGAGGAACAAAATTGTTAGTAATTATTGGCTTGGATTGAATGAATTTGCTGATTTGAGCCATGATGAATTCAAGAAAATGTATTTAGGACTCAAAGTTCAAAATGAAAAAAGACCAAATGATGAGTCCACACAAGAATTTATTTATAGAGATTTTGTGGATTTGCCAAAGTCTGTTGATTGGAGAAAAAAAGGTGCTGTGACTGATGTCAAGAATCAAGGCTCATGTGGTAAGTAGGGGGTTGATTTTTAGTGTTAACAATTTTGAGGGCATTTCTGGTGTATATCGGATCCTCCAAAACGAATATATTTTTGGAGGTCTGACACGAACAGGACAATTATTTTGTAGGGTCCGAGCAACATAGAAAAAAGTGTTTATCGACACCTTTTTTTTCAAAACAACTCGACTGCTTGTTTTCATATTCAATACATCCAAACACCTATTAATCCTTTTTTTAATATTTACGTATCCGTAAAGAGTCTTATTTGCCCTTTACTATCGAAAATAAGCTATATTTGCCATATGTTATACTATTTCAACAAATATACCCCTATAGTCATACTTAAGAGCTATATTTAACCGTCATCCATTAAAACTTCATTTTCACCTTTAGAAAGTCATGTGTCATGCTCTTATCGAAGAAATTACGTGAGTTTTACAGGTAGTTGTTGGGCATTTTCGACGGTAGCTGCAGTAGAGGGAATAAACCAAATAAAGACAGGGAATTTGACATCTTTGTCTGAACAAGAGTTGATTGATTGTGACACAAAATACAATAGTGGTTGCAATGGAGGCCTTATGGATTATGCTTTTCAATTTATTGTCTCACAAGGTGGTCTTCACAAAGAGGATGATTATCCTTACCTCATGGAAGAAGGAACTTGTGATGAAAAAAGAGTAAGTCAATAATCTAACCATATATAT
This sequence comes from Capsicum rhomboideum, assembly GCA_031232105.1. NCBI lineage: Eukaryota > Viridiplantae > Streptophyta > Magnoliopsida > Solanales > Solanaceae > Capsicum > Capsicum rhomboideum. The sequence continues at coordinate 7,655,439 of CP124714.1, read as the reverse complement.
ATATATAGTCCTAAAATAATGGTATTCCTAGCTATGTTGTTCACAGAGTTGGAGCCAGGGTTTTAAGTTTATAAGTTTAATTTGTTATTGAACACATGTTAATGAATTTTCTAATACAAAATATATGGTCTAAGGAAAGTTAATGATCTCATACCTAATATTGTAGCTCTGCTCCTGGTTGTTTGGATCCTTCAAAAACAGCGTTAGTCTGTTAGATCCTCGAAAAGTATTTCATTTTATAAAGGATATTCCGACATGACTAGAACGATATTTTTTGGAGGATCTATGCAACATGCATAGCTTCTATGCATATTTCAAAATTGAATTCATGAAGTTCAATTTCTGGATCCGCATCTAGTTATGTTAATCAGATCCTTTAAAATGTTGCATGTGTCGAATTCTCCAGAAGTTATTTATTTTTGAAGGATCCGATACATATACTAACATTTTTGAGGATCCTAGCAACCTAGTTTGTGAAAATATTAGTGAATAACTTAAATTGAATGTGATGTTTTCAGGATGAAAGTGAAGTGGTGACAATAGATGGTTACCATGATGTGCCTGCCAATGATGAACAAAGTCTCTTGAAAGCTCTTGCTAACCAACCTTTGAGTGTTGCCATTGAGGCTTCTGGCAGAGATTTCCAATTCTACAAAGGGGTAAACTCCCATCCCTTCTATCTCCCCACCCACCCACCCACCCTCTTCCCCCCAGCTCTTCTTAGGGTGTGTTTGGCATGACGGATTTTTTTTCACCGAAAAATATTTTTCAGAAAATAAGTCATTTTCTGGTGTTTGATTGTCAGAAAATACTTTTCGGGGTAAACATTATCCACCAAACGAGGAAAAGTTACTGCCCTCACTTTTGGTCAGAAGTCATTGTCCTTTACAATTGTATCTAACTCTTTAACTTCAAATGACTCTCCAACTAAATACCGGAATATATTTTTCAGTAAATAAGTGATTTTCTAGAAAATGACTTCCGCTTTACCAAAACATAGACCCGTAGTTATAAATAGAACTCTTAAGATTGTTTGTACTACTGAATGAATACTATGAAAACTCTTAAAGGATCTTTTAACAAATAACCGGTCAGATCATTGTTTACTTTTTCTAATCAATATACATAGTTATACATTTGTTATATACAGTTATACACATATTACACACCAATCGACTATTTTTAATTTAAACGACTGAATGTGGATGTAGGGTGTGTTTGATGGGCATTGTGGAACAACATTGGATCATGGAGTGGCAGCAGTTGGATATGGATCCACAAAGGGAATGGACTACATCATTGTCAAGAACTCTTGGGGGCCCAAATGGGGAGAAAAGGGCTTCATTAGGATGAAGAGAAACACTGGCAAGGCCCAAGGCCTTTGTGGAATCAACAAAATGGCTTCTTTCCCAACCAAAAATAAGTGAAAAAAACAATGTGTTTTTTTTTTTTTTTTTTTTTTGGATAACCGTGGTGTCTAGGCCAGCTTTCGCGCACCTCGACTAAATCCATGAGATATCTGCAACGTCCAACTAGAACAATGTACTCTTTTCCCTTTCTTTTCTTCGCTTCACCCCATTGTTTTTCTATTTGTTGAATGTTGTTTTATGCATTCTGTTGTTTTTTTAAATAAGGGAGTATCAATATAATATGCTCATCTAATGTGTCGGAGACAATCTACTTTGACTCGTTTTTATAGTTCACACACTTTTGTATTGCCGCTTCTTACTGTCATATTTATGTTAATGCACTTTCCGATGGATTAGATACCTGTAAATGATGGATACTCGGCATTGTGCATATCGACAACCCCTGCAATGTTGAAGCTAATGCGTTAAGTATCCGCCCGGATTCCATGTGCCCCATGCTACTCCGGTAATAGTGTAAGCTAGTGATGCTAAGAAATTTTATTTCTTTCAGATTCAACTGTCCTTTTGATATTCATATACTCTCTATTTTTATTATTTTATGTATCTTAGTTTTGACTAAGCACAAAGTTTAAACAAAACAAAAAAAAAGAGCGAGAGAGAGAGAGAAATTAAAGATGTGTGTAACTTATCAAGATGCCTAGTGTTTAAGTATGTCATGTGATATTTGAGTTGAAAGAGTTAGGCATAATACATAAGAAAACATTCAAACTTGGTCTCAATTGACAAGTAATCACTCCAATTTTGAGAATGCACATCTAGACATCTCAACTTGGTCTCAATTGACAACTGAACACTCTTTAACTTGTCCCCATTATCTCGTGGACAACCAATGCTGACATGACACATAAATTCTAGAAGTATCTAGATGATCATTTTGTAAGTTCAAGTATTCAATTGATACCAGTTGAGACGAGTTGAGGTGTCTAGATATACACTCTAAAAGTTTAAAAGTTGGAACGCTTACTTGCCAATTGAGACCAAGTTTAAGTGTCTGCTTATGTATTATGTCGAGGAGTTACTAAATATAGAACAAGCAAGTCAAAACATGTCCTATGATTAATAAAACACACAAAGCTAAATTAACAACACAGCAAATGCAGAACACTTAAGCATCAGCAAATTGGCATTCTCACCAGTTCTTCTTGAACACTAAGGTAGGTAAAAAGTGCCTGTGGTCCTTGTTTGCAAAACTACAATTACAACAATGTAAAGTACAACAATCCCCTCAAGAGTCTTCCTCGTGAATAGTCGACGGGGAGTCAATCTGTCAGAAAGAACGGAAAAAACTCATCAAGCTTGAGATTCCTTCCAGGTTAAACTTGGCGCCTGATGGACCGCTTTGATTTAGGGTGACTGCGTAGCACACTGGACAATCCATTATACATGCCACGTGATGGTGGGCTGTTAGCCCCCGTCGTACCACCAAGATTAGGATTCAACGGAGTAGCAGGTGGAGTGAGAGTACCTAAAATAACCTGGAACATAAGCCATTTAATTAGTGCCCTGTGTCGTGCAACCTACATAAACAATTGGCAGTGTGAGCATAAGAGCCCAGCCTTTCACCTCTGTTATTGAGGGTCTGGGAATTGAGGATTTTCCAGATACAATACAAAATATATTACTTTATCAATGTAAAAGAAGAAGAATTGAAAGTATTAATCTGCGTGCTGCATGCATTTGTAAAGCCAGAAAGGTTTCTTCCAATGGAAAAAGGCATATAAGTAATAGTGCTATACACACCTCATAATCAACAGATTCCTCGCGTCAAATAGATACCTAGACCAGCTTAACTAACTACCAATTAACACTAAATCCAGGAAAGAAGGATAATACTGATTCTGATCTTCCTGTTTAGGCTTACTTGACAAACAAAATATCCAAACCTTTTCAAGAATCAGATGTAGTACTCCATCACTATGACTAAAAGATAAAAATAAATGCTACATAAACTGTCTTTGAAACTTATGAGAAGGCAAACCTGGACTGGTGATGCAGCAATCAGAACACCTGCCACACCACCACCTAAAATCCGTCCATCGTATCCAGCTAATGATACACTAAATCCACCTTGTGGACCGCCAATTTCAGACGGCAGAAATGAACCAGATAGAGACAAAATGTCAAACAGTCCCTATAGGAGGGGAAAAGGTCAGAAAAGCACTCAACACTACAATAATGCAAGGATAGACGATCTAAAAAGAGTGAAGCAGAAGAGCAGATTTCTATCAGCAGATCTGTGAATTCTAGAAGAGACAATCAACTAGTAACTTCAGGCACAAAATGAAGTTCAAATCAAACAACAAGAATAAAATCCATACGAACTGCATACAGATTTTAGAAATAATAGTAATAAACGTATCTCTCAAGTAAAATGATGAAAAATGGCAATTTTTCCTTCACATCTAAGTGAGAAGCCCTTGTAATTAATATGAACTAAACAAGAGCCGAGTTAAATCTTACAATACGAGCAGAGGTGTCAAAGGTGAAAACCATAGAAAAGCACCACAATCTATTGAGGATTTAAGCGCAAGCCGCAAAGCACAATTGAAATGTGGGATTTAGTGAAGAAAAGGTGCTAATAAATTTAAAGATTAAAAAAAAAAAAAAAAAAAGATAAAAGTAATGCAGGAATAAACATAGAAAGGGACATTAATTATTTGGACAAAAGAATTATAAAGTTATAATTAGCTGAAGTATGTGAGATGGAACATGAAATGCTAAAACAAGTAAGCTATATTCAGATGTAAACCTCATAGGTCGCAGCTCCTCCAGACGTGCCAACTTGTCTCAGAGACACCTTTGATAATGCACCAGTCGCTGACAGGATACAAGCAGCCCCTGGACAATTCTGAGTAAATGACTTTATTTTTGATGTCACGTCCTGAAAATCAGATAATAAAGGATTAATTATACAAATATAATAACCTGTGAATTAAGGAGCCGTTTGTCCAAGGAAATTTTTTCTTTTTCTTTCAAAATCTTTTTTTCGTTTGGTTATACATTGGACTGATTTTTTGAAGATGTGTTTCAAGTTTGAAAAAGTAGTTTTGACCAGTTTTCCAAGTTGAAACTTCTCCATTCACGAAATTTCAACTTTTTTTCAAGTTAAATGCATGTCCGAATATAACTTCAATGTTCAAAGACACTTTATCAACTTAACTTTAAATACTACTTTGTTTTCAAATATCACTTTTCTTTTATAACCGTGGTGTCGGGGCCAACTTTCCACACCTCGACTAATTCCATGAGATACATGTCACCTCCCACCAGTAACAGGTATCAGGTAACTCTGTCCACCAAGGCTAGGACAGATGGAAAAATATCACCTAGTGTTTTTGTCTCTGCTGGGATATGAACCTGAAACCTTATGGTTCTCAACCCATTTCATTGACCACTAAGCCACACCCTTGGATGCATCTATATCACATTGTTACGTCTAACACCAACTTAATATCTGCAAAACTATCACAATATGATCAACAATCTATAGGCAAAACAGGAATTTTAAGAGTCAACATTAATCACATGCAGATATATTTAGATCCGCATCAAACCTAATGGTTCTCAACCCATTTCATTGACCACTAAGCCACACCCTTAGATGCATAAATATCACATTGTTATGTCTAACACCAACTTAATATCTGCAAAACTATCACAATATGATCTGCAATCTATAGGCAACACAGGAATTCCAAGAGTCAAAACATTAATCACATGCAGATATATTTAGATCCACATCACCAAAGAGTTACCGCTATATTTGGTTGGGTGCCAAGAGAAGGGGTTTCACGGATACTGGGCAAGAAAAAGAGGGTTAAAGGGCACTGCCCATTGTTTGGTCAGAAAATAACCGAGAGCGGAAGGTAAAAGTGAAAAAGTATGCTACTCCTGACATCGGCTTTTATAACCCTCTTGCAAAAGTTCAAAGCTAGTTTACTTCCCTTCCACAACCAAATACCTGGAGGGGAGAGTAGATACTTTTAAGTAGTCACCAAAAATAACTCATCCTGAACCAAAACCACATACTATATTTGTGTAGGAGAATGTTCAACTAAGAACAAAAACATAAATCAAGCACATCTTTTTCATGTTACTGAATCATCCACTAAGATAATTACTTAAAAGGACAAGAAAGAAAGAGCAATAATGTCAATTTGTAAAGCAACTTGCAATTAGACAAATCGATATCAAATATAAAATAAATCCAATTAATAAACAGAGCATAACTTTGTAAGTCTCCAAATTTACCTATGAAGCTAAATTAACAATGGATCCAATTAATCATCCCGCATCGTATCATTTTTTTTTTTAATTAGATAAACAGTTTCAAAGATTTCATTGATTCTAACAAGGCCAACATGGCCGTATATAAGAGGTATACGAAAAAAGGAGAAACCTACAAAGTATGGTTCTCTCCAAACGACACCAAATCCTCTATACAAACAGGAACTACATGGGTGCACCAAAAGAAAATAAAGGATCGAAGACTACTTCTCAATTGAGCAAAACTCATCTCCACCCCTTCAAAAACTCTCATATTCCTCTCTTTCCAAATAACCCACATTAATGCAAGAGGAGTAACATTCCACGCCTTGTGCCTTCTTCTTCTAGCTCCACTCTTCCAGCTGAACATCAACTCCTTCACAGATCGGCATTACCTAGGAAATGCCCAAACCATCTGAATATATCCCCCCATAACCTCGTGGATAAATTACAATGCAATAGAATATGATCCACGTTCTCCCCTCCTTCCTTGCAGAGGAAACACCAGCTTAAGCAAACAACCTTATGTTTTCTAAGGTTCTCCGCCGTCAAAACCACTCCTCTAGTAGCTAGCAACATGAAGAAACTCACCTTCCTTGGCACGTTCGATATCCAGACCGCACCGTGTGGAAACCTCTCCTATGTCCTAACCAAAAGTTTCTCATAAAAGGACTTAACCGAGAACACTTGGTTACCCCCCCAACTCCCAACACATAGCATCGGATCTATCGACTGGCTCGCATTGCTCCTGAAGTAAAGCTAGCAATCTTTGAAGTTCGATCACCTCCCAATCCTGAAAATTTCTTCTGAACCTCAATTCCCAGAAACACCTATCCCCTTGTGTCCCTCTAACTCGCTTTGCTGAACAGACTCATCTCTTTGGCAAGATACCCTATACAAAATCGAAAATTCATCCTTAAGCATCAGCCCTCCACACCACTTATGCCCCCCAAAACTAACTCTACTCGCATCCCCAACCTTAAAACCAATGTTGTCATAAAAGGCCTCCCATCCCTTCATTATGTTCCTCCACACCCCACACCCGAAAGGCAAAATGATCCTATTTGTTCTCCACCCCCCTTTCGATTCTCCATATTTATCCGCTATCACCCCTCTCCATAAAGCATCTCCCTCGACCCCATATCTCCACAACCATTTACCCAAAAGTGCTTTGTTAAAAACCTTCAAATCCTTAGTCCCAAGTCCTCCCCACTATTTCCATCCCTTTAAGCATGAAATGACCTTTGATGACGCTGGCTTAGAGTATCTTCAGCCAAAAGTGACTTTTAGGATTTGAAACTCAATAAAAAATTTATGGAGTTTTTTTAAACAACAAGCCATAAAAGTTTTTCTAAGGGTATGCTAGTCATATTGACTTAAAGTTATGCTCATTTACTAGGGATGCCATATTTGAAGAAATTCCTTTTAGAAGCACGTTTTTCACAATCTATTCTTTATGTCAGTAATATAAGCCTCGTTACTAAAGTGACTTGCAATCAGCAATAAAATAAATTTTTGGCCATCATTTGAGAGCAGGTGCATTATTGATATTCTCTTTTCACAACTCTTTTCCTAAGATACTGTCCGCGATTGCTAACCAAGTCAACTTCTACCAACAACATACCCGGTCAACTTCTACCAGATTTTCTGAATTATTGACAGCAAAACTAATAGGGAATAATTGTAATTCGAGACATAAGTATACTTGCTGGTTATTCCCGAGTTTCATAAGAAATTAAATGTTTCTTCAAGTCAAAAAATGATTATCTATATAGAATTCAAAGGAAAAGAAGGTAACCTCTCCTGCTTTAACAGTGATAATATATGGTGTGAGACCAAATCCAGTTGTTCCTGCAATCAGAAATGACACTGAGAAGTTCTATCGATGATGGTGGACGCAACAACACAGAATAATGGGGAAATTTTTTATACAGGTCAAGTGACACTGACCATGTATTCAATCTCCCTGCCCACCCAAAAAAAGGAAATAAAACAAAAGAAAAAAATTGAAAATCAGCATTCATCTTCTATTACATATGATCCACAAGTATTCATGAAAATGTTAGATCAATTAATTCAACGAGGCAGAAATTTCTAACATAAATTTCAGAACGAGGAATCAGTTTCGCAACTCTTAAGGCAATAAATTTAAAAAGGTAACTCCTATGACATTGGCAATAAATGATAAAAGGATGTTGAAGTTCGTCTACATACACAGAGCTGTCGTAGTAGAATATTAACTAGGAACATACCTTCTGCTATAGTTTTTTTTAAGATTGGTAACATACATATACATTATCAGCACTAAGTTAGGGCGGCACCATAAATTCAACTAAGTCAAGATCTTGAATGTGCAAAAGAAATTTAAAGGGATCTTATCTAGACTATTAGGGAATCTGTTTCCTCAATCTACTTTCATTACACCAACGATAGAACAATTGAATACAACTCATCTTGAGCTTCTGTGATGAATTTTGCTTACCTTCAAAACTTCTAGCATTTCTTTCTTTCCTAATTGACATTATAGAACGTGCCACCGTAATTGTTCAAGAGTCGGAGAGAGTCCTTCACTTTGCAGGCGGCTATCAAAAGAGGCGTGCCAAACTGATGAAGTCACAGGTGTTTATATAGGTAGGCTAGAGACTCTTAGGCAAAAACTTTAACCCTAGGGGCTTCTTCGTAAAACTAGCCATATTTTACGAAGAAGTCCCTAGGGTTAAAGTTTATGCCTAAGAGTCTCTAGCCAACCTATATAAACGTCTGTGACTTCATTAGTTTGGCACGCCTCTTTTGATAGCCGCCTGCAAAGTGAAGGACTCTCTCCGACTCTTGAAAAATTACGGTGGCACGTTCTATAATGTCAATTAGGAAAGAAAGAAACGCTAGAAGTTTTGAATGTAAGCAAAATTCATCACAGAAGCTCAAGATGAGTTGTATTCAATTGTTCTATTGTTGGTGTAAAGAAAAGTAAATTAGAGGAGATAGATTCCCTGATAGTCTAGATAGGATCCCTGTAAATTCCTTTTGCACAGTCAGGATCTTGGCTTATTTGTATTAATGGTGCCGCCCTAACTTAGTGTTATTATGTATGTGTATGTTACCAATCTTAAAAAAACAACTATAGAAGAAGGTTCATTCCTAGTTAATATTCCGCTACGAGGGCTCTATGTATGTATACGAACTTCAACATCCTTTTATTATTTATTGCCAATTTCATAGGATTTCTCTTTTTAAATTTATTGCCTTAAGAGTTGTGCAACTAATTCCTTTGTTTCCTGAAATTTATATTGGAAATTTTTACCCTGTTGAATTAATTGATCTAACATTTTCATGAATTCTCGTGAATCATATGTAATAGAATATGCATGTTGATTTTCTGACTCTTTTCTTTCATTTTTCATCTTTTTTGATTTCCTTTTTGGGTTGGGTGGGGTGGGGAGATTGAATACATGTGTCACTTCCCCTCTATGATAAATTTCCCCATTATCCTGTGTTGTTTCGTCCACCGTCTTAGAGTGATTTTCTGATTGCAGGAACAACAGGATCCGAATTCACACCACATATTATCACTGAGAAAACCGGAGAGGTTACTTCATTATTCTTAGTATATCCTTTGAATGCTATATAGAAAATCTTTTCTTTGACTTGAAGAACATTTAATTTCTTATGAAACTTGGAAATAGCCAGCAACACTCTTATGTCTTGAACAACAACTATTCCATATTAGTTTTGTTGTCAATAATTCAGAAAATTTGGTAAAAGTTGACTTGGTTGGAAGTTGCGGACAATATCTTAAGAAAAGAGTTGTAGAATATCAATAATGCACCTGCCCTCATATGATGGCCAAAAATTTATTTTATTACTGTAGAATAAGATGGAGCCTACCTACTTGGTTCGGACGAAGTAGATAGATCAAAAGAATGGAATCCAGGTGGTTCTTATGCCACTTTTGATGGTCTCGGAGATAGATGGAAAAGCATTAGATCGTGGAATCTGCATTGAAACATCACTCCGATATCAAGAAATCAGAATCCGAGTTCCAAGATCAGGATTCAACTTCTACTCTGTCAACTGGTCAATCTAATCATGTGGAGGCCGCAATGGGACACTAGAAAGGTCGGGCATTCATTGCTACGTATATAATTACCAGCATCTCCGCTTTCCCTGCTCTAATATAAGTTGAAATTCGCGCTTTGCGCATCCAACCTAGTTGAAGAAGAGCTACTAATGGAAAGGAACGAAGAAGTGGAACGGGTAAGAGAAATTTTTTTTCTTTCCCTCTTATTCTACAATATTATTGTTTATTCTGTTAGGTGATTACTTTTCATTTTATATAGCTGTAAAAGCTTCCTTTTTCTTTCCCTCAGCAAATCAAGTTACCTTATAAATATAAGTATATATGCATTAAATACGTGCAGTAGATACATAGTGTCTAGTGGCTCATGGATTTACCTAGGAAGTCTAGGAGAAAATGCAATGAATTGTTTCAAGACCGACTCGAATTGCTTTTTTTCTTTTATTGAATTGACAAGTCACTTTAGTAACAAGTCCTATATTACTGACATAAAGAATAGATTGTGAAAAAGGTGTTTTTAAAAGGAATTTCTTCAAATATGGCATTCCTAGTAAATGAGCATAACTTTAAGTCAATATGACTAACATATCCTTAGAAAAGCTTTTATGATATATTAAAGAAACTCCATAAAAAATTTATTTTCAAATCCTTAAGTCACTCTTGCCGAAGATACTCTAAGCCAGTGTCATTAAAGGTCATTTCATGCTTAAAGGAATGGAATAATACGATGCGGGATGATTAATTGGATCCATTGTTAATTTACTTTCATAGGTAAATTTGGTACTTACAAAGTTATGCTCTGTTTATTAAGTGAATTCATTTAATATTTGAGATTGATTTGTCTAACTGCAAGTTGCTTCACAAATTGACATTATTGTTCTTTCTTTCTTGTCCTTTTAAGTAATTATCTTAGTGGATGATTCAGCAACATGATAAAGATGTGCTTGAGCTATGTTTTTGTTCTTAGTTGAACATTCTTCTACACAAATATAGTATGTGCTTTTGGTTCAGGGATGATTTATTTTGGTGACTACTTAAAAGTATCTACTCTCCTTCAGCTGTTTGGTTGTGGAAGGGAAGTAAACAAGCTTTGAGCTTTTGCAGGAAGGTTATAAAAGCCGATGTCAGGAGTAGCATACTTTTTCATTTCTACCTTCCGCTCTCAATTATTTTCTAAGCAAACAAGGGCAGTGCCCTTTAACCCTCTTTTTCTTGTCCAGTAGCCATGAAACCCCTCCTCTTAGCACCCAACTAAATATAGCGGTAACTCTTTGGTGATGCAGATCTAAATATATTTGCATGTAATTAATGTTTTGACTCTTAGAATTCTTGTGTTGCCTATAAATTACAGATCATATTGTGATAGTTTTGCAGGTATTATGTTGATGTTATACGTAACGATGTGATATTTATGCATCCAAGGGTGTGGCCTAGTGGTCAATAAAGTGTTTTGAGAACCATAAGGTCTCATGTTCATATCCCAGCAGAGACAAAAATATTAGGTGATTTTTTCCCATCTGTCTTAGGCTTGGTGTATAGAGTTACCTAGTGGGAGGTAGCAAATATCCCGTGGAATCAGTCGTGATGCACGCAAGCTAGCCCGAACAAAAAATGATCAACTACTTTTGATATGAAGTATTATGACAACTAAATGTCCCACTTGTCCTAGTCTTGATGGACAGAGTAACCTAATATCTGTTGCTAGTGGTAGGTGGCAAGTATCCCATGGAATTAGTTGAGGAGCGCGCAAGCTAGTCCGAACAAAAAAATGATCCATTACATTTGAAACAAAGTATTATGACAACTAGATGTCTCATCTATCCTAGCCTTGATGGACAGGGTTACCTAATATATATTGCTAGTGGAAGGTAGCAAGTATCCGTTAAATTAGTCGATGTGCGCGCAAGCTAGCCTCGAACAAAAATAATGATCAACTACTTTAGAAAGAAAGTATTAGGTGGACGGTGCCCGTGTATTTAGTCAAGGTGCACGAAAACCGGCCGGACACCACAGTTATAAAAAAAAAAAAACTAATATCAATATGAATAAACATAAAGAAGTTAGAGAGGTTTACCAAGATTGTCAATTTGTTGCTTTTTGGTGGAACCAGAGTTTGAGCAGCTACGGTATTCACCGGCTCTTCCGGCGAAAAATTGCCGCCGGTAGGACCGCCGGCGCCGGACTGAAATTACAGCCTCGAGCTAAAACCCTCACAAAGCTCGTTAGTTTAAATAGGGTTTTTATTTAGGAATAATTACGTAAAAGTGCAACTAGCAAATATACTTTACAGTTAAGTAGTCAAAAATATATTTTACACTTTATACCCAAAAATTTAATTTGGTCATTTATTGTAAACTAACTTTTCTTTTTAGTTATACAGGAAACAACACTTCTCATACCAAATTTTCAGCTTTTTCTTCACGATTTGCACTTGGATTTTTTCTCAATTCTCTCCCAAAAAACTTCAAATAAATTGATGAAAAATTTAACATTATTTAGAGTTTTTTAATAATTCGAGGTTCTAATATTTTCGTAAATAAGCTCTGTTTCGAGCGGGTATAGTTATAAAAGATCAAATATGTATTGAGGATCTTAAATCTAAAATTTTGGATGATTTGGTGTAGTTTTGAGATGTTTTTGGATGTATTTGATGCTTGGATTCGAGAAAGAAGACGAAGTCTATTTTTGGTACAACAGTATATATATTTGTATATTGTATTGTATATACAATACAATTTTTTTATTTCGGTGATTTTCTTCTTCCTATCCATTTTATACACACTTATACAATGTAAATACATTGTTTAAATATTATATATACATATGTATATATCTATATAATTATGTATATTATTGTGTGATTGTATATATACACCTAATATACAACATTATGCAAAATTTTAAGAGGTGTATAATATACTCATATACAATATTATACAAATCTTATAAAAAAAATAACTTTGTCTTCTTCCTTGATTCCAAGTGGGTCTTTACAGTGGCGATCACCCTAGTGTAGATTGCAGCCGCTGGTGTCTCCCTAGACTACCTGATACGTGGAACCAGCTTCTCTATGCATCATTGATTATGTGAGGATGAAAACCTCATATAATTTTCTCTTTTTTAGTCTTCCTTTCCACTTAATAAGTGAAATTAATTGTACCTTTGTGAAGGTATGTGAAGGCGACAAGCTCAAAACAGCAAGCAATCAGGTGCAAGTTGCAATCATTGGCGCAGTTCTGGACTTCTTAATAGTTGGAGCCAACTTGTTTATTCAGCAGCAGTTCTTCTCTGAAGATGAAGACTTCAGATTAGTTTTAACGGCTCATAGTTTGTTTCTTTTCATAGGTATTGGTTTGTGTATTATTTGGGGTCGAGGCTCTACTGTGAAATTATTGGAAGGAGACAACAATTTTCCTATTTTGTAAGATGAAGATGGGAGATGGGAGAGAGAGTAATAATTTGACTAAGGATATAAAGTAACTTTCTTTTTCTATACAATTGGGTCATATTTGCTAACGTAACATAGAGTGGACTATATTTTGTAACGTAACATTACTAGTTTCATTTTTTTAATAATTTTTCCTTTAATTTTTGCGCTTCAAATTTGTGATTTTTAACATTTGTCACTTTAAATAATAAAAATACAGACAAATCCTCATTACTCCCTCCGTTTTAATTTATTTGGCTTAACTTCTTTTTTAATATCATTTCAAAGAATATTTTTTTCCTTCTTTTTGCGAATTTCTAATATCAAATTTCTGTATGACATGTTTAAGACGATAAAATTAAAGGATATTTTGGTAAATTTGATATATCTTTAGTTTAAGACCACGAGATTCAAAAAATTTCTTTATTTCTGTAAACTCCATGACAAATCAAACTAGACCAAACAAATTAAAATGGAAAAGTACTAAGAAATTTGTTAGATACAGATTATGCCTTATAAGGCATTAGTTTAATTTTAGAACATTATATCATAAAAATAAGTTTATATACTGAACTTATGTCATATAGGGCACATGTGTCTTGCGACATTTTCTTTGCCTTACGTATACTTTGTGCCTTGGGACATGAGTTCAGTAATATGAATTTCTTAAAGCATAAAGATCTAAAACTGAACTTATGCGTTGTAAGGCATAACTTGTACCTTGGGATACAAGTTCAGTATTATGAATTTGTGTCTTATATAGGGTATAACTTGTGTCTACCAATTTTTTTATCTGAAGAGTAAAAGTTTGTCTTGCGAAATAGATAGTGTTAAATTTATGCTTCATGGTAACATTCTTTAACAAGGTTTGTCCAGCGAAGTTAAGTCATAGTTAAGGATATTTCGGACAATAAATTTTCATTAAATAAGTAGTAGAGGCAAAATTTAAAGACCACCTTAAAATAAGGACAGTGCTTGCAGAAACTTGTTAAGGGGATGAAATACCCTAACCCGGACTGATTGAGGGGTGAAAATAAATAGCTTGATCCATGAATGCGCATGCTCCCGTCGAAGAAAAGGTTTGGACATGAGCGGGGTGTTAAAGAGAAATATAATACATAGGTAAGGAGTGAAATCTCAACTCCTTATAATGTTGGGCAATCATCCATCTTTTGAGCTAGTTTTTGAGGCTGAGAATTCCCAGTTATGTCGCTTGCAAAGTCGGAGCTAGAATTTTAATTTATGAGTTCAATTTGTTACTAAATAAATATATTTTTTAAAATACAAAATATAGTCTAAGAAAAAATTGAATTTGTCTCAACTCATACCTAATACTATATCTATGTTCCTGGTTGCTCAAATTCTTCACAAGTAATGTCAGTTTGTTTGATCTTTTCCAAAAATGTTTCATTTTATGAAAAAATGGCATGCATAGCGTCTTCTAAGTACTCTTTCAAACTTCAATTACTCAAATCCTTTAAAATGTTTGCAAATGCTTGTCACATTTTCCCCAAGTTATTTATTTTTGAAAGATCCGTGCAACTTAACCTGTGAGAATGTCAAGATAATGGAAAACATTTACCTTTTCAAAAAGAAAAAATATAAGAGCTGGCTGTGGTAGAAAATGAATTAACCACATAAAAAGTAAGGACATATTTGACATTCTTCTAGTTCACAGAGTTGCTATAAGATGCACTCTAAGTTGAAGATGGCTAATAAGTTATCCCTAGATAACAGTACATAATAACAGTTAAAATAGAACAAGAAAGACAAACCATGTCCTATGATCAATGAAACACAAAAACCTAAATTAACAACAACATACCCAGTGTAGTCCATCAAGTGGAGTTTGGGGAGACTAGAGTGTACATAGACTACACCTCTACTTCAGATGTGAGGTAGAGAGTCTTTTTCCGATAGACCCCCAGCTCAAGACAAAAACTGTCTAAAATAGATGTAATGGAAGTACAAAAAACAATAGATAGAATCAAAAGACCAAATATGTAAAAGAACAGTACTACAACAAAATAATACTCCACTCGAACTATATGAAACCATAGAAAATAAAACCTAAATTAACAAGACAGAACATGCAGAATGCCTAAGCATCAGCAAATTGCCACCTCTCACCAGTTCTTGAACTAAGGTAAGGTAAGAAGTGCCTATGGTCCTTATATCTGCACAACTACAATTACACCGATTAATATTACAACAATCCCCTCAGTCATCTTCGGTGAATTAGTCACGACAAGGAGTTCAATTGGTCAGAAAAGAGAGCGTTAATAACTACTCATTTCCAAGGCATGCTTGAGATTCCTTGCAGGTTATCGTTGTTGCATACTGGACCACTATGATTTAGGGGACTGCCTTGCCCACCAGATGATTCACTATAAGTGCCACGTGATGGTGGGCTATTGGCACCAGTCATACCACCAAGATTGGCATTCAATGGAGCAGGTGATGCCTCCAAATGGTTTGCTGATTTTGGCTCTTTCCGACCATCTGCAATGAAGCTAGCTACGATAACCTGGAACAGAAGCCGTTTAATTAGCGCCTGCTATGTAAACAGAAACTGTACATATAACTCTTAACAAAAAAAGACATGATGCTTCTTTCTTGCTGCACATAATTAGAGGAATCAAGGAGGGAGAGGGTCTGGGATGGAGGAGTTTACAGATATACGATACTGACTGTATTAATCAGTATACTGCACGCATTCTTTCTTTCTTTTCCGAATGATGCTCGTTGCGTGCATTCATAAAACCAGGATAGTTTCATCCAATGGAAAGAGGTATATAAGTAATCAGAGTGCCAAAACATGAACTAAATAATCAACGGATTGCTTGTCTTGTATAAATACCAATACCAGCTTCACTAATTACCATTTAACATTAAATCCAGGAAAGGTGGATAAAGCAAGTGTTTCATGATGAATGATTAATAGATAGTACATATGCTACATAAATCGATCTTTCAAACTTATGATAAGGCAAACCTGAACTGGCGATGCAGCTGTTAGCACACCCGCCACACAACCACCTAAAATCTGTCCATCGGATCCAGCTAATGATACACTTAATCCACCTTTTCTGCTCTGTTGGCCACCAATTTCAGACAGCATAAATGACCCAGAGAGCGTCAATATGTCAAACCATCCCTACAGGGGGAAAAGGTCAGAAAAGCACTCAACACTGAAATAATGCAAGATAGGCAATCCAAACAGAGCGATGCAGAAGAGATTTTAATCAGCAGATCTGTGATAGGCAATCCAAACAGAGCGATGCAGAAGAGATTTTAATCAGCAGATCTGTGAGTTTTAGAAGAGACAATCAACTAATTTCAATCACAGATTGAAGTTGAAATCAAAGAATAAGATTGAAATGCACATGAACTGCATATGGATTTTAGAAATAATAATTTTCCCTCACATCTAAGTGAGGTGCCCCTGTAATTAATATGAAGTAAACAAGAGCCAAATTAGATTACCACAAACTGTTGAGGGTTTGAGTGCAAAGCACATTAATGTGTGGGCTTTAGTGGGAAAAAAAGGGCGCTAATGAATATAAACAAAAAAAATATAAAAGTAATGCAGTAATAACTATAAAAAGACATTAATTATTTGGAAAAAATCAGAAAATTATAATTAGCTGCAGTATGTGAGATGGAACATGGTATGCCAAAACAAGTAACATATATTAAGAAGTAAACCTCATAGGTCGCAGTTCCACCGGACGTGGCAGTTCGTCCAAGAGTCACATTTGATATTGCACCACTGGCAGACAAGATGCAAATAGCCCTTGGACCATTCTGAGAAAACGACATTATTTTATATGCCACATCCTGAAAATCAGATAGTAAGGATTAGTAATACAAAATATAATGGCCGACTTAATATCTGGAAAACTATCAAAAGTGTCCAAGACATTACAAGAATCCAAAGGCAACACAGGAATTCCAAGAGTTAAAACATTAAACACATGTAGATATTTAGATCCGTATCAGAAAAGATTAGTGCTATATTTGGTTGGGTGCTAAAAGGAGGGGTTTCAAGGCAATTGGACAAGTAAAAGCAGGTGAGAGGGCACTCCCCTTGTTTGGTTAGAACGAAAAGAGGGGAAGTAAAAGTGAAAAAGTATGCTACTCCCGACATCGATCTTTTTAACCCCTCCATAAATGAAAGAAATGAAAAAGTTCAATGCTTGTTTACTTTTCTTCCACTACCAAACAGCTGGAAGGGAGGGTAAATATTGTTAAGTAGTCAGCAAAAATAATCATCCCTGAACCAAAAACACATGCTCTACTCGTGTAGGAGGAAGTCCAACTAAGAAGAAAAGCATCATCAAGCACGTCTTTATCATGTTGCTGAATCATCTAATGAGATAATGTCTTGTCTCCTCGCTAGGTGGCTGCACACACCTGTCTTACAGATAGAGTCAAGCACGAGACCAGTATTTACTTGTCTTTTTAGATGTGCTAGCTAAAGGGTATCTGCGGCTGAATTCGTTGTTTTGCTGGTCGGCTGAGAAAAGGCAAATGGAATTTGGATTACTTAAAAACAAGAAAGACTCTCTATCTCCACGAGGTAGGGGTAAGGTCTGTGTACACTCCACCCTCCCAAGACTCCACTTTTGGTATGCTAATCATATTGATTCAAAGTAATGCTCATTTACTAGGGATGCAATATTTGAAGAAATTCCTTGAGCACATTTTTCACAGCCTACTCTTTATGTCAGTAAGATAAGTCTTGTTATCAAAGTGATTTGTAATCAGTAATAACTTTTTGGCCATCACTAGAGAGCAAGTGCTTTATTGATATTCTCTTTTCACAACTCTTTTCCTGAGATGTTATCCGCGACTTCTATCTAAGTCAACTTCTACAAAATTTTCTAAATTATTGACAGCAAAACTAATATGGAATTCTTGTAATTCCCAAGTTCCATAAGAAATTAAATGTTCTTTAAGTCAAAGAAATGATTATATATAGCATTCAAAGGAAATAAAAAGGATAAAGAAAAAACCTCTCCTGTTTTCACAGCGATAGTATGTGGTGTGAATCCAAATCCTGTCGATCCTGCAGTCAGAAAATGACAATGAGAAGCTCTACCAATGATGGTGGACGAAAAAGCACATGAAAATGTGGGATTTTATTATACAGGGCAAGTGAAACATGCTTGCAACCTCCCCATCCGCCACCCCAAAAGAAGTAAGAGAGAGAGAGAGAGAGAGAGAGAGAGAAAAAAGGAAAATGAAAGAAAAGGATCAGAATATCAGCATCTATCTTCTATTACATGTGATCCAAAAGAATTCATGAAAATGCAGATCAATTATTTCAGTAGGACAGAAATTTCTCATATAAATTTCGAAAACGACAACTCTTAAGGCAATAAATTTAAAAAGGGAACTCCTGTGAAATTGCCAATAAATGATAAAAGGATGTTGAAATATGTATACATACACAGAGCCGTCGAAACAGAATTCGTGGAGAGTCCTTCAATTTAGGAGTGAGCAAAAACCGTTTTAACTGATAAACCGAACCAAAAAATGCTACTCCCTCCGTTCTTAAATACTTGTCATCCTTGCTAAAAATAAATATTTCATAATACTTGTCATTTTAGAAAACCAAGGCATAATTAGTTGTTTGTTTTCAGTTTTACCCTTAATCATAAATATGGAAAGATATTAATATGGTGCAAAAGAGAGAAGTATTAAATAAAGATGAGTTAATAAATAAGGGTAATTTAGTCAAATTATCCTCTAGTTAATGTTTTCCTTAAGGGGCGTGCAAACTAAAAATGTGACAAATATTTAGGAATGGGGGGAGTATTGATTTATCGGTATTGGATTTTTGGGTTATCGGTTTTTAAACGGTTTAGTAAATCCTTTTAATGGGCTATCGGGTCGGTATCTGGTTTTTAGATTTTAGTTAATGGTTAAATTAAACCGTTAATGCAATAAAATCATGTTTCTTAACTTTGCACAAAACAATCAAATAATTGTTCCTTCTTTCTCTGTAGCCCCTTTCTTTCTCTTTTGGTTTATTTTATCCATCTTCTAATCCCCTAGATTCTAGTTTTGATAATTCATAGAGTTCATTCTGCATTTTCTAATAAAAGTTCATTTTATTTTTCGACGCAATTCACTATGTTGTATGGGACGGAGTGTTGGCCTATTAAGAACTCTCATGTTTAGAAGATGAAAGTTCACTATGTTGTATGGGACGGAGTGTTGGCCTGTTAAAAACTCTCATGTTTAGAAAATGAAAGTTGCGAAGATGAAAATATTGAGGTGGATGTGTGGTCATTCTAGGAGAGACAAGATTAAGAATGATGAGACACGGGACAAGGTAGGAGTGGCTCCCATAGTGGACAAGATGAGGGAAGCGAGATTGAGATGGTTTGGGCCAGTGAGGAGGAGGAGTGTAGACGCTCCAGTGAGGAGGTGTGAGCAGTTGGTAGTGACGGGCTTTAGGAGAGGAACAGGCATACCAAAGAAGTATTTGGTGGGGTGGGGGTGGGGGGGTGATTAAACAGGACATGGTTCATCTTGACTTTACCGAGGACATGGCCTTAGATAGAGAGTTTGGAAATCGCGTATTGAGGTAGAGGTTAGTTAATAGTTGAGCGTTCTCTCGCTTCCCTGTGAGATAGGCTCGGAGGTTATTCTTGGACCTCCCACATTTTCAGTATTAGCACTATGCTTTTTTTTTAATCAAGGTAACATTATTATTAGCACTACGCTTGTAGTTCCTTGAACTTCAATTTCAGCTTTCACTGGTGTTTTATGTGACGATTTGCATTATTTCATTTTTGTTATTGTCCTTTCTATTGTTTGTTGTGTAGCACTTTCCGTTTAGAGTAATTTGTATTGTGATTGCTCCCATATATATCCCTTTTTCAGACTGTTTGGCAGGTACCAGTTAAGCTGAGGGTCAATCAAAAATAGACCCCTCTACCTTTACTAGGTAAAGGTGAGGTTTGCGTACATTCTACCCTCCCCAGACCCCACTTGTGGAATTACACTGGGATGTTGTTGTTTTTGTTGACGCAGTTTACATGTAAGGGGAACTGATTCAAGTAGCAACTATTTAATGAAAACAAGAGAAAAGAAAACAAATTTGGAGTAGCATTTTCTTATCAGTTAAACTAAAACTGAACCGTTAAGGACCACTGACCAATAAACCAAAAATCAATAAAGAATACCTTATTGGTTATCGGTTTAGCATATTTACAAATTGATAAATCGAACCGAACAGACTGATAAGCACCCCTACTTCAATTTGGATGAGCTTGTAAGAGGGAAGTGGTCAAAGAGAACCCAATCTTCTAGCCTATGTCTGCCACAAAAGGTATGCCACATTGATGGAGTCACATGTGTTTATATAATCATGCTAAGAACTCTTAAATAAAGACTTTAACCTTAGGGACTTCTCCATAAATATGGTTGCCATAGGGGCTCCTACAAATATTTCCTTCCATCAAGGGAACTTCGGGATATATTTGCATAACCATATAATATTATTTGATTCTTTACTTAATTGGGACACCATTGTTGTCAAAAGCACACTCAAGCCTTGAAGGAAGCGCAAAACATGTTAAGCGCTTCGCGTCGCTCAACAGACGCTCTAGTGTCATCATCAAGGCTCAAAGGCTGCTTTTCCTAGTCAATTAGCATAATTCTTAAGAGGCAACACTAAGCAATTGATAGTTCACTTTTTAAGTAATTTTTTTCAGTTTCTTCATCCATATATTTGTCATTCATGCTTATAATTATTAGGCTTGAACTACACATAAATATTTGTAGTAATGTCAATTTGTTAGATTCTCCAAAAGTATTTCAATGTAAAAGAAGAAGATATTGAAAGTATTATTCTGCGTGTTGCGTGCATTTGTAAAGCCAGAAAGGTTTCTTCCTATGGAAAGAGGCATATAAGTAATGGTGCTATATACACCTCATAATCAACGGATTGCTCGCCTCAAATAGATACCTAGACCAATTTAACTAGCTACCAATTAACACTAAATCCAGGAAAGACGGATAATACTGATTCTGATCTTACTGTTTAGGCTTATTTGACAAACAAAATATCCAAACCTTTTCAAGAATCAGATGTAGTACTCCATCACTATGACTAAAAGATAAAAATAAATGCTACATAAATTGATCTTTGAAACTTTTGAGAAGGAAAACTTGGACTGGTGATGCAGCAATTAGAACACCCGCTACACTACCATCTAAAATCCATCCATCAGATCCAGCTAATGATACAGTAAATTCACCTGTTTTGCTCTGTTGACCGTCAATTTCAGACGCCAGAAATGAACCAGACAGAGTCAATATAGGAGGAAAAGGTCAGAAAAACAATCAACACTACAATAAGGCAAGGATAGACAATCCAAAAGGAGCGATGCAGAAGAGCAGATTTTATCAGCAGATCTGTGAATTCTAGAAGAGAAAATCAACTGGTAATTTCAGGCACAAAATGAAGTTGAAATCAAAGAATAAGGTTAAAATTCATAAAATAATAGTAAAAAATGTATCTCTCAAGTAAAATGATGAAAATGGTAATTTTTCCCTCTCAGCTAAGGAAGATGCCCTTGTAGTTAATATGAACTAAACAAGAGCCGAGTTAAATCTTACAATACAAGCAGAGGTGTCAAAGGTGAAAAGTATAGAAAAGCACCACAATCTATTGAGGATTTAAGCACCACAATCTATTGCGGCTTGCGCTTATTGAGGGGAAGTAATTAGACAGGACCTGGTTCATCTAGACCTTACCGAGGACATGGCCTTAGATAGGAGAGTTTGGAGGTTGTGTAGTAGGGTGGAAGGTTAGTTAGTAGTTGAGTGTTCTCTCGCTTCCCTTTGAGATAGGCTCAGAGGTTATTCTTGGACCTCCCGCATTATCAGTATTATTAGCACTATGCTTGTAGTTCCTTGAACTTCAGTTTTAGCTTTCACTGGTGTTTTGTGCGTCGATTATTGCATTATTTCATTTTTGTTATTGTCCTTTCTATTGTTTGTTGTGTAGCACTTTCCATTTCGAATAATTTGTATTGTGATTGCTCCCATATATGTATCCCTTTTTCAGACTGTTTGGCAGGTACCCGTTAAACTGAGGTCTATCGAAAACAACCCCTCTACTTTTACGGTGGTAAAGCTGAGGTCTGCGTACATTCTACCCTCCCCAGACCCCATTTGTGGGATTACACTGGGATGTTGTTGCTGACGCGGTTCACATATAAGGGGAACTGATTCAAGCAACAACTATCTAATGAAAACAAGAGAAAGGAAAACAAATTTGGAGTAGCATTTTCTTATCAGTTAAATCGAAACTGAACCGTTAAGGACCACTGCCCAATAAACCGAAAACCAATAAAGAATACCTTATTGGTTTGGTTATCGGTTTAGCATATTTACAAATCGATAAACCGAACAAATAATATACAAAATCAGACTGTACCGACCGATAAGCACCCCTACTTCAATTTGGATGAGCTTGTAAGAGGGAAGTGGTCAAAGAGAACCCAATCTTCTAGCCTATGCCTATCACAAAAGGTATACCAGACTAATGGAGTCATGGGCATTTATATGGAAAGATTAGGAACTCTTACACAAAAACTTTAATCTTAGGGACTTCTCCATAAAATGTGGTTTCCCTAGGGGCTCCTAATAAAATGTTTCCTTCCATTAAGGAAACTTCTGGATATATTTATATAACCATATAATATTATTTGATTCTTTACTTAATTGGGAGACTAGTGTTGTCAAAAGGTCGCTCAAGCCCTGAAGCGAGGGGCAAGACGTGTTAAGCACTTCGCTTCGCTTAACAGACGCTCCAGCATTATCATCAAGGCTTTAAGGCTATTTTCCTTGTAAATTAGCATAATCCTTAAGAGGCAACCCTGATACCTTTGGAAGAGTCATTTAAACTGTATAGTTCAATTTATATTTTGACATGTATAATGAAGTGTTTAGTAAGATCTAAGGGTCTGATACATGAATATTAAGTCCTCGTGTTGCTTCTCTTACTCTCTACAACGAGTCTCTTTGTCTACTAGTTCATGGCTACGGTAATCAAGAGTATCCTTCCATTGTTATTGATAGTTCACTTTGTAAGTAATTTTTTTTCAATTTCTTTGTCCATATATTTGTTATTCATGCTCATAATTATTTGTGTTGGACTACACATACATATTCGTAGTTTTCCTCCATTTGCACCTTTCTTCATCACGCTTTGTACTTAAAGCCCCAACGGACCTTAGAGTTTTTTTGCGCTTTTCGCCTTTGATAACACTGTGAGAGATAAGTTAAATAATTTATTACCTTATATGTGCCAAATTAAATATCTCTCCAAAAGGAGTTAAAGGGAACTAATAACATACAACACCCCACCCCCATTTTGCTCTCTGTTACTACGAGAATAGCTTTTGCTTTCTTTTCCTCTGGCTACTAAGATGTTTCAGTTCGCCAGATTATCTCTTGCCTACCCATGGATTCAGTAGTAGTTCGAAAGGTTGCCCTATTCAGAAATCTCCGGATCTATCCTTATTTTCAACTCCTCGAAGCATTTTATCGATTACTACGCGCTTCCTCGTCTTTGAGTACCAAGGTGCCCACCGTAAGCCTTTCCTCGTTTGAACCTCGCCCTTCACTTTTAAGGTTATGCCATCCTAAGGTGCTGCTAAATGAATGGATCTTATCAATGTCCATGAATGATAAACAAGGGCTCCGCGCATTGGGAAAAGGTTGACGCGACGAGAAACCGGCCATTAGTTACAAAGCTCCAATAAGGTATCGAGAGGGCTATCACAGTCAGGTGATTATTTCTTACCCGAATTTGGAAACTACCCTTATTCCTACTTAGGGAGTTGAGGCAACAAATGGCTTGATGAGTAGTTCGCCACGCACCGACCATATTCACTTACTTATCGTAGAGGCTGTAAGTTGACTGATTTTTACAATCTTTTCGATCTTGGTTTCGTAGGAGCAAGTCAGAAAGATTGAGAAATAGAATCAATCTGATTTAATTCATTCTCAATAGCCACGAGATGATCATCTTAGGGTGATCCTTTTATCGACGGATGCTTTTATTACACTCGTAGTCTCTGAAGGATGAGAACCAACTATGTAGCATCTACATCAAGAATTCAAGTATTGAACACGTCATTAGTCCAATCCTTTGCAGGAACTACCCATAATAACGAACTTGCAAAATGAATCTGTTTATCATAAAGAGATTCGTTGTTCCTGACCCTGCTTCACCTTAATTGTTATTTGAACAAGTAAAAGTTGTGCCTTGGTCCATGTGTGGAGATAGCATGTCTCTTCTGCAAGTCCATGGAGTTTACCATCTCCCACCCGAAAAAGAAAATAATAATAATAATAATAATAATAATAATTTAAAAAAAAAATCCAGAGCCATAAATAACTTTTTTTACTCTTATCTGCAAGACTATTTGCATCTTTGGGAGACAAAATATTTACAACATGATGATAAATAGTTCAGTCGTAGTTCTTTCTTTATGAAATAAACAATACACAAAATATAATTTCAAATCCTTATACAATAGCACTCATAAACATTATGATTATTAGGGGTCGTTTGGTAGGATGTATTAGAGAATTTATTACATGTATTAAACATGGTATTATTCCATTCCAGCATTACCATATTGAGTACTATTCTTATATACTCTATCAAACGACCCCTTGAGGTCATCAATAACCATCAGAGCACAGAGGGTATATTGGTAAATACCCCCTCCTTCTGTGAGATTCTGAAGTCAGTCTGTATGCAGATTCATTGATCCAAAGCCCAGCTTTCTTTAGTATTATAATACTCCCCTAATGGCTAACAGATCAAAAATAATCTAAAAGTACTACTTTTCAAATAAATATTATGACAAACATTGCAAGCAAAAGCACAAGGTCAAACCAACTGTTTGCCTAAAGAATCTCTGAATCACCTATATTCTATGACACATGAAAAATGTTGTTAAATAAACCAAAATCAATATTAACAACCTAGTCACTCGTTTCATTCTATTTGGCTCCGGTATAAAAATAGATGTTTCATTTTACTTATCCATTTTAACAAAAAAATTCATACTACTTTTAGTATTAAATAATAGTCAAATTTAGTAGGCGTTTGGCCATGAATATTATTCACAATATTCCAAAATATATTTTCACTTTATTCCGAAATACTTGTTTTGCTATAAATATTTCGGAATATGTTTTCACAATATTTAAATTTTTGAAAAACACCTCAAGAGGTGTTTTCACTATTTTTGGATTCACTTTTTGAACTTTTTAATTTATTTTTTTCAAAAAAAAATGTATAAATTTTTTTATTTTCATAAAATAACTCAATTTTCATAAAACTCTAAATTTTTTAAATTTTATTTTCACTTTTTATATTTTTTAACTTCAAAAACACCCCATTTCCAAAATACTATGGCAAAACATAAATTCAACTCTATTTTCAACTTCAAAAATACCAAATAAAGTGAATAATATTTTTAGTTTTCATGGTCAAATAGGTCCTTAAAATTTAAAACATTATTAATAAAATTAATCTATTAAATACACCTCTTTTTCTTAAAAGATATTTCAGGTCAACTGTAATATAAAGCTGTGGGAGTAGCTACATAACTATGGATTTGTGATTAAAAGTGATAAATAAGTTTGTCAATTAAATGAGAGTCTTCAAGTTTTAAAAATTAAACAAAAGTGTCAAATTTTTTTCAGCTTTTTATTTTTATAATTTCGCCCCAATAACTGTAAAAGTTGTTTATTCGACAATTGTGTAAAATTGTTCGACAACTGGGCGAAGTTGTTCAACAACTAAATAATTGTTGGGACAATTAATGCAGTTGTCGAATAACTTTTTTCAGTTGTTTGAGCGACTTTACCTTTTCTAACTTAATAATATTGTGGGATTCACTCGTCTCTTTTAATTAATTGAAACTTGAGAGGCATTCTCACCTCATTTTTTCCACATAACTAATACCTATATTACTAGTGTATGAATAAATTATAATTCTAATCGGCTACCAAACGACGGGTTAAGAAGTTGGTTTATAACATATAGGAAGTTTACCAAAACTATCAATTTGTTGCTTTTTGCTTGAACCAGGTGGTCTCCCTCTGGCTTTCTTCATAGAATTTGGCGAAGCTGGTCCTACACAAACACTTTGAGCAGCTGCCGGATCTCCCGGCGGCAAATTGACGCCGGTAGAACCACCACCGGCAACCGGCAACGAAGCCGCAGCAGCAACTTGAGCAGAAGCATTCAAACCCAATGCCATTGACCCATCCGGCCCGTACTTCCTCGGCCTACCTCTCTTCCTTTTCATCGGCTCCAACAATTCATTAAAACCGGCGCCGGAGCCGCCGGCAGAACCTTCAGCCGCCGATGAATACGGAGGCCCCGGCGGTGGCGCGAAACTCATATGCATATTTTGAACCACCACTGGCGGCGGCGCCGTCACCGGAACACTCGCCGGAGAATTTTGAACTCCGGCGACACTGAAATGATGCTCAGATACCGACATTTTTCATCAATTTTTCCGAAAATTCAACAAAAAAAATTACCTGAAAAATTCAACAAGAAAATAATTTTTTCAGATACCCTTTAACTCCAATTGGTTTTACGACTCTACAAAATAAATTTTTTTCCCAAAAATTATAATTGAAAAAATAAACGAAAATTAGCTAAACCCTAAAATTCATCAGCTTAAACCCTAACCCTAGAAATTGGGAATTTTGCCAAAATTGATCAGCTTTAGCTATAAACCCAACAAATATTTGCAGAACTTTTTTCAGAATTTTTAACAGATCAAGCAAAAAAATATTTAAAAAATTAAATTAAAGGTCGAAAATTTAAAAAATTTACTGTTTTTTCAAAAATAAAAAATTACATAAAAAAAATCTGAATTTTCTTACCAGGAAAATAGGAAATTGTGAAGATGGAAGAGAAAAGAAAATTATACTTAGGGTTTAGAGAAGAGAAAAAGAAATTGAAATGGCTTTTTTATTTATTACCTTAGAAATTTATAAATAATATTTTTGTTTTCTTTTGATTTTCCGTATATGTTACTCCTATGTTTGTTTTAGAAATAAAATAAATCTAAAAGGTGAAAAGAGAAAAAGGAAAAAGGCAGGTAAGAAAAGGTAAGGCTAAAATTGGTCTAGTACAATATATAATTATAGATTGCATTTAATTCTATGACCTGCTTTTTTTTTTTTTTTTTCCAAATTCATCAATATGAACAATGACTTCATGTCTTTTTTATTTTTTAATTTTTTATATCTTGTCTAGTTATAAAAATGTCTATGTACACTTTGAGTTGGTTGAGTATTTGATCTCTTAAATGGGAGGTCACAGACAGTGGCGGAGCCAAACGAAGCCAGAATTTTCATTGATGGAGTTCAAAAGTGCACATATAAACTAGTCGAAGGGGGTTCAACATCTACTATATATACATAAAAAATAATTTTAATCATGTATAAATAATATAATTTTTCGCCTAGATTGTATGCTAGCTCCGCCCCTGATCACGGATATAAAATCTCCTACATGTTTTTTTGATCGAATTTGTTGCATAGGGCTTGTTTAATGCAGTTTACTTCTTCAGTGTGATTTGTAATTAAATTCGTCGTATAGGACTTCTTTTGTACGATTTACCTCTTCGATGTGATTTGTGGGGCTACTACACTAAAATGGAATTTATCTTATGTGCACCTAAAGGATATAGCGGCTACGGATTTTCTTGTCAATAAAAAGGAAAAAAAAATGGCTTTCTTGATTGAGCTCGTCGCACAAGATTTGCTTAGAGTAATTTACGAATTATTATACTAGAGTGATGTTTACTATGTGCATTGTCAAAGAATAGCAACTGCGTGCTCCTTACGAATAAAAAAGGTCTTATCTTTATTTAGGACAAGGCATATAAATAGGTATAACGCTCGACTAATTTGCTTTGGGCGCAACTAATTCGGATTCACATCAGAAAATCCAACATCAAAAGTAAAGCACTCTCTCTATCAAATGTGACTCCCTGCTCAGAACTCGAATCTCATACCTTTAATTAGAAATAAAAGAGTATATATCACTCCACCACAACCTTTGGCGGTCTCCACACCTATTTTTCAATGATAAGTTATTTTAACGAAACACCCAAATGTGTATCCTAATAGTCAATGAAGTAGTTGAGAGCCGTGAGGTATCAGATTCAAATCACAGCAAAGACAAAAACATCAGGTGATTTGTTCTCATATGTCCTGTCCTTGGTGGTTAGTGTTACTTGGTACCTGTAGGTGTGTAAAAGCTGATTCGGATACCACGGTCATCAAAAAAATTATTTTAATGAATCTTTTTGATAAAAATAAAAACCTTGATATAAAAAAATAAAAATAAAAAGTGCCAGAGTGGAATTTCCAACTGTATCTATTTGAGTAAAATAGCCAAAGAAAACTGGTTGGCTAGGAATTAGATACAGCAAAATCTCTGCTCCTTTAGAGGAAAAAAAATGGCTACTCTTTCATGTTCATGTTCATCTCCATCTTTAAATTATTACCAGTATCAACCCTTTCTGAGCTTGCCACGTGTCCCTTCAAACTCTTGCAATCTTCTTAATGGTTCAATTTTTTAATTCATTTTCCTTCTTTATCTTCACTAAAAAAAAAATAGCATTTCATTTAACTTGCACTATATATTTTTTATATAAATAATACTTGTTTAGGTACCAAGAAAATTGGAAATTCAGTTATTTTCTGCTGCAAGAACCCTGTGCCTGATTCAAGAACAGGGTAATCTTTCATTTCCTTTCTTTTTTGTTTCCGGGGCATTTGACTTTGTCCACTGTTGACTTGACACACTTCTTAACAAACAATAAATAGAATGATAATTTTATGATATTACCCTTTAGATGTAATAAATTCAATATTTTGAGCAATGCATTGGAAAATGATTGTACTTAATAATAATAAGGGTAGATTAGGAACTAATAATAAATTATTTCTTAGATTTTTCAAAATGGACAAGTAAAGAAAGACATCTTTTAGTATAGTAGACAAGTAAAAGTGGATATAGCGAGTACTCAATATAACAGTAAACTTTTTTATTTAAATAATTGTGGTGTCGGGGCCACCTGGATTACTTACACAGGATATGTGCTGCCACTTTATGCACTATAAGGGGTCGCTTGGTAGAGTGTATAAAAATAATGCAAAATATAGTGTATTAGTAATGTTTGTATTAGTAATGTTTGTGTTAGTTATGCTTGCATTAGTTATATTTGTATTTTTCTTATGCAGTGTTTGGTTTGGTGTATTAAAAATAACATGAATTGCATAATTTATAAAAAAAAAATAAAATATTACAAAAATTCCCTTCATATATATAGTGGAAAGGATGTGGAAAAGATTTTGAAGGATAATTGTGTCTTTAATAATGCTAATGCATGCATTAGAATCCATTGCATTACTAATACCATTGATTTTGAGGTATTAGTAATATGCAAGACTAATGCATGCATTATTCTTTTTAATACACTCTACCAAACGACCCGTAATAGTAAAGTCAAACCTTTTTTGTTGTAACCGTGTTGTTTAGGCATGCTTATGCACCTTGATTACTTTCACCATACTTGCTAACTGTTATCTCTCACTAGCACAAGTACCGTGTAACTCTTTCCACCAAAACTTGGACAGATAGGAAGAAATCACATAGTGTTTTTGCCAGTAAAGTCAACTTCATGGATAGATTTTGTTGATACAGCGGATAAAGTTTAGCATTAATGTGACCGACAAATTATTTTTTAAATTTTCCATTATAGTGGGCTATGCTGCTCAGACTCTCCAAAATGTTGTCGCACCTACATTGGATCCTTAAAAATGCACTACTTTTGGAGGATGCGACACACTCATGTCAACAGTTTTGAAGAGTCTGAGTAACATAGACCGTGGGTAAAAATTTGTGACTTTATTGCTATAGTGAATAAAGATGAGTTACTTTTATGGACAAAATACAATTTTGTGTTTTTAATGTTATAGTCGGTAAAATTCTGTTACTTTGATGTGCCAGGATAGATTTGTGAATTTGTTGTTATAGTTGGTAAAGTTTAGTGATCGTACGTGAAACTAACCTTATCTTCTTTCTTTTTCGTGATTTATTTTATTCAGTTACAATGAACTGTTTGTCAATTTTCAATCCGCTAGATCAATGATCAGCGTACATTTGTTAATTTCTTCATTTGCTTACCTTAGTTGATTCTGAATTTAAATATTTGGGTAGTGTGCAAGTTAAAGGAGAAAGTGTAACCAAGAGAAGAGAGCTCCTGCTACAGGCAGGCTCTGTTGCATTTTCTCTGTCCGCTTTTAATTCGATTGCATTGGCAGAGGACGGTACGCTTTGATTATTTTATTGGTTTGACATGCCCAGTATTCTTCGTAATGTATACTTGCTAAAAAGGGTGAGATGTTATTTCAGATGTTGCGGAGGATTTTCGTGTTTATTCAGATGATGTCAACAAGTTTAAGATAATGATACCAAGTGGTATGGCTTTACATTCCATTCTCTCTTCTTGAATGCAATTATTTTAGGTGTTCTTCATCAATATATGCATGTGCGAGCGCGTATTGATAATTATGATTACAGTAACTTTGACTGTTATTTCTGTAAAAACATTAGAGAATTGGCATGTAAAGTGTAGGAACAAAAATTGGATCTTCTTGGCATAGACATTTAGAAGTGTTTACATAATCTTCTTCTGTCCGAAGAAATGATTCATCTAAATAATGAGTCACCATTAATATCGGCACATCTGAGATTGCCACATGCTCGGGAGTTCCTCTATTCAATCGTTACCTTCTTCGTATTGCTAGATATCTCATTCGTACACATCTTCAATTTGTTTCCCGGGCCTCTAGTGAGTTACAGACAGTATCTGAAAAGGTCAAATCTTTGATGTAAAAGTTTTAAATTCATAGTTCTCGGGAAGAGGTGATCTCTGTCGATGAATAAAGAGATTTGCTCTAATGCGAAGAGCATGAAAAAAACTGATGGTTCTTTTTGTCATGTTAATGCAATTTCAAATCAGGCTGTTTCTTATGATGAAACAAACTTTTATCTTATGTGAAATTTATGAAAACCCGAAATGTTGGTAATGTTAGAAGACCACCTAACAAACTGAAGAATTACTTGCAGACTGGCAAATAGGTGCGGGAGAAGGTGATGGAGTAAGGTCACTCATAGCTTTCTATCCTCAAGAAGCGTCCAACTCAAATGGTATTAGTCGGACATTGTGATGGATCGGTTGTTTAAGCCTTATTTTTGTTGTATATAAACTTGATCATCTGTTGCTTCAGTCAGCATTGTAATCACAAGCCTTGGTGCTGATTTCACTAAACTGGAATCTTTTGGGAAAGTTGATGAGTTCGCTGAGAATCTGGTGCGGTTTAATCCATCTCTACTTTGAGAAAACTCTCCGTTCCTTCTTTATTTTTGCTCCAGTTGCCGTTCTTATGATCAGTTTTCAATGATTTTTAACAGGTTAGTGGATTCGACAGAAGCTGGCAAAGGCCGCCAGGAGTGAAAGCAAAACTCATAGATAGCAAAGCTTCTAAAGGTATATGACACAATCTAAAACACTCGCTAAAACTTGACTGCATGGTATGGTTATTTGAGGTGTACTATAAATTGAATAGAGTCGGTTTATAAAGCAATGAAATGGAACCGCATACTATTGTGCCTGCACAATTAAAAACTGTTTTATGTGTTGAGCATGATGGACGGATCGTAGAATATCTATATTAAGATATACTCGATATAGTAAATATGTAACAGATATTATTCTAGATACTAAATTTAGTGTAGGATATTGTGTAGCTTTAGTTGTAGAATATTATGCTGATCAAGTTGTAGGATTTACGTGTAGAAAATTTCTCGTGTATAAATGTCGATGTTTCTTATGTATTTGGATGAACAAATTGAGACAATCATTCTTCAGTTTCTCTCATTTTTTCTCTTTTTGACATTATGAAATGATCGATCACAACACACAAAGCTTTTTTTTTTGAAGAATTTCTGAAAAGTCAACAAGAAAAGCTGTTGAAATAATAGCCAATGTACTAATATACACAACCTATCTTTCAATTGTGTAACTACACCATTTTGAGAGAATGGAATTTCAATAGTGATAAACTTCGAACGAAAGAGACCACAATTTCCTTTTTTTAATTGGACAAGAGAGTTCTCCATCCATTCAAAAGGGGCAAATCTATGGTATAAGTTACGGGTTCAGCAAAACCCACTATCTTTGGTCCAGGCCTTGTATTTGTGTTAACAAATCCACTTAACATGTATCTATCCCGAACCCAGTAAACTGTCTTTCTTAGAGTTTAGACTCCATAAACTTAAAATCTTGGATCTGCCTCTACCATTCAGAAAGTTAGACGTAGCTTAGTTTTAGAAACTAAGTGATTTTATATCACGGAAGCAGTTGTGTGACTTCACATTTCCTTTGCTTGAAAGTTTGGCATTTTAATACTTCCACATTATGTGAGGGCGTTCGACTTTTTGTGGTAATATTTCAGTTTAAAGCCACTGATGATTGTCTCTCATAATCAGGGTTGTATTACATCGAGTACACTCTCCAGAATCCCGGTGAAAGTCTCAGACATCTATTTTCCGTGCTTGGGATAGCAGACAATGGTGTTTACAATAGACTGTATACTCTCACTGGACAGGTCAGCTAAACGAAGCAAAAAGCCAAACATGAAATTTACTTTGGATTTTATTTATCCATTACAAGAGGATGACAGAGTGCGATAGATTGTGTTTTACAGGAGACTGTAAAATTGATAAGGTTTAATTTATCTCGCAGTTTGTAGACGAGGAGTCAGAGAAATACGGTGCCAAAATACAGAAGGTAATTTAAGATCATTGTCTTCTTATTTTGTGTGTGCTAGTTTTTTGAGTGAAGATGTGCATCACAAAAATGTCTATAGTTCCCAATAATTAGGTATTTAAATTTGAGTAAGTTTGATTGTAAAGCATGTAGAGGTAAAACCTTAAAGATATCTGAATAGATGGAAACTACAACAACAACAACATACCCAGTGTATTCCCACAAAGTGGGGTCTGGGGAGGGTAAAGTGTACGCAGTCCATACCACTACCTCAGATGAAGTAGAGAGGCTGTTTCCGATAGACATTAGAAAAATGAAAGTGTCCCGCGTGGATTAGGAAGAGTTCTCCTTTTCTCTTTATAAGGAACTCATGTCCTTTGGTAGGCTTTGTAAAGAGCTAGAAAAAGGAGTGTGTGCTTGCACACATGAGAAATGGGCTTGAAGGCAAAAGAGGTGGATTTGCCCCTCTCCCCCTGCACACGAGATATGTATGAGGCCTAATCCAATTCTAGTTTTACAAAAATTAATTTGATTCTTTTGAGCTTACCAGAAGAAGTCCAAATTCATGCTGTTTTGTTGTAGCAGCATTCTGTTACGTCTGAGGTTTTTGTTACTTTTTGTTGTTTCTTGTACTTCCGTTATTTCTTTTTCTAGACTGCTTTGGATTGTCTTTTCTTGAGCCGTGGGTCTATCTGAAACAACCTCTCTACCTCTGAGGTAGGGGTAAAGTTTGCGTATGCTCTACCCTCCTCAGACCCCACTTTGTGGGACTACACCAAGTATGTTGTTGTTGTTGCAATAATGGACATTATTTCAGAATTATTATGGACTGTTATGACTTTTATTTAGTCAATGTAACAGTCTGAATACAGCAAATATTCTCCTCCTTTCTTTCTAAGTTTGTGATTAATTTTGAATCCTGGATTCCATAATCCCTTCCCGAACCAAACATGAATCTTTCACGATTCTTTTGGCTCTCAATGGACAGTGTCATCAACAACACTCCTCAAGCTAGAAGAAAATTTCTGTGATTATATTATGCAATACTGCTGTGAATTCCTTAATGTCATGTCTTAGACACTACAATAGAGAACTTGCATTCAAGAGTTTAAATGTGCTGAATGTTGAAGTAAGTTGCATCACATTTCATATTAAACTTTGTTTATGGATAATTCAAAGTTGTCTTCACCAGAAATTTTGTCTATTTTACAAAAAGTTATGTAGCTTAATGGATATATTTTCACAGTTTTACCAATAGTCGTCATCTCCTTTCTAAGCTTGTTTAGTATCTTAGGTTCAGTTACATCATCAAGTCCTGCAATGAAAGAGGAAAAAACATCAATACGATGACCTCAACTGTAGAACATTTTTATGATTTCTTAAGAAAATGTTTATTGCTATAGATGATATTAATGTTTCTTTTTTCTGTCCCTAATAACTTATCAATTATTTCCGGAGTTACCAGTACGTTTCTTCTTCCTACAGCCAAACGGATATCGCTTTATTTGGTGATAAGCAAATGCACTTTCCATACCTTTTGACAAACCACTAAGAACACTTCTCTTACCAAGAAAAGACAGATTGCTCCTGTGAATAAGTTTTGCATCAATAATTTTGTGCATTAATGATTAAGCAAGTCGTCTAATCTAATCTTATATTCAAGTGGATCCAAAAGTACTGGACTTTCACATGTTTGGAATCAATGTCTGAAGTTTCTTGCACTGTGCAGGCTGTTTCTTCTTTCAGATTAATATGACGACATTATAGAGAGCGCGATATCACAATTTTGGCTTGAGCTTCTTGTTTTCTAGTTGATGAGTGGCAAACATCGTCGGTGATATCAACAGTGGACACTCTCCAAACCCCAGATAGTAACATATTAAGTTCTGGGCAAGGTATATTATGATGACTCCCAAAAATATGGAGCTCTAGCCCGTGGTAGAGACACAACCAATAAAGAGGGTTCATCTGAACCCCCTTCATTGGAAAATCGTATTGTGCAAATAGGGCAAAGAAAGAATTATATTTTTTGTATATGTAAACTTTTGAATCCTCTTGACATATTTCCATTTAAATGGCCAATGTAGTTCGAAAATCGCTTTAGGTTGCAGGTTCGAAATTTTGGATCCCCTTGTTAAAATTTCTGGCACTGCCATTGGCTCTAGCCATGAACCAACCACTTGATCAATGTTTTGTGATAATTGATAAAGACAGTAGGCCAATATAAGATGTTAGTATTTGCATATATATTACTATACCAAAACTCTGTGTGGGTTGTTTTGACAAATATGACTATGGTTCAGATGTAATATGACCAAACTCGGGACACTGCATACACTTTTATCACAGGGTGTTACTCCGTAGCGAAGCTAGAAATTTTGCTAAGGATGTTCAAAATTTTAGTATATATATCTCTAAAAACTTATTTTTTACCTATATATATAGTATTATTCTCTATATAAAAAAAGGGCAGCCCGGTGCACTAAGCTCCCGCTATGCGCAGCGTCCGGGGAAGGGCCCGACCACAATATAATTTTTCGATGAAGGGTGTTCGAGTGACCACCCTTGGATCAATGTAGCTATGCCACTGGTATTACTAAGCCTGTGCTACCGATGCTATACTTTGTTTCTTAACAATGTCTTCAACCAATGAGTTGGGGTTACTGATATTTCCTAAGTTGCACGAACTCTTCACTTTCGATGTCGAACCCTTGTCGGATTCTCCAAAAATACACTACTTTTGGAGAATCCAACATTCACCCGTTGACATTTTTGAAGAGTTCCGAGCAACGTAGGATATTTCAATAAACAACTGCTATCACCTTCAGCTTCAACTCTCTTATATACCAAGAGCTTGTTTGGTTAAACTTCCAAAATCTGCATATTTTGGTTATTGTATTATGTCACATTCTGTTTCTGAATGAGTACTTTCGGAAAATAGTAGTTTGTGTCTGGCCAATAATTTTGAGAAGTGCTTCATTCCAAGAGGTTATCTTACAAGTTGTTAGAATTGCCAAATGCTAAAAAGAGATACAGTGTTAATGCAACATTAGTAAGTACGACTAGTAAAATGGTACAATGTGAGCATCATTTTGTCTTGCATAATGTCATACATAAGTAATTTGACAAAGGATAAACCTATAATTAGCATATGTGATAGATCCATTGTAAAAATATGAGTGAAAGATAAAATAGAATTATTAAAATCCTCTTTTTATTTTATATTAGTTGATTTTTATTGACTTGATATATTTTTTAAGAGAGCTTTAATTAGAGGCGTATTTTACTAAATTAATATTATTAATGATGTTTTTGAACTTTAAATTTGACTACTACTTCCTTCATCTCTTTTTACTTGACCATGTTGACTTGGCACACCCCTTAAGAAAACTTTAATTAGAGGTGCATTTTACTAATCTAAACTTATTAATGATGATTTCAAACTCTAAATTTGACTACTACTACTTTGTTTAGTTATTTAATACTAAGGATGCTATGGGAAAGAATAATAGAATACTCTTGATATGCAAAAATGGACAAGTAAATTGAAACATCTATTTTTAGTATAGGGTCAAGTAAAATGAAACAGAGGGAACACTACTTTAGTACTCCCTTGGTTTTATTTTACTTGGTCCCTTTATTAAATATAGTTGTTTCAATTTATTTGTCCAATTTATGAAATCAAGAGAAGTTTATTATGTTCTTCCACTATTGCACCTATCATTTAATGACTACATAAAAAATTAATAGATAAATTTAAATTTTCAAAGCATAATTAATAAGGTTAGTTTAGTAAAATACGTCCCTAATAAATATTTTCTTAAGAAGAGTGACAAGTCAATATGGGCCAAGTAAAACGGAACGGAAGGAGTAGTTATTTAATACTAAAAGGTAGTACGAAAAAAAAAGTGCTCCCTCCGTCTATCTTTACTTGTTCACTTTTATATTTTAGGATGTCCAACAATACTTGTCCAGTTTATAAAACCAATGGATAATTTACCTATTTCTACCCATTTTACCCTTCGCATTAAATACGATTCATTATCTAATGCATTTTCCAAAGCATTCAAAAAGTGATATAGTAAAATTACCCCTATCATTTACTGCTTCATAATTCCTGCGTCAATAGGAAAGTGGACAAGTAAAGATGGACGGAGGGAGTAATAAACTGTCTTGATTTGCTAGAATGGACAAGTAGTGTTTCATTTTACTTGAGATGTTGACTTGACACTCCTCTTACGGAAATAGATATTAGGGATTTATTTTAAACTAACTTTATTAATTATGCTTTGGAAATCAAAATTTGACTACTGTAATACTTTATTAAGTCATTTAATGATACAGGTAGTATTAGAAGAAAATATTAAACTTCTCTTGATTTCATAAATTGGATAAGTAAATTGAAACAATTATTTTTAGTAAGGGGACCAACTAAAATGAAACGAAGGAGTAAAATAAAACATCTATTTTTGATACAGGGGGCAGATAAAATAAACTGGAGGGAGTAAAACGAACCAAAATATTTTAATCTTATGATCTTAAACATAATATGTGGAAGTTAGAAGTAAAGAATTATCAAATAAAAAAAGGGGTATTCTTTTTTAATAAATTTAAAAAGAAAGGAAGACAAACAAATTAAAATGGATTGAGTATTGTTTTTGGTCGTTAGACAATGTTGAACATTAGTTATTTGAAGGGATAAACCTAAAAAATAGAAAGTAGGTTTGAATGGTAGATCTATTATAAAAAGTCAAAGTAAAAAATAATATAGAATAAATGAATAAATAAATAATAAGTAAAAGATAAAATAAGAAGGAGAAAATAAAGTAATATTACGATCACATCAAATTGTTTGTTACATAAAATAACTCAATTATTGTAATTTCATATGATTAGTATATATATATCGACCAAACAATAATGTCCACTTTTAATTTAAGCTTGAGTATGGGCATGGATGTGAAAGCAAGGTTTTAAATCAGTATTTGGACATGTAATTTTAAATTTCAAATTCTCAAAAAAAAAAATCATAATTTGGAATTTAAAATTTTTAAAATGTCAAACTTGACCCATAAATTTATATTTTGTAAAAAAAAAAAAAAGACTCATCATATTAAATATTACAAAAAAAAAAAAAAAATCGACTGATGCTCGGTATAAAGAGATTGTATGTACCATGTGAAAAAATTATATTAAAGAATAATTTTACTATTATTGACTAGTGAATCTACATAAATTTATGTGTATTTTAAAGTTTGTAATCGCAAACATTTATTTATAAAAGAAACATGAAAATATGTGATTTATCAATACGCCGCCTTAGGATACATCGAAACCTTATTTATAAACTATAGTTTGCTCATTTCGTGAGATTACATAAGAAGTGGAGAAACTTTGATAATTTTCACAACTTATAACATTTTCATGTTTATGAGAAAGACATACAGCTTAAGAAATTCAAATTCTACGTTCAAACAAAAAATCAAATTATTTTAATTTGATTTCATATCACATATCCAAACGGGCCGTAAATGTGATAAACATGAGAATTGGTGGCAAATTGTATGTTTTCTGGATTAGGTCAATGGGCACATGAAGCATCATGTTAGGACCTGACATTGGCCAATGCACAAATAGAACACGCCTCTATTATAACATGTTGATTATGAATTATTTTAATAACGTAGATTATGGTGAGATGATCGGGATTCCTTCATTTTTAATGAGAGATTCTCGAATTCGAGTCCTTTAGAATGACAAAAAATCTTGTTGTGTCCCCAAAAATGACCCTGTAATATGCAAATCCAAATCTAGTCGGGTCAATTGGCTCAGGGGCAAATTTATAGTCCAAATTATGGAGCACGTAAGTTCGTATTTCCTATGTAAAACTAAGTATATTATGTATATATTTTTTAAAAATTGGTATAATAGTATGTGTTAGCATTCATATTACAAAAAGGCTAAGTGGTGCACTTGGTTGATTGTGATGGAATAATTAGGATCCTTTCACCCTTAATAAGAGTCTCGTATTCAAGTTCCAATCCAAAAAAATCATTATTGAGGGTGTCACTCTAAGAAATGGACAACGAAATCAGAAATGAATCCTACAATGTACAAATCTAAATTTAATTTGTTCAATCAGCTCATTTGGCATGTTATTAGTATTGGCTTGGTGATGGCGGTTTTCATAGAGGTTGTTCTTGATAGACCTCGGCTCTATTTTCATCCTAATCATTGAGCCAAAAAATGACAGCCCAATTACAATCCTAATGTAATTTGTGATTGAGAATTGAGCATCAACTTATCCCTTTTTCTCTCCTAATGTAAATCTCTCTCCTTTTCTATCTGTAAAGTACAGACACAGACATGAATCCAGAATTTGAAATTTAAGCGTTCAAAATTTTATTATAATAACAAATATTAAATTCTAAATTTAAAATTCGAACATATTTAATATTTTTTGTTATATAAATATTGAATTTACAACGAATCTATTGCCCCTGTTTATAAGGAGATACATGCAAATATGCGTACGCATGTATGTTGTGCATTTATTCTCTGTAAAGTTGCTATCATCTTTTTGTTTTCCACTCGATATTCAGTACTCGTATTGGAACTCGATTAGAATCGGTTTCACGCGTTGCATGAACCATTTTTGAGGTAGCGCTCCCAACAATTTTTTTTTTTTAATTTCTAGGACTCAAAACCGAGATCTCTTATTAAAGGTAAAGGAATTTCGAACCATCCCATCACAATCCACGTTGATGAAGTTGCTGTCATGCAGATGCCTTTAGTCTTTTCTCTCCAAAATTTAATTCCTCTTAAAATTCCTTATCTGTTGTTTTGGTTAAAAAAAAAAAAAGGAAGGCCAAATATTTTTCTTTTCTCCTAACAAACATAATTATACTATTTGAAATTCGAATAATATTTCTGATTTCATCCTATTCGGAGCTGTTTGATGTTTATATAAATTGATGATTGAAGAAAAATTATTATTTCATTCTGATTAAGCTTCCTTTCTTGTTAATCAAAAAGTTCTTCTTAGATACAAGGAAATAATTCAGTTTCAAAGCTAAAGATCGTAGTTCTCGAACAAGCAATCGAAAAGATTCTGAAGCATCTTTGGGAATTAGAGGAGCTAGCATTTTAAACCGGTACGAGCTAGTTTCAATTTGTTTGTGTTACTTTCCTTTTTAGTTCGTTTAAAAAAGAATGTTTTTTTCCCTTTTTAGCAACTCTTCAAACCAACTTTCCACGTGGCATGATTAAGACCAGAAGATTAACTGATATTTTGATACATTCTACGTATCCATTTTTACTTTCTTAAACTTCGTGTCAAGTTAAAATTAGACAAACAAGTTGAAGAGGAGGGAGTAATTTTCATTTTTAGTTTTCCTTGATCCATTGTTTGTGAATTCTATCTCTTCTTGGTTTTGTTGTTGAGTTTCAATTTATCCTTGCTTGTTATATTTTGATTTGTTTTTAACAGGCGTAATACATAAACAGACGCTCAAACTTGACCTCAGCTGGCAAGTAAGCACTCCAATTTTAAGAGCGCGTATCTAGATCCTTTGTTTCATCGTTCACTCGAGAGGAACCAGATATGGGGCTTCTGGATCTCTTGATTGCAGCATCAATGCCGGTTCTCCAAGTTCTTTTGATAACAGCACTTGGACTGGTTCTTGCACTAGATCGTTACGCGTTACTAGGAGAGGATGCAAGGAAGCATTTGAATAATGTGAGTATATTTTTCATGCTTTGCAATTTGCTCGTAGATTCCCATTTTACTCGTTACTTGTACGTGAAATTGTTAGTTTATTGTGTCCTTTGCGTCTCTACCATGCGCTTTAAGGGAGAATCTGCTTGGAGAACGTTTAAATTCTTGTGTTACGTTAGTTTCCTCTGCATCTCTAGTAGCTTTAGCGCGCAAGATGAATGTTTCGCTGAACTAACTAGCTTAGTATGAACTCTTGTGTCTCTGCTTGCAGGACAAAAACACAAATATTTTTGTTTGTTTGATTTATGATCCTTAAATGAATTATTTCCCTTCTCATTTGCTATCTATAAATGGCTGCTATGCAACAATTTATATGCCGGAAATGCACAAGAATGGGGAATTTAGTCATCGTGTCCGGATCTAGGGGGGTGGACACCATGGTCAAGATTGTGATTTTCTGTCTAACTAGTACATTTATACATCCACTAGGAGAGTGTTTGGGTTTCGTTGGTGGATCATATGGTAATCTTCTTGTTGTGGAAAAGGCGAAAACAAAATTTTCCTATCATTTCGGTTCTAACTTGTTAAAATTATGACACTCTTAATATGTGGTTATTTCTGTCATAGGAAATTGATGCTTCCTGCTGCATTATTTCTATGAACAGATTGTGTTTTTCGTATTCAATCCAGCCTTGATTTCAAGCAACTTAGCCAAAACAGTTACATACGAGAGCATGAAAAGATTGTCAGTTTTCTAATCTCTATTTAATTCGCTCAAGAACCTTGTGTTGTGATGTACCCTCGCTGTCTCATTAACTCAGTTGCGATTGTAGGTGGTTCATGCCTGTGAATATCTTCATCACTTTTATTGTTGGTTCAATTCTTGCTTGGTCCGTCAATCAAATAACAAGAGCTCCTAAACATCTACGAGGCCTCATCATAGGCTGCTGTGCTGCAGGTATGTAAAACCACAAAGAACATCAGTCACGAAGATTCTACTATTGTTCAGGTTAATATGATGCTTGTTATTGATTTTCTGCTAAAATCAGTATTGACATTTTGAATTCTGAGCCTTCCTCTTATGTAATTTCTTCTGTTCGATTTGAACTTATAGGTGACAACTTGACACTAGTATTCTCACCATTATTAAGTACTCCCTCTGTTTCAATTTGTTTGTCTTACTTTCCTTTTTAGTACGTTTCAAAAGTTAATTCTAACTTTCCACATGAAATGTTTATAACCACAAGATTAGAGAGCATTTTGGTACATTCTACGTATATTTAGTTTAAGACGACAAGATTCAAAAGTTTTACTTTCTTAAATTCCGTGTCAAGTCAAAACTAGACAAACAAGTTGAGACGAAGGGAGTACCATCTTAATATAGACAAGCTGAAGAAATTAAATTTTTCATATCATCCAAGTGCAATCCTTTCATTTTCGCCAGCTAGTTGCTAGTGATGGAAGGCCAACGAAGTCTAGGAACTTATTCACTTGGATTGTTGGAAAGATCACGGGAATTCCGTGGGACATTTGATGTGTTATCTTTTAGGTAAAGATGTATTCGAAGTCCTGAAAATGAAATATTAAAGAAAAAGATAGTTAACTCTGGAAGTCTGGAAACATGTCATCTACTTGCTTTATTTTGAGCCGAGGGTCTATCGAAAATAACCTCTCTATATCTATGAGGCAGATGTAAGGTCTGTGTATACTCTACCCTCCCCAGACCCCACTTTTGGGATTACACTGGGTATATTGTTGTATACAAATGTTTCGGCTTCCTGAAACAAAATCAATCCCAAGAGAGAATCCCAACTTATTTTCAAACAACTATTCTATGAAGATCAGATAAAAAACAGCTTTTGTTTCCATTTGATCCCCTGTCTAGTTTCTCCACATAATTTTATGCCCACAATGTGAACAGGAAACATGGGCAACATGCTTCTTATCATAGTTCCAGCTGTTTGTAAGGAGAAAGAAAGCCCATTTGGAGCGCCTGATGTTTGCCACATGAATGGGATGGGCTATGCTTCTCTTTCGATGGCTGTATGTGTTTTAATAGTTTAGTTAGTTTCACAATACTTTCATGTTTGGGATGGTCTCCGATGTGATATTGTGGTGTTGAATTTTAGTCATGAGCTACCTCTCCACTTCGATGAATGTATAATTAACCTCTTTATGGAAAAAGTGGCTCTCTGGCCTTAACTAGGGGCGGAAAAGAACACTTAAATAGCAAAAACTGTTAACTTTTCATGCAAGGGAAATCTAATGCAATGTTTCCTGGTATTTGTCTTATTCAGGTATGCGCAATTTATCTGTGGTCTTATGTGTATAATATTGTCAGAATATCATCAAGTACGAGCACAAATGAGGTTGAAGTTAGTGATTCCTCCATAAGTAAATCTGCCAGAGAAAGCTCCATAGCAGGTGTTGGAGTCTCTACGGAGCCACTGCTTCGGACAAATGACTTTGCAGGATCGGAGCATCAATCTGAACAACCGGCACTGCCCTCTACTAGATTTGATGATAAATCTCAGGTTGATTATTGCATCACATTTTCAATCATTCTTGCTTGAAACTAACTATTCCATCCGTTTAAATTTGTTTGTCTTACTTTCCTTTTTAGTCCGTCTTAAAAAAATTGCCTCTTTCCTTTTTGAACAACTCTTTAATTCTAACTTTCCAAGTGTCATGTTTAAAACCACAAGATTAAAAGGAATTTTGGTTCATTTTACATATCTTTAGTTTAAAACAACAAAATTCAAAAATCTTCTTTACTTTCTTAAACTCCGTACCCCATTCTCCAAAATTGAGTGGATGCATAAGAATAACGTGATTGAGAATTTTGATTTTGATCTCTGAATTTATGTAACAGGTATCACTAGGGACTAAATTAAGACAGTACATGGGAGAGCTTTCAAGGAAGATGAACCTGAAGAAATTATTTGCCCCTTCTACCAGTGGAGCGGTACTCCCATTGTTGTCCTATCTGTGTTCTGAACTCCTTTGTATTGCGTGATTGTGTTCATTCATATTTAGTGTGTGTAATTTATTAGGTGCTTCTGTTAATATGATAGACCTCCGCAGCAGCACAGCCTGAATAATAATGTAGGGATAATTTATGCGGTGAATAATAATGCAAACTTGCTATGTGACGAAAAAAATGCAGGAATTGTTATAGGTGAATAAACATACATGGATTGTTACGTAAAGATTGTCTAATTTGAGAGCATTTTCGTCTTTATATACCTTTATCCATGTAATGCTAATACGTGTTTTCTTATGCCACGTTCTATCCTAGTACATATATTCATGTATAAGTTACCGGAATCATAGCTCAATGACTTATTGACTTATCTATCAATCTGTAGCTCACAAACCACAATGAAATGATCCTCTTGTTCCTTGCAGTTGCCATTATCTACTTGCTGAACAAATACAAATTTATCTGTTAAAGGCAAGGTGTCTTGATATAATAGACTTTGTACGAGTA
The DNA here is from genome assembly GCA_031232105.1 of Capsicum rhomboideum. Taxonomy (NCBI): domain Eukaryota; kingdom Viridiplantae; phylum Streptophyta; class Magnoliopsida; order Solanales; family Solanaceae; genus Capsicum; species Capsicum rhomboideum. The sequence continues at coordinate 7,611,121 of CP124714.1, read as the reverse complement.
GTATTGACCATTGGCCGTGTATAGATTGCAGGTTTTGTGGTTGGACTGATACCTCAGATCAGAAAGTCAGTTATAGGCGATGCAGCTCCTCTTCATGTGGTCCAAGATACAGCTATTTTACTTGGGTATGAGACTCTTGCTTCTTTAAATATATAGCTGATGTGAGGTCCATGTTCGCGCAAGTAAGCACTCCAACTTTGAGAGTACATATCTAGACACCTCAACTTGGTCTCAACTGACAACTGAACACTCCAACTCGTTCTCATTGTGTCTTGTGGATACTAGACGCTGATGTGACACATAAATTTTGGAGGTGTCTAGATGATCATCTTGTAAGTTGGAGTGTTCAACTGACATAGAGGAGAGACGAGTTGAGGCGTCTAGATGTGCATACTCAAAGTACTTGAAGTGCTTACTTGCCAACTAAGGTCAAGTTTGAGTGTCTATTTATGTATTACACAGATGGTATCACATTCCGTGTCTGTTTCTATTAAATTTTCAACCGTCTGGCTGCTTTATTACATCGATGAACTTATCGAGGAATTGACATTTACACTTCATTAATGACTGCAGAGATGGAGCTGTCCCACTTCTCACACTAATCATGGGTGGTAACCTTTTAAAAGGTTTGAGGGGCTCAGGAGTTCAGAAGTCTATTCTTGTTGGCGTTATCGTTGTCAAATACATTGTCATGCCTCTGATCGGTATTGGTGTTGTCAAAGGAGCTTCTTGGTTAGGCTTGGTGCATGATGATCCATTATATCAGTTTATTCTTTTACTTCAATATACAGTTCCACCAGCAATGAACATTGGTACGTTGATCCAACAAGTTATTCTTCTGCTCAGCTTTTGTGTTCTATTTATCATTTTATTCTGCATTGAGCACACAATGTTCCTCATAGAAATACTTCTTGTTGGTTACTTTCTTTAAAGAAGTAAAAATCCTCCAACCAATATTACAAAGGCGAAGAGATTCCTATAATAGCTTTGTAATTTAGATTCTATGTGGGAACTGGTGTCTATTCGGTGATCAACAACGTATCAATGTAATCACACAAGTGAGGTCTGTGGAGGGTGGTGTATATGCAGCCTTATCCCAACCTTGTGAGGATAGAGGACAGACAGGCTGTTTCCGATAGACCCTCAAACCTTTTAAAAGTATATCAAAAAACAGTATGAAAAGGAAATACAGTAGCTAATATCAGAAACGTGCAGAGATTCCTATAATAGCTTTGTAATTTGGATTTGATGTGGGAACTGGTGCTTATTCCGTGATCATTATACCAACTTAGTAGCAGAATCGAGAGAGGTACACCAGACTCCACTAGAAAGAAAAACATTCCTTCTATTGAGATATTGAGATGTTAAACAAATAAAACCAGTTAGGTCGGGATGTACACCTCTCTATAACATTTTCTATACCAACATTTCACTATAACAACGAAGTTTACTTTAGAACCGATTTCTATGTTCTTTGTAACAGCATTCTGCTATAGCAGCCAAAAAATATCCAGACAAATGATGTTTTTATAGAGAGGTTTGATTGTATATACGAATGTGTAATCTTTTAGACGGGATTGTAAATAGTTTTGTTTTCGCTTGGCAGGGACCATAACACAGTTGTTTGGAGCTGGTGAGAGTGAATGTTCTGTGATTATGTTATGGACTTATGCATTGGCTTCAGCATCACTTACATTATGGACAGCATTCTTCATGTGGCTTGTATCCTGAACAAATTCTTATACACAAGTTGGCTAGTTTGCCTGTTATGGTAGACCTCATTTAAGCTGAGGTTTATCGGAGATAGCCTCTACCTCTACAAGGTAGAAGTAAAGTTTGCATATGCTCTACCCACCCCCACACCCCACTTGTGGGATTATACCAGTTAAGATCACTATTTCCCAATTAGTTTAGAAGAAAAACAGAAATAAGAAAAATATAAATTACTATGGTGTATATTACTTGAGCCGAGCCTCTTTCGAAATCAGCCTCTCTGCCTCCACGAGGTAGGGGCAAGGGAATTTCTATTAGTGGTGTGGGAGAGGGAAATGAATAAGGGGATGAGTGGGCTAATAATGTAATACTCCATTCGTTTCAATTTGTTTGGCTTATTCGACACAGAGTATAAGAAAATGAAGAAGACTTTTTGAATCTTGTGGTCTTGTATTAAAGATATGTCAAATGTACTGAAATATTTTTATATCTTGTGCTCTTAAACATGCCACGTGAAAAGTTGGAATTAAAGAGTTGCTAAAAAGGGAAAGGATCATTTTTCTAAGCGGACTAAAAAAGTAAGTAGTTCAAAGAGGGTAAGGTATACGTGGACCTTACCTTATTCTTGAGGGTAGAAGGGCGTCTCCGATAGACCATCGGCTCGAGAACAGGTTTTAAGGATGAGCGGGAGTAAAAAGCAATGACAAAAACAATAAAAAAGGAAAATATTGGTAAGAGAATAGACTGATACAAAAAGTATTATTGTATATTACAAATATTATTATATGAACAATATTTAAACATGGACGAAAGGCAAAAGGACTTATGTTGCATATATTTCAAACAATCATCTTTTTACTAAAAAGGGGGAGATTTTTGGAGAACCCTCATGCCAGTCCGATGCACTAAAGCGCTTACTATGGGCAGGATCCGAGAAAGGTCCACTGTAAACAGCCCTACCCGACATTTCTGCAAGAGACTATTTCCGTGGTTTAAACCATGATCTCCTTGTCAATGGCAGCAACTTTACGAGTTACGCCAAGACTCCCCTTCAAGGAATTATAAATCATGTCTGAAAGGTTTAGCGTATAATAACACACAATCCGAGTAACATTTGTACCCCTTGAAAGCACAATAAATACAATCTTCTCAGCATTATTCGGCTCGTCAAAATTTCAAAAGTACAAATAAAGAAACAAACTAAACAGTTGAAGGCCTCTATAATGTCACACAATCCGACTAACAATTCTGCAACTAAATAAAGTTCCATTGGAGTAAAAAAGAAAGGGCTATGAATTCTATTAAGTTTGACAAATAGGACTTTCTCTAAATTTCCGCAAGGTTAAGAGGGCGTTCTCATCTAGAATGGTGTGCTCACGTTGCTTGAAGGCGAGGCCATCACGGAAAGAATGTCTGTGACAGAAGACATGGAACTCAATGCAGCTTTCAGAACATCCTGCGAGCATCCAGGCTTCACGATTGTACGAACCTGGAAAGTAGATAATAAAATGAATAGGCATGCACCAAAACCCAAGATAAAAAAGAGAAAGTAACCGTATAGCCAAGCTTGGAAATGATGCTATAATTTTACACAAGAGTAAATATTTGGGTTGAACAATCATCACCTTTTCCAGATACTCTTGTAATTTCTTAATACGACCCATGTAATCCTGGTCTTCAACGCAAAGAGTTACAGCCTTTGCGTCAGCACCAGAGCCATCAAACTGGAGGGGGCCTGGATTTCTGTAAACATCATCGAGCAAGAACTTTGTCGCATTTTGACTCAATAATCTGCACCAAAATAAAGAGACACATCAGTTATATGCACGGAATTCACTTTAGAATGCCAGCTTAAGAGAGCTTTTCCTTAAGTTACAGCTATCTCCTACTTTTCAATCACAATTTCAACTTCCTCTTAGGCTTCACTTGGAAACAAGCAAAAAGTCAGGATATTAACATACTCGTATGCTTTGCCCTTCAAATCCACAGTGGCTGGATGCAGAGCAGGCTTTCCAATTGATGCCTTGCCAGGACCACGTCCATACCGCTTCACAGTCATCATAGCCTAGAATTCAACCAAACAGTGAAAAGGTCAATCTTTTCCCTCTTTTCTTATTGGATATCAGTACAAAATAGAGTAAGGAACTTACAGTTATAGGAGCAGCCCCACAGCGCCACTTGTTGACGGGATTCTTCAAGTTAGTCAATGTGGCCATGTAACCATTGAGGCCAGCAGCCAAAATATGATAGCAGACGTGACCAAGTACCTGGAATGTATTTCTTGTTACTATATTCTTATTCTGTAACAATCTTAGACTGCCTCTATCCCAATTTATGTGATGTACTTTCCTTTTTCTAGATCTTCCCATATTTAGAAACAATTTACTTTAAGCTTCCCATTTTACCATTAGTGAGTTGATTTATAGTCATACAAATATCTATTACTTCCTCCATTTCAATTTCTTTGTCTGGTTTTTGACTTAATATGAAATTTAATAAAGTAAAAAGACTTTTGAATCTTGTGGTGTTAAACTAAAGACATGTCGAATATACCAAAATGATTTTCAATCTTATGGTCTTAAACATGCCACGTGAAAAGTTGGAATTAAAGAGTTGCCAAAAAAGGAAAGAGACATTCTTTTCGAAACGGACTAAAAAGGAAAGTAAGACAAACATATTGAGACGGAGGGAGTACTTGTTTAAGACCATAAGGTTCAAAAGTCTTTCTTTTTTTCTAAAACCATGTGCACAGTCAAACAACATCACATAAAATAAGACGGAGGGAGTTTGTCTCACTTAAAAGAAAAAGAAAGGAAAAGCTAGGAAAAATATAAAACTTAAAAGCTAGGAAAAAAATAAAACTTACATATGCATAGTCACAATCAAACTTTGATGGCAATGATCCCCGAGCTTGATAACCAAAGAAATGGCAAATTGCGTTAAATTTCTTTCCCTTGTAAGTTCCTTCTTTCTGTGAAGTCATACAAGATACAAGACATGTTATGTTAAGGTAACGCTGACAAAGGCAGTAAATATCTAAAACATGTGAGATTCACTTTTTCAAATGCACCAGCTATTAGAAGTAATAACAATGATTTTGAAGCAAACAAAAGTTTGCAAAGAAAGACTGTTCAGTGTTCAGTGAAAACATACCAATGGATGAAGGGTCTGTATGAAATATGCAGTAACAACCTTATATGTTCAATGAACTTGAGTACTAGCAATGAACATGGTTATGTAGTCAATACCGCAAGATTTTAAGCTTCTGATGAAGGACCATATGAAATAGCCATACCCAGTCTAACCCGTTCCGACACTGGCATGTCAAAGCAAATGAAGAGTTCATGTAACATTAACTGTGTTTTTGGGAGGAAAATTTAGCAAGCAGCTTTAAGTTTAGCATTCCAACGTAAAGAGTCATGAAGAAGAGCTGTATTTCATGAAATAAGGAAAGAGAAAATTTTGATTGAACTTCCTGAGGTCTAAACATAATATTCTCCCCACTCCAAACTTGCACAAATGTGGTCCTTAATCCTCTCAGACAGACGGTATGATTTTGTATTAAAGAAAATCATTCTTGTAACTTTGCATCAAATAAATTCGCCAAGAAATGTAACACAAGAAGTCAACAATAATGCAGAGGTTGGCAGAAGTCAGTGCGCTACTCACAATCTCAAAAGCTTATAGTAGTAAAACACCATACATATCCTTACTAAAATTTCTTTCCTGTTTAGAGATGGGATATTTCATTTATTTGCCCCAAAAGAAAAGCCATCCCAAATATTACATGCAACACTTTACATTCCAGAATAGAAGAAGACAGAAGCTATACCAATCGCTTATTCATTTCATTTTCCACAAGATGAGCTAAAAGTTTCTCGGTCTCAATCTGTAAGGAAGAATAAAAGAATAATCAACTAAAAATTATAATTCATACGCATCACCAAACACACCAACCAAAGGGAGAATTAGTTACCTGTGATAGCTGAGCAGAATCATCTGATTCTGGGTGCAAGAGGAGCTACAACATAATAAGCATTTTTTGTAAGAACTATCCAAGTGAAACTTAATATCTGTCATATTTGAGAACTCAGTTCCAACAATACACAAGTGGTACCTGCTTTTTTATAAAGGGCGGCAAGAACTCAAAGAGTGCAGATGCCCAAGGTGATAGTTGAGAGGAAATCTTATCAGCAGAAACGTCTTGTCTGAGCAAACCATGAATTTCCTGTAACACACAGGATCATAACAAGGCACTATGAACACCAAAAATTCCATTCCAAACAAATAATCACAGAAGCCCACCAATTAAGGTTTAGAAGTGTTCCTTTTTTGGCCTATTTGTTCTCTTTCCCTGTTTTTTTTTTTTCCTTGGGTGAGTGAGAGAGTGCGATGAGGGCTGGGAGGCAGGCTAAGAAAGAAAACTCTTTTATTTGGATTTTACCTGCAGTAGAGCATATACTTCAGGAATACTTTCAATAAGTCCCTCTGGCAACAGGATCACACCATGGTTTTTATCTAAATCCAAAAACTCAGTGAGCAGACAATTTAGTTGGAAAAACACCTCAAAGACAACAAAGAAAAGGTAAAGTTTCCATACCTTGTTCAGCCCTAGCTTGAACTGCATCACAAATTTTGTGTGTGATGTCAAAAAGAGTAAGCTTTGATGCAGTTACCTCCTCACCAAGAATTACCTGCAAGATCATTTATTAATACTTTTTGATTGAGAATGCTTGCAAGTTCTAAGAGAGCATGTCGTAACAGCACTATCAGCTGATTAGTTTTTCAGTGAAGCTGTAAAACTAACCATATTAGGATGTGACTGCAGAGTACATTCTAACGCAACATGTGATGCCTTTCGCCCCATGAGTCGGATGAAATAGTAGTACTGAAAAGGAAAGATTACCAAGTTATAGTAAAAGAATGACAGAAGACATAGGAAGGAAATATAGAAGTTAAGGTTGTAAACATAATCAACAGACACTCAACACCAGCAAATTTCTGTTGTGAATCAATTATTTCCTTTTATTTAGGACATCTTTTAACTATTTTTTTAAATTAAAATTCTTAGAGTCAACGACATTCTTTTTTCACTAAAATTGTCTGATAAACTATTTTTCTTTTTCGTATTTAATAAAATCATTTATTTAATGATCAAGACATATTTTCTTTTATAATATCAAAGTAATTTTATAAAATTGAACTCATTGAAGCGAGATTCACGTGCGGGGCGCGTACCCTAAACTAGTAGAAGTTAAGGTTGTAAACATAATCAACAGACACTCAACACCAGCAAAACAAAATTATATAACAGAAACGTACTATTTAAAATTAACCTACTATTACATATAAATTGGAAGAGATATGAAGAACATGAAATTACCTTTTCTGCCGAAAGCGCATCAGTGCACATATTGCTAATGAGCTGGGAGTTGACCTAAGATGAATACAAGGATAATAATAAGCTTCTTCCCCAGAAAACATTTTTATAATTTATTAGAAATTTATTTCAGTTGAAGCACACAAATAGCATCATAACTAAGAAAAACAAGGAGTATTTTCTCATGTAGAAGTCATCAAAATGACCTATAAATTTAACACTCAGTAAATGCTGAATGTATTTCACCTCAAATTCCATCACATATAGAATAACAAGTAAAAAGAACACTCAACCTGCCCATCACCATAAACAAGACCCTCAAAGTTAAAGTGGGGAGCGTGACCACAAGTCTAAATGGAAATGCCTCTCAAAGGAAAAGGTGTTAGATGTTAACGATCCATGTTCTCGAAAAATAGTCCTTACGTGAATGCTTCCCTTCATATAATTGACATAATTTGACTAATACCTTGCATATTGTGTCAAAACCGACGTTTGCTTCAACAAACTGATTCTTTAGATCTCCATTTAATGTAACAGGAACTCCAACCACCTGGAGAAAAGGACAATCAGAAAGTATGAACCTTCCATAATGAGAGGATAATGGAAGAGAATGATAGGTTAAAGTTGGAATACTACAAAAACATTTGGAGAGAAATTAGGTTATTCACTTCTATTCATGAAAGTCAGAAGCATAACCGTAATTTAAATAAAGAGAACTGCCTCAACTCATGCATACTTTTGTTTGGCATTTTGCTTCGGCAAATGTTTCTGCCAGTTGAGCAGCATCAGTGTTTGATGTTACCCCTTCAAAAAAAATGCATATGTTAGGATGTGTCTCTCTCTCTCTCTCTCTGTGTGTGTGTGTGCACAGAAGATCCATAATAAACCAAAAACTTGCATAATAAGTACCTCCAATAATGATAAGTGCATCCAATTTCAAAGCTTTGCAAGCAGCCATGGCGGCATTAACTTGCTCGGTTGTTCTAATTTGATCTTTTGTCCGACCCAGCATGTCATAACCACCTTAATGGAGATAAATCAACTATGATAAGCTTAAGACAAAAAGGAACAAAAAGGAATAAATGCTGACTTCATCCAAAACCAGATTTTACCTTGATTCTTATAGGTGGCAAGAATATCATCGGTGATCTCTAGGGTTTTCTGTGCAAATAAACCTTCAGAACCACCTGTTGGCATTTGAAAAGGAGAGATTCAGCAGAATAAATGATGACACCCCAATAATATATAACAAGGAGATTTCAACAAGGAGAGTATGAGAAACAATCTTGAAGTCTAGCAGATTTATAGGAGAGCACATGGGCAGACACATCAGAGAACATAGAGCTCCAACACAAAAAGATTACTACACAAGAAGATTACTTACCCAGAAAACCAAGCAAAGTACTGTTAGGATTGTGAATTTTAAGGGCGTCATGAATACCCCATATCACATTATGTCCACCAGGAGATTGTCTCCCGCAGAAAACAACTCCAACCCTAAAAAAGAAAAAAGAGTGGACACAATGAAACCCTTAGGATACCAGAGATGTGAATGATGCTCTTTTTTTTGATAAAGTAATAAATTTCCTTAAATAAAGGGAAAAAGCTTTGCCATATAAAAGAAGTTTATGATGCTCTTAAAAATGAATAAAGCTCATTTCATAGAAATCCATGTCTCAGTGAAGTATTGTCCTTATGTTTATACATAAATAAATACATCAGTTTAGACAGTACATGCAAGAGGAATTTCAAAAACAACTAAAAGGAAGGATGTGTTTTCTTTCTTTTGTTCTGAGTAACTAAAACGAAGGCATTTTTAGTCGCCAAACAAAAGAATTGCCATAGGCCTACTCCCAACACAAACTTGGAGCAAACATCTCATGATTTCAACCCTGATGTCATTGGTTACTAACTAAAGTTTTTTTATTTTTTGTTTGATGAAGTAAACTAAAGATTATAATGCATACCTCTTTGCTGGATGCTCAGTAATTATCTGAGCATCAGTGACCTTGGCAGTTGCCCTAAGAAAATGGGCCAAGGGCTGACCATAAGTGTGAGGAAAAGACCTACTTATTACGTGTTCACCAGAGGGATCTGCTGCAGTGGTTGCATCACCTAGCTCTACCCGCACAGTAGTACCCTGTTGATGAGAAACCAGATTTAGCGAACTCAGGATCGAAGATAGAAAAGTCTTTCACCCTTATAGTTAGCAGGATTGAACTCTCTGAGCAGCAATCGAGTGCAAGCACTTCAAAGAGCAATTTTTTAGTGGATATCAATATCTATGAACAAAGAACTGGCAGCATATTTCATTACCAATCCAGTGGACGTTGGCAATTGATCAAAATGAAAACCCATCTAACAGAACAATCAGAAAAATGAACGAAAAACTTCAAAATACATTGTCGCAACTCGCATACATGAAAGAAAGTACATACATAATCTGTCCTTGATTTGTACTAAGAAAATAAGTGCAGTATACACATGTTCTGCAAGGATAACTGGATAAGGACTCCATATACAAAGTCCTGCCTTTGTTATCCATCAAACAAGACAATCAGCATCTTTTGCTGGAAGGCGCTTGACAGGAAAGGAGAATGCCTTCTCTCTTCTCTGTTTTTCAATAACAGAAAAATCCCCGAGGGCCAGTGGCGCACCATTTGAAACTCGGTGAATAATGGACGCAATATAATCAGCATCTCTTCCTGGAAGCGCTTGACAGGAATGGAGAATGCATTCTCTCTCCTTTTCTTTTAAATAACAGAAAACTCCCCGGGGGAAAATGGCCCATGGTTTGAAACTCAGTGAATAATGAATCCACCTTCTAGTTCTCTCTTCTTTTATTCTCAAAACTACTCGATCACCTTACTTTTAAATTTGATAAATCATGTGTAAAACAAAGAACAACTACGCCTCAGTTCCAAACAAGTTGATTCCTGCTATATGAATCCGAACTTCTTCATTTAAACTCATTTCATATCATCATCATACTGATAAATCATACACTCCCTCCTTTCCAAACTAGCTTACATTTCGCTTACCAAGAGTCAATTTGACTAATTTCAAAGTTAAATTAGATTAGACTAATTCAATATTTTAAAATTAAAATTTAGATATTCAAATACTATACGGAAAGTTAAAAAAGTTACAATTTTTCTCATATCAATATGATGAACAAATATACCTTACAATGTTAGTCAAAGCTCGTATTATTTGACTCTAAAAAAAGAAGTTGCAACAAGTATTCTGGAACGGAGGGAGTATAAACACAATGACTAAAAAAATCAAACAAACAATGTGCCTAGCTTTGAATTGCTGTAACGAGACACATAACAGAACAAATCCGATCTACAACGTCAGATCTATTGTTAACGACTAACAATACATACATTTGGCCGCTAATTATTTGCTGATTTTTCGAAATGCTAAACATACGTACCTTCTCTCTGAATCAACAACAACTACTACTACTACTACTACTACTACTTCTCTCTGAATATATCAATAAAATAAGCGGGCGAAGGAATGAATTTTACACAGATTGGGAAAAAAAAAAAAACAGTTCATAGTAGAGCCAGTAGTGGATGTAGTGTTTAAGCACTAGGTTCATCTGAATCCAGTATTTTCGATGCGAAGAATAAATTTATATGTAAAAATTGATTAAAATTGCAACAAATAGTACGTCTAAACACATAATTTTTAAAATATAATGAGTTTGAACACACAAAATCTAAATGTCGGATCCGCCACTGAACCGAGCAAGGGCAACGAAAAAATACAAAAAAAATATCAAAAAAAAAACTGAACCTGAAGACATGGAGGAAGTTCGGGATGATAATAAGATCGAAGCTTTTGTAGATCAGAGAGTTCTCTAGCTATACCGTAATCTGCATCCATTTGTGTGATATATTTTCACCTGCTACACACACTTCACTCTTTTTGTGCTGTTTGTGTAATTCTTTTGGCCCGCTCTGAATATACGGGGCTTATATAGGAGGGATTAAAGGGTGGCGATAGGACAAAGTTAGAAGAAAAGATGATGAAAATGGTACTTATGTTTTGGTAATGGTTTATAATAGTCCCTTATATATAATTCTAAGCAATTTCGATCTTTAAATTTAGAAGAAAAGGGCAAATGTATCCTTAATTTTATGATTTAGAGTAGATATGCATTTCGTTTAAAAAGTAGTGCATATGTATCTCATCGTTTGATAAATGAATTACACGTCATGGTAAAGTAAAGCAAGAAAAAATTGTAAAAAAACAAAAAAAGAAACTAAACATGAAGACAAGGAGGAAGTTTAGGTTGATAGTGATGAGATCGAAGTTTTTGGAGATCAGAAAGTTCTCTAGCTATACCGTAATCTGCATCCATTGTCCATGATATTTTTTGCACCTACTACACGCGCTTCACTCACTCATTTTCTTCAGTTGTGTATTTTTTGGCCCGCGATGAATATACGGGGTTTATATAGTTGGGATTAAAGGGTGGCGACATGACTAAGTTAGGAAAAAACGATGAAAATGGTACTTATGTTTGGTATAGGTTTATAAATAGTCCCTTAATTATAATCCTAAGCAATTTTGATCTTTAAATTTAGGGAAAAAGGTAAATATATCCCTCAATTTTGCGATTTAGAGGGGACGTTTAAAAAAGTAGTTCATATATACCTCATTGTTTGACAAATGGTCCGTCAAATACTTCAACAACAACATATTTCATAAAATTTCACAAGTGGGGTCTGAAGAGGATAGAGTGTACACAAATATTATTGCTACCTCGTGAAAGTAGAAATGTTATTTCGGAAGGACCATTGGCTCCAGGGAAACAAATCAAAGTAGTTATGAAGTTTTTATTTTCATCAAGTACTTTAATTAATTCAATTTGGTTAGAATTGATTGGGGGGGGGGGGGGGGGGGGGGGAAATAGAGATTTAATCAAGAATTACAGAAAAGTTGCATCATATTTTAAAATTTGCAACACAAAAAAAAATACATTAAATCCACAAAAATGTAAATTCTGCACCTTTAAAAATTACAAAACTATGTAAATAGATCTAAAGTAACAAAAAATGCAATGATTGCATCTCCAAATTATGTGAGGTACCCATTAAATTCATTTTTTCACAGTTCTCGTCAAATCTAACAACAAAGTCTATTGAATATCTGTCCAGGCTAGGGGTGGGCATTCGGTATTCGGTTCGGTATTTTCATAGTTCGGGTTCGGTAATTCAGTAATCGGTAAATGAAAGTAGATATCAAATATCATACCATTAAACTGCGATTCGGCAATTCAGTAATCGATAAATTAAACTTCAGTTCGATATGAAATTTGGTAATACCATATTAAAGTTGGAGTTGGTAGACTCAAGGCCACCGATAACAATTTAGAATAATATTTTTCAATACCCTGCCATAGTAGCTATCTTTTGCACTTTTCCCATGTGCTAGGTCAGTTGATACCCTTCATGTGATGTCTGATTTCACCCTTAACATTAAAAGGTATTTGATTTCACCCCTAACATTAATCATCTTGATTGTCGGTAATGCTTCAACAACCACATTACTATATTAGCAAAGAAGTCACTATCATATGCTATCAACTTTGATTACATGCTTGCCTTCACTTAATTAGGAAAGGCTACAGACACAATGTCTTCACCCAAAAGGGTTTAGTGCAGAGGATTTGTCTATTAAGTAAAGACCAGAGGTTTTTGAATAGCAATATTGATTATTGTCAGGAAAAAAAAAAAGATTGGACCTTTATGCTTTGGGCTTTTTTGGACCTTTTGTACAAGAATTAGAATAGTAGTTTGGACTTTGGTTTAGAGCCGATTTGTGGCCTGTGGATCAGTTAACTTATATATATATATATATATATATATATATAGGACCTTTATTTAATAAATAATTCAATATTCGATAAATACCAAATACTAAACGGTACTAATATCTTATATCAAACCTGCACCCAAATACCGTAATTTTAAAATTTTACTCTCAAATACCAAATTACCAAATACCGAATACCAAAATTTTCAATTCGGTTCGGTAATTCGATTTTTTGGTATTTTATGCCCAGCCCTAGTCCTGCTCAAAATGGGGGAGGGAAACTACGAGATGAAAAATGTGAACCAACTGAGCTACTAACATTCTCATCTGAGTGTCAAATAATGGAATTTTGATTTAGGATTACAATCTTCCAAACATTTCAGTGGAAGGTAAGAGTTCTAAATTTGGACCATACACTTATTACACCAAAAGTGTTTATAGGCCTCGTTGCAAATCTTTTGAAGCCAGCCCAAAAAAATCTTACTTTGGTCCAAAGTCCCCCAATAATACAAACCATTTGTTCTTCAAACACCTCAAGCAAATGCTGTCTCTTTCATCTTCCTCTTTAGTATCATTCGGTGGAATTGCAAAGCCATTTTCGGCTCCGATCAGTTTAAAGTGTCAGTATACACCTTTAAAAACAACAATAAATAAACCTTCAGATTCTTCCATGGCTTCACCAAAATGGGCTCAAAAAACTGTAACTCTTCCTCCTCAAAGGCGAGGTTGTCATCTTGTTACTTCCAAGGTATATATTTATATAATGTCTCATGTCAGTCAACTGTTTCATTTTGGTGGAAGATCGATTCGGAGTATAGGAAATCTAAATTGCTTAGGATTTGATATTTGTTAGTTTATTTAATTCATGTCTAAATAGGATTTGTATTTAAAATTTAGAGTTAAATGGTCAAAAATACACCTAAAGTATCCCGGTTTTTTTTAGTGAACTATTTGGTGTGCGAGTTCCCTACCTGATAAGAACGATAGTTGAGTTGTATTTTGATAAATAGTTGGTGATAGCTGAGGGTGAGAACCATGAGGTCTCAAGTTCAAATCCCAGTGGAGACAAAAAACACTGTGTGATTTCTTCCCATATATCCTAGCCTTGGTGGATAGTTACCTGACACTTATTGTTGGTGGGAGGTAGGTGGCAGGTGTCCTGTGAAATTAGTCGAGCTTGGCCTAGACACCACAGTTATCAAAAAAGAAAAAAGGAAAAAACTCATAATACGCCTAATAGTTCGGGTATGAAACTCAAAATACTGAGATACTTCACTCTAAAATTTATATAGGAATAGGTTTTAGGTTTCTAGTTAAAGTATTTTCTGCACTATTATAACTAGAAGTAGTTCTAGGCTTCTAGCTATTTCATTTAGAGAAGAACTGTGGAGATTATTGAGTTTTTCTTGGGTAAATTTGTTTTTCCTAAATATTTACTTCTTCTGTTTGCTTTTGATTACTTGCAAATATTTATTGGAGAAAACTGGGGTGTGTATTTTGGGAGCTCCGATGATTAAGCGTTTGATTGATAGTTGGTTATTTTTTGTTAATTTGCTCTCGACAATTAAGTGAACTAAGATATTACCAAGACTGCACGTTTAGACAGATTTGATAGTGTTAACATATGGGCTATGGGGTCGTTTCCGTAACTGAAACATTGGATGGTTGGTATTTTGATGATCTCTGCCTTATTGGTAGCAACAATTATTTTTGTACTATTTCTTGCTTTCTGAAGAAATTGATGTTAGTGGTAAACTTTATTTTGGCGTCTCTACGGAAATCCTATTATCTCAACTTTTGATGACAACGGCTCCTCAATTATCCCATCAACTACTTGTTAACTCCCACCAACACAGGTACTGGGTAACTCTGCCCACCAAGGCTTAAGCAGATGGAAAGAAATCACCTAGCTTCTTTTTGTATTGTCATTTGAACTATGAACCCAATTCATTGACCACTGGGCTACACCCTTGGTTGCTAATCCTATTATCTCACATTAAACATACAGAACAAAATTATGTCTATATTTGCTTGATTAGCTTTTATGAAACCAGGTTTCCTGTGCTTTAGTTGACCCCTTGTTATATCCCTCATTTTAATTAGTTGCAGTTACTGAAAGGATTTGAGAGTAATATTGAACTTTAATTACATAATTCTGTTGCTTGTAAAGAGTAGCTGGTGCTTTATCACAACCAACTCCACTGAATTTGAAATGTGCATAATGGCTCAATAAGCTCTTACTTGTTTTGAGTGATGCCAAACTAATCTCCTTCTGCCTGATCAACCTGTAAAAATGTGTAATACGTTTCTCTTATTTTTCTTGCTGCTGGAGGTCGAACTGATACATTCAATTCATTTCTTACTCTCTATGCACAAAGAAACATAGGATAGTTTGTTTCTTGGTCATTTTGTTATGTATTATTTTCATAAAGCAAGTAATTCTTGGAAATCTCTATTTGAGAATTCTAGTTTTGTTGCTGATATTTGTTCTGCTTAATCTTAGAATGACAAATGGAAGAGTGATTGATTCAATTGGTCTATAGAATCATAATGTTTTGCATCTTTGTTATCAGTGGAAAATTGTTTTTAAGTTTCCACCTTTCCATTTCCATTTTCCATTATGTTGGTACGCAAAATGATAAGTGAAGAAATATTCACTAGATCGTTCTAGGAAATGCTTTCAGCAATTTAGTAATACAAATTCAAGTTTAGCTAAGCTTTCTAGTGGTTAGCCATGGGGTGGGGATGGGTGGAGGGGAGTGAGGAATATATATCATGCCGGTAGGCATAATCAGCACGGACACGGTTATTTTTTAAATACATTTATTTTGGCCCTTACAAGAACAAATATTACAATAGAAACTGTGAAATGTTATTACTGAATGGCCTATTTGTGGCTCACAAACTAAACTGACATGTTTTCTCACGAAAGTTGAATGTATTCGAAATCCATTCTTATTCTTCTGGCTTATGAAACATCTTTTGATCAGGTTTCAAAGGTAATATGCTGACTTATATACAGTTTATATAGGCAGTTATTAGCTTTAGTATTTCTAGCTGCCTCAAAAGCTTTAATTTTTCAGTTGCTAGTCTGGTGCTGTTAATATATTGATCCAGACATAATAAGAAAAATGTTCTTATGATAACCTTATCTAAACTTGAGGCTTCTGTACCTCTCTAATAAAGCAACATGTCTCTATTTTCAAACAAAGTACTCGCAGAAGAGTTAATTTCTCTTTCTCTTGCCCAATTTTTTGTGTTCTATCCCCCCTCCCACTCCAATGAAAAGATTATATTCTGCTTATGATTAATAACATCTTAATCTCTTCATCAGATTATGAAGGAAATTGGTCAAGAGATATCAGGCTTCAAATGTGGCCTTGCTCATTTTTTTCGTAAGTACCTTATTCTGACATTTCACTTGAAATTCTTCTTCATGTCTCTTAATTGACACAAGTATTTGCACCAGAAACTATTATGACTGAATATTGTTAGCTTTGTGTTTAACCAGTGCAGCATACAAGTGCTTCTTTAACTATAAATGAAAATTACGACTCAGATGTTCGAGATGATACAGAGACATTTCTTAGTAGGGTTGTCCCAGAGGTGAGATTACATTCTGCCAAGTTGAGTAAAATAGTCGTTAATTCTTGTGGAGAGTCTCATTTTGTTTTGAAATGACAATTCAGGGGACATCTGCACCGTGGAAACATACTCTTGAGGGTAAGTGTGTAACTTAATCCCCGTCTTCTGTACTGCTGTTTCTTTTCTTTTAATTTTTGTTCTTCAGGTATTAGACTGTAATTTCTGAAAAGCCGAGGGTCTATTGGGAACAGCCTCTCTACCTCAGGTAGGGGTAAGACTTGCGTACACCCCATCATCCTCAAGACTCCACTTGTGGGACTATACTGGATATATTGTTGTTGTTGCAGGTATTAGACTGGATTTTATTCCAGGGGTGGCAATTTAGTGGCTGTGGGTTTGGGGTGAAAACTATCTGAGCCAAACACCTAGGAATTTTGTCTGAGCTTGGGGGAGCTCAAAATCTCTGTGGCTGAGCTTGACTCTAATAAGATTTAAGAGCTTGTGCCCAGGCCTAAGATGCTTAAGAAGCCAACATGGCAGTATTATCCGGAGTCAATGTTCCAGCTTAAGAAACCACATTGTCAATATAATGAAGTATCATAAAACTCCACAAATTACTGCAAAATGTAGTAATCTTTGAAATAACAAAGCCTAAGCTTTCCTCTTTTAAAACAGCGTGAAACTCAGAATATTTCATCAATGTATCTTCAAAATGTAGAAAACTTACATCTTACAGATAGAAGGTATGGAATCAAAATGCATTAGATCTGTAGTAGTCCTCAGGCTGACATCGCCATGATAAGCAGTCCCGAGTTAGCAGCTTTCAGTGTGATGTACGTCTACAGACGTGTTCTCTATACAAGAAAACCTAAAATGAAATGGAATGAGAGTTGAGACATTAAGATAGGAGGATATCTGTACTAAAACACAAGAAGAGAGATGGGCAAAGAGGAAAAATGAGAGAGAGAAGGATCACTACATGAATGTTCCTAGTACGGAAAGTCATTGGTACCAACACTAGTGAGTGTGGTTATAGCCAGTGTTGTCAAAGGCGTGCTTAAGCCCTAAAGTGAGGCTTAAAACGTGTTGAGCGCTTCACCTCGCTTAATCTGCACTTCAATGTCGTCATCAAGGTTCTAAGGCATACTTTTCCTTGGTTAACTTGTCTTTTTCAATTCTATTGGTTGTTATTTTGACGTTGCTATGTTGCTATTTTGACAGGGCCAGATGACATGCCTGCTCATATTAAGTCATCGATGTTTGGCTGCAACCTCACGTCTGAATATCTCCTTGTTTTAATTCATATATTTTGTTGCACCTCCTCCATACACTGATATTTAACATGTCTTGAATTTTCAGGATACCAATCACAGACGGAAAACTAAACATGGGAACCTGGCAGGTACTTGTGCCTCTTTCCAGGTCATTTGATTTGAGCATGGCTAGAACAAAGATTTTCAATGCGTTCACCTTCATGTCGCATTATGCGTTCTGTTAAAAACCAAACAGTTAAAAGTTGTTACAATCTATTGTCGTTAACCAAGTTGTTACACATAGTGCCAATTCTTCCGTCTCAATGAACATGTAATTGTCAATTACTCATATGTTGGATCGTAGAGATCCAAAGTCCAAACCATCACAAGGATACCACAGAGACGGTTCTTACCAACTGTCAATTGTTCTATTCTATCGAGACAAGTCCATTACATGTCTATTTATTGATTCCTGAATTCTATGAAGACTTACAGGTACGTTGAACAACTAATGTTTTCTGAATCTCAGGGCATATGGTTGTGTGAGCACCGTGATTCAGCTACCCCACGCAGGATTGTGATCACCCTTAATGGCATGTAATCCGCTAAAGTGAAATGTCAAAGTAGTGCAACAAGCTACCAACGCATATCTTACTGAAATGGTCATGTGTAATATACTACACTTTCTCTGGTTGTGATGTTTTTCTAGTCCATTTCAATCTATAATGATGTGAGAGTGATGAAAGCCTCTTGGCCATTTCTCTTATAAACCTACTATATGTGGTTTCTGTGTCTCATTTTCTTTATGACCAACGAACTTCAAGATGTTAATTTACTTCATATATCATGGAGTTTGCCAACTTCACAAATGGCACTTGGGGATTGTTTGGTTTGTAGACAAGTTATGCTGGGATTATTTATCTTGGTGTTATTTCTTATTGACGGGTTGGTTTGTTGTATTAAAAATAGCATGCATTGCATAATTTCTAGACGTTTGTTTTACATGGGTAAAAAAAATATGCAGAGCAAGATTGAGTTTTAAATAGAACTATGTTGACTAAAACTTATGTATGATCTGAGTTTGGGTAATTTTGATTTTTGTTCATCAATTTGAAGAAGCAGGGTAAGTGAGAGGATTAATTGAAAGCATAGTGATTTAGAAGATGTGCCCTTCATCTGGTGAATAGGATAAAATGTTGTTTGCTAACATTCTCTTTCATACTATTCAACGATATTCTTTCCCAATGGAAAAGCAAACCGTTCCTACTGCTATACTCTTTGATCTGTTCCGATTTATGTGGTACCATTTGACTTAACTCAATATTTAAGAAAAAAAGAAGAATTTTGAAACTTGTAGTGTAAACCAATTCTAAAATTGTTTGTGGTTTAGATTGTTTCATTTAAGGGTAAAAGAAAATTTTAAAGCTTGAATTGTTTTTCTAATTATAGAAAGATGACACTAGTATTATACACGGCCACCCAAGAGCACATTAATTGCTAGAGGGAGTACTTAGTAGGTGTTTGGCCATGAATATTATTCACAATATTTCGGAATACGTTTTCACAATATTTGTATTTTTGAAAAACACGTTTTCACTATTTTTGAATTCACTTTTTACTCTTTTTAATTTATATTTTTTCAAAAAAAAAATCTAAATTTTTTATTTTCATAAAATAACCCAATTTTTATAGAACTTTAATTTCTTTTACATTTATTGTCACTTTTTATATTTTTAAACTTCAAAAATATTATGGTCAAATACAACTCTAACTCTATTTTCAACTTCAAAGTAACCAAATAAAGTGAATATGTTTTTGATTTTCATGGCCAAACGGGTATATTTGTTTTTGGAAAGAAACGGAAAAATTGTTCCATCTTGTATTGCTTCCCCGATTCTCATTTTCTTCTCCAAAATTCCACCTTGACGTACAATAAATTGGGTTCATTTATGTTTTTGGATATAGAATCATGGTAAAAATTGGTGGGGGTGTGGGAAATAAAAAACAACAAGTGCAGCCTAACACACTAAAGCTTCCGCAAAGCACAGTGTCCGAGGAATAGGCAGACCACAAGGAATTAAAAACAAAAATGATCATATGTATAGGGTATCGGCAGAATTATTTGGAGAACTTAAAGTGGGGAAGGCACATTTTAGTACTGTGATGTGATAGAATTGTTGTAGATTGTCATCCAATGAATGGTATCTATGAGCCAAAATGCCAAATCATCAAAAGCATTGTCATTAAAAGCAATATACCTGGTTGAAATGCATATTCAGTAAGATACATTTCCAAAGACTTCAAGCCTAAGACAGACATTCTGCAACAAGCATACACAATCCACAGTACAAAAAGTTCCAGGATTCATTCCCACTCCTAACGACGTTAATGGCTGAAAGTATATTGCTACAACTTTTGACATACATAACTCGAGCGGACCTTAAATATACAGACAATACATTCTTCAATAAAATACCAGAATAAACGAGGACACAGTAGGGGGGTTTCGCGAGTGAGTGATGAGAGAAGACCCCCAACAAAAGCAAAAGAAGAGAACCATGCAATTCAGCCAATAGGACTATATATATATAATATTCTAAAGATTAATGCTACCATGCGGTATTGCCTTTTGCTTCTCTCAAACTTCTTCCTCTCCTGTAGTCTATCTCTGCATCGGAAGTTGACAAACCATGGTCATGTTTCCGACTTAATCTTAAAGTTCCCAGTTTGGAGAAAATGCCTTCATCATCACTCATAGCATGGTTAGCAGGTTCAATTTGCTTTAAAACATCTACGGGATGCTTTGGAGACGTATGATCTGTGGATGTAGAAGGCAGAAGAAGTCAGTCTTAAGTCTTGAACAATATTGAGATAATATAGAACTGTTTAAGGATCCCAAGAATATGAAATGGTCAATATAGAATGGTCAAACTTTGGACTGCAATGATACAACAACAGCATACCCAATGTAGTCCCACAAAGTGGAGTCGGGGGAGGGTAAAGTGTACGCAAACCTTACCCTTATCTCAGAGGTAGAGAGGCTGTTTCATTTGATTGCAATAGTAATAAACAAAAAATTATTTAGTCGTGTTCCATGAATAATATTAAACTAAATTTGGAAGCTGCTAAGTAGAAAAATAGAAATACTCGCATGAAATAAAAGGGATGTGGAACTGCTCTTAATGGCAGAGACACTAGGAAAAACATAAATTTCGGAACCTCATGGCAAAAGACGGAGAGAATAAAGAAAATCCATTCGACTGGAACTTCATACCAACTGTTACTATTCAAAACTAGCACAGGAGTAAAAAATATGCACCTTTCATGCAATTGTCTGCTCCTTCAAAATGATTTATCCCTGGTTTGCACTGCTGCGGAGATGCCATATTAGAGAGATTCCCTCTTTTTGTTCCCTCAGCTGTTGACATAGTTAATATAATTTCCTCTTCTCGGGGCTTAGTAAAAGGGGTCATGCTAAAGGATTCATCTAATCCAACATCAGAAATCTCCACATATTGCGTCGTACTAACAATCTCATCAGCACTGAACCCGAAGGATGCTCTATAAGCTTCTACTTCCTCTGGATCTTGTTTACATGGTTTGTTCTGCCAACTCTGCTGGCCATTCCCATTATTAGTTGAATAAGCATCTGTTTCTTTGGAAACACTCAGCCTTCCACCAGAATGAGGAAATGAAGAGTGGTCGATGTAATATTGGGCAAATGTAGCTGGACAGAAGAAATTCGAATCTTGAGTCAATTTGGAGGTGCTTGAATCAGGTCCTGGATACTTGATCTCAGATGAAGGAATAGAAGGATCCAATTGAGGAAGTTCCCTATCACCTGATGCCCTCGAAACAGGGGATCTAAGAGCACTAGCAGGACTTCCTGGATAGAGAGAGTATGTTGTTTGAAGATCATTGGCACCAGTGTTGGTTTTAACTTTGACAGAAGAGGAGAGGAACCGGGCGAAAGGCACATCTGGTGAAGAGGGAGTAGTTAGGTGGGCCAACTCGGGCGGAGGCGTGAAAGGAGCAGTAGATGGCTCAGTGGTGAAGTTTGAGAACACAGGAGGAGATACCAACTGTGTCTCGTGAGCATATGGACCAGTGGCAAACATGGCAGATGAAGGACCTCCTGGTGAATTGCTCGATAAAAAGCAGCTTGGCGATTGAGCTGTTGACGGGAGCGCTGAATTCGAAAAGGATGCGGGTGAAGATGGTGGAGCTAAAAGAGCTGCCGTCTGATTATTCAAACCACCAGCTTGGGGAACGTTCTGCTGATTTGGCATTGAATTGGCCTCAGGAATACGAGATGGCACTATACGCTTTCCGCCTTTTTGTCTACCAAAACAAGACAATCCTCCCAAACATCCTCCCCATCGTTTACGCTGTCAAAGATTAGAGCATTAGCTGTTAGGATGTAGTCTAACATATACAACAACATCTCAGTCCCAAGCAAGTTGGGGTCGGCTATATAAATCACTACTTCATTTAAGCTTATTTCATAAAAACAGTAAATAAGCGGGGGAAACATGTGGGATAAAGGTGCATTCATGCAAAATCAGGAAAAACGCATTTTTTGTGAACGGCTGTCTAAGTGGTTCACATGCAAAATGCGAGAACAAGAAAGAAAGATCATAAATACAGTATTCAGACCAATTGAGGAAATCATAAATACTGAAAGTAAAAAAAATTTCAGATTCCGTTATGGTATCTACTGTCAACAATGAAAAGTCATTTAGTGTCTCTATCACCAAATCTATTATACTCATTTATTAGCTGCATTTTCACACAGCTAAAAAAAGTTGCCAGTTCCAAAAAAAAAAAATTCACACATCTAAAAGATACTATGGTCCACACACAGTGGAGCCAAACCTCAACATCCAGCAGGTAGCTAATGAAATATGAGCAGCTTCCTTTCTCAAAATCACATTTACACCAAAGTCAGCAAAGTGAAAACTTCGTTTTTGCCTCAATAAGATCATTATCCCCGCGGCCATCAAAGTTACTGCATTAATATATACTCCTATATTTCCTTATGAGTGAGAATAACTGCACTATCAATTAGGAAAGTAACTTTTTTTTAAGATTCCCTCGTGATATCTAATGTCAAAAAATGAAAAGTCATTTAGTGTCTCTATCACCAAATCCATTAGACTCATGTATCAGCTGCATTTTCACACATCTAAAAGGCACTAAGGTCCACACACAGTGGAGCCAAACTCAACATCCAGCAGGTAGCTAGTGGAATATGAGCCGCTTCCTTTCTCAAAATCACATTTACACAAAAATAAACAAAGTGAAAACTTCGTTTTTGCCTCAATAAGATCATTATCCTGGCAACCCTAAAAAATTATGCATTAGTATATACTCCTATATTTTCTTATGAGTGAGAATACCTGCATTTTCAATTAGGAAAATATTTTTTTAAGATGCCCTCATGGTATCTAATGTCAACAATGAAAAGTCATTTACTAATGTCTCTATCATCAAATCCATTAGACTCACGTATCAGCTGCATTTTCAGTTTTTCACACATCTACAAGATACTATGGTCCACACACAGTACAGCCAACACCCAACATCCAACAGGTAGGTAGTGAAATATGAGCAGCTTCCTTTCTCAAAATCACATTTACACCTAAATAAACAAAGTGAAAACTTCGTTTTGAACTCTATAAAGATCGTTATCCTCGCGACCTTCAAAATTACTGCACTAATATATACTCCTATATTTTCTTATGAGTGAGAATAACTGCATTATCAATTAAGAAAGAAATTCTTTTTAAGATCCACTCATGTTATCTAATGTCAACAATGAAAAGTCATTTAGTGTCTCTATCACCAAATCTATTAGACTCATTTATGAGCTGCATTTTCACAAATCTAAAGACACTATGGTCCACACAAAGTGGAGCCAAAACTCAACATCCAGCAGGTAGCTAGTGAAATATGAGCAGCTTCCTTTCTCAAAATCACATCAACACCAGTATAAACAAAATGAGAACTTCGTTGCAACCCTCAAAATTTCTACATTTAATATAAATTCATATATTTTCTTATGAGTGAGAATAACTGCACGATCTTTTTTATTTTTTTGTGATGGCCATGGTGTCCCAGCTTTCTCGCACCTCAGACTAATTCCATTGGACAACTGTCACCTCCCAAGGTAAAACTTTGTTCACCAAGACTAGGACAGATGGGAAGAAATCACCTAATTTTTTGTGCCCCTCGACTAATTCCACGAGATACATGTCACCTTCCACCCGCAACAGGTACCAAGTAAAACTTTGTCCACCAAGACTAAGGCAAATGGGAAGAAATCACCTAATGTATTTTTGTCTCTACTAGGATTTGAACGCAAGATCTCATGGTTCTCAACACACCAACTTCATTGACCGCTAGACCACACCCTTTTGGATACACAAATTAAAGCTAAGAATAACTACATTATCAACTAGGAAACTAGATTTACCCCACTCTACAACCACTATTCACTAAACTAAACTTCTTCCTTCATCTAAACTCCACAACCCCATTTCACCAAAATCTCAGATCTACTCACAAAACACAATTCCATCTGGTCTAGTCTTAGTGGATATAGTTACCTCATATCTGTTGCTGATGGGAGGTGTCAAATATCCCCTGGATTTATTCAATGTGCATGAAAGCCGACCCAAACACCACGACTATCAAAAAAAGAAAATAACTACAACAACAAAAACAGAAGAAAACCATACTAAATCACACAATTTCTCATCCACACAAAACAAAACACATAGTATAAAAATCACACGAAAAACAACTAGATCTGAAAAAACAAAGATAAAATGAAGTGGCACAGTACCCGAGAAGGAAGTGGAGGTCCTTGCTGCTGTGGAAATCTATTCTGCTCAGACCCCATTTTCACTATATCCCAATCTAAGCAAAAAAAACTTCAAATAATCAAAACAAACTCCTCCTCCTTTTTCTACTATATATATATATATTTTTTTTTTCACTTCACTTCACTATAGTTCTAAAACACAACAATATTTCTCCCTTTTTTTCATCTATTAATCTTAGTACACACAACAATATGTATTGCAAAAAAGAACTTTTAAATGGGTTGTTGTAGTTCTACATACACACAAAAATTTTATATAAGAACATCCAAATGATTTTATGTTTAACAAAGACTATATGTAGTATTAGTAGTAGTGATACTAGTACTAGAGTAGTAGTGATGCTATTTTGTGTTTGTAAGTACAAAATAGAGACATAGAGAGAGACTAAAGTAATTTAATTTATTTTATTTTATTTTTTTTTTTTTTTTTTTTTTTTGTGTGTGTGTGTGTGTTAATCAAAAGACAAAGACAAGGAAAGCACAAATAAAGCCAAATTGTGTGTGTGTGAAAGTGAAAGTGAAAAACGGTGGGGAGAGAGAGAGAGAGAGAGGAAAGAGAAAAGAGATAGCTGCTTTACGGGAAAGGAAAAAAGTAAAAGGAAAATTATAAATGAAAGACAAAAAAGAAAAAAAAGGGAAAAAGGAAAGACTAGTAGCTTTAATTTTACTTTTTGTTATTTTATTATTGTTAATAATAGTAAGTTTTTGTTATTATTATTTGATTGAACTTTTGACTAGTAATAGTAATGAATTTGGGTAGAAGTAATCCTTTACACTTTGTTTGGAGGTTGTTATGTGTATGGTATAATATTAATTTCTTTTCGCTTTAAAATAAGTGTTGTTTTAGCTTATTTCACAGTTATGAGAAAAATATTATTGGAGGTTTAGAAGGTTTGGGTATGTGATCAGAGAAGTGTAGATGTCTCAATAAAGGTGTGAGAGGCTGGCAATGACGGGCATTAGGAGAGGTAGAGGCATGTCAAAGAAGTATTGGGGAGGTAATCAAACG
Organism: Capsicum rhomboideum; assembly: GCA_031232105.1. Classification (NCBI taxonomy): domain Eukaryota; kingdom Viridiplantae; phylum Streptophyta; class Magnoliopsida; order Solanales; family Solanaceae; genus Capsicum; species Capsicum rhomboideum. The sequence goes on along the minus strand of CP124714.1, from coordinate 7,585,463 downwards.
TGACAGGACACATTTGGAGCTTATCAAAAATATGACTTTGGATAGGTGGATTTGGAGGTTGCGGATTATGGTAACAGGTGAGTGAGTACTCGGTAGTTGAGTGTTCTCTCATTTTCCTGATAGGGTTAGTGGTAGTACTTGGACCTTCTTTCTTACCAGCGGTATTAACATATTCGTGGAATTTCTTGTTCTTCAATTTTCATTATCAACTTTTTTTTTGTTCTTCAGTTATCACATTATTTTGTGGGCATTATTGTTCTTTCTGTTGTATTTGGTGTGGTGCTCCTATTTCACATTATTTCATTGTTGTTATTGCTCTCATTTCTGTATTCTCTTTTTCAAACTGCTTGAAAAATGGTTTATTTTAAGTCGGAAACCTGTCAAAAACAACCTCTCTATTTCTATGAGTTAAAGGTAAGGCGTGCATACACTCTGCTCTCTCAAGCCCTATTTGTAGGATTACATTGGAGTCCGGAGCCTAAAGGGTAATTTTTTTTAATCAAAAATTCCAAAGGGAAAGGTGTGGTCTTCCTCACTCCTTACTTTTAAAAGTTAAACGAACGTCGATTATAAAAAAAAAATCTAAGGCGTGAAGAAGGCCACGCCTTGTAATGCGAATGCTCTCCTAACCTTAGCAGTGAACTGGCCTGACACACAGACAAGGGAATAATATGCCATGTTTTTCTTTGACAATATAGGAGAAATTAATAATGTTTTTATTGATTCATTGGACAAAAAAAAAATTTGTACAAACAAATTCTCCCTCACTCGTGTAATTCAATTCTCATTCTCAAGCAAGAAAAACTAAACATACAAACTGCAAAACAACTCAAATACAATTTGTATAATTAATTTATTTGGAAAAAGTACAAGGAAGGAGTTGACTTCTGATGATGAGTTTGTTAATACTTGGGAAGATCAGCTGGGGGTGGAAGTAACTTTTGACTAGGAAGTTCTCCATCTAACACTATCCAAGTAGGGATGTAGGGATGGCAATTGGGCGGTGCGGGTGCGGGACGGTGTGAATTTTGCCTTATGTAGCGGGTTTGGTCTTATGCGAATGCGGTGCGAATTGAAATAAAATAGCTCTTGAATATACGGATATAATTGGAAACAATTGCTATTTTTTGGTCTTGCATTCCTAAAGCAACACTATACTATTTTTTTGTATAGGGTAAATCTATTAAAAAAACAAAAAAAAGGTATGAGATAAAACTATAATAAAAAGATAGAATAAATAAGAAAATAAAATTATTAAATAATAAACGTAGCTAAAGAGATCTAGTCTGATTGCCTTCGGCTCCCAAATATTAATACCGTTCGTTGAACTTCATATAATTATTATTTTTTTTAATTAAATGATCATATGATATTTCCTAAAAAATCAAAATTATTAATTGATGGAGGAACAATATTATCACTTTCCTACCATTAAAAGGATCATCATTCTAAGATAAGCACCTACTAATTTTGGCCCCCCATATTTGATATTACTCGTTCAATTAGTACATATATGACGCTAATTAAGGACCTTGAAGAATATTTATTCTTATACTCCTTCCGTTCTATTTTAATTGTTCACTTTCTCTTTTATACGCATATTAAGAAATCATAAATAAGAAGATTGTTTTATAATTCACCTCTTAAGAAACTTTTTGGGACTTTACAAATAAGTGTCAACAGTCAACACTTCAAAAAAGTACTAATTCTAAGGGTAATATGTGAAAATTTTAATTAATTCTCTCTTGATTTGATAAAATAGATAACTAATATGGGATAATTATCTTTAATAAGAAGTAGAACTAAAATGAGACGAAGGGAGTATATCTTAGAGAAAAGGATAGTATTATCATCATATTGCGTGTTTTGATTTCATTCATGATCATAACCAATTTGTACTCTCTCCGTTCATCTTTACGCACACACCTTAAAAAATATATTACATAATAGATACAGTATAACTTTACTATATTACTCTTTGAATATAATAAATTTAATATTTTGAGAAATGCATGGAGAATGAATAGTATTTAATAACAAGGGTAAAATGGACATAAAATGATAAGTTATACATTGGTTTTTCAAACTGGACAAGCATTGTTGGACATCTATTTTTAGTATATTGGAGAAGTAAAAATGGATGGAGTATATCTTAGAGAAAAGAATAATATATATTTTTAAGAAAATAATATCTTAGAGAAAAAAAAAATTTAAGAAAAAATAATATATATCTTTTTTTCCATAAAAGTCTATTTTTAAAATTTCCTGCGGTGCAATGTTGTTTATAATTTTTATATAATCGATTTCTCCTAATGATTCTTTTTCAATTAAAAATATTATCAATTCATTTAATTTTTCTTGAGACATATACTCTAGATATATCAAACTTCTTGTAATATTTTTTTTTTATATTAAAAAATTATTTTTTTCTACAAATAAATTTAATATTTTTTAAAAAATAAAAAAATTATAATTAATTATTGCTAAAAAAATGCCCTCAAACTTGAGGGCCTTAGGCGGTTGCCTTTTTTTGTACAAAGGTAGAGCCGACACTAGTCAGTTTTGACATATCAAGAAAAGACAAAAGAATTTTTCCTGTTATACCCCTAGCATTAATTGTTTATTCTCCAAATCATTTTCAAGACATAATACTCTAAACATCAATTAATAGGGGTAGTATGGTAAAAGAGTCATATCAATAATTGTTTTCTTAATGAATGTGTCAAGTCAAAATGTGACAAGTAAAAGTGAACGGAGGGAGTAATAGTCAAATTTGGAGTTCCAAACCATAATCAATAAGGTTAGTATGGTAAAATGTACCTCCAATTAAAATTTTTTAAAGGGTGTGTCAAGTTAACATGGGTCAAGTAATATGAAATGGATGAAGTATTAACATCATATTAAGTGTTTTGGTTTCCATTCATGATCATACCAATTGATAAAAGTTTTATTGGGAATTTTATTTAAATATTGCTATATAATTTAGAGTGAAGTGTCAAAAACACACCTAAATTATTCTCTTTTTTTGAGTTTCATACCTAAATTATTGAGAGTTTGAGAAACACACCTAAACTATCACTCATTAGTTTGAGAAACACACCTCAAAATAAATAAAAATATTTAAAAAATGAAAAAAATAATGCATGGATTTTATGCGGGACGGTGTGGATTTTGCCTTATGCGGTGGGTTTGGTTTTATGCGAATGCGGTGCGGGTTAAAATAAAATAGCTCTTGAACATAAGGATATAATTGGAAACAATTGCTATTTTTTGGTCTTGCATTCTTAAAGTAACACTATACTATTTTTTTGTATAGGGTAAATCTATATATAAAAAAATAAGGTACGAGATAAAACTATAATAAAAAGATAGAATAAATGAGAAAATAAAATTATTAAATAATAAACGTAGGTAAAGAGATCTAGTCTGATTGCCTTCGGCTCCCAAATTTTAATACCGTTCGTTGAACTTCATATATTTTTTTTTTTTTAATTAAATGATCATATGATATTTCCTAAAAAATCAAAATTATTAATTGATGGAGGAACAATATTATCACTTTCCTACCATTAAAAGGATCATCATTCTAAGATAAGCACCTACTAATTTTCGCCCCCATATTTGATATTACTCGTTCAATTAGTACATATATGATGCTAATTAAGGACCTTGAAGAATATTTATTGTTCACAATATTTATTCTTATACTCTTTCTGTTCTATTTTAATTATTCACTTTTGATTTTCCCACCTCACTACAATATCGCTTACACTTTCTACAATATCGGATAGTTCAGGGGTAGTTTTGGCCCTTTTTGGCACTCCGTTAAAATGAGGGGCATTTTTGAGCCAAAAAATAAACGGAGGGGTATTTTTGAGCCAAAAAGCGAACTGAGGGTATTTTTGCTCTATTTCGAATAGTTCAGGGGTAGTTTTGGCCTTTTTCCGTAGATAATTATCCTTTGAATATAATAAATTTAATATTTTGAGAAATACATGGAGAATAAATAGTAGTATTTAATAACAAGGGTAAAATGGACACAAAATAATAAGTTACACATTGATTTTTCAAACGGGATAAGTATTATTGGACATCTATTTTTAGTATATTGGAGAAGTAAAAAATGGATGGAGTATATCTTAGAGAAAAGAATAATATATATTTTTAAGAAAATAATATCTCAGAGAAAAAAAAAATTTAAGAAAAAATAATATATTTTTTTTATCATAAAAGTCTATTTTTAAAATTTCCTGAGATACAATGTTGTTTATAATTTTTATATAATCGATTTCTCCTAATAATTCTTTTTCAATTAAAAATATTATCAATTCATTTAATTTTTCTTGAGGCATATACTCTAGATATATCAAACTTCTTCTAATAATTCTTTCTTTTTATATTAAAAGTTTATTTTTTCTACAAATAATATTTAATATTTTTAAAAAATAAAAAAAATTATAATTAATTATTGCTAAAAAAAATGCCCTCAAATTTGAGGGCCTTGGCGGTTGCCTTTTTTGTACAAAGGTAGAGCCGGCACTGGTCACTTTTGACATATCAAGAAAAGACAAAAGAATTTTTCCTATTATACCCCTAGCATTTATTGCTTATTCTTCAAATCATTTTCAAGACATAATACTCTAAACATCAATTAATAGGGTTAGTAAGGTAAAAGAGTTATATCAATAATTGTTTTCTTAATGGATGTGTCAAATCAAAATGTGACAAGTAAAAGTAAACGGAGGGAGTAATAGTCAAATTTGGAGTTCCAAACCATAATCAATAAGGTTAGTATGGTAAAATACACCTCCAATTAAAACTTCTTAAGGTGTGTGTCAAATTAACAGGGGCCAAGTAATATGAAATGGATGAAGTATTAACATCATTTTAAGTGTTTTGGTTTCCATTCATGATCATACCAATTGATAAAAGTTTTATTGGGAATTTTATTTAAATATTGCTATATAATTTATATTTAATGTTCAAGCAAAAGTTGTTGAACTAGTCATATATGTCTAAAGTTTAGGCAAAAATAACTGTTTTTGTCACGACATATGTGATGTTATTCCAAAGTGGATATACTTGTACTTTTTGTACAAGACAAACATGACTTTAACTTTGTTTAATTTAATAGCCTTGAGATTTCAACTCTTGAGATAACACTTGTAATTGGCTTAATCATCAACTTTAATGGTACTAATAACCACCTGTTTTCTTAATCATTTTAAATGGAGGAATCAAGCACGAGATTGAATAGGATCCAATTGCTTCGATTTGAATTATCGGGAGAATGCAATGCCTGATATAAATCAAAAAGATGTACAATCAAACCTATTTCTCGATTCACTCAAAACAATTATGTGAAATAACATTAGTGAAAAAATGGTATGAAAACCTTGGTACTGGTAGACTTGGATAGAGAACAAAACATTCAGCAACTGTAACTATTCAACAAAAAGAACAAATCAAGGTCACCAAATTGGGACCAAATGGTAAGAAGGTCTAATAAATAATGCAACAAATGGCATAAACTACATGCAAATTTTGATCCAAAAGAAGCTATATTATGTGGTGATGGCTAACATTAGAGACCTCAAAATTTAGGCCTTGGACTGACCGACTTCGACGTCCTCCTTCTCCATTCCCTCTTTCAATAATTTCAATTCCTCTTCTGTCAAGCTGTTTTTGGCAGCATGAGGACTCTTGGTGTTGGACTGTTTTTCAACCTCCACGGCCCAACTATAGATCACCATGCCCGCAATTGCAACAAGCATTCCCAATATGTTCTTAAGAGTCAACGCAGAATCAAAGAGCAGCCAGCCTAAAGTCAGGACACACACGGTCTTCATGTGGCCTAGAACCTGGAAGGAAACTGCAGAGAATCTCCCAATGCAGAGATACTGACTCACGTTGCAGAACACAGCTAATGAACACGAAAGGAGTATAAAGAACTGCAGAAAGTGCCACACATCCGTGATCAGAAGGGCAGAAAATAACCAATCAAATGTGCATCATAACCTCGGAATGAGAAGATTATTTTATACTTACAATGGCACCAGAAGTATACTTGTAGTCTAGTAATAGATTTCCAGTAAGATAGTAGTCGCAAAAAGGACCCAGCACAAGGAGGGAGCAAGCTTGTATCGGAGCTGTTTTACTCAATAGCTCAAAGGATCCAATTGAGTATTTTTTCTGCAAAGAGCCTATTGACTGCATCGAAAAAAAACCATCGTTTGATCACAAAATCCACAAGTTTAAGAGAACAAAGAGAGGGTAAAGAATTAACCAAAGAACTAATTTGGTTGAAGAAAGTGAGAGCTTGATGATAAAATATACTACATGAATAGGGTCAGCAGGGCATTCTTTCTTTGTTCTCCATCGAGTATCTGCAGGTAACTGTTACTAAACTTCGCAATGGTAAGAAGCAAGCGTTTGCCCCATATACCACCGTACAGGGACCAAATGAAAAAGCCAACTTTATGTTTCTTTTTCTCCCCGCTTTACCTCTCAATTAAAAGCAAAACAACTACTATAGTGCCGTGTTTAGGACTGAGGTGTACTTGTTGTATTGCTCTTAATTGAGGGGTAAAAGCAGAGAGAGGAGAACATGAAAATTTTGGAGACTTTTTTCTCTAGCTTTTTAGAACAAGAAGCGATTCTTGTCAAGGATAAAAAGGTCTGATAGAGTAATTACTACTTCTCTACGCTATAGTAGGATGCAAAAACAAAGCAAACTTCCATTCTTCTATGGGAGAAAAGGGAAGAACGAAAAAGGGAAAAAAAAATTAGATGTTAAACAAAACCGATAGATGCTATAGCAGCTCCCCTGATAAATTAATTGTCCCTCAAATGGGAAAGTTAACCAAGTTTGTAATGACAAATTACAACAACAACATTACCCGGTGTAATCCCACACAAATGGGGTCTGGGGAGGGTAGGACATACACAGACCTTACCCCTACCTTTGTAAGGTAGAGAGTCTGCTACCGAAATAACCTTGGCTCAAAAGGGAAAATCAAACCCACAAAAATAGTAGAAGCAAATATTTCTCTTCTGGAATTCTTTTCAAGTATTCAGTCTATTGCATTAAGCTATGAAGAAAAGAGTATACTCACAATCTGCTGCAATGATGTTGACAGAACCGCAACACAAGCACAAAGAAAACCTTTGGCATTAACCTTGACATCAGTTACTGTGCAAACACCAACACCAATAACGACAACCACAACAGACATTTTAACCTCCTTCGAGTAACGCTTGTTATGAAGGATCCATTCCATCACGCAAACCACTGGAATCATGCTCAACTTTGAGATCTACACCAAAGAAAATGAAAAAGTTAGGCATATAAATGAAGTTTCACCAAGGAACCAAAATAAAACAAGTGGCACTTGCTTGTACATTCTATAATACATAGCAACCTATTATCAATGAATTGGAATTCAGTTAAACAAAAAGCACGTGGTTCAGCTCAAATAAGACTATCAGTACACTTCTTCTCTACTTACTAGCAGTTTTGAACTAACTCTGCTCTCAAAAGCTATAACTAATGAAAAGATCAACATGAGACAAACGTGAAGACTTTTTTTTTGAACTTGGTAACTTTGAAACGTGAAGAAATATTGATGCAAACAGCTCATTAGACATTGAATCTGATGACAGTGAGATGAAAGAGGGACAGAGCAGTACCAATGCAGAAGATCAAATATTTCTTAGTGCAGTAAGGGGTCGTTTGGTTGGGAAACAAGTTATCCCGGGATTAGTTATCCCACCCTCAAGGTGGGATAAAAATAACACTACAATCCCGGGATGAGTTATCCCAACCAAACATGGGATAAGCTCATCCTAAAATTAACATGGGATTAGTTATCCCTTATCCCTTGTACCAAACGAACCCTAAGTGTTATAGAGCTTCCAGAAAGATTTTTAGATGCTCTGCTTTTTGGTATAAAAAGATGCATAGAGATGGCGTATAGAAGCTCATGAATCTATTGTCCTTGCTTGAGTTTTTGAAGGACATTTAAGCAAAGTGATGCTAATGCCAACAACTAGTTTACTTATCAGTAGATGTATGAGAGTTAAGACCACAAAGAAAAATAAGTATAAAGGAGAAAAATGAGACTAAGTCGAATACTGTAGCAAGTACATCAGTATAGCTAATGTTACGTATGGATCCCTAGAAAATGAAGGGAAGCAGTTTTTCTTTTTATTATGGGTTTTCATTCTACTAACTGATTTGCAATCAAGGAGGAGGATAGATCAATTCCCTTATCCTGCAACTGTCTTTTTAAACCAATCAAAGAAAGAAAATTACTTACCCTGACTTGTATTCTATTCTCATTTTTTTCTATCGTCTTTCCTTCCTTTCCCTTACAAATTAAACCCGTCGTCTGTTGTCATTTCAGGTAATGCAGATACTGATCGATATTAGTCAACTCCATGTCAACAGATCATGAACGAGAACAACAAAATATGAAATCCTTTTTGAAAGGAAAAGGTTTGGGATCATCTTGTAAGAGCTGTTCTAGGTACCTTTCGTAGCTAGCTAGTAAGACACTAAGACATATGAGCATACTTGGACGGTTGAACCATAGTAGTTATCCAACCTTTAAATCTACTTGAAGCTAAATTTCATAAGCACAAGTTTTATCTGTTACTTAGTTGTAACTTCAATGCACCTAAAACAGATATCAACAATTTCTTTTGCTGATAGGTAAAATTGGCGCGCGATGATTTTTAGGGGTCATATCTAAAATTTCGAGCAAAGGATGCAAAGAAACAAATAAAAATTCCTGTGAACTGGATCGTTGAAAATTAGTTAGTATATTTTTTTTCCAACCAAATGAGACTGAAAGCTGATAGCATTATAATTTGTTAGCAAATCTTATTCACCTACATAGCCAAAATTCGAGATTCATCTTTCGGAATGAACAAAATACAAGAATTAACAAGAAAGATTACGGTCAAAACACAAAAATGACTAGAGTATACAACAAAAGAGAGAATATCTTACTTGGTAAAATCCAACTGAATTCAGCATGAGACTTAAGTTCATCCCCGTGATAGACATGTTTGCAACAACTGAGAACCAGATAAGTTCCCACAAAGGTACATGCTTTGCTGCGGAAAACCCGGTGGCATTTGACACCATCCCAACAAGTGCCGTCACAGCGAAATGGAACCCAGTCAATGTTGTAGCTGGAGGAAACAAACCATGAAATTAAAAATGACAGGTGGACCATTTGAATTTGAAAGCATACATTACAGAGAATGGGAATTTGGATGTAATAGAAACAGTAGACTTCTAAATTGAGAATTGACTATATGCTCCATTGAGCTGTAATCAACTCTGCATTCATTGTTAATCTAACTGAAAATAACACCATGCTTTTCCTTCTTCTCGGTTCATAACTGAACATATTATGAATACAAATTCAAGATTCAGATCAGAGTGCATACTATGAACCGAAAACTTAATAAATTGAGCTGAATTAATTTAAAATACACCGAAACCCACCAAATCGACCAGGATGCAGACAATTACAACATTTTGTATCTATGCACATATCTAAGATAAAGGTATCAATTCCCCATATCTAACCATCTTTTATTTTTTGCTCACTTTAGTGATTAATTAGAGTGGACTAGAAGGTCACGGGTTCAAGCCGTGGAAACAACCTCTTGCAGAAATGAACGGTAAGGCTGCGAACAATAGATCCTTGTGATCTGATCCTTGGGATCTGACCCTTCCCCGCACCATGCGCATAGCGGGTGCTTTAGTGCACCAAGCTTCCCTAGTGCTTAATTAGAGGTTTATCTAGTCAAGAATTGAATATATTCTCCATTGAGCTGGTTATGAATTGTAAACATGATACTCTCTATTCACTATTCATCTAGCCGAAAACACTAATTCTTTTTCTTCTTCTACATTCATAATTGAACATATTATGATTATGATAAATTCAAGATTCGGATTAGATTGCATATTTACGAATCCAAAACTAAATAACTTGAGCTGAATCAATCCAAAATCCACCGAAACCCACCGAATCGGCCAGGATGCAGACAATTACAACATTTTGTATTTATGCACATATCTACGATAAAGGTATCAGTTCCTCACATCTAACTTTTTTATTTGCTCACTTTAGTGATTATTTAGAGGTGAATTTATCGAACCTTCACCGACAAGGTGAAAGTTCAAGTAGCCAACCAACTAACTGAACTACTAAGATTCCCCTTTCTTACTCCCCATTCATAATTGAACATCTTATGATTACGACAAATCCAAGATGCGGATCAAATTACATATTTATGAACACAAAACTTAATTACTTAAGCTCAATTAATCCAAAATCCACCAAATCTACCAGGACACATACTACAATTACAACATTTTGAACTTAATTCACAAATCTAACATAACATTTATTGGTGCACCCACAACCTCCAAATCCTGGATCCATCGCGAAAAAAATGACAAAATTGAAACGAGATCTGAACAACGCCGACAAAATTGAACAAAAATGCAAAACCAAAACAAATAAGAAATGGGATTTTTACCGAATGTGAATGAATAATTCGTCAAAAGCTGCTTGTTAGCCATGATAATTCCCACCGAACTAACAACATTCATCGCCCATGCCCCTACATCCGATACCGCCGATTTCTTCTCGCTCTCCATACTTAACAACAACTAAACTGTGTATCTAAATATATACACACAAGAGACCTTACGAACCCACCCGTCTCTCGTTTACAGAGAAGGGCAGGATGGATTTTTTGTATATAAAAGAGAAAGAAGTATGTAACAAAAATATATATTCACACAAAAAAATGGATCTAACAAAAACAACAAGTATGTAAAAATAATAATAGCAACACAACAAGTGCTATTATATCATATGGGTAGATTCAGATTTAAATAGCATTATTAGTAAAAGCATATTAGTTTGCTAGAGAGAAAAGTTAGAGGGGGCATGAGGGATGTGTTCTGTTTTTTTGTTTTTTTTTATCTCTTTGCGTGTGTGGGGGAAGTGAAGATCTGAAAAAAAAAAAAAAAAAAATTGGAATTTTTGAAGAGAGAGAAATGAAAGAGAGTGAGTATTTTACGATACTCCACCGTTGTTTTCGATGCTACTATACATCACTTTGTTGCTTTTGTAAATTTTCTTTCCTTTTTCTTTTTGGGTGTATTTGCCTATTTTGGTATGAAAATAATTTTCTTTATTCCATCTATCTATTCATTAAAAAAAATAAATTGTTTTAACTTGACACAAAATTTAAAAAAAAAATTAAAAAATTATCCGATATAAAAATTCAAAGTAAAGAAGGAGTAGTTTTTATGTACTCTGACTAGTGACTTCTCGTCCAATGATTTGAATCCATTGGATGTCATCGTTGCTACCGGTGGAGAATATGGTGGTTACATTATAGAAATGGTAGTTGGGGTGAGCGGCGAATGGAGATAATGTTTTGGAGCGACAGATTTAGAGTGAGGTAGTATTATTGATTGATGAGTGGGTGGGTTAGGGGAGGAGCACGAGTAAAATAATTTAACGAGTTATCAATTTATTTGATATAAAAATTAAACGATCCATTTTCGAATCGATTACTCATATTTTAAAATTCTAAATCACTCTCAAATAGTTAATTCGATAATTTAATACCAATAACACCATTTCAATATATGTTGTTGGTTATGATTCGATTGAGGCCAATTCAAATTAATTTTCTCATGATATGATTCCCACCAACAAACACTCCACCCATCTTTAATACTACATTAATAAAAACCTTAAAATTTAGATCCTGAATTTACTTTTGACCACGATACCCTCGTCCCAGCCTTAGCTCCATATTGTTTACTTAGATTATATATTAGTATATAAATATTTTTAAAATAACATTATTTTGTTTACTTATTAAATATAAAAAATATTTTCCAAAATAACATGTTTTGTTAAAGTCGTTTTCCTTCCTACCGACTACCAAATACAACTTTCTCTTTCCATCTTCAAAATCATCAATTAACGGGAAAAAATTGGATACTCCTTTAAGTAGAATGATAGTCATTTCGAATGGGGTCCATCAACATCAAATAATGTAAAAAAAAAAAAATCTATTTTGAAGAAATATTACAAGTGAACAATAGGTTTAAATACTACTTCCTCCTCCGTTTATCTTTACTTTTTCATTGATTTTTTAAACTGAACAAATATTATTGGATATCTATTTTTAATATTATAGACAAGTAAAGATGGACGGAAGGAGTACATTATATATAACAACAATATATCCAGTATATTTCCACGAAGTGGAATCTAGGAAAGGTAGAATGTAAGCAGTTCATACCACTGCCTCGGAGGTAAGGATTTGATCTATTTTACAACAAGGTATACTTTATATTTCTTGAGCTCTACTTTTGCCATTTGGCGTAGCTTTGATACACGTTTGGTCCAAAGCTAACATAAAATTCACTCACTAATGCCAAGTTGTATTGACTATCAAGAAGGAAAAAAAAAAATCATAGTATAGTACCTTTATATTTAATGAAATTTGGCAGATCGATTTCAACTATAGTTAAATATGTTACATTTGAGTAAACTAAAAGACATTTGGTTTCGAAACTAGAGAATGTAGCATATCTAGACCAATTGGAGATCATACGTAAGGTCAAATTTGTTGGTTTATACTCCCTCCGTTCTATTTTATTTGACCTTCTTTCTAAATATGTTTACTTCAAATTAGTTGTCCAGTTTCGCTAATCAAGAGTGTTTTATTATTTTTTTTCTCATATTACCCTCAGTATTAAATAACTAAAGAAAATAGTAATAGTTTGATCTAGAGTTTTAAAACATCATTAATAGGGTTCATTCTATAAAATACACTTTTAATTAATGTTTTTTTAATGGGTGTGTCAACTCAAAAGATGTCAAATAGAATGGAATGGAGGGAGTATTTAAAATTGAGTTACTTTCTTCTCTATTAAACTTTTGATCTGATATTGTATCCTATCGTTGGGAAAAGTCTCATTTTTTCCTCGACCCCTAATAAAATTCAAATTCGAGTATAACTTAAAACAAAGTCAAAGTTTAAAATGGAAAATGCTCTACTTTCAGTGTGATTTATACTATTTTATTTACGAATTGAAAATAACCAGTTGAGTTACTAAACCGTACATCTCATTCTATGTGTTTTATCCCTCTTAAAGGAGCTACAAGAGTTAATGATCCTTACACATGATATTGCTCAACTTGCGCCTTTGCTCGCTCGACCGCTCCTCCATCCCACTTGGCCCATTCTAGCGGGGAATAACCTCAATTTGTAAATGTTGCATCCTCGAAGTCTTACTGATTATGCCATTGATCAAGATAAAAAAATAATAATTAAAACTTCTCTTTTCTCTCAAATAAGTGAGGTCCACACATTTCACGTTGGAACTCCGTTAATTGCAACGAGAAATATGAGACAATTTGCTATAGACAAGAGTATAAATTGACCAAAAGTGTAATGAAAGGAAAATATTGGCCAATTTTGATTGCACAAAAGCAAACTTAGATCTTTTTCCTTTTTATATATTTACGCTAACAAGGATGATGTTACCGTTAGAAGGGTAACTCAATGATAATCTTGCATCTGTTACTACTTACTAGTCTACTTCAAATGTATGAAAAAATATTCATTAGTGTGTAAACCGATTGTATACTACCACTAATAAACACCAAAACAAGCGATATTCATTGGGCCAAGAACACCCCCATCGAGTAACTATTTTCCGAATTCTATAGATGAATGCAACGCGAGGGCTACGGATAGTCGCATGTATCCACTTGTATCTGGGATTACGGCATGTATCCGCATGTATCTAAGAAGTTACAATATGTATTCGTTTGTATTTGGGGTTACGACATATATCCGTGTATATCTAGGGGTTATTGTTAAGAAGTGGAATATTATATAATTAATTTAAAGTAGTAAGAGAATAAGTAGATTTAGTAAGGATGTTTGGGAATTTATGTAATTTTTCCATGAAAGAGACAAGGGAAGGATGGCTTACATTTTTTAATGAACAAGTTTACAAATAGTCACTTTTCAATTCCTTGTAATTAAGAAAGTAACTACCATGTAGTTTCAAACAAATCAGCCAGAAAGTACTCCAAGTACAAAAAGACATCAACTAGGGGGTTGGCAGAATAAGTCAATAACAAACTTTAAATTGGTTATACAACAAGAAAAGACCAATGCAATATAAATATTTTGCATTCACAGGCCACACAACTTACACACTAACTATATTAATTACAAAGCAGTCTTTCATGAAAGCAATGTGACAGAAGCTTTTCCCTGCTAAGCAAGAATCAAGTTTAAATATAGCACACTGGGGATACATAAATCATTTTCCTAAGAAAATAGCCATACACAACAAGCACTACAATTCACAAGCTACACAAATCCTTGCGTCGTCCACCATATGTCTGTCTACCTGTGTCTCTGTGCACCTGGTGGTGCAGTAGGCATGGGGAAGTTATAGCTGAATTGACCACCGGCAAACTGTGGAGCCTCCACATATGGGCTCTGAAAGATGTCCAAAATTGAGTGTGAACAAATAAATAGCTCCAATAGTTAAGACAAATGCAAAAAGACCATGACATTATCTTGCTTCATTTGAGATGAATCGTAGAACATTTCCTAGAGAAGCCGATATACTCATTACAATGGAATATCTTCCTTTTATTGTTTTGGGAGAAGTAAAACGCAATATGTTCCTCTCGACAAAACTAAAAGAAAAAGGAAATTAAGATTAACAGAAGTGCAAGAATACTTTCCTCCATCAGAATCAGATCTTTAATCACTTTACCATCTCCTAATGAGATTGGCATCCAGTGAATGCATGGATGGAGCCAAAGATTTTTACTCTTAAAACTGTTCTACAAATTCTCTCGTCTCCTCCAAAAAGATGAAAGAAAATAAGTTAGGAAAACCTGTTCCTCTGAATTCTTTCCTTCCCTTGCATCAATGTCTAAGAGTGCGTCATGACACTGACGTGCGACACATGGCAAGTAAATCCCCCTCTCTAAGCTGCATTTGCAAGTAGCAATTCCCAAGCAGAAAATCTACGTTCGACTAGTTCCTCTGAATCTCTAATAAGAAGAGTATAGATGTCCTTTCAAGCACAACAATCCCCAAGTTAGTGAGTAGTTAAAGTCTAGAGATGGTGCAAAACTCTCTCTCTCTCTCTTCCAAGTTTAAGCTACCCTGCTCATTTACCATAAGATCTTTTTGAAAAGGCCGCAATGAGGCTATTGATGTATAAGGAAAAACTGGGATTACTAAGAGAGATTGTCATCTTTGTTCGTTTCTCAGCAAAGGAATAGGATATCACAGGATGTGGAAAGCAAGATGCTTTTGGTGGAAAATTGACATTACTAATGTATATGCTGTTGTGATGCATTCACTATTTCACTTTGACTTTTGAGATGCACATAAAATTGAGTAGTTGTCCTGAAGGTGGGGATGGGGAGGAGGGGGAGAGGTCCTACACATTGAAATGAGTAATGCTAAGAATATAAGGGAAACGGCAAAAGTTCCATCTTGAGTTTAGAAGCAGCATGCTGTGATTGATGATGGGCAGCACAAAAGCAGGAACTAAATTACCATCCAGTTAGAAGAACTGAACAACTACAATAGAGGTTGCCTGCTACGGAAAATTTGGTATAAAGAAGAAATCAGGAAATAAAGAAGAGAGCAGGATTTGGAGTTCCAAAACCTAAGCCACCAAGCATGAGCTCCAAAACCTGCCATCTTGTTAATATCATCTCTTTTGGAGCTCATGAATGGTGGCATTAGGCTTCTCAGGAAACAAAGTCAGACAACGAGTAAATTGTATATTTGGGGATAAAACGAGGCTCGCCGAGGCAATACATTGGGGGACATACTGGAATAGCAGAGGAACAGCCCAACAACAGATATAATAGAATTAAAAGACTCTTTCGTATGAGAATTTGGCTATAAGAGAGAGCAAATAACTGGTACTTCAAGCTCTCTGCATTATTATCTGTATTCGACCAAAAAAAGAAAGAAAACCTCAATGGAAGTAATTAAGAGCCCAATAGAGGACCATTTGACGTGGCTCAGAAGCGTGTCTGGGGTTGAAACTAGCAGTTCCATTGTCCCATCTTGAAGAACTAAGGCCAGCATTACCTTTTGAGTTCCTCTCGACTCTGCTCACTGATGATATCTCTCATTTTAGTAGCACTGTAAAGCCTTTAATGAAAATGTGCATATCATGTTCCTGTTTCCGCTTTAATTTATCTTGTCCAATCTCTCTAACCATTTCTCAGTTCTAACATATCTTTCCATCATCTTCCTTTTTACCATGCATACATGGAAGATTCTGATTTCAACTAGAGAAGTTTTTCCACAAATGAAAAGAGAAAAGTTTTACCTTTTTTGTACTATTAATCTTTATCCATTTGGACCAATTTTTATTTGCTTCCTCGACTCTTCCCAGCAATTGTATCTCCCATTTTAGTAGCTGCGTACAGCTTTGTATATTAATGCACTTTACCTGTTTCCCTTTAACTTTTCCTTGTACATGACAATTTCTTAGATGTTTGCATATCTTCTTCCATATCAACCCCAGCAACTTCTTTGCATTCAAACAAAGAAATTTTACTCTTTTTTTTACCATGTCTTTATGTTTTGGACCAGTTATGTTTGACTGCCTATGTTATCACAATTAGTAGACTTCCCATTTTCCCGAACAAGCAAATTTATCCCCACTAATAGAGTCAACCAAATCAAATTGAAACGTTAAAGTTCGATTCCTTTCTTCTGCCCCTTTCAACCCTCCACAAAAGCATTATCACCATGACAACCTGTCCCAACCTCCACAAAACCCTTCTCTATCTCTTGCAACCGAACCTCTCCAACTCAAAGCGTCTGTGAAGGGTTGGGAGAAAAAGTGTGTGAAGAACGCCATGGGTGTTTGTTGGGGGGAATAGGAAGGTGATGGCAGCCATAATGCAATGGAGTTGGTAAATATATCTTTGGTTCACTTCATTTCTAAAAGGAACAATACCTCATTTTCAAATTACTGAAGCCTAAGTGTTCTCAGCACAGCACGATATAAACAGAAATTGGTTTTGAACTTGCAATCTAAGGACCAAAAAGGCAATTGGCCAAAAGAAAAGAGGCCAGTAAAGGAACCAAACCTGTGCAAGTTAGCTGTTCATAAAGGAAAATGGAACACAAATCAGAGCAGTACCTGTGTTTCAAATACTGTATAAGGCACCTCTTCTTTATTTTGAGATTGTACTGATGCAGTTGAAGAACGAGAGTCGTAGCTCGGTTCACTTCCATCCAACTTGTGGACACCATTTGCTGTAGTTTCGGTTTCATCGACTGGCTTAACCTTCTGCACATATGTATTTCATTCTTCAGAACAACAAGGTTAACCAATTGAGAGGATCACACTACCTACCAAAAATATTGGTCAACTATAGTACCTGAAAAATTTTGCCGAGAGTCTTCAACCCCTTTGCACGAGCACGAAGTTCTTCTTTCTTTACGTTGTTGTCTTGTAGAACCTAACAAAGCAATGAATATTAAAACAAATAAATAAGAACAATACAAGAATAAGCCACAAACACAACATGATAAAGTATGAACAACCATTTGACAAACACGAGTAAGAGTGGCTTCAATATCAGCTACATTAAGCTTCCAGAGAGAATCAATCATTAGATTCTTGTGGGATTTCATGTACTCTTCAAGTTCTTCCTCAGTGTAATTTCCTTCGGCGCTTAGATGCCTTTTCATGTCCTCTTGCAGCTGAATCAAAGCAAGTGCACCTACAAAAGAATGAAGTAATCTCTTTCAGAAGAACATTACCACATATGACGATCAAGTACACACAGGGGTGGATGACAGTTTTTTTCTTTTGATAAGGTACAAGTTTATTGATGCAAATCCCGCAAAGCGTTAGCAGTGCAAACATCAACAAAAAAAAAAAAACGCATTCCAGGGAGTAATGCAGTGACAGAATCTAGCATGGTTTCAGGTTCTTTTGCCACTGCCATATTATACCAAAACAAAGCAAGGACATACAACTGAGTTTAAGGACTGAACATTCTTTTCCTCAAGGATTCTGGTGTTTCTCTCATTTCAAATGATCCAACAAATGGCTGCAGGGATGGTGCTCCAAGTGGGAAAAAAATTAGCAATGTATTTTTTTTTTCTGCCAGGTGCAGGCCTCATTTCTGGTTAGAGATGGGCGTACATGCTGAAAACAGAAAAAAAAAGTTTAAAAACTCTCTTTTATACCTCATTTAACCTCAGCTTAATACCCCTCTCATATATACCTATACTATACTATAACATATAAACCAACAGAAGAAAAACAGTTAAAAACTAATTTTGGACTAATAAACTCACAAAACTGAAAGAATAGCATAAACCATAACGAAGTATTCTTTCGAAAGCTCTAAGCACACCTTAATATATAGATTGAGTGAACAAGGTGCAAATGGTTTGTCCAAACTTCGGAAACGAGAATAACAAGGTTTAAACCACAGAGCACTGCTTAAAGCCAGCACAACGAACCTGTTGCAGCAGTTACTTGGGATTTGATAAAATGGCCTTTGGTTCTGAACCACTCAGCAATAAAAGGCACACCCAAATATAATGCCTTCTTTCCGAGTTCTTTAGCTGCCTGTCTTGCATATATGTATCCAATTGTATTTAACATATCAACACCATAAGCTGTTACCAAACATTAAGTTGATGAGAAAAGATTCTGTAAATATAGCCATGTCAATCGAAAGACGCCAACTTAAATATCAAGAAAGTCAAAAGCTAAAGAGTTGTGAGGGAAAGAAGCAGAAAGGAGATTGCAGATCAAGAGAGAATGTAACTCAGTCGAATAAGACAAGACAGCGTCAAAGACATTAATGGTACTTATACAACAACTACTACACCTTTTTTTTTTTTTTTAAACAACTATTACACCTTAATACCAAACTAGTTGTTTTTATCTGATTACAAGTTCCTACGGCAATTGTCTCCACAAGTAACTTCTATCGTTCAAACTAGTTTTTTCCGTATTTTCTTTATGAACAAGAAGTTTCCGAAGGTCAATGGTGCACAGTTTGAAACTTGGTGGATAATAGGCCCGTCGGCCCGCTGCCCCTCTACCCTTTTACAATTAAATACCAAACTTCTGTCTGTGGCTACGGCTTGAACCTTTGAATCATTGACTCATGTGCTTCCAATCATATCTTGAATAACACACTTTCCGCTCTACCATTGCTATTCTTAGTCTCTTCTGACAATCACATTAGCCAATAGATATCAAACCATGGCAACCAGAGTATATTAAGACTGTAAAGTTAGTCCTTTACATTCCTGATTCTCTTTTTCACCTTATATCAATTAGTTGCTTACCCCAACCACTTTACTGCTCCGTATCCTTTTCAATAACTTCATTGTTACACAAAATTATGTTATTGGATAGATAATTGGTAACATGAATCATACGGACTTTACTATCTCACCTTCCGAGAACACCCATTGATTGTCTTAGTTCATTTGAACTATAGAAAATTATACTTAGTATCTTTCGCTTGTCTATTTTAAAATCTGAGCTATTTGTACATCTTTGCTATTTGGTTGAATAAAATCTTTTACTTTGACTAAAAAAAAATATAAATCTGAGGCATGCCAACTAGGTAGATAAATCAGCTCATCCTTCACTTTCATCCTAAAAATTGGATATAGTTTCATTTCTCTTTAGTTCAACAAATACCTGAGATCCTAGCTGAATCACTTTTTGTACGCGCTTTCACTGTTTGGTAGATTTAAATAATGACTATTCATATGAACTTGCCTGAAAAATTGTTCTGGGCTGCTTTTTATTTAATTTTATTTTTGTAAATTGGGGGTAGGGGAGGGGATTACAAGGTGGGGAATCCAACACTCACCAACAAGGTGAAAGTTTAGCCAACCAACAAAGCTACTAAGACTCCCCGCTTTTCATTTTTTAGATTTTTTTTGTTTGTTGAAATATGAAACATGGAAGGGGAGCCTTGGAGTAACTAGCAAAGTTGCTGACATGTGATCAGGAGGTCACGGGTTCAAGCCTTGGAAACAACCCTTGCAGAAATGTAAGGGAGGCTGCGTACAACCTTATACTCTTAACAAAATAGAGTAGTTGATAGAAGAACAGATATCTCGAAGAAATTGCTTGCGCCTAATAGATCTCATGTTGAGTTGCATTTTAGGAGATGTTATTCCCACATAATGTTATGTGATTAAATACATGCCCTTCTATAATAAAAAGAGTCGCACATGTTGCCGGCTTGCCATGTTCACTTTTATATTCCCTCTGGCTAGTGTCTCTAGAAGCACTTGTTTTCTTCCATTGGTAAATGTCTATTTCTAGGTTATTCTCAGATTCAAATAAGACATCATTGCTATTAACCCCACCTTCGCGAACGCGTTATGTGAGTCCATGTAACTTTCTTTAAATTCGCTTTACTTCACATATCCTCTACCTTTGACCATCTTGGTAACTCTGTGTCCAACAGAACGAACATATAGGGCCTAGTACCTTACTTACATCTCCTTCTAACCCCTATTGACTTATTATTTTTCCAGTGTCCAACACAAGGCCCGGTAAGAGCCATGCTTTGCACTAAATCTTTCACTTGTTATGGAAAGATGAATATCTTTATCTGTTCCTACATACCAAGAACCAAGCACTATTTGGATGCCTCTTTTTCAATCATGAATTGTCATCCAGAGGTTCTTGGAAATCTAAAGATCTTCGGATGCACAACTCACAAAAACAACTTCCACAGCCCATAATACAACTGTACCTCTTAAGTATCAACATTTGCCGAGGTCAGAAAAAGCACTTCAATACGAAAAAAGGGTTGAAGAAATTATTTAGTAGGTATGAAAATGTTAACCTGCATTTGAAAGCCTCGACACCTCAGCTTCTGCATGACGAACAAATTCCTCTTTATTTCCTTGTACATAAAGATTGAGCCGGTCCTTCAAAGTTTCAGCAAGCTTTTCTTCCCTCTCCCTCTGAACAACCTGTATTAGATTAAGAGAGAGGAGTAAATTGGTAATACTTAGTAAAGCTATACACATCCTGATACAGCTTCTATGGCCTAAGTAACTCCAGCCAAGTGGTGGTAGACCATGTGACTGCATATTAGCATCTTTTTATTGAATTGATATGAGATCCAACTCATTGTGATGTGAAGGTCCAATGTGCTCTATCAGATTGTTGTGACATCAATATCCAATTCATTGTGAACATCATGCAATGTGATATCAATGATTAACATCTTGATAAATAGAGCAAGATAGGAGATATCATTCGAATAGTAAAGAAAAGAACATTGCTATCTTGAAGGCGATTTACACCCATTAACAACAGAATTACCCCACAGATTTTTAAGACAATACAGCTTGCAAGGCATAAGATAATTGGAATTCTCTTATTATGAAAACTTCAACCAGTAAACTGAACTATAAAATAAACAAGCAACAGATAAGCTTCCTAAAAATTTGTAGTACGGAAATGAAAAACTGGATCCAACATATCACACAGCAGAGTTCCACTACTACACATGCCATTCCTTCTCAACTTGTCAATCAAAATATAAAGAAAAAAAAAGTTTGTTATTTCTTCTGATTCCCTTATTCTTCCTTAATTAGTTAATGTATCATCAGTTGCATCTGACACTATCTAAGGTCTAAGATGGATATGTCTAAATCATCTGAATCATTTCCCTTAATTTATACAACTACATTCGTGTTTTCTATCTCTTATTTGCATATCTGGGCCTCTCTCTTCTTTTGGGAAAACATTTTTGCTTTAAAAGTAAAAGAGTGAGGCACCATGTAGGACTCTAGATTTAACAAGCCATAGTATATAATATCATGGAAATAAATGCTATTTCTATTATACAAGCATATAGATAAAGGTGCCACTATAACCATTTCTCAAGCTACTTCTCAGTTCTTCACCTTTTTGCTATACATGAAGTCAATAAAAATGTTTGAATTCAGTTTTCTTAATACTACTACAACAACAACAACAACAACATACCCAGTGTATTCCCACAAAGTCGAGAATTCAGTTTTCTTAATAATAGTCTTAAAATTCCAAATGTTAAAAGGAAATGAAGAACTTTACCCTCATTTTATCTTGTAACTTTTTAGCATCAAAATCTTCACCCTCAGTGAAAATATCCAATGAAGCCATTGATGCCATAGCAAGCTGACCTATGTACTCCTCAAAAAGTTCACTTCCGAATAGCATAGCAAAAATTGCTGCAGGATCAATGATTGCATCTCTGCAAACAATTCAAAGCATAGAAGTTTGAATTAACACGTGAATACTGAATAAAATCAGCGACATAAGAACATCACAGCAAATTATATGTACATGCAGATAGAGTTACCAAATATCAATTGTACTAGGAGAAATACAAATGTGCCGTGTATCAATAATACAAGAGAGAAATTACGTTGAAATTCCTGATTTTCCATGTGCATCATAAGCCTGTCGTTGAGATGGATCGCTCAGTACTTGATAAGCCTCACCCAACACCTGCAACCGAGGAGAAAACAAGAATTATTGAGCCAATAGCACATGAACCACAGGAGACATATTGCACAGATTAGAAAGCACTAATTTTTTCTCTTATCAGCAAGTTATATCTGACTTGAATTTCTCCAAAGGATCTGCCGATTCGAACAAACAAATGGACATTTTTTTTGATAATTCATGAAGTTACCAATAATAAATAGCTGGACTTTTTTGAGAAACAAGAATTTCATCAGTGTGACGATGACAGTAGGAAAACGTTCTAACGGAAAGTACTCTAGATCCCTAGGAAAGCCATGAAAAACAATTGAAACCTATTTTACAATGAAAAGATGAAGCACAGTTATTACAAAGATTATGAGAACATCTAACTAGGTTTCGACTTAGACCAATTGACAAGCACAAAAGTTAATGGGCTGCCAATCAGTTCTTTTAATTCTGTTTCAACTTTGCACTCCATTTTATTAAAATACAATAAGCTTTCACCTCTTAGAAATGATTAATATATACCAAGGTGGATAAATGAGAAGTCTTCTGAAATACTGTAAACCTCCGGACAATATGATGATTGAAGGGACAAGAATAAGGACGAGATAAACCAAAAATAACATAGAAGAAAACTGTCTCAAAAGATTCAAAATCTCTCAAAATTAATGTGACATAACCTAAGAACGAAATTCAACGGAAGCAAAAATTTCACATCAGGAATATCAACTAGTTGTAATTACATTAGTTATCCGTGTATGGGTAAGTGTAAGATTTAGATAATCCTAATTCACACTAAAAGGAAAATTATTTAGTATTCGAATGAAATGAATCTGAATCGGGTAGGGGGATATAGAAAATTCATCTCACTCAAATTAAGGTTGAGGTTTAGTTGATTGATTAGAACTTCCAACTCTTTCCATTATTACTAGCTGAACAAAATGAGCCATACATAATGACATATGATTAGAAGGATCCAACCAAGTTCTTTGTTAAGTATAAGTCATATTTATATGCCACAAAATTCAAGAATACTCACAAACCTTAACTAGGTTGACAGAAATAAAGGATGCCATGAAAATATACAAGGATTAAAAAAGTCTGGTCCAGAAAGTTTTTTTTTTCTTTTGATAAGGTAAATAATTTCATTAATGTCTGGGTCAAAATTTACAACATTATTTCAGGACATCATAGGATAGCTTGATCCGGCACGTGTCCAAATGGCACAGACTACTTCAATTACAGAATAAGTAATTTGAGAGTTCTAGAATCAATCCTTTATTTGATAGCTGATATTTGTCCAATATTCATATGTGGTAATTCTTTTGAAAATTGAAGTGTGCAAGAAAAAAAGGAATATCTCCTAATTGACAAGAAAAATTGTTAAAAGAGTAAATCATCAAGAGACTTCTCAAAGATAAGAGGTAGATTAACGACATTACCTGAAAATTCTGTGCAGCTAGAGGGTCATTTGGGTTTTTATCAGGATGAACCTGCCGTGCCTATACCACATAGGAAAGTTAGAAGTAAAGAAGAAGTCAGAACATGGAAAGCTTGAATAGGAAGGACACATAGTACAACAACAACATACCCCAGTGTAATCCCACAAGTGGGGTTTGGGGAGGGCAGTGTACGCAGACCTTACGCTACCTTACCCCTACCTTGGGAGGTAGAGAGGTTGTTTCCGATAGATCCTTGGCTCAAGGAAAAGCATATTAAAGCAGATAATATAGAAAAAATGACAAAGCAAAGCATGAAGAAAAAAGGAACAACAACTACAATAAAATAGTGTGATAATCAAAGTACAAGAAACTACAAAAATCGAAGGACAAAAAACTACAAACGAATTACTCCTACTAGTAGTATGGAAGGATAAGAGAGACAACGCTAAACTACCTACTAACCTTCTACCTTAATTTGTGTCTCCACAACGACCTATTTAAGGTCATGTCATCAGTAAGTTGCAACTGAGTCATATCCTATCTAATCATCTCTCTTTAATACTTCTTTGACCTACCTCTATCCATCCATAGCCAACCTCTCACACCGCAACACCGGGAAATCTGTGCATCTCTCCTCTTTACATGCCCAAACCACCTCAGCCTCGCTTCCCTTATCTTTTCCTCCGCAGATGCTACTTCTACCTTGTTGCAGATATCTTCATTTTTAATCTTATCTCTCCTAGTATACCCACACATCCACCACATCATCCTCATTTTCGCAACTTTCATCTTCTGAACATGAGAGTTCTTGACTGGCCAACACTCAGCCTCATACAACATAGTTGGTCTAACCACCATTGTATAGAACGTGTCTTTAAGTTTTGGTGGTACCTTCTTATAGCACAATACTCCATATGTGAGCCTCTATTTCATCCACCAGCAGAAGAGGCGCCTTGGAGTAACTGATAAAGTTGTTGCCATGTGACCAAGAGGTCACGGGTTCAAGCCTTGGAAACAGCCTCTGGCAGAAATGCAAGGTAAGGCTGCGTACAATAGATCCTTGTAGTCGGGCCCTTCCCCGGACCCTGAGCATAGCGGGAGCTTTAGTGCACCCGGCTGACGCTTTTTTTTTATTTCATCCACCAGCACCAATACGATGCGTGACATCATCGTCAATCTCTCACAAGGAAACATAGTCAAGATTGAAAATTAAACCAGTATAAGGGAAATTCTACTACAATAAGGAAAACTAAAGTTAGAAGTTATAAAGTATGTGAGCTACTAATTTTAATCTCGGTACTTGTGTGGTAGTATGCTCATTCCTGAGGTTATGAGTTAAAAAAATGACCAGAACCTTGAGAAATAACAAAAATAGGGATCAGGTGGGTGAAACCAGGGAGCATTAAGGGAGTTCTAAGTTGTTGGAACAGGGACGGTAATGCTTCAAAGGAGGAGGAGAGATGGAAGATTGTCCCAGCATGTACATGGTGGACAATTTGGAGAGAAAGAAACAACAGATGTTATGAGAATGTGCAGAACAGCTTGCAGAAGATCAAAATGAACTGTCTAGACGTTTTTTATTTTTGGTGTAAACTTAATGTATTAGCTCAGACAAAAGATATCTTTAATGTGCTAGATTATTTATAGGCACCAGTTAGCTCGAAAATGATGTAAGTTGTAATAGTTTTTGGAGGGGAACTACACTTTTGGTTGTAGTTTACCTGTGGATATATAGAGTAAAGTTACCAAGTTCAAAAAAAAACAAAAAACCCACAATTGTTCATGGATAAATTATAATTAACTTATTCAACGTACCAAGGGGAAGCCGCAAATAAAGAAAATAAATACATAGCTAGGTGAAGGCTCCAAACACCATAACTTCTCCATTAAAAAGTTTAACCCAAAATACTAAGGAGATCAGTCTCCAAATTAGATTGCCAAGTCCAACACTCTAATCCTTTGTTTATGGGCCGATGAAGTAAAGTGTAGAACTGACAGGTTACTCTTCTTTATCAAATATCCAATTGGCTAAATTTGGGGGGGGAGGGGATTTGATTAAGCTTAGATTTGATATTCAAACGGTCACTTCAACATGGAAATTGGTTAAAAGAAGAGAATTTATCATAATTTACCAATTCATCTAGTTTATTCCCTCAATGTAATGGCATTGTTGGCATCATATATGGCTAGGAAGAAAGTACAATGATATGAGGTTCAATAAATAAATGTTATCCAAGTTTTCTGTCTTGGCCTTCAACTTTAAACAATCATGTGTATAAAAGAAGCCTTAGATAGAGGTTCGGGCATTGTCAATGTTTACCACAATCCTGAAAGGAATGGCAAAATTCTATTTCTTTCATGCTTTATTCCATTTATTTATAACAAGGGCTTACATCCAATTCTTGGATTGAATTTGTAACAGGAACTCTTCAACCTACAACCCCTGCTTAACCTAGGTTTTATACATTTTATGCTATTAAAACTTCATTATTCATACAAAATCCATGTGTGATCACCTCACCCTGCCAACCAAAGATAAGAACTTAATTATCCTCCACCTCTAGACCTAACTTGTTCGTGAATGTCCTTGGGAGCACAAACAGGATTCTTTTGTGTTTGTGTATGTGGGTCGATAAGTAACAAACAGCATTCATTATACTTGCTTAATGGAGAACTTACTTCTTGTACAGTATTAATGGTGTTGTGGGGAGGGGTCCAGAACCTAATTGACGTGAAAAAAGACAACGTTGATCAAAGTAATGGGTGAAAACAAAGTTTCTATTTTTTACCTGTAGCGCACTATTTAGTGCGCTATATGCCCTGAATAAATGAACCAAGCCTTAACGGCCGTTAAGGTCCATGGACACATATAGCGCACTACATTAAAACTAAGGCAAACTCCATTTCGCATCTTTTTCAAGCATAAAACCTCTCCACTGCCCGAATATAACTCCTTAACCATATACCCAACTATCCACTTTCAGCTTGAACCAAACAAACAAGTGAACATAGAAAAAGACCCTTTAATTATTCATGCCCAAAGTGCACTAAAAACGATAAATAAAGCGTTAATACAAATAAGATAATTATGTACCTGAACGTAGTATGCTTTCTTGATCTCAGCTTCGGTAGCAGTAGGGCTAACCCCCAAAATGTCATAATATTCCGTCTCCTTCACCATTGATCTCGAAAACTTTTTCCTACTTTTCTTTCAAATTGACCGATCGATATAACCAAATTCGAAGATGAAATTCGAAACTGAACCCCCAGAAGCGGTTAATTAACTGCTATATCAAGTTGACAACAGAAAAATACAAACGCCAGCACAAAATCTCAGAAAAAATATCAAATTTTTCCTCTTAACAAACCAAAAAGGATGAAATTCAGCAATGAAAATCGAAACTGAACCCCCTAGGAACGGTTAATTAACTGCTATTTCAAACTGACCAAAAAGGGGATCGAACAACAGAAAACACAAAATCCCACATACAAAATCGACGAAAAATATCGAATTTTTCCTCTTAACAAACCAAAAGGACCAAATTCAGCGATGAAATTCAAAACTGAACCCCCTAGGAACGGTTAATTAGCAGTTAATCGAAGAAAAAGATGGAATTTCTCTTCAAATTAACCAAAAAGGGCAGTATATTTCAGATTATTAAGAGATTATGATGAACAAACTGCTACCAAATTGACCAAAAAGGGGATCGAACAACAGAAAACATCAATCAAATTTTTACAAGATCGAAGAAAACTATTGAATTTTTCGTCTAATAAAGCAAAAGGGCAAGTAAATTTCAGAGATTATGAAGATGGAAATTGGTGATTCATGCTGTGTTGGCTTCGGCCCCCCATGTGTTTGACCTTTTTGAATTCGTGTGGTGTTTTGCTGGCTAGGCGGGCGGGGTCTAGGTGAACCTTCGATTTTGAGTGATTTCAAAATTCACAGAGCAAGCAATTTGACATTTGGCACTAGGGGGTGTTCACGGGTCGGTTTGGGTCAATCAAAATGGTGCAATGCTAACTTCGGTCACTAGTCTTTTCTTTTCTCAGAAATCTGAGGCGGTTATCTTTTGAGTGCACATTGGGTAAATATGTTCTTGTGCTATAACTTGCAAATTATATAGGAGATGTGACTCATACTAGACAAGTTTTGTATGACGAGCTTGACTGAGAAGGGATCAAGTGGAGGAGATATCATACACATTGCACTAACTCAGCTGATTGAGAAGGGGATACCCTCGCTACACCAACTCAGTCATCCAACGTTAAGGACGATGAAATAATATTTCTTGCACTTTTACAAAAAAAATAGAAGAAATGATTTTTTAAGATCTTTTATTTGTAAAAAAAAAAAATGTTTTTAATTTTTCACTCAGTGTCCAGTACCCATATTGGAACCCTGATTAATCAGGATCGCACATTGTATGACCCATCTGGGGTGACAAAATTTTCTTCCTACCCAAGGCTCGAACTCAAGACCTCTGGTTAAGGATGAAGCAGTTCCACCGCTGTTGTAACACCCCGTACCTTCCCAACCCTACTTGATGATGTTGAATAATGGTTGCTTAGGTGTCGAGAGATATAAGTTTGTATTTGGTAATGCTAACGACGAGAAAATTGAAATTTGGCCACGTACATGCAATTAGACTTTCATAGGAAGGGTTTTGTGATTTCGTGGAGCATTTGTGTAATACCCCGTACACATTCTAACCTCATTTGGTGACTTGGAGTCATGTTTACTTGATGATTAAGATCACTAAGTAAGTATTTTGATAAGGTATTGGACGATATGCAAGTATTGAAGAAATGACCGAAATTCAGCAAGGTATGAAAACTCGCGCCACTACCCTGTTTCAGGAGGTGTGGCGCAAGCCACTGATTCAGAGGGCTCTGATTTCTTGCGCCACTGCCTTGCTTTGCAGCAGTGGCGCAAGGCACAAATATTGTGCCTTTCCGGACTCGTTTCGCAATGCAATTCTACGGCGATTCTTGGATGGTTTCTTTTGGTCCTTTGGAGTTCTTTGAGCATTGTTAAAGCTTCAATACACTCCTACATACTCCTACATGATCAAATCATGAAACATAAATAGTTATCCAAAATGTTCAATGAAGCCATGGGCGACTAGAATTCCTATATTTGCGATTGAGCCGACGAATGAGAATCTCGTAAGAGAATATTGTCGTGATATTATGGAATTATTTAAACATGAGATATATAGTGAATTATACATGAAAGTTGATGGGTTAAATGGATATGTGTTATTGGACCCAAATTTAGGCCCAAAAATAGAATAAAAGACTTGGCCCAAATGGACTAAATGACCCATTCTTCAAAGACCTTCTAGAAATAGCAATTAATGATATAACTAATGGCTAAGGGTGAATTGAGGACTTATGTAAAGGGCCAAAAATCAGATTTTTAACACACAAAAATCTCATGCCAAGTCTAGAAATTTCCCAAAATCACTTCTCTCAACTCCAAACCCTAAACTTTCTCTTGGAGCAAGATCATCATTTTTCAAGCTTGGGTAAGTGTTTATTATTATGGTTTAACATCTTATATGCATGGGAGATTATGTATGTCAAGTTGGTTATGCTTGGAAATGGTGGACATGGTACTTTGTGTTTTTATATAAGATTTGTGATCCATGAGATTCAAGCTTGAATTATGACTTGATGTCTTAATGAAAGAGCATGGTATGGATAAAATATGAACATGTATGGTGTGATTTTGTTATTAAACTTGTTATTTTTCTAAAAGTGTAAATTGTGGGATTTTGGCCGATATGTGCTATGAGGTGTATTAAGGTAATTTGATGGATTATTTGTGATGTGATATGGATAAGAAAGTGTAAAGGAGAAGTGTTATGGTGAAATGTATTGATTCTCATGTATTGGTCAATGTATGGAATATTGGGGGATTTTTGGAATAATAATTTCATCAATGGTTTTGTCAAGGGGAAATGGCATGTTTAAAGGCAAACATGTAACTCATTGATGTTCTATGCATTTGTAAAGTAGTTGATGGTTAATGT
Organism: Capsicum rhomboideum; assembly: GCA_031232105.1. Lineage (NCBI taxonomy): Eukaryota > Viridiplantae > Streptophyta > Magnoliopsida > Solanales > Solanaceae > Capsicum > Capsicum rhomboideum. Next base: position 7,555,371 of record CP124714.1, on the reverse strand, counting down.
GAATCCCGTTATATATTTGTGTTGTAGAGTGACACATAAAAAAGGAGCGGGACTATTGTATGCACATCTAGGATTGTATATCCGTATTAAGAGTACAAGGTATGTAAGGTTACTCTGTCCGTATCTTTCTGCGGCAAATAGTAGTCACATTGACATTACGCTTGTTTCATCCTAAAATGTGCTAAGGTATCCCATATCCGGTTATCCATGGTCATTGTCATATATTTCCTACTCATGGATCATTGGTGAATCTCATGTCTCATATTCATGGTTAATGTTCCAAAAGCTCAAATAAGGTTATGTTCCAATGTCTCAATAGTGATTATACTCATGTCTCTTGTTCATTGATTATGGTTCAATGGTTCCAATAGTGTTATATTTCCACGAAGGCTATGTTTCCAATAATGTTTATTTGCATGTTTCTCACTCATTGACTATTGATCCAAAGTTTCAAACAAAGTTGTGACTATCATTGTATCGATCTCTCATAAGCAAAAGTATCAATCTCTCACAAGTAAAGATATCAATCTCAAAAGTAAAGAAGTGAAGTAAGAAAAAGTAATGCATATTGATTATGTTCATTTATCCATGGGGTGCAAACACCTGCATGATGATGATATTCTATCCATGGGGTGCAAGAACACCCGCATGACGATGTTACTTTACCCATGGGGTGCAAAGGACACCCGCATGACGATATGATCTTATCCATGGGGTGAAAAGAATACCTGCATGACGATATGATCTTATCCATGGGGTGAAAAGAATACCTGCATGACGATGACATGTTGTCCATGGGGTGAAAAGAACACCTGTATGATGAGGGCCCAGACAACATATGTAAAGTAAAGTAAAGGCAAGAGAAAGAAAGAACGTAATGTACATGGCTTCCAAAGTACAGAATAGTGACTCATCTACATTGTGACTTATCTATATTGGTTATGCATTTGAACTTGAGTTCTTGACATATTTTTATATCTTACAAGTTTCATATGGCCTTACATACTCAGTACATTCTTCGTACTGACCCCTCTTGGGGAATTTACCTTATTTGCTGCAAGCGCAGGTACTAGTAGGCCTCCACAGTAGATTGTCAGTGTTGCAGATCTTTGGTGAGCTCCAGATAGTTCGGGGCTTCTCCGAGTCATTGTTGTACATGTGTTTTGATTTTGTACATGTTGTATAAAGCGGGGACCTGTCCCGACTTTTAGTTTATTTTGGTCAATGCATTTGTTAGAGGCTTTCGTATACGGATGTGGGTGTATAAATGTGAAGGTACATGTCGTTTTGACTGTATGGCTCAAACGGCCAAGTTTTACATATATAGCTATGACATATGTCTCCATGTCTATGACTTCCGCATAGTTGCATGAGAAATAATGAGATTTACACGAGGACATGCATACGAATGTTCATGAGCAAAGGTTGGTTCTTTCGGGTCATATCGGCTTCGGGTGCCAATCACGCCTCGTTGGGATTCGGGGCGTGACAGCTGCACCTATTGTTCTGATTTGTAATTCCAGGCCTTGTACTTGAAAATGTTCGTTGTGTGGATGAACATCATGAATTACAAGGTCTGGAATTACAAATTGATGATAGGCTACAAACACGAGTTTTTAGCTATTCTTTGCCTATTATTTACTACACTTTAATTGAGTTTGAGTTAATATATAATGAATTTATACTCATTGAGCGTGTTTTGTTGTGTAAGACATGTTCCCAAGACAACGAATGAGTTTGGAGCTAAAACAAGTGATTTGGAACTTCGAAGTCTGAGTAGAAGTCCAAGAAAATTAATCAAGATTGAGTTTGGGATTCAAGGAATAATTGAACGTGAATAAAGTGGTCTAAAAATGAAGAGATTCCGATCAAAACAAAATAAAGCGGAAGAGAAAAGAAGAAAATGCAAAATTATCGTGCACTGGAGCGCACAACTGAATTCCAAAGGCGTACAGAGGCAGCCAACACTTGATGCATGCGCGCCTGCCTGCAGTCCAAGTCCTAGGTGCGCGCCAACACTCGAAGCTCGACAATAACATTCTTTTTTAAGGGCAATTTGAAAATTTCGCAATAGAAGACCGTTATGAGTTGAAACTTGTCCCAAATTATGTTATCTTGGATTGGAGCAGCAAAAACTTGGAAGAAGGTTAGAGAACAAGAAATTCACTACTTCGCATCATCGTTCGATTCAATACGAAAATTTGAATCAATCGTCGGTTGTAATGTTTTCTATTTCTTATTCATCTATGTTTTCTTCTTTTATTATGGAGTAGTTATTTTTTTTTTAGGGTTTTGGACAAACACAGGGTATTGATAATTTATTGAGGATTTTGATTCTTGTTTTTGTGCTTGAATTTGTTTATGGAGTTTGAATTAAATTGAGAATTTGTTCACTATTTTATTTAATCAAAAGAGAAATATTTTAGTGGATAAGTTTTCATTAGCTTGTTTGGTTTAAATCATGTTTTCTTTAAAGTAATTGAAAGAGCTTGTTGAAATTGTTGATTAAACCAAAAGGAAAAATGTTCGAAAGACATTTTTCCTTAAGACTAAACTCTAATCGTTATTCTCGCTTATATATGATCATAGGGCTTCATTTAGTTTATTCTTTCAGGTTTAGATTTAATCGAAAGAGAAATCTAAATCTTAGGAATTCTCTAATTAACTATCAAATTCGTGAGAATCAATAGAACTTTAGATGTAAATATTAAAGAGAATCATATCTCAATTATTGTCGTGCACCTGTCTTATCTACTACCCTTATCTCTCACATTGATAATGATCGTTGCTTTTTGAATCAATTGTTTTAATTTACATTAGAACCTATAAATCGTGGTTTCAACCACAACAAATCAGATTTTGATTCCCTGAATAATACATAGCAAGATTTTATTTGAATTATTATTTGTACCAATTCCTGTGGAGACGATCTATAAATATTCTACTATCTTTGCTAGCGAAGTGCATAATTTATAGTGTCTTGCGATCGTCACAAATTGAGACAAGTATAAGGATCTCTCGGGTTATTTTTTATTTATTTTATCCTTAGTACAGTGGCGGAGCCAGAAATTTGATGAAAAGTATACAAATTTTATTCTCAGTTATATTAAGAGTGTGCAAAATTAAATATGCATTCATAATGACTAATATTTAAACTCTTTCACCATATAATTTTTCGGCGAAGGGTGTGCATCTGACCACCTTTCGCCAAAAATGGCTTTGCCACTGCCTTAGTAGTAATTGTTCTTGAAAGTTATAAATACTTTAACTATGAAGAGAGACACATAGATAAAGTAAATATTCAATGAAGAAATGTTATATCTTAAAACATAAATAAAGGTTAAATAATCAAAATCCATTTCTAATTAGTATTTTCTTTAAAAACCACATATATAGTAGAGAAGAAAAATGTGAGAGATGATTTAAGAGGAAGGAAGTGGTGATTATCATGATGTTCGGATAAACGAATTCATTGTGTTGACAATGTTTTGGGAAATAGTAATGTTCCAACACAATAGATGAATTTTCTTGATATCAATGAAGCACAAATAATACAGTACACGGTTCAATACAATATATTGTGAAATAATATGTAACAAATTACATCCAAACAGATTGTAAGTCACAAACTAGTTGAGGTCAACTATATGGTCTATATTCCACTTAACAAAATAAAGAAAACTAATACTTGGTAGAATCTGTTTTTTTTCTTCTTTTCTTTAAACCACTTCATTAGATTATTTCATTACATGTTTTGGGTGTTCGTAAGGCATCATTGCATCATTTACAATTCAACTTGGGAAAACAGAATCTCAAGACATCCTAGCCTATATAAATTAGAAATAGAGAATTTGGTTAATTAGATTATGAGCAAACACATTTCATACTATAGGAATATGTACAATCTTGATTTTTTCAAAGGAACTCATCAATTGCCATGTATCCTCGCAAGTGGTATCTATTTTTCAAGATATTGTCATTTTCTTTTATAACATTTATACCACACTATTCACATCTAATAGTACATGAGCCTTTGACCAATCTTTTTGTAGTGATGTTTCTAAAGCCTCCAGAATTGCTAGTGCTCCAGCGATTATGGTCTTCTCTAAAAATTGAATAGGGGTGCCAAAGGCATGAAGCAAATGACCACATCTATCCATAGCCGCCATACTAATGCTTGGCTTTTCCTTTGCCGTATATAAACATGCATCAGTGAAAACAACAATCTCATCTTGTGCCATAGTAATAGTAGCATCATAAACCCTTATTAGGTTTACAAGTCAAACTTGCTGAAGGTTGCAAAGCCTCGCCATATTACTGTAAATCAAATAAAGCCCTATTTAACCATGTTAATAGGTTCATATTTACCACCATTAAAACATAACAATATTTTCTAAATCAGTCTAGTTGATAGGAGCAGAATTTCACAGTAGCTAATCTTTCGAGCAACTAAAAAACATATGGTCAATCATTTTTGTTGCTAAATTGCAGACTGTACAAACATCATAATTATGGTTCAATCTCTTAGAAATATCTGGATTGATAGGTAGGACATTAGAGATGCATTTTCTAAGAAAACATTTATATTTATTTTTGAGTTTCAGTAACCATAAAAATCGTTATAAAGATCTTGAATGTTCCATATAGGATGTTGCTGATCAATAAGATCCGTTACCCTTAACTGCACATTTATTTGTGTTTGCCCTCGCAAGGGTTTAAAAATGTTTGAATTAGGAATTCAAGAATCCGTCCAAACCTTAATATTTTCTTCATCGAATTTCTTGTTGTAATAAATCTCTTCCTCAAATAATACTTTTTCAAATCCAAGAACTAAAGAGGTTATTGACAATGGAAGAGAGGCCCAATGTGGTGAGGTTGGGCCAGCCCTGTTAATCATGGGCTTACTTGAGCCATGTTGAAAAGTCTCATTTTAAAATGGGCTTTAATAATTTTAGCCCAATCTTATTAAATCACGGTCTGAGTTGGGTCAGCCCAACAAGCCCAAACAGACAATAACTTCTCTGTGGTATATCTTTATTTTATTTTTATTTTTATTTTTTATAAATATTACACAATCCAACGTACTGCATAATATAAACCAGAGATATTATTTTGAGAAGCATTATTCAAAAGTGGTCCAAATTCCAACTTGAGAACTGATTTTCCAGCTTGCTTGCCAAAATTGTAATTTGTCTATATTATATGAACTAAATTTTCTTAAGGTAGGTTATATGTATAAAAAAAGGTGTGTAATCTCCAGTTTGGCCATAGATAGTATTTACTTTATTTCAGAATATATTTTCACTTTATTCTGGAATACTTATTTGGCCATAAATAAATCAAAAACAACTTGAAGTTGTATTTAGGAATCCTTTTTTCAAAAGGACTTGCAATGAGTTAGTGGTCTTTTGGTACGAGGGATAGGGAATAACTAATCTCAGAATTAATTTTAGAATTAGTTTATCTAATGTTTGATTGTAATAAAATCGTGGTATAACTTGCTTCCTCCATTTTTATTTACTTGTCAAATTTTTAAGTTGCACACCCTTTAAGAAAAGAATTAACTAGAATGTAATTTGACTAAATTATCCTTATTTATTACTCATTTTTAGTTAATGCTTCTTCTTTTTTTTCACTATATTAATATCTTTCCATATTTATGGCTAAGGGTAAAGATGGAAACAAACAACTAATTATATCTTAATTTTCTAAAATGACAAGTATTATGGAATATTTATTTTTAGTAAGGACGACAAGTATTTAGAAATAGAGGGAGTATCCTGAATTAATTATCCCAAGATTTTAATGTTATTTTTATTCTACATCAAGGGTCGAATAACAATTTCAGTATGACAACATACTCTCTCCGTTCAGATTTACTTGTCACATTTGACTTGACATACTTATTAAGAAAATAATAATTGATATAGTGATTTTACCATATTACTCACATTAATTGATATATAGTAATAGGTGTTGGAAAATTATTTAGAGAATAAATAATTAATGTTAAGAGTAAGATATGATGGAGGGATCATTCCAACGAAACAGGGCCAAAACAAATCGTTTTCCAATTCCCGTACGTTTGGTTGTTGCTGTAGTGCAACTGTCACACTCATGCCGGGCATAATTGCAATTTTGTGGTGCTTCATATCCGTTAAATTCAATGCATACTAGATATAATTATATAAAAAATTTATAAAAATTGATAGATTTAGGCGTAATTTTGTTGTGCTCCGACATCGGTTAAATCCGATGTAGACTAGGTATAATTATATAAAAAAGTGTATAAAAAATGATAGTATAAGATTTAGAAAAATACTCTAGAAGAATATAGCTGGCTGCTTTAGTTTTTTGGTGTACATCTAAGCTTTAGGCGTCAATATGTGTGGTCGAACCTCTGGAGCACTCACATCGCACTCACATCCCTAATCCTGTGTCCGCCACGGGTCACACTATCCTTACTCTCACTGATTGGACTAACCTTGCGGACGCTCACGACCCCTAAATACTGGGTGCGCCAGTGGTCACACTGTCCTCACACTTAATGGAGTGCAATTATATAATGCCAACAAAGTTGAATGAGATAGATATTTTTTTCTATACTGGAACTTACACATGGAGAATTCACTACGTGAAAAAGGCGAAGTGGTTGAAGAGCCATTGCTGGTGGAGCTGGATGATGATGATGATGAACAAACTCAAAAGGGTGGCTTCAGAACTTTGCCTTTCATCCTTGGTATAACTTCTTCCATTTTTGATGTTTTCTGTGAATTTTCCCGCTTTTTTTTAACCTCTCGAGTAACTCGAGAGTAAAAAAACACACCTAAATTATCTCGATTGTTCAAGATTTTTTACCTGAATTATCAAGTGTGCAAGTTTTACACCTGAATTATTACCAACTATAGATCAAAGCATACCTCAACTATCTGTTGTTCTTACTTGAACGATCGTGATATTTTAGGTAGAAAAAAAATCGCGAGTTTTATACCTGAATTTTTTCCATTTTTGATTTTTTCGGTGAATTTCCCGCTTTTTTTTCCCTTTTACCTGTCAAGTAACTCGAGATTCGAAGACACACCTAAATTATCTCGATTTTTTCGAGTTTCATACTTGAACTATCAAGTATGCGAGTTTTCTACCTGAATTATTACCAACTATTTATTAAAACACACTTCAAGTATAAGTTGTTCTTACTTGAACGATGTGATATTTCAGTTAGAAAAAAAATCAAGACTTTCATACATGAACTATCAAGTATGAGAGTTTTCTACCCGAATTATAACCAATTATTTATCAAAATATACCTTAACTATATGTTGTTTCTACTTGAATGATCGTGATATTTCAGGTAGAAAAAGGAATAAATGATAGTGCAGGTAGGAAATTCAAAAAATTCAGATATTTTAAGTGTGTTTTCGACCATTAACTCGTTCTTCTTTATTTTTAGCATTGTTGCTCATTAGTGCATTTCCTTTTCGTACTTGATTTTGATATGCTTAACTTGAGCTGACTATCTGTCGAAAACAACCTCTCTATCTTCACATTCACAACGTCAGGGTAAACTATGTACACGCCAACCTTCCCCAATTCCCCGTTGTGAGATTACACTGGGTATCTTGTTGTTGTTGATTAGCTTGTTATTCCTTCTTCCCTTTTGATTTTTTCTGAATTTCCCGCCTTCTTTTTCACTGTCAGCTAACTCGAAAGTCAAAAACACACCTAAAATCATTTCGATTTTTCGAGTTTCATACGTGAATTATCAAGTGTACAAGTTTTCTACCTGAATTATCACCAGCTATTAATCAAAATACACCTCAACTTTCTGTTGTTCCTACTTGAATGATTGTGATATTTCAGGAAGAAAATGTAATAAATGATAGTGGAGGCATGTTAAGATAAACAGTTGGGCTATATTCAGGTAGGAAACTCGAAAAATTGGGATATTTTAAGTGTGTTTTTGACCATCAACCCCTTCTACTTTATTTTTAGCATTGTAGCTCGTTACTGCATTTCCTTTTTCATACTTGATTTTGATATGCTTTAACTTGAGTTGAGTATCTATCGAAAACAACCTCTCTATCTTCACATTCACAAGGTAATGGTAAGATTGTGTACACGCCAACCTTCCCCAGTGCCCCTTTGTGGGATTATACTGGGTATGTTGTTATTGTTGTTTTTGTTGATTAACTTGGTATTCCTTTTTCCTTTTGATTTTTTCTGAATTTCCCGTCTTCTCTTTCATTATCAAGAAACTTGAGAGTCAAAAACACACCTAAATTATCTTCATTTTTCGTGTTCCATACCTGAATCATCAAATGTACAAGTTCTCTACCTGAATTATCACTAACTATTTATCAAAACACACCTCAACTATCTGTTGTTCCTACTTGAATAATCGTGATATTTCAGGTAGAAAAAGTAATAGACAATAGTTGAGGTATGTTTGGATAAATTCTTGGTGATAGTTCAGGTAGTAAACTCGAAAAAATCGAGATATTTTAAGTGTATTTTTGACTATTAACCCCTCCTACTTTATTTTTAGCATGGTTGTTAGTGCATTTCCTTTTCATACTTGATTTTGATATACTTAACTTGAGTAGAGTATCTGTTGAAAACGACCTCTCTATCTTCACATTCACAAGGTGGGGTAAGACTGTGTGTACACCAACCTTTCCCAATTCCCTCTTGTGGGATTACACTGGGTATGCTGTTGATTAACTTCTCCGAACAAGTTCATTTATGTGTTAATTTCTCGTTAAATTTATAAATAATCTATTCAGAATCTAGTAAGTTGCCTTTAATAGAATCGAGAAATCATAAACTCAAAATCCTAGCTTTGTCTCTGCCTGTAATTGCTCTCAAGGAGGTTCAATTTGATGATCTTTACCTGGTTGTTGATTCATCACAAGTTGGAGAATTCTTTCTCTACTTGAACTTTTTACTTTTTTTTCAAAATTTTGGTTAGGAAATGTGGCTTTTGATTTTTGAAATGGAGTATCCTAGTGTTCGTTTTCCTTTTGACTTCTGTCGAATAACTTTTAGGAACAAGTTCATTTATGTGATAATTTTTCATAGACACACATAATTGCTCTTTATGGAGGTTCAATTTGATAATTTGATACTTGTTAGTCATGAGTTCAATGAAATAGTTGACGAGTAGCTGCAATCTGCTTGATCTTTAATTTATTTGATTTTGATCAGGAAATGTGTCTTTGTTTTTGGGTATGGTCTACCCTCCTGTTCGTTTCCCTTTTGAACTTTTGTCAAATAACTTTTAGGATTGAGTTCATTTATGTGTTAGTTTCTTGATAAACACTTAAAATTGCTCTTCATTGAGGTTCAATTTGATTATCTTTACCTAGTTGTTGATTCGTCAGGCATGGTTTTAATGTGAAATCAAAAGAAGTGGGTGAATATGATCTTGTTGTCCATGGAGATTCCAATGTAACAGTTGGGGACTCATTAATTCTCTGTTTAATCTATTACACTGTTTGATTTTGTTTAGGAAGTACGACTTTGATGAATGCGGCATTGTCTGCTCTAACTCCTAATATGATCCTGTATTTGATGAATGAGTATCACATGGATATGATTACTGGGTCCAATATTCTCTTCATCTGGTCAGCAGCTACCAACATCGCTCCAGTTGTTGCGGCCTTTATGGCGGATTCATTTGTCGGTCGGTTCCAAATGATAGGATTGGGATCTGTTGTCACCCTCGTGGTAAAGTTCATCAACTGAGTTGGTTTCTTTTGTTAGTTCCCCTAAGCTTTAAGGAACAAAATGACGACGTAGTTTTAGTTGGAGCAAGTAATATGAAGTTGAAAGGTTAGATAGTTGAGAGGAAACCGGAGGGAAGTCATTTTCCACCATAGAAATAACCAAACCCATCATACCGGACATACTCATAATTGTTTATTTTTCGTATTTGTCAATGGATTCCCGTAATTTTTACGAAGTGATAGTCCCTGGTTGATTACGAGGAACCTTAATGCACATTTCTGGCCCTTTAATATTTTCTACTAGTTTCTTTGTCATAGCTACAGGAACATTTCGTTTGGCAATTTGAATACCCTGTATCCTCTCTTCTGCTAGTGTTGTTTTACCTAACTTCCAATTAGAAGAGGGGGACAAGCATAGTCCTTATAATGTTGTGTCCTCTCTTTATTTGTTTCATTTACAAGTGGCTTTATTCGTCGGGATGCATCTATGTGTAAAACATTGGAAACAGCCTCTCTACCCTACTAGGGTACAAGTAAGGTCCGCATACAATTTACCTTCCCCAGACCCCAGTTGTCGGATTATACTAGGTATGTTGTTGTCGTGTTTATATGTAAAACATTAGGAACAAGGTTCGTCGGATGACATCATACTAGTAAATTGTCTGGTATCAATTTAACAAACTAATCTCAGGTCTTGTGATTTGAAGTGTGATATCAATATCACAGTCTAGTTTGTCATTTCTGTGCATAACTCAAACAGTCTTGTTGGTGATTTGAATGCATAGATTAAGCTAGAGTACTCTGTTGCAGTCCTCAATCTGAAACCGGTTATAATTATAAATATTTTATGTGTTTTGAAGGGGATGTTTCTGTTTTGGCTGACATCAGTGATTCCGCAAGCAAGGCCCCCACCCTGTGTCAATTCCAACAACATTTGCAAATCAGCAGATATGTTACAATTCTTCTTCTTGTGTTTCTCTTTGGGGATCATTGCCATTGGAGATGGTGCAATCAAATCCTCATCTTTAGCATTTGGTTCTGATCAGTTGACACAGGAAGTATATCATGGAAATGCGCGTGCAATGGAGAGATACTTCAGCTGGTACTATGCCTTGTATGCTTTGTCCGCCCTGATTGCTCTCACGTGTCTTGTTTATATCCAAGTCAACATGGGCTGGGGTTTAGGTTTTGGAGCTCCCATTTTGCTAATGTTGGCTTCAACTGTATTAATTTATTTGGGTACTCCATTCTACGTGAAGCTGAAGCCTAAATCAAGCTTAATCACTGGCCTTTTTCAAGTGATTGTAGCTTCTTATAGAAATAGATGTCTCAGATTGTCGTCACAGAGTGCAGATATACTATACTATCAGAAAAAAGGGTCAGCCATAGTTCTCCCAAGTGAAAAACTGAGGTAACTTCATTCTTACATCGTTAACTATCTGTTGATCATCTTACTTTCTGTGTATGCTTGAAAGAGAACCTATGCACTGGTTAATTGTTTGGTTATTTAGCCTGTATGCTTTTCGCCCTGAACTAGACTATTATTTGATCCATCATTTTGTAGCTGTTGCGCTTCTCTGACCTCTATAGGTAATTGTGAAGTTCATTGTTTCGACCCGCACCAACTGATGACAAATATTACTCAATGTGCTACTGACACCAGCTTTTATTGTTTAAGAGACTTCATGTCATGTCATGTTCAAATCCATGATGCTTTTGGATGTTTTTTCGGGTCCTGATATACTCATTTGCGTTTTAACTTCAATTGCTGCCTTTAGGTTTCTGAATAAAGCTTGCATTGTACAAGATCCTCAGCTAGATTTAAGCCCAGATGGAGAAGCAACAGATCCTTGGCGTCTTTGCACTGTAGATCAAGTAGAGGAGCTGAAAGCATTGCTCAATGTTTTTCCAATCTGGTTGACGGGAGTTGTATTCTCCATAAATTTAAGCCAGAACTCTTTTCCAGTACTTCAAGCGACTACCATGGATCGACATATTGGTTCAAGTTTTGAAATCCCTGCTGGTTCCTTTGTCCTCTTTGCTGTTATCTCTGCTATACTTTGGCTTGTCCTCTATGATTTTTTGATTCTTCCCATAGCATCAAAATTGACTGGAAAACCTACTCATTTCAGCACAAAAAAGAGAATGGGGTTTGGTTTATTTCTTTCTTTCCTGTCAGTCTTAGTGGTAGCAGCTGTAGAAGGTGTTCGGAGGAGTATCGCAATCAAGGAGGGGTACTCGGATGATTCACAAGGCGTGATCCCTATGTCAGCAATATGGCTACTTCCCCAGAATTCGATTGCTGGCGTAGCAGTGGCTTTGCACTCCATTGGCCAAAACGAATTTTATATATCAGAATTTCCTAGAAGCATGTCAAGTGTAGCTTCTGCTCTAATTGGAGTTGGTTCAGGAGTGGGAAGCTTACTTGCTAGCTTTATAATGAATAGTATCGACAACTTGACCAAACGAGGAGGGCAAGAGAGTTGGGTATCGAGCAATATAAACAAAGGCCACTACGACTACTATTTTTTGGTTCTTGCAGGATTTAGTCTGGTTAACATATTGTGTTATATTGTCTGTAGTAGAGCTTATGGTCCCTGTAAAGGAGAGGAAGAAGAGAAGTCATAAATTGGTACAAGAACTTATTGTTAGTACTATATAATATGTCAATTTGTACAAGTGCTTATTAGTATGTATACTTATCTGTCTAATATATGTAAATGAAAGTTTGTCACTCAATGGATATGTTGTTGGAGTTATAGTCACTAAACTTTGTGGGGAAGATAAAGAGCTTGGAATGTGCAACTTTATATACTTAAAATAAAAATAGTTTTAGCTTGGAATGTATATTTTTAAAAGGGGCAGTGCGGTGACCTAAAGCTTTTACTATACACTGGGTTTGAAGAAGGACCGGACCACAAGGATCGATTGTACGCAACCTCTGTCAAAGGATGTTTCCACGGCTTGAACCCATGATCTCCTGGTCACATGGCAACAACATTTGGCAAAGGCCAGATTTGGTCCCCAAAACATATGGTACTAACATATACTTTTTTGGCCATGACCTCATTTGCATATGGCTTGTGTTGATGTTTGGTAATTGGTATTTGTTCATTATTTCAACTTCAGCTGAAAATTAATAATTTAAATTAAAAGCTTGTCTAATGTGTAGATAAGTGAAATAATAGTTTAATTTTCAAAATATTTTTTTTCCAAGTGAAATTTATTAACTTCGTTATAAAATAATATAGCAAGAATAAGAAGAACAAGGGAGAGAAGAGAGGAATTCTTATTTCTCTTGAGAGATTGTATTGAGGGATAAGGGGGTTGAATTACAATGAAGGAAAATCCATTTATTTGTAGGGGAAAACTGACTTGGTCCCAAAGTTAGGATTTCTAACTTTTCTACTAATAAACATACAAGTAGACATTTACTATAATACAAAAAACATTTTATAATACTCCTCCTTGAATGTCTATTTGATAGATAATGTGCTTCGTTAAATCTTACCAGAAAAAATCCATTGAAAAAAAATCCAGTGAAGAAAAAAGAGTACACATCTCTAATAATACACATTTCGGCTGCCTCATTAAAAACCTTACAAGGAAAACTCAGTGGGACAAAACCTTGAAAGGGAAAAAGAGTACAACGAGTATTGGCTCCCCTAAAGAGAACATCAGTTCAAAATCTTGAATCTTGGCATTTCAATCTTGTGCACCATCTTCTCAAAAGTTGCAGTTGGTAGAGACTTGATGAATAAATCAGTCGCATAATCACTTGAACTAATATGTTGCTTCGTTCTGTCATCATTTATGAATCCTCCCTTTAGTTGGGTTATGCATGATTCTCGGCTTGCTTCATGAATAGCTATTATCTGAGTATAGTATAAATGTCATGTAAAATAACTTGATGTGATAGTATCCTTTCATCATGACAATAGATAATATGTCTGTATCGAATTCGTATGTCGATCATATGAATATCCTATATATTTAAAAACTTGACGATATTCGTTAGGATAAACACATCCATATAAGGGCTTTCATTTGCAATATGCAAGAGATCTTAGGAGTAAAACTATATCATGCTCATATTATAGCAAGATGTATACATACATCAATTGCACAAGATATGGTGCTTCATGACCAATTCAATTCTGCATGTTTCTCATTTCAACTTCTTTCAGCGGATAATCTATCACTTTTGAAAACTCTTCAAGAGTTTCAATAATGTTCAACTCATCAATTATCCAGGACTATAAATAAGTTTTCCAGAAACGTTTATATGCTTCAGGCATTTTGAATCCTTCGGGAATTTTCATATAGATTTTGTCAAGTGACAATATTCAACATTCCATGCATGACATCTTCTAGTGTCAGGACTGTAAATCAAAAAAGTTTTATGCTTACCAAGATGCATCCTTCCATGTCAATTGATAAATATTTCTACGTCAGTATTCTTGAATAAATGTAGAATTCATATCCCCATAATCTTTTTACAATATTGCGCCATATTGTATCAAAGATATCGTCAACAATATATCATTTATATCGGTTCGTAACAAGACATAACTTTTGAGATCTCATCACTTCAATTATTTTTCTTTGGTATTTAAACCTCTCATGAGGTTTCATGAAGTGTTATGTCGTAGGCTCTTCAAGAGTACATTGCCTCCTTATTATGATTATTTCCTCCTTATCCTTTTCAAGGATTATTTCATTTGGAACCGATTATGGTCTTCCACGCTTCATGCATGTTGTAGACTTTGTCCTTCAGGAATACACAATAGGAGCATCCACAACTAAATGTGAAATCAATTTGGGGCCAGGAAATGCTCCTAGCATTTGAACTTGAATTATCTTTTGAATGAGGATCATATCGGTGATAATTCACAATATATTTCTTAGCTTCTTAGTATCTTCCCCTTATGTTAGGAAAACTAACATATATCTCAATCTACTTTAGAGAATCCATCTTTGAGCATCATAGAATATTCATTTATCATATATTGCACAATTATTAGATGAAAAATATGTGGTTCCTAACCTTGAACCAATTAAGAGAGGGGAATTGATCATAATTTATTAGTCCAATGCATACATGTGCTATTGTATGCAATATATCATATTTCAGACCAACACATAAAACTTTGTTCTCATAAGTAAGGGTTGCCAAACCAGCATTATCAAGATGAATTGTCTTGATTACACAATATGAAAATTATGCTCTTGACTCAATTTTATTGAGCAAGCAACTTTATGAATGTCAAACTATAGGTTGACAATAAATGTATATATGATCATCTCATTGATGCATCTTTTCAACATATCACATGATAGGTGAACGGACCTTTATTCACCTTTAATACTTCTCAGAATTTAGGGAATTCAACCCCAACATTAGTTGATCCAACCAACTTATCATGAGAACAAGCAACATAAACAATTCTTGAAGAATCTTCTAGTTCTTCAATAGATATCTAATACTCAATATGCACATCTTTGGGATGTCACAGTCGTTCATGTCAACTTATGAACTTATTTATAATAGCAAACTCCAAGTTTACCATGACATGTGCCTTTTGCTTTAGTAAATTTCAGATTTACTATTACATGAATTTTATATCAATAAACTTCTAGTTTATTATAGCATGTGATTTCATCATGCTCGAATAACTTTTCATATTCATGTTTCTTATCATAGTAATAACTTGGAGATATTCAATCTTCTAATTACTTTGCCTCTTCTAGAGGTGGGTTGTGATATCTTTACAACAAGAACATGTCCGAATTTACAAGCTTTACTAAATACAGTCACATTCACCCCAGGGTATAGATCTGTATTTATAACAATCAAAATTCTCATTCCCCAGGAATGGAATATAATCGTGCCTTACGCATATCAAATTATGATAGCTTATTGCCTCTTTAAAGATATTGCTACTTCAGGAGCAAATCGAGGCGTACACATAATATAGAGAATTTTTCGCTAACATATCTTATAATCATAATAAGCGTGTGAAAATATCATCACTTTTGATGATTATTATCATATTGTCCCTCCATGCTTATATTTGTACATTCAATCGCTTCTCTTCTTTCAGACATATTATGTATTGCTACCACATTCAGTTCAGGAAATTGAGCATATTCAATGAGACAAGTTTCATGACTTTTCATCAAAAGTATATTATTTTGCCTTAGCCATCATTATATCATCAATATGGTGTATTGAGATGCAAACTCAATGTTTTATCCATATAAAGGCGTCTTAGGCTATAAATCGATGGGACATGAACCCAACATCTTATAATTATGATGCAGCGAGACTCCAACCCGATGTCTTACCCTTTTGGTGCGATGCGATTTGAATTCACCGTCTTATTACGACCGTACAATTATTTATGAACTCTACTGGAGTTCACGTAAACCATCAAGTTAGTGACATAATAACTTTGTTGTAAAACATCAACATGCACAGAAAGAGAATCGAGCTTATGCATGGATTAAAGAACCCATATTAATTCAGTTCATCACACAACTCATAAATTTTATATATTGAAATCAAAATTATGTAATGATGACTTAGATAAAGTTCCAAGCAAAATTGTTTCCAGGCCACGTGAACAAGATCTAGAACAACAACAACAACAACAAACCCAGTATATTCCCATAAAGTGGGGTCTGGGGAGGGTAAGTGTACGCAGTCCGTACCACTACCTCAGAGTGAGATAGAGAGGCTGTTTCCGAAAGACCCCCGACTCAAAACACAAACAGACCAGAAAAGGGCACAGAAAGCAAGAAGCAATAGATAATATCACACCAAAACGTACTCAAAAACAAGACTATCGCTAAGTGATATAAACAAGATCTAGAACACAAAGAATATATCATATATATAAGCTTTGCAGATTTATAAATCTTCAACTATCTGACGGATAGAGATAATATTATACCACTATTAATATGTATAAAAGAAACGTACCTTCAATCTTTTCAAAACATTTACCTCGGCAGCTCGGCTCGTGCTGATAACGTGTTATAAAATAATATTGCAAGAATAAGAAAAATAAGGAAGAGAAAAGAGGAATTCTTGAGGGATGAGGGGGTTGAATTACAATGAAAAAAACTCATTTATTTATAGGGGAAAACTTACTTGATCCCAAAGTTAGGATTTCTAACTTTTCTACTAATAAACATACAAAAGTAGACATTCACTATAATACAAAAATATTTTATAATAAACTTCTAATTTCCTATATTTTTAAAAGAGAGAATGAGAAGTGAATGCCAAGGTTACCTTTCCTTTAGGAGTTTTTGGGCCCCACTAGTTCTTTTCTCCTCTACCCCAACCTTTTATTTTGTACAAAAAAATATCAATTAAATTTTAATGTCCAACTATAACGTCGAACTACAATCTTATAAATGTCCAACTTCATCTATCAACCAAAAATAAATGTTCAACTACAATAACCAACGAGAAGAAATTGTTCACAGAATGTGGGAGGATTTTAGTAAAGAATAGCTACTTACTAGTGTTATTAATTTATGCCTAGATGAATATTTGTAATATATTTATTTCAAGAATAACTACTTACTAGTGTTATTAATTTATGCCTTGATGAATATTTGTAATAGACTTATTTCATGCATGTATGTTGATTTTGGGTGGTGGAAGATAAGAATTTGACATGGTGTAGACTTTGATTTATTGGTGATGCCATGGGAGACGGAAATATGGCTCCATGTGGTTATTTTCAATGTTCAATAGTAATGTTGTTTACTTTTTGTATTATAGTGGAGTTGTAAAAGTTAATTTGGGTTATTTTGCTAGTTTTAAAAAATTGAGGGCATAAATCATATTTATAAAAATGTACATCAAAAGTCTAAATATTTTTTAAAATACTATGGCCAAACACAACTTCAACTCTATTTTCAACTTCAAAAATATCAAATAAAGTAAAAATGTTTTTGATTTTTATGGCCAAACGGGTCCTAACTTTGGCAATCAAATTTGAAAAAAGCCGATCGACAATAATATTTTTTTATATGACATAACTAACCTTTCATCCCGCACCTTTGATTTGACTCGGTGTTTAAGAAGAAAAGAAAGATTTTTGAAATTTGTGGTCAAACAATTCTTAGATATTTGTGTGACTATAAATTATTTATTTAAGGGTAAAATGAGAATTTTAAAGCTTAAATTGTTTCTTATTATAGTAAGATGACATTCTTTTGGGGACGGACTAAAGAAAAAGGGTGCTACAAAAAATGAAACGGAGGAAGTAATGTATTATTTTATGGGATAATTACACAAAAGTATAACTAGCAAATATACTTTACATAGTATAACTAGCAAATATACTTTACATTTAAGTAACCAAAAATATACTTTACACTTTATAGCCCAAAATCTGATTTGACCATTTACTGTAAACTAACATTTCTTTCTAGTTATATAGGGAACAACACTTTTCATACCAAATTCCCAGCTTTTTCTTCACGATTTTTACTTCAATTCTTTCCCAATTCTCTCCCATAAAAACTTCAAACAAATTAGTGAAATTCAGCATTGTTTCGAGTTTTTTCTGCAATTCGAGGTTTCAATATTTTTGTAAATAAGCTCTGTTTCGAGTGGCTATAGTTATAAAAGAACGGTTATGTATTGAGGTGCCCAAATCTAAAATTTTGGAAGATGATTTGGTGTAGTTTTGAGGTGTTTTTGAATGAATTTGATGCTTGGATTCAAGGAAGAAGACGAAGTTTATTTTTTGGTACAACAGTGTATATATTTGTATATTATATTATATATTGTTGTATATATTTGTATATAATTGTATACAATACAGTCTTTTTATTTCAGTAATTTTCTTCTTCCTCTCCATTTTATACACACTTATACAATGTAGATACATTGTTTAAACATTATCTGTATATATTTGTATAATTATGTATATTATTATATAATTGTATATATACACCTAATATACAATATCCTACAAGGGGAAGATGGAAGTACATGGCACTAGACGCATTCATACCAACTACAACCATCTGCTCACCTCTCTCTCTATATATATGCACATTAATGAATGCAGTATACACTGCACCCAAACTTAAATATACTTAACTCAAAGCTTCTAAGCTTATAGTATATATACTTAATTGCTTTCGCTTTTGTTTAGCAATAACTTCTTTTTCTGTTGTTCCAACTTTCAAGCTCTTTGTTTTCTTACCGTGTGGTGTGGTCAGTTTGTATTTTAGCATACTAATTTACCAAATTTTTAAAGATAATTATGCTGCCTTTTTAAACTTTAATCTAAGTAATTGAGTTGGTTAATTATCTGAACTTTCAGCTCTTCTTTTTTTGGTGAGGTTCGATTCTCCACTTTGTAATTAATTTGTTGTTGTTGATTAAAAAAATGGATTGTAAAACAATTTTGGTTCCAAACGTTACTGTTTATCAGCAAAAATAGAACAGAGGCACAAATGACTGATCTGGGTCGAGGTGGAGTTGTGTATTGAAACTTTGGAAGATTCAAAAAGTTCAAATTTGTTTCAAATCGTAGTAGAAACATAAAACTGTGCAATAAGCTAGAAGTAATCTTTGTTTAAACTACGAGAAGAGACAATTAAAGAAAGTAGTTTGAATGACTACACAACTAGCAAATAAATTGAATAAAACTCAACAATAAAAATCCTATTATCTAAGACAAAGATCATTGGAACAACACTGCAATAGAAACACACGCGAGTAAGTAGTTTTTATTGTCACTCTCCCTACTTTGTAAGATAAAGATGAGAGATGTAAGAGAAGGAATAATAATTTAGCTAAAGATGTAAAATAACTTTCTTTTTCTATACAATTGGATCATATTTGGTAATATAACCTAGAGTGGGCGCTATTTTATAATTTAACATTACTAGTTGTATTTTCTTATAATTTTTCCTTATTTTATATGAAAATTAATTATTTTAGAAAAAGATCCATTTTGTTACTAAAAAAATAGTCACCCTTTTTGTACGAGATTCTCTAAGCATTATTTATATTCCAAACTCCCATGTTTTGTAACATCACTTTATACTTAATTGATTAATAATAATAATAGTACTATTGTACTATTACATAAGGAAAAAATATTCTCTTCGTTCCACTTCACTTGTCACGGTTGAAATTTTTAAATTCAAACTGTACAGCTTTAAGTGTGAATTACACATAGAAGTCTTTTCAATTTATATATTTGAAAACTACCTAAAAAAAATATTATGAATCATAATATTTAACAACTTAAAATATTTAATAAAATACATAATATATAAATGTGTTTTTTAGCTTGACCTTAGCTGGCATTTATAATTTCACACAGATTGCCACGTAGATGCAACGTAGATCACGTGTATCTACTTGTTCAACTTTATATAAGTTTAAGTACCATGTGTACACCAAAAGTTGGAGGATATAAATATCAATTGAGATCAAGTTAAAGGACATGCTTATGTATGCCTTTAAAAGAAAAATGATCAAAAATACCCCTATATTTTTATTTATTATCTAAGTTTGCCCTCGTTATACGATAAGTCTAACTTTACCACTGTCCTTATTAAAAAGTGCAAAAAGTAAATTCAAAAATAGTGAAAACACCTCTTAAGGTGTTTTTCAAAAATTCAAATATTGTGAAAACATATTTTAAAATATTTATGACCAAATAAATATTCCAAAATAAAATAAAAACATATTCTAAAATATTGTGAATAATATTCATCGTCAAACGACTACTTAGAAGGAACAAAAACTTGACATAAGTATATTGTGGACACGTAGAAGTTCATAGAAAATGGGGACCTCATCGAAGTAGGACCACCAAGCCAAAATCGTTTTCCGCCGCCTCCCCACTATTTTGCTACTCCCTTCGTTTTATTTTATGTGATATTGTGTGCAACGATATTTTTATTAAATTTAAATCCGTACGAAATTCGAATTATATTAAATTCAAAATATATTAGTCCAAGAAATATGGTGAATTAATATAATTGAATTAATTATTTAAGTCCAATAAATGTGAATTTAATTAAAACTCAATTTTTATTGGGCTAACCCATTAATTTGGGCTATAAATAATGAACCCATTTTGCTAAAACCCAAGATGTCATCATATTCTAGAGGCCCAATTGAGTGTCACGTGTCAAATGACGTGGCATGCAAGTCAAGTGAAGGAGTCAATAGGATCATGCCACATGTCAAAATGATGCAGCATGCCTAGTGAAATCAAAGGTCAATCAAATGTCGCCATGTCACTTAAATCTGATTGGCCAGAAGAAGCCCATCTTCACCATGACTCTTCCCTTTCTACAACTATAAATAGGGGTCTGATAATTCAAAAAAGGAACCAACAATTCGAACAAGAAGCAAGAGAGAGCTCGTGGATCAAACACCACAAATTTCTCTACAAGCTACAAGTTCAAGCATTCAAGTTCATAAACAACTGAAGATCAAGACGAAGATTCAAGATCAAGCTCAAAAGCCCTTGAATCCAAATTCACAAGTCAAGATCAAGTTCATTAAATCCACAAATCAAGTTCAAGTTCATCAAATTCAAGATCAAGCTCGAAGCCCTTGAATTTATATTTAGAAAGGCGAATCAGAGGATTCATAGAGATTGTAACACTCACATATTGAAATCAAATAAAACGATTGTTGCAATATTTTCCTGTCCCGATTATTATTTTCTCGGTCGCGAATTTTATTGTCTTACAGACACACTTTGATTCTGTTTGATCATAAAAATTACTCTATAATTTTTTGTAGTTAGAGTTTAAGTTGTGTATGACCAATAATATAAGTTGGAGTTGTTTTTAAAATTTTATTAGAGAAGTAGGAGTGAAAAAAATAAAAACAAATTTTATTTGTTATATTTTTTCAAATATAATTTCACATAAATTGAGACGGAGGAAATAATATAATACAATTTACATTTAAGACGGAGGAGGCGATAAGAAACAATTTACATATAGCAAGTCTTACTCGCTTTCTTAAATACCGAGTCAAATTAAATAATGTCACATAGAATAGTATTCCCTCCATTTCATATTAAATGAATTGTTGAGATTTATTTTATAGTTCAAAATAAATGAATTGTTCAAAATTCAAGAGAATTGTTTGAACTTTTTTCCATATTTATCCTTGTTCAAGTTGAATTATCAGGTTTGTGAGTTTTCTACGTGAATTATAACCAACTGTTTATCAATACACACCTCAATTATTAGTTGTTCTTACTTGAATGATCATGATATTTCTAGGTAGAAAAAAGAACAAATGATAATTGAGGTGTGTTTTGATAAATAGTTGGTGATAATTCAAGTATTTTGTTTTCCCTTTGATTTTTTTTCTGAATTTCCCGCCTTTTTTTCCATGTTGAGTAACTCAGAACCTCTTTCTCATGAGTGGAGTGTAAAAAATACAGCTAAACTATTTCGATTTTTTGAGTTTCATACATGAATTATCAAGTGTGTAAGTTTTTTTTTACATGAACTATCACCAACTATTTATCAAATAGACGGCAGTGTGTTTTGATAAATAGAACTAGACACACCTAAACTATCTCAATTTTTGATATTAAGCGTGCAAGTTTTCTAGCTGAATTATTACCAACTATTTATCAAATAGACGAGGCGTGTTTTGATAAATAGACATACCTAAACTATCTCGATTTCTTGAGTTTCATATCTGAACTATCAAGTGTGCAAGTTTTCTACTAAACTATTTATTAACGGATACTTGAGGTGTGCTTTGATAAATAGTTGGTGATAGTTCAGATAGGAAACTCGTACTTCGCATAATAGTTCATGTATGAAATTCAAAAAAATTGAGATATTTAAGTATGTTTTTTTGACAATTATCCCCTTTCTCCATTATTTTTAGCATGGTTACTCTTTATTCTGTTTCTTTTTCATACTTGATTTTGATATGCTTCTTAAGCCGAGGGTCTATCAGAAACAATATCTCTATCTTTACAACTTAGGCATAAGGCTATGTAGACGTCACCTTGCCTAGATCCCCTAGTGAGATTACATTGGATATGTTGTTGTTGTAGAGTACCTTCTCGGAACAAGTTCATTTATGTGTTAATTTCTCGATAAATGTATAAATAATCTATTCAGAATCTAGTGAGTCGTCTTTAATAGAATCGAGCTGTCTCTGCATGTAATTGATCTCACAATGGTTCAATTTGATAATCTTTACCTGGTTGTTGATTCATCAAAATTTAGAGAATCCTTTCTCTGCTTGAACTTTCAAATTTTTTTTCTTGGAAATTTTGGTTAAGAAATGCGGCTTTAGATTTTTGAAATGGCATATCCTAGTGTTCGTTTTCTTTTGACTTTTGTCAAATAACTTTTAGGAACAAGTTCATTCATCTGATAATTTCTTCATAGACACATATTTGCTCTTTATGGAGGTTCAATTTGACAATTTGTACTTAATTGATGATTTGTTACTTGTTAGTCATGAGTACAATGAAATAGTTGATGAGTTGCTGTTATCTGCTTGATCTTTAATTTATTTGATTTTGGTTTTTGGTATGGCCTACCCTCCTGTTCGTTTTCCTTTTGATTTTTTGTCAGAATAACTTTTAGGATCAAGTTCATTTATGTGTTGATTTCTTGATAATCTTTACCTAGTTGTTGATTCGTCAGTCATGGTTCTAATGTGAAATCAAAAGAAGTGGGTGAAGATGATTTTGTTGTCCATGAAGATTCAAGTATAACCGTTAGGGAGTCATCAATTCTCTGTTTAATGTATTACTTTTTCTGATTTTGGTTTGGAAGTACGGTTTTGATGAACATGGTGTTGTCTGCTCTAACTCCGAATTTGATCCTGTATTTGATGATTGATTATTACATGGATATGATTACTGTGACCAATATGCTCTTCATCTGGTCAGCATTTGCAAACATCGCTCCGGTTGTTGTGGCCTTTATGGCGGATTCTTTTGTGGGTCGGTTCCAGATGATAGGATTGGGATCTGTTGTCACCCTCGTGGTAAAGTTTATTAACTGAGTTGGTTTCTTTTGTTAGTTCCCGTAAGTTTTCAGGAACAACATGACGACGAAATGTTAGTTGGAGCAAGTAATATGAAGTTGAAAGTTTAGATAGTTGAAAGGGAACTGGAGGGAAGTCATTTTCCACTACAGAAATAACCAAATCCTTCATACCTATCATACTCATAATTGTTTATTTTTCGTGTTTGTTAATGAATTCCCATAACTTTTACTGATTGATAGACCTTGGTTAATTACGAGGAACCTTAATGCACATGTCTGGCCCTTTAATACTTTTCTACTAGCTTCTCTTTATTTTATTTCATTTACAAATGGCTTTATTTTTCGGAATGCATTTATTTGTAAAACATTGGAAACAACCTCTCTGCCCTACTAGGGTAGAGGTAAGGTCAACTTACATCTCACCCTGCCCAGACCCCACTTGTGGGATTATACTTGGTGTGTTGGTTTGTTGTTGTATTTATGTGTAAAACATTAGGAATAATGTTCTTCGGATGATATCGTATTATTAAATAGTCTAGCATCACTTCAACAAACTAATCTCAAGTCTTGTGATTTGAAATGTGATATCTTAGTCTAATTTATCGTTTCTGTGCATAACTCAAACAGTCTTATTGGTGATTTGAATGCATAGATTAAGCTAGAGTATTCTGTTGCAGTCCTCAATCTGAAACTGGTGATAATTATAGATATTTTATGTGTTTTGAAGGGGATGTTTCTGTTTTGGCTGACATCAGTGATTCCGCAAGCAAGGCCCCCACCCTGTGTCAATTCCAACAACATTTGCAAATCAGCAAATATGTTACAATTCTTCTTCTTGTGTTTCTCTTTGGGGATCATTGCCATTGGAGATGGTGCAATCAAATCCTCATCTTTAGCATTTGGTTCTGATCAGTTGACACGGGAAGTATATCATGGAAATGCGCGTGCAATGGAGAGATACTTCAGCTGGGACTATGCCTTGTATGCTTTGTCTGTCCTGATTGCTCTCACGTGTCTTGTTTATATCCAAGTCAACATGGGCTGGGGTTTAGGTTTTGGAGCTCCCATTTTGCTAATGTTGGTTTCAACTGTTTTAATTTATTTGGGTACTCCATTCTACGTGAAGCTGAAGCCTAAATCAAGCTTAATCACTGGCCTTTTTCAAGTGATTGTAGCTTCTTATAGAAATAGATGTCTCAGATTGTCATCACAGAGTGCAGATATACTATACCATCAGAAAAAAGGGTCAGCCATAGTTCTCCCAAGTGAAAACTGAGGTAACTTCATTCTTACATCGTTAGCTATCTGTTGATCATCTTACTTTCTGTGTATGCTTGAAAGAGAACCTATGCACTGGTTAATTGTTTGGTTATCTAGCCTGTATGCTTTGTTACCCTGAACTAGACTATTATTTGATCCATCATTTTGTAGCTGTTGCGCTTCTCTCACCTCTATAGGTAATTGTGAAGTTCATTGTTTCGACCTGCACCAACTGATGACAAATATGACTCAATGTGCTACTGACACCAGCTTTTATTGTTTTAGAGACCTCATGTCATGTTGTTCAAAATTCATGATGCTGTTGGATGTTTTTTCGGGTCCTGATTTACTTGTTTGCGTTTTTAACTTCAATTTGTTGCCTTTAGGTTTCTGAATAAAGCTTGCATTGTACAAGATCCTCAGCTAGATTTAAGCTCAGATGGAGAAGCAACAGATCCTTGGCATCTTTGCACTGTAGATCAAGTAGAGGAGCTGAAAGCATTGCTCAATGTTTTTCCAATCTGGTTGACGGGAGTTGTGTTGGCCATAAATATAAGCCAGAACTCTTTTCCAGTACTTCAAGCAACTACCATGGATCGACATATTGGTTCAAGCTTCGAAATCCCTGCTGGTTCCTTTGGCCTCTTTGGTGTTATCTCTGCTATACTTTGGCTTGTCCTCTATGATTTTTTGATTCTTCTCATAGCATCAAAATTGACTGGAAAACCTACTCATTTCAGCACAAAAAAGAGAATGGGGTTTGGTTCATTTCTTTCTTTCCTGTCAGTCTTAGTGGTAGCAGCTGTAGAAGGTGTTCGGAGGAGTGTCGCAATCAAGGTGGGGTACTCGGATGATCCACAAGGTGTGATCCCTATGTCAGCAATTTGGCTACTTCCCCAGAATTCGTTTGCTGGCGTAGCAGTGGCCGTGCACGGCATTGGCCAAAACGAATTTTATATTTCAGAATTTCCTAGAAGCATGTCAAGTGTAGCTTCTGCTCTAATAGGAGTTGGTTCAGGAGTGGGAAGCATACTAGCCAGCTTTGTAATGAGTACTATCGACAACTTGACCAAACGAGGAGGGGCAGAAAGTTGGGTATCGAGCAATATAAACAAGGGCCATTACGATTACTATTATCTGATTCTTGCAGGATTTAGTCTGGTTAACATAGTGTGTTATATTGTTTGTAGTAGAGCTTATGGTCCCTGTAAAGGAGAGGAAGAAGAGAAGTCATGAATTGGTACAAGAACTTATTGTTAGTATATATCATGTCAATTGTACAAGTGCTTATTAGTATGTATACTTTTCTGTTGAGCATGACTAATGCTAATATATGTATATGAAGTTGTAATCACTCACTGGATATGTTTTTTTTTTTTTTTTTTTTTGAAACCCCTCAGAAAAACCCACAACCTCTGTCATAGTCTCTGCCCTTCGTGTGAGCACGTTGTGGTAACCTGCTCATTGTGCAATAGCTCGCAAATCATACAGGAGATATAAACCACACTAGGTAAGCCCCATGCGACGAGTTCATGGCTGAGTATCAGACGGAGGTTGGATGTGATCTCTGGTCTTCCACATAGGAAACCCACCTCTTAGCCATTCAACCAAGCCCTTGCGGGCATTCACTGAATATGTTGTTGTTGAAGTTGTAGTAGCTAAACTTTGTGGGGATGATTTGGTCACCAAAGCATAAGAGTACATCATATACTTTTTTGGCTATGACCTCATTTGCATGTAATTAGTGTTGATGTTTGATAATTGGTATTTGTTCATTATTTCAACTTCAACTTAAAATTGATAATTTAAATTAAAAGCTTGTCTAAGAATATATAAGTGTAATAATAGTTTCATTTCCAAAACAATTTTTTTCCATGTGAAATTTATGTCGAAACTTAGGAGTAGTTTGGCCATAGATTGTATTTACTTTATTCCGGAATATATATGCACTTTATTCCGGTATACTTGTTTGGTCATAAATAAACCAATACAACTTGAAGTTGTATTTGGGAATTTGGAGAACACCTCAGAGGTGTTTTCACTTTATTTGGTTTCACTTTTTAATTTTTTTTAATTTTTTTATTGTCATAAAATTCTAATTTATTTTCACTTTTTAAATTTTAAAAAAAAATACATTTGAATTCTAAATATTAACTCTAAAATACTATGATCAAACACAACCCCAACTATATTCATCTTCAAAAATTTCAAATAAAGTGAGTACGATTTTCATAGCCAAGAAAAAGATCAATTTTTTCTTCTAATTAACCAAAAGGGGTAAGTAAATTTTTGAGATAAAGGAGATTATTGAAGATGGAAATTGGTGATTCATGCTGTGTTGGCTTCGACCCCCCCTGTGTTTTGACCTTTTGGTGATTCGGTTTGTGTTGACTAATAGTGCGGTTTTCTTCTGGCTTGGCTGATCTAGGGTGAACCTTCTATTTTTCCTTATTTCAAAATTTATAGAGCAAAGCAATTTGACATTTGGCACTAGGGGTGTTCACGGGTCGGTTTGGGTCGCTGGTTGATCAAAACTAAAACCAAATCAAATTGGTGCAATGCTAACTTTGGTCAGCAAAGTTTTTTCTTTTCTCGAAAATCTGAGGTAGTTATCTTTGACATTTGACATTTGGCACAACGCTAGATTTGGTCTCTATTCTTGTTCAATAGTTTACTACCTACACAAGAGATGTGAATCGCACTAGACAAGTCATGTGCAATGAGCTCAAATAAAATGGGATTACCCGCTGCACCAACTCACGACTGAGAAAGAATCAGGTAGTATTCAATCCCTGATCTTTCTTATAAGATACTTATACTACACCAACTCATCCACCTTTGTGGGTCAAGGATGAGGAAATAATATTTCTTTGCCTTTTTACAAAATGAAGAGAAAAAAATGACTTTTAAAATCTGTTATTTTTAAAAATAAATATACCTTACAACAACAACATACTCAGTGTAATCCCACAAAGTGGGCTCTTGAGAGGGTAGGGTGTATGTAGATCTAACCTCTACCTTATAGGTAGAGCAGTTGTTTCCAATATACCATCGGCTTCAAGTTAAAAACAGTCTATACAAAAAGTACTGAAAGTAAAAGAAACAACAGATAATAGCAGAACATACTACAACAAAATACTAAAATAATCAAACTATATGAAACAACAAATAGTAACAGGAATCGAAGAACAGGAAACAAGAATAATATTATGCCTACTAGAATAGACAACTAGATAATACACTCCAATCCACTAGTATGGACACAATCCAGCCTATTCCTGCTCCTTCTGGATCCAAGAGGGCCGATGCTCGATTACCCCTGCTAGTTGCTACCCTTCTATCCTAATTCCTGTCATCCACACCTTCCTATCCAAGGCTATGTCTACGGTAAGATGCAACTGCGCTATGTTCTACCTAATCACCTCTCCCCAATACTTCTTCGGTCTACCTTTACCTCTCTTAAATCCATCCATAACTAACCTCTCACAACTCTACACTGGGGCATTCGTGCATCTCCTTACCACATTCCCGAATCACTCAACCTCGTGTCCTCCACTAAACTACTCCTACCTTTTCTCGGATATCCTCGTTTCTAATCATATCTCTCCCAATATGCCCACACATCCATTATAGCTTGCTCATCTCCTCTATTTTTATTTTCTGAATCTGAGAGTGCTTAACCGACCAACATTCTGCCACATACAGTAAAGTTGGGTCTAACCATCACTTTGTAGAACTTGCCTGAAAGTTTTTGGTGACACCTTCTTATCACACAAAACTCTGGATGTGAGCCTTTATTTCTCCCATTTACACTAATACGATGAGTGACATCCTCATCAATCTCTCCATTTTCCTGGATAATAGATACAAGATATTTGAAACTACACTCTTCTGGATGGCCTGTGTATCAAGCCAAAATGAATGTCTCTTATATGTAAAAATAAAGATCTTTTCTAAAATGATTATAAATTTAAAAAATTATAAAAGGGTTAGAAAGTCACTTCCTATATTTGTTCTGGGTTGTAACTCCGAGCCTTGTACTTGAAAATGTTCGTTGTGTGGATGAAACCTCGTGAAGTACAATGTTTGAAATTACAGATTGAGACAAGTATAAGGATCTCCCGGGTTTTTTTCGTTATTTTATTCTTAATAGTAATTGTTCTTGAAGACTACAAATACTTTAATTATGCAGAGATGACATGAAAATAAAGTAAACATTCAATGAAGAAATATTACATCTTAAGACATAAATAAAGGTAAAATAATCAAAATTCCTTTCTAGGTTCACTCAAGGTCAAGTATGGTACGGAGTGCCAGTCACGTCTCCTTAGCATGGGGCGTGACATTTTTATTCAAGATGGGCTTACACGAAAACTCACTTATGAAATTACACCAAGTATGTTATTGTCGTTGCATATTTTATAAATGAAATAAATTTTATCAATTATGGTCTTTAAACTTTACAATAAGAGTATATGATGAGCTATATAAACTTTGAATTTGACTGCGAGTCTTAACTCTACCTTGTTTTTCTATGGAAAAACTACTTATATAACCAAACATCTTTACCATATCTACTTATTCTCTCACTACTTTAAATTAATTACACAATATCACACTTCTTAACAATCTTCCCACGATACACATAGATACATGTTGTAACTCCCGAATACATGTGGTCTCTCACTACTTTAAATTAATTACACAATATCAAACTTCTTAACAATCTTCTCAAGATACACATGGATACATGCCGTTACCCCTAGATACATACGGTCTTACACTACTTTAAATTAATTACACAATATCACACTTCTTAACAATCTTCCCAAGATACACACGAATACATGTTGTAACCCCCGGATACATGCGGTCTCTCATTACTTTATACTAATCACACAATATCAGACTTCTTAACAATCTTTCCAAGATACACACGGATACATGTCGTAACCTCCGGATACATGTGGTATACATGCGCATGTATCTGAGATACATGGATCTACTACGATTGAACCATGTATCCGAACGCCTTAACCATGTATCCAACTTCTTTTAGTGGTATAATACGTAATATTCAAAAGTACTGGTTAAAGGAGTAATTAACTCATATACTAGTGAGTTTTCTGTTGTTTACCCTTTTTAATTGAAGATATTGTTAATCAAATAGTTTTATGTAAAAACATCACAAATCCCAACTGTTTAGTACCTAATTACACCCTATCCCCACTCTTTTAATAATTACATAAAATCCTGGATTTTAATTTTTGCGATACATTACTGAGGCTCAGATACATAACCTTTCTGATAATAAGTACTGATACATGACTCTTATGTATTAATATCACAGAAATACATTCAAATTCATAAGTCTTAAGTATCAGTAGCACAAAAAACATTCAATACATGATTTTTGTCAGATTTCAACCAAAGACATCTTTCTTATGTATCTGTAACCTAATATTCAGTAAGATACATAGTTTTTGTACATTTGGTGGAGGGTAGCATGATGTATCTTTTTGTCCTTTTCAACGAGATACATATGAACTCCCTTAACAGATACATCATTCTTATGTATCTCCATTAACATCATCATCTTCAACCTCCTTTGACGAATCTCCAAATGCCCTCCGTACTCCACCCCCAACTCCTTCCGTCTCAGGCCACCATCACTAGTAAACCCTGACCGGCGAGCTACCAAATAGACCCAACTCAGTTTCTTACACCACCAAGCGTCTATAACTTCATCCCGCTCCATCCAATGTTGCATCACTTGCAAAATTCCACTGGGAAACTCTCTTTTCGGCCAGAAAATAATCACAATTCAAACTGCTACCTGTGGCAAACCCACTCGCAACCGCCATTGAAACACAATTTTTGAATTTGCAGTAATAACGACTATGGCGAGAGAACTCCGAAATCCAGATTTGTTATTGAGATTTGGGAATAGGTGACAGAATGGAATGGGTATGTTGATGGGTTTGGTATAAAAAAAATTGTTGAAAGGAAATGAATTGGATTTGGGATTTGGGGGAAGATGTGATGTATCAGATGATTTGGAGAGATAAAGTAAAATTCAGGATTTTTGTAATTATTTTAAGGGGTTTGGGATTCTAGGTAATAATGATAAATTAAGGTGTAATATTATGTAGTTTATCCTTATTTGGCCCAGTCCAGTTTCATTCAAGTC
Source organism: Capsicum rhomboideum (assembly GCA_031232105.1). Classification (NCBI taxonomy): domain Eukaryota; kingdom Viridiplantae; phylum Streptophyta; class Magnoliopsida; order Solanales; family Solanaceae; genus Capsicum; species Capsicum rhomboideum. Next base: position 7,524,156 of record CP124714.1, on the reverse strand, counting down.
ACACGACCTATGGGCTTACTTGAGCCAAGTTGAAAAGTCATATCTTTAAATGGACTCTAATTATTTTAGCCCAATTCTATTAAACTGGCCCAGCCCAACAAGCCAAAAACATAATACCTTCTCTGTGGTATATGTTTTTCTTTTATTTTTTTCAATATAAATAATCTAACGTATTGCATAATATAACCAGAAATATTATTTTAACAAGCTTTTAGCCAAAGTGGTCCAATCAACCACATTGAGAAACTTGATTGTCCAGCTTGCTTGCCTAAATTGTAATTTGTCTATATTATATGAACTAAATTTTCTTAAGGTACGTTATATGTATACCAAAATTATTGCTAGGTCTTTTGTCAAAAGGACTTGCAATATTATTTCTCAAGTATTCACGATAAATTCACAGTCGCTATTCTTCGGGTAAAAGAGAGAGTTAGAGTTAAAATTGACAAGCATATTTTATTATCTTAATGTAGAAAAAAATGAAAGGTTACAACAACATATTTAGTGTAATTTCGCAGGTACATAATTTTCTCCATTCACAAGAGTCAAACCCGATACTTTTGATTAAGGATGGAGGAACCCAACCATTCCACTACAATCATATTGTAAAAGAGAGAGAGAAAGGTTGAGTATCTTTTAATGACCATTCCAACTTTAAAAGATACTTATCTTTTTTCTAAATTGAGATATAATCTCTTGAATTGTTGCGTTAGTTGAAACTCTGATTATATTTAAGAAATTAGAGGAATTTCTTAAAAATAGATGACATTTCTAATAGATAAACATACCCTTTAACTTGACCTCAGCTGACATCTACGTTCTTCAACTTTAGGTATGCACAGATAGACACTTAAATTTGTATAAAGTTGAACAAATAGACACACCCATCCTACGTGACAATTTGCGTGAGACGCCACGTAGGACACACATAAGACATGTATGTCTACTTATTCAGCTTTGTATAAGTTTAAGTACCTACTTATGTATATCCAAAATTGAGAACGCAAATGTCAGTTAAGACCAAATTACATATACAATTATATATTATGCCTCTTTTTTTTTTTTTTTTTTTTTATTGACTATGAAAACTCAACTATGACAAATGAGACAAAGGGATTATGAAAAAACAATGAACTTTGAAGAAACCAAACTTGGGAGAACTCTACTGCGGACACGCAAAAAGAAATGCACAACTCTACAAAGTAGTAGGGCATAAACAAATCGTCTTCCAACACCTCCACCCTCAGTGTATTAAAACTCCTGCTACATACGTACGAGATTTGAGTAATTGCCAGACTACAATCGTCTAAATTGTATGGCTGGTTTTACGTTACATTCCTTTTTAGACTATATCCACTGCTTGAACCCGTGTACTCCTTTGTCACATGGCAACAAAGAATCCCTTCTTCCGACACCTCCCCGCAATTTCACTATTTATTTGTGTATACTCCTTCCGTTTATTTTTACTTGTCACATATTGACTTGACACATCCATTAAGAAAATAATTATTAAAATGATTATTTTACCATAGTGTCCCTATTAATTGATGGTTACTATTGTGTCTTGAAATTAGTTTGGAGATTTAGCAATTAATGCTAAGGGTAAAATGCGAAAAAAAAAAGTTGTCCTTCCTTGACATGTCAAAAATGAAAAGTAAAAATGGAAATCTAATTAGTAAATAAGTGACAAGTAATTCTGAACGGAGAGAGTATTTGTAGGGAGATGCAATTAAAGGGACAAATGAGTTTGTCAATTAAGTGGAGTTCCTTCAAGTTTTAAAAATTGGATAAAAATGACAATTCTTTTTAGCTTTTTATTTTTACATTTTTACCCCAACAACTGTAAAAATTATCCCAATAATTATAGAAGTTGTTGGACAACCGAATATTTGTTGGGACAACTAATGTACTCCCTCCGTTTCAAAATAGTTGACCCTATTTTTAAAAATATTTGTTTCAATTTAGTTGTCCCCTTATGAAATCAAGAGAATATTGTTATGTTCTTTCAATACTACCCTATTATTAAATGACTAAATAAATTATATTATATTTTCAAAGCATAATTAATAAGACTAATTTGGTAAAACAAACCCCTAATAAAGTGCTAAGTCAACAAGGCCAATTATTTTTAAACAGAGGCGGTAGTTGTCGAACAACTATGTGCAGATATTTGAAGGACTTGATCCCTTCTAACTTAATTAATATTGCAGAGCCACTCATTCCTTTTGATTAATTGAAAACTTGAGAGACATTCTCGCCTCATTTTTCCGGTATGTATATATATAGAGATATGTACTATGTAGTGTCCACCTTCCATAAATATGTATTCAATTCACGTACATTTGGTTGTTGTAATGTAACTGTCCTACTGCCTTTACTCTCTCTTATTGGAGTGCGTTGAGATATTTTGAGAGAATTTTTTTTTTTCTTAGACATGGAGAATTCACTATGTGAAAAAGGCGAAATGATTGAACAGCCATTGTTGTTGTTGGATGATGATGATGATGAAGAAACTCAAAAGGGTGGCTTAAGAACTTTGCCTTTTATCCTTGGTATAACTTCTTCCATTTTGATTTTTTTTTTTCATGCATGAGTAACTCGAGAGAAAAACACACACGAATTTTCGAGTTTCATACCTGAATTATCAATTATGCAAGTTTTCTATCTGAATTATCACCAAGTATTTATCAAAATACGCCTCAACTATCTGTTGTTCCTAATTGAATGATCGTGATACTTCAGGTAGAAAAAAATCGAGAGTTTTATACCTGAACTATCAAGTATGCGAGTTTTCTATCTGAACTATCACCAACTATTTATCAAAATATACCTCAACTATCTATTGTTCCTAATTGAATGATCGTGATATTTCAGGTAGAAAAAAATCAAGAGTTTTATGCCTGAACTATCAAATATGCCAGTTTTCTACCTGAATTATCACCAACTATATATCAAAATATACCTCAACTATCTGTTGTTCCTAATTGAATGATCGTGATACCAGGGCCGACTTTAGCCTAAAGCCACTGAAGCTAAGGCTTTAGTCCCCCAATTTTCGGGGGCTTCATTTTTTTAGCAATTATAGGTTTATAATCTTGTAGAATTTTTCATTAGAAAATATTGAGTACTTTTTAGTATTTCCTTTGTTTCATTTTAATGTCACTTTAGCTCAAAAAACACATCATTTTAGGAATTTAAGATTAAAGTTGACAATTATTTTCAACTTTACCCTTAAAATTAAAGAAGATTTCTTTTTAATACTTCTATATTCTAAAAAATCATCTAATAAATAGGGGTAACTTAGTAAACTATATCTTATATTTGTTATTTTGCTTAATTAATGGACGTGACAAAAATTAAAACAATAATTAAAGTGGGATGGAGGGAGTAGAAAGATAAGAAACAATTCAATAAGATAAAAAGTTTTTTTTATTTTTCAAATGCTTATGTTGCATATAGAGTTCCTATAATAATTGTGTCTCGGTTGAAAGAAATTTTTTCAAATTAAAAGTGTTAAAGTCTTACTTAAGATCAACAACATCTCGAGAGAAATTGAATGATTTAGGTATACTATCAATTGAACAGGAATTATTCGAAGAAATCGATTATAAACAATTTTATTCATAATTTTGTATCTCAAAAAGCTATACAAATAAAATTCAAATAAAAATAATATATAAAAATCTTTTTTTCTTTAAGGGCTCATTTCGACGTTTTGCTTTAGGCGACTAAATATATTGAGCTGCCCCTGCGTGATACTTCAGGAAGAAAAAAATCAAGAGTTTTACACCTGAACCATCAAGTATGCCAGTTTTCTACCTGAATTATTACCAACTATTTATCAAAATACATCTCAACTATCTGTTGTTCCTAATTGAATGATTGTGATACTTCAGGCAGAAAAAAATCGAGAGTTTTATACCTGAACCATCAAGTATGCGAGTTTACTACCTGAATTATCACCAACTATTTATCGAAATACATTCCAAGTATAAGTTGTTCTTACTTGAACTATGTGATATTTTAGGTAGAAAAAGGAATAACTAATACTTGTGATATGTTTTGATAAATAGTTGGTGAAAGTTCAGCTAGGAAACTTGAAAAATGGGGATGTATTATGTTTTTGACTATTAACTCCTTCTAATTTTATTATTTTAAGCATGGTTGTTGTTAGTGCATTTCCTTTTTATACTTGATTGTGATATGCTTAACTTGAGTTGAGTATCTGTCGAAAACAACTCTGTGTCTTCACATTCACAAGGTAAGGCTAAGACTGTGTACACGCCAACCTTCCCAAATTCCCTTTTGTGGGGTTACACTGGGTATGTTGTTGTTGTTGATTAACTTCTTGGAACGAGTTCATTTTATGTGTTAATTTCTCGTTAAATGTATAAAAATCTATTCAGAATCTAGCAAGTTGTCTTTTCTAGAGTCTAACAAATCATAAACTCGAAATCCTAGCTCCTAGGGAGGTACAATTTGATAATCTTTACCTGTTGTTGATTCATCAAAAGTTGGAGAATCCTTTCTCTGATTGAACTTCTTACTTTTTTTCAAAATTTTGGTTAGGAAATGTGGCTTTTGGTTTTTGATATGGCGTATCCTAGTATTCATTTTCCTTTTGGCTTTTGTCTATTAACTTTTAGGAACAAGTTCATTTATGTGATATTTTTTCATAGACGCCTATAATTGCTCTTTACTGAAGGTTCAATATGATAATGTGTACCTTGTTGATGTTAGTCATGGGTTAAATAGTTGTTGAGTTGCTGTTAGCTGCTTGATCTTTAATTTATTTGATTTTGGTTAGGAAATGCGTCTTTGTTTTTTGGTATGGCCTTCCCTCCTGTTCGTTTTCCTTCTGATTTTTTTGTAGAATAACTTTAGGAACGAGTTCATTTATGTGTTAATTTCTTGATAAACACCTAAAGTTTGATAATCTTTACCTAGTTGTTGATTCGTCAGGCATGGTTTTAATGTGAAATCAAAAGAACTGGGTGAATATGATTTTGTTGTCCATGGAGATTCCAATGTAACAGCTGGGGACTCATTAATTCTCTGTTTAATCTATTACACTGTTTGATTTTGTTTAGGAAGTACGGCTTTGATGAATGCGGCATTGTCTGCTCTAACTCCTAATATGATCCTGTATTTGATGAATGAGTATCACATGGATATGACTACTGGGTCCAATATTCTCTTCATCTGGTCAGCAGCTACCAACATCGCTCCAGTTGTTGCGGCCTTTATGGCGGATTCTTTTGTGGGTCGGTTCCAGATGATAGGATTGGGATCTGTTGTCACCCTTGTGGTAAAGTTCATTAACTGAGTTGGTTTCTTTTGTTAATTCTCTTAAGTTTTAAGGAACAAAGTGACAATGTAGTGTTAGTTGGGGCAAGTAATATCAAACTGAAAGTTTAGATAGTTGAAAGGAAAATGAGAGGGAAGTCATTTTCCACTACTGAAATAACCAAATCCGTAATAAGAACATACTCATAATTATTTAATTTTCGTGTTTGTTAATGAATTTCCATAATTTTTACTACTTGATGGACCTTGGTTGATTACGAGGAACCTTAATGCACATTTCTGGCCCTTCAATATTTTTCTACTCGTTTCTTTGTCATATCTCCCCACTTGGTGAGATTATATTGGGTATGCTGTTGTTGTTTCTTTGTCATATCTATGGGAACATTTCGTTTGGCATTGAATACCCTGTGGCCTCTTTTCTGCTAGTCATGTTTTACCTAATTTTCAATTAGACGAGGGGGAGAAGTATACCTTAATACCTTATAATGTTGTGTCCTCCCTTTATTTTGTTTCATTTACATATGGCTTTACTTATCTGAATGCTTTTATGTGTAAAACACTAGGAAGAAGGTTCTTGGGATGAGATCGTTTAGTAAATAGTCTAGTATCAACTCAACAAACTTATCTCAGGTCTTGTGATTTGAAATGTGATATCACAGTCTAGTTTGTCATTTCTGTGCATAACTGAAACAGTCTTGTTGGTGATTTGAATGCATAGATTAAGCTAGAGTACTTTGTTGCAGTCCTCAATCTGAAACCAGTTATAATTATAAATATTTTATGTGTTTTCAAGGGGATGTTTCTGTTTTGGCTGACATCAGTGATTCCGCAAGCAAGGCCCCCACCCTGTGTCAATTCCAACAACATTTGCAAATCAGCAGATATGTTACAATTCTTCTTCTTGTGTTTTTCTTTGGGGATCATTGCCATTGGAGATGGTGCAATCAAATCCTCATCTTTAGCATTTGGTTCTGATCAGTTGACACGGGAAGTATATCATGGAAATGCGCGTGCAATGGAGAGATACTTCAGCTGGTACTATGCCTTGTATGCTTTGTCTGTCCTGGTTGCTCTCACGTGTCTTGTTTATATCCAAGTCAACATGGGCTGGGGTTTAGGTTTTGGAGCTCCCGTTTTGCTAATGTTGTTTTCAACTCTTTTAATTTATCTGGGTACTCACTTCTACATGAAACTGAAGCCTAAATCAAGCTTGATCACTGGCCTTTTTCAAGTGATTGTAGCCTCTTATAGAAATAGAAGTCTCAGATTGTCGTCACAGAGTGCAGATATACTATACCATCAGAAAAAAGGGTCGGTCATAGTTCTTCCAAGTGAAAAGCTGAGGTAACTTCATTCTTATCAATCGTTATCTGTTGGTCATCTTACTTTCTGTGTATGCTTGAAAGAGAACCTATGTAATGGTTAATTAATGTTTGGTTAGTTAGCCTGTATGCTTTTTTTCCCTGAAATAAACTATCATTTGATCCATCATTAATAGTTCTTTGTTTCGACCCGCACCAACTGATGACAAATATAACTCAATGTGCTACTGACTCCAGCTTTTATTGTTTAAGAGACCTCGTGTCATGTTGTTCAAAATTCATGATGCTTTTGGATATTTTTTCCGTTTTAACTTACTTTTTGCCTTCAGGTTTCTGAATAAAGCTTGCATTGTACAATATCCTCAGCTAGATTTGAGCCCAGATGGAGAAGCAACAGATCCTTGGCGTCTTTGCGCTGTAGATCAAGTAGAGGAGCTGAAAGCATTGCTCAAAGTTTTTCCAATCTGGTTGACGGGAGTTGTATTCTCCATAAATTTAAGCCAGAACTCTTTTCCAGTACTTCAAGCGACTACCATGGATCGACATATTGGTTCAAGCTTTGAAATCCCTGCTGGTTCCTTTGGCCTCTTTGGTGTTATCTCTGCTATACTTTGGCTTGTCCTCTATGATTGTTTGATTCTTCCCGTAGCATCAAAATTGACTGGAAAACCTGCTCATTTCAGCACAAAAGAGAGAATGGGGTATGGTTTATTTCTTTCTTTCCTGTCAGTCTTAGTGGTAGCAGCTGTAGAAGGTGTTCGGAGGAGTATCGCAATCAAGGAGGGGTACTCAGATGATCCACAAGGTGTGATCCCTATGTCAGCAATATGGCTACTTCCCCAGAATTCGATTGCTGGCGTAGCAGTGGCTTTGCACTCCATTGGCCAAAACGAATTTTATATATCAGAATTTCCTAGAAGCATGTCAAGTATAGCTTCTGCTCTAATAGGAGTTGGTTCAGGAGTGGGAAGCTTACTTGCTAGCTTTATAATGAATAGTATCAACAACTTGACCAAACGAGGAGGGCAAGAGAGTTGGGTCTCGAGCAATATAAACAAGGGCCGCTACGACTACTATTATTTGGTTCTTGCAGGATTTAGTCTGGTTAACATATTGTGTTATATTGTTTGTAGTAGAGCTTATGGTCCATGTAAAGGAGAGGAAGAAGAGAAGTCATAAATTGGTACAAGAACTTATTGTTAGTACTATATAATATGTCAATTTGTACAAGTGCTTATTAGTATGTATACTTTTCTGTCTAATATATGTAAATGAAGTTGTCACTCACTGCATATGTTGTTGTTGAAGTTGTAGTCACTAAACTTTGTGGGGAAGATAAAAAGCTTGGAATGTGCAACTTTATATACTTAAAACAAAAATAGTTTTAGCTTGGAATGTATATTTTTAAAAGGGGTCAGCCCGGTGCACTAAAACTCTCATTATCCGTTGGGTTTGGAGAAGGGTCGGACCATAAGGATCTATTGTACGTAACCTCTGCCAAAGGGTATTTCCACGGCTTCAACACATGATCTCCCGGTAACAACATTTGACGGAACGCCAGATTTGGTCCCCAAAGCATAGAGTACTATCATATACTTTTTTTGCCATGACTTTGCATATAATTAGTGTTGAAGTTGGTAATTGGCATTTATTCATTATTTCAACTTCAACTTAAAATTAATTATTTAAATTAACAGCTTGTCTAATGAATTTATAAGTGAAACAATAGTTTCATTTTCAAAATAATTTTTTTCCAAATGAAATTTATGTCGAAATTTAATAACTTCTAATTTCCTTTATTTTTTTTAAGAGAATGAGAAGTGAATCTAAAGGTTACCTTCCCATTAGGAGTTTCTGGGCCCCACTAGTTTTTTTTTATAGCTCAGAACATGGAGGAGTTTAACTTTGACAATCAAATTTGAAAAAAGCCGACCACCAATAATATTTTCTTATCTGACATAACTAACCCTCCGTCCCGCACCTTTGATTTGACACAGTATTTAAAAAGAAAAGAAAGATTTTTAAAATTTATGGTCTAAAACAACTCTTAGATATTTGTATAACAATAAATTATTTTATTAACCAAATATAATAATAATATTAAAGCTAAATTATTTCTAATTATAATAAGATGCTGTTATTTTTTAGACAGGCTAACAGAAAGGAAAGAGTGCCACAAAAGCTGGGACGGAGGGAGTAATGTATTATTTTATATGAAAATTAATTAATTTAGAAAAGAATCCATTTTGTTACTAAAAAATAGTCACCTTTTTTGTACGAGATTCTCTAACATTATTTATAGGGGAAATTTCATTTATATAGAGAAAAATAAAAAGTTTACAAAAAAAGTATCATATTTTCTATTTACAGAAAAAAAAAAAGTCAAAAAGGATCATGGGCTCAACAGAGCTCAATTCAGCCCAAGGCCATTAGGCCCTTTTTGCTTTCAGTTTTTTTTTTTTTTTTTTGAGCGTTAATTTTTTTTAAAAAAAATAAACCTTTGTTGTTGTTGTTGTTTGCTGCGTTTTTTTAATAAAAATAAAAAACTTTTTCCTTGTTTTTTTCAAAACTTTCTCCATGTAATTTTTTCATGTATCAATATTGTATAAACATGTATTGATATTGTATAAATAATGTATAAACGTTTATCGATATTGTATAAATGATGTATAAACATGTATATATGATGTACAAATAGTTATGTAGTGTGTATGTAATATATCAATATTGTATAAATATGTATAAACATGTATCGATATTGTAAAAATAGTTATGTAATGTATCGACATTGTATAAATGGTGTACAAGTGTGTATCAATATCGTATAAATAGTATATAGCCGTGTATCGATATTGTATAAATAGGTATGTAATATATTGACATTGTATGAATTGTATATAATCGTGTATCGACATTATATAAACAATTATATAATGTATCGATATCGATATTTATTCGACTATCATGCGTTCCCACCTTAATAAATAAAAGTACAAACAAAAAATAATAAAACAACATAAATATTTATATTTTCCATAAAAGAAGTGAAACAATTAGAAAAGAAAAAAAAAAAAAAGAGAGAAAAAAAATTAAATTTAAACAACGAAAAAGTTTTTTTTTTTTTTTTTTTAAAATAACATGGTAAATTTTTATTTTTATTTTATATTAGGAATAAAAAGGGCAACTGGCTGAATTATAGGTAATGGAGAAAACAACAATACATGATTGGGATATGCAAATGGCCGGTGGCTATTTTTTATGTAAATAGTTTGGTCGACCGGTTATTTTTGGAAACAACATGAGCCGAAAGGCTACTTTTGGTAAATATTGATAAGTGGGTTATTTTTTGCATAAAAATTTATTCCAATAGATATTTTGTATAATTTTTTCTTATTTATATCCCAAAGTCCCACGTTTTGTAATATCACTTAATACTTAATTAATTAATAATTAATAATAACAATAATAATATTGTACTATTACAAAAGAAAAAGATATTCTCTTCGTTCCAATTCACCTGTCACAATTGAAATTTTAATATTCAAACTCTTAAGCTTTAAGCGCGAATCACTCATATAAGTCTTTAAGTTTCTTTTAAATTTATATATTTGAAAACTACATTAAAAAATATTATAAATCATAGTATTTAAAGTTTTAAATAAATGTGCCCTTTAGCTTGACCTCAATTGACATTGATAATATCACACAAATTGCCACATAGATGCAACGTAAGACACATGTGTCTACTTGTTCAACTCTATACAAGTTTAAGTAAGTGTGTATGCTAAAAGTTGGAAAGCATAAACGTCAACTGAGATCAAGTTAAAGGGCATGCTTATGTATTATGCCTTTAAAAAAAGGAAAAATGATCAAAAATACCCCTCTACTTTTATTTATAATCTAAGTTTGCCCTCATTATACTATAGTCTAAATATACCACTGTCGTTATCAAAGTTAGTAAAAATATCCTTATTTTTAACATTTTTCTACCAAATCGAAGTAAAAGCCCACGTAACCTAATATTTGGGTGAGATGAATGTCACGTGGTATAAAAAAAATTAGATTACTTCAAATTTCAGTGTCCCCACTCCCCTCCCTATCTTGGGAGAACTCTATTGCGTACACCCAAAAAAAAGAAAAAATGGGGAACTCAATCTAGTTAGCGTTTGGCCATAGATTTTCAAATATTTTTGCCAAATAATATTTGAGTGAAGATTTGGGTGAAATTTCACTATGTGTTTGGCTATAATATTTGGCAAACATATTTTACTTTTTTAAGAAATATGATTTATACCCATAAGTTTTAGAAATTATTAAAACTAATCATAAGTTTGTATTATCAAAAATAAGAAACATGCCTAACATTTTCTTAGAAGTTGAGAAACAGAAGAAAACCAAGTATGCTAAAATTTCATTTGTATAAGCTGTAATGTTATGTACATGCACACATCTGATGAGAAAATATGTTTCTAGATTATATATGTGTAAAACAGTCGCGATACTAATACAATATCCACCTAGATATATATAGCAAGATATAAGTTGTGTTGTTATGTACATGCGTACGTTAGTTGGGGTCAATAAATAGTGGATGTTTTTATAAAAAATAAAAATTTGGTGTAAAATTTGAACTTTTAAAAGTTTCCAAATAATGAAATTTGGCCCAAATACTAGTTTTTTTCTAGTATTTGGAAATTTGAATTATTTGCCAAATAATGACAAATTGTATGGCCAAACATTATTTGCCAAGTTTTCCCCCAAATTTTACTTGGGAAATTTATGGCCAAACGGGTCCCTAGTAGAGCCAAAACAAACCATTTTCCACACCTCCCCGCAATTTGTTTTTTTGTCCGGTGCACTAAAGCTTTCGCTACGTATAGAATTTGAGGAAGACCAGATCACAATGGTCTAAATTGTAAGACTATTTCTAGAACTTGAACCCGTAAATTCCTAGTTACGTAACAATAACTTTACTGATTACTCGAAGCATACCCTTTTTCCAACACCTCCCCGCAACTTTACCAATTAGTTTCATAAAGATATTTTATGCTAATTGTCTCCCTGCAATTTTGCTTTTTGTTTATATATGTTCGATGCACTAAAACTCTCGCTATGTATGTGAGGAAGCTAGATCACTAAATTATAACCAGCTTTGCCTTACATTTCTGTTTCTAGAACTTGAATCCGTGAATTTCTGATCACATAACAATAACTTAACCAATTAATCAAATGGTACCCTACTTCCAACACCTCCCCGCAATTTCGCTTTTTGTTTTTATATATGTACTTTCATCGTCTAATGCACTAAAACTCCCACTATACATAGAATTCTAAGAAAAACCAGATCACAATGGTCTAAATTGTAAGCAACTTTACCTTGCATTTCTGTTACTGTTTTTAGAATTTGAACCCGTGAATTCCTGGTAAGGTAACAACTTTACCAATTACTCAAAGGGTACCCTTCTTCCAACACCTCCCCGCAATTCACCTTTTTGTTTGTATAAATGTACTGTACTTGCTCATTGCACTAAAACTCCCGCTATACTTAGAGTTCTAAAAAAAGCCAGATTACAATGGTCTAAATTGTAAGCAGCTTTACCTTGTATTTCTGTCACTATTTTCAGAACTTGAATCCGTGAATTTCTGGTCACGTAACAATAATTTTACCAATTACTCGAAGGGTACCCTTCTTCCAACACCTCCTTGCAGTTCCCCTTTTTGTTTGTATATATGTACTGTTCTCATCCAGTACTGTGCACAGCATTCTAAGAAAAGCCAGATCACAATAGTTTAAATTATACGCAGTTTTAACTTACATTTTTATTAAGAGACTGTTTACACGATTTAAACCTGTAACCTCCTAATCACGTGCCATCAAGAGTCACCTTCTTCCAACAACTCCACGCAATTTCGCTTTTTGTTTGTTATATATATATATATATGTACTGTTTCACACTCCACATTTTGAGTAATTGTCTAGAGATTAGAGAGAAAGATAGAGTGTTTGTTTCGTAAACATGGAGAATTCGCAACGTGAAAAAGGCGAAATGATTGAAGAGCCATTGTTGTTGTTGGATGATGATGATGATGAAGAAACTCAAAATGGTGGCTTAAGAACTTTGCCTTTCATCCTTGGTATAACTATTTTTCCATTTTTGATTTTTTCTGTGAATTTCCATCTTTTTTTTCCTATGCTTTACTCGGAACCTGTTATGTGCCAATTGTCCATCATCGGATAAATAGAGAAATGCTAATGAGTTTATAGGCTAAATGGGTTCTCCCTCCCGTTTGGTCTATAACAGAACCTCTTTCTCCTGAGCAAAGTGTCAAAAACACAGCTAAACTATTTCAGTTTTCAAATTTCATAGCTGAACTATCAGATTTGTGAGTTTTCTACTTGAATAATCACCAACTGTTTATCAAAATACACCTCAATTATTAGTTGTTCGTACTTGAAGGATTGTGATATTTCAGGTAGAAAAAGGAATAAGTGATAGTTCAGGTGTTTTGATAAATAGTTGGTGATAATTCAGGTATTCCGTTTTCCCTTTTGATTCTTTTTCTGAATTTCCCCCCTTTTCTCCATTTCCAGTAACTCGGAACCTATTTTTCCTGAGTGGAGGGTAAAAAACATGTTGTTTTTCGGGTTTAGTAAAATCCATATTTTACAACAAGAACTTCAAATACATGTTCAAACTAAAGTATGAACAATCAAATGAATTTATAACTCTGTATTTACAACTTTGAACTTTTAACAATAGGTTGAACCCAATTTATGAATAACAAAAAATGAAGTTCAAACTATTTTCTGGAAAATAGCAAAACCAAACGTTTAGAAAGAGATGAAAATTGGAAGATTCAAATCCACCGAATTCATGGTGTGTCCTTAAGGAAATTATTTTTCTCAAGTTCCCGAGGTTATGGAATATATCCTCCCAGGATAAAATGAATCACTTCGACAGAATAGCGGTACCTCAAACTCTGTCGAACTACGAACGCACTCAACGGTAACAAATCACACTAAAGTTTTTCAAGAAAGATGAGTGTTTTTACTTCAAAATTTCATGTATGTACCTGAGGAAAAAATCAGGTATTTATAGCCATCAAGGTGTTGCTTCATGAAGAGAAGCAATGGTTCAGGAAGGTTCTTCATAAAGGTGCAACTCTTCGGAAAAGTCACAACCCATTGGAAAGGTCATAACCATCCAAAATGAAAAGGTGCCTATTCAAATTGCATCCTTTCTCTTAGTGTTTTTTCGGAAAAACACTTATTCATTTTCCATTCACACCTCTTAAAAACCTAACAATCTCCCACATGAATGGGGAATAACTATTTTATCAAGAAATATACGAACAAGTGTGTGATCTCCAAGCAAATGCTAATTGCATCTGGATAAGTAGGTTTCCCTTTGAACTTTCCGTAGTGAACTTGCATCGGATGCACTCGGTCAATCGGTAAATGCGATATTTTTGAACCGTCAAACTTTAATGTATACCTAGACAACACAAGTCACACAACCAACCTTTTATCATTTATGGTTCTCACGGTTTTGTTCTTTTCAGTCATGAACACTTCCTGGTTTCATGAGAGCTTAGAGAATAGACCTTTACTATCATTCTCCTTGAAGCAACTTCCACTTCACCCTCACATAAGTGATTCCTAAACATTTAATCCTATAGATCAAACTATTTGGTCAAACGTGCCAAACTTAGAAACTATTAAAAAGCTTCAAACCATAAGCCTTATCCTTGTTTCCTGAACATTGTCTTCATCGTGAGAATGGATTGAGTTAATTGACAATGTTGAACCGTCAGTCACAACTTTGTTTGATCTCCTTGAACCTAGCTCATGGGATCTCCAGTCCACTAGGTTGAGTTACCGCCATGATGACTTGTCCTAGGCCGTAAACCCACTCCCTTCAATGATAAATAGTTGGTGATAGTTCAGATAGGAAGCTCGTACTTCACATGATAGTTCATGTATGAAATTCAAAAAAATTGAGATATTTAAGTATGTTTTTTTGAAAATTATCCCCTTTCTCCATTATTCTTAGCATGGCTACTCTTTACTTTGTTTCGTTTTCATACTTGATTTTAATATACTTCTCGAGCCGAGGGTCTATCAGAAACAATGTGTCTATCTTTACAACTTAGGCATAAGGCTATGTAGACGTCACCTTCCCTAGATCCCCTAGTGAAATTACACCAGATATGTTGTTGTAGAGTAATTTCTCGGAACAAGTTCATTTATGTGGTAATTTCTCGATAAATGTATAAATAATCTATTCAGAATCTAGTGAGTTGTCTTTAATAGAATCGAGAAATCATGAACTCAAAATCCTAGCTCTGTTTCTGCGTGTAATTGCTCTCACGGAGGTTCAATTTGATAATCTTTACCTGGTTGTTGATTCATCAAAAGTTAGAGAATCCTTTCTCTGCTTGATCTTTTTACTTTCTTTTTTTTCTTTCAAAATTTTGGTTAGGAAATGCGGCTTTTGATTTTTGAAATGGCATATCCTAGTGTTCGGTTTCCTTTTGACTTTTGTCGAATAACTTTTAGGAACAAGTTCATTTATGTGATAATTTCTTCATAGACACATATTTGCTCTTTATGGAGGTTCAATTTGATAATTTGTACTTAGTTGATGATCTGTTATTTGATAATTAGTATCATGTCAATTTGTACTAGTGTTTATTAGCATGTATACTTATCTGTTGAACATGGCTGATGCTAATATATGTAAATGAAGAAGTAGTTACTCATTGGGTATTGTTGGTGTTTAAGTTGTAATCACTAAATTGAGTTGAGGGTCTATCGTAAACAACTTCTCTACCTCACTTTTGCGGTAGTGGTACAGACTGCGTACACTCTATCCTCTCCATACCCCACTTTATGGGAATACCCTGGGTATGTTATTGTTGTTGTTGTTGTGTAGGGAAGATATGTTGTTGTTGTTGTTGTTGTTGTGTAGGGAAGATAGTTTCAGCTTGGAGTATATAATGAGGCAATAAAATACGACAGTGCGTTTTTGACATGTTCTTTTTTATTTTCGGGGCTCGAATTGGAGACCTCTAATTAAGGATCAAAGAATTCCAACCATTCCAACGCATCGCACTGAAACTCATATTGATACTTCATTTGCATATAATGAGTGTTGAAGTTTGGCCATTGCCCATTGGTATTTGTTCATTATTTCAACTTAAAATTAAAAGCTTGCGAATATTTAAGTGGAATAATTGCTTCATTTACAAATTAGTTTTTTTTTTAAGTGAAATTCATATTCAAATTTAATAGTTCCCCGTTTTAATTTGCTTGACCTTTTTTCCTTTTTAATCTGTTTCAAAAGAATAACTCTTTCATTTTTTAGTAACTCTTTAATTTTAACTTTCCACGTGATATGTTTAATACCACAAGATTAAAAGATATTTTTGGTACACCTGACATGTCTTTATTAAGATCACAAGATTCAATTTTTTTTATTTTTTTTTTTACTTTCTTAAACTTCCAACCAAGTTTAAATAAGCCAAAAAAATTGAAATGGAGTAGCTAACTTTTAATTTTTATAATATAGGAAAATTAATTACAAAATATTATATTATGTTATATATTAATTACTGTATTATTTTAAATAATATATTATGTTATATAAAATTAATTATTTTTTTAAAAAATAAATCTCCTTTTAGAGACCCGCTATATTCCCTAAACATTAATTATATCCCAAAATCCCACGTTTTGTAATATAGGATATCGGACACTCCAATAAATAATAATCCTCCCTCAGTCCATTTTTACTTGTTCATTATACTAAAATAAATATTCATTTTTATTTGTTAAATTTAGAAATCAAAAAATAATTTATCAATTAGTTTCTAACTTATTTTTATTATTATTTATATTCAAATCTTAAAATATTTAATTTTTTATATTTAAAAATAATAAAATTATGATTATTTTTTAAAAGAAATATCAAGTAAATACCGAACAAGTAAAAGTCAAGTTGTGTCCTAGTGATCAATGAAGTTTTTCTTTTTCTTTTCTTTTTTTCTTTTTTTTAGTGATCAATGAAGTGGGTTGAGAATCTGAGTGATTTTTTCAATAAAGTTGCCTGATATCTATTGTTCATGGGTGGCAAACACTTCGTGAATTTAGTTAAGGTGCATAAAAATTAATCCGGAATCACGGTCATTAAAAAAAAAGTGAACCAAATAAGAATAATGTTATTTGACCATGAGCTCCATCTGCCACTCAGTCATGAGCTTGTCGCATGAGGCTTGCTTAAAAATGCTACTCAAAGAGCGGATGACCTGTGACAGAGGTTGTAGATTTCCCGAGGGTTAAAAAAATTGTTATTTGAGGAAGAAAAAGATGTGAAGAAATACTTAGAAGTAACCAAAACTTGGCATAGGTATATTGTGGACACGAGAAGTTCAAATAAAATGGGAAACTCAACGAAATTAGGACCACCAGGCCAGGCCAAATCGTTTTCCACCACCGCCCCACAATTTGGATCTTTGTTTTTATACAATTTTTTTCGTTTTATTTTACTTAGTCCCGTTGATTTGACTCATCCTTTTAAAAAGTTTTAATTAAAAATATATTTTATTGAATTAGTTTTATTAATAATATTTTAAAATTTTAAATTTAACTACTATATTTTGCATAGTTATTTAATACTAAGAATAGAAATGAAAAAATATACTTTCTCCATTTTATTTTACTTGACTCTTATACTAAGTAGACGTTTGGCCATAAATATTATTCCAATATTCTGGAATACGTTTTTACTTTATTCCGGAATACTTGTTTGGCCATAAATATTTTTGAAAAACATTTTCACAATATTTGGATTTTTGGAGGTGTTTTCACTATTTTTGGATCCACTTTTTTCACTTTTTAATTAGTTTTTTTTTTCAAAAAAATTTAAAATTTTATTTTCATAAAATAACTCAATTTTTATAAAACTCTAAAAAAAATTCAATTTATTTTCACTTTTTATATTATTTAACTTCAAAAATACTCCATTTCAAAAATATTATGGCCAAACACAAATCCAACTCTATTTTCAACTTCAAAAATACCAAATGTTGTGAATATGTTTTTGCTTTTTATGGCCAAACGGTCCTAAAATAAATGTTTCATTACTTGTCTATTTTCACAAATCAAGAGAGTTTTATTACTTTTTGTACTTCATCCCTTCCATTTCACTTGGCCTCTTACTTAAAATAGTTGTTTCAATTTACTTATCCAATTTATGAAATCAAGAGAAGTTTATCATTTCTTCCAATACTACCCCTATCATTAAATGATTATATAAAGTGAATAATACTCAAATTTATATTTTCAAATCATAATTAATAAGATTAGTTTAGTAAAATAAGTCCCTAGTGAATATTTTCTTACAGGGAGTGTCAAGTCAACAGGAGTAAAGTAAAACAGAACGGAGGAAGTATTAAATAACTGTATAAAATAGTAATAATCAAATTTAGAGTTTCAAAGTATCATTGATAAGGTTAGTTTTATAAAATATGACTAATTATTTTTTTTTTAAGGGGTGTACAACAGAGAGAGAGTAATAAAAGTTCTTCATTTTATAAATTGAAATAACTATTTTTAATTACTCCCTTTTTCCAACAATATTTGTCCACTATACTAAAAATAGATGTACAGGAGTAATACTTATCCAGTTTGAAAAACTAATGGATAATTTATCTTTTTCTACCCATTTTACACTTGCTATTAAATACTATTCATCACTCAATTCATTTTTCAAGGTATCAAATTTATTATATTTAAAGGGTGATATAGTAAAATTACATTTATTATTTCTTAATATATATATCAAGTCAATAGTGGATAACTATTGTTGGACGGAGAGAGTACGTGGCTAACTAATATGAAAAGGAGGGCCTTTGTGGATAAAGTTATTTGATACTTATTGCTGGTGGAAAATGAAAAATATCCGTAGAATTATGAGGTGCCCACAAGCTAGCCGGAACACCATGGTTATAAAAAATAAAAAAATGAAAAACGAGGGAATACTTTTTTCATGCACTTGGTTGTTATTGCTGTGTTAACTGTCTTTACTATTTCAGTGGACAGTGTGTCACTGCTAACAAAGTTGACACAAAGAAAGATGTTTTCCTTTTTTTTTGGATAGAGTGATTGTATACACATGGAGGAGAATTCATCAACTGAAAAAGGTGAAATGGTTGAACAGCCATTGCTTCCAGATGTTTCTCAAACTCAAAAGGGTGGCTTTAGAACTTTACCTTTCATCCTTGGTAATAACTTCGTTGTACTAGTCGTAGTATTATACTCTTGCTTGTGATATCTGTCATAGTCGGTTGGTTATTGTGTTATGATTATCGCATTATTTTGTTGATGTTCTTGTGGACTTTGCAATGTTTTCCTTGTTAGTTGTTATACTGTCTTCATTGTTTCCTTCTCCTCTGTACTTGGAATTGCTACATTTGAGCTGAGGTTTATTCGTAAATAGTCTCTCTACCTTTACGAGGTAGTGGTAAGGTCTGCGTACACTCTACCCTCCCCGGACCTCACTTGTGGGATTTGACTAGGTATGTTGTTGTTCTTGTTCCTTCTTATAGACTTTGCACTGTTTCCCTTGTTAGTTGCTTTATTGTTTTCATTGTTTCCTTGTCCTTTGTACTTGGAATTACTACACTTGAACCGTGAGTTTTTTGGAAACAACCTCTCTACCTCCACGAGGTAGTGGTAAGGTCTGCGTACACTCTACCCTCCCAGACCTCACTTGTGGGATTTCACTGGGTATGTTGTTGTTTTTATAAACGTATGTAATTGCTTTCACTGAAGTTCAATTTCGGGTAAATTTTTACGAAGTTGTTTTTTATGACCCTTTGATGCGCATTGGGTGAACCCCGCTCTTGTAGAATAGCTCGCAAATCACACAGGAGAGATAAACATCACTAGGAAAGCCCCGTGCGATGTGCTTGACCCAGAAGGCAACCCCTTCAAACTTGAGACCTCCATTGTGGACGTCCCAAGCCAAATCATCACCCTAAAGGTTACCTAGTTGTTGATTCATCAATCAAATATTTTGGTAATTTTGTTGAGTTGGCCAAATATTTGTTCCTAATAGGCAACTAAGGCTTGTAGGCCAACTCAAAATTGAGCAGAGGGAGTGATAATTTAGGCAGGTAAATGGAATAATGGATAGTTGAAGTATGAAACATGCAAAAAGGTGATAGTTTAGGCATGTTTTTGTCGATTAATTCTTTTGATTTTTGTATAACTTTTCGGAACAAGTTCATTTATGTGTTGGTTTCTTGATAAACATATGTAATAGCCCTTTACCGAGGTTCAATTTGATGATTTTTGCCTAGTTGTTGATTCGCCAGTCATGGGTTCAACGTGAAATCAAAGGAAGTGGGTGAATATGATTTTATTTTTTTTGCCCATGGAATTCCAATAAAACAGTTGGGGAGTCCTTAATTCTCTGTTTAATCTTTTATTTTCTTGATTTTGGATAGGAAATGTGGCTTTGACAGCTGCGGCGACGTCTGCTCTAACTCCTAATATGATCCTTTATTTGATGAATGAATATCAAATGGATATGATTTCTGGGTCCAATATCATCTACATCTGGTCAGCAGTTACCAACATCGCTCCAGTTGTTGTGGCCTTTATGGCGGATTCTTTTGTGGGTCGGTTCCACGATACATTGGGATCTGTTGTCAACCTTGTGGTAAAGTTTATTATCTGAGTTGGTTTCTTTCATTAGTTCCCTTATTAGTTTCCTTAAGTTTTAAGGAACAAAGTGACGACGTTGTGTTAGTTGGAGCAAGTAATATGAGGGTGGAAGTTTAGATAGTTGAAAGGAGAATGAGAGGGCAGTCATTTTCCACCACGGATAATGGTTTGCTTGTAGTAACCAAATCCGTCATATCAAACATACTCATGATTGTTTATTTTTCATGTTTGTCAATGGATTTCCGTAATTTTTACTAATTGGTGATGCCTTGGTTGATTACGAGGCATCTTAATGCACATTTCTGGTCCTTTAATATTTTTCTACTAGTTTCTTTGTCATATCTATGGGAACATTTTGTTTGACATTGAATACCTTTCAATTAGACGAGGGGGGTAAGTATTGTTCTTATATGTCATGTCCTCTCTTAAGAATTCATTTACAAATGGCTTTATCAGAGTGCATTTATGTGTAAAAGATTAGGAAGAAGGTTCTTCAGATGAGATCATAGTAATAGTCTAGTATCAGTTCAACGAACTTATCTCAGGTCTTGTGATTTGAAATGTGATATCTTAACCTTGTTTGTCGCTTCTGTGCGTAACTGAAATAGTCTTGTTAGTGATTTGAACGTGTAGATTATGCTAGAGTACACTGTTGCAGTCCTCAATCTGAAACTGAGATGTATGAAGTGCTACATGTAAGAAGTCACAAGAAGTAACCATTTTAGCCATTCCTTTAGGTCCAAATCTTAAATATGTTTCCATTGATCTTTTCTATGTGTCATTTTTTTAGTTTGTCCCAAAGAAGAATATCATTTAACTTAAAACTTTTTATTTTACGCTTAATAAGATGATTTACACCTATACTTATGTCTATGACTTGTTTTAGACCACAAGTTCGAAAGTCTTACTTTCTTCTTAAACTTCGTGCATAATCAAACACCACCAAATAAACTGGGTCGGAGGGTGTAACTCTTTAATTCCGATATCCCACATGACATGTTTAAGACCACAAAAATTTAAAAGACAATCCATCTTGGCCGCACTTGTCCTCAAAGCATCTTGAATTTCTCTCTTTCCAAATAGTCCACCAAATGCAAGCAGGGACCATTCTCCACCTGTTCTTTTTTCTGGTATGTCATCAAAAGTGATTCCAGCATGCCAGTAAATTCCTGGCATTGTCTATCTGACACCCTTCATACCTAAAAATAGCTTCCAGAGTTGATCCGTCACTTCACAGTGCAAAAAGAGATAACTGTTGGTCTCTATTTCCATTCCACACAAATAACATCTCGAGCATAGTTGGATCCCCCTTTTTTCAAATTTTCTTGAGTCAAACATGCCTCTTTAGCTGCAAGCCACTGTATATGGAAGAAGGAAAGACTTCTTCTGTACCAAAAATTTAACCATGCTGTACAAAAAGACTTATGTCTAAGTTTACTGAACCTAAATATGGAAACTTGAGCTGCATCTGAATGAAGCAGTACACTTCCTGAAGACAATTCAAACTCCACATTCAAGGACCCGTGTGTAGCTAAGTAATCCGATTGACCTCAGGATAACAATGATTAGACTTGTAGGTTAGCAAGCTCAGTAAGTATCTTGTGTTTAGACTTTGGCGTTGTATGTCCGCAGCCCCTTGTATGACTGTACCTAACAACTTAATCTCACTCAATATGGAAAAAATATTATCCACGTGAGGTAAAAAGCTGTGACCAACGTGAATAGCAGTAGCCTCAGCAAATATGATTATATGTAAACTCAAAAGTTCTTGAAAAAGCAGCCACAAGCTTTCCAGTATGATCATGCAAAAATAAAGGCACAAGCTGTGTTCCCATTGATGAGTTTTTAACTTGAGGGAAGGAGGAGGAGGTAGCAACATGTATTCCCATTAATTGCTCGATCCATCTTCACAATTTGAGAATTGGAGGAATCATTATCACCCATCTTTCGCAAATTTGTAATATGAAGAATGATAGTAATCTGTTTGAACTTGGTGAATTTACTGATAATAATTCTAGATATCCTATGTGTTTTGAAGGGGATGTTTCTATTTTGGCTGACATCAGTGATTCCACAAGCAAGGCCCCCACCCTGTGTCAATTCCGACAACATTTGCAGATCAGCAGGGATGTTCCAACTCTTCTTCCTGTTTTTCTCTTTAGCCATTGTTGCCATTGGAGCAGGTGTGATCAAATCCTTATCTTTAGCTTTTGGTTCTGATCAGTTGAAACGGGAAGTATGTCAGGAAAATGCGCGTGCAATGGATAGATTCTAGCAGCTGGTACTATGCCTTGTACGCTTTGTCTCTCGTGGTTTCTCTCACGTGTCTTGTTTATATCCAAGTCAACATGGAGTGGGCTTTAGGTTTTGGAGCTTCTGTTTTGCTAGTGTTGTTTGCAACTCTTTTAATTTATTTGGGTAGTTTATTCTACGTGAAACTGAAGCCTAAATCGAGCTTAATCACTGGCCTTTTTCAAGTGGTTGTAGCCGCTTATAGAAATAGATGTCTCAGATTGTCGTTACAGAGTGTAGATATACTATACCATCAGAAAAAAGGGTCAACCGTAGTTCTTCCAAGTGAAAAATTAAGGTAACTCCATTCTTACCAATCGTTAGCTTTTTTTGGTTATCCTACTTTCTGTGTATGCTTGAAAGAGAACCTATGTAATGGTAAATTGTTGTTTGGTTATTTAGCCTGTATGCTTTTTCGTCCTGAACTAAACTATTATTTGATCCATCATTTTATAGCTGTTGCGCTTCTCTCTCCTCTAAAGGAAATTGTGGAGTTCATTGTTTCGACCTGCGCCAGCTAATGACAGATATAACTCAATGTGCTATTGACTCCAGCTTTTATTGTTTAAAGAAACCTCATGTCATGTTGTTCAAAATTCATGATGCTTTTGGATGCTTTTTCTGGTCCTTATATACTTGTTCGTATTGCGTTTTAACTTTAATTTATTGCCTTTAGGTTTTTGAATAAAGCTTGCATTGTACAAGATCCTCAGCTAGATTTGAGTCCGGATGGAGAAGCAATAGATCCTTGGCGTCTTTGCACTGTAGATAAAGTAGAGGAGCTGAAAGCATTGCTCAAAGTTGTTCCAATCTGGTTGACGGGAGTTGTATATGCCATAAATATAAGCCAGAATTCTTTTCCAGTACTTCAAGCAACTACCATGGATCGACATATTGGTTCAAGCTTTGAAATCCCAGCTGCCTCATTTGGCCTCTTTGGTGTCATCTCTGCTATACTTTGGATTGTCCTCTATGATTGTTTGATTCTTCCCATAGCATCAAAATTCACTGGAAAACCTGCTCATTTCAGCACAAAAGGGAGAATGGGGTTTGGCTTATTTCTTTCCTTCCTTTCAGTCTTAGTGGTCGCAGTCGTGGAATGTGTCCGGAGAAGTATTGCAATCAAGGAGGGGCACCCTGATGATCCAGAAGGTGTGATCCCTATGTCAGCAGTGTGGCTACTTCCTCAGAATTTCCTTCTTGGCTTTGCAGAGGCCTTGAATGCCATCGGCCAAAACGAATTTTATATATCAGAATTTTCTAGAAGTATGTCAAGTATAGCTGCTTCTCTATTAGTATTTGGTATGGGAGTGGGAAGCTTACTTGCTAGCTTTATAATGAGTACTATCGACAACTTGACCAAACGAGGAGGGGCATAAAGTTGGGTATCGAGCAGTATATACAAGGGACATTACGACTACTATTATCTGGTTCTTGCAGGATTTAGTCTGGTAAACATACTATGTTATATTGTTTGCAGTAAAGCTTATGGTCCCTGTAAAGGGGTGGGAGAAGAAGTTATGGAAGAAGAGAAGTCATGAATTAGTAGAAGAACTTATTGTTAGTATATATCATGTCAATTTATATTGAAGACTGATTCAAAGTATGACCTGGTCAATTTAGTTTGTTAGTAGTTTTCTATATTCTTGGGCTGTTAGCAGGTCATGGTGCAGTAGTTTTTTAATTTACTGTTATTGATTAGTTGTTCCTTAATAAATGGTAGTAGTGGTCAGCTAGTGACTTAGTGGTTTGTTTGTTTTTGTAAGCCTATATAAAGGCTGTATTTTCCTTTGTTTTAATACACAGAAAAAGCTGAGTTTCAGCACATATCCACAACTCTTACTTTCAGCCTCTATTCTTTAAGTATAGTAGTCTCTTTTACCCAACATCTGTGGTATCAGAGCCATGGCAGATAGCAGCAATCCATCGAGTGTGGCACAACCACTCATTCCCATCTTCAAGGGAGAAAGCTACGAATTCTGGAGTATTCGTATGAAAACTATACTCAAATCTCAAGATCTTTGGGACTTGGTAGAAAGTGGATTTGCAGATCCTGACGAAGAAGATAGACGGCGAGACAACAAGCAAAAAGATGCTAAGGCGTTGGTGTTTATCCAACAAGCTGTCCATGATAGTGTTTTTTCACGAATCGCTGCAGCAACCACATCAAAGCAAGCGTGGTCCATTCTGCAGAAGGAGTTTCAAGGTGATTCAAAGGTCATTGTTGTGAGATTGCAGTCACTTCGGCGTGACTTTGAAACCTTCATGATGAAAAGTGGAGAATCGATTGCTGATTTTTTGTCCAGAGCAGTGGCAATCGTCAGCAAAATGCAATCCTATGGCGAGAAAGTTACTGACCAGACCATTGTGGAAAAGATATTGCAAAGCTTGACTCCAAAATTTGATCATGTAGTTGCTGTTATAGAAGAGTCTAAGGATCTTTCAGTATTTTCCTTTGATGAATTGATGGGATCTCTTCAAGCTCATGAGGCGAGACTCAATTGATCTGCTGAAAAAAATGAAGAGAAGGCATTCCAGGTGAAGGACACAACAACTAAATATAGAGAAACCAATGGTCCAGCAAACAGAGGTAGAGGAAGAAGAGGATTCCGCGGTGGCCGAGGTCGTGGTTATGAAAGAGGCAGAGGAAGGAATGATGGGCACAGGCAGTCCAATGAGCAAGTTAACACAAAAAATGGCATTCAATGTCATCATTGTCAGCGCTACGGACATATAAGGGCTGATTGCTTGTATAAAGACCAGAAAATAAACTTTGCAGCAGGAGAAAATGAGGAAGAGAATTATCTCTTTATGGCTTGCGTTGATACAGACCATAAGCCAAGTGATTTATGGTTTGTAGATAGTGGTTGTTCAAATCATATGACAGGTGCCAAATCCTTGTTCCAGGAGCTAGATGAGAAGCAAAAAAAAAAGGTGCAGCTTGGCAACACAAAAGAGATGCAGGTTGAAGGAAAAGGCACTGTGGGTGTCGACACTAGCCACGACAAAGTAAAAATGTTGGATAACAATCAATTTGTACCCGATTTAGGATACAATTTGTTGAGTGTTGGACAACTAATGACTGATGGGCATTCTCTTTGGTTTGATGATGATGCTTGTGTCATTACAAATAAGAAGTCAGGCAAAAAGGTCTGCATCACCATGACTCCAAACAAGATGTTTCCGCTGGATGTTTCTAACATGAAAAATTTTGCTCTCGCTGCAAGTGCAAAGGATGACTCGAAGTTGTGGCATTTGAGGTATGGTCACCTCAACATAAAGGGACTGAAATTGCTAGTTGACAAAGGTATGGTTCTTGGACTACAAAAAACTGATTCTATTGAATTTTGTGAGGGGTGAATTTATGGAAAACAAACTAGAAAGTCTTTTCCTGTTGGAAAGGCTTGGAGGGCTTCAAAGTGTCTTGAATTAATACATGCTGATTTATGTGGACCTATGCATACTACATCTTTTGGTGGGAGTCGTTATTTTTTATTCTTTACTGATGATTGTAGTCGCATGAGTTGGGTCTATTTTTTGGAAAACAAATCAGAAACGTTTCAGAAATTCAAGAACTTCAAAGCCAAGGTTGAGAAGCAAAGTGGTTTGTCCATCAAAATATTACGCACTGATAGAGGCGGTGAATTCTTGTCCAAGGAATTTAATCTCTTTTGTGAAGAAAGCTACATCCACAGGGAACTAACAACACCTTATACTCCGGAGCAAAATGGTGTTGCTGAGATCGCTCTGTTGTGGAGATGGCAAGAAGCATGTTACAAGCAAAGGGACTTCCGAATCATTTTTCGGCTGAAGCTGTGGCGACATCAGTCCATTTATTGAATTTGTCTCCCACAAAGACTGTTATGAATCAAACTCCATTTGAAGCTTGGCGGGGTAGAAAACCATCTGTAATTTATTTAAGAAATTTTGGTTGTATTGCTTATGCTTTGGTAAATTCCCAATTTCGTCACAAGTTGGATGAAAAATCTGAAAAATGTATTTTTATTGGGTACTGCACACAATCCAAAGCATATAGACTGTATAACCCTCTTAGTAGAAAGTTTTTAATCAGAAGGGATGTAGTATTTGATGAAATGACAAGCTGGAATTGGAGTGGAAGCAATGGTAAGATGCAAGAACAGATTCCTATGCCGACTGGAATCACTTTTGAAGGAATTCAACAGCTAACTCCTACAGCCACAACAACGGGTTCTTCTACAACTTCCCCAGATTCATCTTCTTCAGCTTTATCGAGCAGAAACTCTTCATCTACAACTCTTGAAGAGTCTCCAGATGAGCCAATTCCATTAAGAAGATCAACAAGGCTTACAAAGCCGAACCCCAAGTATGCTAATGACATGTATACAACTTGTCAATTTTCTTTTGCTGTTTCAGATCCTATACATTATAGAGAAGCAGCTGAAAATGAAGAGTGGCAGAGAGCGATGCTAGAAGAGATGAAATCTATCGAAAAGAATGGCACATGGGAGATGGTGGAATTACCAGAAGACAAAAATGCAATTGGCTTGAAGTGGGTGTTCAAGACAAAGTTTGCAGCAGATGGGAGCCTACAGAAACATAAAGCTCGCCTTGTGGCAAAAGGATATGCGCAACAATATGGTATTGATTTTGAAGAAACATTTTCTCTGATAGCTCGATTTGAAACTGTTAGACTTGTTCTAGCATTGGCTGCACAGTCATAATGGCTAGTTTATCAATTTGATGTCAAGTCGGCATTTCTCAATGGAGACTTACAAGAAGAGGTCTACGTAGCACAACCAGAAGGTTTCATAAAGAAGGGCGATGAAACAAAGGTCTACAAGCTAAAAAAGGCATTGTATGGTTTGAAGCAAGCCCCTCGAGCGTGGTATAGCAAAATCGATGGGTATTTTCAGGAAAAGGGATATATGAGAAGTGAGAATGAACCCACGTTGTATGTAAAGAAGAAAGATAATGATTTCATCATTGTTTGCCTTTACGTTGATGATATTATTTATACTAGCTCTTCTATTTCTCTAGTCGATGAATTCAAGTCTCAAATGATGAATGAGTTTGAGATGTCGGATATGGGTTTATTACATTATTTTCTTGGCCTTGAAGTCCATCAAGATGAAGATGGAATATTTCTGTCACAAAGGAAATATGCCAAGGACCTTCTCATTAAATTTGGTTTGCTTAATTGCAAGCCTGCAGCTACACCTATGAATGTTGGTGAAAAGTTGCAGCTTAATTACGGAGCAGAGATGGATGATGCTAGAAGTTTCAGAAGCCTAGTTGGAGGTTTGATTTACCTAACCCACACTCGCCCCGATATTGCATTTTCTGTTAGTGTCATTTCCAGATTTATGCAACAACCTTCAAAGGTTCATTTTGTAGCAGCAAAAAGGGTTTTGCGTTATATCGCTGGAACTATGGACTATGGGATTTGGTACTCACAAGTTTCCAATCTCAGATTATGTGGGTTCACTGATAGTGACTATGCTGGTTCGTTGGATGATAGACGGAGCATTTCAGCTCATGTTTTCACTCTAGGTTCAGGTGTGGTGGCTTGGAGTTCAAAGAAGCAAGCTACAACAACGTTGTCAACCTCAGAAGCCGAGTATATTGCAGCAACTTCAGCAGCTTGTCAAGCCGTCTGGCTAAGGAGAGTGTTAGCAGATCTTCAACAAGAGCAGAAGGGAGCAACAGAGATATTATGTGACAATAAATCAACTATCTCCATGACAAAGAATCCAAGTTTTCACAGCAGAACTAAACACATTGATGTTCGCTTCCATTTCATTCGTGATTTGGTTGCAAAGGAGGAAATAATATTGAAGCATTGCAGCACTCATAAACAATTAGCTGATATACTGACGAAGTCTTTGGCAGCAGACAAGTTTATCTATTTGAGGGCTTTGCTTGGTGTCTGTAACTTTGAATCAAAGGGGAGTATTGAAGACTGATTCAAAGTATGACCTGGTCAATTTAGTTTGTTAGTAGTTTCCTATATTCTTGGGCTGTTAGCAGGTCATGGTGCAGTAGTTTTTTAGTTTATTGTTATTGATTAGTTGTTCCTTAATAAATGGTAGTAGTGGTCAGCTAGTGACTTAGTGGTTTGTTTGTTTTTGTAAGCCTATATAAAGGCTGTATTTTCCTTTGTTTTAATACACAGAAAAAGCTGAGTTTCAGCACATATCCACAACTCTTACTTTCAGCCTCTATTCTTCCAATAATTTATTCAAGTGATTATTAGTATGTAAACTTTTCTTTTGAGCATGGCTGATGCTAATATGTGTAAATGAAGTTGTAGTCACTCACTGGATATGATGTTGTTGAACTTGTATTGGCAAAATTTTGTCTGGGAAAGATAGTTTTAGCTTGGAGTATATTACTTTATATACTTTTAAAAATATTTTTGATCTTATAGAACCAAATTAGGCAATAAGATATGAAACTAGCCCCAGATGCAATCAAGTAATTTGACATTTGGCAGAACGATAGATTTGGTCCCCAAAGCATGTAATTAATAATTAATAATTTATCAAGGATTTTTTCATATTCAGTGTTCAAACCCCATACCCCTGGTTAAGGGAGAAACAGCCTCATCCACTGCACTATATTTTTTGGTGATTCATCCGAACCTCATTCGATGAAAAATTAGATTATTTATATATGATTAAAATTATTTTATATGTATATATATAGTAGATATTGAAATCTCCAATGTCTATTCCTGTGTTAATTTTTATATTTTTGAACCCGTCAAACTCCGCTAATGCCCACAATAATATTTATATCCCAAAGTCAAATTTGAAGAACGACAATAATATTTTCTTGTTCGACACAACTAAATAATGTATATTATTTATATTATTTTACAATAAGACCGCTTTGTCAATAAAAAGTACTTTCGTGTTCCAATTTATATTAATCATTTTCCTTTTTAGTTAATTTAAAAAATAATGATACATTTCTTTATTTAGTAATAATTTAATTTTTAATATATCTATTTTATTTTTAATAAAATAATTTATAGTCACGCATAACTTATTTTGTACAATCAATTTCCAAAAAAAATTCTTTTATTCTTAAACTCCATGTCAAGTAAAACTTACTCACCAAAATGAGACTGAGGGAGTAAAAAAGACGTAAAGAAATACTTAAGCTTAAGACCCATTTGGCCATGAAAATCAAAAGCATATTCACTTTATTTGGTATTTTTGAAGTTGAAAATAAAACTGGAGTTGAATTTGGCCATAGTATTTTGAAAATGAGGTATTTTTAAAGTTAAAAAATATAAAAAGTGAAAACAAATATAAAAAAAATTAGAGTTTTATGAAAATTGGATTATTTTATAATAATAAAAAAATTTGATAAGTGCAAAAAGTGAATTCAAAAATAATAAAAATATCTCAAGAAGATGTTTTTTAAAAATTTAAATATTATGAAAACATATTTCAAAATATTTATGATCAAATAAATATATTGAAATAAAGTAAAAACCTATTCTAAAATATTATGAATAATATTTATGGTCAAATACTTAGAAGTAACAAAAACTTGACATAAGTATATTGTGGACACGTAGAAGTTCATAGAAAATGGGGACCTCATCGAAGTAGGACCACCAAGCCAAAATCGCTTTCCGCCACCTCCCCACTATTTTGCTACTCACTCCGTTCTATTTTATGTTACACACTTTAATTTCGTTTAATCATGAAAATTATAATTTTTTATAATTAGAGTTAAAATTATATTTGACCATTAATATAAATTAAGATTATTTTTAAAATTTTACAAGAAAAGTAGAAGTGAAAAAAGTAAAAGCAAATTTTACTTATTTCATATTTTTAAATACTTCCTCTGTTTCAAAAAAAAATAATCTACTTTTCTTTTTAATCTGTTTCAAGAAGAATGACCCTTTCCTTTTTTGGCAATACTTTAATTCCAACTTTCCACATGACATGTTTAAGACCACAAGATTAAAGAATTTTTTGGTATATTTGCTATAACTTTAATTTAGGATCACAAGATTCAAAAAACTTCTTTATTTTCTTAAATTCTGTGTCAAGTTAAATTAGGTCATTTTTTTTTAAACGAAGGAAGTATAATTTCACATAAATTAAAACGGATGGAATAATAAGAAACACTTAACATTTAACAAGTCTTACTCATTTTCTTAAATATTGAGTCAAATCAAATAATATCAAGAGTATTACTCTTTTTCTTAAATACATTCAAATGATGCCACGTAAAATAAGACGGAGGGAGTATATATTATATTCACATACGCTTTGTTGCTGTCGCAGTGCTAACTGTCCTTAGTCTGTCACAGTGTACTGTGTACGTTACTGCTAACAAAGTTGAAACAGAGAGAGAGAGAGAGAGAGAGAGAGAGAGAGAGAGAGAGAGAGTCGTTTTTTCTAGACCGATCGTAGATATATGGAGAATTCACACTGTGAAAAGGGCGAAATGATCGAACAGCCATTGTTGTTGTTGGATGATGATGATGATGAAGAAACTCAAAAGGGTGGTTTAAGAACTTTGCCTTTCATCCTTGGTATGGTGTACCCTCCCATTTTTTGCTGTCGAATAACTTCATTTTTATTTTCATGTGTTACTCCCTCCGTCATCTCAATTTATGTGTCACTTTTCAAATTTCGAGATTCAAATAAATTTATTTTTGATCGTAATTCTTTCATATATCAATGAAACATTTTGAATTGTCAATTATTGTTAAATATTTTGAATTGTAGTACTCTCTCCGTTGCATTTTACTTGGCCTTTTTTGACTTAGCACACCCGTTAAAGAAAATATTAATTAGAAGTGTGTTTTATAAAATTAACTCTATTAATGATGTTTTGTATATTTTCTTTAGTTATTTAATATTGAGAGTAATATGAAAAAAAGTAATAATATATTCTTGATTTGTGAAAATAGATAATTAATTTGAAACAAACATATTCAGAAAGAAGAAAGAAGGTCAAGTAAAATAAAACGGAGGGAGTACTTTTTACGTAGTTTTCAATTGTATAAATTTTATTTCAAAAAACTTGAAGATTTCGTGGCCAAATTCACGGTCAAACCTAAACTTTTTGACTTCCGAAAATTTAAAAAGTGTCACGTAAATTGACACAAATAAAGTAATTTTTTGCGGTCGAATAAAAAATTTTGGGTAATTTTGTTAAAATTTCTTTCCTTTGCTTTATGATTGTCATTCACTATAGAATATTACTTCCTCTTTTAGTCTAGGAATATTCTGGCATATTTGTAGTCTGTTTGGCCAAACTTCTAAAATTAACTTATTTTGAAAAGTGTTTTTTTTCAAAAGTGTTTTTCAAAAAAGTACTTTTTTGGTGAGAATAATTTGTGTTTGACCAATAAATTTAAAAAGTAATTTGAACAGCAATTAATATTTGACCAAACTTTTTAAAAGTGTTTTAAAGTATATTTTTTTCAAAAGTATTTTTCAAAAAAGTATTTTAAGAGAGAAACTATTTTTTTTAACTTCTGAAAAACAACTTCTGATACTCCCCAGAAGCACTTATTTTCCTTCATTAAGCTTAGCCATACACTTCATTTTTTAAAAATAAGCATTTTTGTGGAAAAATAAGCTTGGCCAATTCTAGTATTTATAGCTTGTTTGGCCAAGCTTATTTTTTTCAAAAAATGCTTATTTTTAAAGAGTGAGCTGTTTGGCCAAGCTTTTGATTGAAAATAAGTGCTTCAAAGGAATAGCAGAATATGTTTTTCAGAAGCTAAAAAAAGTAGCTTCTTTCTAAAAATATATTTAAGAAAAAATAACCGTTTTTGGAAAAAAATAAGTTTGGCAAGTCTAGCTTAGTTTTCTTTTAGTTTAGTACCTATAATAAAAAATAACATATTTTATTCCATATAGTTCTCCATAAATAGGGATATAATCTTTTATTTTTTCAATGCAAGAAATAGTTATTATTCATTCTTTCTCTAATTTTTCCTTTCGTTTCTTCAACTCCATAACAAATTTTTACCTAGTTGTTGATTTATTAGTTAAATATTTTGGTAATTTTGCTGAGTTGGTGATGAATGGAATGATCCCACATGGGACCGGCCCGATATTCC
This sequence comes from Capsicum rhomboideum, assembly GCA_031232105.1. NCBI lineage: Eukaryota > Viridiplantae > Streptophyta > Magnoliopsida > Solanales > Solanaceae > Capsicum > Capsicum rhomboideum. The sequence continues at coordinate 7,491,419 of CP124714.1, read as the reverse complement.
TGGACTCGGGCAATTCTCCTTCCTTTGAACTAGCTTTTGTGGTAGTTAGGCTCAAAACCTAATTTGACATGGTATTAGAACCATGCCCATTGGGTTTGGTGTGGAGCCCTCGAACTGTGCAGCGTTGTGAATATACTCCTGGCCTGAGCCAGGTAGGGCTCCCTTCGGCAGAAAATTACACTATTTATACAAGGTTCAAATTAATTTTTGTGTAAATATGGTAGATGTTACACCTCCTTCAGTCTCTTCGTGTGTTTACTTCTTCATATTTTAGAACTCATAAATGAAAATCCTAGCTCAGCCGCTGGTTCATGTGTTTACTTCGTCATATTTTGAAACTCGTAAATGAAAATCCTAGCTCAGCCGCTGGTCTTGGTCCTTGAATGTCACACTCCGATTTGCCTCCAAACTGTGCAGGGTTGTGAATATACTCCCAGTCCTTGAGTGTCATGTTTTGGACCGTACAGTGGAACCCCGGATAAATTTGCATGGAGCAAAGGGAATAATAGTCTAGATAGGTAAATGGAACAACAGATAGTTGGGGTAAAGTTACCTTTATCTCAAAAAAACAATCGATAGTTAGGGTACGAAACTCACGGGAAGGTGATAGTTTGAGTGTATTTTTGACCGTTAATTCTTTTGATTCTCTTCTGAATAAGTTTCCAGAATAAGTTCATTTGTGTGTTGATTTCTTGATAAACACATGTAATTGCCCTTTACCGAGGTTCAGTTTGATGCTTTTTACCGAGTTGTTGTTGATTCGTCGGTCAAATATTTTGGTAATTTTGCTAAGTTGACCAAATATTCGTTCCCGATCCGAAAACAAATGCATGTAAGTCAACTCAGGCTGGGAAAAGGAAGTGTTGGCTTAGATTGGTAAATGGAACAATGTACAGTTGAGGTTTGAAACTCGCAAAAAGGTGATAGCTTAGGTGGTTTTTATCATTAATTCATTTGATTTTTGTCGAATAACTTTTAGGAATAAGTTCATTTATGTGTTGATTTCTTGACAAATACATGTAATTGCCCGAGGTTCAATTTGATGATTTTTGCCTAGTTGTTGATTCGTCAGTCAAATATCTTGGTAATTTTGCTGCATTGGCCAAATATTTGTTCCCTATAAACAAGAGCAAGTGTTGGCCAATTCAGCATGGAGAAAAAAGAGTGGTGGTTTATATAGGTAAATAGATCAATGGATAGTTGAGGTATGAAATTCGTGAAAAAGTGATAGTTTATGTGTGTTTTTGATCATTAATTTTCTTTTGATTTTTGTAGAATAAGTTTTTGGAATAAGTTCATTTATGTGTTGATTTATTAATAAACACATGAAATTTCCCTTTAAGGTGGTTCAATTTGATGATTTTTACCTAGTTGTTGATTCGTCAGTCATGGGTTTAACGTGAAATCGAAGGAAGTGGGTGAATATGATTTTTTTTTTTCCCGTGGTATTCAAATAAACAGTTGGGGAGTCCTTAATTCTCTGTTTAATCTTTTATTTTCTTGATTTGGATAGGAAATGCGGTTTTGATGAATGTGGCGACGTCTGCTCTAACTCCTAATATGATCCTGTATTTGATGAATGAATATCACATGGATATGACTACTGGGTCCAATATTATCTACATCTGGTCAGCAGTTACCAATATCGCTCCAGTTGTTGGGGCCTTTATGGCGGATTCTTTTGTGGGTCGGTTCCAGATGATAGGATTGGGATCTGTTGTCACCCTTGTGGTAAATTTCACTAACTGAGTTGGTTTCTTTTGTTAGTTTTTTTAAGTTTTAAGGAATAAAGTGACGATGTTGTGTTAGTTGGAGCAAGTAATTTGAGGTTGGAAGTTTAGATAGTTGAAAGGAAAATGAGAGGGCAGTCATTTTCCGCCACGGAAAATGGTTTGCTTGTAGTAACCAAATCAGGCATATCAAACATACTCATAATTGTTTGTTTTTCGTGTTTGTTAATGGATTTCCATAATTTTTACTAATTGGCGTTGCCTTGGTTGATTACGAGGAATCTTAATGCACATTTCTGGTCCTTCAATATTTTTCTACTAGTTTCTTTGTCATATCTATGGGAACATTTTGTTTGAAATTGAATTCCTAACTTTCAATTAAACGAGGGGACAAGTCCGTATAATGTCGTGTCCTCTCTTTATTTTGTTTCATTTACAATATCAGAATGCATTTATGTGTAAAACATTAGGAATAAGGTTCTTCAGATGAGATCATATTTGTAAATAGTCTAGTATCAATTCAACGGGCTTATCTCAGATCTTGTGATTTGAAATGTGACATTTTAACCGACTCTGTCGCTTCTGTGCATAACTGAAACAGTCTTGTTAGTGATTTGAATTCGTAGATCAAGCTAGAGTACTCCCTTGCAGTCCTCAATCTGAAACTGAGATGTATGAAGTGCAACTTGTAAGAAGTCACAAGAAGTAACCATTTTAGCTATCCTTTTAGGTCCAAATCTGAATTATATTTCCATTAATCTTTTCTAAGAAACTAGTCCCAACTGTGGATTTCGAGGTTAGATATACTATTGCACCCTCTATTTCAATTTATGTATTTTATTTCTTGTTTAGTCTTTCAAAAGTGTCACACCTATTTCTCCCTATGTGCCAATTTATGTGTCAGTTTTCTTAGTCTATCCCAAAAAGAATGTCATACTTCTTTATATAGAAACAATTTAGCTTAAACTTTTTATTTTACGCTTAATGAGATTATTTACGCCCACACAAATGTTTATGATTTGTTTTAGTCTTTTAGACTACTAGTTTCAAAGGTCTGTATTTCTTTCTTAAACTTCATGCAAAATCAAACACCGCCACATAAACTCTTAAATTCCAACATCCCACATGACATGTTTAAGACCACAAAATATTAAGAACATTTTGGTATATTGCACTGGTCTTTAGTTTAAGACCAAAAGAACCAAAAGTGATTCCAGCATGCCAGTAAATCATTAGTTGTTCCTGCCATTGTCCATCTGACACCCTTCATAACTAAAAACAGCTTCCAGAGTTGGTCAGACACTTCACAGTGCAAAAAGAGATGACTGTTGGTCTCTATTTCCTTTCCACGCAAATAACATCTTGAGCATAGTTGGATCCCCCTTTTTTCAAATTTTCTTGAGTCAAACATCCCTCTTTAGCTGCAAGCCGAACAAAGCAAGTCACTGTATATGGAAGAAGAAAAGACTTCTTCTGTCTCAAAAATTTGACCATGCTGTACAAAGAGACTAATGTCAAGTTTATTGAACCTAAATACGGGAACTTGAGCAGAATCTGAGTGAAATAGACTTAGGAAAGCAGCTAGCAGTACACTTTCTGAAGACAATTCAGGCTCCACGTTGAAGGACCAATGTTAAGCTAAGTAATCCAACTGACCTCAGGATAACAATGATTCAACTTGTAGGTTAGCAAGCGCAGTAAGTATTCAATCTTCAGCACAATATCTTGTGTTTGGTGCTGTATGTTTGCAGCCCCTTGTATGACTTTAACTAACAACTTAGAGTCACATTCAATATGCACAAAATACTATGCACCTGTGGTACCAAGCTGTGACCAAAGTGAAAAGCAGTAGCCTCAGCAAATATGATTGCATGTAAACTCAAAGTTCTAGAAAAAACAGCCACAAGCTTACCAGTATGATCATGCAAAAATAAAAGGCACAACCTGTGTTCCCATTTGATGAGTTTTTAACTTGAGGGAAGGAGGAGGACGTAGCAACATGCATTCCCACTAATTGCTTGATCCATCATTACAATTTGAGAATTGGAGGAATCATTATCACCCATATTTGCAAATTTGTAATATGAAGAATCATAGTGATCTGTTTGAACTTGGTAAATTTACTGATAATAATTCTAGATATTCTATGTGTTTTGAAGGGGATGTTTCTGTTTTGGCTGACATCAGTGATTCCGCAAGCAAGGCCCCCACCCTGTGTCGATTCCAACAACATTTGCAGATCAGCAGAGATGTTCCAACTTTTCTTCCTGTGTTTCTCTTTGGGCATCGTTGCCATTGGAGCAGGTGCGATCAAATCCTCATCTTTAGCATTTGGTTCTGATCAGTTGAAACGGGAAGTATATCAAGAAAATGCGCGTGCAATGGAGAGATACTTCAGCTGGTACTATGCCTTGTATGCTTTGTCTCTCGTGGTTGCTCTCACGTGTCTTGTTTATATCCAAGTGAACATGGGGTGGGCTTTAGGTTTTGGAGCTCCTGTTTTGCTAATGTTATTTGCAACTCTTTCAATTTATTTGGGTACTCCATTCTACGTGAAGCTGAAGCCTAAATCGAGCTTAATCACTGGCCTTTTTCAAGTGGTTGTAGCCGCTTATAGAAATAGATGTCTCAGAGTGTCGTCACAGAGTGCAGATATACTATACCATCAGAAAAAAGGGTCAACCGTAGTTCTTCCAAGTGAAAAACTAAGGTAACTCTATTCTTACCAATCGTTTGCTTTTCTGTTGGTCATCCTACTTTCTGCGTATGCTTGAAAGAGAACCTACGTAATGGTAAATTGTTGTTTGGTTGTTTAGCCTGTTTGCTTTTTCGTCCTGAATTAAACTATTATTTGGTCCATCACTTTATAGCTGTTGCGTTTCTCTCACTCTATAAGGAAATTGTGAAGTTCATTGTTTCAACCTGTGCGAGCTGATAAATCAATGTGCTACTGATTCCAGCTTTTATTGTTTAAAGAGACCTCATGTCATGTTATTCAAAATTCGTGATGCTCTTGGATGCTTTTTCCGGTCCTTGTATACTTGTTCGTATTGCATTTTAACTTCAATTTTTCACCTTCAGGTTTCTGAATAAAGCTTGCATTGTACAAGATCCTCAGCTGGATTTGAGCCCAGATGGAGAAGCAACAGATCCTTGGCGTCTTTGCACTGTAGATCAAGTAGAGGAGCTGAAAGCATTGCTCAAAGTTGTTCCTATCTGGTTGACGGGAGTTGTATTGGCCATCAATATAAGCCAGAACTCGTTTCCAGTACTTCAAGCGAATACCATGGATCGACATATTGGTTCAAGCTTTGAAATCCCAGCCGCCTCCTTTGGCATCTTTGCTGTCATCTCTGCTATACTTTGGATTGTCCTCTATGACTGTTTGATTCTTCCCATTGCATCAAAATTGACTGGAAAACCTGCTCGTTTCAGCACAAAAGAGAGAATGGGGTTTGGGTTATTTCTTTCCTTCCTTTCAGTCTTAGTGATAGCAGTCGTGGAAGGTGTCCGGAGAAGTATTGCAATTAAGGAGGGGCACTCTGATGATCCAGAAGGTGTTGTCCCTATGTCAGCAGTGTGGCTACTTCCTCAGAATTGCCTTACTGGCTTTGCAGAGGCCTTGAACGCCATCGGCCAAAATGAATTTTATATATCAGAATTTCCTAGAAGCATGTCGAGTGTAGCTTCTACTCTATTAGGAGCTGGTCTGGGAGTGGGAAGTTTACTAGCTAGCTTTATAATGAGTACTATCAACGACTTGACCAAACGAGGAGGGGAAGAGAGTTGGATATCGAGCAATATAAACAAGGGACATTACGACTACTATTATTTGATTCTTGCAGGATTTAGTCTGGTTAACATACTGTGTTATATTGTTAGTAGTAAAGCTTATGGTCCCTGTAAAGGAGAGGAAGAAGAGAAACCATGAATGGGTACAAGAACTTATATATCTTAGCTCAAAAGGCGCCAATCCACTATCCATATAGTATCATGTCTCTGTATACAGAGTTATTAGTAGTATGTACACTTTTTCTGTGGGATCCCCTTTTTCTGTTGAGCATGGTGATACTAATGTATGTATCAAATGAAGTTGTAGTCAGTAAACTTTGTGGGGAGAAGAAAGTTTTAGCTTGGAGTATATATAATTACATATACTTAAAAGAAGAAAAATTGTATAGTTCTTTTTGGTAGATGTATGTATTAATTGACTATAGTTTTGTGGTAATAATGATTTATGATATGTAAAGACATGTATTTATTGAATTGGTTTGATCCCAGTGTAATTAAAAATAAAAAAAGAATCCATTTTTTGGTAAAAATTGACTTTTATTACCAAGGGAATAGTTACATGTAAAACAGAACCCTCTTGCTACCACCTTAAGCTTCTACCTTCTACTTAAGCCTAAGTTTCCCACTGCCTATTCAAATATGGCATCAGACAAACTACTGCTAAGCCCTCTAGGGATAGTTATTAACAATGTCCAAGCCTTGAATTATCTTCCTATGTCTACTGCCAGCTCCATGCACTCCTTGTACCATAATTCAGCTAAGTTCCCCTGTGGATCTCTTTTTTTTTTTTTTTTTTTTGATAATCGTGGTGTTCGAGTCAGCTTTTGCGCACCTTTGTCCACCAAGGCTAGGATAGATGGGAAGAATTACCCAGTGTTTTTTTGTCTCCGCTGAGGTTTGAACCTGAGACCTCAGGTTCTCAGTCCACTTTATTGACCACTAGGCCACAATCTTGGGTGCCCCTGTGGATCTCTTTTTGTTCTGGGAAATTCTCGTGTTCCTTTCCTGACATAGTATATATATGCTGCCTGCAAGGGTCATCTTGTAGATTTGAACCTTAGTTGAATTGCCTGCTGCATACTTGATGGCCCAGTTAAATAGGTGGTTTATGGATTCATCAGCAGTCTCACAAAGTGGGCTAAAAAGTATCATTAGTTATACCCCATTTCTTCAACCTACCCCTGGTATATAGTCTTCCATTAGAAACCAAAGTGAGATTGAATATCCATTTGGGAATGAATTTGTTTGGGATGGTCGTTAACTATTGGTGAAAAACAAACCTAAAGTATTGCAGTATGAGTTGAAGTGTTTGGAAGTATATACTCAAACTATTGGTGAAAAACACATCTAAAGTATTCTGGTATGAGTTGAAGTGGAAGTTGGAGTGTTCACTTACCGAGGCAAGTTTGAGTGTTTGTTTATGTTTATGCCATTTTTTGGAAGTATATAAAGTTATATACTCTAAGCTAAAACTATCTTCCCGGCACAAAGTATAGTGACTACAACTTCATTTGATACATATGTTAGCATCAGCCATGTTCAACAGAAAAGTATACATACTAATAAGCACTTGTATAAATTGACATGATATATACTAACAATAAGTTCTTGTACCAATTCATGACTTCTTCTCTTCCTCTCCTTTACAGGGACCATAAATTCTACTACAAACAATATAACACAGTATGTTAACCAGACTAAATCCCGCAAGAACCAAATATTTAATAGTAGTCGTAATGGCCCTTGTTTATATTGCTCGATACCCAACTTTCTGCCCCTCCTCGTTTGGTCAAGTTGTCGATAGTACTCATTATAAAGCTGGCTAGTAAGCTTCCCACACCTGAACCAACTCCTGATAGAGCAGAAGCTACACTTGACATGCTTCTAGGAAATTCTGAAATATAAAATTCATTTAGACCAATGGCGTGTACGGCCACTGCAATGCCAGCAACGAAATTCTGGGGAAGTAACTACATTGCTGACATAGGGATCACGCCTTGTGGATCATCCGAGTATCTCTCCTTGATTGCGATACTTCTCCGGACACCTTCTACAGCTGCTACCAGTAAGACTGACAGGAAGGAAAGAAGTAAACCAAACCCTATTCTCTCTTTTGTGCTGAAATGAGCAGGTTTTCCAGTCAATATTGATGCTATGGGAATAATCAAAACATCATAGAGGACAATCCAAAGTACAGCAGAGATGACACCAAAGATTCCAAAGGAGCCAGCAGGAATTTCCAAGCTTGAACCAATATGTCGATCCATGGTAGTTGCTTGAAGAACTGGAAAAGAGCTTATATTTATGGTCATTACAGCTCCCGTCAACCAGATTGGAACAACTTTGAGCAATGCTTACAGCTCCTCTCTTTGATCTACAGCGCAAAGACGCCAAGGATCTGTTGCTTCTCCATCTGGGCTCAAATCTAGCTGAGGATCTTGTACAATGCAAGCTTTATTCAGAAATCTAATGGCAAAAAATTGAAGTTAAAACGCAATACGAACAAGTATATCAGGACCAGAAAAACATCCAAAAGCATCATGAATTTTGAACCACATGGCATGAGGTCTCTTAAACAATCATTAACTGGCGCAGGTTGAAACAATGAACTTCACAATTTCCTATCGAGGTGAGAGAAGCGCAACAGCATGGATAGTTTAGTTCAGAACGAAAAACCATACAGGCTAAATAACCAAACAACAATTAACCATTACAAAGGTTCTCTTTCAAGCATACGCAGAAAGTAAGATGACCAACAGAAAGCTAACGATTGGTAAGAATGAAGTTACCTTAGTTTTTCACTTGGAAGAACTATGGCTGACCCTTTTTTCTGATGGTATGGTATATCTGCAGTCTGTGACGACAATCTGAGACATCCATTTCTATAAGAGGCTACAATCACTTGAAAAAGACCAGTGATTAAGCTCAATTTAGGCTTCATCTTCACGTAGAATGGATTACCCAAATAAATTAAAAGAGTTGAAAACAACATTAGCAAAATGGGAACTCCAAAACCTAAACGCCCCCCCATGTTGACTTGAATATAGACAAGACAAGTGAGAGCAACCAGGGCAGACAAAGCATGCAAGGCATAGTACCAGCTGAAGTATCTCTCCATTGCACGCGCATTTCTTGAAAGACTCCTGTTTCAACTGATCAGAACCAAATGCTAAAGATGAGGATCTGATAGCACCAACTCCAATGGCAATGATCCGCAAAGAGCAACAAAGGAAGAAGAATTGTAACATATCTGCTGATTTGCAATTGCTGACACAGGGTGGGGGCCTTGCTCGCGGAATCACTGATGTCAGCCAAAAAAGAAACATCCCCTTCAAAACACATAAAATATCTAGAATTATTATATGTAAAGTTACAAAGTTCAAACAGATTATTATGATTCTTCATATTACAAAAAGACATGTTTCCTTCTTGCATTCACTTACATATACATACATCTATATGTAAAGAGATGGGGCTTGTCACTTTCTGGTGTAGACATAAAGGAGGAAAGGTTTCATCCCCTTCTCTTTTGTTCAAATTTCTAAAATATTACTTCCTCTATTTCTTTTTATGTGTGTTAGTTTGACTAAGCAAGGAGGTTAAGAAATTAAGGAAGACTTTTGATTCTTGTGGTCTTAAATTATATGTAATGTACTTAAATGTCCTTTAAATTTTGTGGTCTTAAACATGTCGCATGAGATGTCGGAATTAAAGAGTTACTCCTTCCGACAAGTAAAGCCATTTGTAAGTGAAACGAAATAAAGAGAGGACACAACACTAATTGATAAGGGGTATTCAATTAGTTAAAACAACACTAGCAGAAGAGAGGATACGGGGTATTCAATCCCAAGCAAAATGTTCACGTAGATATGACAACGAAACTAGTAGAAAACTATTAAAAGCCAGAAATGTGCATTGAGGTTCCTCGTAATCAACCAAGGTCTATCAATTAGTAAAAATTATGGGAATGCATTAACAAACGCGAAAAATAAACAATTATGAGTATTTTCGATATGCTGGATTTGGTTATTTCCTTGATGGAAAATGACTTCTCTCTCATTTTCAACCTCATATTACTTGCTCCAACTAACACAACGTCGTCACTTTGTTCCTTAAAGGAGTTACTAACAAAAGAAACCAACTCAGTCAATGAACTTCACCACAAGGTTGACAACAGATCCCAATCCTATCATCTGGCACCGTCCCATCAAAGAATCAGCCATAAAGGTCGCAACAACTGGAGCTATGTTGGTAACTGCTGACCAGATGAACATTATATTGGATCCAGTAGTCATATCCATGTGATATTCATTCATCAAATATAGGATCATACTGGGCGTTAGAGCAGACGTCGCCGCATTCATCAAAGCCTCATGTCCTATCAAAAAAAAAAAAAAAGTAAAACATTGTACAGAGAATTAAGGATTCCCCAACTATTTCATCCCACTTCCTTTTTTAACAAGGCAATTAACACATAAATGAACTTGTTCTGAAAAGTTATGTCGACAAAAAAAATCAAAAGGAAAACGAATAGGAGAATCTTAGTAATTCAATTGGTTGATTGTTTGAACTTTCACGTTGTTAGTGAGAGTTCGATTTACCACTTCGTAATCCTCTCCCCTTCCTTTACCACCAATTCCAAAAAAAAAAAAAAATGAATAGGAGAATCTCAGTAGCTTAGTTGATTGGCTAATTAAACTTTTATTTTGTTGGTGAAAGTTTTATTTCCCGCGTTGTAATTTCCACCCACATTCTTACCTTCCTCTTCTACTTCAATTTTTAAAAAAAAAAAAAAAAGGGAAAAAGAAAAGGACAATATTTTAATAGCTCAAACTAATTTCCCTCTTGAAATTGTTTTTCCCATTTTTCAATAGGAAAATCTTCCTAGCCTACTAGCCTATTTACACTTTCATTTTATTGATTAAAGTTTCGATTCCCCAACTTGAAATCCCCTCTCCCATTTTCCCCTTCACATACCCCCGAATTTTGAAAAAAAAAACAAAAAAAAAAAAACAAAACGAATAGAAGGGTACGCCATACTAAAAATCAAAGGCACATTTCCTAACCAAAATTTTAAAAAAATTAAGGATTAAGCAGAGAAGAAAACCCTCCAACTGTTTCATTGAAACCATGACTGACTATTACAAAAAAATACTTGTCGGAATTCCAGAAAAAATCAAAAGGGAAGACGGAATAAAGGGAAGCCTGGTGCATTAAAGTTATTGCTATGTGCGGAGTCAAGGGAAGGGCCTGACCATAATGGTCTATCGTACACAACCTTACTTGCATTCTGCAAGAGGTTGTTTCCATTGCATGAACCCGTGACTTCCTAGTCAAATGGAATGTCCCACTATGTGTGGGTACGGGGAAGGGCTGGACCATAATGGTCTATTGTACGCATCCTGTTTCCACTGCTTGAAGCCGTGACCTCCTGGTCACAAAGAAGCTCCCGCTATGTGCGGGGTATGGAATAGGGCCGGACAACAATGGTCTACTGTACGCAATTTTACTTTGCATTTCTGCCAGAGACTATTTTCACTTTTTGAACCCGCGACCTCTTGGTCACATAGAAGCTCCCGTTATGCGAAGGCACAAGAAAGGACCAGACCACAATGGTCTATCGTACACGGCCTTACTTTGTATTTCTGCAAGAGGTTGTTTCCACGGCTTGAACATGTTGCGACCAGGATGTCACATGACAACAACTTTACCAATTACTCCAAAAGGGGAAAAGGGAATAAAGGGTTGTTGTTTCCTTCACCCATAAAAAACAGAATATTGACGAAAATGGTAGTTCTAAGCCCACAGGTGAACTTTGTTTCCTTAAAGAATTTAACCCCCTCACAATTGCCCAAGGTTTGGATTAATTCCTCCCAGGATAGAATAGAACACTATTCAGCAAAACCGGCAATGGAATTTGCTGAACTTCGTCGAACTCAACTAATGGAGTAAATCACACTTTTATTTCTCTTGTAAAGAAACAAGTTTTTGACTTGTGAAAATAATATATTTCATATTCGTTATCTGAGGAAAAAATAATATTTATAGCCTAAGAGGTGGTGCTTCAGAAGAGAGACAATGGTTCTTTAACGGATGCAACTTTTCTGAAACGGTGCCGACCTGCGGACCCCACTTGCCCCCGCAGGTCGCATAATGACAATTGTCTACTTCATTTGCGGAGCTTCACCTACGGACGCAGGTGACGACCTGCGCTCGCAGGTCTTCCTTACCACTTTGAAACAGTGCCTCAAAGGCTCGCGTCCCTTCGAGGTGCGTTATGACATGCGTCCGCATCTATTCATGTGCGTTCGCAAGTGGGGAGAATTTTCCTATCTGATTTTTGGATTAAAACTTTACTAATTCTCAAGTTTCAAATGAACTTTATCCAAAAAGATAATCTCTCGATTGATCATTTGCCAAATTCAAATCTAAATTAGAAGCCGAAATCGAGCTTAGCGAGCGACGACGACGGCGCGAGGCATGTCTTGTTCTTGCCTCACTATCCACATGAAGGAGTGTATTCCAATATATACACAAGAAAGTTTCTTTCTCCCACCAATTTGGGAGAACTTCACTTCCTTAATGTGAAGATACACATTCACTTTTTTCTCCATATTTTCCCTCCATTTTTCATTCACTTTCCATCACCAAAACCCAACAATCCCCCACATTAATAGGGAATGACTATTTTATATAAAAACTGTGTGATATACAAATAAAGATCAATAGTTTCTGGGTAAGTAGGTTTCCCCTTGAACTTCCATAGTGAACATACATCGGGTATCCTTGGTCAATCGGTAGATTTGATATCCTTGAACCGTTGAGTTTTTACGTATACCTAGACAATATATGTCTCACAATCAACCCTTAACCATTCTTGGTTCTCATTGTTTTGTTCGTTTCAGCCATGAACACGTCCTGATTTCATGAGTGCGTAGAGAACTGGCCTTAATCTTATTTTCCTTGAAACGGCTACCACTTCACACTCATATAGGTGATTCCTAAAAGTTCTATCCTATAGACAAACTGTTTGTTCATACCTGCCAAACTTAGAAACCATTAAAAAGCTTCAAACCCCTATCCTTGTTTCTTAAACATTGTCATATTATGGAATGGATATACTTTTTAGTGACAATGTTGAATAGTCATTCGTAATTTTGTTTGATCTTCTTGAACCTAGACCTTGGGATCTCCATTTAACTAGGTAGAGTTACCATTACAATGACTTGTTCTAGGCCATAAATCCATTCCCTTCGATTATTTATCAACTGCCTCTCTAGTTAGGCCATTTGTAAGTGGATCCGACACATTATCCTTTGACTTTACATGGTCAATTGTGATAATTCCATTAGAGAGTAATTGTTTAACGTATTATTTCTTCGTCGTATGTAATGAGACTTTCCGTTATACATAACATTTCCAGCTCTTCTTATTGCCACCTGACTATTGCAATGTATGCATATAGGATTCACTAGTCTTAGCCACAAAGGAATACCTTCTAAAAATTTTCGTAGCCATTCTGCTTCTTCATCGGCTTTATCTAAAGTAATAAACTCACCGGCCTTATCTAAAGCAATAAACTCAGATTTCATTGTAGCGCGAGCAATACAAGTTTGTTTGGATGATTTCCAAAAGACTGTTCCTCCACCAAGAGTAAACACATATCCACTTGTGGATTTCACTTCATTTGACCCGGTGATCCAATTTGCATCACTATATCCTTCAATTACCGCTGGATATTTGTTGTAATGCGTAGAATAGTCTTGAGTATGTTTTAGATACCTCAAAACTCTCTTCATTGCCATCCAATGAGTTTGATCAGGATTACTTGTGTATCGACTTAATTTGCTAATAGCACATGCTATATCTGGTTGCGTACAATTCATGATTTACATCAAACTTCTCAACACTCTTGTATAGTCCAATTGTGACTTGCTTTGACCTTGGTTCTTTGTGAGAGCAAGATTCACATCAATTGGAGTTTTGGCAACTTTGAAGTCTAAATACTTGTATTTTTCAAGTACCATGTTGATGTAATGAGTTTGAGACAAAAGCTAGACCTTGAGGAATCCTAAGAATTTCAATCCCTAAGATCAAATATGCAACTCTAAGTCTTTCATATCAAACTTGCTGAAAAGTATACGCTTAGTAGCATTTATGTCGGAAATGTCCTTACTCATTATTAACATATCATCCACATACAAACAAACAATGACAATGTGATTTGGAGTGTTCTTGATGTAAACACATTTATCACATTCATTGATCTTAAATCTATTTGACAACATGGTTTGATCAAATTTTGCATGCCATTGCTTGGGCGCTTGTTTTAGTCCATAAAGCGACTTAACAAGTCGACACACCTTTTTTTCTTTTACTGAAATTACAAATCCTTCGGGTTGTTCCATGTATATTTCTTCCTTCAATTCTCCAGTTAAGAAGGTTGTCTTCACATTCATTTGATGAATTTGAAGACTAGGTTGTCTTCACATTCATTTGATGAATTTTAAGACCATACACGACGGTTAACGCTATCAACATTCGAATAGATGTGATTCTTGTTACCGGCGAGTACGTGTCAAAATAATCAAGACCTTCTCGTTGTCTGAAACCTTTGACAACTAGTCTTGCCTTATATTTATCAATAGTACCATCATCTTTCATTTTCTTTTTTGAAGATCCATTTAGAACCCAATGGTTTCTTTCCTGGAAGAAGATCAACCAATTTTCATGTAGGATTATTCAATATGGATTCTATTTCACTATTAATTGTCTCTTTCCAATATTGTACTTCTGAAGAAGACATTGCTTCCTTGAACGTTTGAGGCTTATTCTCAACTAAAAATGTCAAGAAATTAGGACCAAAGGTAGTTGAAATCTTTTGAAGTTTGCTACGTCTTGGACTTTCCTCATTAGGTGTACTTCCCTTTGACACCTCCCAAGGTCGTTTAGATTTTTCACTAGACTCATATTCATTTTTATACGGATAAATGTTTTCAAAAAATTCATCATTATCTAATTCAATTACCATATTCACATAAATATCGGGATTTTCTGATTTATGAACCAGAAAATGATATGCTTTGTTATTAGTTGCATATCCAATGAAAATACAATCAATTATTTTTGGTCATATCTTAACCTTTTTGGGTTTAAGAACTTGCACTTTAGCCAAACACTCCTACACTTTGAAATATTTCAAGCTGAGTTTTCTTCCTTTCCATTGTTCATGTGGAATGGATTTTGTTTTACTGTGGGGTATACGATTGAGTATCCGACTGGCTATTAGAACAACTTCCCCCCACAAGTTCTGTGGTAAACCAGAACTTATCAACAAAGCATTCATCATCTCTTTCAATGTTCTATTCTTTCTTTCCGCAACCCCATTGGATTGTGGATTGTATGTGGTAGTTGTTTGATGAATAATCCCATATTCCAAACATATTTCTTCAAAAGGAGATTCATATTCTCCACCCCTATCACTTCTAATCGTTTTGATTTTCTTGTTAAGTTGTGTTTCAACTTCATTCTTGTGTTGTTTGAAAGCGTCAATTACCCTATCTTTGCTATTAAGCAGATAAACATAGCAATATCGAGTGCTATAATCAATGAAAGTTATGAAGTACCTTTTTCCACCATGAGATGGTATAGACTTCATGTCACAAATGTCTGTATGGATTAAGTCTAAGGGATTTGAATTCCTTTCAATAGACTTATAAGGATGTTTTACATACTTTGATCCTAGACATACTTGACATTTCACATTATTACTTTCAAACTTAAGTAATATTTCTAAGTTAATCATTTTTCGTATGGTTTTATAAATAACATGTCCTAAACATGCATGCCATAAATGATTTGAATCAAGCAAGTAAGAAGCAAAAATCTTATTCATATCAATAGAGATTACATTTAGTTTGAAGAGGCCCTCGGTGAGGTAACCTTTTCCTACATACATATCATTCTTACTTATTACAACCTTATCGGATACAAGCACACACTTAAAAGCATTCTTGACTAGAAGTGATGTTAAGACCAAGTTCTTCTGCATTTCAGGAACATGAAGGACATTGTTGAGGGTCACCATCTTGCCCGAAATCATCTTCAAGCCAACTTTGCCCGTTCTTTTAATCTTTGCGGTTGCTGAATTTGCCATACAAATGGTCTCGCCTTTTTCTGAAGAAATATAGGATGAAAACAATTCCTTGTTAGAACAGATATGGCGGGTTGCACCTGAATCAATCCACTATTCTTTGAGATTTCCCACCAAGTTATATTCTGAGAGCGTTGTACAAAGGTTATCTACTTCTTCATTCATGTTTGCACTTATTTTTCTTATCTTTCTTAGGAGCACGACAAACTGAAGTCATATGACCAACCTTGCCACAGTTGTAACAATTTCCTTTGAACTTTTTCTTCTTTGGTGGATCCGTCTCTTCATCAGATTCTTTCTTTTCTTTTTCTTTGGAGGAGTTTCAACATTGTTTGCTCCTGCGATTAACGACTTTGCATTAGCTCTCTTTTCTACATTTTTGTTGTCTTCTTCAATTCGCAAATGAGCAATCAAATCCTCCAATGTCATTTCTTTTCGCTTATGTTTTAAATAGTTCTTAAAGTCCCTCCACAAATAAGGCAACTTTTCTATAAAAGTTGCTACTTGAAAAGCTTCGTTGATGACTATTCCTTCCGCAAGTAAATCATGTATGATAACTTGAAATTCTTGGACTTGAGTCATGACGAATTTGTTGTCAACCATCTTGAACTCTAGAAACTTGGCTGTTACAAACTTCTTCAGTCCGACATCTTCTGTCTTATATTTTTTGTCTAAAGTGTCCCAAAGTTCTTTGGAAGTTTTGTAAATGCTATAGACACTGTATAAACTGTCTTACAATCCATTTAGGATATAGTTCTTACACAGAAAATCAGAGTGATTTCATGCTTTGGTCACCATAAATAGATCTTTCTCCGGAGTGTCATCTGACAGAGTTGGAATGTTCTCTGTAATAAATTTCTGCAGGCTAAGAGTGAACAGATAGAACAACATTTTCTGTTGCCACCTTTTAAAGTCACTTTCGAAAAACTTTTTGGGTTTTTTCGCTGCAGACATAACGGGAGTAACACGGCTTGACGAAGTAGAATTCGTTGCAGTAGATGCAGAAGCCATCACACCATTAGTTGATTCTTCCATTTGTGTTTGATTATACACAAACAAAATTCAATAAAGCTAGTTAACTATCAATGTGATTTTATTCAGTCGATGAAGTTTTATGTTCTTCGAATCGATAGAAATAACTTTATTAACTCGATGAAGTTTTTATATTCTTCGAACCGAGTTAAAAAGTGGAGTAGAAAATCTTTAACTTTAATCTCCAACCACAAACAGAAACAAAAATGAAGCAGAAAAATGTAAACAAAATACAATATTAAATTCTTTAAGCGTGTTGTTTCCTTCACCCGTAAAAACCAGAATATTGATGAAAAATGGTAGTTCTAAGCCCATAGTTAAACTGTGTTTCCTTAAAGAATTTAATCCCCTCACAATTTCCCAAGGTTTGGATTAACTCCTCCCAGGATAGAATAGAACACTATTCAGCAAAATCGGCAATGGAATTTGCTGAACTTCGTCGAACTCAACTAATGGAGTAAATTACACTTAATTTTATTTCTATTGTAAAGAAGAAAGTTTTTGACTTGTGAAAATAATATGTTTCATATCCTTCATCTGAGGAAAAACTAATATTTATAGCCTAAGAGGTGGTGCTTCAGAAGAGAGGCAATAGTTCTTTAACGGATGCAACTTTTTTGAAATGGTGCCGACCTGCGGACCCCACCTGCGCTCGCAGGTGGTTCATATGCGGCCGCAGGTCGTGTAATGGCAATTTCCAGAATGGTCAGCTCCTTCTGTGAAGCTTCACTTGCGTCCGCAGGTCGTCATTTCTGCAAGAGGCTGTTTCCACGACTTGAACCAATGAGCAACTTTATTAGTTACTCCAAGGCTCGAAAAGGGAAAGGGGGAATATACTAAGTATAAAAGGCAAAGCTCTAAAGCCACCCTTTTGAGTTTCAGAAATATCAAGCAAAGACTCTTCAACCATTTCTCCTTTTTCAGTTGATAAATTCTCCATTTCCATTTGTGCTAACTTTTCTTTCAACTTTGTAGCAGGCATCAGCGCCAGACACTCCACTCCATTCTCAACAACTTGTTTGGATGGTTGTTATCTGTTGTATCCTATCACTATTCTATTTGTATTGTTTTGTTAGTTGAAGTACACTCTTGTATATACTATACTATCCTTTTAATTCTATATACAAGAATGTATGTATACTTTACTGTTGAGCATGGCTGATGTTAATGTATGTATCAAATGAAGCTGTAGTTATTTTTAGGAGAAAACACATAATTAACACCTTTAAAGTAGCAACTTTTTTTAAAGAGACACTTAAACTTTGTGGGGGCCTATTACCTCCTTAAATAATTTGAAATTAATATTATTACACCCTTTTAAGGCCACCTGACATAGAGAGTGAGTCTACTCTTTTAAAGTGCATACAAAATTCAAAAAAATTATTATAACTTTATTTTTACAACTTTTTTCTTATAAAATGCATTTTTCTATTTTTCTTATATTTTAACTTTGTTTTCTTATTGTTTTTTGTTTATTTTCTTCTTCTAAAAATTCTTGTCATCTCTAATGGCCCCTTCCACTTTCAATGCCCCATGATATCCGCCATAACTGTACCCATCTTTTTTATTATTACCACGTTTACTTTTTTCAATTTCAAATTCTTGTTTTAAAAAGTTTTTTACATTTCGAACAATTTTGTAAAACCAAATTATTTCAAGATGATTAGGAGGTATCATTTAATTTTTTTTGTTTGTGCTTCAATCCATGTATTTACGAATTTAGGAAATTCGTTAATTCTTTTATAAAAAACTTTCATTTGATATCATTGCATGTCATTCTTTTCAAAATCTTCATTGCTAAAACTATATAAAAATGAGATAAACTAATTAATGACATTTCCAAAATTTCAAAATTTGTTCAGAAAAAAGGATAATTAATTTTTATTTTTGGGGGTCTATCGGAAACAGTCTCTCTACTTCATCTGAGGTAGTGGTATAGACTGCGTACACTTTAACCTCCCCCCCCTCTCCCAGACCCCACCTGATGGAAATACACTGGGTATGATGATGATGATGATGAAGAATAATTTAATAAAAGTTGAGAAAGTGCTAGAGGAATTTTTTGTATTGAAACACTCTTAGTAATTATGGAAATGATCAGTAGGAGGGAAGGGAGGTTAGGTGGAGAAGATAAAAAAAAAAAAAAAGGCATAGAGTCAAAGGGAATTGGTTGCAAGGAAATACGTGGAAGGGGGGGGGGGATTGGGTAGAAAGAGAAAAGAAAGTCAAAAAGTAAGAAAAAGGAAAAAGGAAAAAACTAAAAATGAAAAATATATATTTTTCACTAAGTTAAACGTGTCGAACAATAATTGGTGCGTGTTTAGAACCTACTTTTTGAAATTAAAATTCGTCCAAAAATGATGTAATAAAATGGGTTCAAAATTGTTTAGTGGGGTATTAGGACTCCCACAAAGTTCAAGTGCCTTTTTTGAAAAAAAAAAAAAAGTCCAACTTTAGGGGGGGTAATTACGTGTTTTCTCTTAGTTTTAGCTTGGAGTATAAATATTGTACGGAGGAGAGAGAAGAGTTTTTAGTTATTTTAGAATGATTTAATGAAGAGAACTCCTTTATTCCTACGAAAATTTGACGTGGCCTCAAAGTCAAGGTTATTAACTTTTCTTCAAAAAATAGACGTAAGAGGTGTCTTTTAAAAGAAAGATTGTGTCTTTTTATTCTTTGATTTTCACTAGTTCTATTTAAACCCAGCCTCTTGTTATTTCTAACGTAACTTTTACAGAGAAAGAATCTTCACAACATTCTCTAAAATCCTTTTTCTTCTCCAAAAAGATCAAGTTTAAGTTCTTACTTTTTAGAAGAATTTTTTCACTATTTGCTTAGTGCAGAATTTCATAAACTTGTCATATTCACTAAAACTATTTGTGTATAATCCCATAGCAATCTTGCAGAGGAGAGGGGGCAAATATCATTTTTAGAAAATTGTTTCGCACGTGTTTAAAGCCTCCAATTCTGTGTTCGTAGTTCATATTATCAAGTCTTCATCTTTGTGTTCTTCTTCATATAATTCTTTTGTTTTTGGAATATATTTTCCAACAAATAATCTGTCTCGTTAAACCTTGTTAGGAAAAACTCAATAAAAAAATTCTTGTGAAGGAAAAAGAATACACATATCTAATAATATGCATTTTGGTTGTCTCATTAAAAACTTACAAGAAAAACAGAGACAAAAATCTCGTAAGGAAAAAAGAGTACAACATGTATTAACTCCCCTTAATGAGAACATCAATCCAAAGACTTGAATCTTTGCATCCTAATTTTGTGGACCATCTTCTAAAAAATTGCAGTTGGTAGAAACTTGGTGAATAAAGTCATGATCCGAGCCTAGACCCTGGACGTGACTGGCACCCGACACCATTGTTTACCCCAGCGTACCCTTGATCTGGCATATTACTGGAACATATATTGAGAGATAAACGGAAGCTGTGAAATCTAGAGCATAAACATAATTTTTGTAATAAAATAAACTTTTAATAACTGAGACATAAAGTCATTTGAAAACTGATTACAGCTGAACCAACCGACTATCTATGAAGCCTCTACTGACAGCACTGAAAGATGTTTATCAGGAAACGGCCTCTGATCTACCTTTATGTAAACAAAATAAATTTTTAACTTGACTACAACTAAGTCCTCTGGAAATAATAAGGACTCGCTCAACGCTGAGAAGATGGAGTCTACTGAATGTTCCAATCACGAACCTCAATACTTGGAACTCCATTATGAAACGATGAAATGTCAACGAGCTTCAATACATTAAATGTATGGTATGTAATAAAATTGAATTAAACAATACTAATAACTGATAAAGCTGAACAACTGAGGCATGGATATGATATGTAATCAAGTTCATAAGATAGCTAAATATGGAGATTTGAGGAATTTTGATTTTCCGAATCAATAATGCAACTAAAAGGTTAAATCAATAGGATAAAGATAAACTGAATGACTGAAATATAGCAACTGAATAACCGAAATTGAAAAATACATAAAACGGTAAGCAAATCATTATTAAATATATTTAGAAAAATGATGGTGACCATAAATCATACTTTAAAAAAATTACTTAAAACTAAAAACTGAACATCTAGTAACTTGTATAACTGAAAGTGAATAGCCGAACAACTGAATAACTGAATAAACTATATGCAATGCATAAAACTCTTTATAAACTAGTGGCCTTGGCCAAACATATATTATCCAAAAGTAGATTAGTTCTCTATTTTGGGAGTTTCTTGTAAACGACATACACCGTGTGAGCTCATGATAACCAATATCTTATCCACGTTGGAGAAAGTCGTCCTATACGATCAAAAATATATTGTTACTTTAATGTTTGATAAAAGTGTTTTTCAATTGATCAGTCAATCACAAGATATTATTTTCAAAAATTCTTTTCCAAAAACACTTAAAACAATACTTTTTTTTAAAAAAAAAATCAAACGGATTTTAAAAGTTTAATCGAAACATGTATCGTGTATTGTCCCTCATATAATGTATCGTGTATTGCCATGTGACTACGAAGTCATGGGTTTAAGCCTGATAATAGCCTCTATCAGAAATGTAAGATAAGACTATATACAATATATACTTGTAGTAGGATTCTCAAACACCATATATAGCGATAGCTTTAGTGCATGTGGTGACTTTTCTTTTTTAAGGCAGTTAACCAACCTGACATTTAAACTAACAAACAATAAAAGGGTGCAAAAAGGCAACAAATCTCAGTTAAACCGGGTCAAGTTCTTCCCATTTCTTTACAAAAGCTCGCTAAACATTCAAATGAATTCTCCTTAGCATTTTGCAAAATCACAAATCCCTTTGGCGAATCTGCAGCATAAGCCAAAAAGCTATGCCGAAGAAAAGCAGTAATGGCGGAGGACCGTGTGTTCAACGAGATGAGGAAAATTCATACGATCCATTGAAATGGTTGAATCTAATGGTTTCGGAGCCTTATTATCTCTTTCACTTGCTCGTTTTCTTCACTTACATTCCTTTTCGTTGCTCCGCTTTCCAAATTCTATCGCCTGCTCGCAACTCCTTCCTGCTTAAACGAGTATTCACCGATTCTCTCTTGAAATAAGTAGCTATATTGATGCATACAATGGATGATTGAGAAATGAATTTGTTTGGGATGGTTGTTACCAATTGTATTTTATTTGTTACTTTAAATATATAATGTTTGCTTTAATTGTTGCTCCCTCTGTCCACCAATACTTGTACACTATTGACTTGACAATAAATAATAGAGGTAATTAATTTATTGCTTTGGAAAATGTATTGGATAATGAATAGTATTTAATACCAAGGGTAAAATGGATAAAAATGGGTAAATTATCCGTTGGTTTTCTAAACTGGACGAGTATTGTTGGATATCTATTTTTAGTATAGTGGACAAGTATTGTTGGACGGAGGGAGTAATTAGAGTAAATTTTTAAGTTAATGCACACACAACTGTGTGGCCTAGTGGTCAATGAAGTGAGTTGAGAATTATGAGGTCTCAGGTTTAAATACTAGCAGAGACAGAAAAATAGTAGGTGATTTGTTTCCATTTGTTCTAGTCTTGGTGGACAGAGTTACGTGGTACCTATTGCTGGTGGGAGGTGGCAGGTATCTCATGAAATTAGTCGAGGTGCAAGAAAGTTTGCCTTGAAAATAGGAACTATCACTTTTTTTGAGAGTTTCACACCCAAACTATCAATTGTCTCTTTTACTAACTGAACTATCACCATCTATGTATTAAAACACACATCGAAATTGATTAGACCAACTATTAGTTGTTAGGTGGCAGGTGACAGGTATCCTGTGGAATTAGTTGAGGGTGCGAGACAGCTGGCCCGAAACACATGAACTATCACTTTTTTTGCGAGTTTCACACCCTAATTATCAGCTGTTCTCTTTTACTAACTGAACAATCACCATTTATGTATTAAAACACACCTCGAAACTGATTAGACCAACTATTAGTTGTTCCTTTTCCCACCTGAATTATCACCATCTACTCAACTAGGTGTGTTTTCATACATATTTGGTTAGTTCAGGCAGGAAAATGGAATAACTGGTGATAGTTAAGAAAGGAAAAAGGAACGACTGATAGTTGGGGTGTGAAACTCGCGAAAAAAGTGATAGTTTAGGTGTGTTTTTGACCAATTGTATCATATTGTTAAATGTGTTTTTATGTAACAATAAAGTGTCCTTTTATGTAACAACTGGTATGATAGCTTTGTTGCCTAATTTTTGGGTCATCTGGCATAATGAAACGACAAAAAAAATACAATCTATCCAAATATGGTACTTATCAAAACAATAAAGTTCAATACAATAGGATACATTATGAAATGGTATATCAACGACCATCTAAATGAGCTGGTAATATACTTGTTTGAAATTATGTCCCTGTCTGTACTGTCATTATAGTCTTATAGACGATTTGCTGTTTCATTGGCAGGAGATTCGAGTGTTTGTTGCATATTGTGTTTGTACTGTCATTATAGTCTTATACACGATTTGCTGTTTCATTGGCAGGAGATTCAAGTGTTTGTTGCATATTGTGTCTTGACTGTTGTGAAGGTAAACATTTAACTGATCCATTTCCAATAGAGATGTAGCATATGCGACCTTTTCTTTTCTTGTATGTTTTGTTCATTCCTTGCTCGTCCCAAAGACATATCCAATTTACATGTTAGGGAGTTCACAGGCTGAGTGCTCAAGTTGGAGTTTATCCCTTGATATGTATCAGTATCACTTAATTGGCTTAATTAGATGCACTAAAGAAAGATTAGATCTTTCCCTTATCCTATTGAACAAACTCTTATAACATTTCAATTGCATAAAATTTGTTGTCCAGACCCTGGACTTTCTATTGTTTGATACCTAAAATGGTTACCTGAAAAGGAGAGATCTATACTTGTTGATTTGACATTGTTGTTTACTTTGCACGACAGATTGTAAGGACAGAAAGCTGGGAATCCTTCATTCAAGATACTTTGTTGTTTGCTAAGGTTATATCTGTTACTTTTATGCCCTTCAACCTCACATAATTCTGCCGTCTTCATCATGATGTATAATTAATATGTTTGTGGATAGCTGGATATAGTTATTTCTGATTGGCAAAATCTTTAACTTACAAACAATGCCGGTATACTTCTCCCATCTCATTTTGTTTTCCCAAGTTATTATTTAGAAAATCCACTAGATTCTTCGTTGTGTGAGATCCTGTTTAGCTACTACATCTTTTTGATCGTTTTAGCTCAGAAACTGGTGAATAGTAGTACTATTTTCCTGGTAGTTTCTAAACATAATGTTCATTTTCAGCCTTGATGAAAAGATTGGTGTCTATTTTCAGTAAATAAGTAAATCAATGTCCAATAGAAGAACCGAAATTAATCAGTCAACCCTCATAAGCAAAATTAGGTCATAGTCAAATAGGAAAGAGGTAGTACTAGCTGAAGTCAGCTCGTCAGGGCTTCTGAGTTGAAGGAAGAAGAACTAATCGAATGTGTCTCAGAAATTATTGATTCTTGCACTACTTGCTTTAAATATTCTATTGAACCTTCAGCTATGTTATGGCTGCTAAGGGCTACTGTGTGCTTGTAGTACGGTAACATTTTGTACGGTGAAGAGAATGACATCTCGTACATTGACCTCTCATTTTTATAACTTGGAAAGATTTTTCGGGAATATGTGTACATTCTTTCTAGAAGTAAAAACGGCAACGCAGTTCCCTTTTTATCACATACTTCAATTGATTTAACCTGCAACTTAAAACTGTTGAGAGGAGTGTGTGTGTGTAACTGTTGCATGTCATGGTCTCACGTATGATATCTATCTCCAAATCTGGGGGCTCATATAACTGATATGAGTGACAATTGTATCATGGAAAATCTGTGTGCACTTTGGATAAGTCTATGACATGTGAAATTCTGAAATGTCCTAATACAACTAAATAGAATAATGGGAATTTTCTCAGAGAAATGCAGATAATTTTGTCTGCACAACTGAGAAAATCGCAGCTGTTATCTCCCCATCCACCACCACAAAAAAGGGGATAGTTAAATAAATGAAAGAGAACACAGTTAAATTGGAAAATGTAGCAATCATTTAAAACTAAAACCTTAATGTTATGAAAGGCATTTATTATTGTGGTTTTCTTTTCCATATTATACCTTTAGGATAAAAAGAAGTTATCCAGTTACTTGAGTGAGAAACAATAAAAAAGAACTTTCATACACATAGGACTACTACAGTGACCAATGCCAATTCATTTTTTTTATAAGGTAATAATTTTATTGATGTTTGAGCAATGGCAGTTTGTAACTTATAATGGAAAGATAAGCTAGAATTACAAATTAGGGTACTGTTAAGTCATAGCATTTTAAACTTTCCCCATGATTGGAAAAAAAAATAAAAATTGCAGACTTTTCCATATTAGAAATCTAAGGACTAAGAATGAACATGGTGAAAGTGGTGTATTCAATCTATCTTGGTCCTCTTTGATATTACACTATGCTTATACAAAAGAAGGAAGAAAAACAAATCTGACGGAATTAGCAGAATAGCTATTGTGTGGCATTCTGTTAGTATGATATTTAGCAAGCAGAGAAATTCTTATTAGGAAATAAATACTGTAATTAGGGTTCATCCCGACATTTCACAAATTTCTGCTCCTTGATTGTGCATACTCGGGCATCAAATTTAATATGGGAAATGTGGTTTCAAACATTACCATCTACTGCCAAGTATTTCTTTTTATCTTCCGTTGAATTCTTATTATTTACATTGGAATATTAACAAAAAATTGCTTCTTTTCAGATTTTCCTTACTGCCATCGCGTTAGTTTTGGATTATCACTTGGCTCTCTGGTATGCATTGGCATTTTTAGGTGGGTTCTACTCTTGTTTGCAGTTTCCGATAATGCAAAAGGGTTCATAATGTGATGCATGAATAAGCACTACATGAAATCTATTTATTAGATGGATGACTTACTGTCTTTCTTAGCCTTTTGCAATTTCATTGTTACCCTTATTTTAGAATGTCGTTTGTACTTGGTAATTTTATCTAATGCAGTCGTATCGGTGTTTCGCTTGCAGTTATACACATTATAGCCCAACAGCCTCCATATGAAGGACTAGGTACTCTTGCTACTCCCATTATTTGATTTACCGTACTTAGGAAAACTTCTTGTGAGGGTACATTTGTTTCTTGTCGTTTCCTGAATAAAGTACACATAGTGACTTGTAAAATAAATTAAAGCTACACTGAGACCGAGTGTAAATGTAAATGTCCAGGTTCTTCAAATCATTTGACACCATTGCAGTTGGAGAGTTTGCTTACTGAAGGAAATACATCACGATTTTGGCTGGTTTGTTCTCTGCAGTTTCTTATTGGTATTTTTTTTTGGAAAGGTTCCTTACCTGTATTTTCTACTTAGTGTTGTTCCCCCTGAAGATAGAATATTTTTATTTGTGGTGATTGTGAATGCTTAGGAGATTTGGCCATTTGGGAAATGCTCTTGAGTGGTATATGTGTGAACTGAAACTTACAAAAACCTTGTTTTGAAAATCCAATATTTGTTCTTCCTGCTGATCCTGTCTACTATATAAACCTTTTCTCTTTTGAAATGGTAATGGTATTATTAAGTCTGCTTTACCAGCACTATGTTATCCTGTAATCCTTGAGTAGTTGAGCAGAAAAAACTTTTAAATTTGTTTGGCTCCACAATGTGGTCAGCACTATGTTATTGTTAACATTATTCTTGTAGTTTAAATGAGCCTTGGGCCTAGCTCAACCCCAAAAGCTAGTTCATGAGGGGAGGATTGCCCAAGACCATATAAAGAGACCTCCCGTCCCCAAGTGAGCCGATGTGGGATTCAACACCCCTGCATGCTTAATCTGGAACGTGGACAATGTAAGATGGGGGCCTGACATTGGGTAAATAATGATTGGGATGGGCTTGGCTCTGATACCATGTTAAATGGATTTTGGGCCTAATGTAACCCCCAAAAGTTAGCTCATGGGGATGATTGCCAAGAGGCCAAGACCATATTATAAAGAGATATCACATCCCTAAGTGAGCCAATGTGGAACTCAACAGTACCTTGTTGCTCTTTTGTCAATTTATATTCTCCCTTTTCTTCCATTTATCTGGTACAGAAGTAAAACTAGCGAAATTAACTAAAGTTCCTTTAATTTGCATTTAATGAATGAGTATACAATGCCAAATTGAGTAAGTATGCTTCTTGATTAGAATGTTTCAACTTTAGATCAATAGAATTTTTTATTTTTTTTTGATAACCATGGTGTCCGGGCCAGCTTGCGCGCACCTCGACTAATTCCGCGGGATACCTCGACTAGATCAATAGATTTTTTATTAGCAAACTTCACTAATTTGAAGGACCAAATATAGACTGTTTAACTTGCAAATGATCATATTAAAGAAAGTCACGTGTTAAAAAGTTGCACCAGAAAGATGAATATAGAATAAATAAAGAGGATCTAATCCCACTCTTGTGTGTGTCACGTGGCAAAAAGCAAATGGACATGACATGAAAACAGCCTCTCTATTTTTGTATAAAATCTTTGTATTTCGGTTCCTTCTTATACTTTACGGATAGTCACCTTTGGCAGGTCGAATTTCGCGCTTTCTCCACATCGGCTTGCGTACGTGCAAGTTCCTTTTTTCCAGAACTTTCAATAACGTGAGTGTTATCAGTCATGCTCCATTATGATTAAAATTATCATACACATTTACAGATGCATTTTATGAAGTGAAGTTGGTCATTTGTTTTCACCCAAATTTGAGTTCTTTGAGAGCTTTTCTTTTTTGTTGGAAATGCAAGTTTCTTATATATTTTCCTGAACAGATACTCAAATGCAAATTTATCTTTTGGGACAGTTGATCTTGGACTCTTCCCTAATGCTGCAGAAAAGTTTGGCATTCCTCTTGGTGTGTTATTATTTACTCTACTGTTTCATGTGTTATATGAACTGGATTTGTTAATTTTGTTGTGTTTAAGTGCTAATCTTGTTTCTGTTGACTGGTTCATTGGGAAATCTAATCTAGGTGGCTTGAACCAACTTCCAGTTTACATTCTATTTGAGAATGCTACAGAGGTTGCACGCTTTCCAGAGTTCGATTCTGAGCCGTATGTTTTTGGTCCTACCATTACAAAGGTATTCTCTGCTACCACAAGGTGCAAGTGTAGTATCTGCCTGCCTCTTCCCATGCGTCCCCTTTCTGTTCCTAAGCTAATTAATCTATCCTATTGCATATTTAAACTGCTTGCTTCCACTTTGTGATTTTCTCTGTTTCCATATAATTGAAGTATTCACCTTTTAACTTTCACCAATATGTTTCTGCACAATGCCTGATTGTTGACCTCGTGTTTCTTTTTAGAGATTCAGATTTTTTTCATACTTTAACAACAACCAGCTAGGGAGTTATTCACATTTACGAACCCTCAAATCCTTCTGTCTAACGAAAGTAGAAACTTTCTGCCTAATGAAACTACAATACCGAAGGCCTGGGCCATATGTCATATGTTTAGCTATTCAAAAGCAGAGTTCCGAAAATAGATTGTTAGATAAATAATATGGCGAAGTTTCCCTGTTGGAAACAATTTTTGAATTTCCTCTTTTGCTAGGCAGATAGTAGCTCAAAAAGATGAAACGGTTGTAGTTCTGCTTGAACCGACAAAACAGTTTGCACTTCCAATTATACATTTTTCGTTTTAGGATGTCTCACAGCGACATATCTTCCAAATATTTAGTACTTTTTCTTACATCAAGTTTCAACTATTTAATTTTGCAATAAAAGAATAAACTTCTTATTTAACTTGGTTAAATAACAATGCGCAGGAACTACTTTCTACAACAACAACAACATACCCAGTGTATTCCCACTAAGTGGGGTCTGGGGGGGGTAAAGTGTACGCAGTCCATACCACTACCTCATACGAAGTAGCAAGGCTGTTTCCGTCAGACCCCCGACTCAGAATAGAAAGCAGTATAGATAGCAGTATAACAAGCAAGAAACATAAAAACAAACACAAACAAGAGGTAACATACCACAAGGAAAAGAAACAAAACGCCCATGAAGTAATGCTAGGAACTACTGTTCCAAAATCGAGCACATCGCCCAAAAACACCACAAACAAGAAACTACCAGGCATAGGCATAGCACTATGCCTTCAGTTACATCGACAAACAAGGCACTCCTCCCAACTAGTAAGGACACACTCCTGCTTACTACCCCTCTACCCTAATTCGCGTCCTCCACACCTTCCTATATATAGTAATTTAGGTTGGTACTTACTAAAATTCGAGTTCCAAGTTGGTTGGACATGCAAGTGGACCTTGTCTCGTTAAAGGCAGGGTAGTTTGTTGAACTCTGCATCTATTATTGTCGAGAACTTGATGGGCCAGCTGAACAATTCAGCTTACAATCTACAACCTCTAGTCCAAATTGTAGGCGAAAGAGCTACCATAACTAATGAAGTACTATTGAACTTTTACCATGAATACTCAGCCAAGTAGCAACTTCACTACAAAGTGGAGAGAAAGAAATATCGGTTGAATGCTAGCAATAGCACGATTATTGGCATACAACAAAGTCAACTGGACGCACAGTGTACTACACCACTTGACTAGATCGTGCCCCATCTTTTGGATTAGTAATTTAGTATGATTGAGTAGTGGATAGGACCTGATAATGACATAGTTTTTCTTGTAGAAATATCATATCTTGTGCAGTAGATATGATCAATTGAAGGACTGAAGAAGTTGTAGTAGTAATGCAATGCTGTTGTTATATTGGATGAGATTAGGAAAATCGGAGATCTTGAATAGACTCAAAAATGGGTTTTTTCTCTTATAGTATTTATGATTCAAATCTTGATGTTTAAATGCTATTACAACTACTTCAGCTTCATGAGTCCTCAAAGGGTTAAAAGTGGTAGGGACAAAGTGGTAATACAAAGTTCGGTAGAGTCCCATTCTCCTCGTTACCATCTGATGACAAACTTGATGATCGTGTGGTAGTGAAGACACAAAATTTGGGCTACTTTATAGTCTGGTCCAACTATTTTCCCCGCAGCAATTAAGAAAAACTTACCTTATTGTATAATGAAGATTCGTCGTGAATTGGCAAATTTTATGCTGACTGCCAGCCTACTGCTGCCCTCCTTCTTTATCTGGTTTTGGGACCAGCAATGTGAGTAAAACTCACGCAGGCGGTGTTAAAACCTTACCTTACCAAAAAGAAAAAAAGAACTATTTTTTCCTGAGTTCTTTTTTCTGCGACAATTTGTTAAAATAATTATACCCTACTCCTAAGAGGCAAGTAAATATTCTACTAAGTACAGAATATCTATGATATCTTAGTTCACCGGATATAGGATGTTGTGAATCTCAGATAAATTCTAAAATATGACTTCATTAATCCCTTTGACTTTTAATAAACTTGTCTAAAAGTACAAATGCAATCACAATCATGCCTCATGCTTTCGATGGCTACCCTCTGGCACTTGCTGTTGGTACTATACTTATCCTGAAAAAGTATAGTTAGCAATACCTTATTCCTTCTTTAGTGCAAATGTAGGTACTTGAATTTAGCATCTTAGAATCAGTTGTATCTTGTCATTCTTGAGATTTCAGTTGTCTGTTGTTTCTGAAAAATGGAATTCTGTGCTGATGACATTTGCAATTCCTTTATTGCAGAAACTTCTTTGTGGGCGTTTCGAGCTTGACAAAAGACTTCTGGATTATGTAAATGGAAAATAGGTAATGGCGACCTGTAATTGTTTGAAAGCCTTTAAAGTACTTTCAATACCTCAACTTATGTGCTTTCCATCATTGTATATATGTTTTTCTTTGCTACTTGTGTTCATTCAGATAACCTTCTAAAATCCTTGGAACAACTTTTTTTTTTCCCCATGACCCTTGGAACAACTTTTTTTTGTCCCCATGACCCTTGGAACAACTCAATACCCTGTTTTCTATCTCATTTCTTGCAAGCATCTTTGTTCAATGAAAAAAAGTTACATGCTAGATATGCGCTCTTGATCTCTCCTTTTTCACCCTGTTCCCCATTTGATCATCAAGGGGGGTGCAGTAGTTTGGCCATTGGCTCATTCAATGAAATGTTGTAAACCGATATTCTCATTAAACATAAGAACTTTCCCTGCTTTGTTGCATTTTACCCCGAAGACAAATGAATTGCTTGATTCCTTGTTTCATGTGTTGTTTGACATACTTGGAACAAACAATTTAGGTTGGCAAACATCGTTTTTTTTATTTCACAGGGCTGTGAAACTGACGTTTGTTCGCATAAACGCTTTGTACACATTGATTAATTACCTTTAGCCTGAGAGAATTACTGCTTCGCGGTCAGAAATTACTTATGTTAGCTTTAAGTTTATTCTGATTTTACCCCCCAAAGACAAATGAATTGCTTGATTCCTTGTTTCATGTGTTGTTTGATATACTTGGAACAAACAATTTAGGTTGTCAAACATTGTTTTTGTAGTTCACAGGGCTGTGAAACTACCGTTTGTTAGCATACACACTCTGTATACATAGTTAATTACCTTTAGCCTGAGAATTACTGCTTTGCGGTTAGGAATTACTTATGTTAGCTTTAAGTTTATTCTGATTTGAACCCTTCTTACATGAATGTTTAGTTAATAACCCAAACAAATG